>CM069904.1:38942903-40208429 GCA_036172215.1 Camellia granthamiana
TAAAGAAGATCGCCAAACTTGAATCATCTGTCAACTTGCACCTGAAAGATAATTACAACCATGGGATGAACATAAAGTCCAGTAGAGATCCTAACAAGATCCTAAACATTAAAAACATACAGATAGCTATGATCATGAATGCACCATGATATACAATATAAATAATATGACAATTTAATATTCAAAATATACTTATTTAAATACTATAAAGTGTAAAACCACTTGTTTCCTTTCCAATTATTCAGTTTAGTTCCAAAAACATTTCCTTCACAACACAACCTTTACTCGTTAGACGTCCACATTAACATAAATGAATTTCATCTCCACTATTGTTTAGAAAACACGTTCACATATATGAGTCACAACCAATCCCATAACTAAACCCACTATACACGCTTATACAACAATACAACTCCCATATTTCTTGGCTATAGGCCCGAGGGCAAGAAACACTCATAACAAGCTACCGACAAACATATATTTCTAAATAGAAATAATTAAATGAGATACATACTTCCATTTCTACCAGCCTACATCATGGATGGGAAATGATATAACTCACATAACACATAACGCTTTATCGACTTCACCAGGAAGGAATGACCCCAAGGTCACACTTCACCGAGCTCCAGTCGGAGAGAAGAGGAACCGTTTATGAAGGCGTTGCACTTTTCTAGCCTAACCGAAGAGTAACGGACCTCAATTTTAACTTCACCGGGCACCATCCAGAGGGGAGAAGAAATCGTTTATCAAGGTGTTACACTTTATCGGATTGATTGGAGAGAAGGGGACCTCTACACAATGTCTAAGAAATACCAAAACGCGCTAAATTACATAAATAAAACACAAGTGTAATACAAACACATAACCTATTCAACAACAACAATAATGTCATCTTCCACCAATGATCAATGACAAAGCCTCTAATAGTTAAATCAATAACTCTCATGAACTAAATCCGAAATGATTTCAACAACCATTGCTTTATTTTATTTCACAAAGGAATTACATTCATTGTTTTGTTTTCAAAATCAAATTGGTTATTTGAAATCCTTGACACTACCGACCCTTCACCCAAATCACATTTTCAATAAAAAATCTCAAATTGTTACATACAACAAATAACCAACACAACACAATAATACCCAAACAATCACAGTTAATTCTCATTAACAACCCAAGCATTAATTCAATCCATTAAGTCTTAATTAAATTCCATAACATATAACATAAACATTACCCAACTTTGCCCATTTTATGATATTAAACCCTCAATAACAAATTAGGGCTTTCGCCACAATCAACATAACCATAATTAGTCATAGCCCAATATATCAAAACAACCAAAAACACACTGTAACAACTCCTAAGAACTCAAGCCCTAAACCCCTATCATGTTTTTTTGGAAAATCTCATAATGAACACGCTTTTAAATATAATAAAACTACCATATGTCTATCTATAACGAAATATTGAAGTGGAGTAAGAAATTCCTACATTTTGAGGCAAAGAGGAGACAATACAAAAATCACACCGGTTTAGGTACAAGATACTATCATTATTGCCTGGACAATTAGACATCCAACCCTTAACCGGCGACGAAATGACAATCATTCAGATTAAATGAAAGCCCTCATCGAGCTCTACATTTTGCTATAAAGGACTAGGGGTAGAAAGTGAGTGGAAATAGATGAAAATCAAGCTTCAAAGCTTGAAAGGGGTAGAAAGGAAGAGAGAGAAGATGAACTTAAAAATGAGATATTATTGATTTTTGGAGACTTTTATACACAGGTGGACTACGGCGCGAAGGCCACACCGCAGCCACGATGAAGAGGATAAGATAGGTCACGGGCGTGACCAAGATACTCACGGGCGCAACCAAGAGAGTCGTGAGCCCCCACCACGGGTCACACACTTCTTTCTCCAACCAACAAGATCTGAAGGCCAAAATTGTCGCGGCCTCTCGCGGGTGCAACTTACCCTCATGCCATCGCAAGCGCGACGAATCAAAATAGAAAAACTTGGGTTGCTGCTCTGCAACCAACCCGAAGCACACCAAGATCCCAAACTACCCAGATAAAGCTAGAGTCCACTGGAATAGCCTTGTGTCCCAACCAAAAATAAAACAGGTCGGGTTATCTGACCCCGGGCCACTACAATCTCCCTTACTTAGGAAATTTCATCCCCGAAATTAACAAAACGCAAAGCAAAAGGCAATACAATTGCAAAAGGAAACTCAACCGCTAAACCCAAAACTAGATCGATTCTTGGGATTAATTGTCGAATTCTGGTACAACACCTCGGAGCCCCAAAGACACCTGGATAACAAGAATACAAGGAAGAGGTCACGAACGTTTCTTTGATCCACATAATTTATTGAGGTCTACAAGATGGAAAACAAAAACAATAACCATGTGCACCCAAAGACATCAACCACGCCCAAACGCCAACAAACACACAAAAACACCCCAGGGTGTTCAACACTCAAGCACGAAGAAAAAGAAAACCACTCTCCAACAAAACTCTTGATCAACCCTCGCAAAGAAGAGGACGCACCACAAAACACAGACCAAGAGAACACTGTGGCACCATAAGTCCCAAAAACATCATACTCTCCTTAAACTAAACACATCGACCCACGACTAACTACACAAGTTAAGCCACCATACAAGGCACAACGATTAACAATCCCATTTTGTAATAAATAAATAAATAAATAATTCTTAGTTCTTTGAAAATCTTTCTTTATACCGAAAGTATTTCTCAAAAGGTTCTTAAACCAGCACCGCCCACAATCTAAAATGCATTTTCTGATTTCCTTGTAAAACTTAAAATTTTGCAACCATTCTCCGCAAGCAAAATAAAGTGGTACTCAGAACACATAATCATCTATATTCTCATAATGTGTTAGGTTCAGCTTTTAATAAATTGAACTAAAACTGAACACGGTTCGCATTTGAATTCACCACATATGTTTGAAATTCTTTATTATCAGTTAGATTAAATTCATAACATTACAGTTCAACACTGCCATCCAAGACCACAACACAAGGAAAAATTTATTTTTTGAATTCGTTTCCCAACATATAACAACCGGTGAACCTCAACCACCACCCAACATGTAACACTTTGTACTTTTGGGTTTAGAATTGAGGTAAGATGTAATTGAAAGTTGTTAAGGTTTGGTGGATATGTATAGGTGCTCTCATGCCATATTTTTGGACTAGGGGTTGTTAAGAATTTGTGAGTGTAAGGTTGTTGCTATTTTTGTTAGAACGGATGCAATTTCGGGGACGAAATTTCTTAAGGAGGGAAGATTGTAACGATCCAGAATTTTTACCTCCGCTTGAGCGGGGGAGTTAACGCTCGAGTGGACTTGAGAGGCTCCCTGCATTTTTGCAGTCTGTCCGAAATTCTGAGAGTTGCGAATTCCCGCTCGAGCGTAGGAGTGGTCGCTCGAGCGGACGGCTTTGTTGGTCTGTCCACTCGAGCGTGGAAAGCGACGCTCGAGCGTGGAAAGTGAGATTGCGCTTGACATTTTTTTAGTGTATTTGGAACCTCCTTGTCTTATTTTGGGACATTGATCGAAGTGGTAACATGATGGTAAAGTAAGAGTGAACCAAGAATTTAATTCGGATAACTTTTCTTACGAATAGCCGTCACTCTTTTGTCCTTTTCTTTTTCAACACTTTGAATTTGGGTGTGAGGCTAGAACCATTGGAAAGCTTGTTTCCGGGGCTTCAATTTGGACACAAGAACGACCTAGAACGGAGTCCGGACTAGAGAGTTATGCCCGTTTGAAGTTTTGGAATCTGTGCTGGAAGCAGGTACGCTCGAGCGGGAAAAGAGACGCTCGAGCGGACTGCGCGAATTCAGCAAGTTTAAAGGCACTTTTCTAAATCATTCTTCAGACTTTCATTTTCTCTCTTCATCCCTCTCACCCTAGGTCCGAAAACCCTAGGTTTTTGACCCCAAATACCTTCTATTTCCCTAAGAATTGGCCAAGATCTCTTACCAAAAAGTGAAGAAGGCTTGAAGCTCAACATTTTCAACCGATTGGATTTTGGATTTGCGAAGGATTCTTCTCAAAGCTTGCTCTTTTTCTTGATTCTTGAGGTAGGGGTCCTAGTTCTTCTTCAATACTTGCATTAATAGATAGATTTGTGGTATTTTGATTATATAAACGCAAAATCTACATTTTTGAGCATATAGTGTTATATCATGGAATTTGGGGGTTTAGGGTTTGAAGTGTTGGGGGTTCAATTGTTGGGTTAAGATCGTGTATTATGAACCTTAGGTGTATAATCAATGGGAAAATTGGAATAAAAAGTAGTGGTTTAAGAAATTTGAATTTTTCCTGAAAATCTTAATTTTTCTTGAAAACCTTAAGTTGATTCGTGTTGATAATTAATGATTTTGTCCAAATTGAAAGTAGAATCAAGAAATTGATACAAGTTTAATTGGATTTTGGAAGTGTTTGAAAATTATGTTAAAAATTAGCGATTGAACCTTTATTATGGATATTGTAAATCATGCTATACTATGAAATGAAATTTGGGGAAAAAGATTTGTTAATGATATGAAATTTGTGATAAGATGATGAAGTGTAGATTTAAGAATTTTATTGTGTAGTTAGAAAGTGAACTTTATACCTCAAAACTAAAAGCCCAAATTTATGCTTAACTCTAGATATGAAGTTTATTTTTGGAAAATGAAGAATACTTCAATTAACATTAAATATATGAAATTAAGTCTATATTGGGTTAAGATGAGTGTGAACATTGATAAATGGGAGATTGTGAAATATGACGGTGTTATATGAAGGAGTTGCATCAAAGAAATTAAATGTTGAAGATTTAATTTATAACCTTGGGTGGTAATTGATAATCATGTGTTGTAAAAATTGAGTTTGAAGACTTGATAATAATAATAATAAGGAAAAGTAACGAAATAGTTTGAACCCAAGAATTGTGAATACTTTATAAATGAATCTTCATGCCTCTATGGATGTGTTGTTGTATTTTGTTATCAAACAATGAATAATTTAATGGATAATGAAGAAGGTTGTGGAACGTATTTGTGCTTGTTATGTAAATGGAATTTTAATAGCTGGTGGATGTGAATTGAACTAATGTGTTACGGAAATAGTGGAAGATGTGTTGGCATTGCCCACAGATTGTAATGATGGATTGTGATGTTATCTTGGGATCCGTTTCCCGCCACATTTTGAGCTGGCAAAGCGTGGCACTTGAGACAGGTTCCGCCTTCCTTCCGGAGTAGTGCCCGGAAAAGCGTGTGGTATGTTCAGGTTCCGCCTTCCTTCCGGAGTAGTGCCCGGAAAAGCGTGTGGTATGTTCAGGTTCCGCATTCCTTCCGGCTTGTGACCGGTAAAGCGTGAGGTTCCGCATTCCTTCCAGCTTGTGACCGGTAAAGCGTGTGACTCATGGAGATGACTTGTTATTGGATTCGGTGTTTGATATGAAATTAATTGAAAGAATGGAAAATGAAATGGTAATTGGATTAGGGATTGGTGTTGATACACTCAATGGATTGGTTGTGATTATAATGGAAGATTATGAGTTTTGTTTTGTAAATAATAGAAAAATTGAATTAAAAAGGGATTGTTATTCTTGTGTTATGCTTGTATTCTATTTTGTAATGCAAACGTTAATGTGAGGTAATTGTTGGGAAAGTTGGAGTTGAGTGTATGAGGATTGTCTTTTTGAACATAAAGGAAATTGGATCTTGACATTATGGAGTTATAGTAATTGGAAATAGTATAAGGGAAAAATGGAAATGAAATGGGGAATATTTTTGGAATTGGTTAATAATTTTTAAATGATGTTGTTTTTTAAACATGTTTGTTTCACAAGGATCTATGGTTTTTTAAAGTTAAGGGCTGATTTTTAATGGCTGAAGATTTTTCTTAAAAGTGTTTAAATAATTTTTGAGAAAAAAGTACCTTACTTATGATATTTTGAAATCATAAAATGTCATCATACTATATGGTATCACCCTGCATGCGTAATCATTTCTATCTGTGTGTTAGTTATTGATTTAGAACTATGAGATTCCTACTGGGCATTAGTGCTCACCCCTTGTTGTTTTATCTTTTTACAGGAAGAAAGTGTGGATTCTTTAATTGAAGAGTTAAGAAGTCCAGGCGTCTTTTATATGTAATTTCATTGTAAATGTGATAGATCTTGTATTTGTATTTTATTTATTTGTAGCTTCACAGTAGGAGATTAACATGTATTGTTATCATTGTAATGTTCGTTGAGAGAGAGAGAACATGTATCATTGTATTTCTATTACTCAAGGGTAATGGATGTTTGTAATAAATAAAAAAAAAAATGGACCTAAATTACAGGCTTTGGTAATGTTTCAGAGTAATTAAAAATTAGGGCGTGACACAACAAAACCCATCACTATTACAGTGATGCCACAACACAAGACAACATTCCTATAATAACAATTAATAGAAATAATAGTCAAGTTTAAAACACAATAAGGCATAAAGGAAATTCATAATATATTGGGGTCTCATCCCATCAAAATCACCAATCACCTACTGATGCAATAGCATCCACAAAACCAAGGTTCCAACATGTAACCCCAACTCGGAGGATTACCACAAGCTCACACACTCACCTACATGAGGCTTCAAGCTCATAAACCTGACCTAGGGCATTCAAAACTTACAGCTCTTAAACTCAATTCCAAGCTATTCCTTGAGCCTATACCGGATTCCTTAAGAAAAGATCGCACCCTTATTGTTTCCAAACAAATCACCACTCGTATGCCTATATGGAAAACATACCCTTCACATCACAACTCAAGATTGATAGGGTCAACAACAATCCACCTAATCCTAGTCTTAGCAAAATTTAGTTTGAGTCAAATCGACAAAGGTGATTTGACAGAAAAACTATTTTTCTCAAACAACAATTCAATCAAGTAATGTGGTTGGTATCCTATGCCTTGACAGCTTCAAGGACTTCTTTGGAGGTTGGAATGTGAAGAAACAAGTACAAACAAACTAGAAATTTGATTAATAATACTTAAACTTATTACTCAATTACAAGAATCAAATTACAAGCTTCATAGCATTATAATCGACAGGTTCAAACTAAATTACAGGCACTGAATTATTCGTAATCTACTCGTAAGTACAAGAAACTACTCCTAAATAAGTTACACTACTCTTAAATTTCACAAGGGTTGTGAATTTGGTTGAAGGTCTTCTTCTCTTTGAATTTTCAACTTTTATATGGCTTCACTGGCCATGCCATGCTGCCATGTGTCCACTTGCTGGTTTCCCTCATCTGCCTATGATCTGCAGCTACTGTAATTGCCTTAAAATCTCTTTCTTTCTGAGGTTACCACGTGTCACACCCTCAATCTTCCTTCTTGGGCCACTAACTTCATGCCTTTGACTCTTGGACCTTTATTGCACCTGATTATGCCCCTGTCGACAAAAGATTTCAAATTTATGGTGCCAACAATTCTCCCCTCATTTAAGGTAAAATTGGGTTTTTCCTTAAAAGAATATTTGTTGATATGGACAACTTTTGAAAGCCTAAACAGAACCATGATTTCATTAAAACAACTGGGCCTGTCCTCAAGCCCAAAACTATCAAGGCCCAATGAATAGAAACAAACCAAGCAATATAAACTTAGAAATTTGAATTGAAGCTCTACTTCTGCTTCTTACTCTTGGCTGCTAAATCAACTAACAAGTTAGCCATAGGCATAGGATATTCATCCTTTGGAGTTGCTATATTCAAGTTCCTGAAATCTATACATACTCTCAATTTTCCATTCTTTTTCATAACAGGTACAATATTCGGCAACCATTTAACATATTTAGTCGTTCTAATAAAACCTATCTATAATAACCTCTCAATTTCTTCTTTAACTAACAAAGTCACTTCATTAGTAATCCTTCTTGGAGGTTGTTTATGTGGAATGAAGTTTTCTCTTATTGGTAACCTATGTTCCACTAGTGTTCTATCCAAACCATGCATCTCTTCATAACTCCATGCAAAACAATCTACATACTCATACAGCAAACCAACCAGTTTGCTTTTACTTTCATTAGATAAACTACCATTTACATGGAATGGCCTTTTGCAAGCCTCAGTTCCTAAGTTGAATTCCTCCAAGGGATCTTGCACATCTGCCTTGACATCATTAAGCTTAATAGGAGCAGCTCTCAAATGCTCAAACTACATCTCTTTATAACTTAGAGGGCTATTGTCTATAACACATTCTACCCATGAACAATCAGGCAAAGACTTAAACTTAAACCTACTTGCTAAAAAGAAATTAAAAAGCCTAGAAAAAGTAGATTTAATGACCAGAGTTGTAACTATCTCATCCTGCTTGTCTTCTCCACTTGTTTGCATCTGTATCATCTGGATCTTCTGTCATTTCTTCAATCACAAGCCCCTTTTATTTCTGCATCAGGCTTGGCTTGACTAATTCCTGGCCTATCCTCTTCAATGATACTTTTGAACTCTTCATTAGTTAGGCTTTTTCCTTGGGATTTGACCTCATCTTTAGCCACCTCAATTGGGCCCATGTCTTCATCATAGAACACAACCTCTATGTTGTTGACATCTGCTGCAAAAGGATTTGCATCTTTCTAATAGATCTTCATTCCCTTCTGTTCATCTTGTTCATTATTAGTCAAGAATATTAAAGCTTGATGCAAAGAGGATGGCACACAACCAATGAGGTGTATCTAATCTTTTCCTAACAACACATTGTAGTTAGAAGTGGAATCGATTACAAAACAAGTTGTTCCCATTAGCCTTGAACCAACCTGGAGTTGTATAGTAACAACCCCTTTTGCTTAAGATGAGCCTCCAGCAAAATTACTTATATTAATATCAGTAGGTAACAAGTCCTCTACTGATTTGCCTATTGCTTTCAAAGTTTTAGAAGGGAGAATGTTGACTATGGCTCCATTGTCAACTAGAACCTTGCCGACTGGGACTCCATCTAAATGAGCCCTCACATACAATGGCCTTAACTGCTTGATTAGCTTTTCTTCAGGCTTCTTTAGAACCACTTTTTCCCCATCGACTGATTTGACCGCCTCAATTGACCTTAGTGGCTTAACTTTTGCCTTAGTCACTGCTATTTGCACAACTGGTTCTGTCCAGTCTTCAACATCACCTGCTAGCATGTATGGCTGGTCTGGTTTGGCTTGAAACCTCTTTGGGATGGCCATAATCATGTTACATTCTCTAGAGGCAGGCAAGAACCAAACTAAATGGCTGCCATTTTCTCCTCAAATTCCTCTGAACTTTCTAACTTAGCATCTTGTTTCACAGCAACACTACTTTAATCTATAGTTGACTTTGCACCTTCTTGGTCTTTCATTTCTACATTAACTATACCATCTTCATCATCAGGCATCAACTCTTTCTCTAACTCTTTCAATCTCAACCTCAGCATTTCCTTGTCAGGCATAGTTTTCCCTTCTTTCTTCTCTTTGTTCACCACTGGTTTTTTTAGTAGTTGCATAGGTGATTGGGTTACTTGCTCCTTTGATGTTGATCTCACCACTAATTTTGGTGGCACAAACCCTTCCTTAGTCCGAACCAAATTTCTCGAACCTCCATCACCTGCCATTCTAGACATTATGGCAGGAATCCTTCTCTGTTCTCTTCTTTTCTGAGTTCTAGTTGGTCTCATTTGTCTTTATCCTCCTGAAGGAAACTTTGGGTGAACAACCCCATGCCATCCTAAGTTAGGTGGCACTAGTGGTTTCGCCATTCTTGACTGCAGATCTGGCATCATCCTTGGGCCATTTTGCTGCTATAATCCATCAAATGGTCTTACAAATTGTTGTTGGCCTCCATATGGCTTTCTAGTTTGTTGCTGGCCAATATGTGGCTTCATAAGTTGCTATTATTGGCCAGTGTATGGCATTGTCAGTATTTTTAGATTTCCATAAGGTTCAATCTTATTGAACATAAATAGTTAAGCACTTAATCACATAATCGAATCAAGTTCACAAAAATAGCCATTCGTCCCAGAACTCCCAAAGAACTCCCATTAGAAACCACGTCGATCAAGCGTGTTTTCAATAAAACCTCAAAGCAAGTTGATTGGCTACAAGCACTATACAAGAAACTTAACCCCATGCTCATATAAATGCAACGCATAATTCCTAAAACTTATTCTAACTATATGCAAACGTCATCACCGTGCATAATAAATCCATTGTGGTAAAAACCACTTCTCACAAACCTAAGGTATTCAAATCCGGTTAGCTCTAATACCAAGTTGTATGCCCCGACTTTTATTATCCAAATCTAGTATCAAATCCACTAGTTAAATCTATTTACAGAGTATACACATGCAAGCATAAAGAAAGAATTAAAGAACTAAAAAATTCATATATTCTATCTCATATGAATAATGATGCTAAATTACATACAAATCATTATTATGCCTGTAGGCTTATATTGTACATAATAAAAATGAAATAAGGGCTTAACCCCTTTACAACAATGATGTTCCGCCAACAAGTATAGGCCCTATGGCCAATAGTGAAAGAAGATCATCGATCTTGAATCATCTCTCAACCTGCACCTGAAAGATGATTACCAACGCGGGATGAGCATAAAGTCCAGTAGAGATCCCAACATGATCCTAAATAATAACAATATACATATAACTATTATCATGAATGCACCATGATGTACAAAATAAATAATCTAACAGTTTAATATTCAAAATATACTTATGTAAGTACATTTTCTCCCAAACATGTCCATTCAAACACTACAAGGTGCAAAACCACTTTCCTTTCCAACTATTCAGTTTAGTTCCAAAAACATTTCCTTCACAACACAACCTTTACTTGTTAGACCTTCATATTAACACAAATGAATTTCATCTCCACTATACAACAATACAACTACCATATTCCCTGGCTATAGGCTCGAGGGCAAGAAACACCCATAACATGATATTGAGAAATATATTTATCTAAATATAAATAACTGAATGAGATACATACTTCCAGTTCCACTAGCCTACATCATGGATGGCAAATGATATAACTCACATAACACATAACGCTTTACCGGTCTCACCAGGAAGGGAACAACCCTAAGGTCACACTTTACTGAGCTCTAGTCGGAGGGGAGAGAAACAGTTTATAAAGGTGTCGCGCTTTTCTAGCCTAACCGAAAAGTAAGAGACCTCAATTTCAACTTCACTGGGTGCTAGCCAGAGGGGAGAAGAAACCGTCTGTCAAGGCATCATGCTTTACCAACTTGACCGCAGAGAAACAGACCTCCACATAATGTCCAAGAAATAGCACAACATGCTAAATTACATAAATAAAACATAAGTGTAATACATACACATAACCTATGCAACAACAATAACAACAACAATGTCATCCTCCACCGATGACCTATGATAAAACCTCTAACAGTTAAATCAATAACTCTCATGAACTAAATCCAAAATTTCTACAACATCAACATCTTCGTAAACCATTTCAACAACCATTGCGCCATTTTATTTCACAAAGGAATTACATTCATTGTTTTGTTTTCATAATCAAATCCATTATTTGAAATCCTCATCACTATAAACCCTTCACCAAAATCCTATTTTCAATGATAAATCCCAAATTGTTATATACAACAAGTAACCAACACAACACAATAATACCCAAACAATCACAGTTAATTTTCATTAACAACCCAAGCATTAATTCAACCCCATTAAGTCTTAACTCAACTCCATAACACATAACATAAACATTACCCTACTTTGCCCATTTTCGTGATATTAAACCCTTAATAACAAATTAGGGCTTTTCACCACAATCAACATAACTGCATTTAATCAGCCCAATATTTCAAAATAACCAAAAACACAATATAACAACTCCCAAAAACTCAAGCCCTAAACCTCTATCATGCTTTTTGGAAAATCTTATAATGAACACGCTTTTAAATGTAATAAAACTACCAGATGTCTATCTATAATAGAATATTGAAAAGGAGCAAGAAATCCCTACCTTTTGAAGCGAAGAGAAGACATCCCAAAAATCATCGTCGACGAAATGATGATCCGCTCAGATTAAATGGAAGCTCTCACTGAACTCTACATTTTCCTATAAGGGACTATGGGTAGAAAGTGAATGGAAATAGATGAAAACCAACCTTCAAAGCTTGAAAACGGCGGAAAAGAAGAGAGAGAAAAGAAGAGAAGATGAACTCAAAAATGAGATATTTTAAGCTTTTGGAGACTTTTATACATAGACAGATCGCGGGCGTGAAGGCCACAACACGACTGTGATGAAAGGGACAAGACAAATCGCGGGTGTGACCAAGATACTCATGGACGAGACCAAGAGAGTTGTGAGCCCCCCACTACGGGCCACACAATCCATTGCGGGGCCACACACCTCCTTCCCCAGCGAACAAACCCTGAAGGCCAAAATGGTCGCGGCCCCTTGTGGGCGTGGCTTACCCTCATGTCATCACAAGCGTGACCAAGCAAAACAGAAAAAACCTAGGTTATTGCTCCGCAGCTAACCCAGAGCACACCAAGGTCCCAAACCAGCCAGATAAAGCCAGAGTCAATCGGAACAGCTCCATGTCCCAGCCAAAAATAAAACGGGTTAGGTTATCTGACCCCGTATTACTACATGTAAGTTTTCTTACTTTTTATGAGTATACCATAGCCATGTCTATCTCTACCCTCTTTCTCTCTCTCTCTCTCTCTCTCTCTCTCTCTCTCTCTCTCTATTATATTTTCTAGTATGTTAGTAGTGTAGACCACACATTTAGGCCCAGTTCATCGTATTTTTTAGATGATGTTACCATATTATTGTGTTGCATGATTTTTATAATTTGAGATATATTCTAGTGGCAATTGACCCAATAGGTTTACACAATTATGAGTTCTAATGCATTAGTTTATCCATGTATCTAGGATCACGCACTTTTGTATTTCTTAATTCTTTTTTTGACTTGGTGCGGAGGAATACCATGTGAGCTTTCTCTCCCTTCTTTTGCATCATGCATATTTTTTCTTCACTTTCTATATAGAGAGCATGCTTTCATGAGATTATGTGTAATAAGTTTATATCTCTATATTTGCGTCTTGTTGGTAAGTTGTTTTGCCTAAGTTGGGATTGCTTATATTTTTCATGGCGAAAGGGATATCTTTTTCCAAACTCGTCTTTTTCAAAATAAACTTTTTTCAGAATCTAATGGAAGTGGAAGCTTTCCAAAATAGGTGATTCAACTTGTTTGTTTCACCTAGAAAAATTTAGTGTGCTTGGTTTTAGTTTTCTAAATTCAGTTTTCTGAAAATTGAGTTTTTCGTTTTTCGTTTTTCGTTTTTTTTTTTTTTTTTTTAGTGAATATTTTTTAAATTTTAAGCAATTTTTTTTTTTTACTTTTTGAGATGCACTTTACTTAGATGTATCTAAATAGTAAAATATTTGTGAAAAAATATTTTAGAAAATTAATAAATACACAAAAATACGAAAAATGTAGTGAACTTTCGTATTTTTTTTTTTTTTGTATTTTTAGTATTTAGTGAATTTTTTAAATATGTTTTCACAAATATTATACTTTTTAAGTGTATTTATATTAAGTGTGTCTAAAAATTTTTTTAAAAAATTATTTAAAATATTTTTAAAAAATCATTGAAAAAAAAAATGAAAAATAGAAAAGTAGAATTTTCTGAAAAGTGTTTTTTGAAAACCAAAACCAAATAAGATGATAAAATTGGAATATGAATATGTTTGGTAATGAATCTTATATCAAGAATAAGTAGAGGTCGATCTTTCGATTTAGTGAGTTGGAGGTGCTCAATTCATGACTATCCTTTCTTATTCCTAAACTCCCAGACCAAGTTTTCTAGTTACACTAGGTCAGTGGCTACATTATTCGAAGTTAGGGTTTTCTGATTTTTTTCAAAAAGATTAGGTAATGATTCCAAGTCCAGTGATATGGTCTTTATTTGGCATTTCGTGAAATGGATTTGTAAGTTATTTCCAAATCTAGATCCTCACTCAATTCATACTGCACTTTGTGAAAGAGACAGGGGTGAGTTGTCGGACTAATTTCGATATAATTGAAGTCTTAGTTCATGGACTCAGGTTTTATAAATCCAGGGCATGACATATTCCAATATGTTTCTTTATCTTCGATATAATTGAAGTCTTAGTTCACGGACTCAGGTTTTATAAATCCAGGGCATAACATATTATACCTAAAAAGAAAGGTTCAAAAAGGCATGGTATCCACAGTCATGCAACCTTTTATTCTTAATTCAGGGTACTAGTTAGACTTTTTTATTCTTGTGAGGCTTACACCATTCCTTTGTCAGGTGAGTAGAGCATACTATTATCATTCTTAAACTTCCCATTCCCAAAGTTTTGCTAACATACTTTAAATGTTTTGAAAAAATGTTACAACTTGTTTTGAAACTACGTATTAACTTTTGGCATACAATCATTTTGACATTAGTTTTTCTATAATTATGTGCTTTGATATTGTTAATAGTATGCATGATCATATTGGGGCCATATATAAAGTCTAAGGGATAATTTCAGCCATTGTGGCAAGATTGTGATTACTCTGGCAACTAAGGATTGGAACCTTAGTTCTCAACGGTAAAAGGAATAGGGATGGCACACCAACTGACCTAACATTAAATCAACTTAGGGAAGAAGCCTTGGAGCTAAGGGTGATAAACGAACTGAATGAGCTGAACAATTTACTGTTCAACCTTGGTTGGATAACTTTAACGAGTTTCAAAAAAAATTCAAGCTTAGTTCGTTAAACTTTCGAGCCGATTTCAAACGAGCTTTTATATGGGAAAGAAGAGGGAGCTAGGGAGGTGGGCCATCAAAGAAAAAAGGAAGCCGGCGAGAGAAGAGCCTGAATGGGGTTCCCCAATGGAAAAGAAAGGCTATGACAGGGTTGTCGGTGGTAGTGGGGCTGCCAGTTGATAATTGCTGGAGTGAGACTTTAAAGGGTATATTTGGGATTATGGTAGTGGTCTAAAGAAAAATGAGGAATGGAGCAATTTTGGTGATGGGGGTTCAAAGAAGTGGGATGTATTGGCGTGTTGTCAATGAAGAGTTGATTGGAGAAATTATAGGATTAGTTTATTTTGGAATCCATTATTTCAAGAATCAACCAAGATATTAGCCTTAAAAAGTGCACAGTCTAGAATAGCTTCCATAACTCTCTCTTTGTATTGCTATATATGCTTGTATTTTTTCCTGTAAAGATATAGAAAATAATTCTCTTCTTTTTATCATGGTATTAGAGTAGAGATATTAGGTTTTCTGCTATAACCGAAACCTTGACCAAAAAAAAAAACTCCAAACTAATTAGAAACTATGGTGGAACCAACCGGTGAGGTGCAACACAACATCTTAGAAGATTTAATGACAAGAATGATGCAAGCCTTGACCCAAAATAAACTCAAATCCACACCAAACTTTGACTCCTCCACTGCACAGATCGGCATCAAGTTGGATGGCACCAATTATGCCTTATGGTCTCAAGTTGTTGAGATGTACATCTCTGGAAAAGACAAATTAGGATATATAAATGGAGACTCTCTATAGCCTCAAGCGACAGACCCATTTTTTTTGAAAATTGAGAACTGAAAATGCAATTGTCAAGAGGTAACTAATCAACTCTATAGATCCATTCCTGATCAGCAATTTCATTCACTTTCCAACTATAAAAATGATATGGGATTCTATCACTATGACTTATTTCAATGGGACTGACACCTCTTAGGTGTATAATCTAAAAAGATAGGTGAGTAGAATGAGACAAGCTGAAGGATCCATTGAAAAATATTACAATGATCTTCAAGGCTTATGGAGAGAAATTGATTTTCGTTGTCCTAACTTGATGGAGTGTGCTGTTGATATACAAAAACGTAATTCAATCTTACAAGAAGATAGAGTCTATATTTTTCTTGATGCATTAGATGATCAGTTGGAAAAGATTCGGAGTGATGTGCTATAGTTACAACCATTCCCTATGGTAGAACAGGCCTATGCTCATGTTCAAAGGGAAGATATTAGGTAGGTGATGATGATAACATGAACATAAACTACAACTAGTATTGTCATGGCTTCTAAAGGGGTCAAGATGGGGCAACATCAGTGACCTTCACTCCAAATGGCCAAGAATGTGTCTCCCTCTACAGGTAGTAGAAGGCTGAATACAATCTATAAGGCCAAGATACAATCAGAAGGGGGAGATGTACTCATTGTAGGAGCATGAAACATACCTATGAAACTTGCTTCAAGTTACATGGGTACCTAGAATGGTGGAACAAACACAAGGCATGGAAACAACGTGAAGCTGCTGCCAATGGACACTCAAGATAGGCTTCTTTGGTGAATGCAGCACCTCAGTTATCTTTTAGTTTATAGGTAGAATCTTTAGATGATTCAAATTCTCTCGATGAATAAGGTAACTGTGGTTATGCATTACTTAATTCTAACCAAAGTGATTACATCGACTGGATGATTGACTCAGGGGAAACTAATCACATGACATTCAATTCAAAGGACTTTATCAAGATCACTCAACTAAGGTGAACAAGTATTGTTAATGCCAATGGGGTCACATACCCAGTTACAGGGGTGGGAACTGTTGCTTTATCACCTTCACTCTCTTTATCCAATACTTTACTAGTGTCAGCTCTCTCTCTCTCTCTCTCTCTCTCTCTCTCTCTCTCTCTCTCACTTACACACACACACACACACATAAATTGATGTCTGTAAGTTAAGCTACGGAGAAACTAAATTGTGTTGCACTAATCTATCTTACATTTTGTCACTTTCAAGATATTCTCACCAAGGAGATCATTGGGCGTGGTACTAAGAGAGGGGGGTTGTATTGCATAGATTATTTCAGTCTTGGTAGAGCTAATAATGTGCAACACATATCGAGTTCAAGGAGAGACATATCTGGCTCTGGCATCATCATTTAAGGCATCTATTATTTGGTTATATAAAGTATTTGTTTCTAGATTTATTTTTCCATTTATAATATTTAGACTTTAAATGTGATACTTGCATTTTAGCTAAAATTCATCGTGTTCCTTATCCTATCAGCTTGAATAAAAGTGAGATTCCTTTTACCTTAGTTCATTTTGATGTCTGGGGACCTTCTCCAATTACCACTTTTTCTGGCATTCGTTGGTTTGTGACATTTGTAGACTGCATTCGAATGACTTGGTTGTACTTGTTGAAACATAAAGATGAAAAACTTGGTGTTTTTCGATCCTTTCATACAATGATTCAGACATAATTTTTAGGTAAAACTTAGATACTCCACTCTGACAATGGTGGAGAATATGTCAATCATGCCTTTCAAGATTACTTCCCAATTCATGGCCTTCTTTATGAAACTTCTGGCACTCAAACACCACATCAAAATGAGGTTACAGAATGGAAGAACTGGCATGTCTTAGAAATAGCCTGTGCTCTCTTGTTTAGAGCGCATATGCCTCATAGATACTGGGTTGATGCTGTCATTATGGTAGTCCATTTGTTCAATTGAATGCCTTCAAAAGTGTTGAATTTTGAGACCCCATTACAAGTTCTCTCTCATCATGTTTCTTTGCCTACTGCTTTGGTAATTCCTCCACGAATATTTGGTTGTGTCTCTTTCATTCATCTTCATAAAAATCAACGCACTAAGCTTGATCTATGTGTAGGTTGTTGTGTATTTTTGGGGTATGTTGCACGCAAAAGGATATTGTTGTCACAATCCTACCACTAACCATACCTACATTACTATGGATGTTACTCTCTTAGAATTTGAAATTTTTTTTTCCTTCCATCATTATCCACTTATTCTCTTTAGGGGGAGACACATGATGAAGAGTAGAATTGGTGGGATTGTACTGGATTTGAAGACAATCTAGGAGAAGTGAGTGAAAGTTAAGACTATAAGGCGATATTTAGTGGGGAAAAGAGAACTGATGCTACACAGACAGAAGGGAATGGTACTGATATTATTCAGGGGGTTGAGCATGAATCATCCGACCTTGAAAACAAATCTCTCTATTCCTTAGTACCTGAAGACCCATCTCTTGAGAAAATTCCTGAGGTAAGCCCTCCTATACTACACCTTCTCTTACTAGTGACTTGAATACTTCTGCTAGTTATAATTTATTTAGACATAATTGTGGCTAGCCACCAAATCGGTAGTTCCCAAATGTTAAGGAAAAAAGATCAAGATACCCGATTACCAATTATATATGTGCCCACTCAAAGATTATCAGAACCCCTCAAAGCATTTGTGCATAAGTTGTCCTCATGCCAAGTTCCCAGAGGAATAAAAGAAGCCTGAACAAATCCAAAGTGGTTTCAAGCTATAAAAGAAGAAATGGAGGCTCTGGAGAAGAATAAAACATGGCATCTTGTTTCATTATCGAAGGGAAATAAGACAGTAGGTTGTAAATGGGTTTTCTCCATTAAACACAGGAAGATAGATCCATTGAAAAATACAAAGCGAGGCTTGTGGAAAAGGGATATATGCAAATGTATAGTATAGATTATCAAGATCACCAATGGCAAAACTGAACATGGTCATAGTCTTGTTGTCACTTGCAGCAAACTTAGAATGGTTGTTGCATCAGTTTGATATGAAAAATGCCTTTATTCATAGTGATCTCGAGGAGAAGATTTACATGGATACTCCACCAAGGTACACTGCATCCTCAAATACTGAGGTTGCAAGTTGCAACGAGCAATGTATGGGCTAAAACAATCACCCCGTGCATGGTTTGGTTGATTTAGCTTGGCTATGAGAAAATATGGCTTCCAACAAAGCAACTTGGATCATACTCTATTCTTGAAACACTATCTGGGAAAGATAACTACTCTAATAATCTATGTATATGACATGATTATTATAGAGGATGACATGGAAGAGCTCTCTAGACTACAGGAGCAATTGGCAATCAAATTTGAAATGAAAAATCTCAGAGGACTCAAATATTTTTTTGGAATTGAGGTAACTATATCAAAACAAGGTATATTTCTTTTTCAAAGGATATATGTAGTAGATTTGTGATAGAAGTGAGATTACTGGACTATAAGCCAGTTGATACTCCAATTGTTCAGAATCATAAACTAGGATAGTATGTAGATCAGGTACCAACTAATAAAGAGAGCTATCAAAGATTGGTTGGTAAGCTAATTTATTTATCCCATACGCGCCCAGATATTGCTTATGCTAAGATCATATGGATATAGTAATTCAAATTCTTCGCTATTTGAAGTCCTCTCCTAGAAAAAGGCTTTTGTTCTCCCAGAATAACCATCAAAAGATGGTTATGCAAATGCAAATTGGGAAGGGAATATTTCTGACATGAAGTCCACATCAAGCTATTTTACCTTCCTAGAAGGCAATCTGGTCACATGGAGGAGCAAGTTGCAAAAGGTAGTGGCATTATCTAGTGCTGAAGCTGAGTTTAGAGGAATGGCCAAAGGTCTTTGTGAACTTCTTTGGCTTAAAAGGTTACTAACCGAGATTATCTTTGCTCCTACCTCTGAAATGAACTTGTTTTGTGACAAAAAGGCAGCCATTGATATTTCTCATAACCTAGTCTAGCATTTTTTTTTTGTTTGGCAAAATAAAATAAACTTTATTGATGAAAACAAAATGCAATACATATGAATACATCAATAAAGCGAGGCAAGAGCAATAAGCATCATAGTGAACCTCTTAATCCCAACTAGGTTGGCACCAAGAGGACCACCTAATCATGTACAAGTTCAAGCCACAAAAGTTGGAGAGATACCAACATAAAACACACTAAAATAAACAACCACTCATATAACTACCTCACCAAATTTTAAAAAAACTAGGAAAATAAACCACCCAAACACACTACCATAATAACCACCCAAATCCTAGTAGATCACATAGCAATATCAGCAGCAACAAAATTATCAATGATAAACTCCACCAAGATTCCAACTTCATCAGTCCACCCAGCCATTGAAGATCACACTGCGTAGCCCTCCACTGAACATGATGGATCATACTAGTAACAGGACACCCCAAAACCAAGCATCCTTAAAGCACTCCCCTCGTACCACCACCCAAACAGAATCTAATATGCTTCAACTTGAAAATAAAATCATGCATTGTGAATTTATGATCTTTAAACACTTCCTTGAACCACACAGCCATTCTAAACTTTATCAGATCACACACACCTTCCACATTTGGGACATCATCCCTAAACAAGCATTCATTACGATGTTTCCACAAGGACCACAATACTGTTATATGAATAACTTCCCACATCATCTTCTCCTTTTTGCTGAGCCTAACTCCTGTCCACCAGTTAAGAATAGCCTCCACTGTATCTGGCAGTGCACCTTGTACATCCCACCAATTTAGTATTTTTGACCACACTCTCCAAGCCACTAGGCAAGACAGTAGGACATGGTTAAGTGACTCATCCACAGATTTGCACATAATGCAAAGGGTTGATGCATTTGCATTAAGAACACTAATCCATAGAAGAAAGTGTAATGTTTTAAGTCTACCTTTCCAAGCAAGCCACCCAAAAAATTGAACTATAGGAGCAATGTACTTCACCCACACCCTTTTGCTAGTTATACTATAGCTACCAAAACCACTTGCCATAAATTTATACACTGATTCAATTGTAAACCACCCTGTTTTTGAAGCCTCCCAAATCAGTGTATCTTCTAAGGATGACCTGATAGCAGGACCTAACTCTAGATATCCTATCAATTTAGTAACCTCCACACTTTCCCAATCATATAGCTCCCATCTGAATTGGAAGGACCACTCACCTGTATCCTCATTCCTTTCCAACATTGCAGATAAAGACTCTTCCTTGTTTACTACCAATCTATATAAAAATGGGAACTCATCTTTAAAACTTAAATTTTCACACCATTTGTCAACCCAAAACTTCACTCTATGGCCATTACCCACATTTAACTTACAATTTTCCAGAAAAAAACTCCATAAGGCTGTTATTCTGCTCCATGCCTTTCACTATATTCTTCTAAATTTTTGAACACCTATTGTTGGAGCTAAATGAAGGCTGCCAATTCCTCTCATCTACCATGTATTTGTTGCATATGACTCTTTTCCAAAGTGCTTTGCTCTCACCTCCAAACCTCTGCCACCATTTCAATAAAAGGCAAACATTGACCTCATTAACTCTCCTAACCGCCAATCCTCCTTGCTCAGTAAGTTTGGAGACTTCCTTCCATTTTACTAGGTGAACCTTCTTTCTTAATTCAGACCCACCCCAGAGGAATGAGGCCTAAAGCTTAGCCAGCTCTCTTAAAACCCATTGTGGCGTTTTATACAATGACAGATAATACATGGGCAGAGAAGAGAGCACAGACTTTATCAAAGTCAACCTCTCTTCAAATGAGAGTAATCTCCTTTTCCAACCTACCAATTCACTTATGACTTTGTCCAAAACAGGTCTCCAAGTTGCTTTTCTACTTGGGTTAGCACCCAATGGTAATCCAAGGTACTTAATTGGCAAACTTTTCACTTTGTAATTTAGCACTGATGCAAACTCATTCATAGATTTAACTGGAACTCCTGCTCCACTCACTACACTTTTGTGATAGTTTATCCTCAGACCTGACAATATTTCAAAGCACCTCAATATCCTCTTCAAATTTCTAACTTCCAAAACATCAGCTTCACACAATAATATGGAGTCATCTACAAACTATAAGTGAGTCAGAACTACCCCACCTAAGCCAATCTTCATCCCTTTTATCAACTCCATATCTAAAGCTCTTGACAGTAATATGCTTAATACCTCTACTACTATGTTGAATAGAAAGGGGGACAGGGAACCCCTTGTCTGAGCCCTCTTTGTGGACTAAATTCTCCAGTTGGTGCTCCATTAACAAGCATAGATAATCTAGAAGAGGTAATACACTCCTTAATCCATTCTACCCACTTTCCTCCAAACCCAAAATTTGTCATCATTGGAAACAAAAAAAAAAAAAAAAATTCCCAATTCAATGAGTCACAAGCTTTCTCAAAATCTAGCCTTATGATCAAACCTCTTTTCCTAAATTTCTTCCAACCTTCCACAACCTCATTTGCCACCAAAACACCATCTAATATGTTCCTAGATTGATTTTCACTTATAATTTGAGGTAGCACTGCCTTCAACCAAGAATATAGTACCTTAGAGAGAATTTTATACAACGAGCCAACCAAACTAATTAGTCTATAATAAGCTAAACCCACAGGATTCTCCTTCTTAGGGACCAAAGTGATAAAAGAACTATTGATCCCTGTAGCTTGCTTTTCGTGCTCCTTTCGGATACAATCAGCCCTACAGTTCGGACTCCCGTGGTTCTGAATCTATTTTCATAAGTGCAATGTGAAATAGATAAAAACAAATGAGTCCAAATCCGACATTTCTTTTGAAAAATTATTTTTAAATCAAAAGTGCCAAAAATAGACTACATTGCTAGATTTCAGAGTCGATACCTAAATATTTTTGGGAAATTTAGAAAACCCGTGACTCGTGCCAAAGGCAACGTGTCCGTCATCACTAAAGTGTCTCGGCTTGAGAACTTAGGTATGAGAGGGGAAGGTCCTGAATTGAGCACCCTACTCACCCGATCAAAAATCGGCCTCTACTAATCATGATGTGATTCTTATTTACATTATATGCTCTTGTTCTGATTATTAAGCTAATTTTACTATGTGATGCATACAAGTATAGACCAATTCGTGAAATTTGGAATACTTTGATTTCATGTGTGTTTGAAAAGAGTTTTTTGAATACGCGTCACTTAAAAAAGGTGAACTTGTATATACATTAGTCAAAACATCCCAATTTAAGCAATTAGCCTTCATCCACTGGCATTCAAATAGGTATATCACTTAAGCACTCAGCCTCATGGTATTATACTTGATATGGCAACATTAACACTCATGCAATATGCTAAAGCAATGAATGCTCACCTAGTACTCAACTGAGGCAAGCCAAAAGAAATAAAATAGTTAGTTAAATGCATGCTCTAATATGCAAGTGACTAATGCAACACATACAAAATGCAACTATCGGATTCGGCTTCCTAACATGGCATGTGAGTTAATTCAAGGTATGCATAAAGCACGTATTTGAATAAGAATTTTGAAATTGACATTGATTAGTATGATGAGCCGAACCCTTATGCATGCAAGACAAAAGCATGCAAGTCATGGAAAATGCTAATTGAAACATGATACTCTATGCTATCCATCATAAGCGAGTAAATAAAAGGGAGAAAGAAATGGGGGTTGGAAGACATACACATTATTACAATTTTTCCCTCACGTAGGAGGGTCCGAATAAATGTCCTAATTAACTAACTATTACACCACCAAAATAATTACCAAAAATAACTAGCTATACCAACTAATTATTACAAATTGAATAATCTACTTAATTAATTACAACACGAAATTAATTAACTAAGCTATTACAAGTTCAAAGGATTAATCTAGGTACAATTAATGGGCAATAGAAACGAAGAATTGTTCATGCATGAATGTAAATTTACACCTGAAAATGCCCTCAGTTTGGCTGACAGAATAGTTCTGTTTTGCAGTCAGAAAATTGAACTGTTTTTACCCCAACCTCTGCTCTGTTCTGCCATGAAAATGGGGCAGCTAATCTAAAATAGAGTGGCCAGCCGACCAAAAAAAGTGGTTGGCCGTACAGTGAGATGGCCGGCCAGCGACTAGTTTTTGCCACTACCCTGGTGCAACAAACATGAAACAGAGTACAAACAGAGTATTTTCAGGAATGTTTATCCACTTTGCCTCTCCTTATCATCAAACAGATCAAATGAGTGGTCGACTCAGTTCGCAAATCATCAATCGACTCAAACTCATTGCATAATGATCTATGACTCGAGGGACAAAATCCCAATAAATGAAAAGTGTTGGTTTATAACTCAAAAAGGGTACCCCTCTTCAAGAACAAGAGGAACCAAGCTTCAGTGGCCAGTCGACCACTTTTTCTAGCTACCAGGCCACTTTTTTGGGACGAAAGGCTACCATTTGTGGCCGGCCGACCACCACTTCTGGCCTTCCGGCCACTTTTGTCAAATTGAGCAGAAACTTTTTGGAACATAACAAAGCAGAGGCTGAGGTAAAAAGATGTTGTAATTGTGCAATAGAGGCATTCTGGTTGCAGAACAGTGGGCCTTTTGGGTGGAAATCCGTGCATGTATAAGCATTTCCCTTACTTATCGAGGCATGTTTGCTTGTGGACTTGTAATAACTAGCTAGCTAGTTCATTTGGTGTTGTAAATTAGTTTACTTTGTGTTGTAATTAATTAATTAGAGTAGCTAGTTAATTTGTTGTAATTAATTGACTAGTCAAATTGATTAATTTTGTGTTGTAATTCTTCAATTAGCTAGAATAGTTGGTTAAATTTGTTGTTATAATAATTAGTTAATTCATAGTAATTAGCTTAGCTATTTAGTTTATTCAGATCCTCCTGCGCGTGGGCACAGTTGTAATAATGTGTATGTCTTCCAACCCCACGTCTTTCTCCCTTTTATTTACCTGTTTATGATGGTTAGTTTAGGCATCATGTTTCGTTTAGCATCTCTCATGCCTTGAATCCATTGTCTTGCATGCATTGAGCTTGGCGCATCATTCTAACTTGCATTGTTAGTTAATACTTCTTTGAATACGTGCTTAGACCGTATGCTATCAAATTGATTCATATGCCATATTAGTAGCCGAGCCTAGTAAATTGCATATCGCATGCATTGCATTAATCACATTGCATAATTAGGATCATGCATTTTTTTTTTTTTTTTTTTTTTTTAACTCTGTCATCTTTTTTGGCTTGGAGTACTGGGTGCGCTTTTATTTATTTTAACATATTGCATGAGTGTTGTTGTTAACATGTCAAAGCATGTTCACCACAAGGCTAAGTGCTTAAGTGATAAACTGTTTGAATGCTTGTGGATAAAAGCTAGTTACTTAAATTGGGATAGGTTGATTAATGTACATTTGAGCCCACTTTTTCAAGTGGCACATTCACAAACTCTTTTAAAAAACAAACATGAAATCAAATGTTCCAATTTTGGCAAAATAGTTTATACTTGTGTGCACATCACATAGTAAGTTAGCCTAATAAATCGGAATAAGAGCATATAATATAAATAAGAATCACATCATGATTAGTAGAGGCCGATCTTTGATCAGGCGAGTGCGGTGCTCAATTCATGACCTTCCCCTCTCGTACCTAAGTTCTCGAGCTGAGACAATCTTGGTGATGACAGACACATGGCCTTTAGCACGAGTCATGGGTTTCCTAAATTTTTCAAAAATATTTAGGTGGCAATTCTGTATCTGGCGAAATAATCCATTTTTGGCATTTTGATTCAAAATTAATTTTTCAAAAGATTTGTCAGATTTGGACTCTTTGGTGTTTATCTATTTCACATTGCACTTGTGAGATCAGATTTAGAACTATGGGAGTCCAAACTATAGGGCTAGTCGTATTCGAAAGGAGCACGAAAAGTTAAGCTACAGACAAAACCCCCTCCCTATGATGGAATTGATAAAGGGAAGTTGTAGATCTTAAATCTTGAACCATTATCATCACTAAAGAGTATGAAACGGTTCAAGACTCAATGGGTTCAACTGACGTCCAATTGAACCCAAATTTGATTTTATTATCTTGTACCATGTTAGACCAATTTTATTAGCCTCTTTTAATTACCTTTCCATTCTTTAGTCATTTTAGTCCAAGAATGAGAATTAAGTCCACTAAATGAGGGAAGTGTCAAACAAGAAGTTGTTTTGGACATGAGAGAGACATAATGCCTTGGTAATGAACCTCGGAAGAGATTAAACCATTAAGCACGGAAGGGTTATTTCTCATGCTTAAACAACACTCGTTTGAAACGACTTTCAAAAAAATAAAACCAAGAAATGAGGGAGAGTACAAAGATGATTATTGCAAGTGTGAGCACAAGTATGAAAAGCACAAAATAAATGCTATCAACTCAAATAGGTTGGTGTCTAAGGCATAAACCACCAAACCTATGAAGACCATTACACTACAAGCATACTATACAAAGCATAAATAAAATAAATACACCAAAACAGTCCTAAAAATAGCTAAAACAATGCTGAAATTACAGTTTGAAAAGTAGTGAAAGTGAGCAAAAATATAGAGAAATAAAGCTAGTAAGCAAACCTAAGGAGGGGTGGCTAACCCCTCCACTTTTGGGGACTTTAAAACAACATTTTTTGCCTTTGAAAAAACTCTAAAAATTAGTGGTAAAAAGTTGGAAAATAGATGGGAAACACAAGGGCAAAAGCTTGGAAAATAACGTTCAAAGAAAGGTGGTTAACTCCTTTACCTTGGATAGCTTTAAGCCACAAGTTTCAGCCCTTAAAAATAGTGGAAAAACAATCTATAAATAGCAAGTAAAGATAGGAAGGAAGTAGTGTATAGAAGCTAGAAGTTATACCTCTTGAAGAGGAGTAACACTTTGATTCACAAACCAACAATTTCTTACCCTCAAGTGCTGAAATTCAAGCTCAAGAACCTCAGCAAGAAGCCCTAAATATTTGGTTTAGGAAGTGTTGGTATGGTGTATCTAGATTGCAAGAGAGAGAGAGAGAGAGAGAGAGAGAGATTTTCAAGAATTTGGCACTTTACAAATTTTTCTAAGCTAAAAACATAAGGTATGGCTCACTATATATAGAACAATTGGTTGATATCTCGGAAATATCTGTATTGAGCCAACTGGTGCAGTGCATGCACATGGGAGGACAACTGGCAACAAATATCTGTTTTACGGAACACCTGGCCGGCCCGCCAGGTGGGGGACGGCCGACTACTAATTTCTGGCCAGCCGGCCACTAGTTGGCTGGTAGGCCTCTAAGTGGTAAGGCTTTAAAAAATTCTGTTTTGGTCCAAAAGTGATGCAAGGTTTTTAGGCTTCTGAGACTCAAAACCGAGGCTTCCTGCTGAGGAAATCTAGTGTTTGTACAGTGTGTAATTCATCATTGGGTGATCAATCTGAGGTGCCCAAGTCTTAAGGGCGGTCAAAAATAGGGTGTCTACAGCTGCCCCTCTTTGACAGAGCTCGAAGTCATAAAATGACGTGAGTGAATGTTAAAGTCTAGAGACGACCCATTTTGACAAGGCCGTAAGACTTGGACAAACAATCAAGACATAAAAGTAAATTGGTTGAACTCGAAAGTTGCCTACGTATCCCTTTGCAAGAAATCAAACCAGCGCAGTTTAGGGGCAAAATGCGACATGAGAAATAATGTGATGCAACGGTTGAGAATACAAATGCACATACCACCTGAAAATAATAAAGATGAAATTTAATGCAATGCAACAATTGAAATCAAGAAATAATCCAGTCTTAACTATGCTTCCATCTACTAGAAACAATCCAAACTACACTTTCGCGCAGAAAAGTTAACAAGAGACAAGCCAGACTACACTTCCACGTAGAAAAGTGAGAAACGATCCCAACTACACTACCGCGTAGAGAGGTGATCCTAACTACACTTCTGCATAGAGAGGACACAAGAATAACCAAACTACACTACCATGTAAAGAGGTGATCCTAACTACACTTTCGCGTAGAGAGGACATAAGAACAACCAGCTACACTACTGCGTAGAGAGGTGGGCCTAACTACACTTTCGCATAGAGAGGACACAAGAACAACCAAACTACACTTCCGCATAGCGAGGTACAAGAACCAACCAAGCCACACTTTCGCATAACGAGGTGTAGACACCCCATTTTTGACAGTCCTCAAGACTTGGACGTCACCGTTTGAACACTCGGTGATCATCCATGTTTGTGTTCGTCTTGAGTTCTCGGAGGTTTCGGTCGCGCGCCTTGCCTCAAGACCTCTCGACTTGTTTGCTTTGTATTTGGTTATGCACCAAACACTTGTGTTTTTGCTTCTAAGGGCAGGGAATGGCTTGTTGGCCATCCCCACATCTCACCGGCCATGGCATGATGCCACCGGCCTTGTTTCCTTGCCATCGGCCAAAGGTTGTGGCCGGTCGGCACCTTTTGTGGTCGGTCGGCCACCTTTGTTGGTCAATTGGCCATTTTGGCTGGTCGACCCCTTTCCATCTGCTTTTGGCAGATATTTTATGCCAGCTGTAACAGCTGGCATCCATAATACCCCCCCTCCATACACGTGTATGGAGGGATTTGCCTCTTGTTTAGCCTCTCTTAGAAGCTTTGCAATTTTGGAATTCTATAAAGAGGGAGCTTCTCCTCCCTCCTCAAGGGTTCCAGAGGTTCAGAGAATTAGGGTTAGAGAGTGAGATACAACTTTGTATCTATATTCCCCTTTTTTATCCTATTTTGTGTGTATAAGGTTGTTTTGTTCACACTTTTGCACACAAACACCTAGCATTACACTATCCTCTTGGAGCTGAGGTCCTTGGAGGTTGATTTTGGTGTTCTTGGGTTGCTTTGAACTCTAAAAACCTGCTGGACCATTGTTCTTGAAGAAAGTCTACAAGGGTGAGTGTTCTAGCTTTAGTTCCCCCATTTTTGCACAAGCTTTTAACCTACCTTGCATCTATTTTTAAGCTTAGTGTATAACTGGTAAAAGTTCTGATTTTTTGTGCTTTAGAACTTTGTTTAAGGTCACTTTGACGTTTGGGGTTGTCTCCCCCCTCCAAGGCCTTGTTAGGCCTTGTTTTAGGCCATACCTTTTGGCCATCGTTTTGGTCTTTGCATGACCTCTCTACCACTGAAATCTAGAGGATTTTCAGTGGTGGAGAGATGGTTTTGAGGTCCAAAATTGGAGAGGGTCATCCCCTCTCCTTGTTGTCTTTGATGCTTGCACAAATGGCTTGTGTTGTAGCTTGTATGCCTAGCTTGCTTTAGCTTCATTCTAGTAGGTATTAGGCTTTCTTTTGCCATGTTATACTTCTGTGTCAAGTTGGTTTAGACATGCCATGTATGCTTCATACACTTGTCTTGTAATCCCATGTTTTAGCCTTAACATGCATCATGTTGTAATATGTGTTTTTAGCATGATTTTGGCTCAACTCCTTGAAGCTTTTAAGCTTTTTTTAACATGTTTAAGCTTTGTTGGGTGTCGATTTGGTCATGCTTGCCATGCTTTATATAGCCTCTTTGCATTCTAGCTTGTTAGCTTCGGGTGTGTGAGTCATTAGCATGCCTCCCTTGGTTTATTTCAGTGATTTGGAATCACTTCTCATGCCATTTTAGTCCATGTTCCATGGCCACACACTTGCATTTACAATCCATTCCATACTTGGGGTAGTTTGTGTTTCATACCTTAAGAATAGACCATTGCATGCGCCTCCATGATTTGGTCTTTGGAAGACCTTCTCATTAGGTTTTGGGGCTTATTTTGATGTGTTACAACTCTGATTTTATTTGCCTAAAACATGCCATGTTTGGTTGCAAAAGGCATAGTGCATTTGCCCTTCTAGGCCTTGCATACATCTTGTTTTGTGCTTGCCTTTGTAGCATGTTTTGCCTCCCACCCAATGCATGTTCTAGCCTTGTTTTGGTGTCCTTTGGGACTGTTTTGGTCATTTTGGCTCTTTGGGGCCTTGGTTGACATGGCCATGGTGTAAGTCCTTCGGCTAGCTTTGAGCTTTAAGTCCATTAACATGCTATGTTTGTCTTGATTAGTTGATTTGGCATCATCTTTCATGTGATTTGAGAGCTTAGTATGCTTTCCATTTGTCCATAATAGTCTCTTTTAAATGTGTTTAAAAGTCGCTTCTTTTATGCCTTAGATGGTAGGCCTTTGTGCATGCATGTTCGCATATCAATTCCATGCTTTTGTTGCACCATAACGGCCACTGTTTTGGACCTATTAGAGAGTTGTCCATCTTGGTGTAAGCCCATCCTTTGCATGTTGTTACATGCTAGCCTTGCGTGTTGTTGCATACTTGGCCTATCGCATGTTGTCGCATGCTTGAGTTATATTGCATTTGGCATGCTTTTCATTGTTAAGTTGCTTTGCATGTTTTCATGCTAGTCCCCTCACATGTTGTTGCATGTTTGTCACTAGCATTGTTGTTGCATGCCTCGCATGCCCATTGGTTTAGGTTGTATGCCTATGGCACATTGCATGTTTGCATGCTTGCTTGCATGCTCATGTTGCATTAGTTTACTTGCATGTCCAGCTTGCATGTTTAACTTGCATATTTGCATCCCTTGCCCCTTGATAAACCATGATAGATGTTGGGGGTCCCTCATTTGTTTTGTGTGCATTTCATTTGATATCAAATTGCACACTTGGGATCTTGGACCATCATGCATTGAAATGCGTGATTGATGGCCCGAGGGTCAAGAACCATACTTCTTTGAGTCTCAAACATGATAACAAGGGTGGTGGTGCAAACATTGCTTTGAAAATGCATTGCCATGCTCTGTTTGTCCTCTGCTGCAGCAAAACAGGGTTCTGCAGGAAGAGATGGTCGACCGACCACATTCAGTGCCGGCCGGCCATGAATTGGTGGCCGAGGACATCATTTTTGGTCGATGACCAGTTTCCCATGGCCGGTGGTGTTTCCTCTTGGTCAGTGACCTCCCACAGTGTTCAGGGAGCAGTTCAGAAGCAACCTTGGGACTTGTGCAATCTTCAAAGATGCAGAGCAGTGTAAACAGAGGTAGCATGAGTATGGCGATGGATTTTCCGAGCGAAGCCGAGGATGCATGCATTCATCCCTCTTCCCGAGGCTGTTTTACTGCTTTCAGTAGTTTAATTAATTTGTTTAAATTAATTAAGGGTCTGTAATATTTAATTAGCTTGTTAGTTAATTAATTTGTATTATTCTTTTGGCCCCTCCAAGAGAGGGCGAATAGTGTAATAAGCGTGCGTGCGTGTGATGCATGTCTTCTAACCCCACATCTTTCTCCCTTTTACTTACCTGCTTACGGTGGTTAGTTCTAGGGCACGTTTCAATTAGCATCTATATGCTATGCATGTTTGCATTCATTCATTGTATTACATGCACCGGGCTTGGCATATCATACTAATTGCATAGTACTTCAATTCCAACTTGAATACGTGTATCGAGTTGTAGCATTTCACATGCCATTCTTAGGATTAGCCGAGACTATTCTAGTTGCATTTTGCTTGCGATGCATTAGCCATTTTAACATGAACTAGGATCATGCATGATTGCCAACCAGTTTCTTGTTTTGGCTTAGAGTACACTGTAAGTGTTTTATGCTTTAGCATCTTGCATGTATGTGAGTGTTAAAATGACAGTATGCTTGCCATGAGGCTAATTGCTTATGTGATATGATTGCCTGAATGCCTGTGGGTGAAGGTTGGGTTGTTTGAATTGGAATAATTCATCGAAATCCATGTTTTAGCCTACTTGCGAGTAGCAAAATTTGAAACCATTTCCAAACAAATGGATATGCAATGCTTGGTTCCAAATTAGGCGATCTAGTCTATACTTGTGTGCTGTGTGCATCACATAGTAATTCTAGGCTAATAACTGGAATAAGAGCACATAATGTTTTCAAAACTAGATATCATGGTTAGTAGAGGCCGATCTTCGGATCAGGCGAGCGAGGGTGCTCATAGATGACCTTCCCCAATCGTACCCAAGTTTCTGAGCCGAGGCAACTTTGGTGATGACGAACACGTGGCCTTATGCACGAGTCAGGGTTTCCTAAATTCTCCCAAAATAAAATATTTAGGTGGCGACTCTGTATCTGGCAAAGCAGTCCATGTTTGGCACTTTTTTCTAAAAATCTGTTTTTTCAAAAAACGATTTGCCGGATTTGGACTCTTTGATGATTCATCGGTCTTGCATTGCACTCTGCGAGATTAGATACAGGACTGTGACATTGAGTCCTAAACTGTAGTGAGCCCAATGAAAAAAACGGGATTCCCTCCCGGGATATTCGGGGACGTCTACACGAGGTTAAAGAACAAACCAACCCACATTTTCGCATAGCGAGGTTAAAGAACAAAGAAAGACACTTCCGCGCAGCGAGGTTAAAGAACAAACCAAGCCACACTTCCGCATAGTGAGGTTAAAGAACAAACCAAGCCACACTTTCGCGTAGCGAGGTTAAAGAGAGAAAACCCCAAATCACACTCACGTGATAGGGGTGGATACAAGAACAAAAATGCATGACGCAGACGAATGCGACACAATACGACATAACTGATGCGAATACAATGACGATGCGTGCTCCATGCAACCAAGATAGGTATGCGAGTTACAATGCAATGTATGTTCTATGCAACATAATAGGTATGTGAGTTATGATGTAATGCATGTTCTATGCAACATAATAAGCATGCGAAATTGCAAAGATAAGCAGAAAATAAACAGAAAGCGGTGTCCGAAGACACCTTGTAACGATCTCTAACTTATCGCTTAGGGGCTCCTCAAAATACTCAAAAAGGATATAACTCGTTCTGACTTGAGACCAGGACACATTCTTGCACTGGAGAAACAGCGGGAATTGGAACGGTGCAACCAGAACACAAGTTCGAGATCTTCAGAACCTGAACCCACTTCAAATACCTCAATTCTTCTTCCCTAGATGAAAACATGATCTTTTATACATAGATTGGACAAGAGGGTAGCAAAAACCAGCTTTGGACCACAAAAAGGGCCAGCCAGCCACAAAAAGGGGACGGCCGGCCACCCGTGGCTTTCTCGGGGGTAATTTCTGGTTTTCGGCTTGGGTTTTATTTAATACACAACCAAACTTCATTTGCACACACACACATTAACAAAAACCCTCTCTTTTTCTCTCTAGATTCGTGTTTTATACACGTTTCCCAACACCCCACGCAAACTTTATTCGTAAAACACTTTTGGCCCTCTTCACTTTGAACCGATTAGAATTTGTTTTCGTTGATTTTTTTAGGTTTTCATCACCTTGGGCTTATTTTCCTCGGGTTTTCTTGGGTTTCACACTTTTTCTGGGGTTTTGACTTTTTCTCCCATTTTCTCTACTAGGGTTGACTTTTTTGGGTTTTCGACCCTTTTCCCCTCATTCTCTCCATTTTTCACTATCTTTTCACCCACTTTCCACATGGTGGATGATATTCCACATGACGGCGCCCCTCTCGAGGTGCCCGTACTTCCACCTATTGCAGAGACAGAGGAGCCGGTAGTTGATGAGGCCGATGGAGCGGCGGAGGACATCGCTGTAGATTTTGAGGCAGAGAAGGTCTTTCCTCCAGGGCTCGAGCTGGAGTTGCTACAACTAAGGTTGAGGCCATTTGATCCAGCCACTTACTCCCCACACACACATGCGATGGCGCCCAGAGGCACGCTGCAATTCGAGGACTTTGTTGGCGGCATGCCTGAGGATATCCTGTTGAGGGAGCAGACCTCCCACCTTTCTCATGGCGCTATTGAGGTACAAATTTTGCTTTCATGCACTTTACTTATTTTGTCATTTGATTACTGCCTTTCATTACTGTCTTGCCATCTGACTCATTCTTTCTTTGTCAGAGGGTGACTCTCGCTCCTAGAGAGGATACGGGGTGGTGACGGCCAGAAAGTGGTACCAAGAGCTCCATGCTCGGGTCCGCGAGCTAGTCGACGAGACAGGCTTCGGCCTATTCTGCTCCAGGCTCTCACAACATTTGGCCAGCCGGGCCTTACTCGGATCCTTGGTGGAGAGGTGGTGGGACACCACCAACTCCTTCCACTTCTCTTCCACCGGGGAGATGACAATGACCCCATACGATTTTTTAATGATCACTAGCTTGAGAGCAGGGGGTGATCTGATCCCTTTTGACATGGACATGGGCTGATGAGAGGCAGCATGGATTTATCTGCTCGAGGCACGCCCTCCGTTGGATAGGCCAACCATGGTCAGATACAGTTGGTTTTATGAGCACTTTCGCAGGCACCAGCTAGAGACATAGAGGGAGGTGGAGCAATACACATGGGGGTTCTTGATCTAGCTCCTCGGTACCACCTTGTTTGCGAACAGATGGAATCCCGTAGGGTTGTACCTATTGAGCACCCTCGTGACATTGCACGGGTCCGATTCTGTAACTGGGGTGGCATTGGCCTTGCCACCCTATATGGCTATATGAGCTCCGGTTCCTGTATGAAAGGGAATAAGGTTGGACGCTATTAGAGAGCCTGGGAGGTACACACTGTACTTTCTTTTAATTTCTGCTTGCTATGCTTTCTGCTTTGCATTTTCTGCCTTTATTTCTGTTTATACCTGTGCTTTCTACTTTCACTTTCTGTCTTTTATCACTGTTTATACTTGTGCTTACGCAACTAATTTCTTCTTGTAACTATGGGTTTAGGCCTATTTCCTTGCCCTTGCCCCTATGCCAGTAGACGAGATAGCACCAGCCATACCCTACTCCCGACAGTACGATGGTAGATGCCGCCGCAAACACCGTGACGATACCATCTTTGCCTATTATCGTCGATATTTTGACACGGCGGTGGCTCCTGAGGTAATCCGAAACTCATATTCATTTCTTCTTTATTTCCATTATTACTGCTCTGATCAATACTCTGACAACTAACAGCTACTAACAACTGTGAATTTCCCATTTGCAGATCGATTGGCAGCCCTGGGTGATGATGCTGACTGAGGTATGAGACCAGTATGCCAGATCTTGGGCTACATCTCGGTATCGGATCCTGCTAGAGGGTCAATTTAGTCAGGCTTGGTTTTTGGGTGAGCAATCAGACCCTAGGCATACCTGTCCCAATTGTTCTTACTCTGGCCCCAGCATCCATGAGGACAGCCGATAGCCTTCCAGTTGAGGTTATCATTCAGTATATGACAAGGCTGGATGTCGATTTCTTCAGAGGGGACGGAGATTACGTGACCTTCATCAGGACTCATCTCATGCCGTCCTTGATCGGAGTTTGCGCGGGCGATGCGGTAGGTGCTCCTTTGGCTAGAGAGGCTACTCATGAGGCTAAGGTTGGTATTAAAGGGGCCCCTCCTATGGTGTATGCAGTTCGTTGGTTAGCGATTCCTACCGTGATTCCCTGCTGGTGATTGAGCGGGACGGCCTATCAGATCTCGATAGAACCGCCGAAGGTAGAACATGGGTATGTCGGGGCTCTAGGCGCACCACAGGTATGGATCGTGCTTTACAGCTTATATCCCACATTTTTCCTTTTTGGATACTGATTGTTTAAATCCACTTGCAGGCGCCTACAGAGTACACAGATGGTCTTCGCCAGCTAGTTGCCTCCTTAGTTCATATGGTGCAGAGGCGAGAGACACTGCTTGCTCTCCATGGTATCCAGGTATTCTCCCTTCTTCTCATACATTTCATTGCTTACTCGTACTGTTCTGTATCACATTGCACTGACATGCCATACTTACACTGATATGCGATACTCACATTGTATACTGACATGCATTCTGATATTGCCTCATACTGCACTGACATACTGTACTTATGCTGAATCTACCTTCTGTATCATACTCATATTGCATACTACACTTTGCAATATACTCACACTGTACCTCATACTCTGATGCTTGTTTTTTAGATTCCACCTGCATCGATGACACCAGCGGCATGGGTGGCACCTCCTCTAACAGTGGGGAAGAGAGGCAGACAGGCCCCAGCAAGCAACCGGGACAAGCGTCGAGGTCGAGACAGTAGTAGGGGTGCTCGGGGTCAGAGTAGCGAGCCCTAGACAGAGGAGACCTCCTTCTCATCGGAGTTAATTTTGAGTGGAAATGACGTTGAGACTAACTACATCGAGGAGGCAGTGAACTGATGCTCTGAGTTTGAAAGCGAGGACGATGATGCTGGCTCGGGGTCAGGAAGAGACCGGCTCTGAGTCAGGAAGTGGAGATGGCGACGCCAACCCTGGTTCAGAGTCCCATTCTTCTTATGATAGCGGTGCCAATAGAGACAGTGCCCCCGAGTCCCCTCCGAGGAAGAGGATAAGGAGGACCTCTCGGGCTTAATGTGATTGGCGTAGATTTTTGCACTCTTTTGCTTATTTTCTTTTGTTTCGGTAGCTTAACACTTGTATAGCTTTAGATAGGTCTTTACTTTTTTGAAAAACTTGGATTCCCTCTTTTGTAAAAACTATAATCGAGGTAAAACCCTTTAGTTTTATAAAAAGAGCTTTGTTTTACATCATGAGCACCATACTCGCATAAAAACAAAAATAGAACTAAAACACTTGCATTGGAATAATGTTCGTAACCAGATATTGAGCCGATGACGAACTAAAATACAAAATACAACTCGATAAATGGAGAACAAAGTAAAATCAACCTAAACACAACTATTTACACTTGCTGAAACAAAAGACTCAAAACAAGACCTCAAAGCACAAAGATCGGAACAAAACCAAACTACCCAACTACCAGGCCAACAAAAGTGGTCTGCCGGCCACTAAAGGGGACGGCCGACCAAGAGATGTAGCCAGCTGGCCAGGTGTTGTGGCTGGGCAATTGGCTGATAGCTAGCATCCACTCATACAGCCTTATCCTCCATAAAAGGTCTTCCTCCGCTGTTTCTTCGACAAAACCTCATTTTTGCCACTATTTCTTCTGAAAATGGAGATATTTCTTGCCAAGAGGCTCAAGGATTGGATAGCCACTTTGGACAGCACAAAAAAGGTAAATTTTTGAGGTTTCGGCTTAAACGTGCTTTTCCCGTTGAGCCGTACTTCACTTTGTTTTTTGTTCCTCCATGTCGTGGTCCGATGTTGGGACCCAGTTACACATGTATTTCACTTCGGAGCACAATAAATGTGTCCGACTCTTGAAGAGTTTCAAGCATTGATGGAGTTTCAGCGTGATAAGGAGATCATGCCCCAACCCCGTTTTGGCCATGCACGGGCTTTGGAACGGATGTGTGGGCTCACTTTGCACGAAGACCGATCTTTGGCTCATAACGGGGAGCTAGATATACCTGGGTTGATTCATCAGTTTTTCGACTTTGGGGACAGAGGTGACCTTCTCTGGCGAGGTTACCGGCAACATGCCCTCTGTTTATGTATGCTTGTGCACTTTCTTCTTGCCCCCAGTTGCAGTGGTGCCGGCATTAGGTTAATCGAAGTGGCTCAATGCCTGAAAGAGGGTAAGAGCTGCATTGGTTTGGTACTGGCCAAGACCCTGATGGGTTTAGGTGCTTTTCACCAACGAGAGACCACTCGGTTTGCAGGGAGTCCACTGCTTCTCCAGGTATTGTTTCCCATCTTCCTATTTGTGATTTTCTCACATCACTCGACACTCACTCTCTATTTTCACTTGATGCCATTTTCTTACTTTTGTCTCAACGCACATCTCTCTATTAGTTAATCTCTCTTATTTTTCATCCCTTCTTAGTTGTGGCTAATGGATAAGCTGAAAGTGGTGGACCCTTGCCCCGAGTATTCAGCCCAAGCCTACTTCTTCCGCCAGTGGCTAGTGGACTTTTCCTCAGAGAGATGGTAGTGCTACTAGATATGCAGCAGATCTGCGGCTGACATCATCTGGCATTGCCCCTAGCTTAATGTGGCGGAGATAAGCTATAGCATGTCCCGACAACTGGGTATACAGTTGATTGGCCTTACGCATTGCATTTTTTATTTCCCTTTTCGGTTCAGACGCCAATTTGGACAAGATCAGACCCGTCCAGAGGAAGGGGTAGAATACTCGGCCCCATTTCTTAGTTCGTGGTTCACACTTGACTCGGTACCTCACTGCTTGGAGGATGAGAGAACTTATGGCCCTTGCAGTTAGCTTCAATTACACCCTTTTTGGCGAGTGCTTGGCTTGGCTTGAGGATGAGGCACGGTTTGGGCCATCTTTGGTTGAAGAGACCTCCACGAGTATGAGCAGAAGATATAGGACCACCTGACTTATCTGTGCCCCTAGTTTATTGCTTTGTCTTTTGTTTTCAAGTTTTTATGATGTAAAAGAAACTTTGATTTAATTAGAGAGTTAGAGAATGTACTTGTGTTGAAATCAATGGAATTAAAGTTGCAAGCACTAAAAATTTTCCTTTTGGTCCCAAAAATGGTCTAAGTTGTAAAAAGGTAAAATTTTGAGAAAAATCAACTTTATTAAAACTTTTCAAAACAATATTCGGAAACGGTCACTACCTGACATACACAGAATCAACCCGCAAGATGTACAATCCCGAATCAGAAGATCATGACACTGTCACTACTCTTCATTCCAACTAGCCCTTCTGCTAAAATGAAGATAACATAACCAAGCTAACAAATGATGGGAAAAAGATGGACCAATCAAATAAATGGACAGGACAATTGAGTTGAAGATGGTTACGGCCGAATTTTGGGATGAAGTTGCCTACGTATCCTAAAGATGGGAATCAGGCCTTACGTAGTTCAATTCTGGTTCACTCGAGTATTAACACTCTCCTTTTGCGCTCTAACTTTTTCCAAAGCCGCCCTTTTGGGTTTTCAACCTTGCGAGCTCTATTTTTCTTTATTTCTAATTTTTTATGCTCTAACTTTTGCCTAGGTCGCCCTTTTGGGTTTTCGGCCTAGCGAGCCTCTCTGGGATAATATTTCTTCAACTTGTCCATATTGATCGGCTGTGAAAACTCCAAACCATCTAGATCCATGAGAATAATCGCTCCCCCCGACTAGATAGATTTGATGATGTAAGGACGAGTCCAATTGGGTCTAAACTTGCCCCTAGGATTATGGATGGGGGTTCGATTGTCTTTCAGTACCATATCTCCTTCCTTGAGATTCCTGGACTTAACTTTTTTGTTAAAAGTTAACAATTCTGTGCTGGTAGGCCTGGATGTGATATAATGCCTTCAACCTACTCTCATCAAACAACATCAATTCTTTGAATTTGCTCTGCTGCCAATCTGCCTCCGCTATTTGACACTCGGCCATAATTCTCAATGACAGTACTTTGATCTCAATTGGCAGAACAGTTTCCATCCCATACACTAGAGAATACGGGGTATCCCTTGTAGATGTTTGAATTGACGTTCTGTAGCCCTAGAGTGTAAATGGCAATTTATCCAGCCAATTCTTGTAGGTCTCTACCATCTTCCGCAGGATGTTCTCGATATTCTTGTTAGCAGCCTCAATAGCTCCGTTGGTCTATGGTCTATATGTCGATGACTCGTGAAAACCACGTTGTATTTCTCAAGCAGATATACCACCTCTTTCTTGAAGTGCGAGCCATTGTCTGAAATGATCTCATTCGGAACCCCATAACAGCAGATGATGTTGTTTCTGATAAACTTGGCCATATGCGATGCTTCAACATAGCATAAGACTGAGCTTTCACCCACTTCATAAAATAGTCAATCGCTACCAAGATGAACTCATGTCCATTTGACCCCTTTGGCGAGACTGCACCAATAACGTCGATTTCCCAGACTGAGAAAGGCCATGGCGAAGTCAGGTTGTAAAGCTTTGACAACGGGATGTTCATGTGATTGGCATGGATTTGGCATTTATGGCATCGCCAAACAAAGCTAATACAATCATCCTCCATAGTTGACCAATAATAGCCTTGTTTGAGGATTTTTCGGTCTAGCATCACACCATTCATGTGTGCTCCACACTCCCCTCCGTGGATGACCTCCATGAGACGTTTCGATTCCTCTTCCTCAACACAGAGCTTGTGCATTCCCAGATGAACTCTCTTATATAGTTTGTTTCTATAGATGATAAACTGGACGGCCAGACACCGTATTCCCCGTTTATCCTTAGCATTTGCCCCTGGTGAATACGTATCATTTTCCAGAAAATTTCAAATGTTGTAATACCAAGGGTTTTTGTCTTGAACCTCATCTATTGCGGCGATGGCTTCATAGGTAGGCGTGTACTTCTGTTCAATGATGATTGGACACATCTTGATTCCAAGGGGGATGTCTACCATGGAAGATAGAGTTGCCAATGCATTAGTGAACCGGTTGTTCTCTCTTAGTAAATGTGTGAACATCAGTTTTTCAAACCTCAGAATTAGAATATCCAAGGTTTGATGGTAAGCCTTCATTTTCTCCTCTTTGATGGTAAGAAACAACCAAGTTCGAGTCCCCGATGACGTCCAACCTTATTGCCCCTAGTTCTAGGACAGCTTCCAAACCAGTAATACACACCTCATATTCTGCTTCGTTGTTGGACATTTTGAACCAGAGTTTGAAAGCTAAGGGTATATGGGAATCTTCGGGTGCTATGAGCAACACACCTATCCCGTAACCATACTGATTGGATGCTTTGTCAAAGTACATTATCTATGTTTCCTCTTCTACCTGCAGAATGTCTTCATCTAGGCACAGGTACTCTACTGCTTCATTTCCTTCTACTGGGTGGTTTGCTAGGAATTCTGCTACAGCTCTCCCTTTAACTGATTTACGTGTGACATACTTGAGATCAAATTTGGAGAGAAGAAGTAACCAACGAGCTAGCATACTCGTAAGTGCCGGTTTCTCAAAGAGATATTTGATGGGATCTAATCTCAAAACTAGAATTACGGAGTAAGTTAACAGATAGTGCCTCAACTTCTTGGTTGCCCATAAACAAGCTTTCTCCAGGGGACTGTAATAGGTCTTATAATCTTGCATCTTCTTGCTCAAATAGTAGATGGCCCTCTCCACTTTATCTTCAGAGTCTTGAGCTAGCATGCACCCCATAGTCGAATCTGTTACAGACAAATACAGAATCAGAGGCTTTCCCGGCTCTGGCAGTGACAACACAAGCAGATTCTGGAGGTACTGCTTGGCCTACTCAAAGGCGAACTAACACCGATCATCCCATCGGAACTTCTTCCCTTTGCTCAACAAACCAAACAATGGTTCACAAGTCAAGGTTAATTTTGAAATAAACTGTCTTATGAATTGCACTTTACCCAGAAAGCCACACACCTCCTTTTCAGTCCTCGGTGGTGGCATTTCTAAGATGGCCTTGATTTTGGAAGGATCTACTTCAATTTCCCTCTGTGTGATCTGAAATCCCAACATTTTTCCTGTCGTTACACCAAAGGTACATTTCTGTGGGTTTAACCTCAATCGGTATTCCCTAATCCGTTGGAAGATTTTTTCCACTGCAATGTAGTGGCCTTCTCTTTCTTTGGACTTCACAATCATATCGTCCATATACACCTCAACCACTTTGTGAATCATGTCATGTAGAATGGTGGTCGCAACCCTCTGACATGTAGCCCTAGCATTCTTCAACCCAAAAGGCATGACTCGGTAACAATAAGTACCCTACGGCGTGGTGAACACATTCTTTTCTCTGTCCTACAGTACCATCAAAATCTGATTATAACTGGAAAACCCATCCATGAATGATAGCAATGCATGACCTGCGGTGAAGTCTACCAACTCATCAATGTGCGGCAATGGAAAGTCATCTTTTAGACTAGCTCTAATCAGGTCCCGAAAGTCGACACAAACTCAGATTCTGCCATCTTTCTTCAAAACTGGGACGATATTGGCCAACCAAGTCAGATACTCGGACACTAACAAGCATCCTGCATCAATTTGCTTGGTGACCTCTTCCTTGATTTTCAGTGCCCAATCCAGACGAACTCTGTGCATTTTCTGTTTGACTAGTCGGGCCTCAAGGTCGATTCCAGGCATGTCTTCGTAGGACCACGCAAAAACATCTTTGAAATTTTTTAATAAAGCGATTAAATGCTTGTATTCCTCCGAAGATAACGTGGACCCGATCTGGACCAAGCATGGATCCTTCTCAGTACCAATACAGGGCTTGGCACATCTCTCTTCTTCTCGATTAATCAAGTTTTTCAAAGCTATAGGAATTTCTTCCTCTTTGTTTTCATTAAAATTTTGAAAATCTTGGTCAATGTAATAAATTAGCAACACAGAGAAGTACACATAATCTGCAGTGTTTTCATTCATAATACTGCTTGTCGGTGCACTCGTGAAGCCATAAGGAGTCCCTAGATAGAGATATCAGCTTGGATCTTTTTGAGCTGCTTCAGAACTAGCTTCACTTCTAGCTGCTTCTTCTTTTCTTTCTTGACCTCCTAGTCCTTTCCTGATGGCTCTGCTTAATCTAGGTGTAGAGGTTTAAAATACCGTCCACTTCTAGTGAGATGGTCTATCTCCTCCAAATACCATGTATTATCCCGAATGCAGTCTCCCCAGTCTTCTTCAGTATAGGTGTAAACACCCTATTTTTGACCACCCTTAAGACTTGGGCGCCAGTGATTTATCACTCGATGATGAAAGTTGCGCTGTACAAATGTTCAATTTCTTCAGCAAGAAGAGCTTCTAAATCCCAACCTTACACCTTATTTTGGACCAAAACTATTTTAGACCTTAAAACCCTCTCTTTCAAAATATTTTCGAAAAATGTTTCTACGATGTTCCGAGACTCACATTTTGTTAAATGTTGGACTTTCGATAAACCGAGCAATGACAAAGTGGAAATAAATGGAAGAGAAGTGAACTCTTTGAAAAATATTTTTTTAAACCTCTTATTTATAGGTTTGGAGTTGAAGAAAATTGGAGGAGAGGGAAGAAAACTAGTTGGGGGAGAAGTTGGGCTTGAAACCGTTAAGAGAGAACTAGGCAGCCTCACTAAATCAGGACTATCTCTTTGTGCACTTAGACTTTAGTTATGAGGCCACCACCATTGGAAAGTGGACTTCTGAGGCTTCATTTTAGACTCAAAAATCTCCTAAAGCCGAGTCTGGATGAGGGAGATATGGCTGTTTGAAGTTAGGCATCAATCCGATTAAGACCAAAACTGAGCAGCCTTCACTAAAATAGGAATATCTCTTTGCACACTTAGAATTTAGATGTGAGGTTGCCACCATTGGAAAGTAGACTTCTGAGGCTTCAATTTAGACTCAAGAATGACCTGAAACTAAGTTCGGATGAGGGAGATATGCCCATTTGAAGTCGGGCCTGGAAGCATGGTCGGCAGGTGGCCGACAGACACCATTTATGGCCGGCAAACCACCATTTTTTGCCTGCCGGCCACCAGTGTAAAACCCAGATATTTTCTCTAGCTGTTTCCACAAAGTTCCAGCTATCTTTTTTCAAATATTTTCGAGATAGGCACATGGTTTTCTATATATAGAGGACCTCCCTCTCATCTTTCAAGGTTAGAAACATTTTAGGAGTGAGAAAAATTTTGGAAATATCCTCTCTCTCTACAATTCTCTCTCTCTTTTACAATTTGCATAGCCTTTACTCAAGCACTCTAAACAAAACCTAAATAACTTCTTGCTGAGATGATTTGAGCTTGAATTTGAGCTCATGAAGCACTTGAGAGTGTGAAATTGGTGTGTAGACACCCCATTTTTGACCGTCCTCAAGACTTGGACGTCTCCGTTTGAACACTCGGCGATTATCCATGTTTGTGTTCGTTTGGAGTTCCCGGAGTTCTCGGCTACGCGCCTTGCCTCAGGATTTCCGAACTCGATGGTTTTGTGTTTGGTTTTGCACCAAACACTTATGTTCTGCCTTGGAGGGGCAGGGAGTGCCTTTTGAGGCATCCCCACACACCACCGACAGTGGCTAGAGGCCACCGGCTGGTTGCTGTTGCCATCGGCACTATATTGTGCCGGTCGGCACTCTTTTGTGCCGGTCGGCAGTCAATTTTGTCAAAATGACATTTTTGCCCAGCCGGCTACTGTTCAGCTGCTTTTGGAGATATTTTCAGACAGCTGTATGGCTTTGGCTTCCCCTCCATACACGTGTATGGAGGGATGCACTTCTTGTTTTGCTTAGTGACTAAGCTTACAAGATTGCCTCTTCTATAAGAGGAGGCCTCCCCCCTTGGCTTTAGGGTTGGCTTTTTGGAGAGAAAACAGACAGAGAAGAAGCTCTGGTTCTAGGTTAGAAGTTTTGTATCTATTCTATCTCTCTTCTTCCCTCTTATTTGTACATTAGGTGTTTGTGACTTACTATTGCTCATCAACACCTAGTGTTTCACCTTCCTTGGTTTCTGAGGTTCCAAGAGGTTGTCTTGGAGGTTTTTGGCTGGATTTGAGTTCAAGGAAGCAACAACATCAACCTTTGTGAAGGTGGTCAACAAGGGTGAGAAACTCCCCCTTTTTACCCCATTTTTGCACTCCATTTTTGCATAGCTTAGAACTGTTTTTGTGCTTAGTGATTAACACATAAAAGTTCTGTTTTTTAGTCCTCTTTATTGTTTATTAAGAGTGTTTTGTGCTTTGGGGAGGTTTGGCCACCCTTAGGCCTTGAAAGGCCCTTGTTTCAGGCCATTTTGTTGAGATCCGGGATTTTGGTGTTTGGGTCTCTTCACCATTGAAATCTTGAAGGATTTCAGTGGTGAAGATGATGCCTTAAAGTCCTAAGAAGGAGGGGGTCACCCCCTCTCCTTGATGTCCTTGAAAAGGGCAAGTTTTGCCTCTTGAGGGAGCATTGTGCTTGAGTGTGTGTTGAGCATGTATGGACTGTTATTCATGCTTAGGATATCATGATTTAACATTGCTATGTGTTGGTTTTGGTCCCTTATGCATGCTTAGCATAGTTGCCATGTAATGCCTTGTATTGCCTTAACATGCCTTAGGTTGTTAGCCCTAATTTGAGCATGTTTTAGGCTTAGATTTGTGAATGTTTTGTGCTTATTTTGACATGTTTTAGCTCTGTCCATAGTCATTTGGGTTGATCTTGGCATGCATTATATAGCCCCTTTGCAATTTAGGCTTGCTAGCCTTTGAGCATGCATGTGTAGCATGTGTTGCTTACCTCATCTTGATGGTTTGGAACCATCTAGCATGTCATTTCAGTCCCTTTGGTGTGCTTGTATGCTTGCCTTAGTTGCCTCTTTAATGCTTTAAAAGCATGTATTGAATGCTCCATGTTTTGGTCATTGTGCATGCCTTTGGTTTCAAGTCTCTTAGATGCTATCTAAGTAGCCTTTTGGCTTTGTTTTAACATGCTAAAAACCTGTTTTTAGTTGTTTAATGCATGCCATAATTGTCTTGCATAAGTATAGTTCAATGCCTCATTGACTTGCTTTGAGTCTTGGACCATTTGCATGCCTTGTTTGGTCTATTTTGAGTTGGTTTAGCACCACACTTGACATGATTTTAGAGCTCATGTTGCATGCTAATCATCCATGTAATCTCCTTTCAAGTGTGCTTGAGAGTGGTTTGTTTAAATGCCTAAGTTGTGTGCCTTAACATGTGTATGTGTGAATGTGTGCTTAGCTCTTATACTTAGCATTTTGGCTACTGATTTTAGGCCTAGTTAGAGTTGCCTAGATCATGTTTAAGTCCACCTTTTATTTGGTTTGCATGCTTGCCTTACATGTTTGCTTGTATGCTTACATAAGTGCCTCGCATTGTCCATGTTGCATGTTAGCTAACATGTTTAGGATTGCATTACATCAATGCGCATGCTTGGCCTCTTGAGATGAGCATGATGGAGGTTTGGCACCCTTTTATGTTTATTTGGTTTGCATGCATTTGAAATTAAAGTTGCATACTTGGTTCCTTGGGTCATCATGCGTGGAAATGCGTGATTGGTGGTCCGAGAATCGAGGCACATCCTCCTTTGAGTCATTAACATGATAAGGAATGTGTTTGATGCATAAATTGCTTGAATTGCATTGCCATGCAAGATTTTGCCCTCTGCTGCTGTGAGTTGCAGGTTCTGCAGACATTCAGTGCCGACCGGCAGTATTTAGTGCCGACCGGCAGTCAATTGACGGCCGATGAGTTCATTTTGTGCCGGTGGCCATATATTTCAGCCGGTGGTGTTTCCCCTCAGCCGGTGGTGTATCCCCCAGTGCCTTGAGAAGTAGTTCTGAGACTTTGGCAGTTTTCAGAAAGGCAGAGCAGGGAAAACAGAGGCAGTCTAGGCATGGCAGTGCAATTCCGAGCAAGTCCCGAGCATGCGTTGCATCCGGCCCTCATCTCGAGGCGGTTTACTGCTTTAATTAGATTAATTAATTTATTTGGTTAATTTAGTTAATTTGTAATATTTAATTAGCTTGTGTAGTTAATTAATTTGTATTATTTATTCGGTCCCTCCGAGTGAGGGCAAATATGTAATAAGTGTGGGTGAGTGCTTTGTATGTCTTCCAACCCCCACTTCTTTCTCCCTTTTATTTACCTGCTTTGATGGTTAGTATTAGGGCACGTTTATTTTAGCATACCTTATGCTATGCATGCGTGCATCCATGCATTTGTTGACATGCATCGGGCTCGGTACATCATACAAACTGCATTGTATTTTCAATTTCCAAATTGAATACGTGCATCAACTGATTGCACCTTACATACCATTTTAGGATTAGCCGAGCCTACTCTAAATCACATCCTTGCTTGAGATGCATTAGTCATTCTAACATGAACTAGGTCATGCATGTTTACTAACTGGTTTATTGTTTTGGCACGGAGTACGATGTAAGTGTTTATGCTTAAGCATCTCGCATGCGTGTGAATGTTGACATGACAGTATGCTTACCATGCGGCTAAGTGCTTACATGAGATAAACTGTTTGAACGCCTGTGGGTGGAGGTTGGATTGCTTGAGTTGGAAAACTCATTGAAATCCGTATTTTAGCCTACTTGCGAGTAGCAAATTCCAAAGTATTTTCGAAACAAACGGATATGCAATACTTATTTCCAAATTAGGCAATCTAGTCTATACTTGTTTGCCGTGCGCATAACATAGTAATTCTAGGTTAATAATTGGAATAAGAACATGTAATGTTTTCAAAATCGGATATCACGGTTAGTAGAGGCCGGTCTTCGGACCGGGCGAGAGGGGGTGCTCATAGCTGACCTTCCCCGATTGTACCTAAGCTCCCGAGCCAAGATCACTTTGGTGATGACGGACACGTGGCCTTCGGCACCGAGTCAAGGTTTCCTAAATTTCCCCATTTTAAAATATTTAGGTGGCGACTCTGTAAACTGGCAAAGCAGTCCCTGTTTGGCACTTCTTTTTCAAAAAATCTGTTTTTTTCTCAAAACGATTTGCCAGAGTTGGACTCTTTGGTTCAGATTAAGAACCGTGACACAAATCGAGTCCGAGCTGTAGCGAGGTCCCCCGCGGACGTGCTACATGGTGGTTTTTGACTTAAGGGTTCATTTCTCTTCAAGAGATATATTTTCTCTTACCTTTGTACTATCTTTACACCACTTGTTTTCCATCTTTTCTTGCTGTTTTTAAGCTCTTTAAAACCTGTTTTCATGGGCTGAAACTTGTGGTTTAAGGGCAATAAAGGTTGAGGGGTGGTTCACCCTTCTTTATACCTTGTTTTGGAGGCCTTTGCCCATGTGTTTCCCACCCTTTTACTATCTTTTTCTAAGCTTTTAAACACTATTTTTTAGAGTTATTTCAATGGCTAAAAACATGTTTTGAAGTCAAAAAATGGAGGGGGTAGCCTCCCCTCCTTGTGTTTTGTCTACCAGCATAGCATGCTCTATGTTTTAGCCTATTATTGTAGCTTTTGTTAGCCTAATTCCAATATGTTTTAGGACTGTTTTAGACCTATTTTAGGACTATTCTTAGCTATTAGCTGCATTTGAGTCTTGTTTTGCATGCTTGTAGTGTAATTGTCCTCATAAGCTTGGTGTTTTAGGTCTTAGACATCACTTATTTGAGTTGATAGCATTTGTTTTATGCTTTTATCACTTATTTCTAGCACTAATAATCTCTGCAACCTCCCTCCTTTCTTAGTTTTTGTTTTGCTTTGAGAGTTGTTTCAAGCCTCTTGTTCTTTTAAGCATGAGATTGAGGTTGTCATACTTAATGGTTTAATAAGTTTTAGGGGTTCATTATCAATGGCATGACATCTCTTTCATGTCTTAAGTTAACTCTTGGTTTGGCACTTCACTCCATTAGAGGACTTAAATTTACCATTTGGACTTAAGGAATTAAATGATGGTTGGCAAAGTTGAAATGAGTAACTAATACTTGAAACTAAAAGTGAGAAAGATATTGATAGACTTATTTATTTTGATGATTTATTTAACTATGTTTTTAATTTATTTGGAAGAGAAAAATAGAATCAAAATTTATTTTGATGATTTATTTGAAAGAGAAAAATAGAATCAACATTTATTTTGATGATTTTATGTTTTTAATTTATTTGAAAGAGAAATAGAATCAAAATTTATTTTGTCCCATTATTTCTTACCTAAAACTTCTATCCTAAATGTTGTTAGAATGTATTTAATATTTGATTAAATCAGAGGTTCAAACAGCCCAGCACAGCAGCAGGCCAAAAGGTTCAAGTGGAAGATACTCAAATTAGTAATGATGGAGTGGAAGATATTCAAATGAATACAACGACTATAAAAAGCTATAAATTCAAATGAATACAACGGCTATAAACGGCTATAAGTTTTATTGTATATACCAAAGCCTCTAATGTAAACATGTCACAAAAAAAAAAAAAAAAAAAAAAACAGAAAATATTCTTTGATCTATGATCACTCACATCTATTCTCTGAAAAATTCTTTGAGAAGTGTTTTTCAATTTTTGTTTACATCCTCTTTCAGAAATTATATATTGAGACGTATAGCTTTAAGCCTATCTTTCCTGTATGAGGTTTGTAGAAAAATCAGAGTTTCATTTTTATATCTATCTTTAAGAGATAATTCTTGTAGCTTTCTATGAAAGCAAAAACACCTTCTTTTCAACCTTGTAAGAGTGTAGTACACTCAGTGTTCTTGACTTAAAAAGTTTGTGTAAAATCCGTGGAGGATTGCTCCATTTGTAAAGAGGTTGCTAGCACCCCCATTAAGCTAGAGCATAGTGAAAAATCTCAAGTGAAGCTTGAGGAGTGGACGTAGGCTGAGTTGAAGCCGAACCACTATAAATTTGTTTGTCTCTCTCTCCCTTATCTCTTTATTTTATTTAAATTGTTGTATCTATATTTCACATTTTCACTGTGCTGAAATCATTAACTGACATAGTTGTTAAAACACTTGTTTTTAATTATTTTTATTTCAATAACTATATTTATCTATTGTGCAAGTCATAATTTTTATTAGGGTATTATTAATTTTTAATTGTAAAAACCTAATTCACCCCCCTCTTAGGTTGTCTTTTGGGTAACAGATAATAATTTGGTTGTGTTCAATTGGACGTTAATTGAACACGCGGAAGCTTGAACCATTTTATACTTGTTAGTGATGAAATGATTCAAGTCTCTGAGGTCAATTTCTTCCATTGATCATTCATGAAAGGGAGGAGGCTTGTGTCTTGTTTTGCATTTATTGAGCTTGCACATCTTAAGTCACAAGCTATCATGCAATGAAATTGCTTGAATTGGTGGTTTGTAACTTAAGATTCACCTTTCCTTGGATTTGCCCATGAAAATGAGGGGTGAGTTGTGCAGACAACCCTTGAAAATACCCTGTATGTGCTCTATTTGTCCTCTATTGCAGCAAGATGAACCAGTGCATCAGTGACTGACATGCCACTTTCCATGGCCGGCAGGTGGCCGGCAAGCTTTACCAGTGGCCAGCTGGCCACTGATGCAAAATGCAGCAGAGTGTTGGTAAGGTGGAGCAAAATTGTTCTGGAAGTGTTCAACTATGCAAATAAAGGCATTCAAGAGCAAAACAGAGATCTTTTCGGGTGGAAACCAAGCATGCGCATGTGCATCTTTCATTTCCCACGGCAGAATAGTTAATTACTTAGTTTCATTATTAGTTGCAATTGTCTTGTAATTATTTAATTAGTTCATTAGCTAGTTAATTTAAGTGTTGTAATAATTAGTTAATTAGTCTAGTTATTCATTTTGGTTTGTAATAATTAGCTTAATTAGCTTTGATTAGCATTAGCTTAGTTAGCTAGTTAGCTTTATTCATTCAGACTCTTCTTCGTGAGAGCGTAATGTAATAATGTGCATGTCTTCCAACTCCACATCTTTCTCCCTTTTATTTATTTGCTTTTGATGGTTAGATTAGGGACATATTTCGATTAGCATACCTTATGCTTGTATACATTCACCTTGTCTTGCACGCACTGAGGCTCGGCGCGTCATTCTAACTGCATTGTCCTTTCAATACTTTCTTTGAATACGTGTTTAACCGCATATTATCAAATTGCCTCATATGCCATATTAGTAGCCCAGCCTAGTAATTGCATATCACATGTGTTGTATTAGTCATCTTGTATAGTTAGGAATCATGCATATTTTTTCTAACACTTTTGTTTTTGTCTTGGCTTGGAGTACTAAGTGAGTTTTTTTAGTGCTTTGGCATACTTGCATGAGTGTGAGTGATTGCCATGACTAGCATGCTTGCCATAAGGCTAAGTGCTTACTTGATAAACTGTTTGAGTGCCTATGGATGAAGGCTTGTTGCTTGAATTGGAATGATTCAATGAATGTACATTTAAGCCTACTTTGTCAAGTGGCAAATTCGCAAACTTTAAGCCCACTTTGTTAAGTGGCAAAATCAAACCCTTTTCGAAAAACAAACATAAAATTGAATTGTTCTAATCGAGCAAACTAGTCTATACTTGTATGTGTGCATCACTTAGTAAATACTAGCCTACTAAACCGGAACAAGAGCATATAATGTATATAAAAATCATATCATGATTAGTAGAAGCCGATCTTTGATCGGGCGAGCGAGGGTGCTCAATTCATGACCTTCCCCTCTCGTGCCCACGTTCCTGAGCCGAGGCAACTTAGTGATGATGGACACGTGGCATTTGGCACGAGTCATGGGTTTCCTAAATTTCCCCAAAATAAAATATTTAGGTGGCGAATCTGTATCTGGCAAAGCAATCTAATTTTGGCATTTTTGATTCAAAATCAATTTTCCAAATGATTTTTTGGATTTGGACTCTTTGGTGTTTATCTATTTCACATTGCACTTGTGAGATTAGATTCAGAACCACGGGAGTTCGAACTGTAGGGCTTATATTCGAACTTCCAAAAGGGGGTGTAAAAAAGTCAAGCTACAATAGGCCAGATTCAAATCACTGTCGTCCCACCACTCGCCATCAACTGCCGACAAACAGTTGTCCAGCTCCACTTAAATCATCTTTATAGTACAAGTGTCCCCCTCAAGGCGACACGCTGTTACAGTTTTCTGGCTGTCTTCAATTCTTTCTCTCTCAAACTGCCTCAATGCAGCTTTCTGTTCAGTATCTGTAGTCTTCACAACATCCACTTCTTAGGTTGGTTTTCCCGCACATCTGCCCTCTGGCAGTTTTCCCTTCTTATCAACCTTCTTGGCTACCATAGCTATTTCAACTTGTTGCCCCACTGGTTTGACCCTGATTGTTTCTTCCTTGTTTGACTCATCACTCAATCACCCGGTATTATCAGTCGACCTGTTCAGATCGAACCACCCGATCTGCACATCACCTTGGTCTTGTTCATCAAAGAACTACAGGTTGTCCAGATCTTCTTCTACGTCCGCCAGATCGTCCAACCCTTGGTTTGGGCCATTCTCCCTAACCACGTTAATGTCCACCGAGGTTGGTAGCACCACCTCTGGCTTGAGTTGAGTGGTATGAACAATGTAATGGCTCGGGTTGTACTCTCTTTCTGAGGAGTTTTCGAGACACTCCAGCAACAGACCAACACCTTCCCCTGAGGTCAAAACCTCTTCTACTGCAGGTGTTGTCACCACTGATCTGTGAGGCTCAGGTTGTAGATTAGATTTATCTATCACGTACAAGTCCGTGTCCTCAGGAATGAACAACATCAGTTTTGGTAGGTATAAGGGGGTAATATAGACGTTGGGGTCATAGGAGGTGGACAATGTATGGATAAGGTAAAGATTTCGAGGTGGGAGGACTTGGTTATGGACAAGGAGTGGGTTGGTGGTTACGTTTGGTTTCTAGGGTAGAGCGATGACCTTGTTGTCAATGAGATATTGAATCTCATGACGCAAATGGAAGCATCGATCGGTTTTATGACCATGCTGTTGGTGGAAAGCATAGTATTTTGTGGGGTCATGCTTGGATGGAAGAGGGACGGGAAGTGGGCAAGGTTCTGAGGGTTTTAGGTGCCCTTTCTTGATCAACACCTGCATGGCTTTGGATAGTGTCATGTATAGTTGGTTAAAAGTTCTACCTGAAGGTTGGGTAGGGTTGGATGATGTTTGTGGTCCCATGTTGGCAAAGGGGTCAGTAGTTTTGCTTGTAGTGACAACACCTACTTCGGACGGCCTTACAATTTTGCTACTACTGGCAACATTGGAACTACAAACAAAGGGCCTCTTAGCCGACTCTTTATCATCAGTAATAATCCCTTATTTCATGGCATCCTCAATTTGAACCCCCATTTTATGAAGTTCTTTGAATGTAAATAGGAGGAGAATAATCATTTTCTGCAGTAGCTTGCCATGCAGGTTCCGGACAACCATTCTGATCTGATCTTTCTCTGAATGTCACGTGGTCATCATGGATGCTTTGGCCCTCCATCTCATCACAAACTCAGAGAAACCTTCATTTGGCTCTTGATGCGTCAGTTTAAGATCACGAGTTGTGACCTCGATTTACGTATTGTAAGAGTACTGAGCAATGAAGGACTCGGCTAATTCCTCCCAGTTCTACTTTGTAGAATCTTCTAACTTGGCGTACCAAATGCCCGCTATACTTTACATAGTGCGACCAAAGAGAGATAGTTTTTGCAATCTAGTTAAACCCATCGGCCACAAGATATCTGAAAATAACCGTAAGTGTACCATTAGGTCCCCGAAACCATCAAAGCAGTCAATGTACAACATCTTAAACTGTTCTGGTAAGGTAACTGCAGATTCGGTGTATCCCTCCTCTATATCTGGAATAGAGTTGACTCCTTATGCCTTTTTGAACAACTTTTCCAGTTTGTTGATTTTGAGTGCAGTTGGGTCAACCTCAAATTCGAATGGTGCCTCGGTCTGATAAGTCAGGGCTTTGGAAGCTTGTGGTGGGATGGGTTCTACTTGGACTGGGAAAATTAGAACACCCTCTATTTGTGGATTTGGAGTAGTGGCAGTATTAGCAGTGGCACCGGGCATAGGAATAACTACAGCGGGTACATGTGATGCAGAGGCTGTAACTGGTTGCTGTTGTTGTTGCTGTAGCCTAGTTATGAGCTCGGCATGACGGGCTGCATCATGCTGTAGTGTGTCGACTGTTTGTTGCAGATGAAGTATTAATTCCTCTATATTTGCCTAGGGATACTGCGCCATTGTAATAGGTGACTGTACTTGAGCTAGACTGGAAGTAGATGATTGTTTTGGAGCTGGACTGAATACATGTGAGCTGAGAGGTGATTGTTGTAAGAACGGCACTGGTAAACCTTATTTGATCCTCCTTCGCCTTGTAACCGGTGACAGTGAGGCAAACATGGGCTATCCCCGAACAAGATCTCCGACCTTGCAAAGTCTTCCAACACGGGTCCAGAGTACTTGGGGGATATCAGATCCTTCTGAAGCTATGGTTTTAAACTACCTAGCAAAACAAATAAAGAAAGAGAACAGTAATTAGAAACCGTATAGCACCTCAGCTAAGATATTATCAACACAGACATGATCAAAGCTGTAGGATTGTACTCCACACTGAATTCTGTCCTAAAATAGATACCAACTTTGCCACTAATATGAACATTCCTGTACAGTTTCACTATAAAGCACATACTAGTTAAAAGAGAGCCAAAACACCCCTATAGCACCTCAGCTCAAATGTTATCAACACAAACATGATCAAAGCTGTAGGATTGTACTCCACACTGAATTCTGTCCTAAAATAGATACCAACTTTGCCACTAATATGAACATTCCGGTACAGTTTCACTATAAAACACATACTAGTTAAAAGAGAGCCAAAACACCCCTATGAGGGGGGTAGGGTTTCCTTGTCTTAGTTTTTTCATGAACTAGGATTTCAATACTTCAATCAAGCAGTTTCATGCAATCTTGCATACGGGTGAGCATCCTCTTCTAGTTTGAAACAGTCATTATGGCTTTACTATATGCAGCTAGGCTAAATGGTCAAAAGGGGTACTTCAGCAAGACTACCTAATATACCTCTCACACCTAACACCGAGAAGTGAAAGGAGGATCAAGCGGTACAGCGGTAGTCCAGATCCAAGGGTTATGTTTTTAACATGGTAGAGCCCATGACCGGCCAGCCTTTTGGCAAGCTTTTTAGGCAAACCTCCGGCAAGCCGTCTAGGAATAACAGATGGAAAACACAGTAATTTAAAGTACCAATACAAATGCAATGCAAAGAACATATGTATGTAGATAAAATTTAACATCATAAATTTCAAGTCAAGTTTTCTATCTTTCCCCAGCAGAGTTGCCAGAAACTGTAACTTGCTTTTCGTGCTCCTTTCGAATACGATCAGCCCTACAGTTCGAACTCTTGTGGTTCTGAATCTGTTTTTACAAATGCAATGTGAAATAAATAAACACAAATGAGTCCAAATTCGACAATTCTTTTGGAAAATCGATTTTGAATCAGAAGTGTCAAAAATGGACTACATTGCTAGATTTCAGAGTCATCACCTAAATATTTTTAAGAAATTTAGGAAACCCGTGACTTGTGACAAAGGCCACGTGTCCGTTATCACCAAAGTGTCTCGGCTCGGGAACTTAGGTATAAGAGGAGAAGGTCATGAATTGAGCACCCCACTCACCTGATCAAAGATCGGCCTCTACTAATCATGATGTGATTTTTATTTACATTATATACTCTTGTTCGGATTATTAGGCTAATTTTACTATGTGATGCACGCAAGTATAGACCAATTCGCGAAATTTGGAATACATTGATTTCATGTGTGTTTGAAAAGAGTTTTTTCAATATGCATCACTTAAAAAAGGTGAACTTGTATATACATTAGTCAAAACATCCTAATTTAAGCAATTAGCCTTCATCCACTGACATTCAAACAGGTATATCACTTAAGCACTCAACCTCATGGTATTATGCTTGATATGAAAACATTAACACTCATGCAATATGCTAAAGCAATGAATTCTCACCTAATACTCAACCGAGGCAAGCCAAAAGAAATAAAATAGTTAGTTAAATGCATGCTCTAATATGCAAGTGACTAATGCAACACATACAAAATGCAACTATCGGATTCGGCTTCCTAACATGGCATGTGAGTTAATTCAAGGTATGCATAAAGCACAGATTCGAATAAGAATTTTGAAATTGGCATTGATTAGTGTGATGAGCCAAACCCTTATGCATGCAAGACAAAGGGATGCAAGTCATGGAAAATGCTAATTAAAACATGATGTTCTATGTTATCCATCATAAGTGAGTAAACAAAAGGGAAAAAGAAATGGGGGTTAGAAGACATACACATTATTACAATTTTGCCCTCACATAGGAGGGTCTAAATAAATGTCCTAATTAACTAACTATTACACCACCAAAATAATTACCAAAAATAACTAGCTATACTAACTAATTATTACAAATTGAATAATCTAATTAATTAATTACAATACAAAATTAATTAACTAAGCCTATTACAAGTTCAAAGGATTAATCTAGGTACAATTAACAGGCCATGGGGAATGTAGAATCGTTCATGCATGAATGCAAATTTCCATTTGAAAATGCCCTCTGTTTGGCTGCCAGAATGGTTCTGTTTTGCAATCAGAAAATTAAACTGTTTTTACCCCAACCTCTGCTCTGTTCTGTCATGAAAATGGGGCTGCTGATCTAAAATAGAGTGGTCGGCCGGCCGACCACTAGTTTTTGCCACTACCCTGGTGCAATAGACATGAAACAGAGCACAAACAGAGTATTTTCAGGAGATGTTTGTCCACTCTGTATCTCCTTATCATCAAACTGATCAAAGGAGTGGTAGACTTGGTTCGCAAATCATCAATCGACGCATACTCATTGTGTGATGATCTATGACTCGAGGGACAAAATCTCAATAAATGATAATAAAAGACCCACAAAACCCCCTCCCTGCCATGGAATTGATCAAGGGAAATGGTTGACCTTGAATCTTGAATCATTATCATCACTAAACAGTATGGAACGGTTCAAGACTCAATGGGTTCGACTAACGTCCGATTGAACCCAAATTTGATTTTATTATCTTGTACTATGTTAGACCAATTTTATTAGCATTTTTTAATTACCTTTCCATTCTTTAGTCATTTTAGTCCAAGAATGAGAATTAAGTCCACTAAATAGAGGGAAGTACCAAACAAGAAGTTGTTTTGGACATGAGAGAGATGTATTGCCTTGGTAATGAACCTTCGAAGAGATTAAACCATTAAGCGCGAAAGGATCCTTTCTCATGCTTAAATAACACTCGTTTGAAATGACTCTCAAACAAATAAAACCAAGAAATGAGAGAGAGTGTAGAGATGATTATTGCAAGTGTGAGCACAAGTATAAAAAGCACAAAATAAATGTTATCAACTCAAATAGGTTGGTGTTTAAGGCCTAAACCACCAAACCTATGAGGACCATTACACTACAAGCATACTATACAAAGCATAAATAAAATAAATACTACACCAAAACAGTCCTAAAAATAGTTGAAAAAGTGTTGGAATTACAGTTTGAAAAACAGTAAAAGTGAGTAAAAATATAGAGAAATGAACTTAGTAAGCAAACCTAAGGAGGGGTGGCTAACCCCTCCACTTTTTGGGACTTCAAAACTACATTTTTAGCCTCTGAAAAAACTCTGAAAATCAGTGGTAAAAAGTTGGAAAATAAATGAGAAACACAAGGGCAAAAGCTTGGAAAATAAGGTTCAAAGAAAGGTGGTTAACTCCTCTACCTTAGATAGCTTTAAGCCACAAGTTTCAGCCCTTAAAAACAGTGGAAAAACAGTCCAAAAACAGCAAGTAAAAGATAGGGAGGAAGTAGTGTAAAGAAGCTAGAAGTTATACCTCTTGAAGATGAGTAATACTTTGATTCACAAACCAACAATTTCTCACCATCAAGTGCTAAAATTCAAGCTCAAGAACCTCAGCAAGGAGTCCTAAATATTTGGTTTAGGAAGTGTTGGTATGGTGTATCTAGGTTGCAAGATATATATATATATATTGAGAGAGAGAGACAGATAGACAGACAGATATTTTCAAGAATTTGGCACTTCACAAATTTTTTTAACCAAAAAACATAAGGTATGGCTCTTTATATATAGAATAACTGGTAGATATCTCGGAAATATCTGTATTGAGCCAGCTGGTGCAGGGCATGAACATGGGGGGACAGCTCGCAATAATTTCTGGCCAGCCAACCACTAATTGGCCTGCTAGCCTCTGGGTGGTCAGGCTTGAAAAATTTTGTTTGGGTCCAAAAGTGGTGCAAGGTTTTTAGGCTTCTGAAACTCAAAACCGAGGCTTCCTGCTAAGGAAATCGAGCGTTTGTACAGCGTATAAATTCATCATTGGGTGATCAATTTGAGGCACCCAAGTCTTAAGGGCGTTCAAAAATGGGGTGTCTACAATCCCTTCAACCAACTTACTGTTTTTATGGAATTCATTCATAAAATTGACCACATCACTCTTCATTACCTTCCACATCTTCTGGATACATGCCAAGTTAAACCCGTTTAGGCCTGGAGCCTTATTGCCATCACAATCCTTGACAGCACACCTTATCTCTGCCTCAGGAAACTCTGCTTCCAGCAGAACAAAAAATGGGTTGTTCCTTACTAACTTGAATGATCCCTCCAAAGCAAGTATCGATCTCCACTCTTTTGTGAATTGTCTTTGAAAATATGCTTGAACCTTTTGCTTTACTTTATTTGGATATTCAAAAACCTCATCTCCTATAGATAATGAGTTTATCTCATTTCTCTCCCGTCTACATTTGACTACCACATGGAAATATCTTGTATTTTTGTCTCCCTTCAAGTCCTAATTCAGTCTTGATTTTTGAAGCCACATCCACTCCACCATTCTATACAATCTGCAAGTTTCATCACTAACCTCTCTTATTCTAGCTTTTTTTGCCTCTTCAAGCTCTCTTTCCTCTGCTACTAGATCAATCTTATGCAACTCATTCTCTGCTTGCTTCAGTTTAGCATTTATATTTCCAAATACTTCACTATTCCACTATTTCAGAGCTAGCTTGAACTCTGTCATCTTCTTAAATAATCTGAATCCAGGCCATCCCTCAACATCATGCTACTTCCACCACTTTTTCACAAAAGGTAAGAAATTTGGATGCAGTGTCCATGCATTTAAAAACCTAAAGGGCCTGGGGCCCCAATCTCTCTCATCCTTCATCAATAGTAAAGGGCTATGATCAGACAATGCTCTAGGTAATCCCCACAACTTTCGATTAAATGATTCCAACCATTTTGGTTCCACTAATACCTTGTCAATTATGCTCCATTTTTCCCCTTCCCTTAAGTTGCACCATGTATATCTTCTACCTAACAGGCATAGATCATTCACCTTACTCTTATCAATAAATTCATTCAGCTCCTTCATACCCTTATCTCTTCTAGAACACCATTTTCTCTCACCAATGTTTCTGATTTCATTGAAGTCACTCCCCAAGCACCAAGGATTAGGGAACTCCTCCTTTAGCTTCAACAATCTCTCCCATAATTTCCCTCTTTGTCCCACTTCATTGGGTGCATATAAATTTACTATAAAACAATCAAAAGAAAAGAATAAAGTACCTAATAAAAGAATGATTCTTCTACTGCAGCAGCATCCTGAGACCTGGAGCACTTCTAGATCCCATATGCATAATAGACCACCAACAGTTCCTTCAGCATCCACTATCATGAAATCCATCTTCTCTCTACCCCATAATTCCCTCACCTCCTTTTTTGACATAGATGCTTTCTTTGTCTCTTGAAACAATGCAATGTCAACTCCTCTAGCTTTCATCATGCTTTTAATTTTACTCCTTTTTTCCTCCCTACCCAATCCTGTCACATTCCATGATAGTATCTTCATCATTAAACATTGACACTTAACCCAGCCCCCCAATATCTGCATTTTAACTTGCAGCATCAGTGTCCCCTCCCATTCTTTCTTTATCCTTTGCCTCTAGATCCAGTATTTTTTATAACACCTTCTCTTCATTACCTTTGCATTTTACTTCCAATAATTTCCCCATTTGTAAAGTTGTATAGGCCTCTTTAAGCACATTTTTGCCTCTAGCCATTCCACTTTCAAATGATGCTGAAAAAGACACAACTAATGCTCTCCATAGTGCCCCTTTTGGACCCAGTTTACTTGATGTGGCTCCTTTGTAGCCATATCTTTTTGCTAGGTAACCCATCTTCATCTCATTTATCTTCTTTCCATTTGATTTTCTTATTATTTTCTTTTTCCTTATTTTTTTCTGTTTCTTCAGTCTTGAGCATACTCCACATTCATGGGTCTCTGACATATCTGAATTAAATACCATAGGCCCTAATACACTTTTAGGCCCACATTGTAGATCAGACTTCAAACCCAAGTCTTGCACCACCACCCCTTTCATTATGTTGTCCAACCCACCTGTTAGGCCCACCTCATTACTAAGGCCTAACTCCACTTCTAATTCCACCCCAAGTTTTAGTAAACTTGAACCACTTAGGCTTCTTACAAAACCTGGCCTGACAACTTGATCATCACACTTCTGATAGTCCATCTCAGAGCCGTTGTTTATGTTCCCAACTACCTTCATAATACCTTTTGTCCTCCCATCGAGCTCATTACCAGCAGGCTCTGCCACCACCATTTCAGTTCTCCCAAGTAACTCCTTATCCACCTCATCACTATTCTTTTTTCCACATGTCACATCCCCTCTTGACACCTCCTCAGTCTAGTCCATCTCACGTGCTGACTCTTCATCCCAATTATCATCATCTTCATCATCATCTCTGACATTTTTCCCATCTGCAATCTTCTCACCTATGTTTGAACTGCAATTCTCTTCCCCACCATACTTCTTATTACACTTGCAACTCCCTACCATGGTTTTTGGTAACCCTGAATGTTGTTCCCACACTCTCACATAATGAAAAGTACCATTACATTCTAGATTAATGGCTTTATTGATTGGCTCCATACAGCTGGTTACTATTTGAATTTTTGTACAGTCGAACGATACTGGATTACACAAATCTCCTTCAATATAGATCACTTGCCCCCAAAGATTACCAATTCTATTCAATGTGGTTCTATTCCATAGATACCAAGGTAATCCATAGCAACATAACCATACCTTACGTTCTTTCACTCTAACTAGCTTAGGTTCCCACTCCACTATTTCCTCACACCAGTCCTCTACCCACACCTTTATGGTCTCCAATTTTTCTTTCCTTTCCTTCTTGGATTTAAAATTTATCAATACATCCCTACCCCCACCATCCATCACCAATACATTCTTCATGCCCCTCTCCTGAATTTTTTCTTTAAGTTTAATGTTGGCAAATGCTGGTTTAAGGTGCACCACAACACTGTCATATAACCACTCATTCCCTATTTCCTCTGTCTTGATTGTAACAATTCCTCCTCCCATGTTGCTAGTGCTCTTAGTAACCTCTGTATAAGATCTAAACCCTGTTATTGGTTTGCAAACACTATTTTCGCCCCTTTCATTAGTGAAAGAATCTTTTGGTTTGGGTTAATGTTATCCATTCTCCTTAGGTTTCCCCTTAGCATAATCTGCATGCTTTACTTCGAATCTCTTGTCCTCCACCCATATCCCATTGGCCTTTTGCACCGCTACTTCGGCTGCCACTGCACAGTCAAATCTAACGAAAGCAAATCTACTATTCCTCACTTTCTTTCTCTTCTATGGAGTGTAAACATCTTTCACCACTCCAAACTTCCTGAATATGTCAAACAACCTCTTCGGATTCATTGAGCTTAGTAGTTCATCCACAAATATTGTGAAAAGTCTTGTATTTGCTTCCTTTCTCCATCCTCCCTGTCTTCCTTTCTGTTGCAACACAGGGATCCATCCACCTTACCTTTCTTCATCCATTTCATGTCTGCAATCCTAAGGTACACAACAAAGAGTGTATGTGTTTGATATCCTTTATACATATATAACTTCCCAGTCTAGCATGATTGTACTAAACCCGTTAAAGTGGATTGACATTTCATCAAACAGAATCTCAAAGCCAAGGTAATTCGATTACCATTTGTTAAATCTGAAGACCAACTGGCAAATATACTTACAAAGGTTGTTTCTAGCAAAATTTTCTACAACTTACTGGACAAGTTGGGCGTTGGAGATATTTATGCACTAACTTGAGGGGAGTGTTGGCGTAAGTTGTCAATGAAGAGATAATTGGAGAAATCATAGGATTAGTTTATTTTGGAATCCCTTATTTCAAGGGTCAATCAAGATATTAGCCTTAGAAAGTGCACAATCTAGAATAGCTTCCATAACTCTCTCTTTGTACTACTATATATGCTTGTATTTGTTCCTATAAAGATATAGAAAATAGTTCTCTTCTTTTTATTAGGGGGTCCTAAGAAGAAAGGTATGGACATTTAGTAATTCCCATTATATATACAATTTTACACACAATTCTACATATACAAATCATGTAGAAGGAAAAATCTACATCAAACCAAGAAAGAAAGGTCTATCGGATTCAAGTCTCTAAAGCTCTGAAGGTTTGTTCGCCAAAGCCTATCAATCTCCATAAAGCATAAACCTCAAAGGATCAAATCAAAGTTTATCGTGAAACTTACAAATTTAGTGTCTTCTACTAAATTGATAAAGATTTTGCAAATCTGGTTTGAGAATAAAGTGATCAAGCCCTCAAGTCAAAATCCTACAAATTTGTCATCTTTTTCATAGTACTTGGAGAAGGTATCGCCATTTGATTCGGGAACAAGATGTCAAGCACTCGAATCAATTTTTTGAAGAGAAGAATCAGATGATTATTTTCTTTTATTAGAAAATTCATCAGAGATTGTATTCACATTATTTAAATTAATAAATTTATATTTGTCACTTTATTTTTTGTCTTTATTTTGTAGATAATAAATTTGAGTGTACATCCTCTATCCTATATAATCTTTTGTGGGAGCCAGAAAAAATATATATCAACTTATTGGGCTAACCCAAAGAAGGCCTGCCAAGGGGCCAATTATTGGGCTTATTCGGCCCACCATCGTCTATAAAAGGAAGGCACCTCATGGCATATAGGTATGATTTTCTCTCTGCACTTCACAGACAACATTCTTTACTATCTATGCTCTTCATTCATAGATTCTAACTTCATCATCGGAGTGTCCCCGGCCGATAACCCCGGTTGGGTGGCATCAACCATATTTATCTCTTGCAGGTTCATGGAACTATCTTTGTTGAATCTCACCAACAATCCATGTGAGAGGATATTTTATGGTCTCACAATTGGCGCCGTCTGTGGGAAATGTTTGCAAGAGTTCAACAAAGAGAAAAGCAAACATGTTCTTGTAAGTAAAAATTTGGTCTTGCTCTCTGCAAATTAGTTTAAGATTGATTTTTGGATTGGATATACATATGTTTGTGATTACAAAATAGAACTTTTTGTTCAATGCGCATCTCATTAAAAAGTTTTAAAACATGGATTTCATGGTCTGCTTTTGCATCTCCATTTTTCTCTCTACCAATGGGTTTCACTTTTCTTAAAAGAGAGCATCTTTTCAGCAATTCGACAAGGTTGTTCGGCCATACTCAATTTATTTCTTCTATCTATATACACTCAGATTCACAGGTGTCCAACCTTTATTGAATGACTTGACCAAGTTTATAGATATATGTGCAGATATATTGTTGCTTACATTTATTAAAATATATATATATATATTTAAAAAAAAAACAATGCATATAAATCAACATAAAAATAAATAAATAAAATACAACACAACAGCTGTGAGGACACCAAATTGTTCGGCACACCCAACCATGGACGCATCAAATTTTCCTATGCTACTGTTCGGTATCATTATTCGGCCAACATTGCTTACTCTGCAAGACTTCTCGAAACTTGTGATTGTTGTGTATATCTTGAGGAGCAAAGTTCAAATAATGCAAAAGATCGAAAGGAATCGCCAGAGCAAGCCAAAGGATGACTTCGCAGCTCAGCAAAATCATCACCAAGCAACGTTACTCGGCAAAATCCCTTACTCGGCGTCACCATTAGCCCATCGGCTTGCTAGTTCATTGAAGCTCATCCATCGGCCTCGACAACACATTGATTAATACAGACTTGCCGATCATGAGTTTACGAACAATCGAGTTGTTCGGAAAATTTAACAAGGCAGCTTGGTAGCTTTACAGCATTTGAGACCACACATGTGCACCTCGACACTGCCGCGACCCAGTACATTGCTCAGAAAACTACACCCTGGCCACGAGAACGACTTTGATTTCTTGCTGCCGAATGCATAGCCAACAATGTGCACCAAGCTATTTTGCCGAATGCATTCCCCCGTCTATCCAACACATTCATTATTCATTTACATTATTCGGCTTTGGCAATTTATTCGGCAACACATTATAACGTAACATTGCTTAACTTTGCAATCTAGCTTTTCATTCGTCATTTTATCAACTGATTAAAAATTAGCAACTTTGCATATTATCAACTCATTAAAAATTAGCAACTTTGTATATTATCAATTGCTTATCAACACCATAACATTTCTTATTCGGCACATTATTTGGCGCTCGGCACAGACATGTTACTCGGCACATTCTTGGCAACTAGTACGTTATTCCGTAATATTATTCAGCAATGTTGCAACTTATTCAGCACTAAAATCTCAGCATAGAACTAGCATCTCGACACGCCGAAATCCACATCTGAACCTACCACAGGATTCATATCGGCTCAAAGAGCCCAAACCCACCAACCGAAGGAGCCAAGAAGTAACCCAAGTCCACGAAAAGTTGTGAAACAGATCACATGTGCCGAAAACTGAAATTTCAAAGCTGTCAAACTCAAGTTTTGACCATACCAGTGTGAAGTACTCATTGCAACGAGTCCAACGCAACAACCGCGTTGAAATCGGAGCTAAAATGAAGTCAAACGGGCTAGTCAAAGTTTGCCCAGAGAGTCGACAGATTTGCTGAGAAATACGAATTAGCAAGCCATGCAAGAGAAGTTATCCGGTGCTTTGCGGAGCACAATTCTCGACCGATCTGAGCCATCAACCCTATTTTGGCTACAACTACGCCATTAGGAGTCCAATTACAATGATCCAGTGGTCATTTCCAACTATTTGGAGCCTTTTGAACACATCCGTACGATCTAATTTTGCAAATTCTGAGTCGCATATTGCGATCAATACATCGACCAATCAAGAACAATAAATGCAAAATCAACAGTCAAATCATATCCGATCGGCCTGAAATTTTAGAAACAGGATCTTGGGGCTAGGAAATAATCCTCCGTCTTCCTCAATCAGCCATTTTGTTACCTTGGCCATTTTCATACCCATTAAGACATCTTCGTCATTTTTTCGCTTTCCCATTGGGGCATCTCAACCGATCAAAATCTTGGCACCTCTACTATACTCGACCAACTTAGTACAAACATTACAATAAAATTTACTGGAATTACAAACTTCCGCTCCTTTTCACACCGCTCTAAGCAAGCGCCAGTTTTAGGGCAATATATTACACACTTGGCAGTCGGCAGTTTGCATATTTTTGCGAGCCGTCATTTTACCAAAGCCGACTATGCCCTACACCATAGGGCAGTGGGCCAGTCCACTCTACATTCCTTCCAACTAATACCTGTCATTCGAAAGCAATAGGGCAAGTCTACATTCGACTAAATGCAAAATGAAAATCGGCCAATGCTAATTGACCCAACATTTACTAGGCAATTAAATAAATGCACAATGCAAATCGGCCAATACTAATTGGCCCAACATTTACTCGGTAATTAAATAGACCATCACTGACAAAATGCATCATTCAAAATTCTTGAAATATTGGCACTTGATCGCCACTTAAAATCAGCAAAAGTCTCCGAGTACAGCGTAATCTTTGCACTCGGCACGAAGCGCCATCAACAAAGGCTTACACCCATATCCGGGGTTTAGAATACCGCGGCCTACACCCATGCCCAGAGGTTAGAATACCACAGCCTACACCCATGCCTGAGGGTTATAATACCGCAGGTCTACACTCTCGCCCGGGGGTAATAATACCATGGTCCATTTTTTGGCCACTATATAGATTTATTTAATTTACATTATTTGGTTCAGACAATCATTTTCGTGCTCGACACATAGAAATATCTCTAGCTCAACAAGAAAGTCCATATTTTGAAGCGCTCTTTGCACTCGGCGATATACTGCGCCCTCGCCCGGGGGTCATAATACCGCGGCCTATAGCTCTTGCCCGGGAGTAACAATACCGTGGCCTATCGTTATGATTTGTTTATATTCCTTTCTGGGTTTTAGCTCACCTCTCATCCTATGATAGACATATATACATTTATACATACATTCAAGGCATACGTACATTTATCCATACATTCAAGCATACATGTAGTCATTGATTCATACATTTTATTCATTTATCCAAAGTGTTATTTGTCAAAAAACCTAACAGCTATTTGAACAGCGTAACTCGGCAAGAAAAACTCTCATTCCTTCTACCGAAAACAATGAAAGTTTTGGGACAATTGTGGGAGCTAGAAAAAATATATATCAACTTATTGGGTTAACCCAAAGAAGGCCTGCCAAGGGGCCAATTATTGGGCTTATTTGGCCCACCCTCGTCTATAAAAGGAAGGCACCTCATGGCATATAGGTATGATTTTCTCTTTGCACTTCACGGACAACATTCTTTACTATCTATACTCTTCATTCATGGATTCTAACTTCATCATTGGAGTGTCTCCGGCCGGTAACCCCGGTTGGGTGGCATCAACCACATTTATCTCTTGCAGGCTCATGGAACTATCTTTGTTGAATCTCATCAATAATCCATGTGAGGGGATATTTCACGGTCTCACATCTTTAGTTGACCTTTGAATTGTGGCATTTAGTATACTTTATTGTTCCAATTTCTTTCATAAGTTGTTTGTGTCCCACTTAGCATATTTTTTAAGTTGGTTAGGATTAGTTTTTCCCGTTTTACATTTTGGCATGTCACTAGATTGAGCATTGGTTTATTTGTCACATTAGATTGTAATCCATTGTGTCGGTCGACCTTGTTATTTTATTAAATAGGTTATCCGTTCACTTGTATATATACCGAGTTATTTGGTTTACGTGTATCTTGAGCTAAAGGTTGTAGCCCAATCATACCTGGTTTGGGTTGTGATCATTGATTTTATGAGTAGATTGAACGTAGTATATTAAATATGTATGAGCATGTAACAGAGAAGAGAGGAGCAGGAAGGGGGGTGTATTTTACTTGGAAAATGTTAAAATATAAATTTTATACAATTCATAGAGAACAATATTGTAGTGACATTTTTACCAATTTTTTTTTTTCGGCAAAAGAAATTTTTATTGATGGAAGCATACGGAGTATGATATGAAACACAATGATGCACTTACTATTTTTTCAACAAATTGATCTAAATAAAATTTACACCATTCTTATTCAAGATTTTTGTACATAAATTTTGTTTGGATGTCACTACCCATTTGGTTCATTGTCTCCTTTCCATTTGGTTGTTTGTCTCCTTTCCATTTGGTTGTGTTGTTACCAAGTCTATTAGACAAAGAACATAAGCAGTGAACTTTTGTAGTATAAATGAAATAAAATGGCTTGAAATACGCAACAAATAATATTAGTAATGTGCTAAAACATACAGAACTCTTAGAAAAAGGAAAGAAAAGAAAAACGCATGTAGAATGATGTGGCAGTGATTGATTTTGAGATTATCAACTACAGTGGTGGGTATTTTTATTTTCTATGAGTGGATATGAATGGGCTATATCATTTGGTATAATATTTTTATATATAAATTTTGTTGAATGATGATTGTGAACTAGTTTTATATGATTAGAGCCATCAGGCATGGATATGCTATGGAAACTACTACTCTAGTCCATTATATTCTAGAAAGCACCGGCCAATACTACTTTCCATAACCCCAAAAATCCATCTCTCCACGCAATGGTAGTTGTTGATTCATTTGGTGGTGCATTGATGATGATGATGATGCATTTGCATCCTCAAACCTCACACCTTTGGATGAGCCTTCTTCGTGACCAAGATGAGGAGTAGTAGTTACAAGTCTATCGAGCATTAATCCCCATTCATTCAAATTATCATCTCTTCCAGGCCCAGCAACAGCAATCATATTTTGAGATGAACCTTCACATGTCCCAACCTCTAACCCTGGCTCGCTACCTTGGTACTGAAGGTTCTCACTCCCACCACTTTCACAATCTCTAGGGTTTGACATTAGTTGTTTTAGCATTATAGGTGAATCTGAAGGAAGATTTGAGTAATCAACGTAGCCCATTGACTTATGGGTTGGAGGGGGGATAAAATTCTGGGCTTGAAGATGGTGATGGGAAGGATAAGGTACCGAAATAGGGATGTGGATGGGGTTGTGAGAATAGTTAAGGGCAAGCTCAGACTTGTATAGATCAAAGGTTTGTTGGCTTCCATGTACATGTGTGTGCTGCTGCTGCTGTTGGTGTAGTAGATACAAATCGTCTCTGCTGTGCCTATGTGTAAAGAAGGTACGCGGCTGAATCTGATTCGGCGCATTTGAGTCATTGTTGAGCTGATCTGGGGCTATACTAATACTGTTAGCTCCTCCTCCTCCTTCATTTCCAATCTTGAATAAGTTCTTCTTCTTGAACACTCTACAAACCACCCACCCATCCTCCTGCAAATAAAATGCATGCATGATCATGAGAAGCATACTCCATTTAAAACCATCTTGTGATGCTTATTGTTAATTGGAGAGAGAGGGAGAGAGTTTATATAAATTGGTATAGTACTTGTATGTTCATTAGCCTCGTCATCATCCTATATTTGGCCCATTTTGTACTTCAGTAATTTCTCACTTTTCACATTATGAGATGTCAATGCTTACCTTTATTTGATTATCATATCATTCATATATATATATATACAGCAATGCTAAGTATCATGAAAAACTTTTCATGAAAATAATCATGAAAATTTTGTGACCCTTGGATTTCATTTAGAATAAAGCACCACACACTAATCAAGGTAATCCAAGAATCATAAATTTTTCATGATCACTTTCATGAAAAAAATTTCATGACCCCTAACTTTTCCCATATATATATGGCTCTGAACCATTTACGTTTTCACAAGGTTGGGTGCGTAAACCGGTAGTCTTTATTGCCCAAGTCTAACTCTTCGCTCCATGCTCATTTATATATAAAGATTGAATGGGTATGCTTTGCGTCTGGGTTCATGCATTGAGAGCTTTTGCAGGTCAATAATATTAGAGCAATCACATTTTAATTATCATTTGATATGTATTCAATATGACTGAACATTAATAAAATTTATGGAAGACTCACTGTATCAATGATGGTGGATGTTCTGCCACATAAATAAAATTTAATAAAAAAACATGATCACTCTAAAATTGTTGCATGCATACTTGGTGTTTGTTGTTCTAAAGTTGAAAAAAAAATTACATACATGTAGTCAAATAAAAAGAGGAGAAAAATTGGAGGCACCAATTTTTAAAATTTTCCCTTAGTCGTTAGTCAGAAAATCATACCTCTATTCATAACGAGCGCTCTCATTGCAGTCAAAATCATGATATCCCACGATACTACTCTAATATTTTGAGGTGGCCCAAAGGGATTGGGCAATAAGATTGTTAGTCCCAAACTTAGAATATCAAAATGCACTAAAATGTTTATCTTTTTAACCCGTTAAAGTTCAAGGGGTTGTAGATCAATTGCCTCTTAAAGAGCATAGATCCAGTTATTTAGTTTGTCGATTTTGGGTTGACTTTCAAACTAGCTTGTATGTTGAGATAATCTTACCATATCAATCCTATCCATTAGGAAAGTTTATCTAATAGGAAAATCTAAACCAATCAAAAAAGAGAACCGCAAGACAAATCTTGTCTTGAGATGGGGTCTTATTCTTACTAGAAGAGAACACTTATCACAATATATAAGCCATAATGGCAATCAATTCATAAGAGAGAGAGAGAGAGAGAGAGAGAGAGAATTGGATTTCTTACACTAGGGCTGTCTTGGCTGTCATCACCATCTTCAAGCCGGTACTCATGCATGATCCAATCAGTCTTCTGGCCATGAGGAGCTCTTCCTCGGTAGAAAACAAGGGTTTTCCTCATACCAATCTTCTTGAAGCTATTTCTTATGCATTTATCCCTCCCAGTTGCCTTCCAAAACCCGACATTTGTTGCCCTATTTGTCCTTGAACCAGTCGGGTACTTTCTATCCTTGTGGCTAAAGAAGTACCACTCATTCTGTGGGGTCGAACCTATTTTACATCTCTCTGTATATACATGTATGAAGAGCATAAAATAATAATTAAGACCAATATTCAAACTTATGTAAGTAGCATGTTAAATGTTTTTAATAAGATTGAGAAGAAATGAAGGATCCAGTAGAATGCATTATAATCAGAAGTTGCAAAATGCAAACTTGCAATGGAGAAGATTGTATTGTTTCAAAACCTTTCCGATTAGATAGAAGTGTATGATATATATATCTATATATATAGTTTTTTTGGGTTGAGATATGTTACTTTGTGTCCACTTCTCTTTTGTTGAGAGATGGTACTCTCTTCCCTTCTTTTTTCTTGTATTGTTTTAAATTTTTTTAATGAAATTGTAATTTTGTAGTAAATCTTCATCAAAAGTATTTTAAAATGAATCTGAGGTTATTTCAAGTAATAATAATATTATATGAAAGGCATCCATAGTGTAAAAATAAATCAATTAAGTATAACTTTTTTTTTTTTTTTTTGATCAGCAAAAAAAAAATTTATTAATCAACATGAAATTAAAGGTACAGGAAGATGAAATGCACTGAGAGAGATTCGGAAGTATAAAATACCCCTACTACTGCTACTCGCAACCATACAACCAACCCCTTAACTTCACGATTTTTTTTTTTTTTTTAAACAAAAAAACGTTAAGAAGGATAACTTTAGCATAACAAAAAAACATCAATTAAGCATAACTTCTGGCCCACAAAAACAAAATCAAAAAAGAAGATGAAGAAGAAGAAGATAAAAGGAAAACGCAATAAGTGGGGTTTTCAAGTAATGACATGTCTTATTTTCCTATGGTGTACTTTATGAATTACAAATTTTCAATTCTATAGCATGCATGAATCCTCCAAATTGGAGGCTCCAATAAAAATGGAGCCATTAAAAAATAAAGGACTGAAAGTTAAATACGCATAATTCAATACTAAATATGATATATAATTAAACTGAATAGGCTTATCCAATAATAACTAAACACAGTAAGATACTACGGATTGTCACATCTGTGGGACATCAACTTTATAATGTGTTTGTGTTTCAATAATATACATGAGACTGAGACATGTTTTACATGATGCATAGTGCAACTTGAGTATATCTACACCATGAATGATGCGCATGATGAAATAAAAAAAATATATATCTACACCATGAATGATGCGCATGATGAAATAGAAAGATTTCCCTTGCATATGAAAATTTTAATTCATGCTAAATTTGTTCTTGAAGTAAAAGGGAAAAAAGGGATAGTGTTTAAGGCCCAAAACACAATCAATTAGCTGGTTTAAGGGATTCTTAAACCATTATTAAAAATTACAGTTGTGATTTGTAGCACTAATTTTTTGAGCACTAATGGCACTAATTTCTATATCAGGTAAAAATAAATAAATAAATAAATAAAGTTACCAAAACAGAAAATTAGTGCCATTAGTGCCAGCAGTTTTAGAGTCACAAATCATTTTTCTAAAAATTATTACAATCTTAATTCATAGATATTTGCCTCTCTCTCTCTCTCTCTCTCTCTCTTGTTGATATTTGCCTGATTACTAAGTGATATTTACAACAAAAAATAAAATAAAATAAAATAAAAATTAGCACCTTACCAACTTATTTAAAAATTTAAGCCTCCTTACGTGTAGTCGGAATTTTCTTTATAGTAGGCCAAATACATGCAAACATTTTTATTTATCGAACAGGTAGTGAGGTTCGAACACAAGATCTATTACATGGTCTACTACCATATTGAATTCTTGACACCAACTCATCTAAAAACTTAAGTATTAAAAGAGTAGTTACTTTATTATTTATATTATGTTCTCTACATGTGTTTGGATCCTAGAAAAGAAAATTATGATAATTTATGGATATATATAGAAATATATATAAACATATCAATACCACTTTGTTTAACTCAAAAATCAAACATTATTGTAGTAATACTATATATTTAGAATTTTTTTTTACTTTAAATGTGTAAAGTAAATTGATTCCTGTATGGTCCACTGTACTATATATTTTATTTTCAAATCACTTTTATACCATATATATATATATATATTTCAAAGTAGAGAGTTTTTCTCATATTATTGTGTTAATAATAAAGAAAGAGATAGTGCAAAAAAAACTGAAAGTAATAAAGTTATGACTACTACAAGTTTATCTACGTTTGTTTATACTTTTCCGATAAGAACTATGTTGTGTAAATTTATTCAAAAACGAAATCCTTTTTAAATCAGAATAAAATTTGAATTTTTTTCTATTTTATTTGATCATTTCTTTTTTAATTGTATCAAATTCATTTCTATTTGAAAATAAATAGTAACTTTCTAAGAATTGAACCTAAGAATTCGATAATTATAACAAGAGTAATGTTAGGGATCATAAAAAAAAAATTATAAAATGTATCATGAAAATTTTTTATCATTTAATTAGTATATAATGTTTTGTTATATGCGTAATCTAAAGGTGAAAAATCTTTCATGATCAGTTGTAATTAGGGTTTAGATTAGCAGGTGAGGTGAGTAAATTAGTAGTAGTAAGAAAGTAAGTTTACCTTGGAGGTCCCATGGCTCAATCTTATTCAAATCAACCTCTCTGATGACCTCCATGTCAAACTTTTGAAATGTAACCTTCTTCTTCAAGTAGTAGTGAAGAAGCTCTTCGTCGGTCGGGTGGAACCTGAAACCCGGGGGAACACCACCACTTGATGAAGCCATCGCCTTCACCTTCACCTTGGATCAAGTTATAGTAGTCTCTGTCTCTATCTCTTTCTCTTTCTCTCTAGAGATGTTGTTGAAAATAGGTAAGGTATATTGATAATATGGAAGGAACAAAGGGTTGGGAAATCATTAGATGCTGTGAAAAGGCTTATATATCTCATCTCATGAGTCATGATGGGCCTATGCAGTGGAAGTCAAGGGCCCAGAGAGGAGGAGGATGGTGTTGAAATGTGAGAAAGTTGACGGCCGGTGACTACGCCGCCGGAGAAGCTTAAAGCTATCGTAAAAAGCACGTCCAAGGAATGAACATGAATGAATGATATATATATATATATTTATATATATTAAACAAGGAGGATGGAGAAGAATTTGCAGTGCTTTACTTTTTCAGGTCTGTCTATGTAACGCCGACATCTCTACGCGCACTGCTGACGAGCGTGACCTTCACTGCAACTGCCTCTATCATTTCAAGGAAACATTTTTTGTTATGTATTTTTATAGTAAATGTTACCCAAAAAAAAAAAAAAAATTATAAAAGTTATAATAATTTGTAACTAGCCTATCATCTGTGCTATGTATAGGATAATTATAAATATTTATATTTGTTTTCGATTTTTTTTAATATATAAATTAGGTTTTTTAAAATTTTTTATAAAAATAATTTAACCATAGTGTATGGGAGAAGTTCAAAAGAGTACTGCAGTAATTATGCATGGGTTGTATCTATAATTATTTGTATGAGGAGATTTTAAATGCTGATTAGAGAATTTTGACCAAATCAATAAATGCAGGCATATGAAAAGACACGTGGATTGAAAAAATGTAATAAATGCTGATTATGGGATATATATGTGAATTATGATTTTTAAATGTCTTTTTTTTTAAATGTCTTCTTCTTTTTTTTTTCTTTTTTATATTATATTGAAGTTTAATATTTTAATAATAATCATGTGTTGGACTTTTCAATGAATTAAATGTCTTGTTTTTTTATATTATATTAAAGTTTAATATTTTAATAATAATCATATGTGTTGTACTTTTCAATGAATTTTTTTTATGCTTATTCTTAATGCATTCATTAAAGTGTTATTATGAGGGATAATAATCATATGTGTTGGGACTTTTCAAGGAATTCATATGTGTTGGACTTTTCAATGAATTTTTTTTATACTTATTCTTAATGCATTAAAGTGTTATTATAAGGGTAAGGCTTGGGGGTTGTGAAAAATTAATAAATGCTAAGCTTTTTTTTTTTTTTTAATCAAAAAATCAAGAAATTTAGATTGGGATATTGGAACTCCTACAAAACTTGTGGGTTAGAGATAGATATAAATAAATAGATAGATATAGATATAGATATTTATATTTGTTTTAAATTTTTTTAATATACAAATTATTTGTTTTGGAAAAGATACTGCAGTAATTATGAGAAAAGTCAAAAAGTTTTGTGGATTGAGAGAAGTTAATAAATGTTGAGGTTAATTTTTTTATTTTTAAAACAAAAAATTAGAAAATTAGGATTGGTATATTGGAGCTCCCACAGGCCTTGGGGGTTAGAAACTCCCTTTTGCTTAATATATAGTATAGATAGATTCAGAAATTAAGTTACACATTTTGTGATATTATTACATATTTTTCTAATAATGTACATATTTTTTTAGGATGAATTATCAATATATCTCAAAATGTGACATTGTGAACGGTTTAGTCCTTTGTTTTTTTTTTTTTTTTTTCTATGAATTTAAAAGTCCCATTAAAATAGAAATTACACAAAAGAGTAGTCATTTATAGGTTTGGGTATAATTTTTTAAGGATAAAAGTGAATTTTTTTTAAATGTAAAATTACACATTTGGTTAATCTGCATTATAGAGGTTTTAAATTTTCTCTCTTTCTAGAACAAATCTCACATTATAAACAAAAACATAACAATTCAATGTAACACTCCAATAACATAATACCTTAATATAACACACTAAAAAAGTTTTTGATTTACTTTTTCCAAACGTAACAATATAACACTTCAAAAAAACTTCTTAATGTACTTTTTCTAAATGTAACATTCTAACAATCAAGTCAGTCAACTTTTTCCAACCGTAAAATTTAGGGTTTTTCCTCTTATGTGTTAATTTTCATTGTTAAGCGTCTTTTTACACTATCTTCCATAGATAGATACTCAATCCTTCATCAATTTCAAACAAGACTCAGGCCAAGTTTGGCATCTACTAAATAATAAAAAAAGTCAAAAAGTCATTATCTTATTTAAATCACATCATCTTATTTAAATCACATCACCTCTCTAACACATCACATCAAACCCAACCCAAACCAACCCATATAAGCCAATAAGTCAAAAAGTGCATTTTTTTAGAACATCCCAAACCAACCCTCACTATCATCACAAAATCCATATACATTTACATATACATATGCTAGCCTATCACCTGTGCTATGCACATAATAATTATAAATATTTATATTTGTTTTAGATTTTTTTTAATACATAAATTATGTTTTTTAAAAATTTTTATAAAAATAATTTAACAATCTTATCACTAACCATAGTGTATGGGAGAAGTTAAAAATGGTACTGCAGTAACTATGCACGGGTTATATCTATAATTATCTGTATGATGGGATTTTAAATGCTGATTAGAGAATTTTGACCAAATCAATAAATGCAGCCATGTGGAAAGACACGTGAATTGAAAAAAAGTAATAAATGCTGATTAGGGGATATATATGTGAATTGTGATTTTTAAATGTCTTCTTCTTCTTTTTTTCTTTTTTATATTATATTGAAATTTAATATTTTGATAATAATCATGTGTTGGATTTTTCAATGAATTAAATGTCTTATTTTTTTATATTATATTAAAGTTTAATATTTTGATAATAATCATATGTATTGTACTTTTCAAGGAATTTTTTCTATGCTTGTTCTTAATGCATTCATTAAAGTGTTATTATGAGGAATAATAATCATATGTATTGGGACTTTTCAAGGAATTCATATGTGTTGAACTTTTCAAGGAATTTTTTTTATACTTATTCTTAATACATTAAAGTGTTATTATAAGAGTAAGGCTTGGGGGTTGTGAAAAATTAATAAATGCTAAGCTTTCTTTTTTTTAAAATCAAAAAATCAAGAAATTTAGATTGGGATATTGGAACTCCTACAAAACTTGTGGGTTAAAGATAGATATAAATAAATAGATAGATATAGATATAGATATTTATATTTGTTTTAAATTTTTTTAATATACAAATTATTTATTTTGGAAAAGGTACTGCAGTAATTATGAGAGAAGTCAAAAAGTCTTGTGGATTGAGAGAAGCTAATAAATGCTAAGGTTAATTTTTTTTTTAAATAAAAAATTAAAAAATTAGGATTGGTATATTGGAGCTCCCACAGGCCTTGGGGGTTAGAAACTCCCTTTTGCTTAATATATAGTATAGATAATCACCCATCTCAATATCCACCCACACCTTAAGATTTACACACTCTTAAACCAAATTATAGATATTCAAGAGTAAAGATATTCCTACATCAAAGATTGTGAGTAAAAGATGAAGACCAAAGGAATGAACTTCTGAAATAGCACGATCTATTCGGTTCAAAATGTAGCTTTCGGCGATATTAACAACTTTGACGAAGGCACAAGGATGAATTCTTGCTATAATGGATGAAACCTAGTGTTTTGGTGCTAGGGTTTTCGAAAAAGGTTGATAGAGAGAGACAGAGTATGAAAAAATGAGCCAAAAATGTGTTTAGATTGCGTTTTAACTTTGCTATTCCGAATAGACCGCTTGAGCGAATTTTGCATCGCTCGAGTGATCTTTCCACCGCTCGAGCGGTAAACAGAAGGTCCAAAAGTTTTGTAAAACTACAGTGAAAATACTGGGAGCCTTACATCTTCACTCGAGCGACCATTTCACTACTCGAGCGATCTCGCTACCAAGTAAGACAATGGAAGTTTCGCATCACCGCTCAAATGACCGATTGACTTCTCGAGCGGTCTCCCAGAACTAACTATTACATAAGCCACGTGGACAATCCTAAAATATGTTCCCACAATGTATATATACACACACATATAAACAATAACAAATAACAAACAAAAAGAAATAAAGTTTATATTTAAAATGTATGTATGATAAATATAAATATATACATTTTTTGTGTTTGAAAGATGTTTGGATATTATTTTCAATTATTTTGGTGTAGTTTCGCATTATTTGAAAAAAGTAAGTTCGAAACTCCTTTCAGTTCTGATTTATCGAACAAATTGAGATTGTTCAGGCTTCGATAACCGAACAATTCAAGTTTTTTGTGATCATACATGGCTAATTAATCAATATTTGGCCCATTTGGTGGGATTAGTTCGGCTTTAGTTCACCAAACAAAGCACGAACATGTAAAAAAAAAAAAAAAAGGTCTGAAAATGTAATTTTTCATTCCAATGGACATGCTAGAAAGGTGTTGCGGTGGTTGGAGAATGAATAGCAGCAACGGAGAGGATAGGGAAGGGGTTAGGGTGGTTGGAAATAATAGTGAATGTGGGTTAGGATTTACAAAATTAAGAGGGTAAAGAGAAGAGAAAGGTTAAGGATGAAATTATTTTTGGAATTATAAAAGGTCTAAAGAGGTAAAATAAAATTTTTAAATTTTTTAATGAGTGTGAAAGGAAAATGATGTAAGGAGGAAATTATGTTGTGTAAATAAAATTCCAGTTATCAATTAAAAGTTGAGTAGGTATTGATAGGACTTGATGGGCACACCTCATGTCTATCTCAAAATTAGTTTATTGGGTAAATCATCTATGAAACTATCAGATTGATTAAACATTGATAGTTATATGATTAAATCATATTTATCTTAAAAACTAATGATTTATGCTCAAAATCATATTTTTCATATATTTTCATAAAAAAATTGTGATAATATGATTACTGATATCTAATCAACTCAACTTGATTTTTAATATGATTTACTTGATACTCGGTACCAACTAAACAATTTGAAATTGTTCCAAAAAAAAAAAAAAACTAAATAATTTAAATTATCAAGATAGACTCGAGTGAACCACTAAACCCATCACTATCTCTCTATCACCAACCAGAAAGAAATCATTTTTCAATTATACTCTCCATTAATGGAAGTCATTGTAAATCAAAAAAAATAAAAATAAAAAGTAAAGAAATTGAAAACTTTAGAAATGGCAAAAACTCGTTACCTTATGGAACACAAAATTGCGTGGTAGACATGACAAGACCAAATCTACATCTTTGCGTTTCACTGCGGCAAGATTATTATTTGCCTAGTTTTTTTGTAGTATTTGCTCAGCAAAGGCACAGCAAAAGTGAGATTTGTTGGTTGTTTGCTTGTTTTATTATTGTATATATAAATTTGAAAATTTTGGTCCGTTTACACTACTTACTAGAAGCGAATGGAGTTTTTCTTTGTAGAACTTTTAGGAGTTCGTCAACCATGTACAACAATAATAACCTAGTGGGTGTGTGTCACTCTATGAATGTAATGTTAAATTTGTAAAATATAAATATAAATTTTGATTTAAAAATATATATATTGTGTGTTACTTAAATGATAAAGTCAGAAAAATGTTAGAGATTTTAAAAGATTTATCAAAATTTATACTAAATGTCTCACATGGGTGTAAGATCTACATCATGTGAGTCCCACATATGAGACATTTAGTAGAAATTTTAATAAATCTTTTGGAGTTTCTAGTATTATTCATAAAGTTATTGGGTCCTATAATGAAGGTCTTGGGTTCACCAAATCTTCACGTTTTAATAAGGGCAAATTACATCAATAGTCCCTATAGTTTAGGGTTCGTGTCACTTTAATCCCTGACTTTTCAATTGTGACACATTTGATCCTGAATTTTGAACCTTGTTCCAAATAAGGACAATTGAAGATATCATTAGATTTTTCAAGGGTAAAATTGTCAATTTGATAAAATATAAACTAATTTGACAAAAATAAATCTCAAACAAATATTTTTGAATTTTTAAAAATTATTTCTATCCACTAAAAATAAAATTATGTAAAATTGATAAATCTTTTAGACATTTATTTTTTTTTTTTACCAAATTAATTTTTATTATGTGTTTTGGATGATGATCATGTAAAAATAATTTTAAAAAATTAATCATGTAATTTTTATTAATTTTACATAATTTTATCATTGGTGGATAAAAATAATTTTTTAAAAATTAAAAATATTTTTTTGACATTTATTTTTGTCAAATTAGTTTATATTTTATCAAATTGACAATTTTACCATTGAAAAATCTAATGATATTTTCAATTGTCCTTATTTGGAACAAGATTCAAAATTCAGGGTCAAATGTGTCACAATTGAAAAGTCAGGAATCAAAGTGACACAAGTCCTAAATTATAGGGACTATTAGTGTAATTAACCCTTTTAATAATATAGACACATACATATTTCTAAATTTCTTAACTGTCACACAAAAGGAAAATTTGAAGGTATTTAAAACAAGTTAACAATATTGTAAATGACAAAAATAATTTAACTTGAATTTTCATTTAATCTAATAAAAAAATATATATAACCCCCCAATAATGAATGAAATTTTTTACATATCAAAGCCGACTTCATTTAACTTTGAAAGAGTTTTTTATGCTTATTAATTTTGGATAGGAAAAGAATAAGCTCTTTTTGCTATTAAAAAAAAAATGATTAGCATTTATATGACCTACTTTTTATATCAAATTATTTTTTATCTAGAAATTTACTTTTTTAATCTTTTATTCTAAAAAAAATAACCATTGAGTTCGTTGAATTAAAGTAAGAAATAAATTTGCAGAGTAAAAGAAATTAAAAATTAAAGGGTCGGCTCATATTCGAATTAATTTTCTTTAAAAAATGTAAAGGTTAAAAGAGTCATTAAAAATATATCATAAACATTTAGGGTAATGCTAGGGTAATTGGGGACCCCACACTCATGTGAGATATTTAATCACTTGTTTGGTAGAAAATTTGAAATTTGTAGCATTTTCCAAACATTTATGATTAGTAATACAATTGTAAATGAGTTTTGCTAAAAAATGCATTAAGTGATAGTTATTAATTTTAGATAATAAATATACCACACTATAATAAATACTTTCTCCTAGTAAGACCAAAATACCCTTTTATTCATTTCTTTCTATTTTATTTTATCTTTTTTCCTTTTTTATTATTTCATAATTAACATATTAGATAATATTTAGCTAATAGTCGAATACACCAATAAATTTTTTAAAACCGTAATTAATCAAATTTACCTCATAAAAAAGTGGTAGAAAATGAAGCACATAATAAAAACTTGAAGGGGAAAAGTATAAATATTTCTGTTAATCATAAATAAATTTATTATGGAGAAAATTTCAAAAAACAAATTATGATTTTTTTCACCACAAATAAATTTATTGCTGCAAAAAATTTATAAACATTATCATCATACTACTACATATCATATTCTCACCCATAAATATTTTGTCCCTTCAATTTTTTATTATGTGTCTCATTTTTTGCCACTTTTTTATGGGATAAATTTTATTAAATACGGTTTGAAAAGATTTATTGGCATATTCTACAGTTAACTAAATATTATTTAATATGTTAATTCGTGAAAAAATACGAAAGGGATATGAAATAATAAAAAAAATAAAAAGATAAAATAAAAGAAATACATAAAAGGGTATTTTGGTCTCTTTAAGAAAAAAATAATTATCATAATGTTGCACATTTAAAACTTTTTATACCTTTTTACCAAATGGCATTATTTATAATAAAAAAATAATTATCATAATGGCATTTTCTTTTTTAATGCATTGTAAACATTTACGACTTTTTATACTTGTTATGAATTCTTTCAATTCATCTAACTATATTACCCTTAATAAGGGGCCATAACCCATAATAAAAAAGGTTAATTGGTGAAAAATAAATTTCTTAAGGGGTCATATATTATGTAGTCTGTGATAAGGATACGCATTAAAAAGTGAAAAAATCTTCGGTGCCGAAAAATTTGTTGAAAGTTCGCCGAATGCTATTAGCGGTGAGATGAACAAATGTGTGACATTGAACAGATACGTAAATAGATAGGTATATAGATAAGTAATATTTGAACAGATAGACAAATAACTCAATTTTGAATAAATAAATATCCTTTTAAATAAATAATATCTTTTTAATCTAAAAATGAATAAAATTTAAACTTATTGGTCTAACAATTTTGGAAATGGAATTATGAGGTAAGTACACTAATAAAAGTTTTACTTTTATCCTGTTTCGTCACTTTTATATACAGTTAGAGATGGCGATGGGTAAAGTATGGGTCAGGAGCCCTACTCCACCACCACCTGCATTTTCACCGCTTGTCTCGGCCCGACCCGGCCCGAATGAAACTCTCCCCCTACTTCCACCCAAACCCACAAATATAACTCACTTCCGACCCTATCCGATCCACAACACAAAAAGAAATCTAATAATAATATTAAAATTTAACAATTTAAACTAGAAACATACTATTTATAATTAAAAAAATATATTATATTTGGCACATATATTAAAATTATATTATATCTATAACATAATAAAAACCTAATATATTTTATGGAAATTTAACAATATATTATACATATTATATATATGTAATATTATTATTTATTTATTTATTATTATATTTGCAGATCAGATAAGATTCAAGCAAAAAATACTCTCTCTCTCTCTCTCTCTTTTACGTCCCCGGTTCGATTTCTCACTGAGTGAGTGCTTGCAGCAATTTGAAAAAGGTACACGGCTTCCCACCGGCTACTTACCTTTCAGGGTTAATCCTGACTTCCCTTAAAATTAAAAGGTTGGATATACCTGAGTTATCAAAAAAAAATAAAAAAATACTCTCTTCTATTCTTGAGCCGAACCCAATGGAATTTTTTAAAAATATCTTCAAATCTGATCCTATCATATTCAACTATTCCTACATCCATCCTATTAGAATCGAGGGGATTTAAGAACCCAACGGATCTGAGCATTTTGGCATCCCTGCATGCAGCAATGGAAGAGTAGTTGGTTTGGTATATGGTGTGGTGTCCAATTCAAACACTTCAGTTGCTCTGCAGACGCGTTGGAATCGTTTTCTCCACGAATATTAATTGCACTATTTAAAGCAGTAAACGATCCCGAGACAATAAGAAATCTTATAATTATATGAGATTTGATTGTTTCCGAAGCAAGGCTTGGAAAAACAGCTACAAGACCTTCTTGGGATTGTCAAATCTTATGGGACGGCTCAGGTTTAACACTATGCATCATAATTAGCACGAATACATTAATTAACTTTTTTTTCTTTTTTTTCCTTTTTTTTTTGGCCACTTTTTTAAAAGGTTAATTGATGAAAAATTCATATTTATAAATAGGAGTGTGCACGATATGATTTGTGAGTAAAATTATAAATCAAATCGTAAATAGTGGATTGGTAGATAATACAATTTGTGGCATGTTGTGATTTGGTTGAAGATATGATTTGTGAGTAAAATTATAAATCAAATCCTAAATAGTGGATTGGTAGATAATACAATTTGTGGCATGTTGTGATTTGGTTGAAGATCCGTTTCTCTGCAGTTAAATCAATAAAGCGTGGCGCCTTAACATAGATTTTTTTTCTTATACATAAATAGGGGGTTAGTTTGTTAGTCATTAGTAGGAGAAAAGGGCAACACATGGTAAAAAAGACTAAAGATTTTGTTAAGAAAAATGTTTCAGAGCTCTGGAGCATGCTCTAATGATGTGGCAGTTATGTGGGGTCCATCTTGATGTAATATTTGGGCAATGCTATAGACCACTAATTTGCAATCACTAATCCAACCACTAGTGAGGTGGCAATTGAAAAAAAAAGAAAAAAAAAAAAAAACAAGGCACAAAACACATATGGCAGTGGATGGGACCACTGCCACATCATTAGAGCCACCACTAATTAGTGGTCTAAAGCATTTTTGGTAATATTTTGGCTTGAATTTTTTTTTTTTTGAACCTGCCAGCTTAGTAGAGCTGTGTTTAGAGCTCTAGATTATCACGGTTTTGTTAATATGTGTGTCCATAGAGCAAGTGTTAATAAATTTAAAAAAGACTATACATTTTACCTAAAATTACATGTAATAATGTACAATATTTTTGAACATTCTTAAATGAAAAATGCTTGGACACTTAATTTATCACTCTTAAAAATCACTTCTAATGATATATTTGATAAGTGTTAAATTTTAATTTATCAAATATTCCATCATATAGGATCTAACCTTAATGCCACATTATTAAAGATGATTTAGAGGTGATAAATTAAGAGATATGGAATAGTTGTTCTTAAATTTTAAGGACGTATGTTTATTAGACCCAATAATAAATTATTAAAAATATACCCTAGCAAATATTCTTGAGTCTTTCTATAATACAAATTAAATTTACATTAACAAGTACTTTTAGGGAAATAGTTATTCTCTTAAATAGTTTTTTTTTTTTTTTATCAGTAAAAAAGACTTTATTGATGGAAAAGGAATTTACATCAATAAAGAGGAGTTTGGAGCTAAATGAAGCTCCAACCTCCTAGTTGGTGAGAAACCAAAGCACAAAAACAAAAGCGAGAAAAAAGAAAAGAGAGCAGAAAAACAAGCAGCTCAGCCATCCTTCCAAACCCCAAAACAGCACAACACTGTGCAGATTCAACACCCCAAACCATACCAGCCATGAGCACAGCAGCAGCAGTCAAGATGAGACAGACCATATGAAGATGCTAGACAGATTCAGAGCCACAACACTATGCAGATTCAACCAGCCAGAGATGGACCATAACAAGATGGACCATAGCAAAGTCAACCAGCCCACAATGATAGAATGAGAACCACATCACTATGCAACCCAACTGCAATGCCACCCAACACACATCAACACAAAGCAGCCCAAACTGATGAGCATTAGCTCCAACCTGATGAGCATTAGGATAACCTGATGAGCAATAGGATACCACCCCAGAACTCCAAAAAAAAACAAGGCTGCAGAGCATTCATTCAAACACTTCTGAGCCCTCCAAGATCACAGGAACATTTTGTAAACATCTGGCCTTGAAGCTCCATTCCACAGTACTGATAAATCTGAACAGCAGATGAGGCTTAAGGGACAATACCACTGCTTGGAAACTAAACCAAACCCCAATTCACAAATCTGAAAACTCTGGACAACAGGACAGATTGAAACCATTGAAACCAATCCAGGAATCCAGACAGAAGATGGACTAATGGACTGAGCACATCAGATTGCAGAAGATCCACACCAAGATTGCAACCTAAGACAGCACTGCTGCTAGGAGGCCAGCAAAGGAAGCAGACAAACCAGAAGCTCTCACCTTTGGACAACATAAACACCCAAGGCTGCAAACAGAACATAGCAAAATCACACATGCAGAATATAACATCTTCAGGCCAGATCAGACCCAAACAGAAGAATCCATTTCCTTTTATTAGACCATGATAACTTGGGCTGCAGTAAAGTCTAAAGACACATGGTCCATCTTGGGCTGCAGCTGCAAACTCAGATGCAAGACAGAACAGTCCAGCATTCAGACCAGATGCTCAGCATTACAAAAATGGTTAAGAGCACACCATACAGCAGCAGGCAAAGCACAAAGCCCCAGGAGAATCAACCTGACACAATCAGCCCCTCAGACAAAATCTAACCTGCTTGAGATTATACACAATATCATTAATTGAGTAAGAACATGAGGGGTTAGAAGTTCTGACCCATACAGCAACCCTGGCCTTGATTGAATCACACAGCTCTTCAAAATTCATCGGCGAGCCCTTGAAGATGCTTTCATTCCTCTGCTTCCAAATAGACCAGAGCACCGCCAAAGGTATAACTTTCCAGATGGATAACTCCTTTTTATTTAGTTTTAAACCAATCCACCACTGCAACAAACCGGACACGGATCCAGGCATTGCCCAATAAACACCCCACCAATTGATAATATTTGACCAAATCCTCCAAATAAATGGGCAAGACAGCAGCACATGGTTGATATCCTCTACTTCATCCCTGCAGAAAACACAGTTAATGTCTGAAGCAGCAGAGAGGATACCTAGTCTTTGAAGGTAGCTGGCTGTCTTAATTCTCTCTTTCCATGCTAACCACCCAAAGAAATGTACCTTAGGTGGAGCCAAATTCTTCCATATACACCCTACTACGTTACTGCTAGCTTTAACAGGTGCTGCACTCCACTTATAGGCAGAAGACACAGTGAACACCCCAGAATTTGCTGCATTCCATTTCAACCTGTCCACCATCCCGTCCCGAATAGCTGGAGCATTAAGAAGCATTATTTTCAGTCTCCTCAAATCTTCTAATTCCCACTGAAACAAGGCTCTCCTGAACGCCAGCTTCCACTCATCATTTCCATTTCTCCTACTGCTTAACAATTCCACAGATGCATCTTTGTCAATGGACACAGAGTATAGTCTTGGAAATTCATCTTTATGACATACGTTACCAACCCAATTATGACACCAGAACTTGATGTTTCTTCCATCACCAACAATAAGGGAGATATTATTTTTAAAGAATTCCACCAACTGAGGGGAATAGGCAGCAATCCCTTGAATATCTCTCCAGACCAGAGATAACCTTGAACCCTCGACAGGTAGTGGCCACCAACCCCCTCTAACCTCACCATATTTGCTGCAAATTACTCGTTTCCAGAGAGCATCCGTTTCAGATCCAAATCTCTACCACCACTTCAAGAGACGACAAGCATTCATAAGCCGCACTTTTCTTATACCTAACCTTCAGAACTTTTGCTTTGTGTTACTTCCCCCCATTTTACTAGATGAATTTTTCTTCTTAGAGCATCCCCTCCCCATAAAAATCTGGACTGGATTTTGTCAATCTCCTTAGCAACCCCTTCAGGCATCTTGAACAAAGAAAGATAATATGTTGGTAAGGATGATAGCACAGACTTAATCATAGTCAACCTGCCAGCAAAAGATAAGAACCTCCTTTTCCAAGAAGCCAACTTCTGGCTAACTTTATCAATTATTGGTTTCCAAGTCCCTCTTCTCCTTGGATTGCCCCCCAAGGGCATACCCAAATAATTTAGAGGCAAACTTTGATGAACACAATTCAGCATGGAAGCATATTCTTTAGATAGCTCATCAGTAATCTCAATCCCACACACCACACTTTTAAAATAGTTAATCTTCAGCCCAGACACTATTTCAAAGCACCTCAGAATCCTTTTAACATTAAGAACCTCCTCCCTATCTGTTTCACAAAAAATTATTGTGTCATCCGCAAACTGCAAATGAGTAATTTTGAGATCATTTGAACCAACCACTGCACCTTTAATCAAGCCCAAAAGCCTAGCTCTGGTCATCAAAATGTTCAAACCCTCTGCCACGATATTGAAAAGAAAAGGTGATAATGGGTCACCTTGCCTAAGCCCCCTTTGAGGACTGAATTCGGGTGTCGGAGATCCATTAACCAAAACGGAGATCTTAGCTGAAGAGACACATTCTTTCATCCACTTAATCCATTTAGAGCCAAACCCAAAGCTTGCCAGCATAGAGAATAGAAAATCCCAGTTGATGGAGTCGTAAGCTTTCTCAAAATCCAACTTCAAAACAATACCTTTCCTCTGATTCTTCTTCCAACCATCAACAATTTCATTTGCAATCAACACTCCATCCAAGATACTTCTACCTCCTATAAAAGCTGATTGAGCTTCACTAACAATCCTTGGCATTATAAGTTTGATTCTGTTTGATAAAACTTTTGCAAGCACTTTGTAAAGCGAACCAATAAGACTAATAGGCCTGTAGTCACTAAGGCAAGAAGGATTATCATTTTTAGGAATCAACGCAACAAAAGAGCTATTAAGTCCACGCACCAGTTTAGAGTTTTGATGAAACTCACTCATAAACTGCATCACATCCCCTTTTACTGACTGCCAGCACTTTTGAAACAGCATCAAGTTGAACACATCAGGCCCAGGAGCCTTGTTACCATCACAGGTTTTAACTGCTGCTAACACTTCAGATTCTAAAAACTCCGCTTCTAAAGCAGCTCTAACCTCCTCTCCTCCAATGGATTGAAAGTGACCAGATAGACTTGGTCTACTAAACCAGGACTCAGAAAAAAGCTTTCTGAAATGCAGCAATACCTCAGCCCTAATATCAGCTGGACTCTCCTTGATAACCCCATTAACAGAAAGGGAGCACAAAGCATTTCTATTATTTCTAGATGAAGCCATCACATGAAAGAATTTTGTGTTTTTATCACCCTTCAAAGCCCAGTTCACTCTGGATTTCTGCAACCAAACCCATTCCACCATAGTACTTAGCCTCCATGCTTCCTCTTTAGCCTCTCTTCTTCTGTTCAACTCTGCCTCAGACAGTGGCATTTCCTCAGCTGACAAATCAAGAACATGTAATTCCTCCTCCAAGAGTTTGAGTTTATGATCCACATTTCCAAAGACCTCTTGATTCCATTGTTTCAGTGCTAATTTAAGGGATTTAAGTTTTGTTAAGCACTGAAAACCAGCCCAGCCATCAACAAGGGTTTCCTTCCAAATTTTGTCCACAAAGGATTTGAAGAGAGGATGAAGGGTCCACGCATTCAGGAATCTGAAAGGCTTTGGGCCCCAATCCCTCTCATCTTCCAAGAGCAGAATAGGACAGTGATCAGAAAGCCTTCTTGGTAGACCACACAATTTGAAATTGAATTTCTGCAACCATTCTGGACTAAGCAAAAACCTGTCCAGCCTGCTCCATTTTTCACCTTGTTGAGAGTTACACCAGGTAAAGTTTCTACCCAGCATTGGAATATCACACACTTCCAGGTTTTCAATAAGTTCATTGAAATCACGCATACCTCTATCCCTTCTAGAGCAACCCTTTCTTTCAGAGATACTTCTAACTTCATTAAAATCAACCCCCAAACACCAAGGTTTTTCACCCCTTGACTTTAGTCTATTCAAAATACCCCAAACCCTACTTCTGCTGGAAACATCATTTGGACCATATACATTAACAAACACACAATCAAAACTACCAAAGAGAGTACCTGACAAAAGAATGAAATTCCTGTTGCAGCAGCAATCCACAAGTTGAAAAACATCTGGGTTCCAAATGCAAAGCAAACCACCAGCTGCTCCAATCGCATCTACTGCCATGAACTCCATTTTCTCACCCGGCCAACAAGATCTAACAAACACTTCATCAATTAATGACCTCTTGGTTTCTTGAAGCAGAGCTATATCTACCTTTCTCTCAACAAATAATTTTTTGACTTTCCTTCTTTTAATAGGCTGACCAAGCCCTCTTACATTCCATGAAATTATCTTCATTAGAGACCATATTTTCACCAAAACAGCTGGACCTCTAAATCATTCGGCTTGACCGCCCTATTCACCATTTTTTCTTTATCAATTGACTCCAGTTCCATCAACTTGCTAATGACTTCTTCCTCATTACCTTTACATTTCAACCCAAGAACATGCCCTAATTGAAGGGAAGCCTCTGCCTCATTGAGTAGAATCTGGCCACTACCAGCTTTTCTGGCCATTGATAAGGAAATTGCTGCAACAGCAGACCGAAACACTGCTCATTTCTTTAAATTCAAAGATGGTCCATCCCCTAATGGAAGAGATCCTTTTCTCTTACCTTGAAAATTCAGCGTCCCTTTTGCTTTTCCTTGCTTGTTCACTGTTCTGTTTTGAGCTGGCATTACAGACTTATTCTTGGCCTCTTTGTTCTTCTCCTTCTCTATTCTGAACTGGGCTTGCAGCTCTCTTTCATTTTGAGCAAAAATCTCCTTAATGGACTGAGACTCTGAAATACCTTCCCCAGTCAAACTGTGGCCCAAAAAAGTTCCCCCCTCATCTTGGGCCTTACCCAATATAACTTCAATGTTAAGCCCAGCTCTATGCCTCTCAGACCCACTTAGACTTCTCATAAAGCCCGGAGTTACAACTTCTTCAGCCTCAACATTTTGAATTTGCATAGAGTTTTGCGCTAGTATGTCTGACCCTCCCTTGCATGCGTCCCTGCTGTTTTCCTTTCCCAGGTTGAAATCTGTCTCTGCAACCATAGACCTGCTCCGCCACCTATCTAGCTCAACAGTCTCATTATGCCCTCCATGCCTTGCCCCAGACCCTGCCACCTCCATATCACCCTTTCCGTCCAGCTCACCTCTGACCTGGCCTTCCACCTCAACTTCCTCATCAACCCTCTTGCTGTCCACTTCTGACCTCCATTCCTTACCTTCAGCATTGGAGCTGTGATCATCCCCTTTTTTCTGCAGAGTGTTACACATACATTGATGATACAACATCTCTGATCTAGCCACCTGGTCTTCACAAACTGTTACTGGGTAGAGTGACCCCTTGCACCTTAAGTTGATAGTTTTGTTGATGGCCTCCATATTTTTTGTGGCTACCCGAATCCTTCCACAGTGGAATGAGTGCATTCTAAGTGTATCATCATCCAAGCCAATGACTTCCCCCCACAACCTCCCAATATTAATGAATGTTTTACTATTCCATAGATTGAGAGGCACACCATAACATCTAAGCCAAATCAGCCTCTCCTGATCGATAGCCATCCCCTGGTTCCATTCTTTGACTAACTCACTCCACTCAAAGATCCAACCCTCCATTTGTTTTGACTTCTCTTTCATGCTGCCTGCTGAGTCGAAAGTCAGAACTAGATCTCTGCCTCCTCCGTGTCTAACCTGAATGTCACCCATACCTCTAATCTGCAGCTCCTCTTTAAACTCTGCCACACAGCTTGATGGCTTAAGTCTAACAATCACACTGTTATAAAGCCAACCAATGCCTTCATCAGAAGCATTAACAGTCGAGGTAGTACTGATCTCAAACCCTCTTCCACTGACAGCTTGTGCATAAGACTTCCCCCTTTGAACCATACCTGAATCACTACTCGTGTTACCAAGCGTCCTCCAATCAGAAGGACCTCTGCTACTATTACCAATCTCCCTCCATCCAACTGAAGCTTTAGATAACCTCTGATGATCTTCCTTACCTTTGGCAAAATCCGCTACTTTTACTTTCAATGCTTTATTGTCACACCAGAGTCCATGAGCTTTATGGACTGCCATCTTTGCTGCTACGGGACAACCATAACGAACAAAACCAAATCTGGATCGCGTCAACTTCCGTCTTTTGTTTGGAATGTACACATCTTTTACAATCCCAAAATTGGTAAAGACTTTAAACAACCCTTTTGGATCCATTGATTCTGGCATATTATCCACAAAAATCGTGTGGATAACAGTATCCATTCCTCTGCTCTTGTACCCTTGAGCACCATGCTTTCTCAACACCGGCTTCCATCCTCCTTGATTACCCTCCATTTTTTTGGTGTCACCTCCTCAAATCAAATCCTAACAAATAAATCATTAGACTTAATGCCATGAACACCCACATATATGAATTTTTCACCAATTTTCTTTTCCAAATTGATGTTAATTACGTATATTAGCATAAAAAAAACTTAAAATTATCCCACTATTCTCTTAAATAGTTGTACATTCATAAAACCAAATTAAGAATTTATAGACAAAACTTTAGGAACGAAATCATTTTTAAAGAACGAAATATTTTAATTATTAAAATGTCATTATTATTATTATTTTAGGTACGAAATTAGATATTTTTAATAATCAATTATTATCCATTTGAAACTAAAATTTTTGCCTAAACTTTTTGGCATGAAATTATGTTGTGTTTAAAAATGCAGTTATTAGCAACATTTTTAAAATCATGAAGTTAAAAGATTATTTTGGAGTTTCATGATGATTAAGATTGGTCTCTACCTAGTATTTTTTGCAATCAAATTTTTTATTTTCTAAGATAAAAAAATTGATCCATAAAAAATTGGTCACCTACTAATCAAAATTAAAAAATTGATCCATAAATTAGTAGACTGTATAAGATTGGGATTGCTAGTCTACGGACTCACAATCCCGTGTTTAATTGCAAATTTCATTAATGGGATTACAAGTACGGCGGACATTTAATATGAAAAATTAATGAATTTTTAATAATGAGAGAGGCTGGATCATAATTTTAAGTACGAAGAAAAAATAAAAAAAAAAATAAATAATAAATGGTTATCTCACTAATTTAATTAAATAACTAATCATACACTAATTCATACTATTATTAATCTTTCCATCATTAATAGTGTTAATCAAACAAGACCTTATGGATTGTAGTGATTATTTATAATACTTACTTTTTAAAAGATATAAATTGGTTTGGCAAGGACTCATTGGGCTTTTTTGGCTCAATGAGCCACAAAAGACAGAATAGGCTCATGAGCCACAACAGACAAAACATCTCATCCAACCCCATAATCATTACACTCTTCTCTCACAAAAAAGTTAAAAAAGTCAAAAAGCCAAAAGCCCTTCTCAAACCAAGCTTTTGAGCCCAGACTCATATAGCTAAAAAGCTAAAAAACCAACCCACTTCCCAAACGGAGGCTCAATAACTCTAAGTTGACAAAATCCAAACAATAATAATAATAATAATAATAGATAAGAAGGTTTGATAACAGTTGGAGACGCAATCGCCATAGCTGGAGCATTGCGCATGTGCATGAGAGACGGCGACTTTGAGGAGGTTTGAGATTAATTTACTTGATTCAATTGCACGCTTCCTTTCTGTTTTTTCTACTATCATTTCATTTAATTTCATTTTCTTTATTATTATATCCCCATTTTCACGGGGTCTACAAATCATAATTAGTATTAGGGTAAATTATAAATGCACCTTCTGAGATTTGTTTGAAATACAAATTATTTTCTGTGATTTGAAAAATTACAAATATTTTCTTGACAGAATTTTTTATTTAACAGAATTAACTACGAAAATAAAATTCATAATTGTTCTCCTATAAAATAATAAAATTACCTAAATTATTAATTGAATTATATTTCTAATATTATTAAAAACTGTTAATTGATTTGATGATTTATTAATAAAATTAACGATTTGTTATGAAATTAGAAGTCTCGGAAGGTGGAATGTAATTTTCAAAATCACAAAAATAATTCATATTTTAATCAAATCTCAATGAGCATATTTTTAATTTATCTTAATATTAAGATGTTTCAAAGATCTCAACCTTCTAATGTACATATTATTATTGGGTACATATTATATATAGCTAATATAATGTATATTAGCTAGGTTGGACTGATTGATTACTAGGTGCAGTCCGATGCGTCTTTGCCACGTTGTTAAAAAAAAAAAAATTGTCCCCTTAACGAATGACATTTCTTTAAAAAGTAAGTTCATATTCCTCAAATAGTTAATAGAAAACTTTATTAATATATAAAATTTATATAAAAAAATTTTACAAGAATAATGTGATAATATTATTTGAAAATAAATTTCTTTACATATTGATAATGCGATAATATTGTATGGAAATAAATTTTTTTACACATTAATAATGTGTGACGAGAATTCTTTTTTAGACCTCTGAGGATGATTTGATCCTACAAGAGAGAAAAAAATTGGACTGGTCGGCGACAATACCGGAAACTAATCGGTGGTTTGGTAATGAAATCAAATAATATGAGAGAAATTTACAAAATAAATGACCTAGGTATTTTCCTCAGGTCTTGGGGCTTGGGGCTCTCAATCAAGGCACATTGTATGCTCAAAACTTCAAGAAAGGCCTCCGTTTTTTAGGATTTTGGAAGAGTTGCGAATTTCAATCTATTTTAGCAGAGACTTGATATAAACAATATGCATCAATAGCCACCTCATTTATAAATTTGAAAACATTTTAAAAATATTATTTTAGGTAAAGCCAACAATTATTTTAAAAACTCAAGTTTATTTTGAAAAAATAATATAGAAAGTCCATTGGAGGTCTAAGAGCTTCGTTCTATTAGAAATGTCACTGTTTTATCATTGGAAAACCAGTCGGGGATGCCATAGTCATAAAACAAGTCAAAATGATCTACACCTTGATGCCGAAAGCAAAAATATTGCTGTAAACTATAGGTTAGGTATAAAGTGGTTAATACAATTAATTCTTTTACGCTGTGTTTAGTTGAGAAATTTGAAAAAAGATTTAGAAAGAAAAATGGAAAAAGAAGGTGAAATGTGAATAAAATATACTTACATTTCATCTAGTTTCACATTTTTTCCCTTTCTATTTTCAATTCTCTTTCCAAATCCTCCAACCAAATACAATATTAGTAAATTTGTACCTAAAGTAGAGTTATTTGAAAAAACGAGTATTCATACTAAAAAATTTCAAGCTAAAAAAGTTAATGGAAACAATTATCATGACCTAAAAAATGAATTATTGGCAAATTTTCAAATAAAAAAACTCAAAATTTAACAATTTAAAATTGGTGTATCTAATATAAACTAGACAAAAATCAAAAAGTGATTTTCTTATCGGATCTAGTTATACAACTAATCTAGAAAGAACCAAAAACAAATATAAAACTATAATAAAAGAATCTATTGTACAAGAAATTTCAAATTAAGATTTAATAAGATACAAAATAACAAGTATCTCTATTACAAATAAATATTTATCAAAAAATTGATAGAAGAACAACAAAACCTAAAAATGGTTTCTTATATGATCTATCGATTATTATAAAGGGTTAACTTCATTTTACTCCCTCGTGATCAGAAAACCCCCATATAGTTTTGGATTAAAATGTCACAACTAGTTTTTCATTCAAATTAATGGAAAATGTATCACACGCACCATTTTTTAGAGTAGGCTTTATTTTTTGAAAAAATAAAGTGAAATGAATACAATTGAAAGACAATTTTACCCGAATTTTTCAAAACCTAAATTTATATTAATAAGTTAATTAAAATAAAATAAATTAAAATATAATTAAGGATTGATCTAAAATATAAAATATAATTAAGCTATTAAATAAAAATATAAAATAAGTGATAATTAAGAATTGATTTCAAATATAATTAAATTAAAAGTAAATTAACATGTTAGGAATTACAATAAATAATTAACAATTTATAATTAATTGTGATTTAAATTAAAATTAGCTTAAAAAGTAAGAATTAAAGTAAATAATTAAATATTTAGGATTAATTGTGATCAAAATATAATTAAATTAAAATTAGAATAAAAAGATACGAATTAAAATAAATAATTAAGAATTTATAACTAATTGTGATTTAATGGAATTAATATTAGATATTATAAATTGTGTGTATGAGAGAAGAGAGAGAAAGAAAATAACAAAATATATATATATATATAGGATTTATTACAGTTATTTCACATCTATAGTTAATAGTGTTAACGGCTGTACTTTGGTCCAAAACTACATGGGGATTTGATGGCTATATTTGAACCATAGGGAGATAAAATGTTTTAGCCTTAAAATGAATTTTACCCTACTATAAATAAGCAATTGATAGAAAGAGGATCATCGGGTGATGAACTTCGAAAAAGATTAAAAGAAATAATCTAAAAAATAATTGAAAATATGAATAAACAACCTCTAGAATTTTTTGGAAAATTGTAGAAATAATCTAAAAATAATTAACAATTTATAATTAATTGTGATCTAAATTATAATTAAATTAAAATTAGATTTAAAAGTAAGAATTAAAGTAAATAATTAAATATTTAGGATTAATTGTGATCAAAATATAATTAAATTAAAATTAGAATAAAAAGATAAGAATTAAAATAAATAATTAAGAATTTATAACTAATTGTGATTTAATTGAATTAATATTAGATATTATAAATTATGTGTATGAGAGAAGAGAGAGAAAGAAAATAACACAAAAAAAATATAGGATTTATTACAGTCATTTAACATCTATATTTGACTATGTTAACGATTGTACTTTAGTCCAAAATTATATAGGGACTTGATGGCTATATTTGAACCACAGGGGGGATAAAATGCTTTAGCCTCAAATTGCAAGGGAGTAAAATGAATTTTACCCTACTATAAATAAGCAATTGATAGAAAAAGGATTATCGGGAGATGAACTTCGAAAAGGAGTAGAAGAAATAATCTAAAAAATAACTAAAAATATGAGTAAACAACCTCTAGAATTTTTTGGAAAACTGTAGAAATTAGCCTTACAAATTCATATGTGAAATTATGATTCAACTTTTCTGGTTATCATTCTTACAATATTAATACATTAGTTAACACTGGTACTTCATATAGTTTGGCAAAATACAAAGTTTACCTCCAAATAAATGGGTTCTATCTGAAAATCTCATTGTATTAAAATTGACAATTGGTCAATCTGTAACCACAGAAATTGAAAACTATCATGTTGATATTATTCTTAATCAAATAAATAAATAAATTATCATAGAAAGGATAATTTAATTCTCATTTTTAGATGAAAACTTTTTGGTGTGAAATGCATTTTTGAAACAAACTTTCAAAATACATAAAATTCCATTGCTTAGATATGTATCTCAAAAATATGAATTTAGTTTGTTAAACTTACAAATTGAATTTCATAATATCTATTGGACCTCTTTACGCAGCCAAACATGGTAAGCTCAAAACAATTGATGACCAAGAAAAAAACTTAACAACAACTATTTGAAGATGAAATTGACAGTGAAATAAAACTCTAACTCATAGTGAATATGAAATTGATAGTGAAAAAGAAGATAGACAATGAATTATTGATACCACAAATCACTATCAAAGTAAACAAAACAAACAAGAAAAATATATTCCTACTTTAGATAGTGATGATACAGTTCATTCCAATGAACGGGTCGGACTGATCCACGCTCCTCACGCCTATGTCCGAATGACCAAGACCACCGGAAGACCTGCACACGAGTTCAGCGGGGAACGGGGAGTCCCCCAACAAACCCTCCGACGAGCAAGTTAGAAAGAGGAGTGGAGTATAGAGCGAGATTAGAGATAGAAAGCTTAACCTTCTTCTTGTCTTCAACGTCTGCTTATATCCTCTGGTAATCATTTCGTTGTCCCTTCCGACCTGTCACCTTGGCCGAAAGTCTATGCTGTAGCTTACCTTGTTCGGGGTGAGGGCGTGCTGTCCCGACGGAGAGGGGTTATCGCAATAAATGCTGTAAGGGGCCTCATTAATGGCGATGTGGCGTAGCAATAACTTTGTAGATCTTTGTCTGCTGATGTGACTTACCATTCTCTTGCCATGTGTCTTGATGCCATTAGTTCTTATTGCTATGTGGGGCTTCAGCAGTGCTGGGCTTCATTAATTGGATTATGTATTGGGCCCTAAGTGGTGGGCTTGGGTTGTTCATAGTGGGCTGTAGCCTTTATGGGCCTACCCATGTCAGTAGTCCCTCATTCCCAAGTGCAGCTTTAGTCTAACGAAGGAAATAATGAAGAAAATGAGGGTTGTTAGAGACCGGCAGAATGGAGGCCAACCGATAGGAGTGACCGAGTGGATGGACCGATCATGAGGAGGGCCAGCCGTGAAGGGTGGCCGAGTAGAGAGACTGACCATGAGGAGGGCCGACCACGGAGGGTCGCCGAGTGGAGGGACCGACCACGAGGAGGGCCGACCGCGAAGGATGGCCGAGTGGAGTGACCGACCATGAGGAGGGCCGACCGCGAAAGGGGAGGTGGCGGGGTGCGGGGCTCGAGAGGCGGCGGGTCACATGGTGACTTGAAGTGGAAAAGACAGGGTAGGGGAAGGGGGCAGTGAATCATGGCCGTACACGTGGCAGAATCACGTGGTGGGGAAGGTTAGGCGTTGGGCCAGAAGTGAAACGATAGGTCATTACGGGTGTTGAAAAGACAGTTTTGGCAGATGGTTGAAAATTTTTCAAACTGGCGAAAATTAATTGTGACCCCTAGAATATAGGCAAGCCTTAGGCTTTTGGTATTATACGTTTTACCTACCTTTTTTCGAAAAATCAAAACATTCCAAGTGTAGACTCCTTCGTTGCAAGTGATACACCCTTGCGACATTTTTTGAATTTCCTTGCGCCCGCATCCGAAGCTATTCGTAGACACACGACAGAAATGGCCTAAGAAGAAGCTGCAAACGCCAGGGTTGATCCATTGGGGGACGACGATGGAATGGATTTGGAGGAGCAATACAGGACGGAGAGGCGAGTGGGGAGTGGGGGGGAGCCGTCGGGGCGACCTCGTTCGTCCACAATGATGGCAGCGCTGACGCCAATAAGCCAGGTGAAGCCAAATCATTAGCATACAAAGGTCGATAAGTCGATCATTACCGCGAAGGAGCTGGAGGGTATGCAGGAGAAATACCAGATTCCCGCAGAGATAGAGTTGAAACTGCCGGAATCAAAGGAGAGGGCATCCGATGTTCGACCAGGGGAATTTGCCCTATACGAGGAGGCGCTAAAGGGGGGTTTGAGGTTGCCACTACCCCGGATAGTGGTGGACGTGTTGAACCGGTTGGAGGTAGCTCCAGGCCAACTGATGCCCAATGTGTGAAAAATCTTGCTGGCCTGTGCGAGCGCATGGCCGAAGGCGAACGGAGGGGTTGAAATGACGGTGGACGAGTTTTTTGCGTGCTACAAGGCATCGGGGCAGCAAGAAACTTGGGTCACTTTGCAGGCGGCGGCAGGGAAGGGGCTGGTGGCGGGGTTGCTGTCATCGATATAGGGGTGGAGGCTGCGGTGGTTCTATGTGTCCGCCGACGGAGGGGTTGGAGTGCGCACAATTTGGAAAGTACCCACCAAGTCTGTGGAGCCAAATCTGGGGGTAGCAGTAGAGGCGAGAGTGAAGAAGGTGAAGGAATGGAAGGAGAAGGAGGGCGCCAGATGGGACGAGCTTGTTCAGCCGTCAGCCTTGTTTGCGGCAGGGTTGGGTCCTCAGCCGATCGGTGGAGACTTGGGACCGGCGGAGTTAGCGGCGAGAAGGAAAGCGCAAGAGGCTGAGGATATGACCATCCTCGCCAAAGCCAGTAAGTTCAAAGAGTCCCAGGCAGACTGACCGCCGAAGTCGATTGTGAGGGAGAGGATCCAGTCGCGCCCCAAACCCCTAGGGGAAAAGGACTTAGGTGGATTTGAGCCACGACCGCCCCCCGTTGATCCTTTGACGGAGAGAGCCTACAAGGAGATGGAGGGTGTGGTGAAGAAGAAGAGGAGAGTGAGGAGGAGTGAAGAGGAGCCTGCCTTGAAGAGGAGGAGGAGGAGGCGACGACGGAGCAGACACCCCTGGCGAGGGAGGCAGAGGGGACCCCTGAAATGGGGTTGGAGGGGGCAGCCAAAGAGGCAGAGAGTGGGGCAACTGGCCTTGGGGAGCAAATGCAAAGTGGTGGGGTCGACGCTGAGCCAAGGGTAGAGCCAAGGGAAGAGCCACAACCACAGGAGGGTCTGGCATCCCAAGAAGAGGGAGAAAGGCTTGGGTTGAAGACCGCCTTCTACCACGTCCCTACGGTGTCTAGGCAAGTGGAATGAGAAAGGAGAGAGGCCATAATGGCTGCAGACCGCCTCTTGGGGGTGGTGGAAGACGCAACCGTTCTCTCAGTGGCTGGTTATACTGAGGTTGAGCTAATGAAGGGGTTGTGCTCAGCCCAGATGGAGGCGGCTGCCTTAGTAGAAGCCCTATTGAATAAAGCGGCGGTGGTGAAGGGCGAATTGAGGAGGGAGAGGGAGAGGTTGGGGCAGATGGAGGCCCAACTTGAAAATTTCAAGAGAGAGAGCGTGGGTTGGAGGAGGGCTGCGCGGAGTGCGTGTGCCAGGGGGTTGGGAGAGGCTCAGAAGGCGAAGAAGATGGAGGTGTTGGCAATTGTGCAGCGCAATGTTGTCGCTCGAGCCCATGCTGAGCTGCTCGCGGTCAAGTTGGAGCTAGAGGACGAACGCCGCAAGGTAGTGTTGCTCGAGTTCCAACTGGCTGGCGAGCAGAAGAAGTTGGGGGATGCTCAAAATGCTTGCACGGTCGCCACCGAGCGATTTGAGGAGGCTATGACCAGCAATGAAGAACTGCGCGCCTAGCAGATAAAAAAAAAAGATGAAGCAGACCTGAAGATTGCTGGACTGCAGAAGGAGCTGGAAGATGAGCGTGCTAGGGCAATGGAGGAGAATGCGAGGTTGGAGAAGGAGTTGGAGGAAGAAAAAACCAAGGCAGCCTCTGAAAGGGCAACATACCCCGATCTGTACGTCACAGCAGTAGAGCAATTTAAGGTGTCTGCTAACTTTCAGATGGCCATCGATGCTGCTATTGCCAGCAACTTGGCGAGAGAGGGGGCTGGTCCGTCGGGGACGACCGCTGGGAGCAAGAGCGAAGACGAAGTGATCCAGAGCTTCTAGCAGTCGGACTTCTACAAACACGAAATGGCTGAATTCTGGGACAGTGGCTGGAAGATGTTCAAGCGTAAAGCAGAAGAGCTGTTCCCAGACATAGACTTCAGCAGTGTTAGAATTGACGAAGATGACGTGGCCCAGACCCCCCTAGATGAGGGCATTGAAGAGGAAGATCTCGCCTCAAGTGAAGAAGAGGAGTGAATGGAGTGGAGAAAATATGTACTTAGAGTTTTGGTTGTTTTTTTTTTCGTTGTTTTTTAATGGCTGTAATAAACTTATGTACAAGTTTGTGAATAAATAAAATTTTGAGTCGTGTTTTCATGCTATTGCTTTTGTTTGTGCATCTGAAATGAATGAGAATGGTGACTTGTATAAGGCTAGTGTATAAATCATTGTGAAGTGCAAAATGTAAGAAAAACTCAATGTAAAGTGAAGTTTAAAACGTAAGGCAACCTCAATGCAGAGTGACTGTAAGGAAAACTCAATGCAGAGTGAAGTTTAACTTGTAAGAGTGTTAAAGATGCGAAGTTTGTGAATCCCGACCTAGCAAGGAACCAATCTGATTTGGAAAACGTTGGACTGGAATGTGACTAAGTATGGCAACTATGCTTACGATCATGAAGTTGCAATGGTGGCTCGGCCTGGCTGAGGCTTGAAGTAACTTGGTTTGGACGAGCTCTTCATGCTCAGTCTGGCTGAGGCTTTTTGTGCTCAATCTGGCTGAGGCTTTAAGTGACTCGGTCTGACCGAGCTCTTCATGCTGAGGCTTTTTATGCTCAATTTAGCTGAGGCTTTAAGTGACTCGGTCTGGCCAAGCTCTTCATGCTCAGTTTGGCTGAGGCTTTTTGTGCTCAGTCTGGCTGAGGCTTTAAGTGACTGCTCTAGCCGAGCTCTTCATGCTCAGTCTGGCTGAGGCTTTAAGTGACTCGGTCTGGCCGAGCTCTTCATGCTCAGTCTGGCTGAGGCTGCAATCAAAGCGTTATTGGAATACCACAGATAACTGAGATATAAGCTTGCTGTCATACAAAGTGTAGCCCATTGGATCATAAATTTACACCATATGAGGAGAAAATGAGAACATTCAAGTGTGCAGATTGTCAAAAAGAACATACAGCAATTGGACAATACAAAAATACAACTTTTATTGAAAATAGCGCTTCAAATGCTCAGCGTTCCAAGGATGGGAGAGGTCTCGACCTTCCATGTCCTGAAGTCGGTAAGTGCCCGGACGTGGTTTGGCTTTCACAACGTAAGGTCCCTCCCACTTGGCTGCTAGTTTACCCTCAGTCGAATTTTTGGTGGCAAGAGTTACTTCTCGCAAAACAAGGTCCCCCACGGCGAATTCCCTCGGTCTGACTTTGCGGTTGTAGTGTGTTCTCATTTTCTGTTGGTATAAGGCCCGTCTGACAGCGGTGGTTTCTCGGAGTTCTTCGATCAGATCTAGGTCTGCCCGACGCAACTCTTCGGTTAGTTCTGGATTCGGGTGTAAAACCCTTGGGGTTGGTAGACCGACTTCCACTAGGATGACTGCCTCAGCGCCATATGTTAGACGAAAGGGGGTCTCTCCAGTGGGAGTCCGAGCGGTGGTGCGGTAAGCCCAGAGTATATTGGGTAATTCCTCAGCCCAAAGTCCCTTAGCAGCTTCCAGCTTGGTTTTGATGATCTTCAGGGGAGAACGGTTGGTGACCTCAACTTGGCCATTGGCTTGGGGATGACCTGGGAAAGAGAAACATGGTTGGATTTGGAGTTCTGCACAGAACTTCCTAAACTTTGCGTTGTCGAATTGTTTGCCGTTGTCGGAGACGATGGCTTGAGGGATGCCAAACCTACATACGATTGACTGCCAGATGAATTGGGTTGTATTCCGCTCAGTAATGGTAGCAATGGGTTCTGCTTCCACCCATTTAGTGAAGTAGTCAATGGCGACAATTGCGAATTTGGTTTGGCCTCGACCAGTGGGCAACGGGCCAACCAAGTCGATCCCCCATTTGGCGAATGGGTAGGGGCTGCAAAGCGTGATCAATTCTGTAGGAGGAGCATGGGGGATGGTGGCAAAACGTTGACACTTATCACATTTGAGTACGAAGTCAATCGCATCTTGATTGAAAGTAGGCCATAAATAACCAGTGTGAAGTATTTTATGGGTGAGGGACCGGGCACCCGAATGATTACCACAGATACCCTCATGAACTTCCTTCATCACATAGGTTGCTTGAGCGGGATTGAGGCATCGCAGATACGGGTGTAAAAAGCCACGTTTGTTCAAGAGGGCGCTGACAAGGGTGTAATTAGACGACTGGGCCCTGACTTTGGCGGCCTCCTGTTTGTTGTCTGGAAGTTCCCCCGTTGTCAGATACAGAAAGATGTATGCCGCCCATGGGATAGGTTCATCTTGGAGGAAGTGGACTTCCTGCAGGTTGGGGGAGATGGCCGGATGGGTCAGGTATTCGAGGCAGACACCGTGGTTGAGGTCTGACTGGTCTGCAGAAGCCAATTGGGCCATCTCATTTGCCTTGGAGTTTTCAACCCGAGGGATGTGCTTAATGTGGAAGGTATTGAAGAGGCGAGCAAGGGGGAGAGCATGGTGTCCTCCTTGGCGTCGAATTCCCCCGTAATTTGCCCGACGATGAGCTGGGAATCGCTGAACACCCGGATGTGGCTGACACTGATGTCTCTGGCTAGGCAGAGACCTGCTATCAATGCCTCATATTCGGCCTCATTATTGCTTGCATCGAACAGGAAGTGGAAAGCACATTTGAAATAACTACCGTCAGGGGCGGTGAAGATGAGACCAGCCCTACTGCCTTCTTTGCGGGATGATCCGTCGACGTTGAGGGTCCAAGAGTGGGGGTCTTCTGGCTCGGTAGGGGTTGGTGGGGGTGGAGGAGTTATGGTTAGGTGAGGTTAGTGAATTCCAAGATGAAGTCGGCAACAGCCTGTCCCTTAATTGCTGTCCGAGGCCGGTAGGAAATATCAAACTGACTAAGTTCGATCGACCATTGCATAAGCCTGCCGGAAAGCTCTGGTTGTTGCATTATCTTCTTCAACGGTTGGTCAGTGAAGACCACTATGGAATGGGCTTGGAAGTAAGGGCGGAGTCATCTAGAGGCGGTGACCAAGGCCAAGGACATTTTTTCTAACAATGGGTAGTTCTGTTCCGCCCCTCGAAGAGCCCGACTGATGTAGTAGACCGGTCGCTGGACAGAGCCGTCTTCCCTGACGAGTGCTGCACTGACTGCAGTGTGTGACACGGCTAGAGAGAGGAAGAGGGGTTCGCCCGTGATGGCTTGAGAAAGTAAAGGGGGTTAGCCATGCACTGTTTCAACTGTTGAAAGGCCTCTTCAGATTCTACCGTCCATTCAAAAGTTTGCCGAAGGACTTTGAAGAAGGGGAGGCACTTATCCGTTGCTTGGGAAATGAAGCGGTTGCGGGCGGCGACTCGGCCAGTAAGCCTCTGAACCTCCTTGACCGTTCTAGGTGACTGCATTTCGATTAAGGCCTTGATCTTTTCGGGGTTAGCCTCGATGCCCCGTTGACTGACCATGAATCCCAAAAACTTCCCAGATCCTACGCCGAAGGCACATTTTTCTGGATTGAGCTTCATCTGGTACTTTCGTAGGGTGGTGAAGGTTTCTCGCAGGTCGGCCAGATGATCGGTGGAGAGTTTGCTCTTGACCAGCATGTCATCGACATATACTTCCATGTTTCGGCCTATCTGATGATGGAAGACTGCATTGACCAGCCGTTGGTAAGTGGCCCAGGCATTCTTCAACCCAAATGGCATCACACGGTAGTGGTAGGTGTCTCGGTCGGTGATGAAGGAGGTGTGCTCCTGGTCAGATGGGTGCATCAAGATTTGGTTGTATCCAGAGAAGGCATCCATGAAACTAAGCATTTGATGACTGGCCGTGGCATCGACCAGCAGATCTATGCGAGGGAGAGGGTAGCTGTCCTTGGGGCAAGCTCGATTGAGGTCGGAGTAGTCGACACAGAGTCGCCATTTACCATTGTTTTTACGAACCAGAACCACATTCGACAGCCATCTGGGGTAGTCCACATTAGTGATAAACTGTGCCTCAAGGAGTTTGTCTACTTCAGAAGCAATAAGGTTATTGCGTTCTGGGTGAAAAATGCGCTGCTTCTGGCGGATAGGTCGGAAATGGGGCTCAACACTGAGATGGTGGCTGATGAAGGAGGGATCAATACCCGGCATATCGGAGTGAGTCCAGGCAAACACGTCGTTGTGTTCAACCAGGAGGGCGGTGAGGTCGGCCTTGGCTTAGGGGGATAGTTGGCTGCCGATCTTGGCGGTTTTGGCTGGGTTGGTGGGGTCGACGAGGACCTCTATGAGCTCCTCCACTGGTTCCCTTCTGACCAGCTTGTCCTCATCTCTGACATCGAGTCTTTCGATGATCATAGCCTCCTTCAACTTGACTTCTTTAAGTGAGGCAACATAACATTCTCTAGCCACGGTCTGCTCTCCCCTCACTGTTCCGACCCCAAGATTGGTGGGAAACTTGATGGCAAGGTGGTAAGTGGATGTGATAGCTTGGAAAGCATTTAGGGCAGTGCGGCCAAGGATGATGTTGTAGGCAGAGGGACAGTCAACAACAAGGAAGGTGAGCAACTTTGTGGTCTGCCATGGGTACTCGCCAATTGTGATAGGAAGATCAATGGAGCCGATGGAGGTCACCCGGTCGCCAATGAAACCGACCAAAGGGGTTTGGAGGGGAGACAGACTTTCTTCCCCAATCTTGGGCTGGCGGAAGCAATTGAGGAAGATGATGTCTGAAGAACTACCGTTGTCGACGAGAACCCGTCTGACCTTGTAATTGGAGAGGAGGGCGGAAATGATGAGAGGGTCGTCATGAGGATAACGGATGCCTGTGCAATCGGCGTCCGTAAAGGTGATAGGCTCGGTCGACTGTCTGGGGTGTTTGGAGGGTCGGTCCAACGTGGCAACTTCTTTGTCTGAGCCTTGCCTTATTTTTCTGAGTTCTGCCCGCTGAGCCGACCGGAATGGTCCTCCACAAGCAAGCCCGCCGGAGATAACTCTGATTTCTCCAACAGGTGGGGCGGGGTTACCTTGTGCCCAAGGTTGCTGTGGAGGGCGATCATGACCTTGGTTAGGTTGTGCTGGCTGTCGGGGAGGGGTGGGCCGGCGGTTGTTTCTGATGGGTTCAGTTCGCTACCTCTGCTGAGGGCGAGTATCCGTGAATCGGCTGAGGTGTCCTTGACGAATCAGGCCCTCGACCTGATCTTTGAGGTTAACACACTCCTCGATATTATGGCCGTGATACTGGTGAAAACGGCAATATTTGGACTGGTCTTTTCGATTAGAAGGAGTCCGTGATGGTTGAGGCCATTTTAGGGGGTAGTCCCGCTGGATCTGATAGAGGACTTGTTCCATGGGGGAGTTTAGGAGGGTGTACCGCTCGAACCGGCCGGGCGGTTGGGCTGGGGCCGATCGGTCAGTTCTGGGGGGTCGGTCAGTGTACTGAGATGTTTGGTTATTGTACTGGGTATTTCTGGTTTCTGAATCTTTTCTCTTTTCTCTGGGGGTCGGGTTTTTGGTTATAGGATTTTGCCGGGCGGCTAGGGAATCTTCAGCATTCATGTATTTTTGGGCTTTGGAGAGTAGGGCTGCCATGGAGGTCGGGGGGGTTTTAGAGAGGGAGAAAAGGAAGTCAGACGACCGCAGACCGGCCATGAAAGCCGCGAGGATGACCTTGTCATCGTTTTCCGCTACTTGCAGGGCTTCGGTGTTGAAACGGGTAACGAAACTGCATAGTGACTCCCCCTCGGTCTAACGAATGTTGAGGAGTTGGGTTGCCGGACGCCGTTGGCGCTGGGCTCCAATGAAATGGCTGAGGAAAGAGTCACTGAGGTGCTGGAAAGTGGAGACAGAGTCTGCTGGCAGTTGACTAAACCAAAGTTGAGCTGACCCCTTGAGTGTCACGGGGAAAGCCCGGCACATGATTTCGTTAGGGAAAACATGGAGGATCATGAGGGTCCTGTAGGTCTCCAAGTGGTCGACTGGGTCCGTCGTACCGTCAAAAGAGTCGATGGTGGGCATTTTGAACTTGGGGGGCAGAGGTTTGTCCCGGATGGAGGCAACGACTGGCGAGTTGGCTGTGGTAGAGAGTTTATGCTGGATGCTCTGCATGACCCCTTGGAGTTGGAGCTTCATGGCTCGGAGTTCGGCGTCCTAGAGAGGAATGTTGTCACTACCGAAGGGCAGCGGGGGCTGGACGCTATTGGCCTCTCCTTCAGGGATTGGTGCCAGGACCGATGGATGTGGAGGTCGAGGTGGTGGATTTATATTTGGGGGAGAAGGTTGCAAGCCTTCCAAGTTGGGTGGATAAGGCTGCTGGATAGTATGGCTTGGGGCTCGTTCTTGGTTAGGTGGAATATCTGGAGGTGGTGGAGGGGGCATGGGAAGGTCTCTTTGGAGCAGGGCATTGATTAGAGCTTGGTTCTGCTCGGCAAGGCGGTTAATACTGTTGGTGAGCTCGATAAAGTATTGTGGTGGGTTGTTTAGATTAGGAGGGTCGGCTTGGTGGTCAGGAACATTGGGGTGGGAAGCCATAGATCTAGTCGTGACCATTCACCTTCGCAGGTGACAGGAGGGGGTTATTGGGAAAAGGCCTCCGGCGACAATGAGCACAACTGGCGCACAAAGAAAGTTTTCCCACAGACAGCGCCAACTGTGTTTGCAGTGAGTTCCTAGGAGACCAACTGAGACGGTGGAAACTAGAGTTCGAATGGCTCATGCCTAGAACGCAAAGGTTCGGGATTTCCGAGACTAAAGTCTGGTTTAAATACCCAGGGGTATATCCTCGGCTTGAAATCTGTATGGCAGCCCCATAGATTGAGATAGCATGTGTATGCGCCTCAATTCTGGATACTGAACCAACCTAGTCTGTCACCCTGTTGGAGAATAGGGAAAGCTGCGACCATAGTCAGGGAGAAAAGTAATACTTGCGTTTCAACCGAAAAGAATGGGAAGGTCCCCGGCAGTATGAGGTAGGTCATTGCCAATTGCCCTTGTAAGGTACCTTCGCTTCCTAACTACTACATCATCTAGTATGTCTATTGCATTGCATATAGAATATGTTGCATGCCTGTACTGCATATCCATTATATTGCCTGCATCCTTTCCATGTTAAGCTTAGTCTGGCATGTGTCCATACTTTTCGCGTTAAAGCATGGTTATGTGTTTATGTGTACGCACCTATTCCACTAAGGGAATTGTGGTTTAAGGGTGATGGCACCATTTCTGTGTTAGACGTGGTTTGTTTGTGTCCATGCCTTTTCTAGGCAAGGTATGGTTTAGCCGCGCGCCTTATTCAATTCATCCATTGCATCCATTGCATCCATTGCATTGTATTTTAGTCTGTTGCATCCAGCATTTAGGATCACGATCTTTCCTCAGCAGATCATTCCTCACTTATATCATGTCACCCACTTACTTGTATTTTGTGTTCTGTCTACAACACACATAGTTCTACATGTGTACGCGCCTATTCCACCAAGGAGATTGTGGTTTGAGGGTGTCGGCACCTTTTCTATAGGCACGAAGTTCAATCTTGCATCTCCATCATTTTATGATATTTGTGTGGTTTTGTACTGCTCGTGGTTTGATCATCTCAAATGCATTGCATATCATTTGCATTGTTTTCATAATATTGCATATCATTTTGCATTACTCGTGCTATTTTGCGCACCCTTACCTACACTTGTTAGTGCATTACATCGCGATATCTTGCGCATCTTATCAGCATTTGTTAGTGCATTGCATCCCCTTCGCATTGTTATGCGTCGCACTTAGGTTGCATTGTCATGCATCCCTCGACTTGCGTCATTATGCACTTTTCACTTGCATTGCTATGCATATTGCTAACAATGTTGTACCTGTTAAGTTTCTTTGTTTTGCAGGCACGATATTGTATGTACGGTTCATTTGAAGCTGGTGCGACCAGACGAGCCGCACAGGTATTGTATCTTCTCCGTGTGAGACGTGGCGAGAATTGAATAATTCTCCACATTCTTACTGCATGAAATGTAGTTGCTGCTTTGCATTCTTGCTTAAAACTGTTGCATCTATTGTGAATATTTGCTTCATTACAGCTTGCTGCTTTGCATGATCATGAGTTACGTTCGACTTGGTGCATATCGTTTTGCATTTTGCCCCCGCCTGCGGGCATGCCTGCGGGCACATCTCTTTGTTTATCTTGTCTATTTGTCTAAGTCTTCGGCCTTGTAAAAAATGGGTCATCTCTGGGCTTTGACATTCACTCCCGTCAATTACGACTTCCGAGTTCTGTCAAAGAAGGGCAACTGTAGACATCCCATTTTTGACCGACCTTAAGACTCAGACGTCGCCGATTGAGCACTCGGTGATGATGCATATTGTGCTCGTTTTGAGGTCACAGAGTCTCGGCTGAGAGCCTAGCCTCCGAACTTGGGGACTCTTTTATGCTTTACCTCGGTTTGCGAACCAGGTCTCTGTTTTCTCTTCTCGAAGAGAAGGAGAGGTCTCGAAGACCATCTCTCAGTGGCCGTAGGCTACGTTTCGTGGTCATAGGCCACTATTCTCGTTTGGAGACTAGTTTTCGGTTTTCGGAGCCGTCGGCCGTGCGCCTCGGTTCGGGACCGCTTAACTTTCTCCGTTTGCTCCGGTTTTTGGCACACACCTTGTTCCCTCTCCCTGAAGGGACACTGTCGCCCGGGAGACCACCTTTGTGGTCGCACGCCACCTCTGGTGCTTAATAGTCAGTTTTAGGGGCCTCCGGCAGCGCGTTTTGACCCCCGAACCCTCGTTTTGCATCGGTGTGGGTTCATTTTTGGCAGGGACCCTAGTTTCATTGTTAGGAAGGTGGTACAAGGGTGGGAGACCACCTTTTCTTCTTGGAGACCACCTTTCCCCGGTCGGCCGGTTTTTCTTGACAGGTAGGTGGTCTCCCTCACTTTTGAGCCACATTTTTTGGTCTCCCATACCACCATTGAGTTGCTTTCACCTGGGAGACCACCAATAAGGGCTGCCAACCACCTAAATCCTTTTGACCCTGGTCGGCTGACCAAGGGAGGTGGTCGGCCGACCACTTGAACTGGTCGGCCAGCCTTCTGCTTTTTTGTCTCTTTGAGTGCTATCCAGCTGTGCCAGCTGGGAGGCATTTGCCCCATTCTCCGAGGATTGACCCTCTTGTTTTGGCTTCTTAAAGAAGCTTGGTCCCTTTTGCTTAGCTTCTAAGAGAAACTTGACCTTTTGTTGGGCTTCTTGAGGAAGCTTGACCCCTTTGGTCTAGCTTCCTCAAGAAGCTTGACCCTTTTGGTTTAGCTTCTTTTAGAAGCTTGGCCTCTTTGCTCCAAGCTTCTTAGAGAAGCTATGGACCTCCTCTTCTATAAGAGGGAGCCTCTCCCTCATGAGCCAAGGTTGAGAAATTTTGGCTAAGGCATACACCTCTCTCTCTCTATATCATTCTCTTTTGGTGTCCAAAACTCCTAGTTCTTGGCCCCATTGCACTACACCTCCAAGCACAACACCTCCATGGTCAACCTAAGCACCTAGGAGCTCATTTTCAGAGGTTGAAGAGTTCCTATTTTGGTCCAGAAGCTGCTGGCCTTCTTCTCTACAAGGGTAAGTCTCTATTTCCCTCTTTGTAGCCTTATTTTGCTTCATAGTTTAGCTCTATTTGCAAGCATATTTAGGCTTTGTCATAAACTGAAAAAAGTCTTGTTTTGAGCTTCTAAACATGTTTGTTTAAGGCCATTTTTCTGTTGGGGGTCATCTACCCACTTGCATGCTTCATTTCTTCTTGTTTTGAGCTATGCATTAGAGCATTTGTGTTGGCCTTGGTTTGGCCTTGGTTTGGCCTTTTAGCCACTGAAATCTAGTAGATTTTCAATGGCTAACATGTGTTTTTGAGCCTCAAAATCAGAGAGGGGTGACCCTTTCACCCCTTGTTTTGTTTACTAGTTTTGTTGGCCTTACAAATTAGCCCCTATTTGCATGTTTCAAAGCCATGTTTCAGGCCACTTTTTGTGAGTTTTGTGACCTGCATAGGCTCTGTCCAGAGCCCTTTTTGCCATGTTGAATGTTTATTATGCATGTGTAGAGTAATCCTCTTCAAGGCCTTCCAAAGGGGCCTTTACTTGCATGCTTCCTAGACTCATTTCAGGCCCTTTTCAGTGAGTTTTAGGGCCCTCATAACCTCTATCCAGAGGTAGTTTTGCCATTTTGTGTGTCCATCATACATGTGTAGAACAACCCTCTCATTGGCCTTTCAAAGGAACACTTCATTCTAACATGTGTTGACTGAGTTTCAGTGGGTTTTTGGTCATATTTTGGCATGCCATATTTTTGTTTTTGGCTGATTTGGTGGCCCCTCACGTGCTTCATATACATGTAGTGTAAACCATGCTTACTAGCCTATGTTGCATGTTGTTTTGGCCCTTCATGTTAGCACTTTTTGGCCATGCCTTAAACTGATTTTGTACATGTTTTGGACTGCCTTAACTCTATTTTTGGGTCTCATGGTCGAATGATGCTTGTTTTGCATGCTTGTAGTTCAATATCCATGCCTAGCTTTGAGATTTGAGGTCTATTGCTTGCATGCATATACTGAGGTGTTTTCATGCTTTGGGGTCATTATACATCGTATTTCAGAGCTTATATGAATTCCATATTCCCATGATTTCCACTCTTTAAACGTGTTTGAGAGTTGTGCATAAATGCCTCGTTTTCGGACCATTGCATGAGCTTCGTTTCTTTGCATGTTGAGTCATCATTTTGGGCCATTTTCCCACTGTTTCAGACCTACCTAGGGTCTGTTTGGGGCTGGTTTTGCCATTTATACATTGCTTTGTGTACCTCTAGTATAACCCGCTTCACTAGTTTCGGTATTCGAGCCATCTTGCATGCATTGTGTGACATATTTGCATGATTCGAAACCATTGTACATTATGTTTCAGAGCTGGAAAATGTGTGTTTGCATGTTATACTTCATCCTTTGCCATGCTTAGTTAGAGTTGCATGTTGCGCCTTAGGATCGGTCCTTTGCATCCGTGCATGTTTGCATGTATTTCGGTTGTCTCATTTCCATCATATGGCCACTGATGTGAGTGTGGCTGAGGTCCACTCATATTAGTGTAAGTCCATCTTGCATTTGTATATGCCATTTAGTTCATGTGCGCATGATAGTCTTCGTAAGTGCATTGTGTATGCCATGTTATGTCACGTACATTGTGTATGCCATTTTAGCCCATAGCTTTGCGTATGCTAGGTTGCATGTTAGTCGCATTGTGTATGCCATCTCATTGCTTTGTGTTTAGAGTAGGGTTTAGTCCAAACACGAGAAACGATGGACGTTTCGTACTCCAAGTGGCGAAACGTGCCTCGATTCTCGGTTGCTGACACTCTTGACTGTCCATGATAGAGTTGTTGGCTTTACTTGCTTATATGTGCATTCATTTCACATCGAGTCGTGCAATTCAACTTCTCAGCCATCATGCATCGAGATGCGTGATTGGTGGCACGAGGATCGAGGACTACACTCCCTTGAGCTTGTGCAATGACGGGGAGAGTGATCATGCACACATTTATTGAAAATACATTGCCTTTTCTTTCTCTTGCCTTTGTTGCAGAAAAACCAGAAACCAGAGGTGGAAACTGGTCGGCCGACCAGATTTTCTGGCAGGCCGACCACCCTCTTTGGTCTCCACCACAAAGGGTGGTCGGCAGGTGGTCTCCCATGCTAATAACTGGTCGGTGGCCTTCCCAAGGTGGAGTTTCAGCCTTCTGGAGCTTTGTGCAAGTTTCTAAGATCAATTGCAAACAAAGGCGAGGCGAGGCGTCGCGATGGAATTTCCCGACAAGGCGACCCGAGTATGCATGCATCCTTCATCATTCGGAACAGAGCTGAGGCAGTCCATTGCACGTAGCATGGCGTGCTAGTTTACTTTGCTTACCTAATTCATTTGTTAAGTAATTAGTATTGTGTAATAATTCATTATTTATTTTGGTTGTGCAATATTCTTTCAGACCCTCCAAGAGAGGGCCAATTGTTGTAATAAGTGTGCGTGTGTGTGATGGATGTCTTCCAACTCCACGTCTTTCTCCCCTTTATTTACCAGCTTATGATGGTTAGTTTAGGGCAGGTTTCAATTAGCATGCTTATGATAGCATGTTTGCATTCATTCATCTGTCTTGTATGCACCGGGCTCGGCTCATCACACTAACTGCGTTGTATTTCAATTCCGAGTTGAATACTTGTTAGTTGTAGCATTTCACATGCCATCTTTAGAATAGCCGGGCCTATTGTAGTTGCATTCTTGCATGTGTTGCATTAGCCATTTCAGCATAGTTAGGATCATGCATGGATTTCTAACATAGCTTCTGTTTTGGCTTGGAGTACTCGGTAAGTGTTTATGCTTTAGCATCCTTGCATGTGTGTGAGTGCCTGCCATGATAGCATGCTTACCATGAGGCTATGTGCTTATGTGATATACCTGCCTGAATGCCTGAGGGTGAAGGTTGGATTATCTGAATTGGAATAATGCATTGACTGTGAGTTTTAAGCCCACTTGAGAATGGCAAACCATCACGTTTTCTAAGCCCACCCGAGGGTGGCAAATCCACGTCTTAGCCTACTTGCGGGTAGCACCATCAAACCATTTTCAAAATAAACAAACATGAGATGTGTTGTTCCAATTTAGGCGATCCAGTCTATACTTGTATGCTGTGCGCATCACGTAGTAAATCTAGGCTAATAACCGGAATAAGAATGCGTAATGTTCTCAAAACTCAATATCATGGTTAGTAGAGGCCGATCTTTGATCGGGCGAGCGGGGGTGCTCACGAAGTGACCTTCCCCAATCGTACCCAAGTTCCCGAGCCGAGGCAACTTTGGTGATGACGGACACGTGGCCTTAGGCATGAGTCAGGGTTTCCTAAATTCCCCCAAAATAAATATTTAGGTGGCGACTCTGTATCTGGCAAAGCAGTCCATGTTTGGCACTTCTTTCAAAAAATCTGTTTTCAAAAACGATTTGCCGAATTTAAACTCTTTGATGATTCATCGGTCTTGCATTGCACTCTGCGAGATTAGATACAGGACCGTGACATTGAGTCCTGAACTGTAGTGAGCCCAAATGAACAAAACGGGATTCCCTCCCGGGACGTTCGGAGACGTCTACATATATACAGATGATATTTTAGTTTTATCTAAAACTATAGATGAACATCGAAATCATCTCAAAATAATAACTCCAAAATTCATAGATCATGTGTTAGTACTATTTGAAAAGAAAATTGAAAGAAAAAAGAATTTTATAAATATTTTAAGATTAATAATTGCTGACAATAAAAAAATTGCACTTTAAAATCATATCTTTGAAAAGGTCCCACATTTTCCTAACGAGTTGAGAGATGTAAAACAACTTTAATGATTTTTGGAAATAATTAACCACAAAGTTTATTCTTAACTTATCTGAATTACTAGAATCATTGAGTAAAAAACTTAGCAAATGAAATTGAAGTTGAAATTCAAAAGATACTGTGGAGACATAATTTTTGAATGACAACACGTGGCCGAGGTGTCACCGAAGTGCCAGCCGAGGTGCCACGTGTCCTGGTCATGACGCCGAGATCATCTCGGCGACGCCGAGATCATCTCGGCTAGGCCGAGGTTATCTACGAAGATACCAGATTCCGAGATAAGCGGATGAGAGACAAGAGTCCTAGAATGGGAAAAGACTACAGTTTGAGTAAAGATGAGACTCTTAGAGAGTTTATCTTAATCCTACTGGGAGTCCAAGATTAGCAGTAATCCGAAGTCCATTTGAGTTAGGCTTCTATTTGGGACTAAGATTGTGTTGGCTATAAAAGGGAGGCACCCACATGGGTCTAAGGTATGTCTTTTATGTTCTGTCTAGTGAGTTAAGCACTATTGGTTATCTTTGAAAGATATTTTACTGACTTGATCGTCGGAGTGCCCCCGGTTGGACGAACCACCGTGGGATTCTTATCTTTCTATGAGAGGTTGTTCGGGCTTAATCTATTCTGCCGGTATTCTACAACTGAGTACTAGTCTGGCAGTGTGGTCGGAAATTGACACACATAATTTGGCACCGTCTGTGGCAAAGAAAGGAAAATAGATGGCCAACGACGGAGAGAAAGAGAAGGTTAGGGACGACACCCCTACTGAGAGTGGGAAACATATTGACCTTGACGTCAAAGAAGACAACTGCAATGAAGAGACTCGTGATAAGAATCACAGAGGAAAGGACGTCGGCCTGGAGGGCGGCGTACCGAAGAAATCAGATCGTAGCGGGTATTATAATGAGGACGACCTCCAAGCATGGAAAGACAGATGCCTGCGAAGGGACGACGAGATAAAGAGAATGGCGAACAAATTAGCGGACTTGCAAACGGTCGTCAATTTCATGATGCAAAACAATGTCATGCAGTCACCGTTCCTGCTACAAGATACACCGATTCTAGCGGCCAAGAAAGATGCCCAGAAAGGGGGGCAAAACACAGTTCCTGCAGTCCCTCAGCACGACAGGGCAAAAGGGCATTCTCATCGGCCTTCACGGGAGGTTAGGCGAGGAGAGTCAAGAAGGGAAGAATCGAGGAGGACGTATCGCACCAAGGAAGCCGACCCCAAAGAACATCGGCATGTTCAAAGGCAGGAGTTGTGCTTCGACGCAACCAATGGAGGGAAGTCCAAAAGGATCCATAATGAAACTGGGAGTAGTGCACCGAAAAGGCTGAAGTCAAGAGATAGCCGAGCTCCTAGACGGACCAAAGAGGATCTGGGGGATCACCTACAGAGAAAGCAACAAGATGCCGAGGTAACCTCCCCGGTCAAGCCGAGAACGCCGTTCTCGGTAGAATTAGACAAATTTGAAGCCCCGAAGAGGTTTAGCATGCCGAGATTCCAGATCTACGACGGTAAGTCGGACCCCAACCTTCACGTTGGTTTGTACCTGAACTCGATGGCGTTGTACACCGGGAACGAGCCATTGCTCTGCAAGATGTTCTCCTCATCCTTCGGAGAAATTGCATCGGATTGGTTTCACAAGTTGCCGAAGGGAACTGTGAAAACCTGGGAAGGCTTAGCCGAGATGTTTGTGGCCAGGTTCGTGACAAACAAGCTACAGCCATTGAGGGTAGACGCCCTAATGGCCCTGAAGATCGGCAAGGATGAAATTCTTAGGGCCTATGCCAAAAGATATTATGAGGTATTCAACCGAATACCAAGATGCAACCAAGAGGTGGCGGTCGTGCCGTTTAAAAATGGCTTGAAGGATGACTGCCTTCTTCAAAAATCACTGGCAAAGACATTGCCGAAAAGCATAGAGGAGCTGATGGCCAAGATAGAAAAGTATGCCAAAGTCGAGGAGGACACGCCGGGGACAAAGATGTCCAAACAAGAGAAGAAAAATGGTTTTAACACTTGTTGAAACTTGTGAAAAGTTTACAAGTTGAAGTTAAACCGAGATGATGTTTAACACTTGTTGAAACTTGAGAAAAGTTTACAAGTTGAAGTTAAACCGAGATGATGTTTAACACTTGTTGAAACTTGAGAAAAGTTTACAAGTTGCAGTTAAACCGAGATCATGTCTAACACTTGTTGAAACTTGAGAAAAGTTTACAAGTTGAGGTTAACCGGGGTCATGATTAAAGGAATGAATGATATAGGTTCCATCACCTCAGGATGCCGAGGTAATAGAACCTAGGGGGCAGTTGTGGGGACATAATTTTTGAATGACAACACGTGGTCGAGGTGTCACCGAAGTGCCAGCCGAGGTGCCACGTGTCCTGGTCATGACGCCGAGATCATCTCAGCTAGGCCGAGGTTATCTGCGAAGATACCGGATTCCGAGATAAGCGGATGAGGGACAAGAGTCCTAGAATGGGAGAAGACTACAGTTTGGGTAAAGATGAGACTCTTAGAGAGTTTATCCTAATCCTACTGGGAGTCCAAGATTAGCAGTAATCCTAAGTCCATTAGAGTTAGGCTTCTATTTGGGACTAGGATTGTGTTGGCTATAAAATGGAGGCACCCCTATGGGTCTAAGGTATGTCTTTTATGCTCTGTCTAGTGAGTTAAGCACTATTGGTTATCTTTGAGAGATATTTTACTGACTTGATCGTCGGAGTGCCCCCGGGTGGACGAACCACCGCGGGATTCTTATCTTTCTGTGACAGGTTGTTCGGGCTTAATCTATTCTGCCGGTATTTTACAACTGAGTACTAGTTTGGCAGTGTGGTTGGAAATTGATACACACAGATACAAAAAAGAGTATCTGATACAAATAAATAGTAAAAAGTCTTCCTAAACTAAGTCTACCTAACTGAGGTATACATTAATCGTAGAAACATATGCTTCTGAAACTAGTTGGGTAGCAGTATTAAAATTAAGGAAAAATTACGATAAAAAAAAATTCCAAGGTTTTTAATTTTATTAATTTAAATCTTAATTTTTTTTTATTTGATTTCAATTTAAACCATCTACCTATTCCATTAAGTAAACTTGACCCAAAAAATAGTATTTTAATAATTAAACTCAACGAAAAATGATATTTTTTTTTCATTGGTTTTACTTGACAAAAAAATGTGAATGATTTAGATTTTTTTTTTTTTTAAATTAAGGTTTAAATCGACAATAGGATTTATTTTGTACAAGGGTCAAATCAAGAAGTATTTTCTGAAAAAAAAAAATTTCCCTTAAAATCCATACATTCTAATCAAACTGAAGAAAAAATATGTGAACATTGGAGTAATAGTTTAAAGAATGCTAAAATAAGATACCACATAAATGAAAAATAATTTCTTACCATAAAAATGGTATAAAATCATTATATATTTTCTTAGCTTCTAAATATTTCATTATCAAAACAAATAATAAATGTTTTAAAAAAATTTGAAAAGAGATTTAAGAGATATGAGTTAAAGCAGACTAAACATGTACTGCTCAAGCGAACAAGTGGTCGCTTGAGCGAAGATCAGGGGCTCCTAGTATCTTGTTTTGCAGACAGAGATACTGAGAGGTATCGTTCACCGCTCGAGTCGTGAAAAGATTGCTCGAGCAGTCTGCTCAAATTCAGCATTTTAAAAATCGCTTTTTAGATTATTTCTTTCACTTTTCTTTTTTTCTCTTCCTTCTACTCTCTCTAAGTCCTGAAACCCTATATTTCTCTCCATACACATCTCTCATTTCACTAAGTTTCAAGCCAAATCACTTGCAAGAGGTGGAGTTTACGTAAAGATCTTGCTTTCTACCAATTGGATTTTGATTCTACGAAGGATTTTTCTAGTTTTCTTGCTCTTCCTTGAGGTAGGATTATTTTTAACTTAGTATCTCTTTATTTTGAGGATGATTATGTGGTATTGTGGTGACTATGATATTTTAATTTAATGATTGAGCAAATGTTAAGTTTATATTTAAAACAAAGGGATTTTAACCAACATTTGTTAAAATTTCAAATAAATTCTTATAGATTACGAGCATTGGTGTTGGGAAGTATCACATATATGAAGAGGGGGTAAAAACCCCAAATTTGTTAAAACCCTAGTTTTGGATTTGGGGAAAATATGATGCTTGGATGGAATTGGATGTCAAATCTTGAATTGTGTATATAATTAGAGTTTGGAATACATAATTAATGTATTTTGAGTTGAGATTGTAGACTTGAAAATTGATAACCCATGTATTCTATTTTCACTATTTATCTCATGTCTTATTAAATAGTAAAAAAGAGAGGTAAATAGGGTGTAAGTCCGGGTAGAGAATCGATTTTGTGAACAATGTGTTGTGTTGGTACCCGCGCGGGGAATTAAGGTGCCTAATTGTCCTGTCTTGAGCTTATCGTCAGATGAATGTGTGAAAAAGGTTTTTGGGTGTCCACTGGTCTTGCCATATAATAGTCGGAAAAAGTGGAAAAAAAGAATGGTTTTTGGGTGTCCACTACCGGTCGTATTAATAGTCGGCAAATATGAGAAATCGTTTTGATTATAAATATATATATATATATGTAGTACGGGGCTGTTACTAGGGATTCATGGCATCTTTACCTCCTGTGTCGAGAAAGGTTTTCTTTTCCATGGAATAGAAATGTAATTGTCTTTTTTAACCGTTTTAAGTGTAAACATTGTTGGTATTTTTCCATAATAATACAAGAAAAATATATAAAATAAATTAAATAGAAATGACAAAATAATTTTTTTTTTATTAAATTTCAGACTTTGGGATTTTCTAGCATTAAGTTTAGTTTATGGAAAAACAGAATAGTGAAATTATGTTGTGATTTTTTAGAAATGGATTCAAGAGGTGACAACAGAAAATGTTGTTCCATCTGACAACCTTAAGCCTTGTGAGGTTCTTAAAGGAAGATTTAGAGAGATCAAGTGTGATTAAAGGAAATCATAAGATTGTATGATAATATCTCTGAATTAATCAGAGGCAATTAGTATGTTATCCTTGTGTCAATTATAGCATGTATGATTGCTATGTGACTTTGCTTGAAAGCAAAGATGAGACAACCTGTTAGGGTAGGTGAATATATTTTTGAATTTTTTAAATTCCAAATATATTCTTATATTGGTGGCTCCTAGTGAGTACAAGATCACTAATCACAGAGATAGAAAACTGTTGGTTCTTAGGAGGTGTTAGACCACTGGCTACACAGTTATGAAATTGTGGTTCCTAGTAGTGAACAGATTACTGATCACAGGTCAAGACATGATGGTTCTTAGTAGTAGAGAAGCTACTGATCATATGTCAAGACATGATGATTCCTAGTAATGTAAGAGTCTATTGATCCTATGTCAGGACGTTGTGATTCCTAATAGTAAAGTGACTACTGATCATAGGTCTAAACATTGTGATTTCTAGTAGTAGAAAGTCTACTAATCACATGCTGAGAAAGTAGTGATTCCTAGTGATAAGACTACTGGCCATGTTATAAAGTTCCGAATAGTAGACTATTGAACACTGGATTTGTGTTTCCTAATAGTAGACTATTGGCTTCAGAGTGACATGTTGGACCAAAATTGTTTTGGTACCTTGAATTCGAGAAAGACCTAATGACGGTCTGGGAATACATTTTTTGTGATATGGTTTTGAGAGTTTCATATTCATTGTAACACATGGGATTGTTTAAAGACCCTTTATGAATTTTTGGAGAGGCCGAGAGCCTTCATATAAATTCTACAAATGTGGGGGTGTCATGCAAAAGGTGGCAATATCTAAACCCAAGATGGTTAGGATAAGCCTTAAAATCCTTTGACTTTATATTCAACAGTTATGCACAATATAGTAGTGCATATCGACTTTTTGTGTAGACAAATCTAATATTCAGATTTATACAATAATATTATCATGAAATTGAGGAAGCGATTTTCATGAGAAAGGAGATGAGCCTAGAAGATGTTAATATGTTAGGACTTTAAAGTTCTTCTATCTAAATCTTCTTAAACCTATATGGTGGCTAGTGAGGCTAAAAGCTTCTTTGAAACTGTGATTTCTATAAAAATTTTAGCTTTGTCTTGCATAGGTAGTAAACCTTAGAATTCAAGTGAATGAAATCCGATGAAATAGGCTTGTTATCAAAGGATACCAGCAAAGAGAAGGCATGGATTACTTTGATACGTGATCACTAGTTATAGTGAGTGTGATTGCAATTGTGTGACATCTGGAAATACATCAAGATGGATGTTCAGAGAGCTTTCCTATATGAAGATTTAGTTGAATAAATCTTTAAGGTTTGAATACTTCAAAAGATATTCAATACTACCAAGTGGATGTTGTATTCTTAGTTTGATATGAAAGATATGGGCCCAGCAGATATGATTCTGTGATTCTGGGTATTAAGGTTACTAGAACATCTGGTAGTATTGTATTTTCTCAGTCTCATTATGTTGATAAAACACTTAAAAAATTTAATAAATCAGATACAAGTGTGTCAAGGACACTGGTAGACTTCTGTCTACATTTGGCCGAGAATAATAGTGAAAGTGTATTTCAACTAGTATATTCTCGGGTTATTAGAAGTTTAAAGTATCTGATGAGTTGTACAAGGCTAAGTATAGCCTACTTAGGTAGCAGGCTTAGTAGATACATGAGTAATCTTAATGCTACTCATTGGAAGGGCATTATGCCGGTGTTGGATTATTTACACTACACCCGGAATTATGGATTGCATAACACTTGATATCTAGTTGTACTAGAAGGGTACAAAGGCGCCTACTGGATATCTGATACAAAGACTATGAATCTATTAGTGGATATATTTTCTCTAATTGGAGCTGCAACCATGTCTTGGAGATCTTCCAAGCAAATGTGTATCACGAGATCAATGATGGAATCGGAATTCAGTGCTTTAGATAAAGCTACAAAAGTAACTGAATGACTTTGCTGTTTTATTGAGGATATTCCATGTTGATCAAAACTTGTATTAGTAATTTTGTATACTTTGCGACAGCCAATCAAGTATTGGTAGGGCACAGATGAAAGGTATGGACATTTTTGTCAAAGACATAGTTCCATACGACGACTACTCTCGTGTGTTGTCACTATAGACTATATATAGTCTAAGGACGATATTACGGATCCATTAACCAAATGGTTAAATCGAGAGTTAGTAGGAAAGTCATCAAAAGGAATGGGGTTAAGGCTTATAGTGAATGTTACCAGAATGGAAAACCCACCTAGTTGATTGGATATCCCAAGATCTAGGTTCAAAGAGACAGCCTAATTGCGTGTAACGGGTGAGTCACTATGGAAGGAAATCCTCTTACACATTCCTTTATACAGTGATATCCTGTGGGGTGGAAGGTTAAGCTGATGCTTTTAATGACCTAAGTACTGTGAATAGTCAACCATGTTATAACAAGATACCTTATGTAGGTCACCTATGTGAGTGCGAAGTGGGGCTGCTTCTTTAAGAATTGATGAGGCCGAATTCTTTAAAAACACTCTCTAAACTAGGCTAGTGTTCTAGGGCCAAATTAGACAAACCAGTGAGAACAAAAACAATGGTTAGAGTAACTCCTATGTGAGGTCTATTGTCTTGGTTTACACAAACGGCAAAACAGTTCAAGACATTACGTTCACTGGTCAGCCAGTAAATCTGATAGGCTTTCACTACAAAAGGTTCAAGGCCAACATCTACCTTTTTTGATGCTGGGTTATTTTGTTTACTCTCTCTGAGTCTTTATTGTTAAACGTTGTCCGTTTTTCTTTATTCGGCCAATTTTATTCATGTGGGGGATTGTTGGAAAATAATGGATTTTCGGCAACTTTAATTCAAAATTAAAGTGGGACCCAACCGCCGGTTAAGGTGGGTCTGAGTGGTTTTGTATTCTCTTAAGTGAGAAGATTGCAATACAAAAATAATTAGTCGAAACCATTATGTTATGAATGAGAATTGTCTCATAAAGTGGGCATCAATAAAGTTGGGTTTAGATTTAGACTTAATCTTGGTTTGGACTGGGCCTAGACTTGTACTTGTGTATGTGTTGGGTTTGGTCTTAGACTTGGACTTTGACCTAGTCTTGAGCTTTGGGTTAAGCTGTGCTGGGCTTATTTTGTGCATATGTTTGAGATTGGGCTTGGATCGAGTTATGACTCAACACCCGTATCCATTTTGCAACCCATCTAGTTTAATTCTCAAAACTTATACATTATATACACATTATGATTTATATAATGGTTTTGGAGTTTTGAACCTTTGTAACTCTTGCCCTAATGGCTAAAGTTGATAACATTTGATGACCCCATTGATGTTAGCCTTAATAGCTAAGGCTCTCCCCTACTAGTATAAATAGAGACATTTCTCCTCCAACTTAGTAGTTTGTTTTTTAGAGAGGTTTCATGATGGAAAATGAGATGGTGTTTTGAAAGAAAAAGTTGAAGATAATTTTTTACACCAAAGAAAATTTTTCCTATCTTCTTTTGTTAGCCTCTTCTTTGGTTCTTGTTAGAGAGAGTACAACCATTGTCAAGTTCACCGAAACTATTCAGAAGGTGCTTCTGCATTAGCTGGTTTTGATCGTCGTATCTTGAGAGGTAGACGCCAGCATACCTCCAGCATCCATCAAGAGGCGGTGAATCTGTTTTATGGAAACTGTGGTATCACGCATGCTTCAGTTTGATTCTTTTCTTATTATTTCTTCTTTCATTTTTCATAATTTAGTTTACCTTGACGAATTTTAATCTTTAGTTATCCATGTTAATAATTTGTTCTTTTAGTAATGTAATCTAATTTATTTCTATATTTAGTTGTGTCGTTTATTCTGTATTTCATCCTTTAGTAAAAAAAATTGTTTTGTCATTTCTATTTAATTTATTTTATATATATTTCTTGTATTACTATGGAAAAATACCAACAAACATGAACTTTAAATTTTATTTGAGTTATGATGATGCCACTCGGATGCTCAAATAACTAGATATTCTGTTAAATGTATCTCTACTGGGCATATTGCTTATCCCTATCTAACATTTTCAAGAATTGGTAATGTACCACCATCTCAGTAAGATGAAGCATACTCTTTGTTTTGGATTGGAGCGCCGAAGCTCATGGATGTTTAAATGTGAAGCTCCGAGCTTATTTGCTTAGGACCATGAGTCCATTTTTTGGTTTGTAACAAGGCAATGCCATGAATTGTTGTAAACCACTAAGGCAATTTATTTTGTCCTCTAGCTCATTGAACTTTGTTATAAATGGAAAGTGTAATTAATATGTTGAAAATGGAGATGTAAAGGAAAAATCGTAGTTCAATGAGGAAGAGGATCTTTTAGAGTTAACTATGTTTTGATTGATGTATTTATATTATGTCTTTTGGGGGCGTCACAAAACATGTAGTAGAAATGGTTTTATTATATTAGTATTGATGTTGAATATATTTCTTCTAGAAAAAAAAAATCATTGCAGATTCTCTAAGTTTTATGGTTTAGGATCTAAAATTTCAATTGAAAAAAAGAAAAAGAAAACCTACAATGCTAATTTGTTGGACTTGCAACAAATCAAGTCACAAAGTAGAAAATTACAACACATGAAATTTAGAAGTTTTCAGCTAGCAAAGTGCGTGCGACTGAAATCGTGACAACAAAGAAGAAAATTTTGAATTTTAAAACAAAGAATTCAAGAGAACTCTTAACAAGAGAATCATGTAAGGAGCAAAGGAACAAGTTAACCTTCGAACTTGAGGAATCAAAAAAAGAAAATATGGTAGAAACCTCTACTCTATAATTGAAAATCCGTTTTACAATCCTGGACTAGGATTAGAATGTAAATAAAATTCAAAGACTTTTTGTTTGCACTGAATAATAACAAAATAAAAGATTTACACTGTTAACAGTATTAAGGGAATAGAAAACTGTATATTCAAATACTGTGTAATTTTACAATACAATGAGAGGTCTATATATAGGCAATGTAAGAGTGGTCACCAAGAAAGCTAACAATAGAAATAACCTAATATGGTAAAAGCTAATTACATTAGCTATATATATATATATATATTAATATATAATATATACAACATTTACTAACAGACCCCCTCAAACTCAAGGTGGTTGCAAAGAGATCGACTGGAGTTTGGAAAGTAACTCATGAAAACGGCCAAGAAGATGGGTTTTAGTGAACAGTTCAACAATTGAGCAGTGGAAAAAATAGACTGGAGTTGAATAGTGCCACTAGTGACATGCTGATGAATGAAATAACAGTCAATCTCTATGTGTTTGGTGCGATCATGGAAGATATCATTACGCGCAATCTGAATGACATTATGACTGTCACAACGAAGAGTAACAGCAATGGACGGAAGTACACCCATGTCCTCAAGTAACCAACAAAGCTATAATAGTTCCTGAGTGGTGTTAGCAAAATCGCGATATTCTGCCTTAGTACTGGACCTAAAAACAACAGTTTGCTTCTTATTATGCCAAGAAATCAGTGAACCACCGAGAAAGACATAATAACCAATAATAGAGCGATGATCAGTGGGATCACTGGCCCAATCAACATCAGAATAGGCAACATAACTCAAGAAGAGTGTGAGCAGAGTAATGAAGTCCATGAAATAAAGTACCCTTAACATATCGAAGAATTCGAAGTAATAAAGTCCATGAAATGAAGTACCCTTCACGTATCAGAGAATGCAAAGAATGACAACATAATGAGGAGAGCATAGAGCAGACAAAAATTGACTGACAATATAAACTGCATGAGCAATATCAGGCCAAATAACAGTGAGATAGACCAGATTACCAACCAATTGTCGATAAAGTGTCGCATCAGAAAAGAGAGTACCCTCTAGAGAAGTAAGACGAGTATTGTAATCAAGCGGTGTAGGAGCAGTCTTGCTATCAGTGAGACTAGTACGAGCTAAGAGATTAGACGCATATTTGGCTTGAGTGAGACATAATGCACTCAGAGCAGAAGAAATCTCAAGGCCAAGAAAGTAACAAAGAGAACTCAGATCCTTCATCTCAAAATGAGAGCTGAGAAAATATTTTAGCTCATGAATATAGCGACTCAGGTTGAAACCTGACCCTTTTGTATTCTTCGATCCGAGATCCGGTATTCATAGTTGTTGTTTATACTCCTTGTTGTCTTGTTTTAATGTGGGATTGGTTGTTTGGAGTTGTTGGTTGTGTTTTGAACAGGTTGTGAGTTAGTTTTTCAAAAGAGTTTCTGCCTGTTTCTTTTCAGGTTTGCTCGAGCTGTCTTTCCTTCGCTCAAGTAGCCTTTGGTTTCTTCCAATATTTGTGTTTGCAATCTGAACTTCTGGAAGTGGAGTGTTCTTCGCTCGAGCTTTGGGTTAGTCGCTTGATCGATATTTTGTGTCTGAGGCTCAAGTAGTCTTCATTTTGCTTGAGCGGTATCTTTGCAAATCTGAACTACTAGAAGGGGGTCATTTTGTGCTCAAGCCTTAAGTTGGTCGCTTGAGCAGTCCCTTGTGTCTGACGCTTGAGCGGTGTTTTGATCTCTCTCTCTCTCTCTCTCTAAAAGGTTACTTTGCCAAATTTCTTCACCCTCTATCTCTAGTTCTTGTCTAAACACCTTCATACACTCAAATTCGTTGGTCTCGCCGCCATAGTGCTTTGGAGAAAAGTGTAGAGCTCGTAAAGGTGAACATTCTAATCGGAAATGTTTTGATTTTCGACTCCGTCAAAAGTTGGTTCTTGTTCTTCTCTTCTTCTACTCTTGAGGTAGGGATTTCTTCAACCTCCTTGTATGATTCTTAGCCTCGCTATGTGTTCCTTAAAAAGTGTAGTGATTTGGGAGTAGTGGGTTTGATTTAGGGTTTGGTTTTGGGAATATAAAAAAGGGGTTTTTAAATGGATTCATGAGAAATATTGTGGAAATGAGTATATTGTTAAGTTATGTTGAAACATTGGGAATTTCTCATTTAAATGTGTTTTTGAAAGGAATAGATGTTTTATTGGAAATCATTGGTTTTAAACTAAGAATAAAGGGAAAGATGTTGAGTTTTTGAAAAAATAAAATGGATGTATCTATTGATGATGAGAGTGAAATTGGATATGTGTTACCACTTCTATATTGAGATTATGAAATTATAATTGTTGTTGGAGATTTATCTTTTGTATAGAGATATCTATTTTAGGCTATTAGCGGAGGATAGATTTGATTGTTGTAGAAATTACATGAGGATTAGGTTAATTGAAACTAACCGCTCATACATCTTACATTGAACATTGTTTCATATTTATACATTGAAAAAGTATTATTTTGAGAAAAAAATGGGATGAATACCTTGGTGAATCTAGTTAGGGGGTGTGGTTATGGTATTATCTATATTGGTCTATATGTCCTTAGTGAAAGTCCAGAAACCTACGCGGTTAGATGCCAATCCTTCCGATTAGTACTGGTGAAATAGCTTTGATAGTATTTTTATAGCCTACTTGCAGACACGTACCTAGAGATTCTAGGTGTTGTGTATCAGCTATCCTATTTTCTGATTTAAAAAGTATTATTTTATGAATTGATTTATAATCACGGCATTGCATTATTTTGAAAGAGAAAGTGTAGCGTTTTGGTAAATAGCATGCATATTCATTCACCATATGACTTTATTAAGCATTATACATTGTGTTCAAGTATTCTCTACTGGGTTAGCTCACCTTATGTGGAAACCAACTTTCAGGTGCTGATGGTATGCCTTCACTAAGGACTTAGCTTGGAAGGATCGTAGATCTGAAGGCTCATTTTATTTTTCTTTTATTGTAAGTATCTTTTGTACTAGGCTTGGGCTTTTTACTTATTTTGAGCTGGACCCACTTTTGTTGTAACCAAGCATTGTCTTGGAAATATGTAGCCACTAAGTCATGAACTCCTTCGAATATCCTTTCACTTCTTATATATCGCCTTGTGTCACATGCTATACATTCAGAATCTAAGGTTTGTGAATGTATGATGCATGTGGTACCTTTTGTAATGATTATCAAATGAATTAATGAAAGAATTAAATCTTATTAGTTTCTACATAATTAGCTTACTTTATGGGATTATCTGTTGTTGTTATTTGGGGGCGTCACAATGAAGGCCAACAAGATCATCACCAGTAATAATATATCATTAACATAAAGCAATAGGAGAGTAATACCTTGTGCGGTCTTCCGAATAAAAAAAGAAAAATCATAAAAGCTGGAAAAGAACCCAAATTGAGTAATGGTGATATTGAACTTGGAAAACCAAGCATGAGGAGCCTACTTAAGGCCATAGAGAGCACGATAGAGGCGACAAACAGTATCTGGAGAATGCTCATAGACATGAGGAGGATGCACGTAAACTTCCTCATTAAGATCACCATTAAGAAATGCATTCTTGCCATCCATTTGAGACAAATCCTATTGACGCGAAGTAGCGACAACAAGTAAACTAGGAACAGATGTAAGATGGACAACAAGAGCAAAGGTCTCCTCATAATCAATACCATATTCCTGAGTTAAGCCTTTTGCAACAAGCTTGGCTTTGTAACGTTCAACTGTACTATCATAATAAGTCTAGACTTTATAGACCTATTTACATCCAACAAGAGTTTTGTCAAGAGAAAAAGCAACCATATCACAAGTATGTGTCTTGTGTAAAGCCAGTAATTCGTCTGTCATTGCTTGCTGCCAAAGAGGATTAGTACAAGCCTCAATAGGAGAAAAACAATAATAATCTTGTAAATGACCCGGTTGTTTATATATCTGTTTCGGAAGAGAGACAACAGAGGGATCATCAAGAGAGTCGCTGCTAGAGGAAGGAAAAGACTCTGAAGAACTGGCAATATCAGTACTCTCAGGGGATGGTAAGAGAACATGATCAGCATGCAAGATAAAAGCATTAGGAACAGCCAAAGAACCATTGCATAGAGAGGCATCTGTAGGAGCAACATCAAGGAAAAAATCAATGGAAGGATCAATGAAATATGAGATGGTGGAAGTGGAAGGAAGAGAGAGAATTTAAAGATGGAGGAGAACATTTGGTGTTCCTAGAAAATGACATAGCGAGAGAAACAAAGACGGTGAGAGACAGGATCCCAACATTGAAACCTTTTATGTTCTATGCCATAGACTAAGAAGCAACACTAGTGTGATTAGGGTTGTAATAACTTGTTGAGTTCATGAGAAGGAAGGAGAACAAGACAAGCACAATCGAAGACTTGGAGTTCTGTATAGAAAAGAGATGTACCATGAAGATGTTCATATGGGGTTTTATTCTCAATGACATGAGATGGGATACAGTTAATAGTGTAAATAGCCATAAGGGCAGCTTCACTCCAAAAATGCTTAGGACAAGAAAAAGAGATGAGAAGAGCTCTGACTATATCTAGAATGTGTCTATGATTGCATTTAGCATAACCGTTTTGGTGGGAAGTGTGAAGACAAGAGCGATGGAAGTATACCATACTCACAAAGAAATTTTTAAAAACTAGTTTCTTTGTAGGGCATTGTCAGACCAGAAAACTTTGATAGAATAACCAAATTTGGTTTTAATCATTTTAGTAAAGTCACCATATGTCTGGGGTAGCTCGGAACGTTGTTTTAAAATATAAATCCAAGTAAAGCAAGAATAATCATCCACAAAAATGACAAAGTATTTGGCGCCCCTCATAGTGGTATTGGGAGAAAGACTCTAAACATCAAAATGGGCCAAATCAAATGGAAATTTTGAAATAGAATTGATGTAGGCCAAAACGTACTACATTAAGGCTGCTTAAGTTACATTTATAGCCTTTGAATTTTGTTTATCTGGTGGAGATGATGTGTTTTGTACAGATTTGGCAGGCAACATGCAAATTTAAGCAAAAAGTGGCGCAAAAGTAGATTCTCCGTGCGAGTAGTGAAAATTCCCGGCCTACCACCTCATCACATGTGCGGTCGAGCTCCACCACACGTGCGGCCCACCACCGCTCAAGCGGCCCACTTAGGGTTGCGTGCGTGAAAATTTAAGTCTGTTCTGCTGGGAATAAAAAGAAGAAAAAGGGCTATTCTGGGGGTTCGAAAATATTCTAAGGAAAAGGGAGGCTAGGGTTTGAAGAGAGAGATTTTTCTCAAACTTCAAGGGCAACTTTCATGGGGGCTTCTTCCTCTTCTATCGCTTCCCATTCCTCCATGGGCGGCTAGTCTTCCAGTTTTAGGGTTTTGATAAAACCCTAGTGTAGCTGGTTTCTCGTGCTCCTTGGAGGGGTTTAGTCTCCTTGGATACGATAGCCCTATAGTTCGGACTCCCGTGGTTCTGAATCTGGTCTCACAAGTGCAATGTGAAATAAAAAAAACATAAATGAGAGTCCAAATCTGGCAAATCTTTTGAAAAATCGATGTACAATCATAAATGCCAAAAATAGACTGCATTGCCAGATTTCAGAGTCGCCACTTAAATATTTTTGGAAAATTTAGGAAACTCATGATTCATGCCAAAGGCCACTTGTCCGTCATCGCCAAAGTGTCTTGGCTAGGAAACTTAGATATGAGAGGGGAAGGTCATGAATTGAGCACCCCATTCACCCAATCAAAGACTGGCCTCTATTAATCATGATGTGATTCTTATATACAGTATATGCTCTTGTTCTGATTATTATGTTATCTTTACTATGTGATGCACACAAGTATAGACTAATTCGTCCACTTTGGAACATTTTGATTTCATATTTGTTTTGAAAAGAGTTGTGAATATGTGCTACTTAAAATAGTAAGCTCATATGTACATTAGTCAAATCATTCCAACTTAAGCGGAAATGCCTTCGTCCACTGGCATTCAAGAGGTATATCAACTAAGCACTTAGCCTCATGGTAAACATGCTTGATATGGCAAGCCAACACACATGCAATATGCTAAAGCAAGAAATGCTCACCTAGTACTCAACCGAGGCAAGCCAAAAAAAGAAGAAAATAGTTAGAAATATGCATGCTCTAATATGTAAGTGACTAATGTAACACATACAAAATGCAACTAATAGGTTCGGTTTATTAACATGGCATGTGACTCAACTCAAAGCATGTAATAGCGCACGTATTCAATTAAGTAAGAAATGACAATATGGTTAGAATGATGAACTGAGCTTAATGCATGCAAAAATGGGTATTTACACATGGTAATGATATGAAATCAAAATATGGTACCACATGCAACCATCATAAGCGAGTAAATAAAAGGGAGAAAGAAATGGGGATTGGAAGACATACACAATATTACAATTTTGCCCTCATGCAAGAGGGTCCGAATAAATGTCCTAATTAGCTAAATATTACAAACACCAAATGAATGAAGAAGCTAATTTTAACTACTTATTACAAATTCAAAGGAATTTAATTAACTATTTACAATACACTAATTAATCTAAGAGCTACATGCTAATGAATTTGAACGGGAGTCGAAGAACCACACATACAACTAAGAACATTCTCTTGGAAGCTCCTCTGTTTTGCTGCAAGATTCTGTTTTGTTTGTAATTAGAAAATAATTCTATTTTTGCCTCAGCTTCTGCTCTATTCTGTCATGAAGATGACACCGTTTGTCCAAAATAGGGTGGTCGACCGGCCTTAAAAAATGGTCGGCCGGCTGGAAGGGTGGCCGGCTGGCCACTGTTTTTAGGTACTGAAATTTCTTTGAGTTATGTTGACACAAGAACATAACGTTTGTGGTTCAAGATTTTAATTGACCTTATGGATGAACTTGTTTTGGTATTTGGTAAGGTTGTGTTGCTAGTTGGACAGATAGTTCTTGAATTGTTCATGCAATCTAGTATTTTTAGTTTCAAGCTCTAAAATTGAATGCCTCAACTGTTGCATTGTTTTTTCATCATCTTCTTTTTCAACCTGCAACATCCTTAGTTTCAGTTGGTTTGTACTGTTTCTTTCTTGAAGCTTTGAATTATTCGATATCAAGGTTATTATTGCAATGTCCTTTTCTTCAAGTAATTGATTCCAATTTTTCTTTTCTTCTATTTTGGATTTAGAAAGTGCCTTTAGTTTTTTATGTAGATTAGCAATTTGAGCATTCTTTGATTTCTCAGATTCTTGAGACTGTTGCATTGTTGAGCTACAAATGCTATCATGATGTTGGTTCATTCGCTCATTATTTTCTTTTTCATCATTTTCCTTATTGTTCTCTTCTTTCTCTTGAAATTCAGTGCCTTCATCTTCTTCTTTCCTTTTATATTCTTCTTTGTGTTCTACTTCTTCATTTTCTTCTCTGGCTTCCTCTTCTGCACTGCTTCCTTGATCTTCTGCTCCATTGCTTGTTTCTTGTTCTTCTTTGTTGTATTCTCCTTCTTTATTCCCTCATTCTTTTTCAAATGAATCTTCTAATGTCTGCTTGAATTTGGCCAATGTCTTTTTTGCTTCATTCTTTTTGTTTTTACGAAGACAAACTCTTCTGATGGGTTTTTAACTAGCTTCTCGTTATCTACCTGTAACAGAGGGTCTTTTATTAGAGAAATATTAAAATTTCACTGAAATTTCAGAGAAAATTTTATGGGTCAAAGAAAATTACACACAAGAAGACATAATTTTATAGGTCAGAGAAAATTATGAAACAAGCAACATAATTTGAAATTTCACATAAAATTGATCTCAATCAGTCAAGGCACATAAGTTATTCCATATAAGTTATTGCATCGCAGAGAAAATTGCAGATAAATTTTGATTAACACTGGTTTATAAGTTATTCCATATAAATTAATGACAAGGCGGGAAACAAACCAGTGGTTAGAGAAATTTTGGAATTTCACTGAGACTTGAGTGACAATAGAAATCTAACCTGTCAAGGTGCAAGAGATTGGATTGGTGTTTTCTGCAATTGTTTGGTCAAGCTTTGCAGGTTCCACTTGACACATCTTGGGAATTCGGTTGTGTTACTGTTTTCCCAGTCGATGATAGTTGCATGTTCGTATAGCCAATATTGTGATGGAAATTGAAGTATTTAAATTTTACTAAACATAGAAATTTGTAAGTGTCACAATTGTAAATATAAATGGAAATTCTACTTACCAGCAATACAATGACATATCCCGTAACTTTCTCTGGAGTTTTGTGCAATGCTGTTATAGAATCGATCAATGTTGTTGTTATTGCTTCTGGCCAATCATACTTCTTCATTGATTCAAGCAGTTCCACGTACTTGATAAAATCTCACCTTATTGAATTTTTACTTGTTACAAAAAAATAAGGTTTGTTGCAAAAAATAGGATTAGACATAAGTACAAGGTAACAATGATCGCTACATCTTTGAAGTCATTTGGTTGCTTCCCTTTCATTGCTTTGACTAATGCCTTCTTTAGAACAGGACCAGTGAGTCTCGTTTCATTTGGGAATCTTCGCCTTAAGAATGACTTGTTTGGCTTCTTTGAGTATCTTAATGACATGGGGCCTTTACCACATTCCAAACCAAAAATCAAAGTCATGTCATTGGTTGTAAAGGTCAAGTTCTTCTTACCAATTGTAAATGCTTTGATTTTTTCATTGTATCATTGGAGATTGCAACTACATCATCATTTGATTTTCTACACTTCCTTGGATCTATCCTTTCCGTTGTTAGAGCTTGGATCAAATACCAGAATAGAGTCTTTTGAAGTTCTACAACTTAGTTTGAATTGAATTTAAGTGTTTGAAAAAAGGACACAACAGATGAGAGGTTTGATCAGTATTGAATGTTGTAATTAGCTCTCTTCCTTTGGAGCTTCACAGATATTTTTCCCTTTGAGCTTGAGTCTTTTGAAATTGGTGTATTTCTCTTGATGCATGTTGCTTCTTTGACTTGGACTTCTTTTTTTAGGTGTCGAGTTTGTTGTGTTTTGCTGCTGCTGCGTTTTGATCTAAGATCGTAACTGGAAAACTCAGAGACTTTTTGTTTTTTTTTTTTTTTGGCTGTTTCTGGTGCTTTGCTGTTTTTGCGTTTCGCTATTTCTAGACAATGAAAGCATAAAGATGTTAGCATTAAATCACAGAGAAAATTAAACATGCCAGAGAAAATTAAACACAAGGGAGAAAAGTAAGGTGGCCAGAGAAAATTAGACATGGACAAGAGAGTACTAAGTGTTTCCCGTGGAATATATCTAGCCACATAAAATTTCCAAAAAAAAAAAAAAAAAAAAAAATTAAAATGGCAGAGAAAATCAAGCCATGGCAGAGAAATTTTCAATAATTGCTAAAATTACATATAGATGTAAAATATAGTTAAAGAAAATTCAAAAAAGAAACATAAATCTAACAAGTCACAGAAAATTAAAATGCTAGAGAAAATTAAACATGGCAGAGAAAATTAAGCCATGACAAAGGAGGAACAATCAACTTATGTTTTTAACATCTTGTTGTGTTTTGGGTAACATGGATATTTGTTGGAATGGACTGCACAATGGGCCCATAGGATTTATTAAGTGGTTTTTAACAAAATAAATCAAACATGACATTGAAAATTAGACACACACAAGAGAGAAAAGTAATGTGGGCAGAGAAAATTATAAATGTTGGAGAAATTAGACACGCACGAGAGTACTAAGTGTTTTTCTGTGGAATACATCAAGCCAGAGAAAATTTCCATTCCCAAAGAAATTTTCTATAACTTAGAAAATTAACAAACGAATACACAATTAGCAAGAGAAAATAAACAAAGCAACATAAACATGCCACAGAAAATTACACAACAGAGAAATTTAGAGGAAAACAAGAATTGAACAAAATAAACATGCCAGAGAAGTTTTCAAAAAAGAAACATAAATGTAGCAAGCCACAGAATATTAAAATGCCAAAGAAAATTGAAGAGAAAATCAAAAAGACAACTAGCCAGAGGAAATCAAGAAAGGCACATAAAGTAAATGGAGTCCGATATGTTCAGACAAATTTGATGGTTGTTTAAATGTGGTAAGAGAAAATTCAGACTCGAGAAAATTCATCACAAGGAGAAAACTAATAAGTGAAAATCAAACAAACAATATAAAATTGAAATGGTAAATAAAATTACAGGGAAAATCAAAGAGACAACTAGCCAAAGAAATTCAAGCAAGGAATAGAGAGTAAAAGGAATCTAGTGTGTTTATAGAAAATTGTACTGCCAGAGAAAATTCATCTCAAGGGGATATCTTAATATTATTACGAAATCAAAACCCTAATTAATGGAACAGTATTATAAAATGCAATGAACTGTAGATATAGAGAAAAACTAGTTCAGGAATAAAAACACTTATTAGAGTAAGGTGATGAGGATGAAACCCTAATTACGAATGAAGATGAACCGAAATGAAGATGAATAGACTCAAAAATAAATTGTAAAATGCGTCAGAGAAATTTGTGAGGAAGAAATTTCAAAGATTTTCGAGGAAGATGAAATCCTAGCTTCGATGAATATGATGAAACCGTAATGTCGATCATGAAGATGATGAGACCTTAGTTCGCTCGTGTGTAGCTTGTGGATGTTAGTCGGGGATATTAGGCATCGGAATACCAGTTCGTTTTTCTCTGATGAATGTGGAGGGTATTTTCATCCAAAAACTGAATAAAAAGTGCGCGTTTTTTGTTCGAGGGACCTAAGGCATCATACTATTTTTTAATGTCCTTTATCCTCTAAATTGCTATTATTAGGGATCTTAAAAAAAAAAATTCCCATTTTTATTTTACACAATCTCACATCTCGAAAAAAAGAAAAAAGTGAGTTGTTTTATTTCTATAAAGTAAACATATGCTCCCATTTAATATTGTAGTGTTGTGCATGTTTCAGTTGAAAACAATTTAAATTTTAAAATAAAATAAAATAAAATATAAAATTTGTAAGTAACTAATTTTTATGTAAGTTGGTTAATCTTTTGATTGATTTTAACGATTTTATTAATATATATTATTTTATTTTTAAAAGATGTGTTTAAATTTTATGACAAACTTTAACATAAAATAAACTAAAATTAAAAAATTTATAAAATGAAGTTTATTTTTATTTTATTATATTTTTTTCATCTTTACCAATTAAATTATGACATATATTTCTTATTACGAACTTAAAATATACAATTAATGACATAATAACTACAATATATATATATATATATATTCTAATAAAATGGTTACAATTTAATTCATTATAATTTTTTTTATACTTTTTAAATAAATTTTATATTATTATTTAATTTTAAAATTATTTTTAATTATTTATTTAGACTGTGCATTGCCCGGATTGATATGCTAGTAAACTATGGGTCTTTTGGTAGCACACTAAAAAAAGATAAAAGTCAATTTTTAACTTATATTGAGAGATTGTTTGGGATGATCTAAATAAGTGTACTTTTTGATTTTTTACAAAAAAATGTGAAATATGAGTTGGGTTTGAAGTGATGTGGTAGAGAGATGGTGTAATTTAAATGAGATGATGTGACTTAAATATGATAGTGACTTTTTAACTTTTTAAATTTTTTGTATTATGCCAAACTAGGCCTAAATCACATTATCTTTCACATGAAATAATAAAAAAAAGTTAAATAAATCAAAAAAAAATTACCTCTTAACCACATTATCAAAACACCATGTAATCAAAGAGCTACAACAGACAGTCCCGTTGTACATGACCCATCCGGGAGCTTCTATTTGCACATCCCTCTTCCTCTTTTTACACACACTAAATAAAAATTATTTTTATTTTAATTTTATTTTTAAGTGAAATTACTATTTTGAACATAAAATAAACACATTCGGAAGTTGATTGTCGAAAAATTGAAAAACATTCGGAACTCAACTTCCGAACAAGTTATTTAGTTTCGGAAATCAACTTCCGAACCAATTGTTTATTTTCGGAAATCAACTTCCGAACCAATAAAAGATGTGTAAAGAGGGAAAGGTGTATGTGCAAATAGAAGCTCCCGACCCATCCCTACGTGGCGTTTGTTTATGACCGTTTTCAGGCCTTATTGGCGAGAGAGTCAATGCGCTCACACGTGCACCACCTAACATTCTTCTGTTTTCACATCCCTCCATCTCAAGCCCTAAAACATCTGGTCCTCTTAGCTTCCAGATGGGTAATAATGCTTATGCATCCTCGTCTTCTTCCTCCAATTCAAACCTCACAATTCTAATTCTAGTCAGAGAAAACATATATTGGAGGATCAATTGCCTCTCTACTCACATATGCTCATACATTATAATATATATGCATATATATAGGGCAAAACAAAGACTTGTGGTGGACCAATGGATACTTCTTCTTCTTCTTCTACTCAGTCGCTCACATTCTACGATTTCCTTGATCGAATGAGGAACCCTGCTTCTCTCGATCTTGTCCGATCCATCAAAAGGTCTCTTTTTTACTTTGTGATTTCGTTGATTATGCTTTCTCTACCCTAGAAATCCTGTTTATTTCTTTTTTAAGATGACCCAGAAAAGAGAAATTATCTTTGTATAGTTGGCATAGATGATCAACCCACCAAAAGTAATCTCACTGAATCAAATTAGGATCAATTTGCTTTTGTATGTTTCATTTGAGCTTCTTGTGCGGTGTTTCATAATTTTTGTTGAGCTTTCAAAACTCTGCTTATATTGTCAACTTAAAAGGGTTATCATTATTTAGGGGCCACTTCCATCCACTCAACAGTAGTTAAATCAACAGATTCCTGGTCTCTGAGCAATGCACGTGCACAGACACACGCAACGACGAAAGTATTGGGCCTATGTTTTGCTTATTACTAGTTTGTGTTTGGATTAGTCCCACCCATGTGATAAAGTTGGGTCCCAAGGTTGGTTTATATGTGTATTGAGGTTAGGATACTAGAATCCGGAATCTACTACGAAACCTTATATATGTAGAATTTTGTGACCTAATTGCATGAAACTAGGATTCTCATAAATAGTCATGTGACTATAGGATTTTCTGAGAGAAATTTGAGAGATTGGGGTGAGGGAAAAAATAGAGAAGTAAGGGGTGAGAGAAAAAATACCGTGAGGGTACTGGGTAAGCAAGGGCTCAACTACCCTTGAGGCTGTTTGAAAGACTAGAGAACCCGGTTTAGTAATTATTACTCCATCTGGTTTCAATAGTAAATGTCTTCCATTTCTTTCATACGCACAACATGAGGAATAATGATGTCACTTTCCAGCATGTATGGCTCTATGCAAAAATGGTTATGATCATTTGTTATTTGAAGCCACCTTTATTTATATCATTTCTTTCTCAACACCATCATAAGACATGCACTCTCTTTCTATTTGGATGATTATTCCATTTCATGAACCTGGGTTTCTTTTCTTGTGGGTAGCTTGCTAATTCTTTCACCATTTGAACTTCTAATTCTAACTGCTGTAAGTAATTCCTCGCAGTTTTATCGTATCGTTTTCTTTTTACGCGGCAAATACTGAAAATGATGGCAAAAGGTTACAAGATTTTCTCTTGACAATGGAAGCTGCTATTAGGGATCATCCATTGTGGGCTGGTGCTTCAGAGGAAGAAATTGATTGCGCTATTGAGGTAACTGTTGTTCAGTACACACTTTCACTTACTTTCTTCCAATTAAGATTTGAATAATTTTCTGATTTGGTCGATAGGGCTTGGGTGTTCTGGTTTTTTGTGCACATTGTCTTCACAAAATACATGAGTTATCACAAGGTTAATCCAACTTTTATTGTTGAAGGTTCAAGCCAATCTAAACTAAAGGAAAGTTTTCGTTTTATCTCGGACTCTTGGTATTGTTTTGAAAATTTCCAAGGAGAATTTTCCAGGTCAAGACTCAAGAATGTCATGACTATGATAAGGAGTTGATAGGGCTCAAGTTTTCTATTACCTAAGCTACTTGGGATGCAAATTGATAAGGTTTTTAGTACTTAAGGGAAAAATTATTTCTAAAGCATTTATCATTCTGGAAACCTGTCACCCTCTCTCTAACCACAACGAAAAACAAAATACAAGGTTGGTAGTTGTCTTGAAGCTTTAGCTAGTGTGGTGTAGCCAAACTTGAACCTATTCCTAAGCAGTAAGCACAATTGAGGTTGTTGATTAGTTTAATGGACATTATTTTTGTGAAATACAATATTCCTATTTACCTATGCACTAAACACCATTCTCAAAGTGCTTTTGCTTCTTTTCTTGAGCACTACTTTATTTGGGCAAGTTCTTAAGGGTTTATGTTTCTTCAAAATGCTTATGTTTGATCCTTTATTTCAGCATCAAAGTGTTTTAACAATTTGATATGGCCTGAAAAGGTTGTTAAAATAATCTTAATGGTTGAGATAATGAATATTATAAGAGGATTATGAATTTGATGGTTGAAGAAGAGAAAGAAAGATAGGAAAATTGGAAAAGTCTAGGTAGTTGGGCTTGGGATTGTAAGAACTCACGCCCAAAAAAGAAAAACCTCTCGTCTGGGTATAACTGGCTTCAATTCAAAATAGTTTGTTGTTGATTCTCTTGTAAGTCCCTTTTTTTTTCAAAAGTTAATTGATGATTCAAATGTTTAATCTTTTGACCCTCATAAGATGATTTGGAAGGCTCATAAGTTGATTTGGAAATGTAGTTGTGCCACTTAAAGAAGGTTTTTCTGAGGAACTTGGTTCATAAAAAACTCAATACTAATTATCTGTTTCAGATAGGGAGACCTAATCGTTGTGTACTCCCTCAATGGTGTGTTATGTGTAGGATGGATGAGGAGAGTTGTGGTCATTCATTTTTGCATTATCTTATAGCTTTAGCTTTATAATGGAGACTGATGTGATTAGTGTATTTGGATTGGGTTCAACCTTCCTCGTGTTCAAATATTAGAAATTGAGTTTTAAGAATATGGCCATAATAGCAAAACCTAGATTTTTTGGATTCACAAAGCGACACTAGAACATTCTCGACCTAGCTCAAAGCCCCATATCATACCTCTTTCCATTGATTGGCTGATTATTTAACTCAAGGCTTCCATCACTACAACAAACAAAGGGGTTTTGATGCGAAACATGTAGATGCAAGGTACTTGGATCGATGAGTGGCAAGACAGTAAATTGGGATTAGGGGTAACATTGTTAGTTTTGATCTAACAAATTTTGATTGACTGATTCCTATTTTTCTAGTGTGACTGATAGTGTGACAACAAGGGGAACACTTTGATTTGCATGCGTAAGATATTTTTGGTTAAAAGGAATCAATCGTGCATTCCATAATCCAATATTCACTTAAAAATTATTAAGGAGTTGCATAATAAAGCTCATGTGGGAAAGGAAAAGACCTTTATGCTAGTGATGCTTCTTACTTTTGGCCTTCTTTGTGTCGAGAAGTACCTACAAGTAAGTTTATGAAAGGGTTCCGTATTTGTCAAGTTTCGAAGGGCGTGACAACAAATACAGGGTTTAATATGCCATCCTCACCTGTACCTATTTAACCATGGCTTGATGTAAGCATATATTTTGTGTTAGGAACTTAGGGCTACCTCATACACATCTAGGTCATTTTTTTTTTGTTGGTAGATTGCATATGAAAAATGACTCATTTTATCACTTTGAAGAAGACTAAAGATGCCGTGAATATAGCACCATTCAGTGTGTTTGGTTTGAGTTTTTTGGATTAAGTTTTTTGAAAATTGAGTTTTTTGATTTTCGTGTTTTGTTTTTTTGTTTTTAGTGAATATTTTTAAAATTTTAAACATTTTTTTTCTTTTTTAGATGCACCTTACTTAGATGTATCTAAAAAGTAAAAAATTTGTGAAAAAATATTTTAAAAAATTAATAAATACATAAAAATACAAAAAATGTACTAAATTCTTGTATTTTTTTTGTATTTTTGGTATTTAGTGAATTTTTAAAAGGTTTTTTTCACAAATTTTTTACTTTTTAGGTATATTTATGTTAGGAATGTCTAAAAAGTAAAAAAAAATTGCTTAAAATACTAAAAAAAATCAGTAAAAACAAAAAAACACAAAAACAAGAAAGTAGAATTTTCTGAAAAGTATATTTTGAAAAACCTAACCAAGCAAGCTGATTACATTTTTGAGAGGTATACCACCTACATAGATTGCTAATCTCCCTTGTGTCTAATAGAGAAAAATGGTTCCTCAGCCATTTTTATTGATGCTTGTGTTAGTTGGCTAGCACCAAGTTGGACTTTAATAGCATGTATTGCCCTTAGAAGGATGGGCAAACTAAGGTTGAAATGCGAGAATTTTTTATGATAAGTTTGATGGGTAAACTAGGCTTGAATTTTTTATACCCATCCTGCATAACCATGCATACTTCTCAAGTCCACCATAAATAAAATGTTAAGAAAGTTTATACATTAACTGGCTAATCATCTAAGGCTTACAAACTAAGTCTTCACAAAAGAATGTACACTTAAATCACTTTATGAAATAATATTTAGGGACCACTCATTAACGGCTCCAAATCCTATAGTAGTACATAGGGTGGAAACCCCACAAGGGTAGGTACAATTCCACGCCACGCCCATCTACATTTGCAAAAATAAAGGCATCACGAGCCAAAACTTCTCGAGTCACATAGCCCATCAATGTTGATTTTGACATGATAATTGGCCGTGAGACGTTTCTGGCTAATTTTGTTTTTGGGCTGCATGCGAGTAGGTCTTTACGCGTCGCCTCTATATTTTTGCTCCTTTGAGCTGGCTAAAATCTTTGAACGTCTTAGCCAAAATTCTCAACCCCCTTCCTGGGTCTCCATGTTTTTATTTAATTTTTGTTTTAATTATACTGTACGTCAATGAACATTAATTATGTTGTTTATGATTAGCTTGGTTCATAAAATGAATGTGCCTGCTAGCCTAGCTAGTAAAGTTTCTTGATAATCATAGATTCATGACATAGACGTGATTGAATCCTGCCTTCACTATGTTGGTGTGGTCAATGTGTAGGGTAGGTTACCTCGTGTTCTGTTGCCCATCAGCATTAGACCTAGAAAAAGAGGAAAGTAAATAAGAAACTTATCTTGTAAAATAGGCTCATATAATGTTTCCAAAACCTAGCCTGAAAGAAAATTTATTGCAGGCTGCTGCTGTTCAACAATGGACATCCAAAATTTCTTCAATTGAGGCTGGTCCATGCTGACCCAAGTCTGGGTGCTTATAAATACACCCAAAAGTTCTCTTGACGCCCAAAATTTCTCTCAATAATTCTGATTCATAAACTTATCATTACAACGTCAAAACCCTAGTATATATAGGATCGAAACCCTAATCTAATTAGGAAACTTTTCCTAATATTATTTTGGGAAACAAAATCAAATTGCATGCTAAATATTATGTAATTAGACCCAACTAAATAATAATAATAGTAGCTACCAATTATATGTATGGGGACCAAAAAGCCTTCAGGTTCACCTTAGGCTTCCAAACTCGATAATTGGCCTCTAGCCAATCTATGGCTGTGCACCAACATGTCCTTTGTGTTTTGCAGGGTTTGGAGAAATATGTCATGACAAAGTTGTTCTCTCGGACATTTACATCCCCCGAGGATGCCAAGATTGACCAGGAAATTTCAGAGAAAATATGCTTGTTGCAATACTTTTTGAGGCCTGAGCATTTGGATATTCCAGAAGTTTTTCATAATGCAGCTTCATGGCTGGTACTTTTGCTGCCTTTTTTTATTGCATTCAGTTCACTGTACTGATAGTAATGCTATGTTCTTGAAATTTGTAAATTTGCTTTAACCATAATGCCACTATACTTGGTATTTATACGAGCACTCTTTATTTGATAGCTTTAGCCCTTAGAAATTCTATTTTTAGGGCTTTTTTGGCATATTGAGAAAAAGTGAAAAAGTTACTCAAAAAGCAAAAAAGTTATCACTATTCACAAATTAAAAATATAAAAAAAATTAATTTCCACAATATTAGAACAATCCAAAAAGCTACACAGTGATGGTATTGAAATGATGGGAAATTTACGCAGTGATGGTACCAAAAAAAAAAATTAGATATATATATTCATTAAGTTGGAGGGTACTGTTGGGCCAGCAGGGGCCCACCACGGATCCCGTTTCAATAATCCGAACCATTCAATGTATAGAACTTGTCGAATATTATATGCCTGAAAAAAAATCACATTGATCGGATATGAATAGCTATGTGATCAAGTTAGATTTTTTACAGCCGTTTATTTTTCACCGTCCATTTTTCTCATACAAAACTGTTTTGATCACATAGCTATCGATATCCGATCGAAGTGATTTTTTACAGGCATATAATACTCAACGAGTTCTACACATTGAACGGTTTGGATTATCGAAACGGGACCCGTGGTGGGCCCCCACGGGCCCAACAGTACCCGTGAAGCCTCATGCTATATATGCATATGGTTCAGATTCTTCTCACCATTTCAACCATTCCTTACGGTCCTTCTGCATCACTGTCATTGATAAGTCTAGAATGTAGGGGTAAAAACGTAATTTTGCTATTTTATACAATATTTTAATACATATTTTTTTGTAAAAGGACAAAAAGTTATCCTAAACAACCATCTTTTTTTTCCTCTACTTTTTAGTTCAAAAAGTCAAAAAGTACACTTATTTAGGACATCCCAAACAACCCCTTAATGTGCAATTAAATTATTTTTTTGTTACTTTTTAAGTCTGGTCTGCTCAGATTTTATTTGGATGAACTTTCAGTCAACATAAACAAGCAGTTGGCTTTGATTACTAATCACACTTGGGTTCCTTCAATCATTTTGTTAGATGCTTCTATAATCAATGGAAAAGATAAGTCAGAATGTTGTTGCTGGATTAACTGCATGTGCTAGGACGGGAGACTTATCATGATGTAATGAATTTATAAAATCTTGAAGACAAATGTTCAATATTTTTATGTCTTGCTTCTTTCAGCATCTACTGTTGGTCTGTGATTATTTTTCTCATAAATTCTTCTGGATGATGATCAAATTTGGGGAATAAAGTTTTTTTTGAAAGCTATCTATAATATCTAAGTAGTATTTCTTTCAATAGGCCTCTGCTATACCTGGAAGGCCTTCTTGACAAAGGATTTTAAGTATGGATAATTTTATTTGTTGGTGATCTTTGGAATACCTAATGAAGCAAGTCGTTATCTGGGCTTGGATTATTTTTATTATTTTTTTTAAAAAAATAATTAAATTAACAAGTGAACTCAAAGCAACTCAGCAAACGTGTTTCTCAACTATTATGGTTGGCTATGCAAACCTTTTACCTCTTTTAGCAACTTAAAGGATTCCTCACGATGTTTGACAGATGGTTCTTTGTTACTGACGTACCTAATGGAATTCTCTGAGATGTGGAGGGGCTGCATTAAACCTAGGTTAAGTCTTGCAACCTTCATATATTTATCTAATTGTTGGAAATTAGAATGAGGCAGGTCTGGGGTTACCATGTCTTGGGAAGTTGGGACATGAAAATTCCTAATTAACATGAACGTAAGGACTGGTTTGGCAATCAGCTAATACAGCCAAAAGGCGAAAAAGTAACTATCAAAAAGTCAACTCTTCTCTACTTTTTTGCATGTCTTTTCATGAAAAGCCAACTAAAATATCTAGTTCCCAAAACAACCCTCAATATGTAGGGCAGCTTGGGGCAAGACAAGTAGGGTGGCGTGGGTTGATATCAATTTGGAGAGAGAAGGGAGCAGAGCGGAAATGTATCACAATAGTTTACGCTACCTATAAAGACTGGAAAAAAAAAAAAGGACTTTTAATTAATATAGTTGAGCCCTATTTAAGTTTAATTATTTATAATTAAGTTCACAAATTTCTCTATTCATTTCAATTTAGACCTCCATCGGTTAATTTTCGGCTCCACCATTTGTCTTGGTTTGCGTGCATTGGTTCTCAAGCTGACATGGGACCCGAGGAACAAACCTTCTGGGCCTATTGTACGGTGTTAATGTCACCATAGGGTCAATCCTCTTAGATTATAATCTAAAGGCTTGTTGAGAGAAAGTAGTGCAATGACCACCTCGCTTTGCGTGCACCTGAGGCCCAACAAGCACAAGATTTGAGAGATGGAATCTCCGGATCCAATATTAGATGTTAATATGTTAACACAGAGTTATTTAATAATTTGAAGAGATTCTAGTGAATTGGGAATTCTGGTGCACAGTTTGTCTCGTAACGTGCGCGTGCGGGGCTGATTCGGTTTGAGATTAAGGAGATGGAATCTTTGTGCCCAATAATTATTAATTTTGTTATTTATGTGTATTATTTATTTTAATTATCCCTGTAAATTTCATGGAATTCATGTACAGAAAGTGCGCATTTTTTATGTTTGAATCTATTCAAATTTGAGCTAGGGTTTGGGAGAAGCCCAAAACCCTCAACTAAAGCGAAGTTTATAGAATTGGGGATCCAAGAGGCCTAGAGGGCTGAACCCCCTTGTCCTATTCCCTTTGGTCATCTTTTGCCCAAAATGGGCCATGCACTTTACTTACACAATCACCTACCAATTTACACAATTACCATTTGGGCAATAACCACTCTAATAAGTGTGCTAAGAATGCTTTGACCTATATAATCCTATTATGTGTATAATTTTATTGAATTCAAAATAAAAGGCCTAGATGCATTAATATGGGTACGGGGACTCGTTATGGACAAACATATTATATATTATATAATATTCTTAGATAAGATGTTATAAATTATGTAGAAATGTACTTGAAATTGAATAAGACTTTAGAAAAAATTCACATTTTTTTTCTCTCATCTATGTTGGAGGTTATAAATGTTTATTTTTTTAGCAAATTGTGAGTTCCTTATTCTTCAAACATCGTAAAAAGTTAAAGAGGATCCAAGTGTCTCAATTGGGGGTACAATTGCTGAACACATATTCCACACCCTAATCCTTAGCATGTCCGATGGGCACGAATACTTTGGGGAAATAGAAGAGAACATGTATAAATTTGGGTTTCATTTCTTGATTTTTTGTGGGTTTAATTTGTTTGTAGAGGGATCAAAGTAGAATTCAAAAGAAACTACAGGACCACCAGTATAATAAATAAATTACACCGCTCTTCTCTATAGTTTCATTTGAATTGCACTTTGGTCTTTTTAGTTTTGCACATGGTCTTTTCCGTTCAAAATGTTAACAGTGCATGATTGAGAGACAATATTGCAACTAAATTGGAAGTTATGGAGTTCAAATTATTCAAATTGAAACTATAGGGACTAAAGTAAACTTTGCTTAAATTACAAAGACCAATGGTATAATTTACCAAAAAAGTATACCAAACCCAACTTAACTAAAGTTGGCCTTACGAGCATATTTTCAACTTTTTGAGCTGAAATGAAAATAACCTAAAAATTTGAAGTTTTACCAAACACCCAAGTTTTTCAAAGCACTTAAGCATGGGATTTCAAATTTTAAGCTAAAGAAGTCGTAAATAATTTTCTCCAAACAGGGTTACATCTTATTTGTAATTTTCAGTGCAAAGTTCTTATTTTTGTTTGTTAAATTATGAGTTTTATATGCTTTGGCAAGTAATTCCATTATTTTTGCTATTCCTACCCTAACCCTTCCTTCGTTTTCTCCCCCTAAACAGCTTGCAGAGAAAGAATTGCAGAAAATCAATGCTTTCAGAGCTCCTCGTGAGAAACTTCTGTGTATTCTGAATTGTTGCAGAGTCATCAATAATTTGCTGCTCAATGCATCAGTGTCAGAAAATCGTGTACCTGGGGCTGATGATTTTCTTCCTGTACTTATATATATTACGATCAAGGCAAGCCCTCATTGGTAATAAGCCACTCTTCCAATCATCATATTATTGATCTGATCATGTTTTCTTTTGAGCAAATGGGTCGTGAGGTGGATGAGGGGATTTCTTACTGTTTTCACTATAATAAGCAATTAAGCTTGGGAGTGTTCTTGATCATGATATTTAATAATGATTGTTCTGTACACATATTTGACAGAACAAAATGCATTTATGTTATGAATTTAGTCAACTGCTAAGATTGATTATGAGCTTCTTAATCTTGTTGACTACACACATTCTTTTTATTTCATGCAAACTTCTGCTTTCGTGAAATGGCTGTCTCTGCCTGGTGCCTTGTCCTGGTCAATGTCTTTTTGTGTTGTTTTGGGTCAGCAACTAAGAAATTTTTTAATAATGAAAAAGAAGTACAAGAAGTGTACAGAAGAGGACAGGCAGTCCACCCAGAAATGAAAATAAAGTAAAAGAAAAAGGGAATGTTACTGGAATTATTTCGGATTTAATTTCAGATTTTGGCTGGAGGATATAACTTTCTTTAATTTGCATAATAGCTTCTTCTAATCTTACTAATTGTTTTCCTGCTGTTTGGCAAAAAAGATTTGTATAGTTATTCTGTTTTATTAAGGGTACAATATCTTTTATTTGTACTTGTTCCCTTACTCCTACTACACCTGGAGTTTCTACAAATGCTGTAATGACTAGAGGTTTATTTGAACCTATAACTGTACTAGGTTTAAGTTCTAAGGATTGTGGCAGTGGATGGACAGAAGTTATGACCTGGCTATCTGTGGTTGTCCAATTTTTCTGTATATTTTCAAGAACATTAATTTGTGATTCTAGAATAGTAATATTTTCCTTATACCAAAAAGGAAAAGATTGAAGTTTATTAATTTGTGATTCTAGAATAGTAATATTTTCCTTATACCAAAAAGGAAAAGATTGAAGTTTCTGGCATTGCTCGAGATGAGCATAGTACTGGCTTTTGTATTGCTGCAACTGGAATTCATTATGGTTATCAAAATACCATCTTCTAAATTCTCTATATTTTTCCTGTAAAAAATCCTGATTTAGGATTTTACGATTTTCACTTCCTGGTGTAAAATCCATATTAAATTTCAAAATTCATATCACTGGCTGTAGGGCTATAAGGCCTTCTGGATTCATAAACACCATGTGGTATTTGATTTTCCGAAAATTGAATGCCTTGAACCATTGGGTCTGAAGTCTGGTCAGGGTTACTAGGAGGTTTGGAAGGCATACCTTGTAGAACTGATTCTAAAGGTTCAGAAGTAGATTGTCTTGAGGAGTCAGGTAAATCTACTCTGTATGATGGGGCAGTTCTATAAGATGTACTGGACATGCTCCTGGATAGTGGCCTATGGGACCTTTGAAATGTTAGATAAACATTCCCTCCTTGTGTCTATATGACCTCATCTGAGGTTTGTTGGACAATAGGTCCCATAGGCCACTATCCAGGAGCATGTCCAGTACATCTTGTAGAACTGCCCCATCATACAGAGTAGATTTACCTGACTCCTCAAGACAATCTACTTTTGAACCTTTAGAATCAGTTCTACAAGGTATGCCTTCCAGACCTCCTAGTAACCCTGACCAGACTTCAGACCCAGTGGTTCAGGGCATTCAATTTTTGGAAAATCAAATGGTGTTTATGAATCCAGAAGGCCTTATAGCCCTACAGTCAGTGATATGAATTTTGAAATTTAATATGGATTTTACACCAGGAAGTGAAAATCGTAAAATCCTAAATCAGAATTTTTTACAGGAAAAATACAGAGAATTTAGAAGATGGTATTTTGATAACCATAATGAATTCCAGTTGCAGCAATACAAAAGCCAGTACTATGCTCATCTCGAGCAATGCCAGAAACTTCAATCTTTTCCTTTTTGGTATAAGGAAAATATTACTATTCCAGAATCACAAATTAATGTTCTTGAAAATATACAGAAAAATTGGCCAACCACAGATGGCCAGCTCATAACTTCTGTCCATCCACCACCACAGTCCTTAGAACTTAAACCTAGTACAGTTATAGGTTCAAATAAACCTCTAGTCATTACAGCATTTGTAGAAACTCCAGGTGTAGAAGGAGTAAGGGAACAAGTACAAATAAAAGATATTGTACCCTTAATAAAACAGAATAACTATACAAATCTTTTTTGCCAAACAGCAGGAAAACAATTAGTAAGATTAGAAGAAGCTGTTATGCAAATTAAAGAAAGTTATATCCTCCAGCCAAAATCTGAAATTAAATCCGAAATAATTCCAGTAACCATAAAACCTCCTTTGGATATTACTAAGTTTAAACTTAAGTCTTCCAAACAAGATACAGAATTTATGGATACTCTTATTAGTAAGATCCAACATCTTAAAATAGGAGAATCCTCCACATCTCAAATCAATATGTTATCTAGACAAAATTTCCAGAATAATAAAGAAGAAAGCAATCTTACTCTTTCACAAATTACAGAAATTGAAAACAATTTTCAGGATAATCAACTAGTTTCCATTAATAAAATACATTATGGAAATTCCAGTAAACAGCACCGAGTAGGTATTATTATCCGAAACCTACTCCTATGGATATTCTCTATGAAGAGGATTTCCTTTAGACTCAAAAATCTTGTCATGGAAAAACCATTTATGAATGGAATATAAATGGTCTTTCTGAATATCAGATATTTGAATTATTGCATCAAATGATAATGTATTCAACAATTTGCAAACAGAATGACAATGATGACCATGAAATCGCAAGATTATTGGTCATTGGTTTTACAGGTATTCTTAATGGATGGTGGGATAACATCATCACTGAAACTCAACAAACTGAAATTTTAACAGCTTTTAAAAGGGTTACGGAACCCATTACAGGGGATGGTCAAACAGAACAAGATGCAGTTTATACTCTTATCAATACTATTCTACATCATTTTGTGGGAGCCTCCACTGATGGTATTGAGGATAGGAGTAGAGAACTTTTACAGAATTTAAGATGCCCTTCTTTATCCCATTTTCGATGGTATAAAGATGTATTTATGATGAGGGTTGTTAGACGTTCAGACGCTAACAGTGATCATTGGAAAGCCAAATTTATTAATGACCTCTCCACTCTTTTTGCTGAAAGAATCAGAAAGAAATTAAGGGATAAAAATAGCAAAATGTTTATCCCCTATTCAGAATACACTTATGGCCAACTCATAAGACTGGTCACAGAAGAAGGTCTTGCTTTATGTAACGATCTTAAATTACAAAATCAAATGAAAAAACAGCCATAATGAATTAGGTGAGTTTTGTGAACAATTCGCCTATGATACTAAAATTCAGTATCCCTCCAAACATAAACATAAAAAACATAAATATGGAAAATCTTCCAAGTATTATTCTAAAAAATCCAGAAAATACAAACCATCTAAACAAATTGTCCAGTAGCCACAGCCTCCTAAAGCTAAAGGCAAACAGAAGACTTCTTACAAAAAGAAAGATAAGTTTACAGTCAAATGCTATAAATGTGGCCAAACAGATCATTATGCTAATCGTTGCAAAGCTAAAATTCAGCAAAAATTAAATGAACTAGCTTTGGACGATGATGTACAACATCAAATCCTTCAGATGCTTGAAGTAACTCCTTTAGCCAAAAGCAAATGTCCTGTATTTGTCGTTATGTGCCGACGCTACTGTAAAATGACTGGAGTGGACAAAGAATCATTCTTCTTTTCCTTTTCCTTTCCTGTCTATCAATTTTTTCTGAGATGAGACTGGTCAAGGAGTCCCAAAAATCTCCAAAATTTAGGTCATTGTCGGTTGGGTCTTGGGATTCTCCAGCAAGAACAGAGAATTCATTTTCATCTAATTCTGGATCAAAATGCTCGACTGCTAGTTCTGGATTGCATACTGATATCATCTCTGGAAAGAGATTGCAAGAATTGTTCTTTTATGAAATCCATGCTTTTAACAATTAATTCCTGTTTTGATAATCCTGGATATTTTTGTCGTAATTCAGTTTGAATTTGGACAAATGGATTTTGGACTACTGGAGTTGAAGGGAGTAATTTTGGAGCAGATTCCCAGCAGGCTTGAGTGTGAGCCTTAATCTTCTGTAATATTTCTTGTTGCTGTTTAGGGGTATCAAGCCCTTTAGTCCACCATTTTGTAAAGAATATTCTTTTCAAATGGGGAATTTTATTTAGGAAATCGCATTGAAAATCCTATTTCTAGATCCATGGAATTCCGAAGCGAATAACAAAATGGACAAAATACCAGTATCCAATGTACATTGAGAGATGGTAGATGTCTTGATTGGAGAGCATCTCTCATGGGAGCTATTGAAATACAGAATGAAGATGAGATTATGTATCTCTTACACATATAGGATTTATACCCATTCTTACAAAAATACAAGTATGTTCACATAGGACTTGTCCAGATAGCCTTTAAACCTTTGACCCTTTTGGGACAAAATACCAGTATCCAATGTACATTGAGAAATGGTAGATGTCTCGATTGGAGAGCATCTCTCATGGGAGCTATTGAAATCAGTCTTTCTCATGGTCCAATATATTTTAATATTTATCCAAATTTGAGCATAGCACTCACAGATGCAAATTTGTCAAAAGTTTTAGAACTATTATCACATGGTTATGAGTATCTTCTAGGATCACCACCCTTTGCAGTCATTTCCAGAATTTATTTGAAAGTTTTAACAACTTTAAATCCTTACATACGAAAACAGAGTGAATTAGGACATACAGTCTTAATCGACACAAACCTTTTCAGTAGTCAAGTTGCTGTGCCAAAAATGATACCATGGCAAAACATAACTTTTCCAGACAGATGGCAGATTACTAATGCTGGAATTCCATGGATCTGGAAATAGGATTTTTAATGCGATTTCCAGAATAAAATTCCCCGTTTGAAAAGATTATTCTTTACAAAATGGTGGACTAAAGGGCTTGATACCCCTAAACAACAACAGGAAATATTACGGAAGATTAAGGCTCACACTCAAGCCTGCAGGGAGTCCGCTCCAAAATTACTCCCTTCAACTCCAGTAGTCCAAAATCCATTTGTCCAAATTCAAACTGAATTACGACAAAAATATCTAGGATTATCAGAACATGAATTAATTGTTAAAAGTATGGATTTCATGAAAGAATAATTCCTGCAGTCTCTTTCCAGAGATGATATCAGCATGTAATCCAGAACTAGCAGTCAAGAGTATTTTGATCCAGAATTAAATGAAAATGAATTCTCTGTTCTTGCTGGAGAATCACAAGACCCAACCGACAATGATCCAAATTTTGGAGATTTTTGGGACTCCTTGACCAGTCTCATCTCAGAAAAAATTGATAAAGACAGGAAAGGAAAAGAAGAATGATTCTTTGTCCTCCACTCCAGTCATTTTACAGCAGCATCGGCACATAACGACAAATACAGGACATTTGCTTTCGGCTAAAGGAGTTACTTTGTCGGCCATCCTGCTTTAATTATCTAGCTGTCCATCCAGCTGTCCCCTACCGACATTAGATTAAGATGTTTAATATATTGGTCTATGGATGATGAAAAAATAAGTACATCATCAATATAACAAATTGCAAATTCTGTATAAGGATTAAATATGTCATTTATGAGATGGTGGAATTCTGATGGAGCTTTTTTTAACCCAAATGGCATAACATTCCACTCAAAATGTCAAAAAGGTACTGTAAAAGCGGTTTTATATCTGTCCGTTTCGGCAATTTGAACCTACCAATATCCTGATTTCATATCGAATTTTGAGAATATGATAGCATCCTGTAGGCGATCTAAAAGATCTTTTTTATTTGGAACTGGATACCTAATCCATTGTAAGGCATCATCAAGAGGTTTATAATTTATAACCAATCTTGGCGCCCCTCTTTCAATTTCGGCATTTTTATTGACATAATTATAGTAGACATATGAGATCATATATGGCATAATTTAGATTTAATATAATAATAATATGAACAGTAATATTCCTGGGTTTGTGCTTAATTAAGGGTAGAACAGTGTTAGGTTGAGTGGGACGTCATCCAAGTTGTGTAGAGGTAAACCGTTAGCAGTGATTGCGGTTAGGTTGTGTCCTCGTAAGTCGTTGACAGACGTGCTTAGCTTTTATCTTGTGTTAAGCACTGCAATTGGTATCAGAGCCAAGTTTATTGTTATTCATATTATGTTATATTAATTTTAAATTATACATATATGATCCCAATACAACCATATGAGTACTGTATCTGAATTTTAGCTTTGCAACGATTAGCATAATGACCTGTTTGGTCACATTTATAGCATTTGACTGTAGACCTATCTTTCTTTTTGTAAGAAGTCTTCTGTTTGCCTTTAGCTTTAGGAGGCTGTGGCTGCTGGACAATTTGTTTAGATGGTTTGTATTTTCTGGATTTTTTAGAATAATACTTGGAAGATTTTTCATATTTATGTTTTTTATGTTTATGTTTGGAGGGATACTGAATTTTAGTATCATAGGCGAATTGTTCACAAAACTCACATAATTCATTATGACTCTGTTTTTTCATTTGATTCTATAATTTAAGATCATTACATAAAGCAAGACCTTCTTCTGTGACCTTCTTCTGGAAAGTTACCTTATTCATAAGCATAAGTTAAGTAGGTTCATCCGAATCCTGTTTAGTGCTGGATTCAGATACAATGATACCTTTATCTTTATCATTCTTCTGTAGAAAAATCTGACTATTAATTTTTCTGATATCAGAATTAATAGCAATGTTGGCAGTCTGTAAATGCTTTATTTCTATTTTTAAAGCATTCACTTCCATTTTAAGATCTTGGATTGTGATTGGTTTTTCATCAGTAGTATTCTGGATTCTTTTATAAACTTTTTTCATACTGTAATGTTTAGGAGGAAGAATGACTTCCTGGAATTTCCATAATGTGTTTTATTAATGGAAACTGGTTGATTATCCTGAAAATTGTTTTCAATTTCGGTAATTTGTGAAAGAGTAAAGGAAGCCAAATATACTTTATCCTATACACTGACAAAGTCTTGCGTCTCCTAAAAAATTGTCACTTTCTTCTCCAGTCTTGTCTTGGTCAATGTTTGTTAAGTTATCTTGGACTTTTCCAAAACCCTCATTTGAGCATTGTTGCATGTATTTTAATTTTTATCAAGAACGATGAAATTTGGTTTGGTATGCCAAAGTTTGGGCTGCAATAAAATCAAAATAACTGTGCCAAATTTGGTTTGTTATTCCGAGGTGCTTGGGCAGAACCCTGAAATTACTTGCAGAAGAGTACTGGTTTGGCATGTGTTTAGGTTTTTTCCCCTTTATTTGCAGTGGGTAAGAATTAAAACTCAAAACTCAAGCACACACAATCATCATACTTCACTCTCACTAACTGAGGAAAAATTTTCTTGTAGCGGTGGAAGATTTCAACGAGCAGTTATCGTAATAGTAATGTGTTTACACGTAGAGGAGCCCTCAGTGCCTATAATTATTGACTACATCATACAAACAACATCACAGGGAAAATTTTAAAAATTGTGGGGAAACTAGACGCAATGTTAACATGGTTATGTGGCAAGATTCTAGTGTAGAACTTGACAGGTAGTTTGGTTTGCCTGTCATTTTGTTTTCCTTTTATTTATTCTATATATGTATATGTTAAGAAGCATGAATACGGATACGTGACACGACACGGACACGCTGACATTGAAATTTTCAAAAAATGCAGGACACGATACATGGGAGAATACTCACAAAATGTATAATTATATATATTTATTGTATGTTATATGTAAGGATAAACAATAATTAGATGTCATGTATATGAATATTTGATTCAAAGATAATAATAAAGTGCAATGTAACACTAATTTCTAATGTCTAAAAGAGGATAATAGGTATAAATTTATATTATTTTTGTTTTATAATTGAATTTTAAGTTATTTTATTCAAACTTGTAATGTATTTCATGTGTGTCTAAGCAATAGACATATGTGTTCCCCAAGTGCGTGAAGAGTATTCAAGTTTAGTAAATTTCAAACTATAGTAGACATGTCTAGACATGTGTCAAGAAGTGTCTGAGAGTGTTGTGTCAGTGTCCGACACGACACACTACCTTCCTAGAAGTGTCAGTGCTTCTTAGTGTATATGTGTATATATATATTTTTTCCTTTAGTATCCATGGTAGGAGTGTTTGGTAATGTTACTTTGGGGTTAGAGTTGGCTTAATTCGTGGGCTTGTTAATTTGAATTTTATATAAGTGATGATGAAGTGACATTGTTTGCTTGCTGAATGAAGAGATGCTTTAAAGTAAACTATTAGTAGCATGTGATGCATTTTATTTTTCCTTTGGTGCAAGTGCCTAAGAACATGGGTAATTCTATTTACACATCCATATTTATCTTAGTATACACCATTTACTCAGTTTACACTATACACAAATTAAAATTTCTAATTTTGTCTCAGTACACATCATTAATTTTCAGATAATACTAAACTACCCTCATCTTCTCCAACAAATCCTAACCCTAACCATTGCCGGTAACCACCGCCTCCCTCCGGTGCGTTCCCTTCTCAGCCTCTCTCAACTTCCCACGGCCGCCGCCCCTTCCCAGCCTTCTCCCCGTCCCGCCACTGCTTCCTCCTTTCCATCGCCGCCCTCAGGTCGGATCTGTAAAGAACCTAGTTGATCTCAGACTTCACACCGTCGCTGCCACTCCTCCGTCGACCATCTCAACCCAGGTCGCCTCTCCTTGCTGCAACTCGTGTCGCCCTTCTCTGCCGCCGACGAAGATCTGAAAACCCTTGGCTAGAATGAATCACGATGGTGAGGAATGAATGCATGTGACAATGGTTTAATCAGATCTGGAATAAACACACATCTAGTGAAGTTTAGTCTATATTAGATTCTTATACAAAGTGGATGACTGATAAAAGGTAGGTGGCTAGTGAAAGCTTGATTTGATCAGATTGTGAGATTTTCTTTTATGTTAATAGGCCAAAGACTCCCAATGATGTTCCTACCCACATCTGGAAATGTTTCGCAATCAGGAATAGGCTTCACCTTTCCCATTTGATCAACTTCAACCGGGTACTTGAGAAGGTGACCCTTTATTTCTGTAACTTCATCAGCAGCATATTGTTTCAAGTTCAACTCATTCAATGATCTTACCCTCTTTACGCATTCAAGGCTCTCAAGATGCTTAAAACATTCGTCAAGAGCACTGATATGCTCTGCCCGCAGTGACATTCTATACCCATGGACCTGCAATCAGACAAAAATAGCAGCTGGTGACTGCTGATGGTCGGCAGTCGGCAGTCGGCAACGGCAAAGGTTAAGGTTGAGTTGGGGGGGAGGGAGAAAGGGAGGGGTGTGTTGGTAATTTGATTGAATGATAGAAATGTAATAAAAAAAATTTAAAGAAAAGATGTGCACTAAGTTAGTTAAGTAGGTGGAAATAGAATTTCCCTAAGAACATAGATGCTTCTCTTCAATTTTTCTCACTCTTCTTCAACCTTTTGCTTCTTAATTTCCTTCACCCTATTGTTATCCAAATGATGAAATTAGTCCAAAACTAATTTTTCTAGCCTCATCAAGCTACTAAGGAGCTTTGGTGCTTAAAGTGAGACACTGTGTATTTCACGGATGTGGTTGGCACTTGCGGGGTTTTTATTTTCGGTAAGTAAGAAATTTTATTAATGAAGAGGAAAAAGTACAAAATATAAGGGGGCATTCTCCAGGTCAAAGCCAAGGATGGAGGCCATCCAAGGACAAGAAACACAAGTCAAAGACTACAACACAATCTGTCTGAACAAGAAACAAAGATGAAGTAAGAGCAAAGATTATCTACTAATGTTGATTTGTTACAAAAAATAGAAGCTGGGAGTTTTCATTCATGCTGAATCCACCCATGTGGCTGGGATCTTGGATTCCTTTAGGAAGGCACAAGCAAGAACAAATGCTAATCATGATCTCTTCTGTAACTGACTTGGCACATTTCTAAATTATTATGATAGGGTTTGGAATTCCTCTCCTTCCAAACTGCATACTATGCGACTGCTAGAAGGCAATGGCACAGCATCTTACCCAAAGTCTTACCTCTATAACTGACTGGACTTTTTCAATCAGTTCAGTTCATCGCCTGCTAGGCCATTGGACATTACACTTATGGCATAACTGGTTCCACGTGCCCCCAACAAAGGAGCATTCAAAAAAAAGATGGTCATGGTCTTCCACATTACCCCTACAGAACACACAGCTTATGGAAGAATCTTCTGATAAGCTAACATTTTGTTCCGAGTATAAAGCCTCTTTTGGATAGCAAGCCATGGGATAAAAGCATGACATCGTACATGTTAAGGGAACCAAACTTGCTTATGTCATAAGACCACCTGCTTCTCACATTGTAGCAGCCGCCATACACTGTTAATGAGACGCTTGCTGTCCTTAGTCCATAAGATAGCATCTCTTCTATCAGCCTGAGAGGAAAAAAACCTTCAACACAAGCAGCTCTGTAGAATTTGTACAAGGCCACTTCCTGCAGACCTCACCAATGACCACAACCACTGTCGTGTTCCTCCCAAGACCTGAGTCATAGATAGCTCTCTCCACTTTGCTTAGGGCCATTAGGAAGCCAGTAGTCAAACCATAGGGAGGTACTCTTCCCATCCCCAACAAAGTGCTTGATGTAGGGTCTAACAAGTTCTCGCAGCTTTAAGAGCTTTCTCCATGCCCAAGAACAATCCGTCGGAACGTTTACTTCCCACATAGTGCACCTTTTCAACAGATTGCAATGAAGCCATTTTACCCCAAGAGAGTTCCTCCAAAGAGAGTTTCCCTCATCACAAATTAGGAACCAAAGATGTTTGACAACAGCAGCCTTGTTCCAGTTGCATAAGTCCGTAAAACTTGCTATTGCGTTATTCGTTCTTTGGCTGTTTATAATTTATTGGTCCAAAAGACAGGTAATTGTTTGTGTGATAGAGTTATTTGCCTTGACCATCAAAGATACCGGTAGTTAATTGTTTGATTGATAGTGGAGTTATTTTCCTTGACCATCAAAGACACCCACAAACACTAGTTGCATCCCTCTGTTGCAATTTTTGGGAATGTACTACTCTGTAAACATCCCTCACTCACCCATGGAAACACATTTGTGGATTCTGTTTGTGCGGCCTTTTGGTCTTGAAGTTGAATTGTTGTAACTATTGCAGACTTAATAAAATAAGATGAATGAAAAGAGAAAAATTACAAATTATTTAAAATATAATTCAAATATGTAGTTACTAAATTATTTGTTGGGTGGCAAATGTAGCCATAGTCGCCGTGTTAAGTCACATTGTTTTTTTTTTTTTTAATTAAAATAATTAAATTTTATTAAAAAATGGTTTCAAGGGGATGCCACCCTTATACGAGGCAAGAATACTAAACAAAACAAGTCAACTATAGCTATACCAAAAGAGTACAACAGCTAGTATTTATGTCCTTAAAAAGTACAGCTGCCAATGCCACATTCTGACGGCGATACATGCAGCAGGATGCTGGCACACCAAGCCAACAGCCTCCATACCTAAAATCTTTGTTATCAAAATTTTACGATTCGTGATTTATGCAAAATTGATACAAATCTATAGCGGATCACATGATTGACTATTGATTCACAATTCGATTTACTTTTTATGATTCATGTAATTGTTGAAATTATTGTGTTCGACATATTTTGATTCTATTTTCTCCCCCTTTTTAGTGGAAATGACATAATACAACTTCTAATAGTGTTTAGTATGAAAATAACCAACATATATACATGATATTTTGTTATTTTGGTGATCAAGAAGTTTTTAATAGGATTCAATCAAATTCAGTCAGACCCAACATATTTTTAACTTTTTCTTCTCATGTGTTTTCTTAAAAAAATCATAATATTTCTTCTAAAGATGTTTAAGGTTAAAAAAACTTGCACCATGAATTATCTACTATTATTTTATTGAAGTACATATAGTTCAATATTGCATGGGTGAGGTGACAATTAAATCTAGGGGTGTTCAAATTACGAAGTGAACTGAAGAACCGAACCGAACCGACCTCTTTGCGTTGGTTTGGTTTGGTTTTTGAGTGCATTGGTTTGGTTCCGGGTCTTCAAATGATCAAATTGGTTTTTGAGTGCATTGGTTTGGTTCCAGGTCTTCAAATCATCAAACTGATAACCAACCTAAGAACCAAACCTATTTGTATATATGTATATATATTTAAAAATTTTATTTTTATTAACATGTCTTCACCTTATTGCTATATTACAATGGTTTTGATTACACCTTATAATTTTCCATATACAAAAATTATTAGGTAAAGGAAGTATTAGAAACTTGAGTCTAATTTTGTAATTGATTTAATTTGTATTGGTTGTATTAATGGACATAATTTGTATTGATGACATTTAAGCTTGAGTGGGATTTAATTTGTATTGGCTTGCATTAAACAATATTTTGCTCTTTGTTTGTGTTATGTTTAAATGTTAAAGACTTGTTTATTTTAATTATTTTTTATTAACTGATTTGCTTATTTTTACTATAGTGGAATTGTGGTTCTAACTTGAGCTATATTGGGTTCGGTTGGATTGGTTCTAGTGCATGATTGATTTGGTTCTAGGTCCAAAAACTTGGAACTGATCGTGATTGGGTTGGTTCCAAATTTAATGCCAAACTGAATCAAACGACCCATGAACATCTCTACTTAAACCTAATGGTTCCACAAGTTCTTTTTTTTTTTTTCAAAAGAAAAAACTTTTTGGAACAATAAGCATATATACCTTTAAAAATGTTTTAGGTTTTAAAATAAAGAATTCAATTTAATTCTTTCTTATTATTGGGTCATTGTTACTTAGAAAGGTATGCATGCTTATTCTCCAAATATCAACATTGTTGTTAAGTTATTGTTAGAAATTGAGAGTTTGTCGTTATTTACTTTCTTTATTAAGAATGGTTGATAAGAAATATCTAAAAAGGAAAAAAGTAATGTGGTGATCTTACATGGGACCCATGTTAACTTCTTACCAATTAGATCATGTGATCGTCATTCAAAACAATATTTTTATTGATTTAAGTTTAAATATTTCATATGTTTGTAATATATTTCTAAGTAATTTAGAAAAAGTGATCGAATCTTTACGATTCATGATTCGATTCGATTCATGATTCAATATAAGGCCATTTTTGATTCACGATTCGAATTCTGATTTGACAACTATGCTTAAAATTAATGGAACATCCTACCACAACCCTCTGAAAGAAACCAGCTAGAGAGCCATTAATCAAAACAAGCTGGAGAGGCATCAGTCACATTATTATTGCAAACTTATTGTTAGCAATAACTAACTTTGTGTCCTCCTTGGGAAAGTAGAAAACGTATTATAAAGTGCAGTGTGTTCAATTCATTTTAGTTTGCTATATGTTGGGATAACTTCGTTGTTTCCAAGTTACTTGTTAAAGATAGTGGCTGATCTTTTCAGAAAGGCAAATAAATAACTCATTGACCTTATTGTTTACAGGCTAATCCTCCTCAGTTGCATTCAAACCTCAAGTTCATCCAATTGTACCGGAGGCAGGCAAAACTTGTCTCGGAAGCAGCTTATTATTTCACAAACCTTGTCTCTGCCAAGTCATTTATTGTTGACCTAGATGCCAAGTCACTTTCCATCAATGAAACTGAATTCCAGGAGAGCATGCAAACTGCCAGATTGGCCATTACAGGGGCACAGATAAAATCCCCACTTGCATTACACAAAACAGAAGCTCTGCCAGTTCCTTCAACAAGAGGAAGAGGGCATAATAAAGTGGCACAAAATGAACCCTCTCCCTTGCCCACATTGGATGAGGTAGTGGACTTGCTTGGTCAGTCAGATCTGGGGCCTTCTAAAGGAATGCAGGGTAGAGAAGCAAATATAAATGGTGAGTTTAAACTGCCAATGACTCTTGTTTCTCATTAAAATTGAAGTATTGTGTTGGTTGTTTGATTTTTTTTCTGTAGAACCATCATGTTTTTACATGCATTGGATAAGACCACTAAGAGCATGTTTGGTACGCAAGAATGGAATGACGCGGGAATGGAATGAGAGTGAAAATGAAATATAAGGTTGAATGGAATGAAATGTCCGTTCTCATTCCACTGTTAGGTTGCCAACATGGAATCACGTAAGAATGGAATGACAATTCACATTCTCATATTTCTGTCTATTAAACTAATGGAATTCTTTGAGTTCTTTATTTATTTATTTTTATAATCAAATTAGTAACAACCAATCTAAATATATATAGATCATGATAGTGTCAATAGTTGTGGAAGTGCACTAGGATGGTAGTGGAGGTAGTAGGGCAGTGCCATGGTGGTGGGTGGTGGGTGGTGGGTGGTGGGTGTTGGTGGGTGTAGGTGGTAGTTTTAGTGGTGGTAGTAGGGTGGTAATTGTGGCGTTGGTAACAGTAGTAAGGTGGTGGTTGCGATTGTAGTGGTAGATGGTGGCGGCGAAGGTGGTGTTAGTAGTGGTAGTAGGATGGTGGTGGTGATGGTGATGGTGATGGTAGTGGTTGTGGCAGCAGTGGCGGAAGGGGATGGGGTCAGTTGTGGTAGTGGTGGCAGAAGGGAATGGTGGTAAGGTCAGACCAACATATACTGTTCTAAGGTGATTGATTCCATGATGGAATGAAATACTTATTCCTTAGCTTGGAGAAAGGAATAGATATTTCCACTTACATCAGGCATACCAAACAAGGGAAAGAGGATGCAAAGTTGGAATAGGCATTTCATTCCAACCCATTCTATTGTACCAAACATGCTCTAAATATATTAGGTTCCACTTTTTCCAACGTCTGCTGGAATGCGCAGCTATATTTCCCAATATTTCGATGTCAGTTGTGTTATTGTTTTGGAATAACTATATGGTTGTGTCATATGATACTAACATTACTATCTGAACTGCCTTGATGACATCAGGCGGATCATGTTATCCTTTTATGGAAGCCGAGGCTGGCGAATTGACCATAGGGGATGTGGAGAAATTGCTGAACTTGTACAAGGATGTGGTGAAAAAGTACACAAGCCTTTGCAGTGCTGTCCGACACTTGACTGTTTCCAAGATAGAGCCCTCTGTTCCTCATCTAAAAGGAACCAATGCCCAACCAACTCCACCAAACCAAGAAACAAATAAAGAAAGATAATAAAATACGAAAAATGAGCAACAACAAATTTGTAAGTACCCTATAGAATTGTAGTTTACATTAATTTCTATTATATTTAACTACTTAATTGGGTATGAAAGGAAATGTTGCCATTTGCACTTCGTGCTAATTATGTTTCTGAAATTTTGTTGATCAATAATAAATTAAGGGCATGCTCGTGATACAATTCACATTTTTTCCTTTTTCTTTTTATAATTTGTATGAGCTTATATACAATACAAAATATGTGCCGGATCACATTAGTTTTGGTGGCGACAGAGAAGGGAGATTTGTTGATACAATAGAAATTATCTTGACATCTACACCCACCCTCGGAACGGTTAGACATAAACAAGCTTTACATTACTACATTAACACTGTGTTTGGTTAGGAGATTTGGAAAGAAATTTAAAAAGAGAAAGGGAAAAAGTGCGTGAAACTAAATGAAATGTAGGTATATTTTATTCACATTTCAACTATTTTTTTCCTTTCTCTTTCTAAATTCTTTTTTAAATCTTCTAACCAAACACAACGTAAAAGAACACCAAAAGTTATAGTCAAGCTAGACCCAAGCTTGGAGGTATTAGTTGTAGCTGCTTCATTTCTGCATGTCCTGCTGGACAACCTGCCCATTTTAGCCGCCTCATTGAACTGAGCATCCTTAGATGCCTCTCTCTACGAGTTTAAACATCTCATGCAAATGAACTTTGCTGGGATTGCGTCATAGTAGTCAATTCCAGCACACCGAGTGTGCTGCCAGATGCCACAAGTATCACAAGCCAACATCTGCTCTCCATTGTCATCCTTAGGCCCGAATGTGCAATCTACCGTCCAGTTCTCCATTCGCTTCTCCATTCGGATATGACTAAGCCCATGTGTTCCAACGCATTTGCCTCTAACGTATGACTAAGCCCATGTGTTCCAACGTATTTGCCTCTAACTCATATTAACCCCGTTGATCCAACCAGAAGTTTCAGTGTCATGGAATCTTCCAAAGGACCGTAATGCACTTCATCAATTTAAAGTCTGTTGAACAATGCATACACTTCTTGAAAAGCTTTTGTAGCTTCAAGTTTTAAGTCGGCCACAGAAGCATTCTGTGGCAAGATTAAAAGTTCTGGGGCCGGGGTTGGGGCTGGATCTTTTGGGTGGTCTGCAACTTCTACACGACACCATGGGTAGATTGCAAGTCTTGTAGCTACTGTCATTTTTGTCAGGCTTGTAGTCCTTAACAAATTGCTTGCAGTCAAGGATTTTGGTTGCATAATCAAATTATGAGTTGTCAGCAGCATACAGGGATGTGGAATATAATCATATGTTACTTGGAATGTGGATCGTTCCAGTATAGAGAAAGGGAACGGGAACGGGAACGTGGTACGCCACATGCTCTAAAATGTGATACGATAGGGGTAAACTTGTATATATTATACTTGCAAATTTAAGGTACTTTTAGAATAATTATCTTTTAACTATTAGGCATCTAATAAAATTTAGTTTTTCTTTTTTCATGTAACAAAACATTTCTATGAGTACTATGACCGATTTTTTATGTTTTATCTTGTCAAAACTTAACTTATCTTATATTTTAATTCATTATATTTGATTTTTTCCTCCTAAAGAAACATTTAAGGAAATTTATTAAAAAAAAGCTTATGGGATCGTTTTAGATCGTTAAATTTACCGTTTTGAAACGTAAGTGTACCATATTTTGAAACATATGTACCAATACGTAATTCGCTAAGGTATTCACGTTTTCTGGTAACAGAAAATCATACAAAAATTTCAAGTCCTGAATGAGATGTTCTTTTGATGGGCAGTTTGAGTTCGTACCGTCTTGATTCAGCACAAATCCAAAGGGCTCAAGTCTGCTTTAGTATAAGAAGAAAAAAAAGAAAAAAAAAAAGGGGAGAGTTAGCGACATCACAGACAGATACATGCAACAATTAAATGGTACAGGAAAAAGAATGACGTGTGCCTTGCCATGCCTTGCCTTGCCTAAACTCAACAGCCGAAGAAGTTGGATTGCATCGGGAGTTAACCATCACGCCATTGGGTGCCATCTTTCCAGCCCAAGTGTTTTAAGGCAGTAATCAAGGAGCTCTGATGAGGTCACCTTGCACAGAGCACGCCGTGAGACCCAGCTGGGGGTGTCACCTGCAGCTGCAGCTGCTAGCAGCACTTTGATCATGGCTTGTTCTACAGATTCCACATCATTCCTTGTCCAAGCACCCGAAAAGTTTGTAATTGTAGTGTACGTAGGCTTCTTACATGTTTCATTCTTTGTTGCTTTTGTTGACCTATGATTTTCATGTATCAGCTTTAAGACGAATAAGAAGAGGTCCCTTAGCGATACAACTGGAGAGTCTTCTTGTAATATGGACTGGTAGAATGTAATTAGTGCCTGCAATTGAGTTGGGGGTGTACGGTGATGGCCTTCGAAGTAGAACTAGGATAAGGGTGTGTTTGCAAGAGCTCGAACTGCTTTTCAGTAGGCATCTAGCGTGAGAGCGTAGCTCCCAGCACCAAACTCGTATCCTCAGTTGCTGTACCAAGGATGGCCGTTGGTAATAGCATGCAAAAGTCGGTATTCAATCCTGTATTTTTTTTGATATATCCATCACACTAACCTTCCTGTTTAAAAACAAAATGGCAGGAAATGAGAATCATATTGGATGGATCGAAGTCTCTTTGTAAACATAATTAGGGCAAACAAACATTTAAACAAATTGTGGGGCAGCCTATCTATTTTTTTTTTTTATTCCTGTTAGAGAATATTTTCGGTAAAATTAATTAATAGCGAAAAATAAATAAAATAAAACAAACTTACAATTTTTTGAAGATCAAACTATTGAACGAAATTGTGATTAAGGCCAGTGTATGGACACTGTGTCTTTAAGACAGAATAACGCCCTCTCCACTGGTGCTCGAGATTAATAGATGTCCTGTCTCCAGAATACAACAATCACCACACACAGAATTTGTACTAAATTGTGTACAGCGAACCAAAATATATGCTCTATACTCTTTCAAACTTCAACTCTAAAAAAATATAAAAATGCAGAATGAACAGAGGAGGAAGAAACTAGAAGTCTGAATTTTCTTTTACTAATTTGATATCCTAAAAACGGATGGAGGACTTCCTTAATATAGGCAAGGGAAAACCCTTTTGGAAGAGACATGCCTGTTGAAAATTTGAATATGAAATTCAAATCTATTGAGCCGTTGCAAAATTTTGAATATGAATTTCAAAATTTTTGTTTCCCAGCAACCAATTGAAAATACTTTCAAATAATTTTGGCCCAAGAAGATAGTAATGAGCCGACCCAACCCAACTCACACTTTGGGTGTCCTTTGAGCCCATGCCCAAGGTTTCATCTAGGACCTTATATCTTCACCAAAATTTTCCTAACTTTCCTATGTGGGACAAGAACAATCAATACCATTTTGAGGAATTTTTTTTCCCCCCTTTACCAACATGACTAATGTTGACTAATGTTCATGAACCTCACTTTGGAGTCAATTTTCCATTCACCTATAAATGGTTTTGACTCACTAATTTCATAATCTTGTTCACCACACGGCAACGAACACATTGCTACTCGGACCCTCCAAACCACCTATAAATGGTTTTGACTCACTAATTTCATAATCTTGTTCGGCAACGAACACATTGCTACTCGGACCCTCCAAACCGACTTATGGGTCCTAAAAAATTATTAGCATAAAGTTTTCGAAAAATCAGCATTGCAACCATTTTTTCCAACAATCTCCCACATGAATGAAATTGACGAAAAGGACATGCAACCTGAGAAAGTACAAAACTGAAAACATCCTGCATAGGATAGGTAGCTTGTGGCCTTGAACCTTTCCTTGTGAGAAACTATCGGGTCTACTGGCTGATCAGTAAACATGATGTCTTGAACTGTTCTGCCGTTAGTGTAAACCAAGACAACAGCTTTCACACAGTTTTGTTTTCATACACAACTTGGTTCTTTTGGTTGTGCTCGTTTTGGCCCTAGGCAATACCTGGTTTTCATGACTGCTTTAGAGAATGTAGCCTTATCATTCTCATAGAATCGGCCCAGTTCATACTCATATAGGTGATGCTCATTAAGAGTATTCTGCTATACCCCACTTGGTTTTCCAAGATATGAACTTCATTAAAAGTAAAACTTATCCTAATTCTCGCTGCAGACATCACTTATTATCATAGAAATGGGTAGGAGATTTTCTCTTTAGCGATGGTCGAGAATCATACTTAATTTGGTTGTCCCTTTGAACCTAGATCTTGGGATCTTCAGTTAGTTAGGTTGGGTTGCCATTAAGTCGGTTCTTAATTGGTAGGCTTTAATCCCATTCCTCTCGATGATCTCATAACTTGCTCTATGGTCAAACCTTTTGTTAACAGATCCACAATGTTATCTCTTGACCTTATATATTCAATGGAAATAATTCCACTTGAGAGCAGTTGCTTAACGATATTATGTCTACGACGCATATGACGAGACTTACCATTATACATATTATTTTGTGCCCTAGCCATACCTGTTTGGCTATTGCAATGGATGCAAATTGTGGGCACAGGTTTGGGCCACATTGGAATATCTTCCAAGAAATGTCGAAGCCATTCTGCTTCTTCTCCTGCTTTATCTAATGCAATAAACTCGGATTCCATTGTGGACCTGGCAATGCACGTCTGTTTGGACGATTTCCAAGAGACTGCTGCACTTCCCAAGGTAAGGACATAGCCACTAGTAGATTTAGAGTTTTTAGTGTCGGATATCCAATTAGCGTCACTGTACCCTTCCAGTACTACTGGATATCTTGTATAGTTCAATCCATAATTACAAGTATATCTTAGATATCTAAGTACTCTTATTTGGCTGTCCAATGATCTTTCCCTAGATTACTCGTATACTCGCTCAATTTACTGACAGCATATGCTATGTCAGGACGTGTGCAATTCATGAGGTACATTAAACTTCCAATTATTCGGGAGTACTCTAGTTGTGATACACCTTCACCCATGTTCTTCATTAAATGAAGACTAGCATCCATAGGGGTTTTTGAAAGACAGTCATCATGTTTATTAAATTTCTCAAGAATTTTTTTTCCACATAATGACTCCATTAGATGTTCTAGTAATTTTAATTCCTAAAATTACATCTGCTACTCCCATGTCTTTCATGTCAAACCTTTCATGTCTTTCATTATTAATAGCTTCTGGCGTGGACATGGCTTCCTTAAATGTTCAAGGCTCATTTTCCAGTAGATAAGTCAAGAAGTCAAGATCGAAGGAATTACCAGTCCTAGCTCTCTTACTACGTCTAGGTTCTTCCTCATTTGTTCCTTCTTGATTATCCTTAATCTGTCCTTCATTATGATCAAATGTACTTTCATAAGAACATTTAAGAGAATTCGACTCTTGTATTGATTTACAAGGAAATATATGTTCAAAAAAAGATGCATTTCTTGACTCGATTATAGTATTGACATGCACGTCTAGATTATCACTTTTGTATACTAAAAATCGATAAACACTACTATTATGTGCATATCCTATGAATATGCAATCAATAGTTTTAGGTCCTATTTTGACACTTTTAGGATCGGGAATGGCCACCTTAGTTAAACACTCCCACACTTTCAAATATCTGTAAAAAGGATCTTGACCTTTCCACAATTCATATAGAGTTTTAAGAATCTTCTTGTGAGGTATTTTATTCAAAATATAATTTGCGAAAAGAATTGCTTCCCCCCCACAAGTTCTGGGGTAAACCTGAGCTAATCAACATGGTGTTCATCATTTCTTTCAATGTATGATTTTTTTGCTCAGCAACTCCATTTTGTTGTGGTGCATAAGGCGCAGTAGTTTGATGAATGATTCCAAGTTATGAACATAATGTTCCAAAAGGAGCATCATATTTACCACCTCGATCACTTCTTAATGCATTAATCTTCCTACCAAGTTGATTTTCAACCTCAGTTTTATATTCAATGAATTTTTCTAAGGCTTCATCCTTGCTTCGCAATAAATATACATAGCAGTATCTCGTGCTATCATCAATAAAAGTGATGAAGTACTTCTTACCCCCTCGTGTTGGAACAAATTTCAAATTACAAATATCACTGTGAATTAAATCCAGTGGCTTAGTACTTCTTTCAATAGAATTAAATGGTGTCTTAGTCAATTTTGCCTCAACACACACTTCACATTTATGATTTGAGTTAATAGAAAAATTAGGTGGATAGTCCAAGTGAATTAATCTACGCAACGAATCATAGTTAACATATCCTAATCTACCATGCCATAAATGAGAAGACTCAAACAAATAAGTAGAAGATGTGGTGTTCTTATTACTACTAGGAATAACAGTCAGTACATTCAATTTTGAATAACTCGTCACACAGGTATCCCTTCCCTACATGAACACCATCCTTACACAAAACAAATTTATCATAAACAAAGACCAATTTAAAACCATTCTTGCTTAACAATGATCCAGACACCAAGTTTTTCTGAATTTCTGGAACATGCAAAACATTGTTAAGCGTTAGCTCCTTGCCCAAAGTCATCTTGAGCACAATCTTCCCTTGTCCTTCAACTTTTGCAGTAAAAGAGTTCCCATGAAGAGCTGCTCGTCATCCTTGACTTGTTAATAGGTAGTAAACATTTTCTTATCTGCACACACATGTCGTGTTGCCCCGGTGTCTACTCACCATTCCTTGGAGTTTGATCCCATCAGATTTACTTCAGACACAACCGCTGCAAGGTTCATCTCAGTCACTCCATCAGACAAAGTCTCCAATTCAGTTATGTGTGCCTGTTCATACTTCGTCTTTTTGGAAGGACCTTGTTGATCTTTGCGATTCTGACAATCTTTAGCCCGATGTCCTGCCTTGTTGCACACAAAGCACTTTCCCTTGAACTTTATAGATCCAATCTTAAAAATCTGACTAGTATTTTGTTTAGAGTTTTGCCTAGGACGCTGTCTCTTTTTCTCCTTTTGTCCTTGCTCCAATATGTTAACCTTTGCTTTGAAAATAAATCCCGGGATTCTTTTCTTTTTTGCATTATGGTTATCTTCCTCAATCCGTAATCGGACAATCAAGTCTTCTAACTTCATTTCCTTGCGTTTGTATTTCAAGTAGTTTTTGAACTCTTTCCAAGATGGTGGTAGTTTCTCAATGATAGCTGCCACTTGGAAAGATTCACTCAAACTCATACCCTCTGCATGAATTTCATGTAAAATCAATTGAAGCTCTTGGACTCGACTAATTACGCTCTTCGAGTCCACCATCATGTATTCAAGAAAACGGCCAACCACATATTTCTTGATTCCCGCATCTTCCGTTTTGTACTTCTTGTCCAAGGATTCCCACAATTCTCTAGCCGTTTGTAATGGACTATACATGTTATATAACGTGTTGTCCAATCCATTCAAAATATAGTTTTGGCACAAAAAATCATAATGCTTCCACGCCTCAACTACGACAATTGCTTGCCGATCAGTTTCGTCCTCGCTCAAGGCGGGTGCATTCTCTTTGACAAATCTTGCCAAATTCAAAGTTGTAAGATAAAACAGCATTTTCCTATTTACGTACTGGTTGTGGAATCTGTTATATATATACATATATATTGTTGTCATGTTAGTTTGAGTCTACTTGACTGGTTTGTTTGTTTGTTTTTTCCTTCAAAAATATATATTAAAAAAAAAAATTTCTTTAGTGGAACATCGTTTGTGGACTGCTTTGATCAACTTTATTGTTTCGGTGTATTGTGCTTTTGGTGTTGTTTATTAGTTTATATTTTATATATTAATTTATTACTTGGGTCTGTTAGATTGGTTCATACAATTGGAAAAAGAGAAATAAATAAATAAATTATTTTTGTTTGGTATACATCGTTGTGCACTGCACAGACCATTACATTTTATTTATTTATTTATTTATTATTATTTTTATTTCTAGTTTGGTGTATTGTGCTTCTGTTTGACTATTGAGAAAGGGAAAACAAATACTAATAATAATTAGAGTTATTTCGTTTAGTTTGTATTACTACTGTTTGTTGTTTATATTGCTTATTAGTTTTCCCGAACTTAGTGATTTAATTTCGAGTTTGGTTTAGTTATTGAGAAATCATATTTTATTTATTGTGAAAAGATTTGTTATTGTTATTTTGTTTTGATCATAAAGTTTAAATGGCAACTGAGACTGTAAACAATGCCAGAAATACAAACCCAACATCTACATCTATTGTGGTTCCTACTCCTATGATTACTTCACTTCCCACCACTGTCCCGGTTAACCACAATGAAAAGCCAAAAAAATTTAATGAGACAGAGTTTAAGAGATGGCAGCAGAAAATGCTGTTTTATTTTACAACTCTAAATTTGGCAAAATTTGTCAAAAAGAATGCACCCGCCTTGAGCGAGGACGAAACTGATCGGCAAGCAATTACCGCAGTTGAGGTGTGGAAGCATTCTGATTTTTTGTGTCGAAACTATATTTTGAATGGATTGGATAACACGTTGTATAGCGTGTATAGTCCATTACAAACGGCTAGAGAATTGTGGGAATCCTTGGACAAGAAGTACAAAACGGAAGATGCGGGAATCAAGAAATATGTGGTTGACTGTTTTCTTGAATATATGATGGTGGACTCGAAGAGCGTAATTAGTCGAGTCCAAGAGCTTCAATTGATTTTACATGAAATTCATACAGAGGGTATGAGTTTGAGCGAATCTTTCCAAGTGGCAGCTATCATTGAGAAACTACCACCTTCTTGGAAAGAGTTCAAAAACTACTCGAAGCACAAACGCAAGGAAATGAAGTTAGAAGACTTGATTGTCCGATTACGAATTGAGGAAGATAACCGTAATGCAGAAAAGAAAAGAAATCCGGGATTTATTTTCAAAGCAAAGGCTAACATATTGGAGCAAGGATAAAAGGAGAAAAAGAGACAGCGTCCTAGGCAAAACTCTAAACAAAATAATAGTCAGATTTTTAAGATTGGATCTATAAAGTTTAAGGGAAAGTGCTTTGTGTGCAACAAGGCAGGACATCAGGCTAAAGATTGTCGGAATCGCAAAGATCAACAAGGTCCTTCCAAAAAGACGAAGTATGAATAGGCACACATAACTGAATTGGAGACTTTGTCTGATGGAGTGACTGAGATGAACCTTGCAGCGGTTGTGTCTGAAGTAAATCTGACGAGATCAAACTCCAAGAAATGGTGGGTAGACACCGGGGCAACACGACAAGTGTATACAGATAAGAAAATGTTTACTACATATCAACAAGTCAAGGATGATGAGCAGCTCTTCATGGGAACTCCTCTACTGCAAAAGTTGGAGGACAAGGGAAGATTGTGCTCAAGATGACTTCGGGCAAAAAGCTAACGCTTAACAATGTTTTGTATGTTCCAGAAATTCAGAAAAACTTGGTGTCTGGATCATTGTTAAGCAAGAATGGTTTTAAATTAGTCTTTGTTTCTGATAAATTTGTTATGTGTAAGGATGGTGTTTATGTAGGGAAAGGATACCTGTGCGATGGGTTATTCAAAATGAATGTACTGGCTGTAATTCCTAGTATTAATAAGAACACCACATCTTTTGTTTATTTGTTTGAGTTTTCTCATTTATGCCATGGTAGATTAGGACACGTTAACTATGATTCGTTGCATAGATTAATTCACTTGGACTATTTACCTAATATTTCTGTTAACTCAAATCATAAATGTGAAGTGTGTTTTGAGGCAAAATTGACTAAGGCAACATTTAATTCCGTTGAAAGAAGTACTAAGCCACTGGATTTAATTCACAGTGATATTTGTGATTTGAAATTTGTTCCAACACGAGGGGGCAAGAAGTACTTCATCACTTTTATTGATGATAGCACGAAAGATACTGCTATGTATATTTATTACGAAGCAAGGATGAAGCCTTAGAAAAATTCATTGAATATAAAACTGAGGTTGAAAATCAACTTGGCAGGAAATTTAATAAATTAAGAAGTGATCGAGGTGGTGAATATAATGCTCCTTTTGGAACATTATGTTCACAAGTTGGAATCATTCATCAAACTACTGCGCCTTATGTACCACAGCAAAATGGAGTTGCTGAGCGAAAAAATCGTACATTGAAAGAAATGATGAACACCATGTTGATTAGCTCAAGTTTACCCCAGAACTTGTGGGGGGAAGCAATTCTTTCCGCAAATTATATTTTGAATAAAATACCTCACAAGAAGATTCTTAAGGCCCCGTTTGTTTGGGGTTATAGGGAGGTGATTGGGATTACTAATCCCTTGGTATTACTAATGGGGTGTTTGTTTTGAGAGATGGGGAGGGGATTATTAATCCCTTGGTATTAGTAGTCCCCTTAGAAGGGGGATTGGTAAGGAAGAGATAGACATGGTATTAGAAAAATAGTGAGGGGATTAGAAATTTTTTTATTTTTTTTATATTGGGAATTTTTTTTTAAATATTAATGTTTAATTTTTTATATTTTTTTATTTGTTTTATTATTTAATATAAAAATAATTTAACAATTCCTCACTATTAATCCCCTCACTAACAATACCCTCACTATTAATCCCCTCACTATGAATCCCCTCCATTCTATCTCTGAAAACAAACGGGGCCTAAAACTCCATATGAATTATGGAAAGATCGAGATCCTTCTTACAAATATTTGAAAGTGCGGGGGTGTTTAGCTAAGGAGGCCATTCCTAATCCTAAAAGGGTCAAATTAGGACCTAAAACTATTGATTTCATATTCATAGGATATGCACATAATAGTAGTGCTTATTGATTTTTAGTATACAAAAGTGATAATCCAGACGTGCATGTCAATACTATAATCGAGTCAAGAAATGTATCTTTCTTTGAACATATATTTCCTTGTAAATCAATACAAGAGTTGAATTCTCTTAGACGTTCTTATGAAAGTACATTTGATCATAGTCAAGGACAGATTAAGGAAAATCAAGAAGGAACAAATGAGGAAGAACCTAGACGTAGTAAGGGCGCTAGGACTAGTAAATCCTTCGGTCCTGACTTCTTGATTTATCTACTAGAAAATGAGCCTCGAACATTTAAGGAAGCCATGTCCACGCCAGAAGCTCCTTTATGAAAGGAAGCTATTAATAGTGAAATTGATTCCATCTTACAGAATCATACTTTGGAATTGGTAGATCTTCCGCTAGGATGTTAGCCTCTTAGATATAAATGGATATTCAAGAGAAAAATGAAACCATATGGATCAATTGAAAAATACAAGGCAAGACTTGTAGTTAAAGTTTATAGGCAAACAGCGGGAATAGATCATTTTGACACTTATTCACCTGTAACAAGAATAACATCCATTAGGATGTCGATTGCTATAGCGGCTTTATACAATCTTGAAATACATCAAATGGATGTTAAGACTGCATTTTTAAATGGAGATCTTAATGAAGAAATCTACATGGAAAACTAGAAGGTTTTGTAGTTCCAAGGCAAGAAAAGAAAGTGTGCAAGCTTGTAAAATCTATTTATGGTTTAAAGCAAGCTCCAAAACAATGGCATGAAAAATTTGACAATATCAAAATAAATGAATGTAACAAATGTGTTTATGTGAAAGACACAGAAAAGGGATATGTCATTGTTTGCCTATATGTAGATGATATGCTTATTATTGGTAGTGATAATGAAATTATAAAAACTACCAATAAAATGTTGAACACTAGGTTTGACATGAAAGACATGGGAGTAGCAGATGTAATTTTAGGAATTAAAATTACAAGAACATCTACTGGATATGATCTGTCTCAAGGTCATTATGTGGAAAAAAAATTCTTGAGAAATTTAATAAACATGATAACCGTCTTTTAAAAACCCCTGTGGATGCTAGTCTTCATTTAATGGAGAACATGGGTGAAGGTGTATCACAGCTAGAGTACTCCCGAATAATTGGAAGTTTAATGTACCTCATGAATTGCACACGTCCTGACATAGCATATGCTGTCAGTAAATTAAGCAAGTACACGAGTAATCCAAGGAAAGATCATTGGACAGCCATAATAAAAGTACTTAGATATCTAAGATATACTTGTAATTATGGATTGAACTATACAAGATATCCAGCAGTACTAGAAGGGTACAGTGACGCTAATTGGATATCCGACACTAAAGACTCTAAATCTACTAGTGGCTATATCTTTACCTTGGGAAGTGGAGTAGTCTCTTGGAAATCGTCCAAACAAATGTACATTGCCAAGTCCATAATGGAATCCAAGTTTATTGCATTAGATAAAGCAGGAGAAGAAGCAAAATGGCTTCGACATTTCCTGGAAGATATTCCAATGTGGCCCAAACCTGTGCCTGCAATTTGCATCCATTGCGATAGCCAAACAGCTATGGCTAGGGCACAAAATAATATGTATAACGGTAAGTCTCGTCATATACATCATAGACAATACCGTTAAGCAACTGCTCTCAAGTAGAATTATTTCTATTGAATATATAAGGTCAAGAGATAACATTGTAGATCCATTAACAAAAGGTTTGACCAGAGAGGAAGTTATGACATCATCGAGGGGAATGGGATTAAAGCCTACCAATTAAGAACCGACTTAATGGCAACCCAACCTAGCTGACTGAAGATCCCAAGATCTAGGTTCAAAGGGACAACCGAATTAAGTATGATTCCCGACCATCACTAAAGAGAAAATCTCTTACTCATTTCTATGATAACAAGTGATGTCTGCAGCTAGAATTATGATAAGTTTTAATTTTAATGAAGTTCAAATCTTGGAAAACCAAGTGGGGTATAGCAGAATACTCTTAATGAGCATCACCTATATGAGTATGAACTGGGCCGATTCTATGAGAATTATAAGGCTACATTCTCTAGAGCACTCATGAAAACCAGGTATTACCCAGGACCAAAACGGGCACAACTAAAAGAACCAAGTTGTGTATGAAAAACAAAACTGTGTGAAAGTTGTTGTCTTGGTTTACATTAACGGCAGAACAATTCAAGACATCATATTCACTGATCAGCCAGTAAACCCGATAGTTTCTCACAAGGGAAGGTTTAATGCCAAAAGCTACCTATCCTATGCAGGATGTTTTCAGTTTTGTACTTTCTCAGGTTGAATGTTGTTGCATGTCCTTTTCGTCAATTTCATTCATGTGGGGGATTGTTGGAAAAAATAAAATATGATTTCCCAATAACTAAACCAAACTCGAAATTAAATCACTACGTTCAGGAAAACCAGTAAGCAATATAAACAACAAACAGTAGTAATACAAACTAAACAAAATAACACTAATTATTATTATTATTTGTTTTCCCTTTCTCAAAAGTCAAATAGAAGCACAATACACCAAACTAGAAAATAAATAAATAAATTAATAATTTAATGGTCTGTGCAGTGCACAACGATGTATACCAAACAAAAATATATATATATCTTTTTTTTTTCTCTTTACCAACATGACTAATGTTGACTAATGTTCATGAACCTCACTTTGGAGTCAATTTTCGATTCACCTATAAATGGTTTTGACTCGCTAATTTCATAATCTTGATCACCACACGGCAACGAACACATTGCTACTCGGACCCTCTAAATCGACTTATGGGTCCTGAAAAATTGTTAGCATAAAGTTTTCGAAAAATCAGCATTGCAACCATTTTTTCCAGCAATTCTCGCTCATCCTTTATTTTTCTCTCCGTTTCTTCCTTGGTTCTAAATGATTTTGTCAGGCCATTGTCTAGTTATCTTATTAGTCCCCTATAGATAAATTACTATGGGGCTATTTAATGTAACTTATAGTTTTTTAATTTTAAAAATTTGTGTTAACTTTTGGTGCAACTTTTAATTACAATATATAAAGAAAATCCACCTCAATTGAAGAATGAAACCCTACAGCTCAAATGTCCAAAACTTGATCAAATCAGCTTTTTAAACCGATTAGAATGAAGAGAATAGAGAGGTAAACAACTTTATAACTTAAGAGTTTGGATGAATCTTGCTCTTAATGCTCCAAATCAAGGGTTGAAATAGTATAAAGACAATATTTTTAGAGAGAGAAAGGAGAGAATTGATGGGTCCAATCAAGAATATGAGAGAAATTAGAGAGAGAGGAATCCTAAGGTTCAAGACAGAGAATATCTCAATCAACTATTGTTCATATATCAAAGTTAGTTACAAAATGGTTACTGCTTCTCTAGTTATAGGCTAACAATTAACCACCATTAACTAGTCACATGCCAAGCATATAATGTCCTACATTATACTCTTCCACTCAAAAGAACTTGTCCTTGAGTAAGGACCAAAAACAAAGTACAACCAATGCAAAAGAAATAAAACACAATACTAGACAAGTACAATATCTAAAACAAGGGAAGTGGCATTGGCGCAAGACGAACCCGACAACAAAGGAAGTGACTATGTAGTTGCAAATCCTTTATTCAAGATCAATCTAGCAAATATCCTTCCATCAAAATGAGTTTTCGTTTATGCACATCAATTGAAGCCATGTTGAGATGTGAATAGGTCATCCATATAGCATGCTGTTTTGGAAGCAAGCTGTCATCAAAATAATGCTTCTCGCATGGCCCAAGAATAAACTAATCTACGTCAACACAAAAATGGAACAAATGGCTTTGAAGATAACCTAAGAGACATTTCTCGGAAGCAAAGTTCATTTAACAACCATGTAACTTCAATGTCATGACTCTCTATCATAATTTTCATGAAAATATAGAAAAAGGGATAGAAGGTGAAATTGAAACCACTTCCTTCACGGGAAGCAATGTATCCTCATGTATACCTTACTCTCTACAAGAAAGCCGTCTTCATTATCATAGTTGTCAAAAATTGGAATTCCTTCATATTCACAAACATCAACTTCTTCTTTATATTCACAAACATCAACTTCCTCATAAGCCAACGTTTCACTATCGTAGTCAAAGATGGCAACATCTTGAACGTAGTCTCGTTCCTCATCATGATCAAAGATGGAAAAAATTTCGTCACAAATAGAAAGAGCTTGGCCATAATCTTGTTCTTGGCCACAATTTTTCTCCATGTCTTCTTCACCAAAGTTAGAAGCTTTTTCCTCATCATATCTTGGTTTAACCACCTCGTCACTAAAGAGCATCTTATGATCATCAAAAGTCTCTTGCACTCCGACACTAGTTGAGTAACCGACTTGCACATAATCATAGGATGGTTGTTCGACTGCAAAGCCACTTTGGTATCGTTGTCCAGAAATTGAAATGCCCTTCTTTTATTGCTTCACAACCAACAAATGTGGCACATGATTGGAAGGCAAAAAGTGTTCCTTGAGCTTATTCCTTATCTTCCTCCACTCTCTAACCTTTTTTTGGCCTTTTCTTTTTCTACCAACTTATAATTGTTTCCACCAATCGAAGGCACAACCTTTGAGGCTTTAAGAGACCAATTTCACGATCCTTGCTTTTGGCACATCGTAACACTCCAAATGACTCTCAATTGTCTTCAACCATTCCTTGAACACATTCGAATTGTAGCTTCCACAAAATTTGGGAATCTGTAATTCCTTTACCGTGCCATTCCATTTAGAATCAAACCCATTTGAATGTGCTTTGTGCCTATGCGGAGCATCAAAGGAATCATCAATTTAACGATCCTTGGAACCATTACTACCTTCGATCGGAGATAGAAGATGTTGCACCATCTTAGTTAAAGCAGCAATTTTCTGTCTCATCTCAACCATTTCATCTCTGTGATTTGAAGCCTCATTGTTATTGGCGTCATCACCCAAATCCAGGACATATGCCCTACCACAACCACCTGGATGATTTTGACCCCGATTAGCCATAACAAAAACCTAATATGACCCTAAAACAGCCTAGATATGCAAATTATAGAGATCATAATGCCAGACCCAATTTCATAATTTAGGACAACTCAATTTATTCATCAACTCACAGCAGTATGGAGCATCAAACATTTAAAAATCAACAAGAAGCTTACAATATCGAGAATTGATTCAAAACACTTCCAAGTGATAAAAAATTGAGTCAAACATACCAAAATGGAATTGAGCTATGTTGATCAACTCTGAAGCAGAACCAGGTTAGATTGGTAGTCTCCAAGCTCTGAAACTATACTTTGCATGCCCCTTGAATCGAGTAGTGTTGAAATTTCAAGAACCCAGATCAGGACCCAGATTAGAACTTCGAGTTGACTATGAAGTTGATAGGAACAGTCAAAAGTGAAATCAAATCGCAAACATAGAAGACATTTGCAAACTCGAATCCCCAAAGATTCACAACCCAAATTGCGAGTCAAGATTAAGGTCGAAACTGCGAGTCTTTGAGTCCAAGCCAGTCACGAAACCAAAATCAAGAACGGATTCTTGGTGGCGAATCGAAGTCATTAAACCAGTTCAAAGATATTTGTGCGAAATCTAGGGCAACCACGAACAATTGGAGTCGAAAGTGAGACTGGCTCAAAGTCACTTTCGACTCCAAAGCGACCCTGATGAAAGGTCAGACATGGTTTGGAGTTAAAGGCAAATTGGCACCGCGTTACATTGGCCCGTATGTGATTATTAAGAAAATCAATCTAGTGACGTATCAAGTGGCCTTACCTCTAGTTATGGAAAATATGCACAATGTTTTTCACATTTCTATTCTTCGAGACTATTTGTGAGATCCATTTCATGTCATTGAACCGACCCATGTACTTTTGAAAGATGATTTTACTTATGAATAAAGGCCAATACAGATTATTAACCGCCGAATCAAAAGTTTGAGAAACAAAGAAATCTTGTTAGTGAAAGTTGATTGGCAAAATCATGGAAGGACGTATGCGACGTGGGAAACTGAAGAAGACATGATGAAGAGATATCCTGATTTGTTCCCATTGGACTCGACGTTCTTCTGTAATGAAGGTAATTCGAGTTTAGAGGACCAAACTCTTAAGGGGGCAAGACCGTAATAACCCGTATCTGTGATTAATCAATAAACCATGATTAAGAATGCCTAATGAATGATTAAGAAGAAATTCTAAGTTACTTGCATGTGTTTTGTGTTAATTGTGCTTATACTTGTCTAACGTAGGAATATCTATCTGAATTTCTATTTCAATATGTGAATTGAAGGCCTTAACGACATCTGAACACGAAATTGACTAGGTCATCATGCAATTGAGAATTTTTAGAATTTTATGGTGGGTTTAATTGGAATTCGATTCGGAACAAAATAATTAGAATAAATTAAGTAGAATTAATTACATCTAATTAACTTAATTTAATCCAAGCCTATGTGCCTGTTTGGCAGAACTTAAAAGCAGCTTATTTCAGCTTTCAGCTTAATTTAAGCTATTTTGATGTGTTTGGTTTAGCTTATAACTTATAGCTTATAGCTTTTTGGAAGTCAGAAATCAACTTATTCTTTGAGTGGGGCAGGAGATGCTTAATTTATAAGTCAGAAATCAGTTTATGTTCATAGTTATAAGCTATAAGCTGTTTAGGGATAAGCTATAAGCACTTTCCCACAGCTCTACCAAACAGGGCCTATATAAGGCTAATGGAATTCTAGAATCATCCTTACACTTACACTTCTTCGTCCTATTGAGCATATAAACGTACTTCATCCTGTTGAGCATATAAACGTAAGAAGGAGAGAGAGAGAGAGAGAGAGAGAGAGAGACAGAGAGAGAGAGAGTGTGTTAAAGCCAACATTGAAAGAAAAAAGAGAATTGGGAAGAAACTAAGAGAATTAAGCTTCTACATCTTGAATTTGAGCTCTAGGTAAGATCATAATCCATAATTCTTGTGCTTATTCCTTATAGGAGAGGAATTCATGAGATGTATAGGAAAATTTCATGAGATTCAAGGGAATTTAATGATTACACACATGAATTGGACTAAAATTATGGAATGGAATATCATTTTATGCATGCATGTTTATTTCATTATGTTTTGAAACTATTTCCAAGGAATTCTCTCTCGCGTGTTAATGTTTTAACTTGGTTTTTGGAATTCATCATGTTTTACATCATTTTAGCCCAATTGATCATGTTTTGGAAGGTTGGAGTTCATATCATTACATGCATGTTATGTTTTCAAAGTTTCAAGTTTTGCTTTTGAACAATTCACATGCTTTTGGGCTTTGATTTTACGAATTGGCTTTCAATTCATGAGTTTCTATGAGTTTACAAGTGTTTTATTAAGTTTTGGCCCAAAATAATGTATTTTGATGCCTTACGATTGTGTTTTTAACTTGAAGATGAAATCTGAAAATTCCAGAATTTGGTCGCACCGCTCGAGCATAAAATTCGAGCTCAGAAGTTTTGTAGAGACTGATAGTTGGCTCGAGCAACCAAAAGACCGCTTGAGCGACCACCATTTATTTTCAGCCTTGGCTTGAGCAACCAAAAGTTGGCTCGAGCATAAAATGAGAGCTCCTAGTAGTTTTGCAGACAATTGCATAGTAGCTCGAGCGACTGATTGTGCGCTCGAGCGAACATCCTTTTTCTCAGTACTTGGCTCGAGCGACCGTCGAGCATGGAAATAGAGCATCCAGTATTTTTACAGACTTTGTAGACCGCTCAAGCGACCAAAGCTTTGCTCGAGCAAATTGCCTTATTTTTAGAAATTTTACAAAGTGTTTCAAAGTATATAATTGCATCCCCATTCCATTTAAGGCATTCCTAGGCCATGTTTAAGCTACAATAATGAGGATAAGAATTAGAAACATACTAAGAACGAAATGAAATAAGTCAAGTGTTTTCCGAGCGTGTGTTTCAATGTGTATCTGTCACGTGATTGTGTAGGTCACATGTTATCGTCTGCCTAATCAGTCTATCTGTTCTGTTTGCTTCTGGCACTATCTGTAAGTAATGACTCTGTAAAGCTATGTTGAATTTAAGTATTTTCTAAACAATGTAATATGATCTGTTTTCTGAAATGCTATTTGTGAATCATGAATGGTTGTCTAATTTTCTGAAATGTATTCATGGCATCCTTAGTATCAAGTGTTCATGTGGCCCTTACCCAGAGGTAACAATACCGAGGTCTATGCTCATGTGGCCCTTACCGGGGGGTAACAATACTGAAGTCTATGTTCACGTGGCCCTCACCCAGGAGTAACAATATTGCGGCCTATGTTCATGTGACCCTCACCTGGGGGTAACAATACCATGGCTATATGTGCACAAATATGTTGACCTATATGGTCGTTGGTACCGACTATGGTCTTATTAACCACCTACTTTGCACGTGGATCTTTATGACTAATCTGATCTGTTAACTAATGGATGTACCATGTATAACTGCTTTTGTATTTTGTATAAGTAAGTGAATTTGGATCTATTTCTAATATGAACTCTGATTTTTGATTATGTGATGGACATCATTCATAAACCCTTTACTCTGTTGTTATTCATTGTGCGACAACTCATTATTTATATTATGTATGTAAATGATCAGGCACATGACTAGGTTTGAGATTTCCAGTCCAGACCGGTTTGTGTCAGCTAGCTTGTGCTCCTCCCGAGGAGGTTCCGGAAGTCCTTTTGTGGTTAAGTTTTTGTGGACATATTGTGACCTAGTTAATGAACAAGTGTTAAGTTTTATGTTCTTTTCTTTTTCGTGGACAAGTTTATGTTTCTTCTGTATGTTAGGCAGACGTCATATTATCTGTAAATATAAATTTAAGTTTAAATTTTCTATCCCATATAAGTCTGCATGGCTCTACAGACAATTATACTTTAATATTTGCTTCTGCTAACCCCTTATATTATGAATTTGTTTCAGAGGCCTTTGGTAATCTTAGGATTACTGGTCAGTATGATGCTAAACCTATACGGGCGAGTTTGGGTCGTGACAATGAGAATATATGGTGGAGGTGTCGAGAAATTATTCATTGTTCCAGGAACATTATTTCAACCATTCATGTTTGGATAAGTGTTCAGTTGTCTCCTCAAAGAAACAAACAAGTAGTGGGATCCATTGTTTCAACCAATAATATTTAAGTTGAGGGACCACCTAAATTTGTCCCTAGGACAATCAATAATTTCTCAGAGGTGCCACTCAATGAGGAGAGTGAAAAAGAGAAAAGGAAAGGAAAAAGTAGAAGAAAGAGAGAGAGAGAGAGAGAGAGAAGGGGTTTGGGTTTGTGGGCGTAAAGGAGTGGATGCAAGGGGGTTCGGGTTAGTGGGTGTTGGGTTGATGTTGGTGTTTTACATGTAATATGAGGTCATTTTGTGGGGTGTCTAATTGTTTGAGACTTCGATTCCAAACCTACAAAAAAATAAAATAAAAAAATTATATTGTTTTGGCCTTTTTTTCTATGTAGCTCTCACTTACTTTATAGACCCAACCATCTACTCTATCTTCACCCACTGACTCCCTCTCTCTAGCTTCTTTCTTCGTTGGCCATCCCTTATGCCTTACATTTAACCTCTCGTTGAGCTCTCTCTCTTTTCCAACATTGGTCTAATTAACTCGTCTTGGTGTTACAATTTTTAAAATTTAGAATACAGTTTAAGAGAACCTTCAAAGTTGTCCTCAATGGTTGGTAAGTATACTCCTCACACAATTGGTTAGGATTCAACTCTTGGGGTCAAGCCATAAGAAAGAAATTTCTTGTGAATTCCTTAGCCCCAACATGGATGGCCTGTCTTTGACAAGACTGGAAAGGGAATTAGTCGAGCTACACATAAACTGGTTCGAACACCCCTTACCGTTGAACCAATATATATATATATAATTTAAGAGAGAATCAATAAATAAGTGTTAAGTAGAGAAATAAAAGAAATCAAACCAAGTTAGACAAAAACATATGGACAAATGAATTTTTTTTCCTGGTTTTTTTTTTTGGTATTTATATTCACAACCAATAAACACGTGCTATGCATGAGAAGTTAAAAAAAAGGGAAAAAAATCATTAAAAAGATTTCATAGTATAAATTCACCTTGAAATTTATTTTTTTGGATTAACATATATTATGAATAATTAAAACGGTCATGGGAAGTTACTTTATTTATTTGTTTGTACGAAAAAATATTTAGAAATATCTAAACTATTTTTAGCAACGAAAATTATAATTAAGCACTATTTCAACATTTTCTTTTATAAAAATAAAAAAAAGTTTGGGAGCTATTTTAGTAAATCTACTTTTTAAGAGTCCTATTCCATCAGACCCATAGTGTTTTGTAATATTCCATTAGGTCTTATTTCATACTAAAAGACCGAAAGACCCACAAACAAACACGCAAACATGTGCCTATCCTTTGAATGAAATAACTGTCTCTCTCTTCCCCTCTCTTCTTGCAAAAAATCACGCACAATATCTCCACCATTCCAAAAATCCAAAATCGTATTCCATATCGTCTCAACACCCAGAAGACTCTCATTGTTCTATCGTTTCATCGTCTCATCGTTTTTTTCGTCATCCTTACGCTGTCGATCGCCGAAACCATGGAAGTCACCATTGTTGAACATTCGTAAGTTCCATCTTTGTCAAAATCACCATCAACGACCATTTGTGACAATGCAACCATCGAAATGGGCAAAAAAACGTAAGTAATCTCATTATTCTTGTATGTAAACCCTAAATCTCTTCTTCAACAAACAACATTGTGAACTTTCACAAATATCTCTTGTTTCTATTCATACAATATATGGAACTTTATATTGTTATTGTTCATGCCCTAATCATTAATCTAAACCCCTCAATCCCAATCCCCAATTATATAGGTTTTTTTCACTCAAAAACATTACAGTGGCCATTATGTTGTGTTGAAATCTGTGAACATTTAAATGTATTGAAAGATGTTGGGCCAATCAAATTGTTTTAAATGTTATTGTTGTTGTTGTTGAAAGATGTAAACATTCACATGAAATTGAACATTGTTGGGCAAGTAAATTGTTTCAGTTGTTATTGTTGTTGTTGTTGAAAGTTGTGAACATTCACATGTTGAAAAATTTTGGGCCAATCAAATTGCTTAGGATGTTATTGTTGTTGTTGTTGAAAGATGGGAACATTCACATGGATTGAAATTGGCATTACATAATTGTAGTAAGTCTGTGCATTGTCATCCAAATTAGTACTGTGAATGTTCACAACATCCTTTGATTTGTTTGGGTTAACATTCACATGTTCTTGAATGTTGTTCATAGTTATATAAACACACATTGATTTTTACACGCACACACAAACACTATGCACATTATGTTTTTGCTGACACAGTGAGCATCCACATCCATGGATAGATGTGGATATTCACATCCATGCACACAAATGTGGATATTTACACACATGCGCACAACTGTGAACATTCACATATATGCCAATGTTGTGAATGTTCACATCTGTGCCACTATTCTAATCACATGAGCTTTTTCTTAATTATTTTTTTTTATGCTTTATTTTGCAGATATTGCACTGAAGAAAATCTCAAAGCAAAAAAGAGATGAGTACTATGTCAAGGAAGAAAACCCACATGCAAATACTAGCAGCAATGTTGACATGCGGCATGTCAACTACAGATCTAACGTGATCGAACTAGTGAAATTAATGAAAAACACCAAATTCACACAAGCACAAATCGGTTGCCTGCGGCAAACACCTTTCTGGCATTTAGATGCATTGAGAAATAGTGAGATCAACCTTGACAAATGCATAGAGTACGATGATGTTGTTGGGCATGTCCTACAAATGTACAAGACTTCAAAAAATGTCTTCTACATTGGGAAGAAGAAGATGAACATACACAACAGCGACATTAAATTGATTTTTGGTGTGGACTGTAGCACCAAACCAATGGACATATCATATGGTGCGAAACCAAAGACTCGCATTATAAACAAAAGGTGCAAAAATGTCAGCTGGTTGACTTCAAAATGGATACGCACCCTTTTGATCGAGGTATTGAAAGGCAAAAAAAAAGATGACGACGAAGAAGTCACCCGACTAGTCTGCATATATACTTGCCAACCAGAAACTTTTTTTCTCGACAAGCGGCAAGACAATAGGATAGGGCTAGTACACACATATGGTCCCATTGGAAAGCATGCAAGATTATAATTGGGCCAAACAAATTAGAACAACGCTGACATCCTCTATTTCCAAAAACGACAAAAAGCTGGCAAAGGTCACTGGCTGTGTCATGTTATTGATGGTAAGTACCCTTATTCTCAAATATTAACATTCACATGTTCTTTAAGTGTTGTTTCTCTATCCAACTATGAACATTCACATCTGTGCCACTGATGTGAATGTTCATATTCACTTCTACTTTGCTGTTACACATGTGCCACTGTTGTGAATGTTCACATTCACTTCTGCTCTACTGTTGTGAATGTTTACAACTGTGCCACTGTTGTGAATGTTCACATTTGTTGACATTGCTTTGCAAAGGCTAAAGAACATATGTCTTTGTCGTTTTATTAAAGTATTGGTTATGTGAACACACAACCATCCTACAACCTCACAAGCCCAATGCCATTCCTCATTGTGTCAAGTGGGACCTGACTGCTTTTACAGAAGAAGATGAAATCCACGTCTTTGGCTGATCTTGGTTTTAATGAGGTATGACCTTCAACTATTGTTCAAAAGATTCACATCATGACACCACCCAAATATGTATGTTAACTAACATAACTTTTTCATTTTAGGTTAATGCCGGTGAACTCTTCGCAACCCAAACAGAATTCCAAAAGTTCAAGCGTATAACATTGAAGATGGAGCCCGAATATGATGAACCAGCCACTACATCTCTCGACCTCTCTAACATCAAGGAAGAACAACATAGTGGCAACAACTCTAAATTTCCCGGGGAGGGAGTTGACCAAAATGACAGTGATAAGGACATTCACATTCCCTTTAGTAGCCCACCTGACAAGCACAATCCAACCAGACATCATCGATATGCTTGTCAAAGAAAATCGAAAGGCTTGGGGCATTATAAGGCAGTGTGAAGCAAAATACAAACACCTTGAATTCTCATAGGAGTTAAAGGCAAGAGTGATAGCTGATCTTGAAGATAAACTGTTCAACCAGTCAAGCCCACATAACATGAATAGTGAAATAAAAAAGTGCATAAAGTAGAAGTATGCAGAAATTAAGTGCTTAATGCATCTGGTCATCGACTTAGAATGCGAGAAAACAGTTCTTCAAGACCTTTATGATGATCAGTCAATCCACATTGTCACACAGGCCAAGGCGCAGAAGCAACCCCCGCCCCAATGCAACACAATCTCAGCCCACCTTCTAAGGTGAAGCGTATCAAGGAGAAAGATCGAAAAGGGCACCGCTTGCCTGACTTCTAGTACCCAGACTTACCTGGCCAAAAAAAAAGAGCATGATCGAGGTCCAAACCAACCCCATATAGTCTACATGGTTGAGATATGGACAAACATTCGCCGGCAAAGCACCCAAAAAAATTATTGACATTGACCAACAAGTTCAAAGTCTGGAGCATGATGTCCAAACATGACAAGCAAAAAGTCCAGACTTTACAAAAGAGTAGAGGCGATGAGTAAGTGACTATACGAACACCTAATGTGAACATTCACCTTCCACAAATGTGAATATTCACATATATGCTTATTGATTTGATTTATCCAATTATGTGCAATGTTAATAATCACATTGGTTTACTAAAAATGCACAGGTTGCTTGTGTGGAAAGAAGACTTGAAGTCTACATGCGTGTATTTTGATGACATCGTGTACCTTATCAAGAAGGAATCGAAAAAACTATGTGCTCGTTGCTTACCCCCCTCTTTTAATTTCTCAAGCTTTTCATGGAACCCTATCACAGTTGGCTCGTAAGCACAATCACCCAAACTACTAACCAGGTGGTCCCTAAATCCATTATCAATAACCGTGGTGAGCCGATGGGAACACCTTCGGCATCGCTTCTAATAGACCAAGATTACTGTCCGAAATAAAAGTAATCTGATGCTTACCATCAACAACCTTCCCAAGTTCATGCAAGAACCATGACCAATTGGCCGTGGTCTCTAAATCAACAATCACAAATGCAACAGAGAATAGACCTACAACACAACACCATCAAACAACTGATCACAATATTCCAATGTGAATATTAACACAAGTAGTTTACAAAAACACTATAAAGCAAACAAAGTATGTGAATGTTCACACTATGTAATGGTCAGTCATATATCTACACTAAGTCGCTCAACGTGAATATTTACATGGATACATAGATACAAAAAATACTAACCATTGTTTCCATCTTTCGCTATTGTCGCAAGCAGTTGGCCTTTGTACTTTCCTTTGAGAAACATTCCATACAGGAATAACAAGGCTGACAAGAATTGTACCCAGAAATACACGCAATGAATGATACAAAGAAATAACAAAACTGTTGACTACTCATGCCATAGTCAATATTGACATAACTCCCCAAATTGTAACTCATCACAGCATCCGAATACCACCGCAACTGGTCAAACGATAATGAGTGATCTCCATGAATAACAGCATTTGCTTTCTTCCTTCACACCCAACCATACCACGTGGTAACTCACATCTAGCCTATAATCCCTCTTCAAAATAGTCACCACCTCACACGGCCAAGTCAACGGCTTGTCTCTCACAATTTCAGCTATAGTACTCGACACCAAATCAAAGCTAACTCTCTAATTCTTCGATGTTCGGACATCTGTACTATAACTATGCACATCACTGAACCTCTTGATGTAGAAAAAACCATTTGCTCATTGTGCTCTACAATATATAGCCCACAAGCAACCTCTCTCCTCACGCATCACATACACCGTAGTAACCCTTGTTGTCTCATTCTTGACATACGTAAACTAAAACCCACATTGGATTGCATACTTACATAAAACATCACAAAATTCTTGTGCACCTCCTACAAACCATTGTCCCACATGTGTAATACTATTTGCCCAAGGGACTGACAATAACACATTCTCCTTATGGTGGCAAAATCTCCGGAGTGCATCAATTTCTTCCTCACCCCCCACACATAGCGACCCAGAGCTACTCGACTGACCAATATCACTTTTCAAATCAACGACAACCTCTACATGGTGTACCCCCATTGATTTGGCAAGCAATAACATGTTCTGAAATTCTTTGTCATTGTCCAAATCACACCTATTAATCCCAAGTAGTTGACATAACAATGAAACAGAACAAGCAGACACCTTGTCCCATTTTCCACACAAACACTCCACCAAACGCGAATAACACAATGCGTGAACCACATTTATTACAGTTGCACTGCAACCGTATGTGCACACCAACATCATAAAGGTATCCATCTCCTGTAAAAATACAACAAAACAAAAGTCAACAACCACGTAACAACCATACGAATAACAATACATACAATAATCCATACTATATGAACATTCACATTATGCAAACTAAATACCTATTTGTACAGTTCCACTGTTAAATCCATAATGAAAACTATCACCACTATCCTTGCACAACATAAAACATTTTACAAGTTTAAAATCACACCACCAGAATGAGGTCACAGTACACGACATGCATATAACCCTCCATAACCTCATATTAATAAGATGTGAACATCTACATTAAGCAAGCATCAAAAACTCATCAAAAAAGCACTTGCATTACCACATACATCAAAACATAACATAAAACGAACATACATTTATACACAACATATATGCCTATATGTACATTTTACACTGCTAAATCCAAACTCAAAATATCGCCATCATCATTACCAATGAGATGTGAACATCCACATTGTTCACTTAATCCGAATTACCTCCCCATCACAGAGCCACACAAAATGCATATAAATAAAAAAAACAGAGCATCCAATCTACATACTTCAAACACCATATCATCCAATCCATCACATAAATCAAAACGTAAACTGAACATGCATTCAAAACCAAAATAATACTAACCTTGATCATCAAATTCTGCACTCGCCCTCTACCTCGAAAATGACTTATTTGAACCAATTATACTCCAAACAATGTCACAACCGAACACTGTTCGAATGAGCCACAACAACAACAATGAAACCCTAGCACACCGAAGCCTTCAAACGAGCCAGCAAAATTGAAATGTATCCAACCGAATCAAAATCAGAACGAAAAGCGTAAATATAGCAAACTACCAAAAAAAAAATGAAAAAAAAGAGAGGAAACATCTATATCTATTATGTGTATCAACAATATATATAAGAGCATAATAGTCCATTAAAAAAAATAAAATGGGAAAAAAGGATCTCATGGAATGAAAAGATAAATACATAGGACTAATCAGGTTATAATAATCCTTTGTGGACCTAATGGGTTACAACAACATTAAGATGGATTTATCAATAAAAATTTCAAAAAATTTATCAAAACATCATTATTAAACCTAAAATTTCATGAAATATTTAAAAAGTAGCTTTTCAAACTTAAAATTTGATGATAAATTTATCAATTAATACTTCAACTAGTAGTTGATCCATGCAACGCACACGCTATTTTTTTTTTTTTTTTGAAATATTTAATGGAGCAATGTGTATTATAAAAGAATAATTTAAATTTAAATTTAAAATTAAAATTAAAATTAAAGTATGATTTTAATTATTTATTTTGATAATATTGGCGCTATTGTTTTATAAAATTACTACTTGAATACTTATATATATTAATTTTAGTTAAATTATTTGTGCATTTTGATAATTTTAGTTCTATCGTATTATAAAAATGTAATTATTATATAATAATTTTGTATGATATATATTAAATTATAAATAATAAAATAAATACTCATTTTGATATTAAAAATAATAATTAAATTAGAATAAGAATTAGTAACATAAATTTAAAAGTAATTCTAACTATTTAATTTTATTTTATATTCATTTGGAAAATAAAAATATGTAGAAATAAAAATTATATAAAATTTATTAAAAAATTAAATATAAATATGTTATAGCTAGATTATCATATAATGATTTTATATGATGTATATATATATATTAAATTATAAGATTGTAAAGTAAAGGAGAATTTTTTTTTTTTAAATCTCTGATATTAAGATTTTATAAGATAAATGATATATAATATTTTTATAGTAGTTAAGGTCCCTTGACATTTTCACAGAGAAAATTCGACTCAAAGAAATTTTGTCTGACTAAGAGAAATATGGCCCCGACTCAGAGAAATTTTAATTTTCACAGAGAAATTTCTCTGTGAAATTAGATAAATTTCTTTGAGTCGGACAAAATTTCTCTGAGTTAAATTTTTTCTATGAAAATGTTGAGGGACCTTAGTTAATAAAAAAAACATCTTGGATCTCTCATACTACACAAAATTGGAGAAGGATGTTTCACTAATTTTCCCTAAAATAAACACTCTTAATTATATTAAAATATCAACTATATAAAAAAAATTCAACAACCACTAACTAAGAAAGAATCGCATAATAAAATCTAAACTCAAAAATAAAAAATAATAAAAACATCAAAACGACAGATACATCTCAATGTGTGAAGTGATTAATCATCTGTAAGATGATGTCAAAATATAAAAGAACTTAATGTTCAACAATTGAAAAAGTAACTGAAGCAGTAAATCAAAACTTTGGAAGTCTCTCGAGAGTATGATTGTTGTGCAGGTTTTTCCTCTTGTAAGTTGTGATTATATAAAATAATGTAGAAAATAATTTCATGTATAGAATCATTATAGTATTTAGTATAGAATAATGCATGAGAAAATAAGAAGAAAAAAAAGGCAATTTAGCATTAAAAAAAGTCATCATACCTGTGGGATGCTTTTGGAGTTACCAAGTGCGTCCAACAGTTCAAACTCCCGATCTCCTGATCTAATCTCACTAGTGCATTGTAAAACAGAAAATTAGAGTCCAAATCTGACAATTTTTATGAAAAATCCATTTAGTACAAAATATGCCAGAAATAGACTATATCACCAGATCTCAAAGTCACCACCTAATCTTGTGGGAAAATTAGGAAACCCATGGCTTGTGCCAAAGGCCACTGTTCGTCATAACCAAAGATGCCTCGATTCAGAACCTTAGGTATGAGTGGGGAATGTCATAAATTGAGCACTCCACTCACCCGATCAAACGATCGGCCTCTACTAAGCCATAATATGAGTTTATAAACATCATATGCTCATGTTCTGATTATTTATAATGCTAATATTACTATGTGAGACATGCAATTATAAATCATGTTGCTCATTTTGGTTATGTTTTAATTTCATGCATTTTGAAAGGATTTTGAATAAATGTACAACTCAAAATGATCAATCAATATCATTCTAACCTAAGCAACACAACCTTCATCCACTAGCATTCAAGGAGGTATATCATTTAAGCAGTTAGCCGCATGGTAAGATGCTAAATATCGTAAAATAGCCGGGATGCTAAAACTGTAAATGCTCACCTAGCACTCCTCCGTGGCAAATTGAAAAATAATATGTTATATACTATGCATGATCCTATATGCAAATACCTAATGCACTACATACACAAAATACAACTAAAGATCCTGCTACTAAGGTTTAATACATGAATCATCTCAAGGCATGAGTTAACGCACAAAGGCACATAAGAATTGATAAAAACCTACAGATGCAAATTGGCCGAGTCCTAATGCATAAAAAAAAAAAATTAAAAAAAAGTATAAAAAATTAGATGTAAGTCATGATGCTATGTATATATAGGCGCATAAATAAAAGGGTTAGAAAGACGTAGGGTTTGAAGATTATTACAATAATTCGAATAAGAAATGAGGGAAGAGAGAGAGAGATTATTACAACACTTTGAATAAATAATAGAAGAAAAGAAGGGGGATTGAAGAAATTATTACACCAATGAATTAATTTAGCCAAGTTACTGCTGAATCTAACAAATCATATAAAATAGATAAAAGAAATTGACCCACAGCTCCATAACCACCCGGGAGAGCACACTATAGAAACTGCCTGCTCTGTTCTTGGGGAAGCATTCGACCAAATACAAAAAAGGGCTGGCTGAATAAGGAAATGGTCAGCTGAATTCCTCTTCCGGATGAGATTTAAGTCAGTGTTGGATTTCCAGAATAGAAGCCACAAGACACTTTCTGAAGGGTGTTCACCTATCTTTCCTTCTCTGCTCACAGGTATCACATAGGGAAGACGCCAATGGGCCATAACCTTCAACAATTATACAAATAGATATATACAACAAATATTTTGTAATAAATCAACAATTAAATTAATCAAAAACAAGAACAAATTCAAGCCCAAGAAATGGATAGGAACCTACATCTTCTCTTTGTGAATAAGAGCAAATCAATACCCAAATCCATGCTATGAAGTGGAGAGCGTAGATTAATGTAAATCATTTCTTGGTGGAAGCTTTGTTTCAAAGTAAGAGATTCATCAAAGGATATTAATAACTCCTCTCCTATTCAATGAAACAAGATTGTTTCCACCCCTTTTCATGTTCACAAATGATTGAGAAGGAAGTATTCAACACTTTTGACATAAAACCTCATACTTTACTTCCAAAAAGCCAATAAAAATGAAAAACAACTACTTTCTCAACATCAAATCCCAAAAATCATCCGACTAACCCCATAAAACAACCTCCACTACTCATTAAGATTGAGCATAGGTTGAAGCATATAGGCCAATATGCTAAGATGATGAGATATGTGATGAAAAAGTGTATAAAATGAAAGAAACAACTCTACATAATCAAACTTGTGGATGAGTGGCTACTTTCTACTCCCTCCACATTTACAAGGTTTTAAGTATCACATATATATACATCAACAAGGAACTATGGCACTTAAAAAGCAAGAAAAGTGTACAAAAGTATAGGAAAGTCAAGAGAACAATTGACTCAATGGATGGGTGGCTATATCCTAGTTCCCTCCACAACCATGAGTACCCATTTCATGATTATAGCAAGCTAATAGTGAGATACAAAGCTTATAAATGAAGAAGAAGAGAGAAAATATGAAAATAGTTCAAAAGTTTTACCTCTTTAAAGAGAGTGAACTTCTTAGTTGTCAAAATCTTTCCTAACGCCCTCAAAGTTCTTGAGTAAGTCCAAGAATCCTTAGCAAGGAGCTTGGAGACAATGTTGTGCATAGTGAATATAATAGGCTCATGGATATTGAAAGGAATTCACTCTCTAAGTTTTATTCTCACCAAGAAAATGTGTTATTGTCAGCTAGTTGGCAAAATAATATTAGAAGTGTTGGACAAAAGTTTGAGGGTGGTGTGGTTGAGTTCCGTACTATTTTGTGCAAGTATACTATTGAGGTTGGTTTTCAGTTTACGTATGTTAAAAATGACAACCAGAGGATTACGGCAGAATGTGCATATAAGGAATCAAGGGGATGTATGTGGCATGTACATGCTTCAGTTGAAAAAACAAATGGATTCTTTTACATAAGAACTTTGAACAATGAACATACGTATGGTGTAGCAGTTCGTACTAGTAAACATGGTAAGATGACTTCTAGCTTAGTTTCTAGGCTAATACTTGAAAAGGCAAGTGCGAAACCTTTAACTCATCTAGTGGATGTTGTCAAAGAAATGCAAGACAAATATAGGGTCTCAATCAGTTATAACTGTGGTTGGTTGATGGTTGAAAAAGCAAGAGGTAGTACATATAGGGATTCTTGTCTATCATACGATCAATTACGGTGGTATTTTGATGAGACATGAAAGAACAATCCAGGTAGTCATTTTGAGTTAGATTTTGAAGATAACAAGCGTTTCAAAAAAATGTTTGTCGCTTTTCATGTTGTCGCTTTTCATGCATGCATTGCTAGTTTCAAATATTGTCAGTCATTGTTGTTTCTTGATAGAGAAATTTTTGAAAGGACGATACAAAGGAGTTATGCTTGCTACGACGGGGAAAGATGGGAATGAAGGTAATTGTAAATATATTTAATTTTCTCTAAGTATGTGAATTTTCTATACATGTGGGAATTGAGTGAATTTTCTTTTTTGTGGTTATGTTTTGTGAATTTTCTCTAACACTTTGAATTTTCTTTAGAGGTGGCTACTGTGTGAATTTTCTCTAGATGTTGCCACTGTGTGAATTTTCTCTAGATGTTGCCACTGTGTGAATTTTCTCTAGATTTAGTCACTGTGTGAATTTTCTCTAGATGTTGCCACTGTGTGAATTTTCTCTGGATGTTGACACTGTGTGAATTTTCTCTGGATGTGGTCATTATGTGAATTTTCTCTGGATGTTGGCACTGTGTGAATTTTCTCTGGATGTTGCCACTGTGTGAATTTTTTTGGATTTGGTCACTATGTGAATTTTCTCTGAATGTTGCCATTGTGTGAATTTTCTCTGAATGTTGCCACTGTGTGAATTTTCTCTGGATTTGGCCACTGTGTGAAGTTTCTTTGGATTTTGGCAGTGTGAAATTTCTTTAGTTATTTATTATTCTAATTTTCTCTACATGTGTATATCTACTATGCTTGTTCCTATTTGTTTTGTACGATTTTTTCCTATAGCTTTTGTCATTGTTGATGCTGAGAATAAAGACAATCGGTGTTGGTTCCTTGAACATTTATGTGAATTATTGGGATAAAAAAGGGTGATAAGTTTAATATCATATCGACATTATGGTATTGTGAAAGGAATTTCAAGGTTTTTTTCCTAATTGCTATCATGGATTTTGTCTTGAACATCTAAAGAGAAATTTGAGGGATAGGTTATCATATGGAAACACAAATTTGGTTCGGGAGACAATTGTGTCCAAGTTTTCAAAATATGCATATGCGCCAACAAAGGCATCATTCCATTTCAAGTTTGAATTAAAAAGTGAGGAAGGAGACATTGTGAGTATTTTCTTGAGAAGTTTACCATATGAAAATTGGAGCGATGCATATTTCGAAGGAAAACGTTATGGCGAAATGTATTCAAATATTGCTGAGTTATTCAATTCATGGATATGAAAAGCTCGACACTTTCCAATAACAAATTTGGTGGACATGATACGGTTGCAAATCATGATTATGAGGTCTGATAGGAGACTGCTTTCTAGTAAATGGAATAAAGTTTTCTGTCCTCGTATAGATAGTGTGTTGGAGATGGCTTTCATAGATGGGGGGATGTGGAATGTGAGTTTATCATCTGATAATGTGTTTGAAGTGCATTGTTTTCCTTCGATTATGGTTAATCTTGGGTTAAGAACTTGCTCATGTCGAAAATAGGAAATAAATGGGTATCCATTTCAACATGTTGTTGCTGCAATTTTTAGGAGTGGAAATAATTTGAATTCATTTATTAAACCATTTTTTCATGCTGATATGTATCGTCAAGCATGCTCGTTTTCGATAATATTAACTCAATTCCAACTGTTGAAAAACCTATGTGTAGCATTGATGATCCTATGATTTTACCTCTATTGAGTAAGAGACCAGCTGGGAGGCCAAAAAAGAACATAATTGCTTCTACTAAAGAGTTTAAAAGGGTGATGAAGTGTAGTCGATGTGGAAGTATTAGTCGCCATAATAAGAGGACATGTAAGGAACCTTTATTAAATAGTTGAGGATAATACATTTTATTGATTGAATAATACATTTGAGGATGTTAGAGACATTTATGTTGCATTTTTCAAAGTTGGTTAACAGAGATAAATTTGTATAGGCATGGATCTTATTACAAAAATAATGTGTCTGTTGTGCGCTGTGTTTAGTATTTTCTTTGAAATTTTTTCTGTAATTTCTTGATCAATGCACTTGTGTTTTTGAAACATACTTTGGGCAGCGTGTTTATAATACCAATCAAATTAATCCAAAAAAATTTTCCAGTAGCAGAGAAAATTACTTTGTGTATTGTGTTTTTTGATATGTACTTTTGGATAGTGTATGTATATAATACCAATCAAATTCATCCAGAAAAATTTTCCAGTAGCAGAGAAAATTACTTTGTGTATTGTGTTTTTTGATATGTACTTTTGGATAGTGTGTGTATATAATACTAATCAAATTCATCCAGAGAAATTTTCCAATAACAGAGAAAATTACTTTGTGTATCGTGTTTTTTTAAACATACTTTGGGAGTGTGTTTATAATACAAGTCAAATTCATCTAGAGAAATTTGCCAATAGTAGAGAAAATTACTATGTGCATTGTGTTTGTTGAATACTTTAGGCAGCGTGTTTATAATACTAGACAAATTCATCTAGAGAAATTTGACACTAGTAGAGAAAATTACTTTGTGCATTGTATTTTGTGAAGTCAAATTCATTCAGAAAAATTTGCCAATAGTAGAGAAAATTACTATGTGCATTGTGTTTTTTGAATTTAATGGTGGTGAATTACTTTGTGCATTGTTTTATACCAACAAAGTGCATTGCAAATTACATGATCATATAGGAACCCTCTTTGCATGATACGAGATAAATTTCTCTGTGAAATTCTGGTAACTTCAAACCAAAGAAATTTCTTCGGACATAATTTTCTCTATGTGCATTGTGTTGACAATCACCACTTAGCATGCATTATAAAATATATATATATATATTTAACGATTGATAGCTATGAAATTTTGAAGTTTACATTAGTCAAAAAAAGATATATACATATATGTCAAACATCACCATTCCTTTAATATATGAAAAAAAATATTGAAGGGTTATTCCTAATTACATTGTGTGCATTGTCTTCATTTCATTAGTGTGCTTTCACTATTATACTTTTGATACTTCTTCTGGTGGTATTTGAATTGATTCTGTCCATGACAGGCCAACTTCATTCACAAATCTCTCTATGATTTCTACCATCATCAACCTTACGTCTTGTGTTGACAATGTCGAGCTAATAGGTTCATTGTTGATATATTGTCTCATTAAGTAGCATATAAAGAGGCCACAATCCACACAGCATATAAATTATAGGTATACTTAGTTTTGAGAAACATTCAAATTAAATTATCTTATTTATAGATGTTGTATGAAACTTACGAATCACTGGCTTGTTGTGGAGCATTGTCGACATATTGAAAGTCATAATTTATGTTTTGCGAGTCTATCAATTTGAACAAGGGTTGTGATTGTGCCCCTTTTTCAATGCATGCTTTCAAAAAATTCTCCACATAATCTTGCTGAAAAAAAGATACTTTTTAAATAACAGAGAAATTTACACACAAGGACACAAAGACACAAAATTAATGGGAGTTTATGAAAAGAATCATCACATAACCATTATCATGGATCAGAGAAATTTGCAATCGTTACCAACTGTTTTGCATCTTTGAGATATGTGTCTTGTGCACCATCCCTCTTTGTCCTTAGTGAGTTGTAGTACCTCCATAAATTGTCTTTTCGGTCCAAAACAAGCAAGCTCCAATGATTTTCATCAGTTGACTTCTCATTGCCACTACTATTTATTAGGAAATGGAGGAACCTATAGTTCCTCCATGTGATTTCAAGATGCTTATCAAACAATGAGATTCCGAAAGTTTGAGTTTCTGTCATCTTGATGAAGTTCTATGGTCAGAGAAAATCAAACAATGGTCAGAGAAAGAGAAAGTTGAAATGACAGGAATTTCAGAAATATACACATAGAGAAATTTGAAATGCACACAATTAGCCAAAGAAAATTAGACAAGTCACATAACTGGCTTCAAGAATTATCTTAACAAGAGAAAGTAGTAAGTAAATTCCAGATAAAATCAAATAAAAGAATAGTAACATACCAAGCTCATGCATGTGAAAAAAAAATGAACTTGCTTGTTGTCCTTTTCTCCTTTGGTCAGCAAATAGTATCTCTCCATAACCATCAATAACCTGAAAATATCATTTATAATTGTAACATTGGTTTATAAAGGCTTATGGAACATGACAGAGAAATTTGATAAAAGACTTACATTGTTGACAATTTCTTTTTCTTTTATTAGATTTCCGATATCTTCAAAAGTAATGATATTTAGCTCATTTGTCCAAATGAAAGCCCTACAAGATGACAAAAAAGGGATTTAATAATTGTTAATGCAATATAAGTTAGTAAATTATTGTTTGTTATCTTCTATTTTATTTATTGTACTTACTCTAGTTCAGACACATTTGATATGTGTTGCAAGATATCTTTGACATATCCTTTATCAATTTTGCAACAAGTAGACTTCGTGGAAAAATTCAAGATTTTCTGACATTTGTCGGTTGAGGCAAAACATAGCCATCGGCATCAAGTATTTCTTTGTCTTTGGTGGTTTGCTCTATTGGCTTTGCATCTTGTTTTGAACCTCTAGTGATCTTCACAACTTTGGGATATTGAAAGTCTGTATCTTGCTTTCCTTTCCTTTCTTTTGCCTTTGAATTCTTTATCATTGATAAAGGATATTTTTTCACTATAGACAGTGAAAATATCAATAAAAGTTAAATTTCTCTGAAGTAATATATCATATTTCAATATGTAAATTTATTTGATTCAATATTTTTCAATTACCATAGACTTTTGTCTTTTGTTTTGGTTGTTGTTTGTGTGCCACTTTTTCTTGTTAGGTTATTGGTTGTTTTTCCACTTCCATTCCAACTATATATAGTGAAAATCAAATAAGCTCCAAAAATCAACGTGGTCGAAGAAGTTACAAAATCTAAAGAAAATTACACACATATGGAAGTAAATAGATAGAGAAAATCAAATAAGCAGCAGAAATCAAACTGGCCAAACTAATGTGGTTAGAGAAATTTAAATTCCAGATAAAATTACTATTGATAGAGAAAATTTTAGTAAATAGAAATTTCTCTGAGTTATGTTGATAGAAAAACATAACTTTTTGTGGTTCAAGATTTTCACTGACCTTGGGGTTGAACTTATGTCGATGTTCGGTAAGGTTGTGTTACTAGTTTGATGGATTGTTCTTGAATTTGTTCATGCAATCTAGCATTTTCAGTTTCAAGCCCTGAAATTGAATGCCTCAATTGTTGAATTGTTTTTTTATCATCATCTTTGTAAACCTCCATCATCCTTAGTTTCAGTTGGTTTGTACTGTTTCTTTCTTGAAGTTCTGAATTATTTGATGTCAAGGTTCTTATTGCAATGTCCTTTTTTTCAAGTAATTGATTCTAATTTTTCTCTTCTTCTATTTTGGATTTAGAAAGTGCCTTTAGTCTTTCATGCAGATTAGCAATTTGAGCATCCTTTGATTCCTCAAATTCTTGAGGTTGTTACATTGTTGAGCCACAAATGTTATCATGATGTTGGTTCATCCGCTCATTATTTTCTTCTTCGTCCATTTCCTCATTGTTCTCTTCTTCCTTTTCAGATTCAGTGCCTTCGTCTTCTTCTTCGTTGTCTTCTTCTTCTTTCCCTTCATATTCTTCTTTGTGTTCTACTTCTTGATTTTCTTCTTTGGCTTCCTCTTCTACACTACTTCCTTGATCTTCTTCTCCATTGCTTGTTTCTTATTCTTCTTTATTGCCTTCTCCTTCTTCATTCCCTCATTCTTCTTCAAATGAATCTTCTAATGTCTACTTGAATTTGGCCAATGCTTTTTTTGTTTCTTTCTTTTTGTTTTTACCAAGACAAAACTCTTCTGATGGGTTTTTAACTAGCTTCTCATTATCTATTTGTAACAGGAGGCATAATTTTATGGGTCAAAGAAAATTATGAAACAAGCAATATAATTTTATGGGTCAGAGAAAATTCAGATATTAGAGAAAATTAATCAAGGCATATAAGTTAATGTTACTATAATTATAGTTAGAGAAATTTGGATTATAGAGAAAATTCATTACGAGGGCATAAATAAACTAGTGTTAATCAAACAAGCAACATAAATTGAAATTTCAGAGAAAATTAATCTCAATCAATTAAGGCACAAAAGTTATTCCATATAAGTTATTGCATTGCAGAGAAAATTACAGATAAATTTTGATTAACATTGGTTTATAAATTTTGATGACAATGAGGGAAACAAACCAGTGGTCAGAGAAATTTTGGAATTTCTCTGCAACTTGAGTGGCGATAGAAATCTAACCAGTCAAGGTGCAAGAAATTCGATTGGTGTCTTCTACAACTATTTGGTTAAGCTTTGCAGGTTCCACTTGGTACATCTTGGGAATTCAGTTGTGTTACTGTCTTCCTAGTCAATGATAGTTGCATGTTCACATAGCCAATACTGTGATGAAAATTGAAGTATTTAAATTTTACTAAATACACAAATTTTGTAAGTATCATAACTGTAAATGGAACTGGAAATTCTACTTACCAGCAATGCAATGACACACCCTATAACTTTCTCTGGAGTTTTGTGCAATGCTGTTATAGAATCGATCAATGTTGTTGTTGTTGTTTCTGGCTAATCATAATTCTTCATTGATTCAAGCGGTTCCACGTACTTGATAAAAACCCACCTTATTGAATTCCCATTTGTTGCAAAAAATAGGGTAAGACACAAGTACAAGGTAACAATGATCGCTATATCTTTGAAGTCATTTTATTGCTTTCCTTTCATTACTTTGACCAATCTTTAGAATAGGACTAGTGAGCCTTGTTTCCTTTGGAAATCTTCGCCTTAGGAATGGCGTGTTTGGCTTCTTTGAGTATTTTAATGACATGGTGCCTTTACCACATTCCAAACTAAAAATCGAGGTCATGTCATTGGTTGTAAAAGTCAAGTTTTTCTTACCAATTATGAATGCTTTTGTTTTTTCATTGTATCTTTAGATGATTGCAACTACATCATCATCTGATTTCCTACACTTCCTTGGATTTATCCTTCTCGTTGTTAGAGCTTGGATCAAAAACCAGAATGGGGTCTTTCGAAGCTCAACAACTTGGTTTGAATTGAATTTAAGTGTTTGAAAAAAGGGGACAATAGATGAGAGGTTTGATCGGTATTGAATGTTGTAATTAGCTCTCTTTCTTTGGAGTTTAACATGTTTTTTTTCCTTTGAGCTTGAGTCTTTTGAAGTTGGTGTAGTCATCTTGATGCTTGTTGCTTCATAATTGCCAGACTCAGAGAGTTTCTATTTCTTTCTTGGTATTTCTGGTGTTTTGCTGCCTTTGCATTTCATCATTTCTAGACAATAAAAATGTAAAAATGTCAACATTAAATCCCAGAAAAATTTAAACATGCCAGAGAAAATTACACATAAGGAAGAAAACTAAGGTGGTCAGAGAAAATTGTAAATGTCAGAGAAAATTAGACACAGAAAATTAGATGTCAGAGTACTAATTGTTTTCCTGTGGAATATATCTAGTCACAGAAAATTTTCATTCGCAGAGAAAATAAACAAAATAACATAAACATGACAAATAAATTTTCAATAATTGCTAAAATTATATATAGAAGTAAAATATAGTCAGAGAAAATTCAAAAAAGAAATATAAATCTAGCAAGCCACAGAAAATTAAAATGTTAGGGAAAATTAAACATGGCAAGCCAGAGAAAATTTTCATTCCACAATTAGCAAGAGAAAATAAACAAAGCAACATAAAAATGCCACAAAAAATTACACAAAATTTGGAGGAAAACAAGAATTGAACAAAATAAACATACCAAAGAAATTTTTAAAAAAGAAACATAAATCTAGCAAGCCACAGAATATTAAAATGCTAGAGAAAATTACGCATACCAAAGAAAATTAAACATGACAGAAAATTAAGCCATGGCAAAGGAAGAACAAACAACTTATGTTTTTCCAGAAAATTACGCAACAAAGAAATTTGAAGGAAAACAAGAATTGAATAAAATAAACATGACAAAGAAATTTTCAAAAAAGAAACATAAATCTAGCAAGCCATAAAATATTAAAATGTCAGAGAAATTTACAGAGCACAGAAATTTAAACAAATTGAACTTGAAAATTACACAACAGAAAAATTTGGAGGAAACCAAGAATTGAACAAAATACACATACCAGAGAAATTTTCAATAAAGAAACATAAATCTAGCAAACCACAAAATATTAAAATGCTAGAGAAATTTACAAACACAACTAGAGAATATTACACATGGCAGACACACACAAGGGAGAAAAGTAATATGGCCAGAGAAAATTATAAATGCTAGAGAAAATTAGACACAAACAAGAGAGTACACTAGAGAAATTCAAATACTAGATAAATTTACAGACAAAATCACACAACAATCTTCAAGAGTAAGTTCGAAACGCAGAGAAATAATAATTTTCAAATTCATGTAGCTTTTATTACGAAATTGAAATCCTAATTAATGGAAGACTAATATAAAATGCAATTAACTGTGTTTCTAGCGAAAATCTTGTTGGATTGTAAAAAAACTTATTAGAGTGAAGATGAAACCCTAATTACGAACTGATATGTCCCGAGATGAAGATGCACTGCGATGAAGATGAACTAAGATGACAATGAACAGTAAAAACAAGTCAGAGAAATTTATGAGGAGGGAATGGAAAAGATTTTCGCAGAAGATAATGAAACCCTAATGTCGATAGTGAAAATGATTATGAAACCCTAATTCTACTCTTCTCTTACTCGTGAAGATGGTTGGATATCAGGACTGCAACTCAGTTGTCGGAATCCAGTTAAGTTTTCTCAATTGATTGTGAATACCAATTGGTTGTTGGTCGAGTGGCGATTGGAGCTCGACTTGGTAGGGAGGACTACAGTTCGATCCCCCGCAACGCCAATTGGGAGGGGGCTTGAGTCTAACCATCCAAAACTGCACCCCCGAATCCGGATTAGTCGGCCCGAAGGGTCGGATACCGGGTGGGTAACCAAAAAAAAAAAAAAAAAAATTGATTGTGAATGGTATTTTGGTCCAAGAAATAAATAGAAACATGCATTCTCTTTTTTTGCTATCCTTTATCTTCTAAATTACTATTATTAGGGACCTTAAAAAAATTCCTCTATTTTGAGGCGGAGGGACTAATTACTTAAATTATTAATTAAAATAAAATTTTAAAATTATTAATTAACTTAATAATTTATTAATAAAAAATGTCATTTTGTCATGAAACTAAAAATTTCAATAGACGTAATGTAATTTTGAGAATTAAGAGACAAATTGTATTTTAAGTCAATTATATTTATAATTACCCTATTTAATTTTAGGGGTACTTACCAATTAGTCCTATTCACTAGACTTATTTACCTACAGGTTCTAACTAATAAATTTAACACTGTAAAAATAAGAGAGTGATAAATTTATCACTAAAAATTTATTCATAAAAACAATGAGACTGATAAATTTATCACTATAAATTTATTCATAAAAAAAGACTGGTAAATTTATCTTTATCACTTAATAAATTTATCAAATAGAACTTAATGAATATTAAGCCTCCAAAATAAGACATATTGAGTAATAAGTCTCCAAAATAGGACCGATGGGTAGGTTACCATTAATTTTATGCTTGAACTAAACATGACTGTCGATGCCGGCACCCATTTCACCGAAGAGAGCAAAGATGAATACTGAGGATTGCTCTATTCCAGCATTTGTTTTTTGAGCAGTGACAGCTAGCTCTAAATTTGGAGCACTAAATCAGCTCTAATGAGTTGGAAGTTCCCAAACATAGTGTTAGATCCACCGCCACCCACTGCCCTCAGATCCCCCCCGCCCCCATTGATAGCCGTCATCTACCACCCCTGCCTTAGGTCCTCCACCGTCAATCTCAACCTCCACGACTCCAAGCCCTCGCTTCCTCCCTCCCATTTCCTACCCAGCAGCAGGCAATTACGAAAATCCATTCAGCGTCGCATTACCTATCCCTGAAGTAGTGACAGTTACCACAAGGGCAAGAACCAAGCAACAATCATCTATACCTGGTAACCAATTTCTGCCATTTCACTATATATGATATATTACATGTAGGGTTTCTTTCCGCAATCTTTGTTTTTTTTTGTTTTTTTGTTTTTAGTTTGTTATAGATTAGAGTATGGAGTAAATTCTACAACAGATGTTATTGGGTATAATATGTAAGCATTGAGAGTAGCAGCACTTTTATTACGATTTTGATTTATAGATTTTAACGTGTGGATGAAGAGAGTACTTTAAAAATGTCTTTAATTTTAGCAGACTTTAATTTTTTGCATATAATTTTTATATTTATATTTTGGGAGATGTTATGTGCACCCTTAAAAGGTTGCATGTGGTATATGCCCACCCTTCATAACAACAACACAAAATTTGTAACATTAATCATAAAATTACATAACTTTTCTCACCACCAATATGAATTCTTAATTCGCAACTTTTATCACAAATTGGCATAACACACCACAAACATTTGTATCTTTCACCATAAAAAATTGTACCTTTCATCATAGATTTCCCTTATTTTATGCAATGGACAAGCAAAAGTATTAAACTTATTTAGACATCACTTCCCACTACCCACTCAAACTATCTCAAGTTTTTATTTTTTTTCCCCTACTTTTATTTTCTTTCTTTCTTTCTTCACCTCCAACCTTCTCCTTATCTCTTAGGGGGAGTCCCAATGCTCTGAGTAATAGGCTATTTTTCCTTGGAATTGATTGTAATGAAACTGTTCATGTTATTTAATGTAGTTTATTTTTGATGCTATAAATATATCCTTCTAATTTACACCTTCATGATGTTTGCAACAAGGGAGGGGCGTCACGGCTAGAGAAGGGCGTGGGTTAGGGGTTTTGGGTTAAGGGAGGGGGGTCGTGGCGAAGGGGGAGGAGGTGGTGGCGGCGACAGGTAACGAATCTTCGTAACTTAGTTGCAGGAATCGTGCTAACAGGTAACGAATCTTCGTAAGAAACGCGATTCCGCGTTTCTTAGAAAGAAACGTGTAGGAATCGCGTTTCTGTAGAGAGAGAAACGCGATCCTGTCCAAGATGGGATCGTTGGTGAAGAAGAACAAAAACCCTAGCTTGTTGGTCAACAAAGAGAGAGGAGAAAGAAGGTAAAGAAGAACCTGATTGTGTCTGGGTATGTCCTTTGCTTCGTTTTTCTTCTTCTTTCATCACTTCGAAGGTCGTCTCTCTCTCTCTCTCTCTCTCTCTGTTTTTCGTCTCTATCGCAGTTCGTCTCTCTCTCTCTCTGTGTTTTTCGTCTGTCGCAGTTTGTCTCTCTGTCTGGCATATCGTCTTTCTCTCTCTCTCGCAAATCGTCTCTCTCTCTCTCTCGCAGATCCTCTCCTTGCTGATCGTCATCATCTCCTCTGCCTTCTCTCTCTCTCTCTCTCTGGCCTTCTGTTCTGTCATGATATATACGTATATGTAATATATAAGTAAAAAATATATATATAAGATAAAACATATAAAATCTTTAGATAAATATATATATTTAAAAAATAAAAAAATAAAAAACATTAACACATTATTATTTAATATATATCATATATATACATATAAATATATAATAAAAAAAAATAAAAATATTAATATATATAATCTTTATAATATATTTACATAAAAAAAACATTAACACATACAAATATAATATATATATATATATGAGTATATATTATACATATTAATAAAAAAAAAACACACATATATGTAAAATAAAATAAAAATAAATTACCAATAACACATTATTTAAAAAATATAATAAATAAATAAAATAATTAATGTGTATTAAAATAAAAATATTTATAAAAAAACTTTTAATGTGTATTAAAATATATATATATTACCGCTTCCCAAGGCGCTCCCAACCTAAGAAACTTCTATCGGCTCACGCTTCCTTGCTCCCGCTCCCGCCCCCGCTCCCGCTTCGTGCAACTCCAACAAAAAAAAAATTGGGGTGCATTTAGAGGCTCCCTTTTATTGTAATTGGTTTAGACAATGGGGTTCACATATTTATGTTGGTATTTGAGGAAAAACATGAGACATATTTATGATTGATGGAGGGTATCACATGACACCATCCCAGCAGTAAATAATTTTTCCAGTTTTCACATTGACAAAGGACAACTTAGACCCGACTTTTTGATGATATTCTATTTCATTTCATTTTAAGTAACCCAACCTGCCATGTGACTTTGGTTCCTTGACAAATTAGGCCCTAAAGGGACCCATTTCAGTACTTATCCATTTTGATTCACAAACCATCAAGTTAAATAAGTTATAGCTTTTTAAATAGGTTGCTCAACTCTAGAAATAAGGCATAAGCCTATGTTCCCATCAAGCGAAGACAACAAAGATGCCAACTCAAGAGCTTCCTTATCACTAAGATTTTTAATAAAATTAAAATTTTTAATAAAATTAAAATTCCATGAAATTGAGGCCAAACTAGAACATGCCAAAGATGTAATGGAAACATTCTGACAACGGACCACTCTATATAAGAGTGGGAAAGCCTTATCAAACGAAGAATCTCCCATCCAAACATAATCCCTAAAACGAACATTTTCCCCATTTCCCACTTTCAAAGATAGGAATCTTGACACGAGTGGTAGAATGCGAGAAATGGACTTCAATGGGGAACGACAATTACCCCTACTAACCACAATGGAATCTTTAACCGCAACATAATCAACTTAATTAATGAAGTTGAGCTTCAACTCAAGCCTCGGTGGAATAACCATTTGAACTAGTTACAGTGATAAGATAATAAAGTAAAAGAATTAAAGGTTTATGTAAATTGAACCTAAAACAAAGAATATTTAAATTTGGGGACTAAAGGACTCGGAAACCAATAGACATTCAAGAAAGATAGAATTGTCTTATTTAGTCCCTTCCCCCTAGTCCACTTGCATCATGGACTTCTAAATAATTTTACTTTATTCGCATCAATAGGCTAACAAGTCATCCTGGTGTGGCCAAGATCTTACTTGATACATTTGTCCATATCAATCCAGTGGATGCAAATCTCATAAATACCCATGTTTGGTGTATTTTAATTTCGAAATGTCAAATTCAAATTAAGCATATTGAAATTGTTCAGTGGTTGGCCAAGAGGGGGAGGGGGTGTTCAATAGGTCTTTTTGTACAATTGGAATGCTATTCAACAAATTGTGCCACAATTAACATCTTGAACAAAATAATTTATGATAAAGTAAATCAAGAAGCAATATAAAGATATAAACAACCACAAGGGACACAAATCTAAGTGGGAACCCTTCACAAGGTATAAAACAATGAGCTAAGTGGGGTCCCACTCCTTTTAGATTTGAGAATTTGTGGCTTGAGCACCATTCATTTAAGAATTGTTTTGAGGAGTGATGGGGTAGTTGTTGGGTTCAAGTATAGAAGGGTTTTGAATTTATGAAGAAACTCAACTTGGTGAAGGAGAAGTTTAAGGTGTGGAACAAGGAGGTTTTCAAGGATTTGAAAGAGATGAAGGATTGAATTGTTAATAGGATTGAACAATTGGATATCATTAATGCAATGGAAAGTTTAGATGAGATTCTTAGAAAAGAAAGGTTTGAACTAAATTTCAAATTTGAGAAACATATTTTTTAGAGTCAAAAGTTAAAGATGAATTGGCTATATAAGAAGGGGATAACAAGTCAAAACTTTTCATATACCGCATATGGCAAGAGGAAAAATAAGTTCAATAAAAGGTTAGAAAAACAATTTTGGGGTGTTTGTAGATAAGGAGGATTAGATTGTTCATGAGATTTTTTCATATTATTCCGGGTTGTATTTTTCGAGTCGGGTTGTAAGGCTTAGGATGGAAGGTTTGGATTTTTCTCCAAATGATGGTAGTAGATCCTGTTGGTTGGAATGACCTTTTGATAAGATAGAAATTGGAGTGATAGTCTTCAAGTGTGCAAAGGATAAGGCTCTGGAACTTGATAGATTCTCTATGGCTATTTTTTAAGATTGTTGGGATGTGGTTAAGAATGATTTGATAAAGATATCTGCTGATTTTTTTTTGTGAGAATGGCATTATCAATGCTTGCATTAATTGTACTTTCATTTGTTTGATTTCATAAAAGGAGAATCTTTAAAGATCAGTGATTTTAGGCTGATTAGTTTTGTTACCTCATTGTATTAAATATTGGCAAAGATGTTGTCTAAGAGGTTGAGAGCAGTGTTAAATTATACCATTTCTTCTTAGGGTGCTTTTGTGGAGGGTTGCCGAATTTTGGATGTTGCTTTGATAGTAGGTGGTGGAGGAGCATAGCAAATGAGGCAATGGAGGAATACACATAAGGAGTTATCTTTTAAGGTTGATTTCGAGAAAGCATACACATAAATTAAGGGGTTGTAGATTTTGTTATGTAAAAAAGGGGTTTGGAGGTAAGTGGAGGAAATAGATTTGGGGTTTGTCATCTTGCAACTTGTTGGAGCATTTTATGGCTTCTATAAGTTTAAATGAAGGTGACCTTTTATTCCCTTTTTTGTTTACTTTGGTTGTTTATGGTTTAGTTAAATTAGTGAATAGGGCTACGGGGGTTCCCTTTGTAATTGGTAAGGATTGTATTTTTGTTTCTTATCTATAGTTTTCGGATGATATAATTTTCTTTTGTTATGGTGATAAGGAGAGATGGGTCAATTTGTTTTTGGTTTTGAGAATTATTGAAGTTATTTCAGGGCTCAAGGTTAATACGCGTAACAATCTAAGGAGCACGGACACTTCTAAGAAGGTGACATATCCGTGTCGTGTCCGTGTCCGTATCCATGCTTCTTAGGTAACAATACTATGGTGGGAATCAATTTGGCACATATTATATTGAGTCAGATTGCTAGGATTTAGGTTGTTTTATTGAATATTTACCATTTAAGTATTTTGGTTTTCTTTTATGGATAATCCTAGGAGGTTTAGATTTTTGTGATCCGGTAATTGAAAAGGTTGGGAAAGGAAAAGAGCCCTGATTTTTAGTAGGGGTTATGTACATTATAGTCCGATCAGTTCTGTACAATGTACCTATTTACTACTTATCTTTATTTAAGAATCCATTGGGAAGGTTTTGTGGTAAGGTTTCGACAAGGGTAAGAAACAGTGTTGTAAAAGGCACGCCTAGGTGTAAGGTGGCGACTTGTACAAGCCGAGGCGCAATGCATTTGAAGAAGTGCAGCAAGGCGCGCACCTCGAGTGCTTAAGGTGTAAGAAAAGCACACTTTATTCATGTTCTGTATTTGGTTTTTGTTTTAATCCCAACCGTCAATTTTACTTTTTTTTTTTGGCGTGGGGGGTCTATGATGCAAATATATGTGCTATTACAGTGGTTTAAAGTTCTTAAATATTATTATGAACTGCCACCAAAAAAAAAAAAAAACCTTTCATCGATACATTAAATAGAGAAAAACCCTAACAGAAAGAAGTCCTAAAGTTGACTTCTTCTCATGATTCCGGCAGCTTCTTCTCCAGATTCCAGGTATGTTTTCCTCCCCTCCCCTACTGTTTTTTCATTTCCCCTTCCAAGTAGGTTGTTTAAGTTTTTATTTTTTTCCTTCTACTTCCAGGTTCCTTCTCTTCTCCTTCATCTTCTCTGATTTTCAGCTCTGTTTTGCTGATTTTCTGCTTTGGTTTTCTCCTTTCTTCTTCTGGTTTGCTGTTGTCTTGCGAAGATGTTCTAAATTATCTTCAGCCTCTTGCTGCCTAACAAGATAAAGTTCTCATTAATACCTCATTCGCACTGTTATGGACACTGTTTTATATATTCATTGCTATCCACTGGTTCTTTTGAATAGTTTTTTTTTTTTTTTTTTGAATGTTGGTTATTTTGTATTTGGAATGATATGTATTTTTATGACTTTTGGAAAGTTTTCTAGGATTTGCTTTACTTCTTTTATTTTTTATTTTTAAATTCTCTGTTTTAGTGGTTATAAGTTTTGAATTCTTTGTCTAAATTATTACCTTTGGTGCCTTGAGCCTTTAAAAATACTGGTAAGAAAGTCCATTCGATTAGTTAGGAAGTGGTCTCTCTCCCTAAATGCCAAGGGGTCTTGCCTTGGAGAACATTGTTTTAAAGAATAACGCATTTTTGGGTAAGTGGTTGTGGAGATTTCTCATTGAGCTGAGTCTTTCTGGCATGCCATTTTGAAAAGTAAATATAGGGTTCAAGCCAGTGTGTGTGATTCTCATGTGATTACTAGGGCGGAACTCTTGATTTCTGTTGCCATCCATTTCTCATGGTATTCTTTCTTTTTCTTTGTATATTCGGTTTAAGGTCGAGGATGGGGAGATGATTCAATTTTAGGAGGATGTGTGGTTAGGGGAGGATTCGTTTGATGATTTATTTCCTCATTTGTATTGACTTTCTTGATTCCATAGATTCTATTTGGTAGAGTTTTTAGAACTTATTTTCTGATTTTTTTTTTTTTCAAAAAAAAATTAGAAACTAATTTAACAAAAATAAACACAAATATATGTTTTAAAAATTTTAAAAATTATTTTTTCCATGAAAAGAGAAAATCACATGAAAGAAATATGTTTTTTGATTTTTCTCATCAAATCATAATGATCGTGAGACCAATTATTTAACTTCTTTATTATTCATTTTTATGGGGCTGCTTATGTTTTTCGTTCTCCTTCTCATAAGTTGATTTAGAAGGCAGAGACCTAATTGCTGCTTGTTGCCGCAAGTGCATAATGTGTAAGAGTTTTGGAGTGTATTGATTATTTATTTTATGTTGCCCTGTGGCTTTGGCATGATTGTATTGCCTTTTTCAATTGGCAGAGGTTGATCGGATAATTTTGGCGTCTTATTTCCATTTGCTTGCTATCGATTATCGAGGTTTTGGTTCCACTAAGAGGACTCGAGCCCTTTGGGATAGTGTGGTTTGTGTTTTTTTTTTGGGTTATTTGGACAGAAAGAATTGCGATAATTTTTTGTAATGACAAGTTTGAAGATATTGAAGACCTATGGTATAAAATTTATTAGTTGTCATTTTTTTGGGGGTTTCGGTTTCAATTCCTTTTAAAGTGGTATCTTTGTTTTTGATTCCCTTGTCACTTGTAACTTGTAAGTGTTATTTTTCCTTATCTTTTTTTTTATGGATTTCTTGTCGACTTGATCTACTCTCTTTTCTCTTATTTTAATTAATTTTTATATTGCTGATAAAAAATGAAGAAAGAGAGAACCATTTGGCACAAGCCGATGAACAATTCCCTAAACAAGAAACAATTACAATGTCCAATAAGGTGACTTGCAACCACTTATCAAGGTAGTATGTACAACTTGTTACCTCACAATCTCTATCTCTAGCTAGATCAACACTCCACTGGTGGCTCTTATGGCCAATCGGCCTCTTATTTGTGTGAGCTAAGAAGCATGGACAGACATAGCACAAATACGACACAGACATGCCCATTTTCAAAAAAAATGCAGGACACGCACGCGGGGACACACAAAATATATAATTTTATATATGAATATATCATTTGAAGATAATAAAAAAATATAATATAACACTTATTTTATAAATTTAAATTGTTTTTTCTTTTATTATTGTATCCTAAATTATTTAGTTCAAACTTTTAATTAATTTCATGTGTGTCTATCTAATCAGTGGACACGTGTGAGGAAGTGTCCAACAATCACCTTCGTAGAAGTGTCTATGCTTTTTATTGAGTGAGGATTGCTCAAACCATGGTTTATTACACCAATCTCCACATAACAGTGGTTTTGAGACACACTCAACCAAGGTAAAAAAAAAACTATAGGAGATGCTCTGTTTCTAAGGAAATTGTGGGTGTTGATTTTTGACCACACAACCAAAGGGGGAACTCAGTTGGAGGGCACCGGCAGAATAGATTAAGCCCAATAACCTGTAACAAGAAGATGAGAATCAGGCGGTGGTTTGTCCACCCGGAAGCACTTCGGCGATCAAGTCAATAATCAATATCTCTCAAAGATAACAAATTGTGCTCAAACTCACAAGAAAGAACTTACCTCTAACCCACGAGGGTGCTCTGCTTTTATAACTAGCAGTGACCTGATCCCTTTAGAAGCCGTACTTCAATGGACTCAGGCTCCATGCTCATCTTAGACTCTCATCTACATAGAGATAAACTCTTCTTGAGCCTTATCTCTATCCAGAATGAGATCCTCTCCTGTTCTAGGACTCTTGTCCCTTATCTGCTTAACTCGGATTTTGGTATCTCTGCAGGCAACCTCGGCCTAGCCGAGATCATCTCGACGCGTGACCAGGCCATTTGACATCTCGGCTGACACTTTGGCGTCACCTTTGCCACGTGCTGTCATTCATAAAATGTGTCCCCACAGAATTGAAGGCTCAATATCGTGTCTAGTTACAAAATGACTCATTAAGATTATTTTGAGATGTGATGAGGGCTAAAAAAAACTCTCTGAGCTCACAAACAGATCATATGTGGACTTGCACAACACTTGAGAAAGACATGGAACAACATTATACAAGAAAGACTCAGGGAAAATATAGTCAACTCTCTCTTTCTCTCTCTCTCTATATATATATATGTTTTCAAAGTCCAAACCAAGATCTTCTATCATCCTTGTACAATAAGCAAAGACACCAATAAATCTCTGGACAAGGATCTTTAGGTGGCTTGAACAAATCTTCCATGATTAAAAATAGGCTGAAACAATGAATCTTGTGATCAGGTCTCTAGGGTGAACTGACTTTTTGTTTTGCTCTAATGTCACTAGGGCGAGCTAGAGAACGAGTGTTGAGGTCTTCATTTCAACTACCATTTGTCTTCAATTCACATGTTTCTCCAACTTATTAGTCCATTTCAATTTGGCATGCTATGAAGCATAAACACCTCTCCGGAAGTCACATAATGTTGTTGGACACGTGTCGGAATGGACACACTCCGGAAACGTGTTGGACATGCTGGATAGAGACAGACACATTGAGACACTTGGTATACGCTGGAGACTTGCTGAGGACACATTGTGACACTCTTGGGGATACGTTGTATCCCATTTTTAAATTTGTTTTTACTAAAACAACATACCCAAGGTTGATTAATTTGATTGAGGTTAAATATTTGACGTAAAATAAATATATAATATTAAAAAATATGACATAATAAATATATAAAGTTATATGTTTTGCACGTGTCGCCAACATGTCATGTCATGCATTCGTTGCATTTTTTGAAAAGTTGTGTCCATATCGTGTCCCATGTCTGTATTGTGTCACGTGCAAGGTTCTGAATAGCAGTTGCGGTCGCCGTAACAGTGGCGGTGGCGCGGGCGCGGTTGCGGTTGCCGGGTGTAAAGGCCGTAGCGTAACGGTTGCGGTAACCGGAGCTGTGAATTTTTTTATTTTTCGCACAATTTGAAAAAAACTTACCGATATGCACATTTTTTTTCCATGATCATATTTATTGGGTTTTAAAATAAATATTGATCAATTTTTATAAATTTTTAAGTTTGATCCAATATATTTCATATTTTTAAATCACTATAAACTGAGTTTTTTACATTTTATTTTAATAATTAATGACTTTATATTATACAAAAAATAAATCACTAACTATTATATATAAGATAAATAATAACAAAAGTAAGAGAATAAATAAAAGCCTAAATATATATATATATATTTTAATCAAGCCAAATAGATAATGATCACACTTATTATTATTATTATTATTATTATTATTTTCAAACAATATATGTAGATAGACACACACAAACAAAATGGTTAAGTGATAGTAGCTGAATAGAATAGCATAGGTTTTACAGCTTCAACAAATCAATAACTTGTTTTTCATCTTCTCTCTTCTCTTTCTATCTCTTTTCCCCCATTTTCAACCTTTTTTTTTTGTGTTTTTTTCGAAAGAAGCAATTCGGAACCGTTACGTAACGGTGCGTAATAGGCCGTTACAGCACCGTTACAACCGCTATAGCAGCCGCTACGGCTGACACATCTGTGAATCTCAATCACACTGCAAAAGCAGCCGTAATGGATGGCGGTAACTACCACAACCGTTACGTAACGGCATTACGTAACGGTTGCGGCCGCTTTTTAAAACCTTGGTCACGTGTTTTTTGCTTCTTTGTTGGCACGACATGAATACAAACAACTCACTAGGGCAAGTCTGCGGGTGAGGTTGCTAGGGCGGCTCCCTTTTCCTCTAATTTTGCTTTCCTTCACGTATAAAGCATCAAGATAAAAAATAAATCGAACCATGACAAACACCTTACAAACTGTAAATTAAATTACATGGCCATAAACATATGATAATGGAACCCAATGGTATCAAAGACACATGTCCTAATAGTGAGTAATTTGGGGTTTGAATGGTTGAATTGAGGGCTAATAGGTAGGGAAAGGGATTAGGGTCGATTTGGAGGTGATATGAATGGGTTTTGGGGTTGAAGAGTGTGCTTTTAGTGGGTTGTGAATAGTAACCTGAGAATAATATCTTAGGTATGTGTGCAAAGAAGAAGAAAGAGAAGTAGTAGAAAAAAGGTGCTTCACCCTCGGAAGGGTTAGGCCAATCACATTAACACAATCTCAAATTTTCATAATATCAACTCTTCTATTGAATCATTGAGATTATACATATATTTATAGGCAAAGACTCTCCTACTTCTGTAAGGACTAGAACTCAAATTTAGAAACTAAAAATACTTGGCAACTACTAATAATCTAGACCAACTAAGGCTATGACTTCCAATTCACTTCAATCATAATAAAAAACGCTTTGATGACTTCTAATTCTACTCTAACTTCAAAGTAGGATACTACCTTTTGACCACTAAGATTGTTCTAGACTTACTAAAACCCATATATAATGACCCATTTAATAACTTAACCCAAAATTAAACCCATGCATGTCCAACATCATTGAAATTACCATAATACCCTTAATTACTAAAACCTACTATAATGACATAAAGACTCAAATTTGATAAATACACATAAAGACTCGAAATTATACCAAAACTTCAATTCTTGATGCCCTAAACATGCTTCATATGAAATTCCAGATTTGGCCATTTTCTTCTTTCCATGATTTTCATCAATATCATTGTACATGAAACATAACCAACATAGATAAAATCTACAACCAAGTTTTTTCACGGAAAGTGCCAACAATGTGCAAGAGTCTGTGGAACATAGTGGTTGTATATTTAGGGAATCGATATTCATAGGAAATTTCAAGAGATATTCTTTTAATAGCTAACTACGTTATAGCATCAATATAACATTATGCATTATTTTCTTTGGCTATTTGATATTATATTTCGTTTACTTAATTATTTTGTACTCAAATTATTGTTACGGTAGTTAGATAAACTGTATACTATGTTTGGATCATGAATTTGTGGAGGGAAAAGAAATGGCAAGGAAAAGTTGAAAAGTAGAAGCTAAATTTTGTTCATTTTAATCCCTTCACTAATCCAAGATCCAAGAACATCAGTATTGTTGCTTGTTGTGGACTGCTGTTAGCACCTTAAGACTTGGACACTCGGCTTGGCATGTGGTGGCACCTTGCACCTATGTCCAGGTCCAAGTCGGGCACGAGGGAGGCATGCCTAAGTCAAGGTAACAATGTGGCAGTGGCAATGCCACCAGACCCGAAGGCAAGTAATGTTTCATGTGGGCAAATGAACGGCTACACTTAGCCCGAATGCTGCTGGCAGCATAGACTTGTTGGGTCAAACAGATCAGTGGGCATGACACTTTATGGCAGACCAAGACTTACAATTTTGTGGGTTAAACTCGGGAGGGTTCAAAAGGCTGAAATGGACAGGCAGTTCATAGCAGTTCCTTGGCATGATGCAAAGCTGATAGACAGGGCAGTTTATAGCAGTTATGCTTGCAAAAAGTCATGACAAAGCCTGCTAGAATTAAGGAACTGGTCCAAGACAGTTCCAGGCAATTTCCAGCAGTTACAATCTGCAGCAGCCTTGTTGGTTTGAATTTGCCCTAGCAGTTGGGGGTGTCAACTGCTCATAACTGATTTGTAAAATGCCTATAAATGTTAAGGCATAGAGGGATTCAGACAGGTTATGTTATCTGTATGAATACTCATGTATCCTTGTATTATTTGGTGATAACAAAGGTTGGGAACGGTTCCTGTAATCTACTTGTGTATGCTTGCTTGCTTACAAAACTTATAGTGGGTATCTCGTGCATGCTTGGCTGAGACTAAGTACTGTAACTTAGTGCCATTACAGGCTAGAAATTTAAAACAAAAATTGACCCTGTAGCAACTGCCATGTTGAAGGCTAGGATTTATTAGTTGGGATATTCACTTAAACTGGCAATTATTATCATTTCTTGTTATCTTAACTAGTTCCTTAAAGTGAGATATATGGCATTGATATATGTAACATACTTTGAACCTGGTTCTTGTAGGTTAACATGCCATTGTAAAAATCTCCATTTTCTGCATTGAGGAATTTTTTTCTTGTTTATCTGCATGAAGCTTGTAAGTCTCTCTCTCTCTCTCTCTCTCTCTCTCTCTCTCTCTCTCTCGTGTTTGTATGTTGTGTTGTCACAACCCCATCCATCCCAAACTAAGATAGGGTAGTGATTGGTTAGGAGCCATAGGCCACCAAAGGCCTGATTGTATAATTCTATAGTACTCATGAAGAGAATTGGGGTAAAATCATTCTAAATAGCGGAAGTTTTTAAAATTCTTGAACCTGTTTAATCTCATAACATTCATTTAGAGCAAGTGCATAGATATATGAAATGAACACAAACTATTGCTTTATTTATTATTACAACCTTCAATTAGTCACAACGAAGTACAATTTAAAACAATGCTACTGGACATCTTATTTACCAAACTAACTATACACAAAGAGTCATTAGAAAACAGTTCTCCCAAAGAGAAGACAAGACATGTAGGTCCATCACATCATATACACATAGACAAAGCTGGCATAACCTTCACTCACTTTTGTCACCTACATACATATAGGGAGAAGGGGTGAGCCAAAGCGCAGTGAATAACATTTAATCAGTGGTGTAAAATAATGGATATTAGCATGTGTATGGTAAAAACATATTTGAACTGAGAGCTTAAACAGTTTGAAAACGAAATAGTCATATTCATTCCATTTCAAGACAATGATAATGAACATCCAATCGGTACTAACAAATGGAATAACCGGGTCGACTCCGGTTAAACAAACCCACCCATGGGTGGCATTGGAGATCTCAAACAACTGCTACTAGTATATTTTCAGTCCCCTAATAGCTGGGACTAACTGAGGATGCTATGTGTATATTTATTTCAAAATATTCATTGGATATCCATTAGTTTGAGACATTTCAATATAATTTGGATCAAACTAAGTTTTAAGCATTCAAATATAAGTTCAATTAACTTTGAAGAAATGTTACTCACCTTAAGTCTTTCTAAGTGTTAATCCCAAATATAATCAACCTACACTATATAATGCAATGCATGTTGGTATATAATCTATTTCAATAGAATTAGAGCAATTGAATGTCATTTTAACTTGTTTAAGGTGTATTAAGATTCAAACGTGTTACTTAAGTGGTGTTTGATAAAACTAAAAACTAAAAACTAGGCCTCGTTTGGCAAGTGGCTTTTTTAGCCAAAAAGTCAAAAAGTTACTAAAAAAATTAAAAAGCCAACAACCCATTCCAAAAAGTCAAAGATTCTCTTTTCTCTCTATTTTTTGCACATCTTTTTGTAAAAAGCCAAAAAGTCATCTTAAATATACTAGTTTTTTTTACATTACATTTTAGCCAAAAAGCCAAAAAGTTACTAAAAAAGTCTGTTCCCAAATGAGGCCTAAGTATTAAAAACTAAATATTGATTTTTTTAAGTTGAAAAGCTATTTAATAAAAAATCAAGTTTTGAACTAAAACAGATTGTTTGATATGTACAAGATCAAATTTGAAAATTTTTATTTTCAAATTGTATAGTGGTGGAATGATGGTGAGTTGGTAGTGGTGGAGAAGGCAATGTTGGTGTTAGTTATGACACCAATGACAATAGTGGTGGAGATTAAGAGATAATGATTGTGGTGATGTTGGGAGGATATATTGTGTGGAGATAAGGTGGTGGAATGATGGTGACAATAGTGGCAAAGGTTGTGGTGGTGCCGGCGGCAATGGTGGTGATAGTAGCGGCGGCGGCGGCGGCGGTATGGAGTTTATAATAGTGTATGTTGATACTTATGTTTAGTATTTATAAATTTGATCAGAATTAAGTTTCATATCACTTAAAATTTTTTGAACTTTTAGCTTACATTTTAAGAGACTTAAAATTTTAAGTGATATCAATTGTGGTTATCAAACGGACTTAATTGATTATCACTTAATAAATTTAGTTTTAAGTGCTAAATTAGATTATCAAACACCACCTTAGGCCCTCACTAATATCTCAAAACATTTTAGGGTTTACTTGTGTATGATTTAGGGCTGAATTAAATGAAGAAAAATAAGATTGAAACCATTTTAGAGCAATTTGAATTGTGTAGACAACGTTGACGCCTTTTGGTAAAACAACCATCTCTCACTAGAAATCTCGAAATCAAGCTCTGTTTGATACGTTAGAAATTAGACTCGTATATGTTTTCAATGATATAGGCCATAAGAATTATTTCTTTCCCAATTAATACAAATTTTCAATCAAAGTTGACCCAAAATTAGTGCATGTGCACTAATTTCCAGCAAAGAGAAGTCATTTTCAAACAGATATAACTTTTTCATACAAATTTGGATTTGGGCAAAATTTGATTCTAAATTGTAGCCACATAAGTCTAGTTGCTAGTGGTAGTAATTTCACATCAAAATTCCACATATTTTAGGAGGTATGGTCAAAATAAGGTCTAATTTGAATTTTGATGGGAAATTTATCTTTGAGATATATTTGTAACCAATGGACTAAAGCAAGCCCAATACACTTATAAGAGAGAGAAATGTACCATCAAACTTCAAATTAGACCTTGTTTTGTTAGACCCTGTTTTGATGGGACATTTGCCCCTCATAAGTGTATTGGGCTTGCTTTAGTCCATTGGACCTCAAATTGAAACGATCTTAGCCATTGGTTACAAATATATCTCAAAGACAAACGTCAAAATTCCACTTATTTTAGGAGATACGGTCAAAACATTGTCTAATTGGAATTTTGATGGGACACTTGTCTCTCTCATAAGTGTATTGGGCTTGCTTTTTAGTCCATTGGATCTCAAATTGAAGTGATCTTAACCATTGGTTACAAATATATTTCAAAGACAGATGTCCCATCAAAATTCAAATTAGACCCTGTTTGGTTTTGGGAGATATGGTCAAACAGGGTCTGAAATTCAAATTAGACGTTGTTTTGTTAGACCTTGTTTTGATGGGACATTTGTCTATCTCACAAGTGTATTAGGTTTGCTTTAGTCAATTGGATCTCAAACTGAAGTGATCTCACAACCATTAAAGACAAATGTCCCATCAAAATTCAAATTAGACCATGTTTTGTTATATAGTGGAGGTAATACCAATTGAGGTATGTGTACTTGTCTCTACTAATTGCACCACTAACTTAGTTAACCTAGATTAGCACTGATTAAGCTATGTTAGTACTAATTAATCAAGCTCAGGCCATTAATCACACTTAACTCAATTAATCATGTTTAAGTTGAATTAATCTTGATTAATTACATTGATCACACTTAATTACCACTAATCTCAATTAAGTTTTCATATAATATATGAAAATGTCTAGTACATTAGACCAATACAATTAAGCACCTTCGTTAAGGATTAAGAGCACACATGAGCATACAAGGTTCAAAAAGGAAACTTTCTAAATTTATACCCTTAAACTTCAATTCGTTTCCTACCAAAACATTTTTCAAAGTTTTTCAAATATCAAAGGTATTAATACAATTCAAACCACTTAAACATGGAACAAAACATGCATATGTCATGCAATAAAATTATAAGTGTCTGTATTTCCCTGTGTGCATATCTGCTTATTTGCATAGCTGCATGTCTGTATTTCCCTGTGCATGATTGCATGACTCTGCGTGGGTGCATTGCTGTGTGTCTGCACATGCTTTTTTGTGTTTCTGGGTATGTGGCTGGCAATTAATATTGTTTGGGATTGATCGAGTTTTTTTGCAGACATGTCTGAGCAAAGGTCGAGGTTTTTATTTCCCACCCTGCCACATACTCAATGTCTGTGGGTTCCTGGTCTTGCTTGATTGCCCTCTGGACCTTTCAGCTCTCACAATCTTCTCTCCTATTCTTACTGATTCTAAGGCTATTCTTGATGAAGATTCTGATTGTCCAGCTCATATATCTTTGGATTCTGAATCTAGGGATTCAAAGAGGCAGAAATTGGAAAAACCCCTAGATGATACAAAAAATTTCGTACACTCGGAGCCTTGTTACAAAACTGTTAGAAACTTAAACCTATGGGACATTACTTCTATTAATGTTGTGTTGATCTCAAGTCCTATGGGTATGCTTGGATTACCTTTTCTAACTCGCATGAAGGGTTTTTGTGCTAAGGTGAAAGAGGCTCTAATATTTTCCTTCTATTTGGAATTGGCTATATTTGGTTTTAATTCCACCTTACTGTTTAATGGGAATTATTTTGCTTTCTTGGTTTGGTTGTTTAATTGGGCCAGATTTATGCCACTGAAGCAGCAGCAAGACTTGGGCAGTTTATGATGGAGGATCTTGTAATGATGCATATGGAGTTCAGGCAGTTTTATGGACCTGAGGAATCTAGTTTTCCTCAGTGGATGAAATGGGAAGAGCTTGAAGTGCTTTCATCAGCATTGAAAGACAGGGTTTTGGGAGAAGATGGATCGGAACTTGGTGGTTGGATGCCCTTGTATAGGTAATAATACTTCATATGTCAGATACAAGAGTCCCCAATTTTTATTTTTTTTCATTTGTTTGTTCATAGCTTTGTGCACGTGCTTATATGGAGTTGAGGTTATTTTCTGGCCTGAATGCTGTCAGCTTTAATGTTGAGGGAAACTTTTTTGTCATATCATTTGCTCAGTGTGTCGATGTCTCAATCTGTTTTTCTAGGCTCACGTCTTTTTTCACATTTGCATGGGAACAATCTTTATCCCTGTTGGTTTGAAAACAATGCAGAAGTGAATTATTTTCTAGAAATCTAGATCATATCCTTGTGTTTATAATGTTCTAGTTGAAGAATAGATTGTATTATAACTTTGTGTCTCCAGTTGGAAGCCAAATTGCGAGATAGAGTCTACTTTGAATTAGAACTCGAAAGCTTGCACGTGTTAATTTGTAATCTGAATTTGATCTTCAAGAGCACTTGAATGTGAACTAGAAGCAGCTTGAATATCCTTCTGCGCCTTGGAAACTTCAATCCAATGTCCTTTCTAAATTAAGCCAAGGGAGGATAGTGAGATCCTTCTTTCTCTCTCTACTCTCACAATATAGTAATAGAAGAAAACTGTGAGTGTGTAGTATTCCTTTATGGCTAATTGGGATAAAAGCTAGGCTTTCCCAAGTAGGCTTTGATTGGAATCCTTAGGCCTTTCTAAGCTCTAGCTCCAATTGACTTTTTATTTTTTTTCTTCTCTTTATCTCATAAGGATAAAGACTACCAATTATTGCAATGAACTCCACTAAATAATTGCAATTGCACTCTTGCTCTCAAATAATTAGTTCTTAATAATAATATTATTAACCCATGTGTCACAAATACAATGCTTCCTCTCCACCAACCTATGTCCATAAGTAGCAGTTGAGGAATTTCACACACAACTCCATTAATTAGGATTCCGAAGTCACACGAAACTCGATCAATTCCACAAGAAGCTTCAACTTCGAATTAGCTCAACTATGACTGTCACAGTCACAATTTGATTATGAAGGACTTCTAGCAAGACTTCAACTATTGAAGTCTTTCAACTATTGAAGTTCACACGACTACTAGCAAGACTTCCAATCTAATAACGATCTTCAAAGCTCAATCAAAATCACTATGGCAAATCACATCAAATTAACATTGATGTAATCCAGGCTTGACTTGGGGTTAAATGATCCTCACGAAGCAATCTTTGATTTTCGCAATTAATTTGCTACTTGAATCAAGGAGAAATCACTTTCAAATCACAATTGGGCAATCACTTAGGAAGCAAATGATCTAACTCTAACCTCTGGTACCAAATGATGGAATCAAAGATCAAAGACTGAAATTCGAGAGAGAGATATTCCCACTTAGGAATACGTGAGCTTTGCTCTGAAAATACAATCTTCAAAATATCAAAAGTTAGTTAGAGAGCAACTGACGACCTATTTATAGACAAAGCTACCTCAACTGCAACACTAACTCAACTAACTACTTGCATCAATATTTCTTATTTTCATTTATTAATTTTAATCTGCATGGTGAATATATGTGTATATGTGGGGTGTAATGAAGGGTGCTTTTCAGTGCAGCTGATGTGAAGGATTGCATACAGAAGGTTCAGGTTCTTAAATATGCTGAAGAAACTTGCTACAGTGGCACATTGATCTTAAAAGCATTCAGCTCTGGCCTAGAAATAGGCACATGTAATTGGACAATAAATGGTCCAAAAAGAAACATTGCGTGTCTTTCCAGTTCCATCTTTGTATCTTCTTATGCAATGAATTTCGATTACCATGCTCTTCAAGGATATGATCTGGTTTTATATTCTGATTTCTCACTCCTTGATGTCATGGAAGATACTGACAATGATAATTATTTTGCGCCAGCGGCAAACAATTTCTCAGCTACTAGGTATCATCACTTTCTGCACTTTTGACAATATTATCAAGTGGGATTCTATGTGTACTTTAGGAATCTAAGCTTGCTGTAGCTGAAAAGTTAACTGTATGATTTTAAGGTTTCTTGTAAATTTATTTTCACTTATTTCTTTAAGCTTTTCAGCTTTGCAATTTACTTGTTGCAGTGATGATAGTGATACCCAGGATGTCAATTCTGAGTCATTGCTTAACACTGATGAGAATTTGGAGGAGACGGAGAAATTAGCTTTTATATCCTCCTGTGCCATAGATTCTGTTAAGGCTGGTGGTTCAGTCCTTATTCCCATTGGACGGCTTGGAATTGTACTGCAGCTTTTGGAGAATATTTCAAGTTACTTAGAATCTTTAAATCTGAAGGTATATATTGTCATTTTTTATTTTTTTTTTAAATGTCTGATTTTGTAGCTATTACAAACTCTGCTACCATTACTCCAGATAGCTATTTTAGATGTTCACCTAAACAAAGAATCACTCCTTGAAACTAAAGAAGAGAACATACAAACTTGAATGGGGCTAATCTATTAGAGCATTTTTGTTTGGAGGGACATGGCCTTCGGATTGGACTACTAATCCAACAAAATACGTAATCTGATGTTTGGCTAAAAAAATTAGAATTCGGACTACTAATCTATCTGGAAATGGCATCCCTCGTATGAGGGACTATTAAATCCTTAAGAAGGGATGGGATACAAATCAAGGGATTGAGGAAAGTCTAGACTAAGTGACTAAATTAAAAAAGTAACCCCTTCATTAGTATGTAAAGCTTCCCATGAAAGCTTGGTTTATTTTATATTGTTAAAACAAAAATCTGTTATGGAAACCAAAGGTGTTTTTTTTTTTGTTTTTTATATTTTTTAATTTATTTTTTAACATATTTATTCTTTAAAATAACACGGAAAATGTTTGTATGTCTTTTTTCTACACCATTCTGTTTGTTTTGTTTTTTTGTATATAAAAAATAGAAAAACAGAAACTGTATTTTGTTTATATATATGGAAACTGTTTCACTTCTTTCTTTCATTTCCCTTTTTTTTTTCTTTTTTCTTTTTCCCCAAGAAATATGCTTTAAGATAACACAGAAACTGTTTTTCAATAAAGTAGAAAAAAAGGACACTATGGTCATTTCATTATCTCATGTCCTGTTCATTTTAGACTCCTCAGAATCTTGGGTGAATCCAAACATTGGATAGGGTACCTAATTCAAAAGGATTGATAATCCCAGGACTAATAACGGATACTAATTCCATCTAATCCAGCCCGATCAAACAAACCTGACCTTAATGGCATTTGTCTAGTATAGGAATATAGTTTGATGCCTCAGTTACTGAGCAGTACCAGTTAAGGCATCCCTTTCTTGATGCTTCAGTGTACCAAAAATGCACTATTTTATCTTACACCCGCTCTACTGAAAGGGGGAAAAAAATTAATTCATTTTGAGCATTGCTTTCTTCTAATCTGCAAGAAAAAATATTTAATTTATTCTGAGGATTACTTTCTGCTAATCTGCAAGTCATTAGCCCTAATTAATTTAATTGATCATGCTGTAGGTCCCTATGTTTATTATCTCTTCTGTAGCAGAAGAATTACTAGCTTTCTCAAATATTATTCCTGAATGGTTATGCAAGCAGCGGCAAGAAAAGGTACCTATTTTTGGAAAAAAAGTATAATTTTATAGTGGTAGAAACTTAAAAAGCTATTATACTTTTTTGATTGGTCTTGCAGCTGTACTCTGGTGAGCCATTGTTTGCACATGTAGACCTTATAAAAGAGAAAAAGCTTCATTTGTTTCCTGCAGTTGATTCGGATAAATTACTGTAAGATGTTTCCTTCCCTTTCAGATTTAAGAGTATCTTTTACTTGCATGGATGTCCAATCTTGTATCAAAGGAGAATTGTATTTTGTAAACATTTCTGCTGATAATTTACTAAAAAATAACGCATTGACGTTAATTGTGGTGATTCAATTTATACCTGTGGTTATTTTATCTATGCTTTGTTCTTTTTCCGTATAAAAAGTAAAACTTAAGTCTGCATGCAGAAGAATCTGGCAGGAACCATGCATAGTATTTTGTTCTCACTGGAGCCTGCGGCTTGGATCTGTTGTTCATTTGCTTCAGCGTTGGTGTGGGGATCAAAATTCTTTACTTGTCATGGAGGTACTATTTTAGTCTATTTGTTGTTTTTCTTGTCTGTCAAGTACAATTCTTTCTAATTGTATTATCTAGCAGCATCATATCCTGGTCTTTAGTGTCTAAAGATTAAACTTGTGTTATTGAATTGGGACTGCCTTTACTAAATAACATGGTTTGTTTACAATCTTCAGAAAGGAGTGGATGCTGATTTGGCTCTCTTACCTTTCAAACCTATGGCAATGAAGATCCTGCAGTGTTCATTTCTTTCTGGAATGAAGTAAGGTTTTGTTTTTCATTTGTTCTCTCTGTGTCTGCTACCAACAAAATATATATAAATGTTTGTATCTATATATATCAGCATACGTTGAATCTGAATTAAAAAAACAAGAATGATACACCAAATGAGAATGCTGTCTAATAAAAATCTGTATGCATACGTGAACAAGCAAATCAAGTACCAAATGATACAGCAAGACATATGGGCACAAGTCGGTAAACAATTCACAGTTCAAGAAGTAATTACAAAGTAAAAGTTAGGTGACTTGCAACCTTATACCTAGGGAGTGCTCTCAACTTGTTACCTCAAATCCTGAAGCTTCTCTTGATCTCCACTCCGATGGAGGCTCTGATGTACAAATTACAATCAACCACAAGACGCAAGGGTGAAAGGGTTTGTCTCTGCTGCAATAGTTTGTTGCAATCAATGGACCTCTAATCTGTTACAAACAGGGCAAAGTGACGTGAATTGGATGGATTTGGAGTTGAGTTACTGTATGATTTTTTAAACTGATTATTTCTGGACTCACTCAAAGTTCAGTCAGAAATAAAGTGAAACGGTACAAGGAGAGCTTCTAAGGATAGAATAGAGATTATCAATAATAGCTCTTTGATGCTTGAATGCTTTATCCACACTCTTATTTATGGACAATTTCCATAAAAAGTTATGTTCAAATATGTGTCATTATTGGTAAAAATAACGACTGGCGCAAGGTTGCTTGAGCAGAGTCTCGAGCGATTCCATTTGGTGCAAAATCGTTCTTTTCTCACAAGGCCACTTGAGCGCACCTCTGACCAAGTGAGATTTTCCAACATTGCGGCAGAATATACCCATTCATTCAAGCAAAGTAATGAGCACCTAATTTCTTTTGTCCATTTTGAATTTTGGTGGGAATTTTTAGATGCAGTTGGTTCCTCAAGCAAGGTTTCAAGGTATACTTTTGAGTGTGTGGTACTCACATAAAACTTGGCTGGCAACTGCAACTCACTTGGGCAAACTGTTTTTTTGCTTTCAATGCTGCAATTCAACCTGTTTTGACTTCCAAAGCCAATTAAAACTACTCCATAGCACAATATACTCACTCCAAACATATTACAAGACAATACAAGCTTTCATAAACCATCCAAACATATTACACATCTTTACAAGTTCTGTAATCTCATCGCACGCTTCTCAAACATCATACACACCTTGCATCTGCTTAACACAATACAAATTGCCCATGCCAACCAAATATACAAGTAATCACCCACTTCGGCATTTCCGTGACAAAAATCTATTTCACAACACCATTACGATTCAACTCATGAAGAAAACACTTCTCCAAGATGTACAAAAACAATATTAAACACAATGTAAGAGATTTACATGACTCTTTTTCTTAAAGCAGGATAGACTCACCAATCATGTTATATGAAACAAAAAGTAAAGGGTTTATTGCACCAAGAACATCGCAAATATTAACGAATATCAACTTGCCCCCCTCCTCTATGAACCCATACATTTTGACCCCTTCTTTTATAAGATACAAGATACTACAAGCTTTCCCAAACCCTCCAAACATATTAAATACTTTTGCTAGTTTACCAACCTCGTTACAATATTTTCAATCATGCGTGCATTGCATCCTCTAAACACAGTACACATGTGCACGTTACAAATTACAACTCAACGGAATTTTGCCTATGAAACATGCCAACCAAGTCAAGTACACTAACATAAGGGCCTGTATATCTCCCTTGGTTGACATAGCTTTCAGGTAGTTCAGAATATGGTATCACTAAATTCAACCAAGGTTATGCGGTTATTGAATGAAAATGGATGGTAAGATGATTATTTACAAAGATTTATGTGCCAAGTTGATGTTTCTCCAATATTGTGTGTATAATTTTTTGGTTTTTACGTGGGAGGGAGTCCTCAAATTAGATGGTCTGTACCTTAAGTTTGAGACTTAAGATCGAGATGCTTGCTTGTTGAACCTTTACCAAGTGAGATTCCATCTGAACATGAACTGTTTCTTTTTCATGTTGTATGACTTATTTTATGGCTTACAGAATCCAGCCTCTTTGCTACCTTTGTGGAACAACCCTTCTTTAGGTTTATACTTTTCCATTTATTGTTTTATAGGTTGCAGAAAGTTCAACCTTTGCTGAAGATGTTGCAGCCAAAAATTGTTTTGGTAATGTGCCAATTTTAGTTTAATGAATCTAGCTTTTCTTTATAATCACACCTTTGGTATGTGTGACTTTTTTTTTATTATATAAAATTCTAATTTTTGTGTTATGCTCAAGCTAGTTCCCTGAAAAATTGAGGCGCCATTTCAGTTTTTCAAGTGCAAGTCCAATCTCATTCATACAATACTCTGAAAATGAAACACTGCGTATACCAAGCTTGAAGCTGAATTCAGAGTTGGACATTGCAATAGACTTGGCTTCCCAGCTCAAGTGGACAAAGTTGAAACAGGAAAACATCAATATAGCAAGACTAAAGGGGGAGCTTTTTGTAGAGCACAGTAAACATCTGTTACTCCCTGGGAATGGAAATGGAAATGAGCAAGTAGTCGGCTTTTCACAGAGTAGGCTATTTCTGCAGCACTGGGGTTCACTTGATGTGCAAAGTCTCGTGACAGCATTGCACAATATGGGAATTAATGCATCTGTTGAACAAGGCAAGCATGATGCTACTACTCAATCAGACTTTACTGTATGTGTTCTCGAGCCTAAGAAGGCCTTGATTAAAATCAATGCAACAAGTACTGTTATTAGTGCCGCTGATGAGAAATTTGCCGCCTTCATTTTTGAAGCCGTCTGCAACTGTTCCTGTTTGGCTGGCATTTAATAAAACACAAAGGGGTTGTTGGTTCCTCTTTTATCTGTTTATGCTAATTATTTATTTTATTTCTTTTGTATCTAGATTCTAGAGGACTAATAGAGAGAAATATATCTATATCTTTAGCTAGCTTTTTAGCTAATTAATCCTCTCCGCTCTGAAACTGTTACTAAAGACTATCTGGCAAGTCTTTTGTTCTTCCTCCCGGCCCCATAAATTGTTAAAGAGTATGTCCAGTGATCATGATATTTGATCTATAGTTGATCCATAGTTGATCCCATTATATCATCCATCCAGGTGAGGGAGGGCAATTGAAGACCGGACCTGGAACTACTTCACTCTTTAATTTCTAAAAAAATTTGATTTCGTGAGTTGGGGTGATAATTTTCTTAGAAGTGGGGTGGGGCACTATGTTTGTAGCCCAATATGCATATGCAAGCAAAAGGTTTTGATCAAATAATAATCACCAGTATAAAAAATAATCCTTCACTTCATATGCCCTTGGGTGGTTTTGTTTTTTGTCTTTCCCCCCCACCAACCCCCCCGGTGTCCCTATCCTCTAGAAGCAAAGGTGGTTAATGTTGTCTGGCCATTTAAATTAAATTAGAGGGAAAAAATAAAGGGTCCATGTTTTAATATTAAGAAGGTACTACTGGGTTTCTGTTGTCATGCAATGATCAACAATTGGGATCGATACTTCCCAAGTAACAAAACCGAAATGGGAACAAGGGAAACAGTTCTCTGTATATTTTTCGCTTCTAATGTCACAACGCGGTAACTGGTAACAATTGTGTGGTTGAGAGGCACCCACGACAGACCAATGAGATATATCTTACAATATTATATGTACAAACAATCACAAAAAAAAAAAAAAAAAAAAAAAAAGTAACTAACGTATCTCAGTAGTTTCTCAAGTCTAAAATATTTTCTTCTGCACACACCACTTGCAATTTATTCCAAACATGGCAATGAAATCAATCAATCAATCACAATTCATAGATGAAGCATATAGTTTGAGAAGAAAGGGTAGAGCGGGTGGTCTAGGCAGGCAGGCAGGCAGACACAGACTTAGATTCTTGCTCCAAGCAAGGTCATCAAGAAGTCCTTGTAATATCCTGAAGTGTCACCAATAACTGCATCATCGAGGTTAGTTTTGTTCATGTTGAAATACTCTCCGATTTTCATCATCTCAATTTCAGCTCAAGTTAGCTCTTGTTAGCGAATCTTCATCAGTTCCGAGCCCAAGAATTGAAGCTCTAATACCTGGTGATGTTTCGAGCAACCAAGAATGGAAATTTAAAATATTTCCAAACAAGGGTCACATTGAAATATTTCAAAGAAAAACTGAAATGATACTTAGAAAAATGAAAATAAAAAAACAGCTACCCGAAAAATGATAGCAGAAAATGATTCCAAGGATGGCAATAATTGCATGCAAAGTCAGTATTCCATCTTATATTTTTTTGATACATCCATCACAGTAACCTTCCTGTATAAAAACAAAATGGCAGGAAATGAAAATCATCTTGGATGGATGGATGGAAGTGTCTTTGTAAATCATAATAGGGCAAACAAACATTTAAACAAACTGAAGGGCAGCCTGTCTAAACTACCAATGACTTCATTAAAATTCAAGTATTGTGTTGGTTGTTTGATTGTTTGCCTGTATAACCATCATGTTTTTACATGCATTGGATAAGACCAGTAATATATTTGTTCAAATAAACTAACTAGGTTCTGCTTTTTCCAATATCTGCTGGAATGTGCAGCTATGTTTCACAATATTTCAATGTCAGTTGTGTTACATGTTTTGGAATAACTGTATGGTTGTGTTATATGATACTAACATTACTATCTGAACTGCCTTGATAACATTAGGCGGACCATGCTATCCTTTTATGGAAGCCGAGGCTGGTGAATTGACCGTAGGAGATGTGGAGAAATTGCTGAACTTGTACAAGCATGTGGTGAAAAAGTACACAAGCTTTTGCAGTGCTGCCAGACACTTGAACCAACCCAAGGAACAAACAAAGAAAGATAATAAAATGGGAAGATTGAAGAGCAACAACAAATTTGTAAGTATTATATAGAATTGTAGTTTGCATTAATTCCTGTTATATCTAACTGCTTAATTGGGTTTGAAAGGAAATGTTACCATTTGTGCTCTGCGCTAATTATCTTTCCAAAATTTTGTTGTTTAATAATAAATTAAGGGCATAAAATATGTGCTGGATCACATTAATTTTGGTGGCAAGAGAGAAGGGAGATTTGTTGATACAAATAGCAATTCTCTTGAAATACACCCACCCTTGGAACGGTTAGACATAAACAAGATTTACATTTACAAGAAATACTACATTAAGGGAACACCAAAAGTTATAGTCAAGTTAGACCCAAGCTTGGAGCTATTAGTTGTTGCTGCTTCATTTCTGCATGTCCTGCTGTACAACATGCCCATTTTAGGAGCCTCATCGAACTGAGCATCCTTAGATGCCTCTCTATAGGAGTTTAAACATCTCATGCAGACGAACTTTGCTGGGATTGCATTGTAGCAGTCAATTCCAGCACACCTAGTGTGCTGCCAGATGCCACATGTATCACAAGCCAACATCCGCTCTCCATCATCATCCTTAGCCCCGCATCTACAATCTACCGTCCAGTTCTCCGTTCCCCTCTCCATTCGGAAACGACTAAGCCCATGTGTTCCAAGGCATTTGCCTCTAGCTCGTATTGACCCCTTTGATCCAACCAGAAGTTTCAGTGTCATGGAATCATCTAAAGGACCATAATCGAGCACTTCATCAATTTCAAGCCTCTTGAACAATACATATACTTCTTGAAAAGTTTTTGTGGCTTCAAGTTTTAAGTCAGCCACAGAAGCATTCTGTGGCAAGATTAAAAGTTCTGGGGGTGGGGGTGGGAGTGGATCATCTTTTGGGTGGTCTGCAACTTCCACATGACACCATATGTAGATTGCCGATGGTGTTATAGCTGCTGCCTTTTTGTCAGGCTTATAGTCCTTGACAAATTGTTTGCAGTCTAGGATTTTGGTTGCAGAATCAATTATGAGTTCTCTTTTCGCATGAGATCTGTAGCTTAGCATCGTATTGGGATGTAGAATACAATCATACAAAAATTTCAAGTCATGAATGAGATGTTCTTCTGATGGGCGGTTGGAGTTTGTGCCATCTTGATTCAACACAAATCCAAAAGGCTCAAGCCTGTTTTAGTATAAGAAAAAAAAAAAGAGTTAGCGACATCACAGGCAGAAACGTGCAACAATAAAATCGTACAGGAAAAAGAATGATGTGTGCCTTGCCTTGCCTTACCTAAACTCAACAGCTGAAGAAGTTGGATTGCATCGGGAGTTAACCACCCTGCCATTGGGTGCCATCTTTCCGGCCAAGTGTTTGAGGCAGTAATTAAGGAGCTCTGGTGAGGTCACCTTGCACAGAGCACCCTTGAGAGCACGCCGTGAGACCCAGCTGGGGGTGTCACTTGCTGCCGCAGCTGCTAGCAGCACTTTGATCATTGCTTGTTCTACAGATTCCACATCATTCATTGTCCAAGCACATGGAAAGTTTGTTGTAGTTGTAGTGTACTTAGGCTTTTTACGTGTTTCATTCTTTGTTGTTGTTGACCTATGACTTTCATGGATCAGCGTTAAGATGAATGAGAAGAGGTCCCTTAATGATACCAATGGAGAATCTTCTTCTGATATGGACTGGTAGAATGTAATTAGTGCCTGCAATTGAGTTGGGGATGTACGGTGACGGCCTTGGAAGTAGAACAAGGATAAGGGTGTGTTTGAAAGAGTTTGAACTGCTTTTCGGTAGGCATCTAATGTGAGAGCGTAGCTCCCAGCTCCAAACTCATATCCCCAGTTGCTGTACCAAGGATGGCTATTGGTAATTGCATGCAAAAGTCGATATTCCATCCCGTATTTTTTTGATACATCCATCACACTAACCTTTCTGTTTTTAAAACAAAATGGCAGGAAATGAGAATCATCTTGGATGGATGGATGCAAGTCTCTTTGTAAATCATAATAGGGCAAACGAACATTTAAACAAACTGAAGGGAAGCCTGTCATTCTCACTCATTGCTTGTTTTTCTCTGTTTCTTGGTTCCAAATGATTTTCAGGCCATTGTCCAGTTGTTAAATTACTATGGGGTTATTTGGTGTAGCTTATAGAGCTATTTATAATTTTGTTTATTTTAAAATTGAGTCAATTTTTAGTGCAATTTTTATTTACTATTTATAAAGAATGGGTGAGTTAAATAGTTTGAAAAAAACCTAATTATTGAAAAGAAAGAATTTTTTAGTTTTTGCTTTCTAATTATTAACTTTCAGCTTGTTTGGAATTACACTAAACAGTTTCTATATTAGTTCTAGCTATTTTGTATTTAAATATGTATTTGATATCAAATGACACAATTATCCTCTATTTTTCCTATTGAATTTATTTAATTACCATAACATTGTGTATTATTCAACACATGAAATTCAAGTGTTAAAATATATAGACAATGCTTGAACAGAAAAATAACATATATTAAAATAGGCATTTTAGTCTAAAAATTAATGACATCATTATTTTTTATCCTTCTGATTTAAGGGTATAGACCAAAAAGTTACGAATATAAATTTTAAAAAAACATGATATAATTATACTAAAATTGTGAAATAAATATATTGTATGCTGTTATGAAGACTTAGATTAATTACACTTTACCGCATGAATAATCAATAGATATCACTTTACTCCCCTCAATTAAAAAATGTTACATTGTACTCCCTTAAAGGCATGGGAAGCATCAATTTCTTTCCATTACTACATTCCAAATATCAATAATATATATATATATACATATATTTGTGGTAGTTGGTGAAATTTTAGTGGCTAATGGAAAAGCTAGATTTTTGTTGATTCCCAAAAGAGTATTGTTGAATAATTTCTCAACCAAGAAAGAAAAGTAGCTTTGATATAACCGTTTATTCTATAATAGAATAAACATATTTGTACTTCCACCTTGACTTCTCTGCTAAGCTATTTGCTTCATAATACTAATTCTGAGTATATAAGCTAACATCAAAATGAAGATTGCAAATAAATAAATAATGTTCGATGAAATGTGAAAGGGATTTTGGTTCTTAGAGTGTTGTGTGTTGATGGGAGGCTCAAGTCTATGCACAAAGTGAGTGAGGAAGTTGAGGTGGTCGAACTTGAGACTCAGGAATTGCAGGGGTGGAGAATTGATACCGACTGAGCAATAGTTCAAAGATGTAAAATGTAATTAAAAACTTTTTGTTATCACCAAGCAAGTGTCCAGTTACAACCTGAAGCCCTTCCAAATAAGGTCTCTCATAAACAAAACTAAAAATTCCAAGACATCTCTTTTTTAAGACTGCAGTTCATTTATACAACCCAAAAGGGTTTCAACCACGAATTTCACAAACTCTGTACATGGGAATGCTACTCAGCCTACTACCAGAAGAGGGGAGGTTGCAGGGGAAAGGAAGGAACCACCCAAAACCAAATAAGAATAAGAATAACCACAAATACAATGATGATTAATGTTCAAAATAGAAACTATTATTAAGTGATAAAAATTAAATAAATAAATAAAATAAAGTCCAAACCTAACCTGACTGCGAGGGTTTTACACAATTTGTCCCAGAAGTCAATGATATCACGTCCTGAAAGAATGGTCGAGCCGCCTTCTCTTCCATTGAGAGTAAGGAGGTGGCCGAAGCCATTTGAGTGAACCACACCATGCAAAAGATGACTTGTATCCTCAAGTTGAAGGTACACCCAGTCCTCCTCCACAGGATCATCATCATCTTCATTGGCCGTAATCATATAGTTGCATGACTTGCACCTATTCCTATATACTTGTAAACAAGGGATTAATAAGTAAAAGAATTCTAGTTAACAATTTTATTTTCTTACAATGTCACAAAATATTAGTTCTACATTAATAATACAACCAGTTAAAGATATACTAGATCACATTATACAATACAATACATTCTTTCAACAAAAAGAAAAGCAAAAGCTTTAATTTAATACACACCAATGATAGAAGAATGTTATTTGGGGAAAATTCTTTTTTGTACCTTGAATCCAACGGATACAGCAGATTGCCACACATTGTGCAAGCCTTGTGATGTCCCCTGCTTCCTACCCCTTTTTCTTCTTCTAATTGTTGTTGTACTAGTTGGCCATTGTTATTGCCATTGTCATCGCCATTGCCATTACTCCTCCGAATAATGAAATGATATCGTTTTCGGCACACCGGATGTCCACTCCAACCTTCACCACCAAATCCAACCCACCCACCTCATGTTATTTTCTAGTTTTAGTTCTAAATCTTAATTCAAGGTGAATTAAACAAATAAATGTTCAAAATTGTTTAATTTTAGTTATTGCATTTTTACGTTTTACAGGGTCTCTAACTAGGTAAATTAAAAAAATAAAGTTTTTTTTTTTTCTACCTTCATACTCATTTGGATTGGATGATTTGGAAAGAAAAGATAAAGAAATCAATCTTTCTTAATCCCAATCACTTATATTAATTACTAAATAGGAGAGAAATAAACTCATTTTTTAAATCTCTTCAAAATTAGAGAGATTAAGAGAAGAAATAGAAAAATTACTAAATTTTTATATTACTAAAATTGTCCATTTATTTACAAAGAAGTAAAATAACATGTAAGATTTGTTTTCTTTTCTTTTATGTAATTTATCCAAACAAAATTTACTTTTTCCCCTTTTTTTATATATATATTTTTTTCTTTTCCAACAAACCAAACAGAGTTTAAAGGGAGGAAGAAATTCGGATTCTTAAAACTGATTTTTTGAATAATTGAGATTTTAATTGTACAAAACTTAAAGGGGGTGTTTGTTTTGGAAGGATTGGACATGGGATTTTTCAAAAGTTTTACTCTGAATTAATAGTCCCTCCGAATTATTAGTCTCATATTTGTGGGACTATTGTATTCCCTCAGGGGTGAGATAGAAACCATGAAATAACTCATCCTGTAGAATTAGCTAATAAAATTACATTTTTGCTCTCTGGTATTTAATTATATATTATATTTAGTAAAATTCAATAAAATTTAAATGTCTCAATTTAAAAATAAAATAATTTTATTTATGTTTTATTTTAAAATTTTGTTTATATTTTATTTTATTTCATTATTTAAATTTTAATAAATGTTTTATTTTATTTCATTATTTAATTATTATTATTATTTAAAATAAATTTATTTAAAATTTTAATTAAAAAATTACATATATTTTTATTAATATTTAATTTATTTAATTTTTTAAAAATAAAATTTATTTAATTGTGCAAAAAATAAAATAAAATAAAATAAAATTTTATTTAATCTAACTAAAAATAATTAAAATATTAAAATTATGTTTAATATTCTTATTACTTAATAAATAATTGAAAAAGATAAAATAATCATTTGAGCATTTTTCTTTCTCCATAATATTTCAAATAAATATTAGATTCACTAAAAATAATCTAATTCAAACATTTAATCCCATGACTAAAAAAACATAGGATACAAATTCAATCCAACTAAATAGTCTGAAAACAATGTATCTTAAGATTAATAATTTGATAGATTACAATTCCCCTATCCAGCCCGTCTAAACAAACACACCCAAAGGGTATAATAGTAATATTAATGATAATTACTTTAAAAGAAATGTATCCAACCAAATATATTCCAAATAAATATTAGATTCACTAAAAATAATCCAATTCAGATATATAATTTCATGACTAAAAAAACATAGGATACAAATTCAATCCAACCAAATAATCCGAAAACAATGTATCTTAAGATTAATAATTTGATAGATTACAATTCTCTTATCTAGTCCGTCTAAACAAACACACCCAAAAAGTATAATAGTAATGTTAATGATAATTACTTTAAAAGAAAACCAACTATTCAAAAGATAATAGTTTTACCTGATTTAAATAAATATATTCTTTACAAAAAAAAATATAAAATCTGAATTAAATTTGAAATAATATAATGAAAAAATTAATATAATTTAAATAAGATAATGACTTTTTAATTTTTAATTATACCAAACTACCAAAATCACTCTATCCAAGAGTTTCGACTCACCAACGACACGACATAGGTCGCAGTAGACGGATCTGGATGTGGATCTGGTGACGTCCTCCTCCACGATGTCGAGGGCAATGACGGCGGGATCTCCATCGCCGACGACCAGATCCCCGATGCGGAAGAGGATCTGCCACTTCATGAGACATGGGAAGAGGGAGGGAGCGAAAGTGTGGCGCGCGTGCCTTTCCAGGAAACACCGGACGCTCGACCTGAACGGAGCCACACCAACGCCATCACAGGCTGCCGGAAAATCAAGCAAGTCAGGGAGGTCAGCGGTGACTCTTCTTCGACAATTACCACTACTTCTCATCCGCTTCAACCTCCCATTATTTACAACCATCACTACCTTCCTTATTATTACTAATACTTTGAGCTTCAATAAATAACAAACAAACAAAAAATTGTACTGTGAATTTGAGTTTTACTGGTTCCTATGTTTTTTGTAATAATATGTGAAAAAGAAAAGGAAGAGAGATTTGATTAGAAACGAAAGAAGCAGGGTTAGGTTGGTTTATATATATAGAACTCGGACTAGAATCGAATAGCAGTTTTGCTTTCCCTTTTAGTTTTGGGTTCGGACTTTTGGCGGTTCGTCAAACGCTGTTTCAAAATTTTCGTTTAGAAAAGGAAACTGTTAAGGCACCGTTTGGCAATGCAAATTAGGGCCATACAAAAGAGGCTAAAGTAGGGGCATTTCCCTAAATAGGTCAAAATAGTTTGGGAATTCCCAAACTAAGCCTAGTTTTGAAAGATTTCCCAGAATAGGCTAAATCGCAGTTCACAATCGCGAGTTCAACCTTTTTCCAACCATTTCCCGTGAAAGTTGGGTAAAGTTAAACTCGCTGTTACGAAAAGCGAGTTTCATTAAGAACTCGCTGTTAGAAAACGCGATTTTGATTAATTTTTTTTTTAATTTGAACTCGCGGTTACAAAACGCGATTTTATCAAAAAAAAAATTTCTTCTGAACTCGCTGTTCTAAACTACGATTTTATAAAAAAAAAAAAAAAATTTCTGAACTCGCTGTTTCAAATCACGTTTTTTGACCAAAATTTTTTTTTTTTTGAACTCGTGGTTGTAAACCACGAGTTTAACTGAAAGCTCACACACAACGCACACAGCACACAGCCACACCACACCACCCCACACACTCTCTCTCCCTCTCTCACTGACACATCACTCTCACACACATCACACTCTTACATCAAAGTAAAAATAAATAAATTTTAAGAATTAAATAAATATAAATAAATAAATAATGTTTAAAAATAAATAAATTTTAAGAATTAAACCCTAAACTCTAAAATACAAAAAAAAAAAAAAACTATCTCTAAACACTAAAGTAGCGTTTGATAACGTTTACGTTTTCGATTTATGTTTACAAAAATTTTATAAGCTGATTTTTGTTTATTTTTATAAAAACATAAATTACAAATGCGTTTGGTTTGAACAAAATATTTAAAAAAATTTAAAAACATAAACTAAAAAATATATTTGTTCAAGCTTAAAATATTTATATTTATATTTATTATTTATGACAATGGAATCACACATATTATAATTGAAAAAAAATTAATTAAAAAAACAATTGAAAAAAATCCAATTGGAAAAAAATTATAATTGGAAAAATAATATAATTGAAAAAAATTAATTAAAAAAACAATTGAAAAAAATTTAATTGGAAAAATATATTATTTTTTTCCAATTAAAGTTTTTAATATATTTTTCCAATTATAATATATTTTTCCAATTAATATATTTAATATATTTTTCCAATTTTAATATATTTAATTTTTTTTCCAAATAATTGGAAAAATATATTAAATATATTAATTGGAAAAATATATTAAATTTAATTGAAAAAAAATTTAAATATAATATATTTTTCCAATTAAATTTTTTTCCAAATAATTGGAAAAATATATTAAATATATTAATTGGAAAAATATATTATAATTGGGAAAATATATTAAATATATTAATTGGAAAAATATATTAAATATACTATAATTGGAAAAATATATTAAAAAAATTTAATTGGAAAAAAAATAATATATTTTTCCAATTAAATTTTTTTCAATTGTTTTTTTAATTAATTTTTTTCAATTATATTATTTTTCCAATTATAATTTTTTTTCAATTGGATTTTTTTCAATTGTTTTTTTAATTAATTTTTTTCAATTATAATATGTGTGATCCCATTGTCATAAATAATAAATATAAATATAAATATTTTAAGCTTGAACAAATATATTTTTTAGTTTATGTTTTTAAATTTTTTTAAATATTTTGTTCAAACCAAACGCATTTGTAATTTATGTTTTTGTAAAAATAAACAAAAATCAATTTATAAAATTTTTGTAAACATAAATCGAAAACGTAAACGTTATCAAACGCTACTTTAGTGTTTAGAGATAATTTTTTTTTTTTTTTTGTATTTTAGAGTTTAGGGTTTAATTCTTAAAATTTATTTATTTTTAAACATTATTTATTTATTTATATTTATTTAATTCTTAAAATTTATTTATTTTTACTTTGATGTAAGAGTGTGATGTGTGTGAGAGTGATGTGTCAGTGAGAGAGGGAGAGAGAGTGTGTGGGGGTGGTGTGGTGTGGCTGTGTTCTTTCAGTTAAACTCGTGGTTTACAACCACGAGTTCAAAAAAAAAAAAATTTTGGTCAAAAAACGTGATTTGAAACAGCGAGTTCAGAAAATTTTTTTTTTTTTATAAAATCGTGGTTTAGAACAGCGAGTTCAGAAGAAATTTTTTTTTTGATAAAATCGCGTTTTGTAACCGCGAGTTCAAATTAAAAAAAAAATTAATCAAAATCGCGTTTTCTAACAGCGAGTTCTTAATGAAACTCGCTTTTCGTAACAGCGAGTTTAACTTTACCCAACTTTCACGGGAAATGGTTGGAAAAAGGTTGAACTCGCGATTGTGAACAGCGATTTAGCCTATTCTGGGAAATCTTTCAAAACTAGGCTTAGTTTGGGAATTCCCAAACTATTTTGACCTATTTAGGGAAATGCCCCGCTAAAGTAATCGAATGGAGACAAAAGCCAGGGAGCTTTTATTTGCACACACCATATTCTCTCTTCCCACAGACTTAATGAGAGAGTGTGTTGGAAAGTTGTGTGTGAAGGATGTGTATAGAGAGAGAGGTGTGTGTAAATAGATGCTCCCCAAAAGCCACTGCAATTGATTGGTAACAACCCACTTCAAGAAAAATTTACCAAACTACCCCCACATGAAAAACCACAAATAAAAACAAATTAATGTATACAAATAAAATAAAAATGACAAAAACATAAATTTAAAAAAAAAAAGAACCACAAAAATACATCTCATCCACAAAAAAAAAAAAAAAAAAACAGAAATTAGCATTTGCCATATATTTTAAAAAAAAATAAAACACATGAAAACCTATTTTTGAAAAATAAAAACAAATTAATGTATACAAATTAAAAAATATGACAAAAACGTAAATGGAAAAAAAGAAACCACAAAAATACGCCTCATCCAAAAATTAACATGTTTCACGTCATTTAAAAAAAACATAAAAAATCACTTCAAGAACAGTTTAGTCATTCATCATGAAAACACCTCATCAAAAAGTCAAAAAATTAAAAAAATTAAAAAATTCTTTTCAAATCAAATTTTTTAACCACAAATTAAAATAATTAAAAAAAATTAAAAGTCAACCCAGCTCCAAAGCGAGGCTGTACGCGGGTGAGTCCGGTTGTATTGTGAATGAAAAATTAAGCGGGAGGGTGGGGCCACCAAAATAATTCACCCTACCAACCTTTTGAATTGCACCCACCCACGCATCCCTATCACATTAAATTATTTATTTATTTATTTATTCTTTATTAAAAAGAGTTCAAATTTTAAACTGATCTACTTAATTCACTTTTCGTTAGAAATGAGTTTTTTTTAATTTAATTTTTTGATTATTTAGTTATTTTAATTTTGTTAAAAAAATTGTCTTTAAGATGATTTGATAATTATGAAAAAAAAAAAAAATAATAATTTTAATTTTAATGCAATATTTTATCTTATTAGCTAAAAATACATTTGGTACGATGGAATGAGCTAAAATGAAATGTGTAAACACAAATTTCGTATCTTGCAATTAAAATACGGAATAAATGCACAAATAATTAATTTTATTTGACTATAATAAATGGGTACAATCCTTTGTAGTTTGCTCTATTACAAAAGAGTGGATCCTCTGATTCTATCTCCGACATGGGCGTAATTCAATGGTTATAAAAGTTTGTTGTTGAATTAGACAAGTTAATGAATTTCTTTGAGTCTTTGAATGAAGAAACTTGAAGAAGAAAGGCTTGATTGAGAACTTATTTCGAACGAGTCTTGAAATGATTTCTTTGAAAGTAGAGACCAAATTTGTATTTGTAACTTGAAAGAATTTGTACAAGTTTAGAGTGCTTGATAATCCTTTCTTTTAAGTTTAAAGAACTTTAGAGAGAATTTTAAGAAGAGAATTTGGCAGAGTCTCGAGATTGCTTAGGAGCTTGCAAGACCATTAGTTAAAAAAACATGTATCCTCGTCCCCATAATAAGAGCCTCTATTTATAGGCTTAGGAGGGAAGGGTTAATTTTAGAAACTCCAAAATTGACTCTAATTTTTAAGAAAAATAGCAATTTATTAATTATTTTATGGAAATGATTTGCATTGAACTTTGAATTTAAATTTGAATTATTCCACTTATTTTTTGACAAAATATCTTCGTGGGCCCCACACTTTTGGGTTGGCCCAGTTGTCAAAATAAGTTTACTTTTGTTTTGGTGTGACCCATAATTTAAAATGGGTTAAGATCCATAATTTTAAGGGGAAATTACCAGGAAATCTTGTTTGAAAAACGTGTAGTCTATTTAGTCTCATAACTTTTTGCTTATACCCAAAAGTCTTATAACGTTATTATTCTTCTTCTCTGCCTCTCTTCTTCTTTGTCTCTTTTGCTCTTTGTGTTTTTCGGCGATCGTTGACGGGTAACCATATCTTCCTTCTTCTCTTTCTCTTTCCGATATATAGTCACTGGCGACCACCGAATACCATCGATTGGGATTCACGGACAACCATCGACCGCCGACTACTTACGTCACTCTCACCGACAATAAAAAAGATATGTTTCCGACGACGAAGATGAGTAGATTTACATCAGATCTGATGTAGATCTACATCAGATATGAGTTAGATCCGACTAGATTTAAACAAAAAATAGTTGCTGGAATATAATTCTCTCTCTATATTTGCCTCTCTCCTTCGATCTCTTATTTTTTTTACATTTTCTCTATTATATACTTCTCTTTTTTCTGTTCTAATGGAGAAAATTTTTAAGTTTTGAACAAGTTGTTTTCGAGTTTTAGTTATAGGCGGTGAAAATTGTAAAATTTTCCAGTTTCAAATTTTTTTGGTGCTGTGTAGATTTACATAAGATCTGAGTAGATCTACATTAGATCCAGCTAGATTTAAACAAAAAATAGTTGCCGAAGTATTCACCTCTCTCTATATTCACCTCTCTCCTTCAATCTCTCTCTTTTTTTTTTTTATATATATATACACTTAATGGAGAAAATTTTTAAGTTCTGAACAAGTTATTTTCGAGTTTTAGTTACAGGCGGTGAAAATTATAAAATTTTGCAGTTTCAAATTTTTTTGGTGCTGGAATGAATCATGGTATAAAACTATAAAATTTTACAGTTTCATAACATGTTTTTCAGTTTGATTAATAAAAATAAATACTTAATAGATTTTTACTTTGAAACTGTAATATTTTACAGTTTCAAAACTTACTTTTCAGTTTGATCAATATTAGAGATTATTTGCTTAAACCTTACAAAAATTGAAAAATAGCATATGTTTTTCCCATTGTTGCCGTTTTTTGTCGCTCTATTTTTTTTCTTTTAGTTTATCAATATTTAGCACATTTTGTTATATTTTTTCACTCTAATTTCTCCATTTATGTTTTTTTTCCCGGCGATATTCTGGATATTTCGGTAAGTCTCCAATGATGTTCTTAACGTTCCGTGAACGTTCTGAACAGTCCGGTGACTTCCATTAACGTTCTTAACACTCTGGTGAACTTCTGGCGATACTTCGGCGACTTCCCGGCGATACTCCGGGGACTTTCCGATGATGTTGAATATTCCGACGAGTCTCCGGTGACCGTTTGATGGAAGTTTGACGGGTAACAATTAAAAATATATAGGACTAATTGGTGTAAGTGTTTTGTTTGGGGATTAGATAAATCTTGAACTTTGTATATGGGGACTTATTGGTAAGTTCCCCTAATTTTAATAAGACCCATATCAATTTGAAAATTTTGACCATTTTAATTTTGACTAATCAAGAAAATTTCATTTGTCTTGATTAATCAAATAATGATCAAGACATGTAAAAATTTAAGTGTCTACAAATTGTCCCCATTTCAAACTCTAGTTTGATGTATGCTTGCTAATATCAAAGGTGAGGTTTGAAGTAGATTGGTCATGCTTTGAGGTTTTATTATTATTTTTTATATTTTTATATTTTTTTGTGGCGGGAGCACTAAGCAGCTTTTTTTTTTTTTTTTTTCTCTTCTTATGGAAATAATAATAGGAAGGATGCTAGGGTTTGCGCATCCTATATGCATAATTGCTCCCCATATAATTGTATATATGGATGATAAGAGATTGCATTCTTCATGCTGCCACTTGACTTTGTACTTGTTGATAAAATCAAAGTTTAGCACCTCATCACATAGAAGCACAACAAGAGAGTGTGGAGTCAATCACACTGACAAGGTAAAATTTATTATTATAATAATTATTATTATTACATAAGTGTGTATTTATGTACAAAAACTCATGATTCCGCAGCATCATCATTATCTTTGTTTGATAGGTGTGCATGATGTCACCATAAATATCACATGCTTTGAATAATCCTTGACCTTTTGTCTTCTTGTTTGCACAAACATGTGCATCACCATACCTATGCACCATACCTATGACTTGATGGCCCATATATATGTGCAGTTCAACTATTTGCATCAGTGCACTGGATGGCCATTTTTTTATTTTTTGGAATCTTCTTTGCAAATTGCATTTTATTTTTGCCCATAAGAATAATGATTTTGTAAGAATAATTGAGTAATATATCCCACTACCCTTCATCGTAACTAGTTATTTTGACTTATGTGGGGGATGCGCCTATCGAGCTAGCTGCTTGGATATTGGGCTGGTGAAGTAGACACTTCCACCACTATCCATTCGATCATAGGTGATTAGTTTGACTCATGTAGGAGAATGTGTCAATCGAACTAGCTGCTTGGATATTGGGCTAATGAAGTAAATACTTCCACCACCACCCATTCGATCATAGGTGATTAGTTTGACTTATGTGGGGGAATGCGTCTATTGAACTAGTCGCTTGGATATTGGGCTGATGAAGTAGACGCTTCCACCACTACCCATTTGACCATAGGTGATTAGTTTGACTCATGTGGGGGAATGCGCCTATTAAGCTAGCCACCTGTACATTGGGCTAGTGAAATAGATACTTCCACCACCACCCATTCAACCATAGGTGATTAGTTTGACTCGTGTAAGGAAATGCGCCTATCGAGCTAGTCTCATGTACATTGGGCTAGTGAAGTAGGCACTTCCACCACCACCCATTCAACCATAGGTGATTAGTTTGACTTATGTGGAGGAATGAGCCTATCGAGCTAGCCGCCTAGATATTTGGGCTAGTGAAGTAGACACTTCCACCATCACCTATTTGACCATAGGTGATTAGCTTGAATGCAATTTATTTATTTATTTATTTATTTATTTTATAATCGTTTGGCTTTGTCACTCAGTGATAGTGTACTTCAAGACTTTCAAGAAGGAATACTTGACCATTCTCGAGGACTCTAGTGATGCTATTGGGGGGGGGGGGGAGGGGACTACTCTTCCAATTCGCCCTCTTTTCCTTGGTGCTTGGGTCTTAAAGTTCAAGCCGCTTGATGGTTCTTTTCATTTGGCGCAATGGGTGAAGGCCTGTCACACTCTAGGGTTTTATTATTAAAGTCATCTAACCATGAAGAAATTGAGGATCTCAGCTCATTTCCTATCCTTGGGAGTGCAGTTCAGGCTCAAAAGGTGGCATGGGGCACCATTTTCAAGGCCATAGCAGAGCCTTCTTTTTGTGAAGGAAATTAGGAGTGGTTGGAGGATATATTGGGATAACATCGTGAGGTACTATAGCAAGCGGGTATTTATCATGCAATTTAGGCCTCATTATTCTCATATGACCGACTACATAATGTTATGCGGGCCTTTTGTGAGCTTTAGTGTCCGTCCACTAATACCCTTCACACTTTCATAGGTGAAATGTTTATCTCACTATGGGATTTGCATCAGCTTGGTGGACTTTCTATTAGGGGTGCAATATACGATGAAGTGGTGCCAAATGCACAAGAGCTGGTCGGCAATATGAGGGACAATGCCGATATTTATTCCTTGTTTACCTTCGGCTTTGTAAAGAGTCAAAGAAGAATGTGGTGAGGATTACTAGCTAGATAAAATTTTGGTTTAAAGGGGAAGTCAAGTACCATAAATCAGCCAAGAGGGCTTCAAGGAACAAGACTCAATGCCCTAAGGATACTAGCAACCCTTCTGGTATTATTAAAATAACTCTCGAACTGTGCAAGGAGACCAAGTCTTCAGTGACTTGGGGATTGTTGGTGTGGCAAAGGGTGAAACTTTTCTGTCAACTTTCCTTGTTTGTTGGTTGTGCAAATTTGTTCTACCCCGTGGGGATGCTGACTTGATTAAACCTGGGGTGTTTAAGGTTGCTAGTATGATGGCTCATGGTCGTTCATTTAGCCTTGCAATTCCTGTACTTGCTAGCATCTACAAAGGGCTGAATAAAATTGCTTCTTCTTCTGATCCTGGATAGTGGGACGCCATCTTCCCTATCCATTATGTTTATGCTTGGTTAGTAGAGCATTGTAACACACACTTTAGTATTGATTCTGCTCTGAAGCCTCGAATGATAAGATATGCTGGTGAAAGGATGGCTAAACATTTTGAGGAGTCAGAGGCCTATGACTTATTTCAATCTCGCAAAGATATGACCTTGCACCATTTGGCATATAACGAGAGCAATCGCAAGGAATTGGTTGATGACGGTCATCTTTCTAACTTAGATTTAGAGTATTTCATTAGCATCCTCTCGAGCTATATTTGACTTTGCAAAGTTCATCCGCTATGGTCATTAAGCCATATAGTCTTCACGGGTTTAGTAGGCAATTTGGTTTTATTCAAGCCATCCTGGGTAAACTTAAGTTTAATCTTCGGGATGGTAGTTTATAGAACATTGTTCAACATTGGGATTCTTGTGTTCGTGATGGTACCAATTTTGTATTAAGGTTACTAGCGCATTTTGACTTCCCATCTCGTTCCACTACCAAGGCTTATTTGGAATGGTGGTCCCAACTTAATGCAAGCTATTTCTCCAACAAAGAAAATTCTATCCCAAGAAGCAAACGCTCGGCTTCACCAAATCAAGAGATGGTTAAAGCGAAGAAAAATGCAATTGCTAAGCAAAATTATAATCTTGAGACCAACGAAATGGTTCAAGGAAGTGTTGATGGGACTCTTGGTGGAGTAGCAGATGAGGACCATAGTAACGGTGATTGTAATTGGCATCACTTAGGGAAAAAATCTGGTACTGGCCCCGTTGGAAGGAACACCACTACTTTTAATGACGTAGAGTCATTTTTTATTGGCGTTTCTAGCACTTCTCAACCATTGGCTACTAGTGTTGTACCGATAATGACAAAATCTATTATTTGTCATTTCAATTTATTGTGCCTTCTTTTACTCTTTTACTTTTTTTTTTTTTTTTAAATTTTAATTTTTTTATGACTCTTCTTTAATTCGTTTTGACAGTTGCCAAATAATGACTTTGATTTAGCGTTTGGTAATGAGGATATGAGACTTGATGAGTTCTCAGATAATGAAAAATCAGTTCATGGACCGTTAGCCTTTAATTTAGTGATTGGTCGTAAGAGTTGTCTCTTAGTTGACCCAACTCCTATTATCCATGCTCCTTCTTTGCCTGTTGCTCCTATATCGAGTCAAGTTGCACCTTCTACGGCTTCTACCATTGACACAAGAAGCGTGATCCTTAATGCTTGCCACTTAGCAGCTTCAATACTTGATAACCATATTAAAGGCTTATTGAGCAAAACTCCTATTCAAAAAGTTCCAGCATTAGGCCCAAAGCTCCAAGAGCTTTATGATGAACTCTCAAAGCTTCAGATAGACTATTCTCCGTTGCAAAGCCAGATTGAGAAGTACGTACAAAATGCTACTACGTATATCTCTATGAAATCAGTGTTTGCTCAAGGGATGACTTCAGAGCTATAGGATTAGCGTTTGGCGGGTGTCAGTCAACGTGTTATTTATGCTCTAGCTCTTGAGAATGAAGGAATTGAGTAGGTTCACTTGTTGAAGTTTGATTTGGGTAGCCTTGCAGCAAAGAAGTCAGAATTGTTAAAGGCATTGGAACATTTTGATGAATAATCACAACAACTAGAGACTACAATTAGTGTTGCTGAAGCTGAAGTAGTTCAAAGATAAGCCATGGTTTCCACTTTAAGGGAATAACAAGTTACAATAGAAGCAACTGAGGTGATAAGAAGCGAGGATATCGAAGTTGCCAACAAGTTAAAGCAGCTCTTGAAAGTTGAACAAGGCAAGACCCAGAGTTTATCATGGTTGCCATGATTTATTTTATTTTACTTTTTTAGCGAAATGTAGCTCGAAATCAAATACTTCATTATAAAATAATTGCTCTAGCAAACAATTTATTTATGAAATAAATATTATAGTTCGAAGCAAAATTCTCTCACTGTAAAACACATTTGGTTTGTTGATTTATTAGTTGTTCACAATTTATACTCATGCAGGCCAAGAGTAGTACAACAATTTTTTTTTTTAATAACTTTATTTCATATGGGCCGAAAGCATTATGCAGTTTATGCTTATGCGATTAGAAGCGTTACATTCTCATGGATAGTAGCGCTTTAGGAACTTGCCATTGATTGAGCCAACTCTTATACCTTCTTTATCAACAATCTTGTATGCTCTGTTAGTGTAGACTTCAGTCACCACGTATAAACCATCCCACTTGGACAATAACTTGTTGCCGGTTTGGTGGGTAGTGATGATAGGTCTTCGAACAACCAACACCAATTCTCTAACTTGAAAAGACCGAGGTCTAACCTTCTTATTGAAAGCTCTGGATAGTTAAGCTTGGTAACACTCAAGTTTTTGTTGTGTTTCCAATCTCTTCTCATCCAATGCTTCTAACTTAGCAAGGCGTAATTTTGCACTCTCATCATCAGTGAGACCTTCTTGTATAGCTATCCTTAATGAACGAATCTATTGTTCTAAAGGAAGAACCGCTTCAACACCATACACAAGGAAGTATGGAGTGGCTTGTGTTGGGGTACAATGTGTCGTACGGTATGCCCAGGGTGCTTCTCCAATTCTTTTATGCCAATCCCGCTTTGATTTATCAACTACCTTTTTTAATAGGTTGCCCAAAGTTTTATTAAACGCCTTTGCCAGTCCGTTGGCAAGTGCATTGTACATTGAAGAATTATGTTGCTTAAATCCAAACCTTTCACAAAGTTTGTCTATTAGACTATTGTAGAAAGGCTTTTCGTTATCGGTGATGATGTAGCGATGTATACCATACTGATAAATAATGTGGGATTTGATGAAGTCAACAATAGTTTTTTTCTTGACTTCTTTAAGTGGGACAACTTCAGCCCACTTGGAGAAGTAATCTGTGGCGGCCAAGATGTATAAGTGGCATGTAGAAGACTTGGCCAATGGGTCAACTACATATAGACCCCATGCATCAAATGGCCAAGAAGCAATTGTCGGGTGTAAAGGTTTTGGTGGTTAATGGATAAAGTTTGCATGAAACTAGCAAGGTTGACACTTTCTTGAGTAGTCCAAGCAATCTTTAACCATCATAGGCCAATAGTAACCCATCATTTTTACTCGAAAGTGAAGTTTAGAACCAAACTGATGCGTTCCACATATCCCGAAATGGGCTTCTTCCATGGCTTGTTGAGCTTCATCATCCCCTAGGCAACGAAGAAAAATTCCTTCAAATGATCATCAGAATAAAGTTCCCTTGTAGTAGATGAATCAAGGAGCTCGACGTCTTATTTCAGTTCTATGGGGAGAATCATCAGGGGGTTTCCCATGTTCAAGGTAGTCTATAACTGGCATTCTCTAATCGTCGACTTCGATGGCTAGCACTAAAATTAAGTTTATTTCTACAAGGCGACATTCTAACAATTGTGGCAATACCTATCGTTGGCATACAGGGACACTAACTTGTTCACCTTCTAACAATGCTAGTGTAGTTGCTAGATTGGCAAGTGCATCAGCCATGCGATTCTCTTTCCTGGGAACATGTTCGAGTACCACCCCCTCAAATTTTTCGATGAGATAAGTTGCATACTGAAAATATGGGATTAAGTTGTCTTTCTTGACTTCATAATCCCCCCGGAGCTGATTAATTATTAACTTAGAATCCCTATAGACATGTAGGTCAACAATTTTTAGCTCTATTGCCATTTGTAAACCAATGATTAAGGCCTGGTACTTAGAAAAATTGTTTGAGCAATTTTCGCCAAGAATAAATGAGTAAGGAAAAATGTGCCTATGTGGTGAAACAAAAATGACACCTGCTCCTACCCTTTTCTTCCTTGCAGCCCCATCAAAGAACATCATCCAAGGTTGTAGGACTTCTACGAAAAATACATTTTCATTAGGGAATTCCTCAAAAATTTCCCAATCAGCAGGGATGGGATGGTTGGCCAAGAAGTCTACAAGGGCCTGCCCTTTCACCGCTTTTCTTGGCACGTAAATTATCTCAAATTCATTAAAGAGGAGAGACCATCTTGCTAAGCATCCTGAGAGGATGGGTTTAGACATAACATACTTCATTGGGTCGACTCTTATAATGAGATGCACCGTATGGGCTTGGAAATAATGTCTCAATTTTTGAGAAGCAAAAACAAGTGCCAAACACGTCTTCTCAATGGGTGAGTACTTGAGTTCATTTTCAGTTAACCTGTAACTCAAGTAATAGAGTGCTTGCTCTTTATTTTCTTTGTTATTTTTGGCCAGCATCGCTCCAAGAGACTCTTCTTGAGCAGCAATGTAAAGTATCAATGGTTTCCCTTGAATAGGAGCTCCTAATACTAGTGGATAAAGCAGTTATCTCTTAACACTATCGAAAGCATTTTGACATGCTTGATCCCAAACAAATGGAGCCTCCTTTTTTCATCGGTTGACTAAAAGGTTGACAACGACCTACCAAGTTTGAAATGAATCTGTGGATATATGTCAAGTGACCTTAAAGGCTTCTAAGTTCCTTTAGATTTTTTGGTGGTGGCATCTTTTGTATAACATCGATTTTGGATTGATCAACCTCAATGCCTCTATGTCGAACAATAAAGCCAAAGAACTTTCCAGACGTGACTCCAAATGCGCATTTGAGTGGATTCATCTTCAAGTCATACTTTCATAGCCGGTTGAAGACTGCACGAAGGTCCTCTAGGTGATCTTCCATTTTATTAGTTTTGACCACCAAATCATCAACATAGCACTCAACAAATTTATGGAGCATGTCATCGAAGATCTGTTTCATGGCATTACTTTATAACAATAGATGCCTTTTGTGGTACGTAATGTAGTTAACTCTTCATCCTCAGGTGCCATCTGTATTTGGTTGTATCTTGAACACCCATTCATGAAGGACAACACCTCATGTCTGATAGTGGCATTTATCATTAATTCCATAATAGGAAGCATAAAGTCATCCTTGGGACATGCTTCGTTCAAATTTTAAAAGTCGACACATATTCTAATTTGTCAATTCTTTTTGACTATCGAGACCATGCTTGATATTCATGTTGAATATTTTACTTCACATACGAACCCAGCTTCGATCAACTTATTGACTTCTTCTTTCATTTTGAGGATGTGCCCAGGTCTAATGAATCGATGAGCTTGCTTTACTGCTTGCATACCATCTTTGATCCCAAGGTGATGGACAACAACTTTTGGACTTAAACCGGGCATCTCCTTGTATGTCCATGTGAAGACATCTTTATATTCGAGGAGTAGTTCGAAAAATGTCTTTTCTTCCTCAGGCGCTAAGAGTGTTTCCACAAAGATTGGTCGAGGTTCATCAGGAATTCCCAAGTTGAGTTCTTTCAAATTGTCAACAGTTGATTGCCCTCCATCTTCAAGTTCTGGAGGAGCTTCTTGGAGATCATTCTCCTCTGAATCTGAGCTAGAATCTTCTTTAACTGTTACATGGTAAGAAGCAACATGTTCAATTTCTTATTCTCTTTTACTTTCTGCTTGAGTATTAATTTGTCCAATTAGTATGATGGCGCCTGGATATAGTGGTTCAAGTATGTGTCAAAGTCTCAATGGAAAGAGGGATAATCACCGTTTAAAGAAGTCATGACGTCCGCAAAAGTCAAAGGAGGCTTTGCTCACCCCACAATAAAAGAAAATCTACAGATATTAAGAGTAGATGCAACAATACCAATTCCAGAGGTGGGATTGTCAAGCCTAATTAAACCTCCACTAAAGGTATTTGTTAGGTCTGCGGGTGTAATTCAATGGCTATAAAAGCTTGTTGTTGAACTAGACAAGTTGATGAATTTCTTCAAGTCTTCGAATGGAGAAACCTAGAGAAGAAAGGCTTGATTGAGGGCTTGAACGGCTTGATCTTGAACGAGTCTTGAAATGATCTCTTTGAAAAGAGAGACTAAATTTGTATTTGTAACTTGAAATGATTGGCACAAGTTTGGAGTACTTGATAATCCTTTCTTTTAAGTTTGAGGAACTTTAGAGAGAAGCTTAATATTTATTTCATAAATTAAGTGTTTGCTAGAGCAATTATTTTATAATGAAGTGTTTGATTTTGAGCTACATTTTGTTAAAAAAAGTAAAATAAAATAAACAACAAAATAAATCATGGCAACCATGATAAAATCTGGATCTCGCCTTGTTTAACTTTCAACAGCTGCTCTAACTTCTTATCACCTTAGCTACTTCTATTGTAGCTTGTTCTTCCCTTTAAGTGGAAACAATGGCTCACCTTTGAACTACTTCAGCTTCAACAACACTAATTGTAGTCTCTAGTTGTTGTGATTGTTCATCTAAATGTTCCAAAGCCTTTAACAATTCTGCTTTCTTTGCTACAAGGCTATCCAAATCAGACTTCAGCAAGTGAACCTTCTCAATTCCTTCATTCTCAAGAGCTAGAGCATGAGTAACACGTTGACTGACATCCGTCAAATGCTGATCCTGTAGCTCTGAAGTAATCCCTTGAGCAAATGCTGATTTCATAGAGATGTACGTAGTAGCATTTTGTACGTACTTCTCAATCTGGCTTTACAACGGAGAATAATCTATCTGAAGCTTTGAGAGCTCATCATAAAGCTATTGGAGCTTTGGGCTCAATACTGAAACTTTTTGAATAGGAGTTTTGCTCAATAAGCCTTTAATATGGTTATCAAGTATTGAATTTGCTGAGCGGCGAGCATTAAGGATCATGCTTCTTGTGTCAATGGTAGAAGCTGCGAAGGTGTAACTTGACTTGATATAGGAGCAGCAAGCAAGGAAGGAGCATGGATAATAGGAGTTAGGTCAATTAAGAGACAACTCTTATGACCAATCACTAAATCAAAGGTTGACAGTCCATGAACTAATTCTTCATTATCTGAGAACTCATCAAGAAGTCTCATATCCTCATTGACAGACACTAAATCAAAGTCGTCATTTGGCAACTGTCAAAACGAATTAAAGAAGAGTCATAAAAAAATAAAAAATAAACAAAAAAATAAAAAATAAAAACATCAAAGACCAATCTACTTCAAACCTCACCTTTGATATTAGCAAGCAAGCATCAAACTAGAGTTTTGAAGTGGGGGCAATTTGTAGACATTTAAATTTTTACGTGTCTTGATCACTGTTTGGTTAATCAAGACAAATGAAATTTTCTTTATTAGTCAAAATTAAGATGGTCAAAATTTTCAAATAGATATGGGTCCTACTAAAATTATAGATCTTAATCCATTTTAAATTATGGGTCACACCAAAACAAAAGTGAACTTATTTTGACAATTGGGCTAACCCAAAAGTGTAGGGCCCACGAAGATATTTTGTCAAAAAATTAGTAGAATAATTCAAATTTAAATTCAAAGATCAATGCAAATCATTTCCATAAAGTAATAAATAAATTGCTATTTTTCTTGGAAATTAGAGCCAATTTTGGAGTTTCCAAAATTAACCCTTCCCTCCTAAGTCTATAAATAGAGGCTCTCATTATGGGGAAGAGGACAAATTCTTTTTTTTTTGGGGGCTAATGGTCTTACAAGCTCCTAAACAATCTCGAAACTCTGCCAAATTCTCTTCTTAAAATTCTCTCCTAAGTTCCTCAAACTTAAAAGAAAGGATTATCAAGCACTCCAAACTTGTGCCAATCGTTTCAAATTACAAAAACAAATTTGGTCTCTCTTTTCAAAGAGATCATTTTAAGACTCGTTCGAGATCAAGTCGTTCAAGCCATCGATCAAGCCTTTCTTCTCCAAGTTTCTCCATTCAAAGACTTAAAGAAATTCATCAACTTGTCTAGTTCAACAACGAGCTTTTACAGCCGTTGAATTACGCCCATTTCGGAGATCAAATTAGAGGGTCCACTCTTTTGTAATAGAACAAACTACAGAGGATTGTACTCATTTATGATAATCAATAAATTAATTATTTATGCATTTATTTCGTGTCTTAATTGCAGGATACGAAATTTATGTTTACAAATTTTGGCACGCCTAGTGGGACACAAGATTGTTGATCTATAACTGACAAGAAGATATAAATTCTTGTCCCTTATATTGTTGACCAACTCTTGGGCATTTGGCACCACTTCATCGTATATTGCACCCCTAATAGAAAGTCCACCAAGTTAACGCAAATCCCATAGCGAGATAGACATTTCGCCTATGAAAGTGTTAAGGATATTACTGGATGGACACCAAAGCTCACAAAAGGCCCGCATAACACTATGTAGTCGGTCATACGACAATAATGAGGCATAAATTGCATCATAAATATCCGTCTGTTGTAGTACCTCATGATGTTGGCCCAATATATCCTCCAAACACTCCCAATATCCTTTAGAAAAATAAGGCTCTACTACGGCTTTGAAAATAGTGCCCCATGCCACCTTCTGAGCCCGAACCACACTCCCAAGGATAAAAAATGAGCTAAGATTCTCAATTTCTTGATGGTTAGATGACTTTAACAATAAAACCCTAGAGTGTGATAGGCCTTCAACCAATTGACATGAAGTCACACGAGCCCATTGCGCCAAATGAAGTGAACCATCGAGCGGTTCGAACTTCAAGCCCCAAGCACCAAGGAAAAGAGAGTAAATTAGAAGATTAGACCTCTTTTCAATAGCGTCACTAGAGTCCTCGAGAATGGTCAAGTATCACTTCTTGAAAGTCTTGATGTACACCATCACTGAGTGACAAAGCCAAACGATTATTAAAAAAAAAAATGCATATGTTGTGGAGACATAAATGACATATGATAATGACATGAGTCAAGCTAATCACTTATGGTCAAATGGGTGATAGTGGAAGTGTCTACTTCACTAGCCCAATTTTCTAGGTGGCTAGGTCGATAGGCGCATTCCTCCACATAAGTCAAACTAATCACCTATGATCAAATGGGTGGTGGTGGAAGTGTCTACTTCACTAGTCCAATGTACAAGCGACTAGCTCGATAGCCGCATTCCCCACATGAGTCAAACTAATCACCTTTGGTCGAATGGGTGGTGGTGGAAGTGTTCAGTTCACTAGCCCAATGTACAGACGGCTAGCTCGATAGGCACATTCCTCTACATAAGTCAAACTAATCACCTATGGTCGAATGGGTGGTGGTGGAAGTGTCTACTTCACTAGCCCAATGTACAAGTCTCGATAGACACATTCCCTCACATGAGTCAAACTAATCACTTATGGTCAAATGGGTGGCAGTGGAAGTGCCTACTTTATCAGCCCAATATCCAAGCGTCTAGTTCGATAGACTCATTCCCCCACATAAGTCAAACTAATCACCTATGATCGAATGGGTGGTGATGGAAGTGTCTACTTCATTAGCCTAATATCCAAGCGGCTAGTTTGATAGACGCGTTCCCCTACATAAGTCAAACTAATCACCTATGATCAAATGGGTGGTGGTGGAAGTGTCTACTTCACTAGCCCAATATCCAAGCAGCTAACTCGATAGACTCATCCCCCACATAAGTCAAAATAACCAATTATGGTGAAAGGGTAGTGGGATATATTACTCAATTATTCTTACAAAATCATTATTCTTGTGGGCAATAATAAAATGAAATTTGCATAGAAGGTTAAAAAAAAAAAAAAGAAGGGCTGTCCAGCGCACTAATGCAAATAGTTGAACTACACATATATGTGGGCCATAGTGTCATAGGTATGGTGATGCACATGTTTGTGCAAACAAGAAGACAAAAGGTCAAGGATTATTCAAAGCATGTGATACTTATGGTGACATCATACATACCTATCAAACAAAGAAAATGATGGTGCTGTGGAATCATGAGTTTTTGTAGATAAATACACATTGATATAAAATAAAATAATAATAGTAATAAAAAAAAAAATTTACCTTGTTAGTGTGATTGACTCCACACTCTCCTGCAGTGCTTGTATGTGATGAGGTGCTAAACTTTGATTTTATCAACGAGTACAAAGTTAGGCGGTAGCATGAAGAATGCAATCTCTTATCATCCATATATACAATTAAATGGGGAGCAATTATGCATATAGGCTGCGCAAACCCTAGCATCCTTATTATTATTTCCATAAGAAGAGAAAAAAGCTACTCAGTGAGCAATTATGCATATAGGCTGTGCAAACCCTAGTTGAGGATGAAGGTTGTTTTTGTGGTGATGCGATCTTAGGTGCTTTTTTGCCGCTTGATACGTCTTCCCTTGAGAAGTCCAACATAACTTGCTTGTTTTAATTCATTTTCTCTTTTCTTGCAGAAAGGATTTTAGCTGGCATAACTTCAGGTATCCCATTGGAATCGAAATAAAATTTTGCATCAGCAAAGTGAGACTCAGTTTCTGTAAATGGCTTGTCATCTGCTAGCACCGTCTTTATTTCACCTTGGTCAAATTTAAAACATTGACGGAGAGTTGACGCAACTACACCATTTCCATGGACCCAAGGTCGCCCAAGCAACAAATTGTAGGACGTTCTTGCATCGATGACGTTAAAAAAAATACTGGACGTGAGTTCTCCAATGGTGAGATTCAAACGAATCATACCAATCGCGCGTTGCCCCCCTTGGTTGAAACCTTGAATAACCAGACGACTTCGAGCTAACTTGTCAATTTTTTGTTCACTTCATAGTGGGATTCCGAGTATCTTCATAGTGAACTTTGGCATGATGTTTACCGCTAAGCCTCCATCAACAAGGATGCGGTTAATTTTTTGTTCACTAATAAAGCCAGAGACAAACAACGGGCGATTGTGTGGCTTTGAACCTAGTTGAAGGTCATCATCAATGAAGGTGATTGTTATGCAACAAGGAACAGAAGTGATGGAGTTCACCTTGGGATAGTCTAGCTCATTAACAACAAACTCATATCTACTTGTTCCATCTTCTTTTCATTCTTCCTTTTGTCCATCACCTCCTTCTTGGAATGTCGATGGAAGTTCTTCTTTTTTTTCTACTTTCTTGAGGGAAAAATATTGAGCCTTAAACTTAACTCTTTGTGACTTCCTTCATGTCACGAGAGTCCAACTTTCATCTTCTCCAATGGTTAAGACTTCTTCAAATCATCATGGATATACTTGTCTTGATTTGGAACTTGAATAATGATAGGTTCAAGTGAACCAAACTAGATGACTTTGGGAATTGGTTTCACTGTTGGGATTACAGACTGTGACATTTCTGTCTTGGATTTTGAGGATGGAGAATTTGGAGGTCCTACAATAACCGTCGCATGGTTGGATTCTGCCAATTCGTCAAGGTCCAAAAGGATTTTGTTCTTCCTGGCCAAGTCCACAAGCAATTCCTTTAACACGAAGCATTTTTCAGAAGGATGACTAACTATCCGATGATAGTAGTAGCACTTTGGATCCTTCACACAACCTATTTCTTCAGGACATTTGCACTCATGGAGTTGAATGACTTTCTTTTCAAGTAAATCTTCTAACATCCCTGGTACGTCAGAGTAAGGAAAGGGATACTTCTTTTCTTGTAGTTCTTTTAGAGATGGGTGTGTTTCCTTCATTTCTTCTTTTTTCTTGTCTTTTGTTGAAATCTTGATTGGAGCCGTGGTTACTGTCATTGCTTCTTTGGTGGTACATTTGAAAGGCTTGCCTTATTTTTTCACTTCTTTGTTGTCTTTCCTTTGTTCAAGAATGGGAAGGTCTTTCCTGCCATAGTTGGCTATGCTAATTTCCATGTCATGTGAACGCATAGCTAACTCTTCAAATGTTCGTGGTTTTATCCCTTGAAGGATGTAAAGGAGTCCCCAATGCATGCCATGCATGCACATCTCCACAGTTGAGATCTTAGAGAGTCGGTCTTTGTAATCTAGACTTAGAGCACGCCAACGGTTGATGTAGTCTACTATAGGCTCGTCTTTAATTCCATCATGTTTACCATATGACAGGTGCTATAGAAACGATTAAGGAATTCACGCTCCATTTGATCCCAACTGTCACTTGACTTGGCCTTCAAATCAATGTACCAATCAAAGGCATTTCCTTTGAGTGACCGAACAAATTGTTTGACAAATAGATCTCCGTCTATCCTACCATTGTTGCAAGTTTCAACAAAGTGAGCAACATGTTGTTTATGATTACCTTTTCCATTGAACTGCTGGAACTTGGGAGGTTGGTGTCAACTAGGCATTCTAAAAATGTCTATCCTTTTTGTGTAAGGCTTGGAGTACATGAAAGCGCTTTGCGGGGGCCCACCGTGTTGTACTCGGATGGTATTTGTAATCATGTCTTGGAGTTGTTGAATAAACAAAGAAACAATGGATGTTGGTTGACTACTTGTGCCAATCACTTGCCTCACAACAGATGTATGGCAAGTTTCCTCACCAACAACTTGCTTGGACTTAGATGTAGGGTTCACATTCTCAACAAACGTGGCTTATAGTGTAAAGCTAGGTGGATGAGAATTGTCTTGACTTTCTAACTTGTTCATCAAGGTGGCAATCTGAAGATTTTTCTCTTCCACGGTTCTGGTGAGCTTGTCAATGGCACAAGCCATGGTCGTCAATTGTTCTTCCACTGAAGTGGTGCTAGTGGTCATGACTAGCATAGCCATCGAACGAGACAAATCTGAGTGATTCGATGAAATTGAACATTGAGGACTACTAGGAGATGATCCTGAGTGTGAGCCTGTACTTGAGTTTGCATCAGAAGCTATGGGTGTTAGGTGTGGAAAGAAACCTTTTGGCAGAGAATCTTTTGAGACGTAAGTGGACTTCTTTCTTTCCTTCACTTCCTTTTGCTTAGCCCTAGACATGGATACCGTGATAGACTTGTGAGACTTGCCTTGCACTTGCTTTGTTGCATTGGTGGTTGGCATGACCCCGTGAGTGGCGAGAGCAATGGTAGTCTTGGTCTTGCTGCAGGTGATCGGACCCGTAGAAGTGTTGTTGTTGCTGGTCGTGACAACAACATTCTTGTAGGTGTTTTTATTGATCAGAGCAAGTTGAACTTTCTTCAAAGCCATTATGCTTGATCAAACAAGGCTCTAGGAAGATGCTTTAGGAGAAAGAAATGAAAGGAAGAGAGGTACCACTCGGCGTGCCAGAATTTGTAAACACAAATTTCGTATCTTGCAATTAAGACATGGAATAAATGCACAAATAATTAATTTTATTTGATTATCATAATCCTCTGTAGTTTGCTCTATTACAAAAGAGTGGATCCTCTGATTCAATCTCCGAAACGGGCGTAATTCAACGGTTGTAAAAGCTTGTTGTTGAACTAGACAAGCTGACGAATTTCTTCAAGTCTTCGAATGGAGAAACCTGGAGAAAAAAGGCTTGACCGAGGGTTTGAACGACTTAATCTCGAACGAGTCTTGAAATGATCTATTTGAAAAGAGAGACCAAATTTGTGTTTGTAACTTGAAATGATTGGTACAAGTTTAGAGTGCTTGATAATCCTTTCTTTTAAGTTTGAGAAACTTTAGAGAAAATTTTAAGAAGAGAATTTGGTAGAGTGTCAAGATTGCTTAGGAGCTTGCATGACCATTAGCCAAAAAAAAAAAAAAAAAAAATGTGTCATCTTCCCCATAATGAGAGCCTTTATTTATAGGCTTAAGAGGGAAGGGTTAATTTTGGAAACTTAAATATTGACTCTAATTTCCAAGAAGAATAGCAATTTATTTATCATTTTATGGAACTGATTTGCATTGAACTTTTAATTTAAATTTGAATTATTCCACTAATTTTTTAACAAAATATCTTCGTGGGCCCCACACTTTTGGGTTGGCCTAATTGTCCAAATAGGTTCACTTTTGTTTTGGTGTAACCCATAATTTAAAATGGGTTAAGATCCATAATTTTAGTAGGACCCATATCTATTTGAAAATTTTGACCATCTTAATTTTGGCTAATCAAGAAAATTTCATTTGTTTTGATCAATCAGACAATGATCAAGACACGTAAAAATTTAAGTTTCTATAGAATGCCTATTTTAGCTTTGTATTTCCTTTCCCTCGTTTGGTATGTTTTATTTAAGTGAGAATAGTTATTCCATGAGAATATCCATTTCAACAAAAAGTGAGAATACCTATTCCATATGGGAAGCTAATGAATAGCTATTCCATTCCAACATAGAATCATCATCAAACAAAATAACAATCTCTCTCATAAAAATAAAAAACAAAACGATCTTTTCAGGAAAAAAAAAATTCTTGTTCTTTGTCTTACAATCTCTCTCCACGAATACTCTCACATGCTAAACAATCAGCCATAGACGACTCCATCATTTTTCTTCCACCAGGTTCAATATATATATATATATATATTAAATTATGTTTCAATTTATTTAGATGTTAGTTGTAAGGCATATATATATATATGTATCACGTTTTGTTTTTCCTTAATTTTAATTTTGTTTCACATACACAAGATTGAGTGATTTGTATATTTCATTTTATGTTTTTTTTCCATGTGAATTAATTTGAAAAATTAATTTTTATTCCATACATAAACACTGCACAACTGATTGTTATTTGTTGTTGATAGATTAAAAAAATTCTGCCTAATAGATATTACTGAATGTTTTTTAAAGTATATGTATTTGTTACAATCATTCTAGCATAAGTTATTATTTCTTGATTGAGATTAGATTTTATTAGCTCATAAAGTAGACATATGGTTGTGGATGTTTTAATACTTTTGTTTTATATATTTCTAGCGAATATTTTTATTATGATTGTGGGTATTGTGCGATTTTAAAATTTATTATTTTGTTCATATTAGTGAATTTTTTACAATTTTTATTAATTTTTTAAATTTAATATGATTATACAGTAGTTATTAGTTTGATAAACCTTCTATTGCATTCAATTTACTAAACAAACCAAACATGGGAATGGGAATAGTCATTCCATTCCCACATCATTTTACTATGTCAACGAAAATAGTAGAATGAGAATGAACATTCCATTCCATTCTGCCATGTATTTCATTTACACTATCATTTTATTCCTACTTCATTTCATTCCATCGTACCAAACGTGCTCTAAAATAGTTTGTTTTGTCTTTATTCGCTAAATTAGTCCCAATTTTGTAACAACCCACATTCATGTCTTAGTCATGCTTGCATGCATTTATATGTTTTGCCATGTTAAGTTGCATTGCAAGTCTTGTCTTGTTTTGTTTAAGTATTGATTGCATGTTTTGTTCCCTCGTTGCTGTCAAGCCTAGGTCATGCCAAGCCTAGGTCATGTTAAGCCTAAGTGATGTTAAGACTAAGTCATGCCAAGCCTAAGTTATGTCAAGCCTAGATCATTCCAAGCCGAGGTCATCTTAAGCCTAGAACTACTTTGGAACCACTTTGGTTGACCTCCCCCTTTCGCCAAGGCATATTGGCCGAGATGTCACTATCTGGGCCGAGGTGTTCATCACCAAGGCCGAGATGTGTATTATCTAGGCCGAGATGTTATCTTTGTACCTAAGTGATCTTGTCCTGGAGTGGTATGACCTAGACCGAGGTGTGGCACATCTAGGCCAAGGTGTGGCACAACTTAGTCAAATGTTGTCCTTCCTAGCCGAGGTCATTGTCATCTTAGTTGCCGAAGCTTTGTCCTTAGCCGAGTTCATCCCTGCCGGAGTGCCCCTACCGCCTAGCTTGTTAGATACGCTTTGTCTTACACTTGTCTTGTCAATCTATCACCTTTTTTAGGAGAACCAACCAGCCGTTGCCACGTGTCCGAGCTGAGTGTTAAATCAGCCGGCAGAAAGAGAAACCTATCATTTGTTATATCCTTGTTTTGAAGAGGAGAGAGAAGCTCTAGAGGAGAGAAGGAGTTCTTGAAGGAGAGTAGATTCCCAAGCTTGATCCCTAGAGATCAAACCGTTAGATCCGTGTTCTAAGGTTAGATTCTTGATCTGCTCATGTTGTTCTTTATGGTTATGTTATTGCATTGCATGATTGAATATGATTTGTAAGCCATGCATTGCTTTGAAGTTCGGTTTTGAAAAGAGGAAATAGTATTCATGTGTTCTTCAAGAAAAGCCATGTTTTGATCCAAGGGTTTGCACCAAGATGCATGTTTTCGTGTTTGTTTTCATATGATTTTCAAGTATGGGTACCCAGGTCCATGTTTTCGAACTCATAGCATGAAAACCCAGATTTTTGTATAAACAAGTTATGATTTTGGCATTCATCTCATTCATATTCTTCATGTTCATGTTCTTCATGTTCTTCACGGGTGGAAACCCAGATTTTCAGACTTCACTTCCCGAAGTGTAGTCATCGAGATCACTCTTACCTAGACCTTACACTTAGGCCAAGCATCATATCTCACCTTGGCCTACCTTGCATGATCACTTACACCTTTAGTTTGTCTTGCATGAACCTCGGCATGCAGCCGCACGCCGAAGCTTAGGTAACCACACCTCGGCTAGGTGGTGTGGGACCTCGGCAAAGACCTGATTGGTACCCAGCATGTCTTCCTGACATGTAGAACAGTGTTTTGACTTCCAGCATGTTTTCCTGAGATCATTTTCATGTATGTAAGACTTGTTTTGAGAAGTACATTCAGTAGACTTTGTCATGTGTTTGTAGGACTTGGACCTTTGCTTTGACCCCGACGTCCCAAGAACTAAGTGAGTGGTATTTTTAATAAAGTTATGTTACAATGTTTTGATGAAAGCTTTGCTTTGTTTTTGAAAAGTATTTGATCAAGCATGAATGATTATCCCTATTTTGTGTATCAAGTATAAGCTTCGTTTTGATGTCACCTTCGGAAAGTCCCTTGCGCTGGAGGACTCTAAACTTTCGCAGTACCAAGTATAAAAGTCCCTTGTGCTAGAGGACTCTAAACTTTCGCAGCACTAAGTATAAAAGGATACGGTCCTTTCTTGGAAAGACCATTGTGTTAAAGCGGGCTACGGGCCTAAGTAACACAATTCCCTCGTGCTGGAGGACTCTAAACTTTCGCAGCACCATTGTGTTAAAGCGGGCTACGGGCCTAAGTAACACCAATCTCTCGTGTTAAAAGGATACGGTCCTTTGTAACATAGGTCCCTTGTGCTAGAGGACTCTAAACTTTTGTAGCACCCTTGTTTTGCCACCGACGGTCTATGAACGGGTGGGTTTGTTTTGTCAAGAATGTCATCACCCCAAGTACAAGTTGATGTTTTAACATCCAAGAATGCTTTGAAAGTTTTGATTGATGAACTTGCTCCATCCTATGTTTTGATACAAGTTATGCCAAGTACATGTTTTGAACAAGCTATGATTTATGTATTGTTTTGACAAGGACCTCGGGAATCATTCATTTAACCCCTTTATTATTTATACCATTCACTGAGTATCCAAGCTCACCCTCTCTATGTATATATGTAGGTTTCAAGCAAGAAGTCGGCTACGCCGAGATGTGTGTTTTGTGCCCGATGTTTTGTATGCGTGTTAGGTCGGCATCAAGGATGTCGGCAATCTAGAAGCTTATGTATTTTGAACATGTCGGCTTGAAAAGCCTTTTATCAAGATGTAATATGTATTTTACTTTGTTTGTATATCCAAGTTGTAAAGCCATGTAAAGATGTATGTCATTTCATTGGATCTATGCACGGCTCTTATGGACTACTTAGATTCATGAATATATATTGCTTTCGCGCTTGTAAGCCCCATATATTATACTCTGATTGTGTGTGAATTTTGAAAGTTGGCCTTTGGTAATCTCGGATTACTGGCCATCATGGCACCATCCTACTAAGGGCGGGTTGGGGTCGTGACAAATTTTGTATGCCAAACGACTCCTCAAGTAATGTTTGGCATGAGCTATGTTGGCTAAATTAGCCAATAAAGATAAAACATGCTAATTTAATCAAAAAAATGTCACATCAAAACTATAATCATTTCATTTTTCTCTTACAACTATCAAATCAATTACAAAAAAGCTAAAATTTATCTCAAACACAATTTTTTTTAGACCATCTCTAATGATGCATCTAATATTTCATCAAATTTAAATTTGATGAAAAACAACAATTGTTCAACCTCCAACTCTTTCATCAAACTCGTATCAAAAGAGGGATGCACCAAAACTTTCATCAAATGAAGGGAGTCTTTAATCTTTCATCAAATTTAAATTGTTACCGTTGGGCCGGACATCCTCCTGGATGTCTACCCAAATGTCCACCCAAGAGCAACTTTGACATCCTTTTTTGTTCATGTCCAGACGACTTCTAGGACATTCGCCCTGACGTCCTCCCGAACAATCGGGGATGTAAATGAATCTGATGAAAATTCTAGTTTTAGCATTGAAATATCAAATCAAACTTTTTATCAAATTTTTAGGAGGATTTGATCAAAGCCCCCCATAATAAAATTTTAATGCATTAGGACAAACATAAAAAGTGTTCCTTGAAAAGTCCAACACATACCACCATTACCAAAATATTAAAATTTTAAATAATATAACTTTTGATCTAGATGTCGGTTTTTAATAAAATTAGTATTTTTAAAATCCTTTTATCAAGATCAATCAAATAAGATCCATGTTGACTATAAAACTTTTTTTTAAAAAAATATTATTACCATCAAAATTGATGTAAACAATAACATATTACTCCGTTTGACAGTAACATGTTACATTATCTCATAGTAATGTTACTTTGGTTCATAGTAAAATATTACTCTGATTTACAATAAAGTTTGTATAAAAGAAGAAATAACACAAAAACACACTACCAGAGTAAAACTTTACTGTCATTGTTAAACAGAAAATCAGCAAAAAAAAAAGAAAAAAAGAAAAAAAAAACAAAGTATATATATATATATATATATTTTAGAACAATAGAGTACATATTAAAGAGTAACCACAACAAGTAGAGATAAAATTTTACTTTCATATTTACAAACTAATAAATAAACAACAATATATATACACACACAAAACCTTCCACGTGTCCACGGAAGAGCTCATCAAATTCATCTTCTAACTTTTCATCGGTTAGATTTTAGAAAGAAAATACTCACTCCGTCCCAAAATAATGGTCCCTTTTAGGGAATCTAACTTTTTTTGGTAGTACAATTATTGCATTTGAAAAAAGTTGATTTTCCAAAATTATCCATTTGATAGTACATTTTTTGGGAATATCAATGTCATAATTGTACTTTTTATATTGTTTATTAATTTAAAAGAAGGACAAAATAGGAAATTTATATTATTTTTGTACTTAATTTTTGAAGAGGGACTAATATTTTGGGACAATGAAAAATGGAATAAGGGACTAATATTTTGGGACGGAGGGAGTATGAAACTTTTCATTGATTTTAGTTTTGCTTAATTCTATTTTTTGTTCCATTGCAATTAGGTTCATGACACATACATACATATATATATATATACAGTTAAACTCTCTCACACACACACACATATATATATATATGTGTTGTGGGGATATATTTTCTGAGTACCAACACGTGGCAAGGTGACGCCGATGTGTCAGCCGAGGTGCCACGTGTCTTGGTCATAACGCCAAGGTGATCTTGGCAAGGCCGAGGTTATCTGCGAAGATATCGGAATCCGAGATAAACGGATAAGGGACAAGAGTCCTAGAATGAGGAAAGACTTCAAGATGAATAAGGATAATGTTCTTAGGAAGTCTATCCTTATCTCTTGAGGAGTCCAAAGTAAGTATTGAATGGGAGTCCATAGAAGTCAGGTTTCTATCGGGACTAGGATTGAGTTAACTATAAAAAGAGGCACCCCTGTGGGTCTAAGGTACGTAATTTATATTCTGAACAGTGAGTTTAGCACTATTGATTATCTTTGAGAGATATACTGACTTGATCGTCGGAGTGCCCCCGGGTGGACGAACCACCGCCGGAGTCTTCTCTTTCTGTTACAGGTTAGCCAGGTGTCATCTATTCTGCCAGTTCTCTCCAGCTGATTACTGAGTTAGCAGTGTGGTCGGAAAATCACCTACACACACATATATATATATATATGTATAATCTGTAGATTGCAAAGCAAATTTGAGCCAAATGCCATGTTTGTGAGTTTCAATAAATATAATCTATCTCTAATTAGGCCTCTTATATAAACAAAGGTAAAAAATGCCCATAAAAATCAATGCATGTCCTTCATGTCCCAATCAAATAAAACAAAGGGACTTTATGAATGAAGAAAATTTATGTTGGACTTCAAACAATACACGCTTTTTACCCAAGACTTTTAACCAAATTTCCCAAATTTTTTTTACTCAAATTTGATGAAACTTTTGATTCATCGTTGGAGATGCTCTTAGTTAGGCTAAAATAGCTAAAGCCAAATTAAATTAGCTCATCCCAAATGAGTGCTCAATAGATATAAATTATTTCTTTTTATTTATTTTTTCTTGAATGAATATTAAATCATTTAAATTTTTCATTTACTATTCAAATTTGAAACATCAATTAAATTCAATGATAAAATAAATATGATTTGTAACAAATATTTTAATTTAAGCCTTACAAAAAGTATATATATTTTTGAAAAAATAACAAATCAGTGTAGGGTTGGAAAAAAAAAAAAATTCAAATTTGTGGCAAATTTTATAAACTTTAATATTAATTATTAAAGTCATGAACTTTTTGGTGTGTAACATATGCACCTTCTAACTAAAGAAGAAAATGTTATGACTTCATACCTTTTGAGTCATAACTAAAAAAAAATATCATAACCAAACATAACATGAGGCATAATTAAATAACTCATGAGTCATAATTAAAATAATATCATAACTAAAAAAAGAACATTTGTCATAATTAAAGAAGAAAATGACATAACTAGGGGTGCATATGATACACCCCTTTCAAGGGTATGCATGTTGGAATTCTCCAAACTTTTTTATGTGTAAGTAATTATTTTTTAATAGAACATCTGATTTGTAATTTTTCTTATGTTTTTTTGTCATTTATATTTTTCTATTTTATTTTATAGCTAAAATAATATAAATTATAAATAATATATACATTTAAAAGGGCTGGCAGGGCTAGGTTAGGCTATAGCCTTGTTTGTTTGGCAAATTAGGATGGATGGAATTAAAGGCTTGTTTGTTTTTAGAGTTAGGTTGGGTTAGATTGTTAGTCAGAAGATTCTTAGTGTAGTGGTATTAGGTTAGAAATGTAAGATAAAGTGTGTTTGTTTGTGCACTAATGTGGTGATATTAGTTAGTTAGGATTAAAAATAAAAATTACATAAAAGCCCTTATCATCTAGAAGATAACTTTGTTAATTTTGTAAAATGAGAGGCGCAATGGTTTTTTAGCCATCAATCCATGGGAGGGGATTGATAGTTGGCATGGGATTAGCAATCTCATACCACTTCTCTACAAACAAACATGCTATAGGTGGGGCACACACACAAATTACTAATTCAATCCCCTCTCCCAAACCTCCAATGAAAGATGGCCATAACTCTTTATGTAAAATCCAATCCCAATGTTAAATGAACACAAAATCTCAACCCAGCCCACCCTTATAGACAAAATAACTTTTTCAAACCCTAAAAATATTGAATTGGGCTGGGCAAGTCATCGGGCAAATGGCCACCTCTAATAAATAGGGTAGGAAAATTGCAAATAGGCGAATAGTTGCATTATATATCAAAAATTTTTTTTTTGGGTGCAATTTTGACACACATGAAAGACTTGCACCAAATACAACAAAAAAAATTTATATCACACACCAAAGACTTGCACTATCATGAAAATGAAAATATTCTTACACTACACCACTGAAATGCAATTTCTCTTATAGTACAGTAGGAATGCTCGCGGATTGAGTTGGGTCAACTGATCTCTTATTCGCCATCCATGGAACTTAAACGAATTGAAAAAATTCAATTCGCATCCGTCCGCTTAATTAACAGATGCGGGCCGTTTAGGTTGGCTAGTGAATGCATATTGGTTTGATGATTTGGGCTTTTACTGTTTTGGACCTTTTTTCGAACTATTGTTTAGTAATGCTTTACCATTTTGTGCCCAAAATTTTTTTATTGTTCATTTTTTATAATAAAAATAAAGGTTCAACTTTCATATTTCATAAATAGCAAATATAATTACTAAATAAAAAGATCTTCTTTAACATACAAAGCATAAAAGCATAACTTCATTTTCTTAGGAGTGTTGGTGGTGGATCGGGTTGGGTCAGGTGGATTCCCATCTGCCATCTGTCCAAATATAGGCAGACTGGAAAAAATGCATCTGCATCTGTCCACTCAAACCATTGAAACCATACATTCTGTGACGGATTAGCTTAGGTCATTTGGTTTTGGCAGATCAGGTGAATGCATGCCCACCCCTAACGTAGGGTGTTTGGCATCTTAGAGCATCTCCAATTATTTACCAAATCATTCATAAAACTTAAATTGATGAAAATTTTGGTAAAAAGGAAGTTCAATTCTTTCATTAAACTTGTATCAAACAAAATGATAAACAAAATTTTCATCAAATCAATGATGAACCAAATTTCCAACAAGCCTTTTTTCACATAAAATTTGATAAAATTGTTAAAAGATGAAGAATTGGAGATAGTTTTTTCACCAAAATTTAATCTTCCCCTCCCTATTGCTTCATCAAGATAGTTAGAAACCTACAAAATAAAAAAGATTTATAACTCAAATTCAAATGCTTTATTCTTATGGCCATGGGCAGTGAAAACCCACAAAGATAATCTATTTAAAGCTAGAGACAAGAGATAAAGTTACTGTCACCACAACAAAAACAATCTTAGTATATATGTCAATAAAGATGTCATTTATAGCATACATATATGACTACCTACCATTAGGGTATAAAAATGCCCCATCGCTTTGAGGCCCAGCCTAGCTTGACTCCCCTGGCTAGGGTCTGAGTCATGTTTTTTCTAGCCTGGCCTGATAGGCCCGACCCAATACCTTGCCCATTGGTTCAATCCAAGCCCAATTTGAGGCCTGAACAGGCCTGTAAGACGGCCAACATTACCTTTCAAGTTATTTTGTTGAATTTTTTTTTAAAAATAAAATAAAAACAGGCCTGATCCAAGCCCAAAGCCTGAGACCTGTTCGCTCTTTGGGTTTGGGCTTTCATTTTTTGGAATTGAGCAGGATTGAACCAACCTGATTTTTGACAAAGCTTAAGCAAGCTTGGTGTAACACCCTGAAATAATTACAATAAATCAAGAGTAGTAACTAATTAACCAACATCATAATCCAAGAATAAAACCCTTCCATTCATATACTTCAAGTGTACAAAAGAGTGACACATGCATTTATACATTCGTAAGCCCTAACTCTGAATCTATAGCATGTGTTATAAAAAAAAGATATGAAATAAGAGTTAAACAGATATATAATGCCCTATTGGCTACAACTTCCTAAGACGATGCTTGGTTACAACAAAAGTGAGTTTAAACTGAATACAATTAAAGCCCTAGACTTGTACAAAATAAATATAACAACAACCACTACAACAAAAAAGGATTTTTACGGCGAGCATTGCACGCCATAAAAACCCTTCTACGACGTGCAACGTGCGTCATATTATGACCAATCATGGAAAGTCATTCACTTTCAACGACATGCTTCGTACGCCGTTAAAAACTATTTAACGGCAGATTTTGTGCGCCGTTGTTACATTATCTACGACATGCTATAGTACGTCGTTAAAAACTATTTAACGGCAAATTTTGTGCGTCGTTGTTACTTTTTCTACGATTAATTTTGCATGTCGTTAATTGGTGAGACAAATAACGACGCTGATTGAACGCCGTAGAATGTGCATTATTTTTTTTTTTAATTTAGCATATTCTATTTTGACCTGTTTTGTACAATCTAATAAATGTTACAAACAAGCTTAAAAAAATATCAATCAACCACCAAAATATTGTTTCAAGCATAAAAAATAAACTACATCCGTAAATTGTGAATATTCAAAAATTGTCAATACATTCCAAACATCCAAAAACTAACAGTAAGTTCAAAATCATCCAAAAGGACTATCCTTAAGTTCTTAATTATCAAAAAAGTTATAAACCATCCAAAACTGTATCATATATATAAGTTTGTAAACAAAATCTAAAACTATTCAAAGATTATAGAAATCTATTCATCAAAGTCCTCAAAAACTAGCCATCACCATCATCATCGTCACTGCTACTATTGGGCTCATATTCATCATTTGAACCATCTCCTCCATCATTCTGTAACATTCATCGACATGTCAACGAGAGACCTATATGACAAATGGAATGGAGATCCATACAGTTAAAAAGCAGAAATAAGACAAGGTTAAACCCCTTAACCCAAAATTAGGAATGAAAATAAAACACAAAATAATAATAATTATTATAATCTAATGTCAAGAAAGAATAGCAGTTTATACATGACTCATGATCCAAAAACATTATATGAAAAAGGATATCAAGCCCCAAAACATTGTACCATAGAAATAATTTGAAACATTAACTTCCAAATCCTTATTGGTGCAGAGATAAAGGAACACACATGCTGATTTCAAAAAGATCATCACAAACATATATACCTTTTTCCTGAATTTTTAGGTTGTGGATCACTAAGTAATGATCATTGAATATTTGATAGCCAACAACATTGTCAATGATCAACTCAATACTTGAAGTAATTTTCATAACAAAATAAAAAAGTTGAACAGCAAAAATCTGATATGTTCATGCTATATCATCCCCATGAAATGTTGCAATGATTTGCAATTGTGTACAGTACTGCACTATATGCTAGGTATGTATGACCCAGAAAAGTTATAAGGAGTACTCATAATGTAGTATTAAAAGGTACCTTGGTTGATACTGAGGACGATAAGAAGCCAAGTCTTCCAAGTCTTTAACTCGTCTTTCTCCAATTGAAAATACCTAAAACATCTACTAGAATAAAAAGTAATAGCTACCTGTCATTGATTCTCAATACATTATTATTATGAATCAGAGTTCAATAACGAAAACTCCTGATCTTCCATATGTATATACAGTTTGAAATGTGATTTTTTTTTTTTTTTTTTTTACAAACAAGGCATTGATCACCTTATATAAACCACCAAGTCTTCACTCAACAAATTTTTTTTACTGTTACCTCCATATGTAATCGGGTTACATCTCCATATTGCTTCTCTAAACCTTAAATTGAATGCTCTGTTTTGATGACTTGCTCAATCATGCTTTTTGTCCTCTTTGCGAGTACATTGAGCCTCATATTTTATATTCTAATTTTTGGTATATCTAATTCAATTATCTAATAAATAAATAAATAAATAATCAGTTCATTTTCTTATAATCTAAACACTACAACAAATTTGACATTCACAATTTGTTTTCATGCGATCGGATGGCATGTATGGGATGTTCGACATTCAATTACAATATATTTTGGATCTGCCTTGAAAGAGGCTAATAAAAGATCCCAACAACTAGCAATCTGTCACAAACTAGTTTGCTTCACATTTTTTTGTCCAGCTAAACCAAATATTTATAGCAGTTTGGCCCATAAAATGAGTCCATTGATAGGAACACTTCTAAGAATCAATAAATCATAAGTGAATGATTAAGACACCAACAACCACCTTCAATCTATCACAAATTAGCTTGCTTTACATTTTTGGTCCAGCTAACTAAACAATGATTCATACTGGTTTGGTCCACAAATTTAGTCCTCCATTGGTGGGAATATGCCTAAGAATCAACAATCCATTATTGAATGAGTAAGGCACCACTTAAATGCAAGTGTTATGTCCATAACAATCATTTTCCTTTAACAACAAACTTAAATGCAAGTGTTAGACTATACCTCTTGTAAAGGTCATATGGCGAAATCATCGTGTCGAAGAAGTTATGTAGGAAACTAAGAATCAAATGCGGGCCTGATATTCACATCTTCTCGAAAACTAAGGTACGAGAAGTTTGGGGACAAACTTCTATTTAAAAAGAAAGAAATGTGACACTCCAAATGTTTAATTAATTTTAACATCGCGTTAATATCAACAATATATATATACATATATAATATATTTAATTTTATAATTGTATATGCTAAAATGTAAATTAATTTTAAATTAGGAATAATTGTGTATTATAAAAAAAAATGTAATTATTTCGATTTTTAGGCCAAAGGGTAATTAGGCTTAAGTTTCTTGAGTTGTCCATTTGGGGTTAACTCTGCCTAGGAATAAAGGTGTGGTAGTTGCTGTTGCAGCAACGTGGGAACATATTAAGCAACGTGGAAAGCCTAATATTAGCCTAAATGATGAAGCTACGGAAGCTAATTGATGAAAGCCTCAGTATAAATAGTGAGTTATGCTCACAAGTTGAGGACCAGCAAAAGAGAATAAAAAATTAAAGACAGGCAAAGACGAAGAAAGACTCATAACAGAAGTAAATAGTAGGAATTTACACTACGGTGGGCTATATTATATCTTGAGTAATTATAAATTGTTTTATTATTTTATGAACTATTTTATCATGTTTTTTAAATTATATTAATATTACAATTTTGTTATTTATTTTATGAACCCTATTCACTTAAAAATAGAAACCCACGAATATAACTGTTTATTAAATGTGTTTTTGAGTAATTATTTTATAAGTATCACTATGGAGGTCTCATGCCTTTGAGGACTTAAATAACTATTGGTCCTTTGAATTGTCACTTTAGTGACCCTCTGACAGTTCCATACCTGGGGGACTTAAATAACCATTGGCCCTCTGATTAGTCACTTGTGACCTTCTGTCTGTCATGAATCCATTGACCCTCTGTTCTGTTCTGTACCGAAGTTATGATTATTTTACTTATATGATTTATGCATTCTATTTCTGTTATTTAAAATGATTTATTTATTTGAACCAAACTATTCATTGTTTGGCCTAAATAATTATATATGGTGATTTGTGTAGCCTTATGCTCTTGGTATAATATTCCTCACGTTGTCATGTGCTTAGCTGTTAAACATCTTTCAGGTGAAGAAACTTGAGAAGAAATTGTTTTACACCTTTAACCGGGACCCAAACTTGAGATTTTTATTTTTTTTGGGCATTTATTTGTAATTATTACTAACTCATGTTATATCAATAAAAATTCCAATGTATGCTTTTTACATTTATATGCACTTTTATTCTATTATTTTTATTCTGCTGAAGTATTTAATTTGTTTAATCTAAAATTAAACTTTGGTGACTTTATAATTTAACTCGTTACAAATCCAGCCCAAGCATCGAGATTGGGTCGCGACAAACCCAATAACATCGCCAAGAAAATTCATACATTCAAGTTACAGGCATGAATCATCATTGGTCAGCACAAAGCGTCCACGCTAAACTATGGTCATAGGCATGCTTTTTCTTACCTAGGTATGACTCATCTAACAATTTCAATGTATGCATAAGAACCACCATTATATAACTATGTATTTAATATCACAGAAATTAAATACATATAAAGTTGAATACAAAACTTGTTTGCATAAAAACTCTAAAAGAAAAAGTTAAACAATCATCATCATATTATATCAATCTCAAGAAGAAATATAAAACCCTAGTTACTTGACTGGGGTTTCATCAAATCCTAAGATGGAGAGTTTAGCCAATCATGATTGTAGAAGAAATCTCCATCTTGGGTAATGATTCTATCTTCCAATCTTTACCTCGCTCTTGATTTCCCTCTTGAATCCATTTTTCTCCTCTTGTTCACTTCTCAAAATCAAGGTTTTTTTTTTTTTTTTTTTGAAAAAAAACTTTTTCAAAAGCACCCAGGCCCTCTTTTTGCCTTAAACATAATCCTAAAATTAGGAAAAATTCAGAATGGGCTGTGCTCGAGCACACAAGCACATAATAATATTTTTCCTTCAGCAACTCAAGTGCTCAAGCACTTAGACTCTGTGCTTGAGCACAAAAGGGAGACTTGCTTGCTCTTTTTCAACTGTCATCACTTTTTTTCCTTAACTTGATTTGGACTTCAATGCATGTTTCATCAAGCTCTCAAAATCCCCAAATTGATAGTCATTTAGTATCATGAGCTCGAATACCTACAAAGAACAAAAATGCATTAGAACACATCAAGTAATTATAATTCAATGATTAACAAGTGCACATTAGGGAGCTTAAATGTAAACATTCAAGCACTTATCACTACAGCTGAACAAGCTTTCTGAAAAAGGTTAATTCCCTACGGTCCGTGGTGCCAAGAATTTTACTGGAGAGATGAGTCAAACTTGAGACCTTGGAGAGAGCAAATCCCTAAGTCCCAAGCGTCATCCATTAAGCCAAACCCTTGGGGTTCTCATTCTCTTAATTTGTTCGATGAAAGTTTTGAATTATCTGCAAAGAAACAAAGAAAACAATCATAATTAAAGCATGTTTATTGGTGTATAACCAAATTATGAACATGTGTTGATTCCTTATAGAATCTACATTTACATCATATGACTTCAAATATCAGCAATTTAAAAACATATACACCATTAGAAAACAAAAACATAGTTCTACAAAATAAAAATTGCAAGAATTCTCACAACAAACTCAAATACCTTAGATTAAGAATGTAGTGAGGTCAATTTGATTTGGAAGGTACGTTTAACCTCCCAAATTAAAAGATGAAGTAGCCTTTAGGTAGTCTTTCTGTTCTAGTATGGATGACAGTAAGGTATGCCATTAGATTCATAGAGTGAAGTATTAGAATTCAGTAATTTCTTAAGGGAGGTCTTGGGTGGTTCCACTCTTTGGAGTGGAATAAGAGTCAAGACTTAAGTTGTTCCAAGGAGTGGGCGTGAATTTAACTCCCCATCCAATAACTAACCATTGACATTTGATGATGATGATAATAATAATAATAATAATAATAATAATAATAATAATAATAATAAAAAGAAGAGTCATTTGAGGACTTGATTCATTATGATGGAGGTGAATAATAGGTCTGTTGGAGTATCTTAATGATGAGAAGTATTTCGAAATCATTTTATTATTATTATTATTTATTTATTTTTTGGGTAAATTTTACTTTATCCCCTTATGGTTTGGGTCATGTGCAATTTGCCCCCCCCCCCCCCCCCCCCCCCAAAAAAAACATTTAGAAATGACCATATAACCCCACATGATTTGTGGACTGAAGTGCATCGTTAGACACCATTAAAAATTCCGTCGAACTTTACAGTAAGTGTAAAACATGTGACAAATATAAGGGGGTTATATGCTTATTTTCAAATTTTTAAGGGAGTAAATCGCACATGAAATAAAAGCATATGGGGTTAAAGTGCACTTTGCTTTCCAAACAAATGACGAAAATACAAAGGTATTTTAGTCTTTTTAATTAAATAGTTGACAGTCCTAACGGTGCACTTTAGTCCACAAACTACAAAGGAGTTATGTGGCCATTTCTAAATGATGGGGGATAAACCGCACATGACCCAATTCACAAGGGATAAAGTGAAGTTATCCCCCCCTCCCCTTTTTTTTTTCCTTTTTTGCTAAGACATTCAGGCTTGCATTTTTAGTATATAAGGCAATTTTTGGGTGTCAATCAACATTCTCTCTATCTACCCTTATATCAAAAAACACAACAAACACTTGATGTGCAAAAACAAATACACATGCAATAAAAATTTAGATCTCTCACCCAACTCAACACTCAGCTTCCTCTCTTACACCGAGAGAGCTCCCTCTCTGTCATAGAGGGTCTCTCTATTTCTCTATTTCTCTCTCTACATTTTTGATTTTCTCACACTCTTCCCTCTCCTTCCATTCTCTCATTTATACACAAACATGAGAGATGTGAATACTACGTTGGCAGCAGCCTCATCTTGCGGTTGGCCGGTGGGCAAGTTTGGCTGGTTTTGTGGCCTGTCATTGTTGACTTCCTTGAAGCTTCTCCAAGCTTCTCCTAGCTTTTTCGTAGCTTTCCTGGACTCTCTGCCATTGCTGGTTTCACATGGAGGAAGAAGAGAAGAAAAGAGGATCACCCATTTCACATGGGGTGACCTTACAACAATCACACATCAGCCCACGTGAGATGATCCGCAACAAAACCTGTTCCCCATCCTATCACGCCTATAACTGGCATAGTTTGCATCTTTACACTGAGACACCTGCGCTCCTTGACAAAAATACCTGACACCTCCTCATTTGAATGTCTATGGTAGAAACTATAGATAAATACCAGAGAAATACACAGATACAAGAGGATGAGGGAATCCAACTTAACTCACACTACTCTCTGATTCTCTCCTAGAGAGAGCTCCTGCTCTATCTCACACATATCTCTTCCACACTTCCCTGTCACGGATGTCTTCATCTACTATACTTAAACCTATGTGATCAAAATATCTGGCACCCTCTAATCGGATGCCCAGCACCCCTTGCCCGGGATGCCTTGCACTCCCTTGAGTGCTCTCTATGACACTGCAGCTTCTCCCTAAAATGCCACTATCCTACTATGTATCACCTTGCACAGTCAACATTGGAGCAATAGAAAACTCTTCGTTTGCCTAGTCAACATTCTCGCTTTTCTTTGCTCAGAGCTTCCCCTGAACTATCAGCATTTGCCCTTTACATTACTTCCCAGTGTTTTCACACGCTTGTTGTTCATGCCTTTTGCAATCCCTGATCTCCAATTTCGCAATACGTGTTACCTGCGCATCTCTTACTTGTACTACCACTAACGGTTGATAGTAGCTCCCTCTGCCAAAGCGGCTTCAACAGGTCTATACCAGTCACCAACTATGCAACACCTAGCATAGTAGCTGCACCCATACTCCTTCAGTTCTCATCGTGGCTCTATCTCTCTTTTTGTGCTAGAGCTTGCCTAAGAGATCCTCAACTACTCTATCTTATCAAGAGGTGTGTTCGACGTCACAAAATCAAAACCAATACCATAACCCAAATATCCAACCATTCAGTCATAACTGAATGTCATCTGTTATACAAAACACGAGTGCTCTTTCAAAACATAGCAGATTCCATTGCTCAAAATCACATTGAGCCAATGGACAAACATGCATAATCAATCGAGCATGCTCTTCGATTTTCTGTAACTAAAGCTCCACCATGGTGCCATGTTCCGATTTCCACATGCGCCAAACAAGTTGTCCTAGACAACTCCAAACAAATCATGGTGAGCAACCGGCTTGAACAAATGCTAAGGAGACTAAACAAGAGGGCCTTCAAATTCTCCGCGAAAGCAACTTTAAAAGTGGTACCATAAACTTCTTGTCTGATCAACCATCGAACAAAAATTGCTCTCTTCCTGCTCGAACTAATCACGAGGGCTAAACAAATACTCTGAGAACTAAGTGTGAGAACCCGAATATAAAAATTAAATAAATAATTAAATAATAATAATATTACAATCTCAAATATTTTGATGGTAAAACCTAAAATGCAAACTAAATATTTGGTGGGTCTTTTAATTAATTTTAAACCTAAATAAATTTATGGTAAAAGTCTTTAATTTAGAGGCAAGATTTATTATAAAGAAATAAAATAAAATAAAATAGAGAAGTGGGTGTGACTTGAACTCTAGACCACAAGATTAATAAATAAGGCTCTTACCATTGAGTTGTATATAACTTATATATATGTTTTGTATATTTATATATTTATTTGACCTATGTGTGCCCAACACTAGTATAAAATAAAATATATACAAAACCTACATAACCCTAGATTGCCTAATCCATTCTATAGCAGCAGCAGGAGGCAGCCACGGGGAGAGAGAGAGATTGAGAGAAAAGAAGAAGAAAAAAAAAAGGGGGGGTTGCAAAGAAGGATGGATTTTTGGATGTGTACTAGGTCTTTATCTTTCTTCTTCCTTGAGGTTTTGTTCTTTATCCTTACTCTATGATTATTTAGTTCATTGATGGAGAGGTTGTAGATTTATGTATTGTGTATATAGATATCCTATTAAGAAATTTGAGGAGTTAAATTCATGTATAAAGAATGGGTATTATTCTTAGTTAAAAAATTCTGCGCATAATCACGAACTTTAAAAATCAAGAAACCATATCAAACGGATGAATTTTGAACTGAAATTTTTACAGTAGATTAATTACATATTGAATTGCATATATGAATTTTTTCATAATTTTTGGGAGTCAAAATCAATATAAATTGAGGTATTCAAATCTGTCCAGGAAACCAGTCCGAAACAGTAAATTCGGGAATGTTGTTCTCTTTGGGTATAAATCCAAAAATTATCAAATTAGTGTCATTAGAACCGGTTACGAGTCTAGTTTCGTACGTTTTTGGCCTTGCATTGATTGCTCGTGTATATTAAGAGAACCGTCAATTTCTTTAAAGTACTGCAGAAAACAACCTGTTTGGATATAATAAATTGTAGATAATTATTTTGATAAGCAAATCAAGTGAAACCAATTGGGTTTGAAACTTCGGATATATTAGATTATATCTGGAGGTTATTGGAATTTTTCGAATAGCGTGGAGTGGGTTTTGTAATTTTCAAAGTTAGCGAATAGGTTGGGAAGGCTTGTTTGAAATTCTGTTTTATCTTAAAGTCACAATTAATTAAGTTTTGACCGGAACCCATGTCTCGGGTGATTTTAAACCTTGAAGAACATGAACTTAGGTAATATTTAAGAGTAACGGTGAGTTGGGTTGAGCCGTGTTAGTGCGCTTTAGTTTGGGGTTACTTAGTTCTTATTCTTTAGTATTTTTAAATTAGTAGTGACGTGTAGTTTTCATACTTGGTTCAGGGCACTAGTTGGACTTTTATACTCTATTCGAGGATGTAACAGGTCCGCGAGGGACCTCGCTACAGTTCGGACTCGATTTGTGCCACGGTTCTAAATCTGAACCAAAGAGTCCAACTCTGGCAAATCGTTTTGAGAAAACAGATTTTTTTGAAAGAAGTGCCAAACATGGACTGCTTTGCCAGATAACAGAGTCGCCACCTAAATATTTTTAAAATGGGAAATTTAGGAAACCCTGACTCGGTGCCAAAGGCCACGTGTCCGTCATCACCAAAGTTGCCTCGGCTCGGGAACTTGGGTACGATTGGGGAAGGTCACATCGTGAGCACCCCCGCTCGCCCGGTCAAAGACCGGCCTCTACTAACCATGATATCTGTTTTTGAAAACATTGTGTGTTCTTATTCCGGTTATTAGCCTAGATTACTATGTGATGCTCGCGGCAAACAAGTATAGACTGGGCCGTCTGAATTGGAACAAAACATTTCATGTTTGTTTGTTTGAAAATGGTGTGAAGGTGCTACCCGCAGGTAGGCTAAAATGCGGATTTGCCACCCTCGGGTGGGCTTAGAAAACAGTGATTTTGCCACTATCTAGTAGGCTTAGAACAAACAGTCAATGCATTGTCCCAATTCAAATAACTCAACCTCCACCCACAGGCATTCAAGGCAGTTATATCACATAAGCACATAGCCTCATGGCAAGCATGCTATTCTGGCAACACTCACACGCATGCAAGGATGCTAAAGCATAAAACTTACCGAGTACTCCAAGCCAAAACAGAAACTACATTAGAAATCATGCATGAATCCTAAATATGCTAAAATGCCTAATGCAACACATGCAAAATGCAACTATAGCAGGCTCGGCTATTCTAAACATGGTATGTGAAATGCTACAACTAACATGTATTCAATTTGGAATTGAAATACAAATGCACTTTGTATGATGCGCCGAGCCCGGTGCATGCAAAACAGATGAATGATGCAAACATGCTGTCATACTGTATGCTAAATGAAATATGCCCTATATCTAACCATTGTAAGCAGGTAAATAAAAGGAAGAAAGAAATGGGGGTTGGAAGACATACATCACACTCAAACACCCTTATTACAGCATTGCCCTCGCGCAGAGGGTCCGAATAAATAATACAGTCCGAAATAAAAGAATAATACAGGTTTCTAATTAATTAACAAATTAAACTAAGAAAACTGTAAAACTGGCATGCAAGCCAGGGACTGCCTTGTTTCCGACGGATGATGCATGTTGGGCTGCCTTCGACGCGGAAATCCACTGGGATGCCCCAAGTAGCCTCTGTTTGCACTATGTCTCGAAATGCGCGCCAGGTTCTGAAAAGTTGCTGATTCCTGATTTTGACTGCAACAGAGAGCAGGAAAGGGGCACAGCAATGTATTTCACAAATATATGCATGCCTCGATCCTCGTGCCACCAATCACGCATCTCGATGCATGATGACCGAGGAGCCGAATTGCACACCTCAATATAGGATGAATGCAGATGAATGCTACAACAAAACCTAACTCCATCATGGGTAATCCGGAGTGTCGGTGACTTGGGAATTGAGACCCGTTCCGTTACTCGGAGTACAAAACGCGCCTCGTTTCCCGTGCAATATGCATGATATGCATGAAATGTAACTAATATACAACCTAGCATGCGCAATGCTATGAAAATGAGATGTCTCGAAATGCGTGCCCACAGGCACGCAAACCGAGGAATGCGGAATGAAATGCAAAATGCAATGATGGGCTTATACCAACATGAGGGAGCCTCAGCCACACTCACATAGGATGCCGGAATGATAAAAATGAGGTGCCTCGAAATGCGTGCCCGTGGACACGCATACCGAGAAAATTCATGAATGCAATCTAAGATACAACCTGGTATGCACTATACTGGGAAAATGAGATGAAAATGCGATGCCTCGAAAAGCGTGCACGCGGGCACGCAAACCGAGGCCATGATGTGAGATGCAAATCGGATAAAACCAAAGTGCCTCGAAATGCGTGCGCACGGGCACGCAAACCGAGGCGATGATGTGAAATGCAAATCGGATAAAACCGAAGTGCCTCGAAATGCGTGCACACGGGCATGCAAACCGAGGCGATGATGTGAAATGCAAATCGGATAAAACCGAAGTGCCTCGAAATGCGTGCACACGGGCACGCAAACCGAGGCGATGATGAAATGAGATAGAAATGCAAATTGGGCTTATACTAACATGAGTGGACCTCAGCCACACTCACATCAGATGCCGATGAATGAAAACGGAGCGCCTCGAAGTGCGTGCCCACGGGCACGCAAACCGAGGCAATGACAAAAAGGCACAAAATGGCATGGAAATGATATGCAAGCATGCAAACTAAATTCCAGCAACTAAATGAAGGGAAAACAGCCTCAAAATGATGATAAAAATGCACCCGATGCCCAGAATGTTCCCGAAATGTGATATTTAGCCCCCGAAATGGCCTACAGCTATGCTATACATGCAAAATTGACACATGAAAGCAAAAACAGTAGCAAGGCAGCCCCAAAAATAGCATCTTTCCAGTACAAAACATGGCCAAATTGTAAGCATAGATATGACAACAATAGCTTGCAAAAATACGGAAAAAGAGAGGATTTACAAAGGAAGTGATATCTACAATGCTCAAACCCAAAAAATCAGTTCTACAAAATTAGAGAGGGACTAAAAATATGAATTTTTACAGAAGATGAGATCCCCAAATTCAGTGTGTAGATATACAATACATAGCATGCAAAATAAGGGTCAAAAGAGGTTTATAAAGAGAGGTATCATAAGCAATGACCAAAAAACTTAAGAACCTTAATAAAACTTGAAGAATAGACCAAAATAAGACACTTCACAAGCCTGATAAAGGCCAGAAACAGAAGCTAGAATGGCCTAAACAAACATGCAATTTTACGGTAAATTTGAAGAATTTCAAAGCAAGTACTAAAACCGATTACCAAATGGCTTAAGACCCTTCACAAAGCATGATGTATGGACCAAAATAAGACTCCTTCAAGGCCTGATTAAGGCCAAAAACAGAAGCCAAAATAGTCTAACAAAGCATGCAAGATAGGCATAGAACATGGATTCAAAGCAAGTGTATGATAGAGGAGGCAAACATGGTTGAGCCCTTCTTCAATGTTGAAGAGGGGCTCAAAATGAGCACAATATCAGTAGGTTTCATACTCCAACTCAGATCACAAATAGGCTAATTAACTCATGCAATTTTACGGTAAAATTGAAGAATTTCAAAGGAAGTGCATGCTAGAGCCACCAAACATGATGGAGCCCTTCTTCAATGTTGAAGAGGGGCTCAAAATAGGCCTACTAACAGTTTATGGTATGCTCGAAATCAGATCACTCAAAATCCAAACAAAGCATGCAAAATAATGGCATAAAGAGTGATATTGAAACAAGTGTATCATGGAGACACCAAATGGGGTTGAGCCCTTAATCAAACATGAATATAAGCTCAAAAAAGACCTAATCTCAGTGAAGGTCGGAGCTCAAAACAATAAGAAAATGGGCTTAAGAAATGGAGCAAGAAAATGCTACAAAAGAGGGAAATGGAGACTTACCCTTGTAGACCTTCTCTTTTCTACTTCTTGGCTTGAGAAATGTTGCTTCTAAGCCTCTAAGAACCTCTCCTTGCTGCTGGAAATGGAGTGGTAATGGTAGTGCTTGATGGTGATGAAGAAATGGCACCAAACTTGAAGAAAAAGACTTTGGAGCTATGGAAAATGGAGAGAAAATGGTGTATCTATCTCTCAAAAATGTCTAACAATTATCCAAACTCCTCAAATGATGAAGCAAAACCTCCCCTTTATAGAGCAAAAATGCACCAAAATATCCAAAAAGCACCAAAATATCTAAAAAGCAACAAAATATCTAAAAAGCAACTCTCTAATCCTCCATACACTTGCTGAGACAATTGCTGGCCTCCCACCCTCCAGTGATCTTCCTGGTGCTAAAACAGAGGTACCTGCCAAAATTGAACAAAAACTAATGCAAAACGAAAGCTCGGGGACCAAAACCGCGCGGGGTCCCGAAAATGGGCTGCAGGCACCGAAAGTGGCGTTCGGCCACGAAGTGGGTATCAGAGGCCCCAGTGTCCCTCGTTATGCTAAAACAGAGGTACCTGCCAAAAATGAACGAACAACGATGCGAAATGAATGCTCGGGGCCTAAACCGCGAAGTTCGGGGTCCCGAAAATGGGCTGCAGGCACCGAAAGTGGTGTTTGGCTGCGAAGCGGGTCTCGGAGACCCCAGTGTCCCTCAGTATGATAAAACAGAGGTACTTGCCAAAAACCAGAGAAATCGGAGATGGTTGGGCAGTCCCGAACCGAGGCACACGGCCTGACGGCTCCGAAAACCGGGAACCGGGCTCCGAAATGGGCAAAATGGCCTACGGCCACGAAAAGTAGCTCACGGCCACTGAGAGATAGCCTACAGGACCACTCCCTCTCCTCAGGAAAGAAAACAGAGAAAACCGAGTCTGGTTCGCAAACCGAGACAAGGCACAGAAAAGAGTTCGGAAGTCCGGAGGCAGGGCGCTCAGCCGCAACTCTGAGACTTCTGAACGAGCACAAAATGCAACATCACCGAGCGCTCAATCGGTGACGTCTGAGTCTTAAGGTTGGTCAAAAATGGGGTGTCTACAGTTGCCCCTCTTTGACAGAACTCGAAAGTCATAAGAATGACGGGAGTGAATGTCAAAGCCCAGAGACGACCCATTTTTGACAAGGCCGAAGACTTAGACAAAGCAGACAAGATAGACAAAGATGTGCCCGCAGGCAGGGGCAAAATGCAAAATGATATGCAGGAAGATTTTGATAATTGGACTTACACGCTACGCGAAGCCGGTTCGAAAGACTGAGGATTCATGCAATGCACTGTAATGTAGTGGCTAAAATGTAATGTAACAACTAGAAATGGAAGGTACCTTACAGGGGCAATTGGCAATGACTTACCTCATGCTGCTGGAAATCTTTCACTTCTTCTTGATTGAACCACAGGTACTACTTTTCTCCCTAACTATGGTCGCAGCTTTCCCTATTCTCCAACAGGGTGACAGACTAGGTTGATTCAGTATCCAGAATTGAGGCGCATACACATGCTATCTCAATCTATGGGGCTGCCATACAGATTTCAAGCCGAGGATATACCCCTGGGTATTTAAACCAGACTTTAGTCTCGGAAATCCCGAACCTTTGTGTTCTAGGCATGAGCCATTCGAACTCTAGTTTCCACCGTCTTAGTTGGTCTCCTAGGAACTCACCGCTAACACAGGCAGGTGGCTATACCAGACCACCGGAAGTCGTTCGGGCACGATAAACACCAAAGGAATTGCACCTTTAGAGGATTTAAGGTCTCCTAGACCGGAAAGTGCACAAGACGGTGCGATGGAATGCAAGTAAAAATGCAAGTACGATGCGCAAAACAGCGCGAATGATGATGCAGGATTTAAGGTCTCCTTAGACCGGACCATAAAACAGATATGATGCAATGGATGTGATAGATGTGATGCAACAGAGAGTACAATAGATGCAAAATGGTGACATACTCCCACCACGCTGGACTCGTGAGAGGAGAGAGAACAAAGAAAATCAATCAGAAGCGCGTTCCACGCAACCTAAGACAAATTCCAAACACGTCGAAATCGTGTGAGGAAGGGGAGGCTCCAATCACGCTGAAATCGCGAGAAGAGGTTAACAAAAACAACCCGCCCAGCGCGTCCACAACGCAACCTGGGATAAATTCCAAACGCGCTGAAGTCGCGTAAGGAAGAACCAAACTCTAACCACGCTGAAATCGTGAGAAGAGGAACGGGACACTCAAACCACGCTAAAATCGTGAGAAGAGGTTAACAAAAACAACCCGCCCAGCGCGTCCACAACGCAACCTGGGATAAATTCCAAACGCGCTGAAGTCGCGTAAGGAAGAACCAAACTCTAACCACGCTGAAATCGTGAGAAGAGGAACGGGACACTCAAACCACGCTGAAATCGTGAGAAGAGGTCCGAACAACCGCCCAGCGCGTCTACAACGCAACCTGGGATAAAATCCAAACGCGCTGAAATCGCGTAAGGAAAGGAACAAAACTCTAACCACGCTGAAATCGTGAGAAGAGGTCAAAACAACCGCCCAGGTGCGTACACAACGCAACCTGAGATAAAATCCAAACGCGCTGAAATCGCGTAAGGAAAGAAACAAAACTCTAACCACGCTGAAATCGTGAGAAGAGGTCAAAACAACAGCCGCCCAGGTGCGTACACAACGCAACCTGAGATAGTCCCGGAGGACAACGATCCCAAACGCTGCTCAGCGTAAAAGGATAAATGGTAGAAGATAACACAAGATGCAAATAAATGCAAGTATGGTGTGTATGACAATACCAGTGGAAGAATGCACAACAATGCAGGTGGAAGGGTGCATAACTTTGAAGCAGGCTTGATCTTGCGCTTGAGGTAGAGGCACACTCATACTTCAGAGCATTGACAAGGCTTGAAAAGGTACATCCGGAATACAATCACGGAACTTGCTGAAAGTGAAACTCACTCAGATGCTTCGATTTTCCTTCTTTTCTTTTGCTTTGCAGTCCGGAACCTAAATAGCTTCAGATAGGTCCTTGTTCTACTGTTCTGACATGACCTGGGTTGAACCCTGCGGCTTTATGAAAGAACCAATTCTGTTTTGCACAAATGTGGAGAACGGCACGGCACTCGGAGCACAAAATGATTTTATTTTTGAAAATGAGAAAAGGATCCTCAACCGGGTATTGAGCCTACGACTGAATACAGCACACTACAACTCAACAAGGAAATAAAAGGCACACAACCTAGACACATCGAATAACACTCGAAACGACCCAAAACAAAATCGAGATAAAACAAAAAGACACGACACTCAGACGTGCACAGGGAGCCTGTTTCACCGGGTATATGTCCCACCCTTTCTTATTTGTGATTCTCACATCACTCGGCCCTCAAGCTCGGTTTTTTCTAAAAAAGCCCTTTTCTCACTTTTCCTCTCATCGCACATCTCTCTATTCTTCAATCTCTCATTTTTCATCTCTCCCCTGGGTGGTTGATGGATAAACAGGAAGTTGCGGGCTCTTGCCCCTAGCATTCAGCTAGATCCTTCTTTTTCTGCATGCAGTTAGTGAATTCCTCCCACAGAGGAGTTGTGCTACAAATGAGTGTGTAGCGAACCTGCAGCTGACACCGGTCGATGATGCCCTGCTGAGGAGTTTGGACGTGATCAGATCTGTCAAGATGAGGGAGTGGAATATCTTGATCCATTCCCGTTCGTGCTTCGCACTTGGCTTGATACCTCGCTGCTTGGAGGGTGAGAGAGCCTTCAGCACTTTGTTGTTAGCTTCAATTGTGCCCTTTTCTTGGCATGTAGAGGGCCCGTCTCGGCAAATGCATTGATAACAGGGAAAAGACAGAATACCTGACTCAATTGAGCCCCTAGTTCATCATTTTGACCATTTTTTATTTTTGCTTTCTAAAAAAAATTGACCAAAATGAGAGTTAGATTAACATGCTAGTTCAATTTTTGATTTGAAATCACGTAAGTCAGGCTATGAGCACTGAAAAATTTCCTTTTTCAGGTCCAAGAAATGGTCCAGTTTTTGGAAAAGATGGAACAATTTTCGAGAAAATAGTCAACCTCAGTAAAAATTTGCAAAAACTATTTTTGCACACGGCCACTTGCTCAACGAGCGTGAAACCTACTCCTGAGATGCACAACCTCGGATCCAAGGAAAACTGCCCCGTGCTTGAAGAGAGCTGCATGGCAACGGAAAGTTACCCCTTGTTTGAACGGCACTGCATAGCGCATTGAATGGCAACGGAAAGTTGCCCCTTGTTTGAATGGCACCGCGGCGCGTTGAATGGCAACGGAAAGTTGCCCCTTGTTTGAATGGTACTGCAGCACATTGTAGTCAGTCCTCAGAGCGATGAACACAACCAAATCCTCAGATACAGAGAAGACAAAGATGACCAGAACCATCGCATGGACACAATTGAATTTGAATTGTTTTACGGCTGGACTTCAGAATGAAGTTGCCTACGTATCCCAAAGATGGGAATCAAGCCTTACGTAGTTCGGGGTTAAGGTACACTCGGGTATTAACCTCTCCTTTTTATGCTCTAACTTTTGCCAAGGCGCCCATTGCAGGTTTTCAACCTTGCGAGCTTTGTTCTTCTTTCTTTTTCTTTTTTTCTATTCTTTTCATCTTTCTTTTTTTTTGCATTTTTCTTTTCTTTTCTTTTGCATTTTTTGTATCTTTGCATTTTTTCTCTTTTTTCATTTTTTTCATTCTCTTCTTTGCTCTAACTTTTTCCTGGGTCGCCCTTCCAGGTTTTCGGCCCAGCGAGCCTCTCAAAGGGTAAAAGTGTAACAAGTCCATGCCAAATGGTTTTGAGATTGGAGCCCTCTGTACCCAAGAGAGTGGCTGTTGTATTGATTAGCAGAAAGATCCACCTTTGACTCTTCGAGCACATCGGACATTTTTGCCCCTAGTTCGAGGGGTGCTTCTGTTCTAGCTTCGCAAGCTTCTTCTGATGAGGTCTGACCTTCTTGATCTGACTTTGGTGCCTCTTGTTTGAGGGCTGCTTCAAATCGGGCCACACAGGCCTCACATCATAGTCGACCGTTGAACATTCTGAATGCACGTCCAAGGTTTGAAAACAAAGGGGGGGGGGCGAGTCTCGAGGCTGAGAGCGATCCTAAGCTGCACAATCTCAAGAGCGATTCCACACATGTCTTCGCAGGACCGCGCAAAACATTTTTTGAAAGTTTTTAAGAAAGCGACAAATCGCTCGCGCTGAAGACAGTGTAGGATCAATCTGGATCAAAGCCAGGGTCCTTCTCAGTATTCATACTAACAAGCATGATTTCATTCATTAAGGGCTTAGCACGCCTCACTTTCTCTCAATTGATCAAAGTTTTGCAAATCCCGAGGAATTCCTTCCTCTTCGTTTTCACCGCAGTGTTCAAAAAGGTTTTGAAAAACTTAGGTCAATACAATGACTTCAAGGCACAAGAGAGCAGGTGGAATGCACTGCTATTTCATTCAAATCCCGGCACAACTAGCACACGGCAGAAGCAAATGCGAGAGTATGGAAATCACTGCTGTTTCATTCAAAATCTGTTGGCATAATTGGCTCCCTGGCAGAAACAGACTCAAAACAAAACAAAAAGACAAACGCGAAACAAAATGGTGACGCCTGAGGTAACACCCCCGAAATCACCTGACTTCTATACAACAGGACTGACTCGATATAACAAGACAGACCCAAAACAAAAGAGACTGACTTAAAACAAAAAGACAGACTCAAGACAAAACAACAAAACCGACCCAATACCCAAGTCAGAAAGCACAAAAACTGGTATTTGCACATTGCTCAGAACAGTGCGTGCCATTCCCACGTCTGGAGTAATCTGAGTGCCATCCGCAGGTGGTTCATCCCTTGATCACATAATCACATTATCCCCCAAATTCACTGACCTAGTGCCGATAGACTTTGCAGAACTTGGCGTGACAATGACCCCGTTGTCAATCAAATCTTGCACTTCATGGCGAAGACGCAAGCAGTTGTTGGTAGCATGGCCAGTTTGCTGATGGTATGCACAGTACTGGGTAGCATCATGCGTAGCCGGTAGAGGGTTCGGGAGAGGCCGAGGCTCAAGGGGTTTGAGATGGCCTCGTCCAACCAGGATTCGGAAAGCTTTGGACAAAGGCATGTGCAGGGCATGGAAGACCCTCTGACCTCGGGGTTGATACTTCTGGGCTTGTGGATTTCTGCTGGGCGCACCAGCAAAGGGATTGGAAGGTGCTGGCCTAGTTTGTTGATCTCTTCTGAGTGGAGGATTAGAGCTAACAGGGTTGCCTCTGGTATAACGGCCCTTCTCCCGGTTTGCCCCTTGATTCAAACTGCCCCAAACTTGAGTAGCAAAAGTGTCGTCCACAGTTTTTGTGACAACCGCGAGCACTTGCTCTTTGTTCAGTCCCTCGGCTTTCAAAGCCTCAACAGCCAACAGAAGATGTTCATGGGGATCCATGTCCGCCCCTATCTTGTTCTTTCCACTCGCTTCCACTTTGCCAAGGGATTGGCCTTCCTCAGATGTAGCCCGCCCCAAGACTGGGGAGCCTTTTGACATGAAATTCCCAGTATGTGGTATGGTCGATGATGGAGCCAATGTCCCAGAGGTCAAATCTGTTACAGTTCTTGGAAGATCTTCGATCATTCTCTTTAGCTCAGAAGTAGTGGGCTCACGGATTTGAGATGATTGGGGTCCAGGTGCACCCATCATGCATATGTCCATACTTTCCGGGATAAACACCTCAGGCTTGGGTAGATGGGTCGGGGTGATGTATATGCTGGGGTCAAAGGTGGATGGCAGTGTATGGATAAGATTGAGGTGGGGAGGTGATGAGCCAGTACTAACCTGAGGTCCTTTTGGTGGAGCTAGGGTCTCTTCGTCAATAAGATCTTGAATCTTATGACGGAGGCGGATGCAACGGTTTGTATCATGGCCGTGCTGTTGATGGTAGGCACAGTATTTAGCTGGGTCATACCTTGGTGGAAGAGGATTTGGAAGGGGTTGGGGTTCTAGGAGTTCTAGGTGCCCTTCTTCTTGCAGCTTTTTCAAAGCTTGGGAGAGACTCATGTAAAGAGGATGGAATTTTCGGGCTTGAGGCCGAATTGAGGTAGTTGGTTTTTGGTCATTGAGGGAAGTGGTGATAGTGTCTACTTCTGAGCATTTCGCAGTTGTGCTACCATCAGTAGTAGCATTGGAACTGCGAGCAACATTCCTCTTCAAAGGCTCATTATCTTCTGCAAAGATCCCTTGTCTGATGGCATCCTCGATTTGAACCCCCATCTCATGCAGATCTGAAAAGGTAGGGAAGGGAAGAACAATCATCTTCTGCATAAGCTTGGGCTGGAGATTGCGCACAATCATCCGAATCTGATCTTTGTCAGTGGGCCTAGTGGTCATCATTGAGGCTTTTGCTCTCCATCTCGTCATGAACTCTGAGAAACCCTCCTTTGGTTCTTGGCGGATGACTTCGAGATCACGAGTTGTGACCTCGATCTGTGCGTTATAGGAGTATTGATCAATAAAGGCCTCAGCCAGCTCTTCCCAGTTCTGTTTCACAGAGTTCTCCAATTTGGCATACCAGGTTGCGGCTATCCCGGACAGGGTTCGGCCGAATAGTGATAGTTTCTGGGCTGTGGTCAAACCCATTGGTCTCAAGATATCAGAAAACAGTTGGAGGTGCACCATTGGGTCTTCAGAGCCATCAAATCGATCAATATGTGGCATCTTGAACCGATCCGGTAATGTCACCACTGAATCGGTAAAACCATCCTCTATGTCAGGAATAGAATGGGCCCTCTGAGACTTTTTGAACAATTCCTCAAGCTTGCTCACTTTCAACGCTGTGGGGTCCGTCTTCAACTCAAAGGGGGAGTCTGGTAGGTTGGTAGGTGTTTTAGATAGTTGGGGTAGAACCAGGGGCGGAGCTGGCCTGCCTGGAATGTCCGTATCATCCTGGACATTAGCTGTCTCCTCAAGCGTTGGAGCTCTGGGTAGGGGAGGAGCCTGGTGTGAAGTAGATACTCCAGTTTGCTGCTCTAGCCTGGCAATTGTCTCTGCCTGTTGGGCTATAATCTCGGCCTGGCTTTTGGCAAATTCCGTTTGACGGGCAGTGTCCTGCTGCATGAGTTTCATACTTTCCTGGAGTTGACGCATCGTTTCCTCCATCCCTGCCATATTGCCCTGGTCTAACTGAACAACCGGTATAACTGTCCCTGACTGGCCTTTTTACCCTGCCTTTGGTGAAGGAACACTGATTGCCCTTTGAACTGAATCTCTGACCCGACAAAGTCTATCAGCACAAGTCTAATGATCCTCGGGGGATATTGGAGCCTTCCGAAGCTATGGTTCCCAAGACTACCTAGCAAAAGAGAAAACAGACAGCATCTCAGCCTGATTTCACCTGAACAGATACGAGCATAGTTGAATGAGTGTGCCCTCTACTGAATTCTGCCCAAAATTCCGCCTGTAAGCTGATACCCTCAGGTAAAACTGATTCCACCAAATACTGATGCCCGCAGGCCTGATACCCAAAATACTGATACATGCATTCCCTGTAGAGGCACACTCTAACGAGCATATAGCAGATAAGTGAGAGTCAAAACACCCCTATGTTGGGGTTAGGTTTCCCTGTCCTATTTTGTCAGGAACTAGGGCTTCACTACGCACGCAGCGGCTTCAAACAACCTATAAACGGGTAAGCAACCTGTCCTAGTTTGGAATGGTCACTATGGATCCGAATATGCACTAGGTCGAATGGTCAAAAAGGGTGCCCCGGTAAAACCGGGGTTTGTGTTCCCATACTGGCAGAGCCCGTAACCGGTCAGCCTTACGGACATGCCTTGACAAGACAAGCCTCCGGCAAACCGCTCAGGAATAGCAGATGGCAAACACGGTGTCCTAGGCGCACCAATGCAAATGCAATGCAAAGAAACACACAAGTGTAGTCAAAACCAGATATCACGAATTCGAGTCAAGTTCTCTAAATCCCCAGCAGAGTCGCCAGAAACTGTAACAGGTCCGCGAGGGACCTCGCTACAGTTCGGACTCGATTTGTGCCACGGTTCTAAATCTGAACCAAAGAGTCCAACTCTGGCAAATCGTTTTGAGAAAACAGATTTTTTTGAAAGAAGTGCCAAACATGGACTGCTTTGCCAGATAACAGAGTCGCCACCTAAATATTTTTAAAATGGGAAATTTAGGAAACCCTGACTCGGTGCCAAAGGCCACGTGTCCGTCATCACCAAAGTTGCCTCGGCTCGGGAACTTGGGTACGATTGGGGAAGGTCACATCGTGAGCACCCCCGCTCGCCCGGTCAAAGACCGGCCTCTACTAACCATGATATCTGTTTTTGAAAACATTGTGTGTTCTTATTCCGGTTATTAGCCTAGATTACTATGTGATGCTCGCGGCAAACAAGTATAGACTGGGCCGTCTGAATTGGAACAAAACATTTCATGTTTGTTTGTTTGAAAATGGTGTGAAGGTGCTACCCGCAGGTAGGCTAAAATGCGGATTTGCCACCCTCGGGTGGGCTTAGAAAACAGTGATTTTGCCACTATCTAGTGGGCTTAGAACAAACAGTCAATGCATTGTCCCAATTCAAATAACTCAACCTCCACCCACAGGCATTCAAGGCAGTTATATCACATAAGCACATAGCCTCATGGCAAGCATGCTATTCTGGCAACACTCACACGCATGCAAGGATGCTAAAGCATAAAACTTACCGAGTACTCCAAGCCAAAACAGAAACTACATTAGAAATCATGCATGAATCCTAAATATGCTAAAATGCCTAATGCAACACATGCAAAATGCAACTATAGCAGGCTCGGCTATTCTAAACATGGTATGTGAAATGCTACAACTAACATGTATTCAATTTGGAATTGAAATACAAATGCACTTTGTATGATGCGCCGAGCCCGGTGCATGCAAAACAGATGAATGATGCAAACATGCTGTCATACTGTATGCTAAATGAAATATGCCCTATATCTAACCATTGTAAGCAGGTAAATAAAAGGAAGAAAGAAATGGGGGTTGGAAGACATACATCACACTCAAACACCCTTATTACAGCATTGCCCTCGCGCAGAGGGTCCGAATAAATAATACAGTCCGAAATAAAAGAATAATACAGGTTTCTAATTAATTAACAAATTAAACTAAGAAAACTGTAAAACTGGCATGCAAGCCAGGGACTGCCTTGTTTCCGACGGATGATGCATGTTGGGCTGCCTTCGACGCGGAAATCCACTGGGATGCCCCAAGTAGCCTCTGTTTGCACTATGTCTCGAAATGCGCGCCAGGTTCTGAAAAGTTGCTGATTCCTGATTTTGACTGCAACAGAGAGCAGGAAAGGGGCACAGCAATGTATTTCACAAATATATGCATGCCTCGATCCTCGTGCCACCAATCACGCATCTCGATGCATGATGACCGAGGAGCCGAATTGCACACCTCAATATAGGATGAATGCAGATGAATGCTACAACAAAACCTAACTCCATCATGGGTAATCCGGAGTGTCGGTGACTTGGGAATTGAGACCCGTTCCGTTACTCGGAGTACAAAACGCGCCTCGTTTCCCGTGCAATATGCATGATATGCATGAAATGTAACTAATATACAACCTAGCATGCGCAATGCTATGAAAATGAGATGTCTCGAAATGCGTGCCCACAGGCACGCAAACCGAGGAATGCGGAATGAAATGCAAAATGCAATGATGGGCTTATACCAACATGAGGGAGCCTCAGCCACACTCACATAGGATGCCGGAATGATAAAAATGAGGTGCCTCGAAATGCGTGCCCGTGGACACGCATACCGAGAAAATTCATGAATGCAATCTAAGATACAACCTGGTATGCACTATACTGGGAAAATGAGATGAAAATGCGATGCCTCGAAAAGCGTGCACGCGGGCACGCAAACCGAGGCCATGATGTGAGATGCAAATCGAATAAAACCAAAGTGCCTCGAAATGCGTGCGCACGGGCACGCAAACCGAGGCGATGATGTGAAATGCAAATCGGATAAAACCGAAGTGCCTCGAAATGCGTGCGCACGGGCACGCAAACCGAGGCGATGATGTGAAATACAAATCGGATAAAACCGAAGTGCCTCGAAATGCGTGCACACGGGCATGCAAACCGAGGCGATGATGTGAAATGCAAATCGGATAAAATCGAAGTGCCTCGAAATGCGTGCACACGGGCACGCAAACCGAGGCGATGATGAAATGAGATAGAAATGCAAATTGGGCTTATACTAACATGAGTGGACCTCAGCCACACTCACATCAGATGCCGATGAATGAAAACGGAGCGCCTCGAAGTGCGTGCCCACGGGCACGCAAACCGAGGCAATGACAAAAAGGCACAAAATGGCATGGAAATGATATGCAAGCATGCAAACTAAATTCCAGCAACTAAATGAAGGAAAACAGCCTCAAAATGATGATAAAAATGCACCCGATGCCCAGAATGTTCCCGAAATGTGATATTTAGCCCCCGAAATGGCCTACAGCTATGCTATACATGCAAAATTGACACATGAAAGCAAAAACAGTAGCAAGGCAGCCCCAAAAATAGCATCTTTCCAGTACAAAACATGGCCAAATTGTAAGCATAGATATGACAACAATAGCTTGCAAAAATACGGAAAAAGAGAGGATTTACAAAGGAAGTGATATCTACAATGCTCAAACCCAAAAAATCAGTTCTACAAAATTAGAGAGGGACTAAAAATATGCATTTTTACAGAAGATGAGATCCCCAAATTCAGTGTGTAGATATACAATACATAGCATGCAAAATAAGGGTCAAAAGAGGTTTATAAAGAGAGGTATCATAAGCAATGACCAAAAAACTTAAGAACCTTAATAAAACTTGAAGAATAGACCAAAATAAGACACTTCACAAGCCTGATAAAGGCCAGAAACAGAAGCTAGAATGGCCTAAACAAACATGCAATTTTACGGTAAATTTGAAGAATTTCAAAGCAAGTACTAAAACCGATTACCAAATGGCTTAAGACCCTTCACAAAGCATGATGTATGGACCAAAATAAGACTCCTTCAAGGCCTGATTAAGGCCAAAAACAGAAGCCAAAATAGTCTAACAAAGCATGCAAGATAGGCATAGAACATGGATTCAAAGCAAGTGTATGATAGAGGAGGCAAACATGGTTGAGCCCTTCTTCAATGTTGAAGAGGGGCTCAAAATGAGCACAATATCAGTAGGTTTCATACTCCAACTCAGATCACAAATAGGCTAATTAACTCATGCAATTTTACGGTAAAATTGAAGAATTTCAAAGGAAGTGCATGCTAGAGCCACCAAACATGATGGAGCCCTTCTTCAATGTTGAAGAGGGGCTCAAAATAGGCCTACTAACAGTTTATGGTATGCTCGAAATCAGATCACTCAAAATCCAAACAAAGCATGCAAAATAATGGCATAAAGAGTGATATTGAAACAAGTGTATCATGGAGACACCAAATGGGGTTGAGCCCTTAATCAAACATGAATATAAGCTCAAAAAAGACCTAATCTCAGTGAAGGTCGGAGCTCAAAACAATAAGAAAATGGGCTTAAGAAATGGAGCAAGAAAATGCTACAAAAGAGGGAAATGGAGACTTACCCTTGTAGACCTTCTCTTTTCTACTTCTTGGCTTGAGAAATGTTGCTTCTAAGCCTCTAAGAACCTCTCCTTGCTGCTGGAAATGGAGTGGTGATGGTAGTGCTTGATGGTGATGAAGAAATGGCACCAAACTTGAAGAAAAAGACTTTGGAGCTATGGAAAATGGAGAGAAAATGGTGTATCTATCTCTCAAAAATGTCTAACAATTATCCAAACTCCTCAAATGATGAAGCAAAACCTCCCCTTTATAGAGCAAAAATGCACCAAAATATCCAAAAAGCACCAAAATATCTAAAAAGCAACAAAAATATCTAAAAAGCAACTCTCTAATCCTCCATACACTTGCTGAGACAATTGCTGGCCTCCCACCCTCCAGTGATCTTCCTGGTGCTAAAACAGAGGTACCTGCCAAAATTGAACAAAAACTAATGCAAAACGAAAGCTCGGGGACCAAAACCGCGCGGGGTCCCGAAAATGGGCTGCAGGCACCGAAAGTGGCGTTCGGCCACGAAGTGGGTATCAGAGGCCCCAGTGTCCCTCGTTATGCTAAAACAGAGGTACCTGCCAAAAATGAACGAACAACGATGCGAAATGAATGCTCGGGGCCTAAACCGCGAAGTTCGGGGTCCCGAAAATGGGCTGCAGGCACCGAAAGTGGTGTTTGGCTGCGAAGCGGGTCTCGGAGACCCCAGTGTCCCTCAGTATGATAAAACAGAGGTACTTGCCAAAAACCAGAGAAATCGGAGATGGTTGGGCAGTCCCGAACCGAGGCACACGGCCTGACGGCTCCGAAAACCGGGAACCGGGCTCCGAAATGGGCAAAATGGCCTACGGCCACGAAAAGTAGCTCACGGCCACTGAGAGATAGCCTACAGGACCACTCCCTCTCCTCAGGAAAGAAAACAGAGAAAACCGAGTCTGGTTCGCAAACCGAGACAAGGCACAGAAAAGAGTTCGGAAGTCCGGAGGCAGGGCGCTCAGCCGCAACTCTGAGACTTCTGAACGAGCACAAAATGCAACATCACCGAGCGCTCAATCGGTGACGTCTGAGTCTTAAGGTTGGTCAAAAATGGAGTGTCTACAGAGGATTATATTATTTCGGTTTCAGGTGAGTAGTTTCATGCTACATATTTTTATAAATGTTCCCCTACCCTGAACTGTTGGAAAATTGAATTGTTATTTCAAGACTAAACTGTTTTGATAAATTATTATATTATCAATGTAATCAAATTATTTCTGAAACATGTGTGAACTTGGCATACTGTAAACTATTTGTTTTGGTCTCATGTTTATAATGATGAACTACCATGTTTTGCGAAACTGATGTGTATTGATTATTGGGACCATGTGTGTATTTAGTCCAGGGAAATTATTCCACTGTGTGTGGTGACTCTGGCCACTAGGGAACAGATCCGGGTTGGGCCGTGATGACTCTAGTGCTCAACGATTGTAAGGAAAAGACCTTTAAAAACAACTAGGTGACCTTCAATCGGATCGTCTTTGAGAAAAGGCCCAGGTGCCACCCTGAGGATGACTCTTAGTTCGATATTGGATCCAACGGGGCTTATAGCCTTGAGAACTGTGTGGCAGATTATTTGTTTTTCTTGGTACCCAGAAAATTATTGGTGTTCATGTTATAATATGTTTTAAGTGAAAAATGTCGTTTATCATGTTCTTGCGAGACATGAGTATTTTAAGTGTTGAACTGTGGAACCTTCTTTTTGAAACAGATTGTATTTACCAAACTGTATGCCAATCTAGTTTCTGTGTTATATATCTTATTTTGGAATTGAACCCTGTTTTCAAAACTGTATTTACTATCCATGTTGCTACTCACTGAGCTATCAGCTGACTTAGTTGTTTACCATTTCCAGGTGTTAGAAGGACTTAGAGTGGACTCATGGCGTAGCGGGGACTCAATTTCATGGACCTCTAGGGCATTTATTAATTTGTTTAGGTTGCTTGTCGAGTTTGTGCATATTTATATTTATTTTTTTTTATTGAAATTCATTTAGGATTATTTTTGATATGTGGGTTGTTTATATCCCATAAGTTTGGATGGGTTTGATTACGGTTGATTTTGCCGTTTACAATTGTGGCATGTCTGGATTGAGTTTTGGTTATTTATTATTGGACTATTGTTTAGTTGTTCAATGTGATTATGGATTCGTGTTTTAGGCTTACGTGTGCCTTGGGCTAAGGCCCTGTGGGCCACGGCCGGTCATGCCCGGATTTGGGGTGTGACACTAAGGTTGGTTCCCCATAAAAAAAAAAAAAAAAAAAAAAAAAAAAAAAAAAAAAAAAAAAAAAAAAACTAGAATGTGGATGCAGTCAGGCTCAAACTAGTTCGAAAGTATCAGAACAAACTTTAGACGAACTAACAAAATACCAAGAGTCAAAAATTCTAAAGTGTCGAGCAAACTCTAGATTCCTCCAACTGTAATTCCAACTAGCAGACACAAGATGATACACCATCTTCACAGCTGCCAAAATCGCCCAAAGGCGCATGTACCATAGGTACATAACTCCAATAGTTCCCCGCTGACTCCACCAAGTCAACACACAATCTATCCCTTCCAAATCCAATGGAAGATTGTGGGATGGATCCCAAAACATGAGATTCAAAATCACCATCTTCACGTTTCTCCTCAACAATCTCTTCCAATCTTCAACGAACACCAACGGTCACACCGTTTCCATAGAAGCAAACACCTAGAGTCTGAATCATCACCCAGACTGCCAATAGCTGATGTCTTCAAATATGGAGTAGATTGCAAAAATGAAAAATCCACAAGAGGAAGAAACGATCAAGTCTCACAAACTAGAGACATCCCTAGATCTAATCAAACATGATCATAGATCCCAACTGTGATAGTGAATCTCAACAAACCACGACTTTGAAAAAGTCGTCAATAATCTGTGAAAGACCGCCAAAAACAATGTCTCTAGTAGACATTGAAAAAAGGACGCCAAAGCTCCACTAAGATCTGAAGTAGATTGCTACAACTTTTTCTTCAAATTGACAAATGCAAACACTAAGGCTTCACCAGATGCGAATCTTCCAACAATGATCTATGAAGGATCTCCAATGCCTCTACAAAGACTAATGCCAATAAAATACTACTATTTGGACTTATTATACATGCCAAATCTTTGTAGCACACTCTGCCAAAGCCGGTTCTCTCTATCTTCTAGAGAGGTTTTAATGAACTGTGAAGTTCTGCAACTGACCCAAGAGTATTCAAAATGAACTAACAAAAAACTACAATTGACTTTGACGGGTCGTCAATTGGCTTCTAATTGGCTTCAGTTTGGTGAAAAAAACTTATCACCCCTATCACCTATATGGGTGATAAAACACCATTATTCAACATGCCTCCATTCCATCGAGCATCTGGAGTGAATCTACACCTCTTACTTAGAATGTCTTCAACCGCCATACATAAACCTACATGGCTCCCACCTCTATCACCAGATACTTGCATCATCTAATAGAATGCTTACCGTTTCCTTGTTGAGGTGACTCCACCCAAACTCTCTGGGTTCCCGTTGTGACTTCACTGTTATGAACCAGATTGAGGACAAAGAAAAGATTTGCCTCTCACTAGGTGCGCATTGCCGCATCTTATCCATCTCAATTTCTCTGTCTGGAGCTTTCTTCTGTGAACTTCTAGCAATTGCTTGTTGTTTCTAGGCCAAAATCCTCCACACTGCACATCTGTACGACTCTGCTATGTACTCTTGCACTGTTGCATGTCTGCACCTTGTACAACATTCATGTGTACTAATCTATGCTCTTGTAGCCACATGCTCTTGCGCCTTATGTGTGCACTACTGCAACTATTGCTCTTCCACGTTCACATACCACCAGTACTCCTCGTATTCTATTTGATAGTGGCTCCAATTTCCACGACATTCCTTTGAGCCTATACTGGTTGTTAATCATCTGTCTACCGATAAAGTAGACTTCTTCCGATTAAACTAAATCTCCCGATCGCCTGGACTCAACAAGAAGGAAAGTTCTTAAGAAAGACTGGTGGGGTCACAATCGGTCCTACTTAAAAACCAGTGTCCTTAGACAGGATGTCTTTTTGACAAAACTTTCCCAGACATTGTTGATCCTGAGATAATCATGTGAAATCCTCTTATTGTCCTTGACCAATCCCGATTTCCCTTGATCTACCACTTGATCAAGCCGAATCTTCTTTGGTCTCCAACGATCTATCTTCCAATATACATCTGTCTATCCAATCTGATTAGAATCTTGCCATTCTGATCTATTTAGTGAATCCGTAGCGTTTCACAACATCCAGCAGCCTCTCTCTAATTATTGAAGATGACATGATCACACTTTTGGCAAACTTCAAAAGCCGTTCAGAATTTCACCATTCTGACCTCGTGGTTGCGTTTGGAACGATCCATTTAGCTAGGACCAACCTCCGTTGCATTTTCGGCGGCCTCATTGAAAATACTTCAAAAACTTGGGGCAAAATTATAATTTATGAAAAAATCTGGGCCCTCCTGCAATTTCCAGAAATCTAAGGAATATTTTGTTGACCGAGAGAATATTTTGTCACTATTGCTGATTTTGTCTACCATGTGTCAGTGATGACATGGTTGCCATATGGCGTCTAGGCCCACATTTGTGCTGACGTGGATCCTCTATTTGAGGGGAAAAAGAAAAAAAAACACTTTAATTCCCTAGGAAGAGAAATTGAACCCTAAACCTTTAGCCTCTGTCCAAGCACCTTATCCACTCTACTAGCCAACCCTTATTATTTATATTTCTCGAAGAAAATATCTATTACATAAAATTTGCATTATCTTCAACCTCTAACTTCCATCTGCCAGACTGAACTTTCTAGCGGCAGTTCGACAATCTCCAACCAAACTTTGAGGAGCACGTAGGGAAGCATGCGGGCTCCGTTTGCGCTAGTTTTTCTAGATCTGGACTCCTCTCGTCGAGACCTTCCTCCTGATGTGCTCAAAACTCGATTTTGAGCAACATGATTTCTGGCAGATGCGGAAAAATGTTATTTTTCATCACCATGGCTCTAATACCACTTGTTGGGATTCAGGGATCCCTTTCAAGATGTCAAAAACAAACCACACACAAAGAAAACAAACAAATTTAACGTGGTTTGGCCTAATGCCACTACAAGAATTCACACATTTGTCGACCACTTTTGCCGACCAAAAAAAAATTGGTCGCAAAAAAATGACATTTGCCGACCAAATATTAATTAGTCGCGAATGATCATTATTTTTGGCGACCAAATATTTTTGGTCGCAGAAGGTTATATTTTGGCGACCAAAAAAAGAGTTGGTCGCAGAAAGTGGTATGCTTTTGGCTACCAACTACAAATTTGGTCGCGGAAGGTGACATTTTTTTTGGCGACCAAAAATTTGGTCGCCAAAAACTTATTTTCAGCAACTAAAAAAAATTAGTCGCCTAATTAGCACTTTTAGCGACTAATATTTTAGTCGCCGTTGATTGAGATTTGGCAACTAAAAAAAAATGTTGGCGAATGGTACCTTTTCTGGGACTAATTTGGTATTTTGGTCGCCAAAAATTTGTGAGGGAAATTTGAAACGTGGGGCGGGAATTGAAATTTTTTATGTTTACAATCTGTTAGCTCACACATTTTCATTTTCTCCTCTCTCATCTATTTCTCTCAAGCAAACAAACAAATATATCAAAATATGCCCACAATGTATCCCTGTTGCTCTCACTCTCTCCATCTGTTTCTGTTTCTCTCTATTATTCACACAAGCACAAACCCTAGACCACCATTCAAAACCACCACCACCAAAATGTCTCACGCCGTGGTGGCGTCGCCCTATTTCCTCACCGTGAGGTCGGCGGCGAACTGACCAAACCAGGTAGCAGTGCGTGGAGCCGCCTACACTCTACCATTGCTAATCCTCTCCATTTCAGACCTCTTACATCAGGTAAACACGCTCTCTCTTTCTCTCTCTCTCTCTCTCTCTCTCTCTCTCTCTTGTTCCCCCAATTTCAAACCCTAACTATAATTTTCAACTTTTCAGATCTTTGCCTCTCAAGAGTTTCTTCACCTTGAATTTGCTAAACCTGTAGTTTTTGCCTCCTGTAATTAATTTGATTGACATGGATTGAAGAAAACCCCTTTTTCTTATACAATTGAAATATGAAAGTCCCAAAAAATATATTTATAAATAAATAAATATATCAGATTACACAACTTTAACTCTTTGGCTTCCAAGGGTTTTATCAAAATGCACAGAAGTTCTAATGGAGCAATTTTGATTAGGGCTTCACATGTTTATTAAATCAATATTAGTGTTGTTGGAGATATGGGTTTTATTAAATTCGTATCAATTTTGATTGGATTTGATGCTAAATTGAGGTTTGATTGAGTTGTCAAGCTATTACAATTCAAGTATTAATGCACCAAACCAATTGATGGTTTGAAAACACCTATATGGTTCCTGGAATTGTATAATGCATACATACTAATGAAATTTTTTGAAAGAAGTTTATGCATTGGTTCTAGATATGTTGAAAGGGTACAGTATAATGGTTCATGATTACGAATGGGTGTGACTCTCTTTTTTATTTTATTTCAATATCTGCATACCATTTGGAGTTTCATAATTCTCTGCAGATGTACTGTCTGTTTGCCTAAAGTACTGAACTTTTATTCCCATGTGTATTGTAGGGGCTTTTTGGTAGATAAAAAGAGGGGGTTTAATTGTTAGGGGCTATGTTAATATATTTAAAGCTCTTCTATGCAATGTGACTCAGCACGTGCACCTGCGCCTGCTGATTGATTGATTGTATTGGATCTTCACAAATTGAACACCTGACAACTTGATTTAATATTATACCAGTAAAAGAGAATGAGAGGAAATACTCAAAAGCAATCGGACCATTGGTATCTTGTGCGACTCAAGTTGTTAGTAAAAATATTGCTATCAGCTAGTCTCTTGGAGCACTTATGTTACAATACTTGCTTACATATGTTGAGGATGAAAAAGAATAACACTAAATAGTATAACAATACAGCAATGGTCGTTCCATGCCCATGGGTCATTTTTAACTTCAGCATAGGGCAGGGCTTGCAGGCTTAAACTTCTTGGATAGGGTTTCCCGAATAAAGACTACAAACAGATTGTTTGGATATTCTAGAATTGAGATGAAGGCTTTCTAATTTTCAATAATATATATTTAGGAATATGCGTGACAGTTAACAAACAATCTTTGGTTCTTTTAAACTTTTGGGGAAATATATGGAGTGGATTTTTGGCTGTTGGACCAGGTGTGCTATAAAGGCATGCTTGTTTTTCATAGTGAATAATTGAAACTGAAAATAAGTCTAAGGTTCAATTTGTGTAATGGTTTAGGATGTCAGAAACAAATTGGCAATGGTAAAGAAACTTCAGGTTTTATTAAGAGAATGGCATGGAAGACATATGTTTGGAATCGCTTACCACATTCAAGGTCTTCATTGGAGTTTTAATTTGTTAGTTGATCAAATTTACAGTGGTATTGGTAAAACATGTCAGGTGGTGTTAGAGGGAAGTAGTCTAGCATGCGTTGTAGAGGACCGTTAAAAGTTCATGTGCTTCCTTGGCATGAGGCATGAGGCGTGGTCTCTAAGGGACCTTATGTCTAGGTGGCAAGCTCTGAATAATTTTAGGAGACTCTTAGGAACCCATGAATTCTCTCAATGGGATGTATGACATCTAGCCTAAGGAGCTTTATGATTTTAGAAAAATATGAATAAATCTCTTGCTCTCTAGGAGATCCGTATGTTTGATATGCTAGCTTGCATGTTTTCGTCTTGGATTACATGTCATGGACAGTGGCCAGGGTATATTATTTGCCTACGAGAATCTAATATTCAATGTTATTGTAATAGAACCAAACCTATTTTGCAAATTGTTGATTCATTTGCATGTGAAAATTAATTGTCCGTACGAGGTTGTGATTACGTATTGTTGTAATCTTCTTTATAATGTTGTCCTCTTGAAGCCTTAATCTTGTCCGAAGCTCTCTTTTCTCTTTCTAGTAAAGTGCTTTTTTTTTTTTTGGGTATATATGTTGATAAGTTTTTTTTGGTAGTGCATATAATGTATTTCAATGGGCCATTGGTTTGTCTCTACATAGTCTACATTTTTGGGAAAGTAACTCGTACACTCTAAATATGTTTTAAAATATTTCTAAGATGGATACATCACATATGTATTTCAATGTTCTATAATGGTTTCACATTTTACATTTTAAGAATGCAATTGTTTTGTGAATAATATCTTGATGTTTAAGTTGTGAAATATATGACCTTTTAATTTTAATTAGTGTTATGTTGCATTTTTTATTACCTTTGAATAAATCATTCATATATTTGATTTTACAATAAATTTATAAAGACATAATTTTTTAACATGCCTCAAGTGTCATGCCTTGCCTTCTTATTTTTATTATGAAAAATGCCATGTCCACGCCATGTGCACAAGAATGTTTGACTAGAAGTTAAAAATGAAGCTTGGAAGATGATGCACATGACTGCTCCTGATTTTAACTTTGAAATGCTTATTTATTTAAAAACTTGGCAAAACAGTAAGAATGCTCTGCATATTGATGTCAATGGATAATAGATATGTTGAGCTCCCTGAACACATATATATCACAGTTGAGTGACTTGTCATTATTGTGAAAAAAAAATTGAAGTAATATTGAGAACTATGTGAAATTTATGATGAAACTTAAAGGTAGTAAAACTGTAAAGGACAAGTACAATTATCAGTGACAAAGCAACGACTTGAATATTGACATGCAAATGATGGAATAATAAAGAAGCTAAAGAGATTAAAAGAAGAGACATATACTACAGCAAAATGTTGAACCTACTAATAAAATTGATGTACCAATAATAAGACGTTTGAAACAATATAAATACAGTCTGTACAAGAAGTAAATGTTTTGTTGGCAATGTCAAATGATATCTTGGTATGTTGTGATGTTTGTTGTTAATATTTTGATAATATCAAGGATGTAATGTTGTATTGGTCAATGACTTGATCTATCAATAGAGAATCGACAATTTGAGAGCACCGGTATAACTTTCTTTCCTTTTTCCATATGTATTGGATAATTGTTTTTTTGAAAAGCAAATATATTTTGGATGTATTAATACATATATACACATATTTACTACATATTATTATTCCTTGTATAAGAAAAAAGCTGGACTTCTAGATGCATAATTCTCACTCTTTAGTTGATTCTTTAGTACTTTGATTTATCAAGACGAATGTGCACTAATCTTACATTTTTTAGTAGCTTTATATCCACCTCCAGCTTACACGCCGGCAGTGCACACAATTCCAAAACAATTCCAAAATATTCACATGCCGCCTACACTCTACCATTGCTAAAAAATTATTTGAATTTTTTTTGGAATTTTTTGGATTAATAGGCTTGTTCCTGTCTCCTTGAGTTCCAAAGACAGCTCAATGCAACAAAAGTTGGGTATTAACATCTAAAGAACAACGTTGGAAACACATACAGTATTAGAGGTATAAAAAATTAACCAAACTACTTAAGTTCAATTTGTGTTTATCTTGTTTGAGATAGGTTTGAACGTGTTCTAAAACTCGTTAATTTTCTTGTTTGGGTAAGGTAGCTTCATTTGGTACTGTTAAACAATATGATTTTATTTTGCATTTCATGTACCTGCCAACCATGATATGTTTCATATAGAATCAGATAATCCTTTTTATTATATAAACTAAGTTCTACTATATGATTGCTGTAACTTATTTGAACTTTTGAGACATTACTTCTTGCAACATATAGGATGTAGATACACCATAGTGATAGCATATTGCAATTTGTTTGTTTTTTTTACAAGAAGCAGAACCAAGTGACAGAAAGATTGGAAAACTGTGTGAATATGCTGCAAAAAATCCTTTATGTATATCCAAGGTACTATTTGATTCTTTTGGAGATTCTCATAATAACAAGTTTCCTTCAGTCATTCTATGTTAATTTTTTTATGGTAAACCCAATGAAACATATAAGTAATATACAAAGACATCAATTGAATTATTGTTATTGACTTGTTTTCTATCTATGTTTTCTTCACACAGCGCTATGCTATGCCATGTGTTATTGTATATGATGTATTTGATTATGTGGTGATATATGAACACTTGGCCTATGTTGACTCAATTCAGACCATTTATTCAATAAATCAACCTTATTTTCACTCAGTTTGACCTTTAGTCACCCAAACTCGAGCTGGGTTCTCTGTATGTGTCTCTTGACAAAAGAAAGAAAGTGTTTTTGACTCAATTCAGACCATATTTTAAATAAAGCTTTGGAAATTGATATGGAGACTCAAACTTTAGCTGGGCTATCTCTGTTTCTTCACTATGCCCAATATTTTAATGTGATCACACATCTTAGCTTTATATGGATTGGTCTATGTAAATTGTAACCTTAACTGACAAAAATTAGGAATTGTTTTAATATCGCTTTATGAGTCCAATAAACTTGAGCTTACCCACAAAAGGAAATCATGAGAAAAGGATATCTGAAGAATTAATTGTTTGCTATAGCAGCATATGGACTGATACCAGTATCAACTCAACTGCTTGCTTTGAATTAATTGGCAGCCTAACTAGGTGTTTTGAGCCTCTTGATTAACTAAACAAATTTGTTTCAATAAAAAAATTTAGTTTGTAGCCAGAATCGCTAGATTATAGGAGTCTCAATCTCAGTCTCGCTAAGGACCTTAAACAAGAATTGAGTAGGATCTCATTTTTAGTGTCTATGATATGTGGCTTTATTTTTTTTTAGCTAATTTATATACAAGGGGGAGAGGGAAAACTTGGCATGGTAGAACCAAGACCAATGAGGAATAGTCCAAGCATAATGCTGATGATGAATAGTCTAAACACAATGCTTGAAATATGACTTATTTTGTGTTCCATGAATTGTTCTCTTGCTGCTCTCCTATGGCAGGCAGGCTATAATCCTATAATTCATACTTTTGCCTTCGTGATGGAGAATGTGGAGGCAAATAATCACCCCTGTGATATAGTTAACTAATTCAACTGCTTTGCCCATGCAGGAACAGTTCTGATGTGTTTTGGGAAGCAATTTCTAACCATCAAGTTCTCTCACTGTACCAGGGCCTTGGGACAAAGAACCTGCAGTCTGTTATTTTTTTGTTTATCTACTTCTATGGATGCAGCTTCTTTAAGAAGCTATACTTAAAGAGAAGTGGATCAAAATCTATTGGAATGAAAGCTAATTTGGTTCTTGCTGCCACTGTTGGGGCTTGTACGGTTGTGGTGACGCAGGTGAGGTCATATTTTAGCTTGTTATATTACTGATCAGTAATAAATTTTCTTCCTGTTGATTACAATCAAACAACCATACTGGGTCTTTCACGTCACATTGATTTTTGCTGATCACTTAATCTATTACTTAAGTTCATGAGATCCTTGTTTCATGAAATGCAGTTCTATTGGCTATTGTTTTGTGCAAGCTAATTCATCACCATCTTCAAATCAATCAGAGAATGTGCATTGCCGTGCTTGTGGGGCACTAAAAAATTGCCACTATTGTGCTATATTCTTTCTCTGATGTACTAACTCCTAGTGCTCTGACTGCAATTTATGAAAACTTTATTCAATGTCTTTGTCTCTGACTGGAATTATACATCTGAAAATCATAATACTAAGATTGAATGAAGTTATTTACATAATCTTAGATTTATGCCAAGGGCTAAAGGAACTGATCTTTCATTTGTTCTCTCAGAATTGTTGGGCAATTGTATATTGAACAAGCTTGACTTACTAAATTTGTTTTAACTTTTTGCAGGCTAATTCACATTATTTTGCTATCATTGAACAGGTATTGAACTCCCTCTTCATAGGCTTTGTATAGACATAAAATTTTTGGTATCTAAATTGAGTAGTTAATGCATTGAACAATCTACATATAGTTTTTTGATCTAAGGCCTTATGGTGCTTTTAACTGAAGTAGGCTATGTAGATTGCTTTGCATGAGGAGATTATTAATAGAAATGATTATGTTGGTCTGATTGTCCCGTATACGAGTATATGACGAGTATATGAATTGTAGATTGCTTTACATACCAAACACAAGCTTTTAAGTGGTATATGAGTATATGATGTTGGGATATTTTTTTTTTTTAAACTTGTGTTTGGTATGTAGTCTCACCAAAGGTTTTTAATCCTTGTTACTAAGCACGTTAATAAATTGAACATATTAAAGGATGGTATTGGATTCATTAGCCAGTCTTGACTTTCGATAGTTATGCGTATTTTGTTTAGAAGTTCATTGATCGGCATGTATTGGACAGGTCTCAATACCAAGCCAACGCCGTTATGTAGGGTATTGGGAGAATACACTTTCTATTCCTAGGGGAGTTGATCATGGCCCTCCATCTGTGAACTCGCCTGAACCATGTAGCAGAGAATTGGTTCGAATTCGACTTTATGACACGGTTAACACTGGCTCTGTCTTCTTTGTGGTCTCAGAGTTCTGTATTGTACCAGAAAACCTGCCTCGACTATTGTTTTGAAAAACCAATAAAGGTGAGAAATTTATAATACATTCACATACGTAAAGAGCATTGTCCACTGACTATTGTTGTTGTAGCCATTGTCTCACTTAAAGAGCAGGTGGAGGGGATACAGGAAATCAACCTGTCAGGTGGAGGGGATACAGGAAAAACCAATAAGTGTATACTGTCAGATGTTTTGAAATGCCTTGGTGACAATAAATTCCATATGAGAGAAAGCACTCTGACTACTTTAGATGCTTGGCTTGCTGCTGTTCATCTCAACAAAATGGTTGGGTTCCAATTTCTCTATTTCGTTTATGCATTAATTAATTTTATATATTTATCATGTTCCTCTGTGAGGGAAATTTCCAATTCTGTTTCTTTATTAGGTGCCTTACATCACTACTGCTTTGATGGATGCGAAGCTTGGCACGGAAAGGCGCAAGGATCTTTTTGATTGGCTATCAAGGCAACTTAGTGGATTAAGCAATTTTCCTGATGCTGTAAATCTGAATTATGTATTGTTTCAAATTGTTATGCTATATGGATGTGACTTGTGAATGAAAACTTAGAATAGTTGTATTGTGTCGAATGTTAATGAATTATGTATTGCGTCGAATGTTAATGATTCAGTTAATTTGAATGATACTTTAAAATTATAGGTTTATTATGAATTGAATGAATTATTAGGAATTACAGGTGTTGTTTTCCTGCTTTGGCGACTAATTTATTAGTCGCGACAAATAAATAATTTTTTTTCGCAAAAAATGACAATTGCCGACCAAGAGTTTTGGTCGCAAAAATATATCTATTGCCGACCAAAATAGCTCTTGGTCGTGGAAACTCACTTTTGCCGACCAAACTTTTTGGTCGCGAAATGTGATAATTGGCGACCAAATTTTTTGGTCGCAAAATGTGATAATTGGCGACCAAACTTTTTGGTCGCGAAATGTGACAATTGGCGGCTAAGAAATTTGGTCGGGAAAATATCACTTTTTGCGACCAAAGTATTTTAGCAACAAAATCAATTAATCGCGGTAATTAAATATTTAGCGACCAAAAATTTAGTCGGCAAATCCAACTTTTGCCGACCAACTACAAATTTTGGTCGCGAATTACTTTTGCCGACCCTCAATTGGCGACCAAAGTAGCGACCAAAAAAATTGGTCGCGGATAACTTTTGCCGACCAAAAATAGACTTTTAGCGACCAATTTTTTTGTTGCCAAAAGTGTTAATTCTTGTAGTGTGCCTACGTTCATGAAAGACAAACCAATTTTCACTATAACAACAGAAATAATACAGAAAGATTGCAATGAAGGAGAAGACTCTCTCTCACTCAACTCAACTCTTAGCTCCCTCTCTAACACCGAGGGAGCTCTGTTTCTGCCATAGAAGGTCTCTCTATTTTTCTCTTTCTACATTTCTGATTTTCTCACACTCTTCCCTCTTCTCCTTTCTCTCATTTATACACAAACATGAAAGGTGTGAATACTAGGTTGGCAGCCGCGTCATCTTACGGTTGGCTGGTGGGCAAGTTTGGCAGGTTTGGTGGCCTGCCATTGTTGACTTCCTTGAAGCTTCTCCAAGCCTTTCCTAGCTTCTTCACAGCTTTCCTTGACTCTCTGCCACTGTTGATTTTACATGGAGAAAGAAGAAAAGAAAAGAGGATCACCCCTTTCACATTGGGTGACCTCACAACAAATGATTGTATACAATGGTGGAAATGGTGAGCAACAGACAGAGAGAAACATAGGCAAAACAAAGCAATAGCGAATGGAGATATGTTGTAATGGACAAAAGCACTACAGATCTAAGTGTAAAGGGAAACCCTTCTGCGAAAAAGAATTTTAGTCGCCAAGAATATGTCAGATCAAATATTTTTCCCGACTAACGTATTTTAGTAGGCAAATCAAAACCTTTGGTGACCAAAATTTAGTTTATTCACCAAACATGAACCTTCATCAACCAATACTTTAGTGGCCAACGCCTAGTCCATATTTTAGAATTGAGCCAACTAATTAGAGTTACGCCAATATAAATTTTAGGAGGTGGGGTACTTTGAGTGAATCCTTTATCCACTAGCGTTTATCATAGTCACCAATTGTGAAACTTTTGGCAACAAATATAATTAGTCAAATAAAATTTTATTTTTGGTGACTAAAAACATTTTTAGTCATCAAAACTAATACTTTCCACGACGAAATGTTCTTTAGTTACTGAAAATGTCTTTTCTTGTAATCGTAACCTTTTCATTTTATCGTATTCATTAAAAAAAAAAAAAAAAAATAGATGGTTCATTTTTAACAACATAATTGTCGTTCATTTTTTTTAGACAAACTCGATAAATAAAAATATTACGATTATCAAATTGACAATTTTTTTTATGGATGATATACATTGAAAGCTCTACAAAATAAATTGTTTGGATTATCAAAACAGACTCATGATGGGTTTCATAGAAACCTGAAATTTTCTGAAGTTAAAATTTGAACTTGAGAGAAGTCCTACCATTCTAATAGTTCAGATATAGAGTAAACTACTAATAGGACTTAATAGCTGGACTAATTTCCATTAAGTCCTATTGAAAGTTTGTCCTAATAAAATTATTGATAAAAATAATTTTTTATGACACTTTTTTGCATGTCGCTAAAAATTGACAATTAGTGATATTTTTTTGTCATGATTATTATTAATTTTTTTCTAAAACTTACAATTAGTGATATTTTTATGTGACGAATTTTTCAAATTGTTGTTGAAAGTTGAAAATTAGTAACTTTTTTTTTGTTACAATTTTTTTAAACTTTCACTAAAATTTATAAATAGTGACTTTTTTAAACAAAATTTTCAAATTGTCGCTGAAAATTAACAATTAGTGATGATTTTTTAATGGTGTTTGATGAAAAACGCTATTAATTATTGTAGGATATATTGGATAATAAATCTATTTATTTGGAGCTACACGTAAATTCCCCGTAGATATATAGATTGTATGATTGAATTTGAGAATTTTGTCATGATAAATATGAAATAACAATGTAAAGGTAGTGATTTAAAATACTTAATGCTAAGAGTTCTAAGATTTATTTATTTATTTATGATTGGGTGTTTGAGCCAGCTTACACTGAAACAACTTTTGGACAGAGCCTGCAGGCATAATCTCAAGAAATTGTTAACACTTAGTGGGAGTTGAACCTGAGACTTAAATGAAGCACATCCCCAGATCCTAAGTTACACTCACTAGGTCAATCCTATTATATTAGTTGAATCTCAAATATAAAATTCATTTAAAATCCATCCATACATCCCAGTAGAGCGTAATTTGGCTGGTTGGCTTGACATGTGATTGATGGATTTCATGAGTCAACCTAGTTGCGTTATGCCTTTTGTAGTGATGCCCCTTTGCCACAGCTCCTTTTATTGGTGTCTTTTTATTGTACTTCCCCCGTGCATTGTCATCAATAAAATCTTTATTGATCCAAAAAAAAAAAAACCAAAGAGGAGCCTAATTGTTAAAAGTCTAGATTTAGGTTTAGAAACCATCTCAAACGCAACACAAACTGAAGCTATATTAATCCTCCAAACTTTATTCCATGACTCATCTTTGATAATGTCTAAAATTAACATAGAGAGAATGGTAAGCAAACTCCATTTTAAAAAGGCTTCTAAGAACTAGAGCTAGTTATCTTGAGGCTTCGACTTCGTCTTCTCTCCTTGGTGGCCTTCTCGCTCTCTCTGTCTTATAATATAATGTGATATTGTGACATTTAGTGGTCAACTTTCCAAACAGTTCCATCTCCTTCTCCACACATATTGTGAACTATTTTCATTCTCTCCACAGATTTGCATATTCCACTGCAAGACCAATCAAACGATGCCACACATACATTTCCCGTTTGTTTCTGCCATTCACAATCTGTACACACGCATGAACACCAAATCACATAGTATAAAATAAAGAATGACAAAAGAAGATTTAAAATTCATGGACATTTGTCTGCCAAAAGTGTTCAAGTCCTTGGTAAGGGCATCTTTTACAATACATGCCATGCCACCACATATATGAATGAGATAAAAGAGAAGATTTGCTCAAATTCTAGTAGTAAATTTATATATATATATATATATAATACTAAAGCTCATTAGCATGGCAATATGCCAACCATCTATCACTGACAATATATATGCCATCAATTGATATGGTCGGTCTGTTGTCAATTTGGTCAAAATTTATTTTTTATTTTTGGAATTTTTAGAATTATCTTCCTTGCTGCATACCATAAAACCCAAAATATGAAAAAGCAGAAATTCTATGGAGTTGGAAAGTGTAGTACATAAAAATTAGATAGTAAATTTAGAACTCATTCTGCATTGTACTGACAGTGCTAATTAATCTGATTTAATAAAATAAAATAAAAAAGAAGAAGAAGAAGAGGAGAGTTTGTGTTGATAACTTAAGCTTTCATCATTGTATTAGAGTTAGAATTTCCAAGCTTTGTAGGATGGAATCAGATGTACCTGGTGGAGTTCCACAGCACATAGAACGGTCATCAACATGTTCAACCTCCAAGCCAATGAGCCATGATCCCAAAGAAACATCCTCATTTGCATATCTATGCAATATGGCCCTATATATGTATTATCAATATATATCATCTATTACACATTCAATATTTCACGAAAAGATTAAGAGATCAATAAGTATATTAAGAGATCGAAAATGTTGGGAGAAAAAGAGATAGAGAGAGTATTATAAAACTACTGACGAGTTGATAGAGATGTAAGTTGCAAGGTCGTTGGATATGGCATAAATTTGACCGGTGGCATGTCTGAAGTACTTGTTCCCTTCTTCTCCAAACTTCCAAAACTCTGGTTCATGATATTTTAGCTCCCTGCATTCCAAGCAAAACAAATAACTTTTGTAAGAATTTATGTATTTATGTATGTAACTAACTAGGATATATACAAAGTTGAATAACATGAATTGTAAATAAATTATATGTAACTCACTTCTGAAAGAGAACTGGTCCAGACTTCATGCATCCAATGTAGATCCTGGGTTTGGATTGGTACCGTTCCAGTGTACTCACTAGCATACCTATATATATATATAGATAACACAGTTAGTGCATTCTTTTAACTTGATCCTTAAAAAATATATATATATAGTTACAAAAGAAATTACTCCATTAATATAAAGAAAATGGAAGAGAATCAAGTAATTAATCTTAATGAATGAATTGATTAATAATACCCAAATTGAGGTGGACATCATCATCCACCTTAACATAGAATTCTGCATCCCAGAGTGAGACAGCTGTGGAGAAATACATTCGAGTCTTGGTGGAGAGCTCATGGTAGCCCTCAACGTGATTGAGTCGAAGAAAATCTTTGTTCTCAGCCTCCTCTACATCGATCGCTTGATCTAGTACTCCTCCCCGTGTGGCACTGTGTCCTATCACAAATCGTATTATGATCCCTTTCTCTTTCTCCAATTTCTTTAGCTTGTCCCCTGTATCATTGTTATTACTTATATATAAGCTTTACACTAGCCTAGTTTGAAAACTTGATTTCTAGGCTAAAAGAAAAGTTAAGAAATCACTAAAAAAAAAAAAAAAAGTCATGCACACTAGTCATTTCATTTTTTCATAGAATTATATATATATATATATTCCCAAACACATTAATTTTTTTCACCTCACAAAAAATATTAAAAGGTCACTAAAAAAACTAAATCTCAACTTATATTATCTTTTTCAGGTTGGGGTTTATATTGTTATTTTATTTTTTTTAGTGTGCATAAACTATGACCAACTCCATCATTGTAATAAGTGCATTAATTGGAATTACCATTGTAATAACGAAAAAAGAATTCCTAGTGTATGGGTTGCAAGGTTCGTATCGCTCTAAGTAAGTGTTGGCTAATCAAGTGGCCTCGTGTTAACCCATTTCGAAGTGGGTTGAGCTAAGGGTTGGCCTTAGCACCCTTCCCCACTCTGAAGTGGGCAAAGTCATGGGCTTAACCATAGCCTCTTTTTCCACTCCAATGTGGGCCAAGCTGGAAGTATGGCCCTAGCACCCTTTCACATTCTGATATAGGCCGAGCTGGAGGTATGGCCCTAGCTCTCTTACCCACTCCAAAATAGGCGAAGTCATGGGCTTAACCATAACCTCTGTCCCCGCTCCAATGTGGGCTGACCTAAAGGTATGGCCCTAGCCCCCTTCCCTACTCCGAACTTGGCTGAGCTTATAGCACCCCGTGTTAAAACCTGACCCTTTTATACTCTTTGATTTAGAATCTGTCACCTATGGTTGTTGTCTATGCTTCTTCTAGTCTTGTAGTTGATTGTGAATGGTTATTTGGATTATTGGATTATGTTTTGAACAAGTTGGGAGTTAATATTTCAAAAGAAATTTTGTCTGTTTGTTCTTAAGTTCGCTTGAGCAGTCTTTTCTTTACTCGAGCTGTCTTTTATTTCTCGCAAAATATGTGCTTGCAGTATGAACTTTTAGGAGTAGGGTATTCTTCGGTCGAGCAGTCTTTTCATCGTTCGAGCGTTATCTTTGAAGGTCTGAACTTTTGAGAGTTTGGTTTATTTGCTTGAGCCATGGTTTGGTCTCTCAAGCGGTGTTATGTGTCTGACGCTCGAGCGGTCTGTTAGTATAAAGCTGCGAAAAAATCTTTCCACTTTTCTCTTCTTCTCTCTTTCCTTTCCGAGGGAAATTTATTGTTCTTTCTCTTTAAAATCTGACATAAACTCTCCTATACACCCTAGTCCGTTAGTCTCGCCACCTTGGTGCTTTGAGAAAAATTGTAGAGCTCGTCGTGGTGATTGTTTCTATTTGAAAAGTTTGAGCTTTAGTCTACGTCAAATCTTTGGGGTTTTATTTTTCATCTCCTCATATTTTGAGGTAAGGGTTTCTTTAGTGTTTTGTATGGCATTTAACCTTGTTATGTGTTTTTTGAAAAGAGCGGTGTTTTGAGAGTTGTGGGTTTGATTAGGGTAGGATTTGAGTTGATTTGGGTTTGGATTGGAATTTAAATGAGGGGTTTTCATTAAAATGATCTTGGAATGGTTTTTGGTATTACAAATTTGGAAAATTGCTTTGAAAATGTGTACTATGAAAAAGAATATCTATTTGGGGATATTTGGAAATCCTTAAGCATTCATATTTTGAACTAAAGAAAAAAGGAAAGACGTTGAGATTTTGAAATGATATTTTGATTATATCTATTGGGTTTGAAAGTGAAGTTAAACATGTATTGTTACTCTTATATTGGAATTCTAAAACCATATATGTTTCCTTGAAATTTATCTTTTGAAAAGAAATATCTGTTTTGGGCTATCGGTAAAAGATATCTTTGATTGTTGTAAAAATTATATGAGGACTAGGTTCATTAAAACTATTTTGCTCATACATCTTGCATTTGAACATTGTTTCATATTTTTACATGAAAAATACGTTGTTTTTTAGAAAAATTGGTGAATACCTTGATAAATCTTATTAGGGGGTGTGGTTGTGGTTATATTTATCTTGGCCTATGTGTCATTAGTGAAAGTCTAGAAACCCGCGCAATTAGGTGCCCATCCTTCCAGTTAGTACTGATAAAATGGCTTTGGTAGTATTTGTATAGCCTACTGGTAGACACATACCTAGAGATTCCTAGTGTGTGTATCCACTGCCCTGTTTTCTGTATTGGAAGTATTGATTTATGAATTAAATTATAAATATTGCATTGCATTGTTTAAAAGAGAAAATGCATCGTTTTGGTAAATGTCATTCATGTGCATTCACCACATGACTTTGTTAAAGCATCATATAATATACTAAATTAATTTCTATTGGGTTTTAGCTCACCCTATATGGAAACCAACTTTTAGGTGCTGATGATATACATCTGCTAAAGAATTAACTTGGGAGAACTCTAGAACTGAAGGCTCATTATTTTTGTTTTGTAGATATTTTTGTATGAGCCTAGCACTTTTATGTGTATTGGGCTTGATCCACTTTTGTTAGAATCAAGTATCACCTTAGAAATATGTAGCCATTGGGGCATTAACTTCTATTTTCTTCTTTTCGTTTATATATATATATATATCACATATAGATTCATAACTTAAGATTAATGAATGTATTAATGCATGTGACATCAGTCTTGTAATACCTTATAGAAACCAATGAAATGGAAGATAGTTTTGAGAAAAGCTTGCATTGTCACATGATGAAAAGATTTATATTAATAAGCTTCTGCAAATCTGTTGAGGATTATGGAAGTACCTGTTGTATATTTTTTGGGGGGGCATTACAGAGCTAGGGGGTTGGCCCTAACACCGTTCCTCACTCTAAAGTAGGCAAAGTCATGGGTTTAACCGTAGCCTCTGTCCCCCACTCTGATGTGGGCCAAATTAGGGGTCAGTCGTGGCACATTTTCCTACTCCGACGTGGGCAAAGTCATGCGCTTAACCATAACTTCCTTCACCACTCCAACGTGGGCCGATATAGGGGTTTGGCCCTACCATCCTTCCCCATTCTAAGTGGGCGATGTTGTGGGCCTAGCCTCTTTCCCCACTCCGATGTGGGCCGAACTAGGGGGTCAACCTTAGCACACTTCCCCACTCTGAAGTGGGCAAGTTATTGAGTTCAACCCTAAGTCACTCATCTACTCCAAAGTGAGTTGAGTCCTAACAGAACGCTCAATGCTATGTGAGTGAATGGTACATGGCACTACGAATAACAGAATGGTTACTCAAGTGTGTAGACGACTCATCACTTTCCTCCAACGAGGAGCGACCTAGCTAAACAACAAAGAGTGCTAGATGGCAGAGAGAGGTGCTTGAGGAGCAAGTCAAGCCTTCATTATAAAAGGTAACCTCACCACCCTTCAAAGGGGCCGAATAAAATTACTCTCTCTATATACTCGTCCGTCCCCCCTATTCTCTCATTGGCCTGACTACCGTCGGAGGGATTTTCGATCAAACCCCGGTTGAGCAGCCTCACCGTTCGTTACTTGCGTAGGCCTTCATCTCACGGAGCACAGTAGCTTGTCCACGAAGCACACTTACTCTCTACGTTGCGGAATTGAGTCCACACATAAGTAATAAAGTTTCAGTTGGAAAAAATTATGTCAGTTTCCTAAATGATACGGGTTTCTAAAGATTGGGTCACACTGAAATATTTCCGAACTGAAATATTTCGGAGCTGAAATTTTCTATAAGATGTAGACGGAGATGGAGAGGGAAGAAGAAAACCTCGAGGCATCCATGTTTCACGAAGGGAGTCTCGCCGTTTCTTGCTGCTAAAAGCAGTATTAATCCCAATGACCACAAATGCTTTCTTCTGTAGACTACTACTACTACTGTTACTGTCATGATTAGAAGATGATGATGGTACCCTTTGTGATGAAATATGGCTGCCTGATTTTCCTGTCTGAGCTGCTTCCAGTTCCATTTCTAATGTCGACATTGTTTTGTCGAGCAATCTGTTTAATTAACACTCGTCCCCCAACCAAGTAGTTAATTAAGGGAAATAATAATAATAATAAATGAAATGAATAAAGTAATTTCACACTGTAAACACATGAAACATTGTTCCGTAAAGATTATTAGTTCATCTTACTGGATTGTATCATGCGTCTTGGTTACTTCTCCCATAATGTCTCCTCCTGAGCTACCTTCTGCCAATTTCTGATCCAACAATAATAATAATAATATGCTGTATTATTGACAATACGATACAATCTGATCTTTTAGTAAAACAGATAAAAAAAAATGTCAGAAATGAAAAGAAGAAAAAACACAAGCACGTGTTAGCTAGCTATTCAACATGGTGAGTTCAAATGGTCTATTGGTTATATAAATAGTTTTCTGTTTCAAAGTCGTAAATTATTAACAAAGTAGTTAATAGGCTTACGCGAATATGATCATAATCATGTGTAACTGTGCTCATCAGTTTCTCTGAAGAGTGAATTGATGTCCGGCTAGTAAAAAGTGATCCTGCCAGAAAGATTGCAATGCAAAGCATGAGAATGACTTTTCCCAGAACTGGCTTTACTCGCATTTTCTTAAATTTGTTGTCGAGCTTCCACAGCCACACAGTTGACCTTAAGTGCTGGAAACCAGTAATGTTCACTGCCTTGGTAAAATTCTTCATGAAGCACAGAAGATGAAGAAATTCAGATTTGATTGGAAGTGTAAAACTGATGGATGATGCTCTTCTGTCTAAAACTAGGGTAATATTTATATCATTCCATGATTTCTATAAGTAGTCCAGAAAACATACATGAAGTGAAAAATAAAAAATAAAATGAATAAAGAATTTGTATCATATCTTAATGTATTTCAAATGTGGCTTCAAATTAAGCATTTCATGTGAAACCATATGGGATGTCAAGTTTGGAATCATTGAAATGAGCTAAAAAAAATACCCTTTTTAGCCTATCATCATCAGAGAAGTAAAGAGAAAATTTCAAGTTATTAGTTCCAGAAAGGAAAAGATAAGAAACATCATGAACTAATTTCTCTGCAAACTAACTAAATTAAGCTTTCTTGTAAAATGTTGACTTTGAAGAGTGTTATTCTACATTTGCTCCATAAACACGTCGCTTCTATCTTAACCTTTAGAATCAAAGATAAGTCAACAATGTCAAGTTAACCACAAATCATCACTTCATTAATAATTACGACGTATACAGTGCAGATGGAACTGTAGTAGGACAACCATATTCATATGCGATGTCGTGAAGTTTGGCATAAAAATGAAAAAAGCACATAAATTACCAAAAAATTAAGAAAGTGATAAAAGCCACCTTTTTTTTTTTTTTTTTTTTTTTTTTTTTTTTCTGATAAGTCAGGTGTCCGGCCCAGCTGAAAGGAGCAAATTCCTAAGTCTCAAGCCTCCACCGCTAGGCCAACCCTTGGGGGTTAAGTGATAAAAGCCCTTAATTTATACTTTCAAGTACAACACAAATATATGTGAGATGAGATGAAACTAAATAGAAAATTAGCATATGCATGTATCAATGAGAAAACAAAAAATGAAAATGTAAGCTCAAATTATAATTAAATTTCATTTTCTATATATGCAAGTCAGTTGCCGGTTATTTATGTATAGATTTAGACTTGCAAATATGTTTAATTAAGAACATAAAGTGAGGCATGAGTGAGTAGTACCTGCTAATTATAAAGACATGAGAGAGAGAGAGAGATCATGGGGATCACGAGAATTTGGATCAAAACATTTTTAGTTTTTAGTTTTTAGTTTACTTGGAAGATAGTCAGTGGAAGAGAATGTGATGATGATGATGATGAAGATGTGGGTTTGGCAGTTCAGTCATGTGGTTTTCATGGCTCAACGTCTGCTTTAAAACAGCAATATAAGAAATGTGTCCAATTAGGTTTCCTCATCTAAGTGCCTCCTTACGTATACGTTTGTGTTTGGGTGCGTGTTTATTCATTTTTTTCCATTGATTGTAAAAAGTAATAATAATAATAGCAGCATTGCAATAGAAGTTGAATGCTAAAAAATGGCGATGAAGAATGATATCGAGAGGGATCAAGGGGGGTGGATCCCAGTAGTGAATCACAGGAAAAGGAGAGAAGTGTGGAGATCGGAGGCAAGTAGAGGTTTATTCTCTGTCTTCGTGGATAATATACCATACAAGATGGACCCTAAAGCTTTGTATCAACTATTCACAAAGTTTGGAGTAGTGAGGGATGTTTTTATCCCACTGAAGAGAAGGAAGGCCACAAACACTAGATTTGGGTTTGTTCGATTCGATTGCTCAGTGGCAGCGAATATTGCTGTTCAGAAAGCTCACGGATTGTGGGTAGAGGATAGAGAGCTCAAAGTCAAAATGGCAGAGTATGGTAGATTCGAAGTTAGATCAGGTAAAAGAAACCAGTCTGGAGGGAATATTGGTGGAAATGAAGGTAGGGGAAGGTTTGATCGAGCTCATCATGGTTTTCAGAGATCCTTTGTGGATGTGGTCAAAGACGGAATAACTACATCGCTGGGAAAAGCTGCTTCTACCATTGAGGTAAAGGAAGAAGGGCATGGTTGGTTGTGTGCTAGTGTGATTTTGAAATTCAAGTCAGAATACTCTGTCCAAGGTATCCAGATGGTGCTTAAAGAGAATGGATTGAGCCATGTTCTGGCTAGAAATGGGGGTGGTAGGACTGTTGTATTGACTTTCTTGTCAAAAGATGATATGTTGGCTAACCTAGGTTCGATTAAAGAATGGTTCAAGGACTGGTGTGAGTTTATTAAAATCTGGGATTCAGAAGCTAATGCAGAGCAAGAGAGGTGCCTGTGGCTCAGGTGTTATGGTGTCCCCCTGAGCATGTGGAATAGAAGCACCTTTAGCAAGATCGGCAGCAGGTGGGGCAGTGTTATAAGTTTGGAAGGGAATATCAGTCAACCACAGTCTTTCAGCCATGGCAGAGTCCGAATTGCAACGGGTTGTATGGGTTTTATCAATCAGACTATTATTCTGGAATGTAAAGGAAGAATCCACCCAGTTTTGGTTTGTGAAGAACAACCACATGATTCTCTTGACAGTGGAAGCATATTATCCAGCGAGTTGGTGGAAGACCACAACTCTAATGAGGTTAATAAGCATGTTTCAGTCGGAGGGGGTCATGGCGATAAGTCTGCTGATAATCTGGTTGTGGAGGATGAAGTTGATGAAGCTGAGGTGGCAACCAATCTGGTTGACACCATAGTTGAAGAGACTGTAAGCGGCGTGGGGAACAACTTGGTGGTTGAGGAGCGTATGGAGTTGGAGGTGGCAGAGAGTAGCCTTGAGGCTAATGATGACAACCTAAGGACTGAGGAGCAGCTATTTACACCTGGCTTTCTTAAGTGTTTAAATGGATCTGATGTTCATGGGCCTGGTATTAGCCTAGAAGTAAATTTGGGCCATCTCTATGGTCCAGTGGAGTATAATAAATCTGATATTGTAGTGAGGGGTCCAAATACACAACCTTATGTTAAAACAAATTCTATTTGGGCTTCTAAAAGACCTAGCATGCCTACGGTGCAAATAAGCCCACCTGGAGTTATAAACAGCAGAAATAATGATCAGAAGTCAAAAAGGAAAGGTAAAAGAAAGGTAGGATCTGCTGGAGCATCAAAATCAGAAAATGAGGTCAGTGGGTATGCATATTTTGCTCGAATGTATGGTCATAAAGGTGCATCATCAAGCAAGTATCCCCCTAAATGTGCTGTATTTAGGGCTGCTGCTGCAGCTGTGTCATTATCTGCTTCTAATGAGAGTCACTCTGGCATTAGAAGTCACATCCTTAGTGAGGCACAAGCAAACATACAGTTGGGGAAAATTCTGGGCATTAATTATAAAGGCAAAGAGTCTGAAGTTCTGGAAAAAATGGTCGATCTAGAAGTTGTTGACAGAGCTAGGAGGAAGGCGAAGAGGAAAGAATAGGAGCATTGAGTCTCTTTATGGGGTCTATTTGGTGTTATAATTGTTTTATAATGAAGTTGATGTCTTGGAATGTTAGAGGTTTGGGGAAGCTAGAAAAGAGGGGAAGGATTAGGAAGCTCATCTTTGAAAGAAAGGTTGATATTGTACTTCTTCAGGAGACAAAGCAAGCTTCTATTACTGAGAATGTTGTAAGAGCATTGTGGGGAAAGAGAAACATGGAGTTTATGGCTGTGGGTTCTGAAGGGACTGCGGGGGGTCTTCTTTGTATATGGGACCCAGATTTCTTTCAGATGGTGGATTGTTGTAGTAATAGAAGATTTGTTCTCTTATCAGGTACTTTGTTAAATACTTTTGAGTGCACTATAGTGAATGTGTATGCCCCCAATGAGGTGGGCAGTAGATGTAAATTTTGGGACTCTCTACTTAAGTTAAAATCTGAGTTCCCAAAACCATGGTGCTTGGGGAGAGATCTTAATGAGATTAGGAATATTGGGGAAATGGTTGGCTGCTCCAGAAGAGATAAGGGAATGAGGGATTTAAATGTTTTCATTGAGAGTTGTGAGTTGCATGATCTACCTTTGCTAGGCAGGAAGTTCACATGGTGCAATGCTCAAGATGGGGAGAAATGGAGTAGGATCGACAGAATTCTACTTAATCCAGAGTGGCTGCTGAAGTATAATTTCAAAGTTTGGGGTCTTCCTAGGCTTTTTTCTGATCATTGCCCTGTTTTGTTAATGGATGATGTGAGGGACTGGGGGCCTAAGCCTTTTAGGTTCATTAATGCTTGGACTAGTCATCCAAGTTTTCCCTCTTTAGTGGCTAAGGTTTGGAATGAATCTATTATTATTGGGAGGGCTGGGTATGTTTTATTTCAGAAACTGAAATCTCTAAAGGTGGAGCTGAAAAAATGGAATTTTGAAGTTTTTGGTAATCTTGTGACAAAACTTAAGAAGGCAGAGGAGGAGTTGGTAGAGCTGGACATTGTGGCTGAAGATAGATCTCTGGTTGAGGCTGAGAGGATCAGAAGAAGAGAAGTGAGAGGTGAAGTTTGGAAGCTTAATCGAATGGTGGAATGGCTATGGCAACAAAAATCTAGAGTTAACTGGACCATTAATGGGGACAAAAATACTAAGTATTTCCATCTTATGGCTAGTAGCAGGAGGAGTAGAAATTCAATTACTTCTATCACAGTTGAAGGAGAAGTGGTTGAGGAGCCAGAGAAGGTAAGGTACGAGGTTGTACAACATTTCAAGAGGCAGTACACTGAAAGTTGGGAAAGAAGACCAGAGTTGGGAGGTTCCTTTAAATCTGTTTCAGATAGTGCTGCGTACCATGCCTTGGAAGCTGTTTTTTCGGTAGATGAAGTTAAGGCAGCTGTTATGGAGTGTAGTGGTGATAAGGCTCCAGGCCCTGATGGGTTTAATTTGCTATTCTTTCAGAAATTCTGGACGTTAGTTCACCCTGAGGTAATGCATGTTTTGCAGGATTTTCATGTTTATAGCAAGCTCGCCTTTGGTTTTAATAGCTCCTTTATCACTCTAGTTCCTAAGTCTGAAAATCCCATTGGGTTGTCAGATTATCAGCCTATTAGTTTGGTGGGTAGTATGTACAAGATCCTCTCCAAAGTTTTGGCTAATAGACTTAAGAAAGTCCTTCCTGCTGTTATTGGTGAAACACAATCTGCTTTCTTGGGAGGGCGAAGTATATTGGATGGTGTTTTTATTGCTAATGAAATTGTTGATGGATGGAAAAAATCCAAAAGAAGAGGGGTTATTATCAAACTAGACTTTGAGAAAGCTTATGATTCAGTTAATTGGGCATTCTTATTCTCAATGTTATCTAATTTTGGTTTTGGATCAAAGTGGGTATCATGGATGAAGGAGTGTATATCAACAGTAAGGTTGTCTATTTTAGTGAATGGCTCTCCAACTGAGGAATTTTCACCACAGAGAGGTCTCAGACAAGGTGATTCTTTGTCTCCTTTCTTATTCAACATAGTGGCTGAAGGTCTGAATATTTTAATGAACAGAGCTATTGAAAGAGGCATTCTCAAAGGGGTAAAAGTTGGTGTAAATGAGGTAGTGTTATCTCATCTTCAATTTGCTGATGATTCCATATTATTTTGTGAAGCAGATATGGATCAAATTGTACTCATAAAGAGGATCTTAAGATGTTTTGAAATCCTGTCCGGCATGAGAATTAATTTTCACAAGAGTGTTGTGTGTGGAGTTGGAGTGGAGGAGGATACTTTGGCATCTTTCGCAGATATTCTGAATTGTAAGGTCCATGGCCTGCCACTTAAATTTTTGGGGCTTCCTTTAGGTGCTAATCCAGGTAGGAAGTCTACTTGGAAGCCAGTCTTGGATAAAGTAAGATCTAGGCTGTCTGGGTGGAAGCGAAGGCTCCTTTCCTTTGCAGGTAGATTAACGTTGATTAAGTCCGTTTTATCTAGCCTTCCTATTTATTATCTATCTTTGTTTAAAATGCCTCTTGGTGTGGGTAGAGAGATTGAAAGGTTGGAAGCTTCTTTCCTCTGGGGAGGAAATGGTTTAAAGAGGAAGGTACATTTGGTGAAGTGGGCTGAAGTTTCAAAAGATAGGAATCAAGGTGGGTTGGGGATTAGGAGAATTAAGGATGTCAATGATAGTTTAATTCTTAAATGGTGGTGGAAATTTGGAAGTGAAGTTAATGCCCTTTGGAGAAGATTGTTATGCAGCAAGTATATGATTGAGGGGACTAATTGGTTACCACCTGTGCACTCATCATCTATTCACTCTAGAATCTGGAGTGATGTCCTTGCAACTGCTGGTCGTAATCCACCTTTAGTGGAGTTCTTTTTGGGCAAGTATCAGATAATGGTTGGTAATGGGTGCAGAATCAAATTTTGGCTTGATAAGTGGGTCGGTGATAGGTGTTTTAAAGATAAGTTCCCTAGACTTTTTAGCCTGTCAAATGACAAGGAAGGTACACTATCTTACTATTCAGCAAGAAAATCCAGTGTGGAGGAGTGGAATTTATCTTTCCGAAGAGATTTATATGATTGGGAGAAGGCGGAGGTTGCTAGTATGGCTACAATTTTAAGGGAGGCTCCTTCTCTGAGGGTTGATGTAGAAGACTATCCTATTTGGAATGGTTCTCTTGGTGGTAGTTTCAAGGTTTCTGATATTTATCGATTCAGTGATGCTAGTATGGGCCCTCAACTCCAAATATGTAAGTTTGTGTGGAATAATGGGATTCCTCCCAAAGTTCAATTTTTCGGGTGGTTGGCTTGGAGGAATAGAGTTAAAACTAGGGACTTTTTACTACATATTGGTGTTCTTAATAGTAATGCATCTGTCTTATGTGCCTTTTGCAAAACTGCTAATGAATCTGCTGTTCATGTTCTATTACACTGTCCATTTTCTTGGCAAGTTTGGGCTGACCTAATGTTATGGTGGGGGTGTGTTTGGGTGGTGCCAAGGACTATTGATTGCCTATTTCATTGGTGGATGGGTTGGGATTATAAGAAATTGGTTAGGAGATTGTGGAGAGCCTTGCCTTCTATTGCGCTTTGGTCCATCTGGAAGTTAAGAAATGATTGTTTGTTTAATGGAGCGCAGCCATGTGGGTCTGAGTTATGTGAGACCATTAAGATCAGATTTGCTTTGTGGGTTAAAGATGCCTCTAAGGGATTCATGTACTCTACCATGGAATTAATTAACAATCTGGATCAGATTAAGCAATGCAGCTGAAGTGCGATGTTGAATTTTGATCCAGTTTTGGTTGCAGGTTCTGGTCTGTGTTCTGTTATGCACTGCTGATGTATGTTTTTGATGAAGCTTTAGTCCTTAGTCTTATCAGGTTTGGGTTGAGGGGTAAGCATTGGGATTGGATGCTGGATTCTGGCCTGTAGTTATGCAGATGGTGGAGCTGTTTGGTCTCTGGTGCTGCTATAATTTTGAATTATTCTGTTGTGATCTGTCAGAATGGCTGCTGGCTGTGATCTGTCTGAAGGTGTTATGCTGGGGATGGGTTCTAGTCTGAGATGGAATCTGGTGAGGGTTGTGTCTGCTATGCATGTTAGGCTTTGGTTGTTATTTGGCTGCAGGGAAGGTCTGTATTGGTTGCTATAGGCTGATCATTCTCCCAAGGTCACTGGTGATCACTCTCCCAAGTGTGCTTGCTGCTGTGATGCTAAGAGTGACTTTGCTGGTGTGATTGCTCCTGTGATGCCAAGAGTAGGAGGCTGCTTTGAAATGGGAAGGCTGGTTATCTGTGTTCATCAGAATGGGAAGGATGTTTGGTCTGTTTTCAAAAGTGTATGCTATGCTGATTTGTTGTAAGGCTGGGTTTTTGGGTTGATCAGAAAATGGAAGGCTGGTTTAGTTGTCAAGGCTGCTTTGGTTTGTGGTGTTTTGCTGGGTGAAGGTTGTGGTGTTTTATGGGAAGGTTCTTAAATGTATGTGTGTATTTGTTTGCTGGTCTCTTGGTGTATTTGTGCTGATGTTTGTGGTGTGAGATGGATCATCAGTGTCAGTAGCTAATTTGCCTTGATATTGGCAGCAAAAGCATAGGCAGAATTGCTGAAATCTGTTGGAAATCTGTTGCTGAATCTGTTGGGTCGATGGTGCTCTACTATGTTTGTTGGAAATCTGTTGGAAATTTGTGGGCTGGTGGTGCTGGTGGTCTAAGGTGGGCTGGTGGAAATCTGATGTAATCTGGTGATGTATTCTGGTCTAAGGTTGTGAGACCTTGTTAAGATTGAAAAAGCTGGAGACTTTATCTCTTAGTAACAACCACTTCAACAAGAGCATCATTCTAGGAATGCCCCGCTGCTGTCAAGACTGGTGCTATGTGGATTGCTTTATTTTCAAGTTTGCTGCTGTGTCATGATTTAGAGGGATGTATCTTGCTCTTCAGGATTGTTCATGCCTGGTTTTATTTTATTTTCTTTCCTCTGTTTCTTGCTTTCTCTGGATTGGTTTCTCATCAATCCTGGGTCAAGTGCTAGCAGATGATTTTGCTTCCTTAGCGGTGCCAACCTAGTTGGGATTGTTAAGGCAGTGGTGATGCTTTTTGCACTTCCCTCTTTATTGATGTAAGTTTTTGCTCGTTTGCTTTCTTCATCAATAAAGTTTCCTTTCGCTTATCAAAAAAAAATAATAGCAGCATTGCTATTATAATCTAAAAGTTTGACTTTTTTTTTTATAAATTTAATAATATGATAATTTATTGAAAGATAATTTTTTTTGTCATATGTTCTTTAATAATTAGTTAATCATCTTTCTCATACATCGGGTCTAGAAAAGGAAACTCTCTAGTACATACCCTTGTTATTTATTTTTGTGATTTATGCATTTTTGTAATAAATGTTACGTAATTTTTTGATAGAACAATTTGTGATTTACAAATAAAATTACGCATTTTGTGATAATGTTTCGCATTTTTATAGTAATGTTACACATTTTTTAACCCAAAAATATATAATATTACCACAAAAATGTATAATATTATCACAAAAATGCCTAACTTTATTTCTAAATCATAAATTATCATAATTTTATCAAAAAAGTATATAATATTTACCACAATAGTACGTAACATATACCATAAAAATGCGTAACAATAATGTATATGATACACATCTCTTGAGGGGTGTGTATCATAACATTACTCGTCTAAAAAATTAGTTTAGAAAATGAGCTCATATTATGAGTATTACTACGTTCCCAAACATAAAAATCTAATAAATACCTAGAATTTTGCATGAATGATTTAGATTTACTTAAAGTATGAACCCACAATATTAATTCTAAATTTTTTTTGGTTGCCTGGTACCATAGAATTACTAATATTTTTTTTTTCTCATAATAATTCTACTTGGTAGCCGAAAGTTGTGGTTGCCAGCCACCTCAACACCTACTATTATCATAATGAAAAAAAAAAAAATGAGGACTACATGTAGGTGGGAGAAGGAAAAAAAATAACAAACATATTGGGGAGTACAACCCACAACCTTTCATTTGCATCCCATCATAGACATACTTGCATCCCATGTGTTGGTAATTTTTTTTCCCTTCTTTTACCTACATGTAATTCCCCCCAAAAAAGGAGAAATTATCTTCCATGAGTATTTCTTTAAAATTATTACACATTGATGAAAACAATTTAAGAATTTAATTATTAACATTTATAAAATTTATTATTAATTTGTAATTATTTATTTAAATATACACTTGTGGGATCCCCTTTTCCTGACAGCTAGGATCCAACCACTCCTCCATGTCTCAAATGAGTGAGGTGCAATGCGAGATATGAACGAATGGTTTAGACTAGCATACTTAATGAAAATCTACCAATCATACAAAAGTGCAAAATATAGATCACACATAGGATATGGAGTTGTCATCTAATCTTTTAGGAAGACCAGGAGACCTTAACTCATACCCGAAGGCCATGATCCTTCATCCCCAAAATGTGCAGGTATGAGGGAGAAAGGTCTTTTATTGAGCACTTCCACTCTCTCAATCAAATATCGACTTCTATTAATTCTTGATATGAGATTCGTTAACACAATATGAATATGTAATCCAATTATTAATGCTAACATTATTATTATTATTATTATTATTTTTTGATCGGCAAAGAGAACTTTATTGATGAATCACGTATAAGTTACAATGGAAACATCAATAAAGAGGAGCTAAGAGCTAGATGAAGCTCAAACCTCCAGTTGGTGAGAGACCAACAAAGGGAGAAAACAAGAACAAACAACAGACTAATAACCAACCTACAGCAGAACAGATCAAAACCAAAAATAACCACACTACTGCACTGAACTGATCAAAACCAACTGTAGATTACAACTTTGAACTGGAGGTTTCAGACTATCTCTTCACTGCAGAAACCAACTGCTTTCAGACTAATACTGGTGAAAGACCAACTCAGAAATCACCTAGCAGACCCAGAGCAAACTTCAGCCTATCACTGTACTGAGGAAGCATACTTCAGATTAATACTGTATAGCACTGCCACAGATTTCAACATTGAACGAACTTTGACCAATTTCAGCCTAGTCAAAACCAATCCCAGGCAGGTAAATCAGCAAGAGGCTAGTGCAGACCAGAGCAAAAGGGGAAGAAGCCACACCCAGCATCAACACATTCACCCAACAGCATAGCACCGAAGTTAACCCTGATTACGCATCCACAACTCAACAGCAAAAAGGAAAATGCAAAACCCAAGACTGAGCAGACACCATTTTGGCATTACTGCTGCAGACCTGTAGAACTAAAACACAGCCTTCACAGACCAGCAGACCAGCACACATCACTCCTGATGTAGCAGAACATAACAACCACTGCTAGCTTTCCCAAAAGCAGCAGAACATCAGTGCTGAAGTAGAATACAGCCAATGCTAACATAGTAGAAGTAACCACTGCTGGAAACATCCTACCAGTCAAACAACCCACTGCTGGAGCATTCACCATTGCTGGAGCATTCATAGCTGAGATGTCCAACTAGCCAACCCAATATTCACCAGAGACAGTTTGAATCACTACTGTGAATCTAAAGCAGAGTGTAAACGGTAGAAGAACAGAGACAGTTTGAGGCACAAACAGACCAGACAGCAGCAGCACAGTGTAACTGCTGAGAAACCTATTATTCAGGTGAAACTCCTGATGTTCCTCCAGTTGCAGACAAAATCCGAGACTGAAAAGGGGAAATCTTTGATAGAGGCCTTTAGCCAATAAGCTAACCTGACTTTTATTAGGTCCCACAGTTCCACTGGATTCGGGTGAGCATTAGAAAATACACACTCGTTTCTATGCTTCCAGAGAGACCAAAGAACAACCAATGGGATGGACCTCCAAACTTTGGAAGTAAAGCCCCTAAACTTCCTACTCATCCACCAATTAAGTAACTCGGCTACAGAGTATGGGATGCACCAAAGGATTCCCCAATCAGATATCACAGCAGACCAAATGGACCAAGAGAAAGGACAATGAAGTAAAGCATGACTGGCAGATTGAACAGCAGAATTACAAAAAGTGTAGGAGGTTGATACGTTGGAACCAAGGATGCCACGGTTGAAAAGAAAATCTGCAGTTTTAACTCTATTTCTCCAGGCAAGCCAACCAAAGAAATGGACTTTAGGGGGTAATAAGTTGGACCAAATAAATTTGGTAATGGGAAGATCAGGCCCCAGGAGAGAGGTGCTATGGGAATAAAGGGAAGCTGCAGAGAAGGGACCAGAAGAAGAAGAGGACCAGACCAAACTATCCATACACCCAGTGCTTGGTGAAGGAGCAGAGGCCAACACACTAAGCAGTCTAGATTCATCCAGCAATTCCCAGGCATACAAGGCTCTTCTGAAGTTGAAATTCCAATCAGTATCGCTTGTTTTCCTTGCAAGATATTGGTGAAGGGAACCTTCCTTGTCAACAGAAAGGTTAAAGAGGGAGGGAAACTCATTCTTGAGGCAAGTGGCTCCACACCACCTATCATACCAAAATCTGGTTCTATAGCCACCACCCACCTTGATTTGGCAGCTTTGTATAAAATAGTTAAAGATAGTGGCACTGTGGTTCCCGATGAAAAGAATGTCCCTCCACATCCTAGAGAGTTTGTATGAAGAAACCACAGGAGGAAGCCAACAATTAATCTCTATCTTGTATTTGCTACAAATAATTTTCCTCCACAATGTATTTGTTTGAGGGCCAAATTTCCACCACCATTTGAGAATCAAACAAGCATTAACATCCCTGAGTCTCTTGATGCCGAGGCCCCCTTGGGGAACGCTTTTTGTTACATCTAGCCATTTCACCAAATGAATTTTCCTTTTAAGCCCATTTCCACCCCACAAAAAAGCCGCTTCTAACTTCTCCACTTCACGGGCTACACCGTCAGGCATCTTAAAGAGAGAGAGGTAGTACACAGGTAGAGAAGAGAGGACAGATTTGATAAGGGTTAGTCTACCAGCAAAGGACAACATTTTCCTCTTCCAACCTGAAAGTCTAACTCTGATAGTGTCTAGCACAGGTTTCCAAGTAGATTTATTCCCTGGGTTGGAACCTAATGGCAGCCCCAGAAATTTCAGAGGCAATCTATGCACCTTGCAATTCAAGCACCTTGCAAAGTTCTGCAGTGACTCTTTAACCACACCCACTCCACATACCACACTTTTGAGGTAATTAATTCTGAGTCCGGATAGAACTTCAAAGCATCGAAGCACTCTTTTGATGACAACCACTTGATCCATATCTGCTGCACAGAAGATGATAGAGTCATCCGCAAACTGGAGATGTGATACAAGGACCTCATTAACCCCAATCAAGACACCTTTAAGGAGACCAAGATTAATAGCTCTAGAGAGGAGGATATTGAGCCCTTTAGCTACTATGTTGAAGAGGAAGGGTGATAATGGGTCGCCTTGCCTAAGGCCTCTTTGCGGAGAGAACTCATTAGTTGGAGATCCATTCACAAGGACGGAAATACGGGCTGAAGACACACAGGTTTTTATCCAAGAGATCCACTTAGAACCAAAGCCAAAGCTAGCCATCATAGAAAACAAGAATTCCCAGTTGACGGAATCAAAGGCTTTCTCAAAGTCCAATTTGATTATTAACCCTTGTTTCTTGGCCTTCTTCCATCCATCCACAACCTCGTTAGCGATAAATACCCCATCTAGGATATTCCTGCCTCCTATAAAAGTTGTCTGGGTCTCACCTATGATTAAAGACATCACAGGCTTTAACCTCTGCACTAATACTTTTCCCAAAATTTTATAAAGAGAGCCCACCAAGCTAATGGGTCTAAAATCAGACAGATTCATGGGACTATCTATCTTGGGAATGAGGGTAATGAAAGAGCTGTTGATACCAGAGGTAAGCTTGCTATGTTTATGAAAGTCACTAAAGAATTGCATGATCTCCAGTTTCATGATTTTCCAGAATTTCTGAAAGCACAACAGGTTATACCCATCCGGACCCGGAGCTTTGTTACCATTACAGTCTTTGATGGCTGCCCGAACTTCTTCTTCAGTGAAATTGGGTATCAAGCGGTGGGAGACAAGACTATCCTCAAGTACTTTGAATACCCCACCCAAAGCAGGCCTGTTAATCCAATGCTCCTGGAAGTGGTTCTTGAAATGGTTGAATACTTCATGCTTAATCCTGCCAGGGTCCTCATACAAAACACCATTTGCTGAGATTGTATTAATCATGTTTCTACTTTGGCGAGAGCTCGCAATAGCTTGAAAGAACCTAGTATTTTTATCCCCTTTAAGAGACCAATTCAGTCTGGACTGTTGATGCCATAGCCACTCCACCTTTCTGTATAGCTTCCAAACTTCACCTCTGACTTCTTTTCTTCTAACCTTTTCAGAGTGTAGCAATTCTCTTTCCTTCGCAATGATGTCAAGGTCATGCAATTCATCCTCTGAAGCCTTAAGTTTGGTTGAGACATTTCCAAACACTTCAATATTCCATTTCCTTAGTTCCAGCTTTAAGTGTTTTAGTTTTTGTTGCAGAATAAACCCAGCCCAACCAACAAAACTAGCATTTGCCCAGCTGGTAGTAAATAGTTGAGCAAATTTGGGATGCAAGGTCCACGCATTGATAAATCTGAAGGGTTTGGGGCCCCAATCTCTTTCATCTTCCATCAATAAGAGGGGGCAATGATCTGAAATAAGTCTAGGTAGCCCCCAGAGTTTCAGTTTAAAATGAAGTATCCATTCAGGGCTTAACAATACCCTATCAATTCTGCTCCAATTCTGCGAATTGCACCACGTATATTTCCTACCAAGAAGGGGAAGATCATTTAATTCAGCGGAGTCTATGAACTCGTTGAACTGTTTCATGCCTCTGTCTCTTCTGGAGCAGCCTACTCTCTCACCAATCTGTCTTATTTCATTGAAATCACCTCCCATGCACCAAGGGTTGGAGAAGTAGGTCTTAATATTAAGTAATGTGTTCCACAGAGAGGATCTGCTACTGGCATCATTTGGAGCATAAACATTAAGTAGAACACAATGAAAGGAATTATATAAGGTACCTGAAAGTAGAATGAACCTCCTGTTGCAGCAGCTACCAGATAATTGGAAGATATCTGGATCCCAAATACATAAAAGCCCACCTGCAGTACCTTCTGGATCCACAGACAAGAACTCCATTTTCCTTTGGCCCCACAGCCCTCTAGCTAGGTTGTCAGATACCACAATCTTTTTTGTCTCTTGTAAGAGAACAATATCAATATGCCTCTCCTTTAGTAACCTTTTAATTCTTCCCCTCTTCTCAGGCTTCCCAATCCCTCTGACATTCCAAGATAAGAGCTTCATAATAAAACAAAATTGACCTTCCATTTGACCCCAGCACACTATTATTACTATTGGGCCTTCCTATCCCTTATAAGTTTCTCTTTATCCTTGAGTTCCAGCTCAATAATCTTATCTACCATACTACCTTCCTGTCCACGGAAGTTAATACCCAGTTCTTTCCCTACTTGGACAGTAGCCTGTGCTTCTTTGAGAAGATAGCTATGCGAGCTTGATTCACCTTCCGAAAGTTCTGAACGTGCTAGCGCCACTGCTGCTGGCCTGAATATAATGGACTTAGAGGGGTGTTTACTGGAAGCTGCAGATGTGTGACCATACTGACGAGCAAAGCGAGAGAAACCTTCGATGAACACCTTCTTCTTCGCAGCTTTCCTGGCATACTTTTGGGGGTTAAGGATAGGATCTGGACAACGAACCTGAAAGTTCAAAGTGTTTAAACCAGGAGGGTGAGGCCCAGGTGATAGAGGAATAAAGCCTGGCTTGCTACCAAGAAGACCAATTGAAGAAGGAAGGGGGCCTTGGGCTAAATTCTCAGTATTAGTATTATTATTTAGATGGCCCATGTGCACCTCCAGGTTAATTTCAGGATTTGGGCCTTGAGATATATGATCAACTTTTGGACAGCCCAAGTTGACTTCCAAGTTAATCCCAGGCCCACACTCGGCTATGGACTTGCTTATATTATCTAGCAGCCCAGATGGTGAATCTTGCTCATCACACCTCTGTGGCTGGTCATTGCACGTGGGGAAGGGTACACGCTCCACCATCATTGTTTGCTCTGACCTTACTACAGTAGGTCTGCTGCACTGTGAATCCTCAACCACTGTGCCCACCGCCTCTGTACTGTTGCATGGTGAGTGATCCTTCCCGTGAATCACGTTCATGGAGGATAGAACCGCCGCACCGGAGCAGTGAAGCCTGATTGCCGATGGATCATCTTCGTTTTTCCGTTTGCAGACCCCATCCGAGAGAATGTTTTCTGCAGCTCTACTTGAAGCCACGTTGGAGCTGTTATTGCAAACACCCAGCCCAAAGTTACTCCACTCTTGACAGTCCGTAGTGATAGCCGATTGATCTTCACAAACAAGAACTTGGTGTAATCTTCCCTTGCACTCCAGGTTTATTGTTGTGTTGATAAGCTCCATTCTTGTTGTGGCTACTTTCACTCTGGAGTATAAGAATGTTTGTGGATGGCTTAGATCACCCTCCAAAGAGAGAATTGACCCCCACAGAGCACCAATTTTGTTTAGAGTGTCCCTATTCCAGAGATTCAGAGGGATACCAAAGCATTTCAGCCAAACACATCTCTCTTGCTTTATTTGAGCTCCTGGCTTCCATTCCAAAATAAATTGGCTCCAGTCCTTAAACAGATCCTTGATCTTCTGGATATTGGAGTGGAGCTCCTCCTGGGCATTGAAGGTCAGAATGACATCCCTACCACCTCCATGTCTGACCTCAACTTGAGGTAGCCCACTATCTTTCAAAGCAGATCTGATGCTACTGAGGTAGTAATCCGAGTTGAGCCTAATTATAACGCTTTCATAAAGCCATCCATGACCATCCTCATTCACTTTGATAGTCATGGTTTTGCCCCTTTGTAGAACCTCTGCATAAGATTGATGGCTAGTGACTGGGGCTGAACCTGCACCTCTGTTCGGGTTAAAAGTGTCTGTGATGGCCTGGGGCCTTCTCCTGTTGGTCATGCTCCTATCATGCGTGGCATACTTAACTACAAGGACCTTATCATCCACCAAAAGGCCATTCGCTTTTTGGATTGCTATGTCAGATGCAACATGGCAGTTGAAGCGCACAAAACCGAATCTGGAATTTGTCACTTTCCTTCTCTTGAAGGGGATGAATACATCTTTAACTACACCAAACTTTTTGAAGAGTTTGAACAGTGAGTTCGCATCCACAGATCTTGGAATGTTGTCCACGAACACGGTGTACAGCCCATTCCTTGCGTCGTAACCCCTAGATCCACCTCCTCGCCATTGATTCACCACTGGGATCCAACCACCATTTCTTCCGGGCTCCATTCTTAACTTCTCTATCCTTACTACTATAAGTTAACTTCTTACTTCACTTGCCACAGATTTGTAATGCTAACATTATTATGTAAAGCAAATAAGTATAGACTAAACCACCTATTTTGGAACGTTTCAATCTCCTATGTTTTGAAAGAGTTTTTGATGCGACTATCCTGAAAAAAAAAAGAAAAAAAAAAAAAAGAAAAAGGTGAGATTACTCGCAAACGAGAAGATTTGAACTATTCCAACTTAGGCGATAAAACCTCCAATTAGTGGGCAAACACAGAGATTATATCACATAAGCACATAACATCATGGTAGTATGCTAGACATGATAAGGAAGCAACCACACATATAGGATGCATAAGAATAAAAGAAGACTCATTTATTACTGCTCTACACCATGTCACGAGCGTAAAAGGTTAAAAACCAATGCATAATCCTAGATACGAGTCTAAGTGATGAGATGTAAAGGAAATGATGAGAATACTTACCAAGTACCCCAGCCAAGTGCAACAAAAGATAAACAATTAGAAAATATGGATGATCCTAAATGCGAATTTCTACCAAATGCAATATTCACACACAAAATAAAGGGCAAATTACGATGATAGTCCCTGTATTTTGATCATTGAGTCATTTTAGTCCCTGTAATTTCAACTGACTCAATTTTGATCCTGAATTTATGATCTTGTCTCAATTTGGTCCAATTGATTACAACTCTTAGCATTTCTTTATGGAAACTACTCATATAAGTATCATGTGTCATATTTTTAAGGGAAAATTTATAAACTTACTCAACTCAGTGAGTTAACATCAACCAATTTAGTAACAATTTTCTTTAAATCAATCAAATCAAACTAATATAAAATTTAAAATTAAAGGTCAAAATTGAGCCAAATGAAAGTGTAGGGACCAAAATGACACAAGATAAAATATAGGGACTACCGGTGTAATTTACTCCAAAATAAATCCTACAAGCTCAGACACTATTAAAATTGCATGTGATACAACAAATTTATACATGCCATGTTGTAGCTCGACTTTCATGCTCTTTTCGGATATGATAGCCCTACAGTTCGAACTCCTGTGGTTCTGAATCTGATTTCACAAGTGCAATGTGAAATAGATAAACACAAAAGAGTCCAAATTTGGAAAATCTTTTGAAAAATAAATTTTGAGTCTACGACTAACCACAGTACACCACAACTCAACAAAGGAACGACAACCTAAACACATCTCTTTACACTAAAAAAAAACCGACTCAAAATAAGAATCAAACAAACAAAAACAACAGACACAACACTTGGATGTTTTCCACCGATGGAAGACCTCTTGGTTCATAGAGAGCTCACTGCTTCTTCAGGTATTGTTTCCTATCCTTTCTTATCTATGATTCCCACATCACTTTGGCACTCCATCTCTTTTTCTCTGAAAAGCCCTTTCCTCACTTTTTCTCTCAGCGCACATCTCTCTATTCTTTAATCTCTCTTATTTTTATCCCTTCCTAAGTGTGGTTGATGGATAAGCTAAAAGTTGTGAGCTCTTTTCGCTCACGACTAGTGAGTTTCTCCCACAAAGGAGTTGTGGTACGGTTGGATGTGCAGTAGATCCACAACTGACATTGTTTGACGATGCCCTTGGCTTAACTTGGCTAAGATGAGCCACAGCATGTATTGCTAGCTAGGTATACAGTTGATTGGCCTTACACACTGCGTTTTCTACTTCCCTATTCCGATTCAGACGTCAATTTGGGTGTGATCAAACACGTCTAGACGAGAGGGTCGAACATCCAGCTTCATTTCTAGTCTGTGCTTCACACTTGGCTCGATGCCTCACTGCTTAAAGGATAAAAGAGTTTTTGGCCCCTGCTGTTAGCTTCAGTTGTGCCCTTTCTAGCGAGTGCATTGATAATAGGGAAAAGACAAAAAACTTGACTCAACTATACCCCTAGTTCATCATTTTGACCATTTTTTATTTTTTGGCTTCTGCTAAAACAATTTTGACCAACATGAGAGTTAGATTAACATGCTTATTCGACTTTCTATTTTGAAATCATGTAAGTCAGGCTGTGAGCGCTGACAATTTTCCTTTTTTGTGTCCAAGAAGTGGTCCAGTTTTGGAAAATGAAATAATTTCTGAGAAAACTAGTCAACTTCATTAAAAATCCTCAAAACTGTTTCTGCAAATGGCCGCTACTCAACCAACATGGAATTAACACTTGGGATGCACAACCTTAGATCTGAACTTGAATTGTCTTGCAGCTAAATCCTCTAACGGAATAGGACAACCGAATTTGAATGAAGATGAGCCAATTAGACATGGATAGGATAGCTGAGTTGAACAAGCCAATCAATATGGATGAGACAAGCAACCTGAAAATGGTTAGGGCCGAACTTCAAGATGAAGTTGCCTACGTATCCCAAATATGGGAATCGAGCCTTACGTAGTTCTGGGTTAAGGTGCACTCGAGTATTAATACTCTCCTTTTACGCTCTAACTTTTGCCAAGGCCGCCCTTTCAGGTTTTCAACCTTGCGAGCTCCATTTTTTCTTTCTCTTTCTTCTCTTTCTTTCTTTCATTTTTCATTTTTCTTCATTTCTTCTTCTTCTTTTTTTCTTTTCTTTTTTCTTTGTTTCCATTTTTTCTATTTTGTTCTTTTTCTTTTTTTTCTTGCTCTAACTTTTGCCTGGGTCGTCTTTCCAGGTTTTCAGCCTAGGGAGCCTCTCAATGATAGAAAAGTTTAACTTGTCCATGTTGATTGGTCGTAGGATCTCTAAGCCATCTGAATCCACGAGAATGATTGTTGTTCTTGACTAAATAGTCTTGATGATATAAGAGTCCATCCAATTGGGTCTAAATTTGCCCCTAGTGTCGTAGATAGAACCTCGATTGTCCTTTAGCAAAAATTTTCTTCTCTCTAATTATGGGATTTGGCTTTCTTGCCAGTCTCCTTTGGTTTAAGCAATGACCCAGTTTTGAATCTTCAAGCATATCTGACCTTTTCTACACCTAGTTCAAGGGCTGCTTCAAATTCGGCCATGCAAGCCTCATACTTTGGTTGACTGTTGAACATTCTGAATCAAGGTTCAAGGTTTGAAAGCAAAGAGGTTGAGTCTCGAGGCTGAGAGTGATCCTATGCTGTACAATCTCAAGATCAATTCCAAGCATGTCTTCGTAAGACTACGCAAAACATTTTTTGAAATCTTTTAATAAAGCGACTAGTCGCTCGTGCTCTTCTAAAGACAATGCAGAACTAATCTGGACCAAGCCATGATTCTTTCCAGTACTTACATTAACAGATATGATCTCATTCATTAAGGGCTTAGCACGCCTTTCTTCCTCTCAGTTGATCAAATTTTTACAAATCCCAAAGAATTTCTCCCTCTTTGTTTTCACCACAGTTTTGAAAACAATTTTGAAAAAACTTTGGTCAATGCAATGATTTAAAGGCACACAGATGTAGGTGAAAATTACTGCCATTTCATTCAGATCTTTTGGCTCAATTGGCTCAATGATAGAAACAGACGCAAAAGAAAGAATGACAAAGACAAACAAAACAAGACAGTGATGTCCGAGGTAACACCCTCGGAATCACCAAACTCTAACACCACAAGACTGACTCAACATGACTTCAAACCCAATTCAGAATGTAAAATAAACAACATTTTCCATTTGCCAGAAAACAGTGCGTGCCATCTACCATGTCCGGAGCAAAATGAGTGCCATCAGCAGGTGGTTAATTCCCCAATCACAAAACTAGCCACATTATTCCCCCAGTTCATTGATCCAGTGCCGATAGACTTTGTAGGATCCGGTGGAGTGATGACCTTATTGTCAATTAGATCTTGAACTTCATGGCGAAGACGAAAACAACAGTCAGTGTCATGGCCGATTTGTTGATAGCAGGCATAGTATTTGGCAGCATTATACTTTGCTGAAAGGGGATCAGGTAGAGGCCGAGGATCAAGGGGTTTGAGATGGCCTTGTCCTATGAGGATTTGGAGAGCTTTGGATAAGGTCATGTAAATGGGATTGAAGGTACGACTACTAGGCCGGCAAGGATTGACAGATGTTGACTAGGTTTGATAATCTCTTACGGGTGTAGGACTGGAGCTGGAAGGGGTGTTTCTGGTACAACAGCCCTTTTCATGGCTTACTGCTGGATTCAAAATGCCCCCAACCTAAGTGGAAAAAGTGTCATCCACAGTCTTTGTAACAACTGCATGCACTTGTTGTTTGTTCAGCCCTTTGGCCCTAAAAGCCTCTATAGCCCACCGAAGATGTTCATAGGGATCAATACTTGCCTTAGCCTTGTTTTCGCCACTTGTTTAAGCTTTGCAAAGGGATTGGGTGACTATATAGGAATGAGGCCCATTTGTTGTTGACATGTGATCACCCAGACCCGAGATAGCTTTAGGTTGGCCCTTTTCAATTGCAGCTCGCCCCAAAGGCTAAATCTACCACAGTTCTCTGAAGATCTTCAATCATGCTCATTAGCTCAGAAGTAGTGGGTTCATGGGTTTGAGATGATTGGGGTTCAAGTGCATCCATCATACATAAGTACGTGCTTTCTAGAATGAACACCTCAGGCTTGGGTAAATGGGTTGGGGTGATATATATGCTAGGGTTGTAGGTGGATGGCAGTGTATGGATTAGGTTAAGATGTGGAGGTAATGGGTTAATGGTGGCCTGAGGCCTTTTTTGTGGAGCTATGATCTCTTCGTCAATAAGATCCTGAATCTTATGATGGAGGCAAATGCAACGATTTGTATCATGACTGTGTTGTTGATGATAGACACAGTATTTAGTGGGGTCATGTCTTGGTGGATGAGGATTTGGGAGGGGTCGGGGTACTAGAAGCTCTAGGTTCCTTTTTTCTAGAAGCGTTTTCAAGGCTTGAGAGAAACTCATGTAAAGAGGATGGAAATTTCAGGCTTGGGGCCGAGTTGAAGTGGTTGGTTTTTGACTATTATTAAGAAAATGATTTTTGATGGGAGTGGTGGAAATGTTTACTTCTGAGCATTTTGCAGCTGTGTTACCACTAGTAGTAGCATTAGAACTGCAAACAACATTCTTCCTCAAAGGCTCATTATCTTCCACAATGATCCCTTGTCTAATGGCATCCTCAATTTGAACCCCCCATTTCATGAAGCTCTGTAAAGGTAAATAGAGGTAGAACAATCATCTTCTGCAATAACTTGCCATGCAGATTCCGAACAACCATTCTTATCTGATCCTTCTCAGAAGGTCTCATGGTCATCATCGAGGCTTTGGCCCTCCATCTTGTCAAAAACTCAAAGAAACCCTCCTTCCGCTCTTGATAGGTTACCTCGAGATCATGAGTTGTGACCTCAATCTGTGTATTGTAAAAGTACTGAGCAATGAAGGCTTCGGCTATCTCCTTCCAATTCTATTTGACGGAATCTTCCAACTTAGCATACCAAATGGCCGCTATACTCAACATGGTGTGACCAAAGAAAGATAGCTTTTATGGTCTAGTTAAGGCCATCGGCCGCAAGATATTAGAAAACAATTGCAAGTGGACCATCAAATCCTCGGAGCTATCAAAACGATCAATGTGCGGCATCTTAAACCAATTCAGCAATGTAATTGCAGAATCAGTGTATCCATCCTCTATGTCTGGGATAGAGTTAACCCATTGTGCTCTCTTGAACAACTTCTCTAATTTGTTGACTTTGAGCGCAGTTGGATCGACTTCGAATTCAAATAGTGCCTCAGTCTGATAAACCGGTGCTTTGGAAGCTTGTACTGGGATTGGCTTATTGGGTTGCCCTGGTTTTCTTGGACATTGGCAGTATTAGCAGTGGCACTGGGCATAGGGATAGCTGCGATGGATACATGTGATGCAGTGGCCGCTATTGACTGCGGTTACTATTGCTGTAGCCTGGTTATAACCTTGGCCTGACGATTCGTAACCTCGGCTTGACGGACTGCATCATGCTGTAGTGTCTCGACTGTCTGTTGCAAATGATGTATTAGTTCCTCCATACTAGCCGAGGGATACTGTGCCATTGGAATAGGTGACTGGTCTTGTGCTGGACTGGAAGTAGATGACTATTCCTGAACCAGGCTGGACACAGATGAGCCGAGGGGTGACTGCTATAAGAACTGGACTGGTGAATTTTGTCTAATCCTCCTTCGCCTTGTAACCGGCGGCAGTGAAGCAAACACTGGCTGCCCCTGAACTAGGTCCCCGACCTTACAAAATCTATCTACATGAGTCCAGAGTACTTGGGGGATATTGGAGCCTTCTGAAGCTATGGTTCCAGGACTACCTTGCAAAAGAGAAAACAGACAACACCTTAGCCTAATTTCACTAGAACAAATATGATCACAGTTGAGTGAATGTACTCCCCACTGCATTCTACCCCACAAACTAATACCAATTGTACCACTGATATGTAGCACCCCTGTACAGTTTTACTGCAAAGCACATACCAGGTAAAGAGAGCCAAAACGCCCCTATAAGGGGGTAGGGTTACCCTATCCTAGTTTCGTCATGAACTAGGATTCACTATTTCAATCAAGCGGTTTCACGCAATCTTGCATTTGGGTGAGCATCCTGTCCTAGTTTGAGATAGTCTCTATGGCCTTTCTATATGCAACTAGGCCAACTGATCAAAAGGGTACCTTGGCAAGATTACCTAATATACCTCTCACACCTAACACTGAGAAGTGAAAGGAGGATCAAACGGTACAGCAGTAGTCTAGATCTAAAGGTTGTGTTCCCAATGACCGATCAGCCTTTTGGCAAGCTTTTGGGCAAGCCTCTGGCAAACCGTCCAGGAGTAGCAGATGGCAAACACAGTGACTTAAAGAACCAATGCAAATGCAATGCAAAGAATATATAAGTGTAGATAAAATTTCACATCATGAATTTCAAGTCAAGTGCTCCAAATCCCCAGCAGAGTCGCCAGAAATTGTAGCTTGACTTTTGTGCTCCTTTTGGATATAATAGCCCTACAGTTCGGACTCCTGTGGTTCTTAGTCTGATCTCATAAGTGCAATGTGAAATAGATAAACTCAAAAGAGTCCAAATCGGACAAATCTTTTGAAAAATAAATTTTGAATCAAAATGCCAAAAATGGACTACTTTGCCAGATACAGAGTCGCCAACTAAATATTTTTTGGGAAATTTTAGAAACTCGAGACTTTGTACCAAAGGCCACTTATCTGTCATCACCAAAGTGTCTCGACTCAAGAACTTAGGTACAAAAGGGGAAGGTCATGAATTGAGCACCCCACTTGCCCGATCGAAGATAGGCCTCTACTAATGATGATGTGATTCTTATTTACATTATATGCTCTTATTCCAGTTATTAGGCTATTTTTACTATGTGTTGTACACAAGTATAGACTAATTTGTAAAAATTGGAACACTTCGATTCATATTTGTTTGAAAATTGTTTGAATATGTACCACTTGAAAAAGTGATCTCATGTGTACATTACTCAAAATTATTCCAATTCAAGCAATTAGCTTTCATCCATAGGCATTCAAACGATTTAGCACATAAACAATTAGTCTCGTTGCAAGCATGCTAGACATGGCAACAATCACACTCATGTAATATGCTAAAGCAGCAAAATGCTCACCTACTACTTCGAGGCGAGCTAAAAGAGAGAGAATAGTTAGAAAAATGCATGCTCCTAACTAATGCAATATGTCTAATGCAACACATGCAAAATGCAATTAATAAGCTTGGCTACTAATTATGGCATGTGAATCAATTTGATAGCATGTGTTTTAAACACGTATTCAACGAAGTATGTAAACAACAATGCTTGTTAGAATGATGAACCGAGTCTCGATTCATGCAAGACAAATGGATGCAAATCATGGAATATGCTAAATGAAACATGATGTTCTATTCTATCCATCATAAGCAAGTAAATAAAAGGGAGAAAGACGTGGGGTTTGAAGATATATACATTATTACAAGTTTGGCCCTCGCACAAGAGGGTCCGAATGCCCTAGCTAATTGCTACGAATTACCTAACTATTACAAACCAAATGAAGCAAATTAACTATACTAGCTAATTAACTAATTATTACAACAACAAATTTAACTAATTATTCTAGCCAATTAAGTAAGTACAACACAAAACTAACTAGCTATTCTAACTAATTAGTTACAAGTCCGCTACTCCAAGCATAACATACTAATATTACAACATCATTTTAACGAGTCCCGAGAATCGAAGAATGACTCATGCATGGATATGGATTTCCACCCGATAATCCTCTCCGTTTTGCTACTGGAATGCCTCTGTTGTACAGTTAGAAAATTGCACTGTTTTTCCACCTTAGCCTCTGCTCTGCTCTGCTAGAAAAAGGACACTACATGTCTGGAAAAAGTGGCCGGCAACCCAGAAGTAGTGGCCTGCTGCCCAGTAAAAGTGGCCGTTTCCTACAGCAACAGAGAACAAACAGAGCACAAACCAGAGTATTCTCAGAGGATGTTTGTCCACCCTGCCTCTCCTTATTAGCAAATAGGTCAAAGGAGGGGTAAGCTTGATTCGTAAGCCATCAATTGAAGCAATTTGATTGCATGATGACTTATGAGCCAAGGGATACAATTTCAATAAATGCACAATAAAAGACTCTCAAAGACCACCTCCCTATCTTGATTGGATCAAGGGAAGTGGTTCACCTTGGAAACTTGAACCATTTCATCACTAACAAGTATGAAATGACTCAAGTCTCTATGTGTTCAATTAACGTCAGATTGAAGACCAAATCATTTTTATTATCTTGTTCCATTTTAGTCCAATTTTATTACTCCATTTTAATTACCTTCCATTTCTTAGTCAATTGAGTCCAATAATGAGCTTTAAGTCCACTAATGGAGAGAAGTACCAAACCAAATGTTGTTTTAGGCATGACAGGGAGATCATGTCATTGGTAATGAACTCCTAAAGAGATTAAACCATTAAGCACAATATCACCCCTTAAGCTTTAAACAACACTCCTTTTGGAGCGACCTTCAAAACAAAGAGAAAAAGCTGAGAAAGGAAGGAGGTTGCAAAGATTCTTAGAGGTGAATACAAGTATAGAAAGCAAGAAATAAAGGCTATCAACTTAAATAGGTTGGTGGTTAAGGCCTAAACCCCCAAGCCTATGAGGACCATTACACTACAAGCATACTACACAAAGCATGAATAAAGCTAACTCACAAAAACAATCCTAAAACAGTCCAAAAAAGTGCTGGAATTAAGAAAAAGGAAACTATAACAACTAGCTAAAATATTGAGGGATTAAAACTAGCACACAAGCACAAGAAGGGGAGGCTAACCCCTCCGCTTTTGGGACTTCAAAACATGACTTTTGCCTATAAAAAACCTCTAAAAATCAATTGTAAAAAACTCAAAAAAAAAGTTGATGAAAAGGTGGGAAACACAAGGGCAAAGGCCTTAGAAGCAAGGTTCAAAGAAGGGTTGTCAACCCCTCTACCTTTAATGGCCTTAAACCACTAGTTTCAGCCAAAAAAGACAGATAATAAATAGCTCAAAAACAGCAAAAAAAGATGAAAAGAAGATGTTATAAAAGAACTAGAATGTATACCTCTTGAAGAGGAATGATCCCTTGGATTCCCAAACCACTATTTCATACTCTCAAGTGCCTCAAGAGCTAAAATGCAAACTTAAATCACCTCAGTAAGGAACTCTCTAGGTTTGGTTTATAGTGTTTAGGCAAAGGTTATGTAAATTGCAAGACAAAGAGGGAGAATTGTAGAGAAATTTTTCAAAATTTTGCTCTCCAAAATTTTCTAACCTCTCTAACCAAAGAGAGGGCCATCTATATATAGAAATATATGAGAGACCCTCGAAAATATCCTTACAAACACAGCTGGAATGGTGCATGCATCTGTAAAGACAACTGGCAGAAAATATATGTGTTTTTGCACTAGTGGCCGGTAGGCCACATTAATGGGCGGCATGCCACACTATTGGGTCTGCAGGTCCCTGGATGCTCAGGCCTGAAAAACCATTGTGTAGGTCTAAAACAAGGCACAAGTTTTGTAGGTTCAACACTGAGATTTCTTGCTGAGGAAGTCAAGCATTTGACAAGCGTACACATTCATCATTGAGTGATCAATCAGTGGTGCCAAGTCTTAAGGGTCGTAAAAAATGGGGTGTCTACACACGTAATAATGCGATCTAATGAAAAACGATGATTTAGACTCAGATGAATGATCTAAAGCTAAACATGTGATGATGACAGCATGAAAAATCAAAGAAAAAATGAACGAAAAAAGAAAGTAAGGGTTAGAAGAAGAGAAACCCATCCCAATGCACACGATAGATATACGAGCTAATATTTCTACAATAATCAGGACTCTTATAAGGATAGAGAGTTCCTAATCTTCACACTCATGGAAATGGACCCATGGAAAATATGTCCGAGAGGGTAGGTCCAACCTGTCCTCACGGAGGAAACAGTGCCTAGGTTTCTGTATTAACAACAATCAAGAAAATGATGAAATAAGAAGGCTCTAACAAGGATGTAGGTGTCCCAGGGTTACCTAAGCTCACCCAACAGTTCAGACTCTCGATTTCTAATCTGATGTCACTGGTGTGTAGACACCCCATTTTTGACCGACCTTAAGACTCATATGTCATCGTCTGTGCACTTGGTGATTGTGCATGTTTGTGCTCGTTTTGAGTTTCCGGAGCCTTCGGCTGAGCGCCTTGTCTTGGGACCTCTTAACTTTCTTCTCTTGGCCTGGTTTTTGGACCATGCCTTGCTGCCTTTACCTAGAGGGAAACAAAGGCCTGTAGGCCACTTTTTGTAGCCGTAGGCTACCTTTCCCTGTCGTAGGCCACTTGTAGCGACCCGTAGACTAGTTTTCGGGGCTTTCGGCTGAGTGCCTTGCCTTGCGGACTCTTGGCTTTCTTCCTTTTGGTTTGTTTTTGAACCAAACCTTGTTACCCTTTGCCTAGAGGGTGGAACAGGGGTGTAGACCAGTTTTCCCCCCTGTAGACCACTTTTCCTTCCCTGTGGACCACTTTTGGTGGTCGGCCAGCTAGGGTGGGTGGTCTGTGGACCACCTAAGGTGGTCGGTAGCCTGCCACCACCTTCTACTCTTTCTGTAGACCCTCTTCCTCTCTTGCCGACCAGTTTTATTCCTTGTAGACCACTTTTTGTGGTCGGTCAGCTAGGAGGAGTGGTCGGTCGACCACTATAACTGGTCGGCGGCCTTTCTGCACTTTCTGCAGATATTTTCCTTGTCAGCTGTGCCAGCTGTTGGGCACAGAAGGCATCCTCCATACACGTGTATAGAGGGATTGCACCAAGCCTCTAGCTTGTCTAACAAGCTTGAGGCATGAATTCTATATAAGGAGCTTCCTCCCTCTTGTTCAAGGTTCAGAAAATTTGTATTAGGGCTATACATATCTCTCTCTCTCTTGATTTCTCCCTCTCTCTCTCTCTCTCTATATTTGTGCTATTTTGTGCCTTAAAATGAGTTTTGTTCACACTTTTGCACTAAACACCTAGTGAAACACCTTCACTCTTGAGCTGAGGTTCTTGGAGGTTGCATTTGAGTGATTTTGGCTTGGTTTTGCCTCAGAAGTGGCTGTTTTTGAAGTTGTTCTTCAAGGGTGAGTCTTTACCCTCTTTAAAGCTTTGTTTTAGTTGCTTACTTAGCCATCTTTGCATGCTTCTTTTGGCTTAGCTTTCAACTGTAAAAAGTTCTATTTTCAAGTGCTTAAAAAGGTTGTTTGAGGCCTTGTTTGAGTTAGGGGTGTCTCTCACTCTCTTATGCCTTATTTGCTTAACTTCTTGCTATCTTTTAAAGCTATTGGGACCACCTCTTTTTGGCTTTCTTACCACTGAAACTCAGAGGAATTTTAGTGATAGAAAGGTGGTTTTGAAGTCCTAAATAGGAGGGGGCCATCCCTTCTCCTTGTGTCTTGGCTGCTTGTGTTGATGGCCTCATGTTTGAGCATATTTTTCTAGCATGTGTTGGCTTGTTCTCAGCTCATTTTTGGCATTATTTCAGCGTGGCATAACTCCATTTTAGCCTGGTTATGTCACCTTATGCATGTTTTTTGCACTTGTAGTGTAATCTTGCCATTTATCCTTACATGCTTGCCACATTGGCTCATCATTCTAGCCTATTTTGATTATACTCCAACATGTTTTTGCTCATATTTTAGCATGCTTGAACTCTATTTTGAGTGGTTTAAGTCATGAGAGGCTTGCTTTGTATAGCCATAGTGCAATCTTGCTCACTAGCTTTGAGTTTCCAAGTCTCTAGCATGCTTTACTTGAGTTGTTTGCATGCTTTGGTGTCATCTCTCACATGATTTCAGTGCATGTAGTGTAGACATACTCTCGCATGTTTCACTCTTTTAATGCTTTTTGAGGGTTGAGCCTTATGAGCCAATATGTATGCATGCTTGCCTAAGCTTTTGGGCTACCATCTCAGCATGTTTTTGGTGTTATTTTACCATGTTACAACTCTGATTTTTGTTGGTGAAGTCATCTCATGCTTGGTTTTGGTATGTATAGTGTAATCCTACTCATTGGCCTTGCATGCGTCATGCTTTATGCCTCCCATTCTAGCATGTGTTAGCCCTACTCCATGCATGTTTTGGCATTGTTTTGACATGCCTTGGGATTGTTTTGAGTCATCTTGGCCCTTTGGGGCTTGCTTGATATGGCTATGGTGCAAGTACCTTAGCTAGTCTTGAGCTTTGAGCCTTCTAGCATGCCTTATTTGTGATATATGCATGATATGGCATCATTTGGAATGTAATTTCAGAGCTTATGTCTTTGCTATACTCCCATGTTTGTCACTCTTTCATTGCCTTTGAGGGTTATGCATTATGCCTTGTTTGTGAGCCAATGAATGAACAAGCTTTCCTTCCCTTTTGAGCCTATGTTTTAGCATGCTTTCGGCCTTGATTTAGCATGCCTCAACTCTGTTTTGAGTAGTTTGGGTCATATGAGATTTGTTATGCATAGTTGTAGTGCAATAGCTTTGACTAGCCTAATGATTCAAGGTCCTTAGGATGCTATGCTTGTGTTGTTTGGATGATTTGGCATCATCTCTCACATGATTTCAATGCATATAGTGTAGCTACACTCTCACATTTGTCACTTCTTCACTATGTTTGAGAGTTATGCTTCTATGCTTTGTTCATGGGTTAATGCATGAACATCATTTTCTTGTCTTTCATGCTATCATCTCAGCGCATTTAGGCCACTGTTTTGGCATGGTTTAGGTCTGTCCATAGTTGGTTTAGCCATTTAAACTTGGTATTGCATGCCTCTTGTGAGATGCTCTTTACTAGCTTTGATGTTCTTGGCCTCCGAACATGTCTTGCATGCATTGCTTACATGATAGAACCTTGTGCATGCCACATTGACATTGATAGATAGGCATGTTATGTATGTTGCATTGTGTTTGGATTGGACGTTAATCCAAACACGAGGAATGCCGCACATTTCATACTCAAAGTGATGAAATGTGTAGCATTTCTTGGTCGCCGACCCTCTTGATCAAGCATGATAGAGGTGGAGGCCCTTATGTGTTATTTGTGTACATTCATTGACATTGACTTGTGCAAATTTGGCTTCTCGGCCATCGTGCATTGCGATGCTCGGTTGGTGGCCCGAGAATCGAGCACCGTACTCCCTTGAGCTTGAGAAATGATAGGAAGGGTGGTTGTGCACACATATCTTGCAAATACACTGCTATGCCCCTTGTTGTTCTCTGTTGTAGCAAAACTGAAGCTTAGCAAATTTTTTGGCCAGCCGACCAGTAAGGGTGGTCGACCGACCAGTAAGGGTGGTCGACCGACCACTTTTTCTGGTCTACAACCAGTTTTTCTAGTCTACAGCCTCCTTTTTTAGTCAGCAGCCCACCAGGAGGTCCCCATGTTGGAGCAGAAGCAATCTGGAAGTTTGTGCAGTGTTCTGAGATCAAATCAAATGCAAACAGAGGCAATTCTGGGCATAGCAATGGATTTCCGAGCGAGGCGATCAAGCATGCATGCACCCCTCGCCCCAAGGACCTCTTTTAACTGCTTTAGCTGCTTTACTTAGTTAGCTAATTCATCAGTTTTGTACTTAATTAGTTAATGTGCTTAATTAATTGATTTGTTTTGTAATAATTAGTTAACTAGGAATAGTTAATTAGTTTTGGTTTGTAATAATTAGTTTAATTAACGTAGCTAGTTAGCTTATTATTCGGACCCTCCGTCGAGAGGGTAAATGTTGTAATATGTGTGCGTATGTGTGATGCATGTCTTCCAACCCCATTTCTTTCTCCCTTTTACTTATCAGCTTTCGATGGTTAGTTTAGAGCATGTTTCAATTAGCATACTTATGCTTTGCATGCGTGCATCATTCATTCGTCTTACATACACCGGGCTCGGCGCATTATTCAAACTGCATTGTATTTCAATACACTTTCTTGAATATGTGTTTCAAAGCATATTATCAAGTGTTCATTCATATGCCATTCTAGATAGCCGAGCCTATTTTAGTTACATTTTTGCATGTGTTGCATTAGGCATCTTAACATAGTTAGGATCATGCATGATTTCTAATTAGTTTTCTGTTTTGGCTCGGAGGACACTGTAAGTGTTTATGCTTTAGCATCTTGCATGTGTGTAAGTGTTGCCATGATAGCATGCTTGCCATGAGGCTATTTGCTTAACTGCTATAACTGCATGAATGTCTATGGGTGAAGGCTTGATTGCCTGGATTGGAACAACTCGATGATTGTGAGTTTTAAGCCCACTTGAGGTGGCAAAATCATGTTTTAAGCCCACTTGAGGGTGGCAAATCTGCGCTTTAGCCTACTTGCGAGTAGCACTTTCAAACCATTTTCGAAAACAAACATGACTTGAATTGTTCCAATTCTCGTGATTGAGTCTATACTTGTGTGCTGTGCGCATCACATAGTAAGGTTAGATAATAAACGGAATAAGAATACATGTGTTTTCAAAAACAACATATCATGTTAGTAGAGGCCGATCCTTTGATCAGACGAGCCGGGGTGCTCATTTCAAGACCTTCCCCTCTCGTACCCAAGTTCCCAAGCCGAGGAAACTTTGGTGATAACGAACATGTGGCCTTTGGCACGAGTCAGGGTTTCCTAAATTTCCCAAAACAAAATATTTAGGTGGCGACTCTGAAATCTGGCAGAGCAGTCCATGTTTGGCGCTTTTTGATTCAAAATTGATTTTTCAAAACCAATTGCCGGATTTGGACTCTTTGGTGATTTATCAGTCTTACATTGCACTTTGTGAAATTAGATTCAGAACCGTGACAGGAGTTCAAACTGTAGTAGCTATGAACACAATTTGCGCCCTCGCGCGCGGAGCGAGTTCGGGCGGTCTACAGTTTGTGCAGTGTAAAACAAAAAATGAGAGTCTAGATCTAGCAACTTTATAGAAAATTCATTTATTGCAAAATATGCTAGAAATTGACTGCATCACTAAATCTCAAAGTCGCCACCTAATCGTTTTGGAAAAACTAGGAACCCGTGACTCGTGTCAAAGGCCACTGTTCGTCATAACCAAAGATGTCTTGGTTTGGAATCTTAGGTATGAGGGGGAAGGCCATGAATTGAGCATCCCCGCTCACACGATCAAAAGATCATCCTCTACTAAGCCATGAGATGAGTTTCATAGACACTATATGGCCATGTTCTAATTTATTAAATCCAAACCAAACCAAGCCTTAAGTCCCATCAAATGGGGTCGGCTACATGAATCCTTCTTCTCAACACAGCCCTATCAAACGCCATTTCGTTAGTCAAATTAAGTAGATCCATATCTCTATTTACAACGCTAACCAACATTAATCTAGGCCTACCCCGTCCCCTAACACTTCAATCTACCGTTACAGCATCGCATCTCTTTCCTACTGCCTCTGTTGGTCTCCATTGAATATGACCAAACCATCTCAATCGATTCTCTCTCAGCTTATCTTCTATCAATGCTACTCCTACCCATTCCTGAATACACTCATTCCTAATTCTGTCTTGTCTAGTCTTGTCACACATCCACCTTAACATTCTCATCTCAGCCACACTCATCTTATCTACATGTTGTTTCTTGGTTACCCAACACTCCGTTCCATACAACATCACTGGTCTAATAGCCGTTCTATAGAACTTACCTTTAAGTCTAGTGGGTATTCGTATATCGCACAGTACCCTAGACGCACTTCTCTACTTGCACCATCCCGCCTTAATCCTATGGGCCATATCCGCATCAATCTCCCCCGCTGTTGTGATAATCGACCCTAAATAGCGAAAATGTTCACTCTTTGGTAGTTCTTGATTCTCAATCTTCACTTCTCCTCTGCTTTCATTGTTACTGTTACTAAATTTACACTCCATGTACTCTGTCATAGTTCTGCTTATCCAGAATCCTTTAGATTCAAGAGCTTTTCTCCAAATCTCCAACTTTGTATTAACTCCTTCTCTAGTCTCATCCACTAGCACTATATCGTCTGCAAAAAGCATACACCATGGCACGCCATCTTGGATATTTCTCGTCAACTCATCCATAACTAAAGCAAAAAGATAAGGACTTAAAGTAGATCCTTGGTGTAACCCTACAGTAATAGGAAATTTGTTTGTCTCTCCAGCAGGCGATCTAATAGTGGTCACGACCCTTTCATACATGTCCCTAATCACATCAATGTAACCTTTTGTCACCCATTTCTTCGTTAACACCCACCATATTATATCTCGGGGTACTCTATCATATGCGTTCTCAAGGTCGATAAACACCATATGAATGTCTCTTTTCTTTTCTCTATACTTTCTATTACTCTCCTCAAAAGATAGATCACTTCCATTGTTGACCTACCAGGCATAAACCCAAATTGATTCTCTAACACCTCTGTTATATCTCACAATCGGTGTTCTATCACTCTCTCCCACACTTTCATTATATGACACATTAGTTTGATTCCTCTATAGTTGTTGCAATTCTGGGCATCTCATTTATTCTTATAGATTGGCACTAAAATACTCTTCCTCCACTCATTTGGCATGTTCCTAGTCAACAAAATTTTGCTAAACAACCTGGTCAACCAAGCAACCCCTTTTTTACCCAAACACTTCCAAGCTTCAATAGGGATATCATCTGGTCCTAAAGCCTTATTTGATTTCATCTTCTTAAGTGCAACCTCCACTTCAAAGTTCCTAATCCTGCGATAGAACATATAGTCTTAGTTTATCGTATTACTGGCTATTTCTTCCCTTATTGTCGTACTTCCATATTCCTCATTTAATAGTTTCTCAAAATAGTTCTTCCATCTTTCCTTAATCTCTTCATCCCTCACCAATATCTTAGAATCTTCACTCTTGATGCACTTAACTTGATTAAAATCTCTTGTTTTCCTCTCCCGTATCTTAGCAAGTTTGTATACGCTCTTCTCTCCCTCCTTACTATCTAGTCTAGTGTATAGGTCATCATAAGCTTTCAACTTAGCCTCTCTCACTACTTTCTTCACCTCCTTATTAGCCAATCTATAGCTCTTAAGGTTTTCTTCAGTTCTATCCTTTTGTCACTTTTTAAAGCACTCTTTTTTTGCCTTAACTATCGCTTGAACCTCTTCCCTCCACCACCAAGTTTCCCTAGAGCTAGGTCATGTTCCTTTCGACTCTCCAAGCACTTCCCTTGAGATTCTCCTCATACAATTGGCCATCGAGTTCCACATAGTGTTAGCATCATCTTCCAAGTCCCAAGTACCTTCCTTATCCATTCTATTTTTAAATATTTCTAATTTATCCCCTTTTAGGTCCCACCATCTCGTCCTACGACGCCTACCATCCTTCCTAGCTTGGTATTGCCCTCTAAAACATAAATCTAGTACCAAAATCCTATGTTGAAAGGTCAGGCTCTCTCCAGGAATCACCTTACAATCATTGCATTTTAGGCAGTCCACTTTTCTCACTAAGAAGTAATATATTTGGCTCTTAACTGACCCACTCTTAAAGGTTATCAAATGTTCCTCCCTCTTCTTATACATAGTATTGGCCACCACCAGGTCAGAAGCCAACGCAAAATCTAAGATACTCTCTCCAACCTCATTTCTATCACCAAAACCGTATCCACCATGCACCCTTTCATAGCCTAGTTAATTTATGCCTACATGGCCATTAAAATCTCCACCTATAACCAGGTTCTCTCCTACGAGTATCTCTTGTAAGATCTCATCCATTTGCTTCCAAAAATCCCTCTTAGTCTGATCGTCTAATCCTACTTGAAGGGCGTATGCACTAATAACGTTCACTATATTCTCTCCAATAACTAGTTTAACTAACATAATCCTATCCCCTTTCCTAATGACCGCCACTACATTCTCCACAAGACCCTTGGCAATTAAGATTCGTACCCCATTCATACGCCTATCCTTACCACTATAATACAGTTTAAAACCGGTATCTTCAATTTTCCTAGCTTTCTCACCCATCCACTTAGTTTCTTGTACGCAAGCTATACTGACTCTCCTCCTAATCATAACATCTGCCAACTCCATCGTCTTACCAGTTAAGGTTCCTATATTCCAAGTGGCTACCCTAAACCTATAGTCTTGGACTAGCTTCTTTACTCGCGCTCGTCCAGTAGAGTGCGGGAACCTTTGCCCATTTTTCACTGCACCCAGGCATCAATGCGGCGCCCCTTTCTCACTTTTCAAAACACCCGGAGGCAGGCACAACGCATCACTTGAGGGTAACGACCTAGCATTTAAACAATTCAAAGTCGAATTCATTGTCATAAGGGATCCGAGCTGCTTTTTTACGTGTTGGCTGTCGGCTACCTAACACACAACCCTCCTCCTTAACCCGGGCTTGGGACCGGCGGAGTTGTTGACAACCTCGATGGAGTTCTAATTTATTAAATAATGCTAGAAATTACTATGTAATGCAATCAAGTATAAATCATGTCATTCATTTTGGAATGCTTTGATCTCATGTATTTTGAAAGAGTTTTGAAATGTTTACAACCCAAATGAAACTGAGCCCACATGAATAAGAATCAACATTATTCCAAATTGAACAGCGCAACATCCATCTATTGGCAATCATAGATATATCAATTAAGAAAGTAGCTGCATGGTGGAATTCTTAGACAGAGTAAGAAAAATCATTCACATGAAGCTATAAATGCTCACCTAGTATTTACTCGCATCCAACTATGAAGATGAAACAAAGATTGGTAAAAAAATGCGTGATCTTATATGCAAAATACTAATGTCATACATACATAAGAATACAACTACAGATTCAGTACAGGATATGTGAATCATTTTAAGGCATAAGGTGGAGCATAAAATCATGTAGGAATTGATGAAACCCACTGATGCAAGTGAGCCGAATCCAAATCCATGAAAAATATATGCAAGGCATGGATATGATATATTTAAAAAAAAAATAATGCCATCAACAAATATGGAAAGCATGGAAATAAAATAGATAGAAAGAAGTGGAGTTTGGAAGTTATTACAACAATTGAATGAATAGACATGGGGTTGGAAGTTATTACAACAATGAATTGATTCAACAAAATGGGAGCTGAATCTAACAAATTATAATAAAATTAAAAACAAAGTATAATAATAATCACAAAGCCCAGGAGAGCACTCCCCCAGAAACTGCCTTGTTCTGCTCTGTCATACATAAAGAAATCTTAGCCGGCCAGATGAAAGTTTTGCTGGCCGGATTGTTTCTTGGCTGACCAGATGAAAGATCCGAGGAAAACTTTGTTTTGTGCAGCAAAACCAAAACAGAACCAAAAACACATTTTCCAAAAGGATGCTCATCATTTTTATCTCTTCCTCTTGCAGGTACACTCAAGAAAGGGGTAGATAGGGCTCAACTCTTATTTAACAGTACAAAGAGCTACATACAACATGATATCAAACGAAATAGAAATTGAGGTTGGAAGAAATAACCCAAGAAATAAGTAGGAACCTACAATCATCTTTTTGTGAATAAGGATAGATTAGTACCTGAATTCATGCTATTAATTGGAGAGAGTAGATTAATGCTCACCATTTCTCAGTGGAAGCTTTACTTTGAAAGTAAGAGATTCATCAAAAAGTATTGAAAACTCCTCTTCTACTCATGGAATAAGGATGTTTCCATCCATTTCCATATTCTGGATATATTGAGAAGGGAGTTTTTAACATCTTTGACCAAAAACCTCTTACTTTACTTTTAAGAAAACAATGACTAAAATGAAATCCAACAACTCTCTCAACACCAATCTCAATAATCATCTAAATAACTCCATGTAACAGTCACAACTACTCATTCGAATTAAGTATGGATTGAAGCATATGAACCAACATGCTTGAATGATGAAATATGTGATAAGAGAGTGTATGAAAATGAAAAAAAAAAAAAAAAAAAAAAACTAAACTACATAATCAAACTTGTGGATGTGTGGCTACTTTCTACCTCCCTCCGTATCTACAAGGTTCCAAGTATCACATCTATATACAACAACAATGAATCATAGCACTATAAAGCAAGAAAAGAGTACAAAAGTATAGAAAAGTAAAGAACCTCATCAACTCAATGGATGGGTGGCTATATCCTAGTTCCTCTCACATCCATGAGACCCATCACATGATTACAACAAGCTAATAGTGAAATACAAAGCTTAGAGACAAAGAAAGAAAGAGAGAAAGTGAGAAAAATGATGAAAAAAAAGTTCTTTTACTTTTTCAAAGCAAGAAAGAGGTTTTTATTACCAAACTTATTTTCAAACACCCTCGAGGTCCTTAGGTATGGCTTGAATCCTTAACAAGAAGCTCCAAGTTCAAGCTTCAATGGTGTTTATGTTGTGTAGGGATGAAGAGGGAGCTAAAGAAGTTGGAATTTTTTAGGTTCAAGGTGGTGTAGAATCTCCTCCAAGCTGTATGCCTTTGAAATGAATTGCCAACCCTTTTGAAATGAATTACCAACCCTTTGAAATGAGGTGGAGAGGTTGCATATATAGACTTTTGAGGCAAAGCTTGCAGAGAAAGCTAATGCAAAATATCTAAGATATTTGTGTGAAACTTGCATTGGAAGCCAATTGGCAAAATATCTGAGATATTTGCAGAAAAAGATGAAATCTCCGAAAATGCTCTCTACCCGTACCATTCAGTCACGCTTACCATTATTCATCCAACTGACTATATTTTTTATCTGGCCATAAATTGTTGTGCGGATAGGTGAAAAATATACCGTTAGATCCATAGGGTAAAGCTAGCATGATTTGAAAAGAGAAAGAAGTATTTCAGAGGATTCCACCCCTTTCTATTCATTCTCACTATATTCTTTGCTCAGTCTACTAAAAAAGATAATACTTGGAGTTTGAAAAACCGAGCCTCGAGACATTATAGAAATGTTTGGAATTATAGAACCAAAAGATTTAAAAAACAAAAGGTAAAAAATTATTTGGCCAAAATTGGTGTAAGATTGGGATTAAAGCTTGAACTCAGCTCTCTTGTTGAGGAATTCGTAAAATAGTACATTCTAAATTTTATCATCGAGTGTTCAGAAGAAAGCACCTAAGAGCTAGTCAAAATGTGGTGTCTATAGAGGATATAGAGATTCTCACCCTTTAATACATGAAAAGGGGTATAAGCTACCTAAATTCATGAAATAGTAATGAGAGCTAAGATTCGGTCTACTCTCATGGAGGAAATCCTGCTTGGTTTCTATATCAACAAAATCAAGAAAATGATGAAATAAGAAGGCTCCAACCCTCTAACACATGAAAATGGGTATAAGCTACCCAAATTCATGAAATAGTGACGAGATGGGAGATTCAGTCTACTCACGTAGAGGAAATCCTTCCTTGGCTTCTATATTAACAAAAATCAATCAAATAACAAATGAGGGAAACTCTAATAAGGAAAGAGAAGTTCTCCTCCTCTTACTCATGGAAATGGGTATAAGCTACTCAAATTCATGAAAAAACGGTTCGGGAGGTGAGATCCAATCTCTTCTCATAGAGGAAACTATACTTGGACTTCTAACCCATAATAAATCAAGAAAAAGTAAGTTGGACTTGGCCAAAGTCACTATTTAGGCCTCCACTAGCTACATAAAAGGATAGAAGAAGAGAAATTTCAGTTAAGCTATCAACAATGATCTAAATGATCTCAAGAAAATTCCAACGAGAAAGAAAAAGAGATAGAAGATGCAAGAAACTCAAGATTAGAAGTAAAGATTACCTATAGGCTTGTAGAGATAGGACCCAATCTAGTCACAAGCTCCGGTCCAAGCTCCCTCAAGCTGGTGAAGATCCATAGCTCCAAATCTCCAAGCAAAGGTATAAAGAGAGTAGTCCAAATGTATAGGTATATAAAACTCTATGCTCAAAACTCTCAAGCAATGTTTAGAAAACCAAATCGGACCGGTTGGTTCAACCAGACCAGACCTAATTCTGGTTCGGAAGAACCTCTAAAACCATTTGATGTCCAAAACAAGCCTTATTTGTCAAAACCAGGAAACCCACCAGTTGAACCAATTGAACCGCCGAACCAGTACCGGGTCATTATAACTAGTCGGGTTTGAAGAAATATTGAAAAATTGAAGATTCCTTTAAAAATATGTTGTGGGGAGGGCTTGAACATGGAACCAAGTGCATAAGAAATAAGCACTATAACCACTAAGTCATCAACACGATTGTTGAAGATGTAATAAGTATATTTATTATATATTCAATATTATCTTACTTATTTTTTTACTAAAAATCGATGTATAAAAAATGTAAAATAAATTCTAAGAAATAATTTTTTTTGGTAATTGTTTATTATTTATTTTTTTTGTAATTTTAATATAAGTATTTTTTATATTTATAAATTTTAATATATTTATGACATAATTATGACATCACGGTTCAATTTTGGTTCACCCGCGATTGAACCAGTGACCCATCCGCCTAAACACTTTTCCGGTTCATTCACTGGTCCGGTTTTCAAAATAAGGTGTCTAAATAGGCTTAGGGTGCTTGGAATGTGCCATTTAATCCTCAAGGATCCAGATGGCATATTCCATGATGCTAAGGGACACCTCATGAGAAATTTGTTTGGCTAACATTGGTTGGCTTTCGTCGAACAAGAGTTGTATAGCTGACCAAGAGTGGTCCGTTATGTTTTCTCAAAAATCTATTTGGCAGAGCAAGAATGGTCCAAGTGTGCTTACCCAAACCGAAGTGGTCCGGGCATGCTCGCCTTGACCAAAGTTGTCGTTGCATTTCTCCAAAGTTGTCTGGCCGACCAAGCATTGTCCAGCCTTACTTTTCTTGAAAGGTCTCTATGTCTTCTTATTCGTTCCGGCTTTCTAAACCCTCTTTTTCTGGAAAATGGGTCAACATGTTTTTGGAAATACAATGCTAAGAACGACCGAAATAAACGAGAAGGTACCACTCACCTTAAAAATGTTTTGAAAAATATAGGTTTGAAGGTCTGGAAAACTCTTTGGCCAAAACAAATGTAGGAAGGTTTGTCTCTCTTCATCTATCACTTGTGCTTGAAATGATCTTTTTTTTTTTTTATCATTGGGAGCTTTGACTCAGAGCCCCCAAGTCTTAGGACTGTAAAAAATGGGAAGTCTAAATTAAAATTTCCCAAAACAAATTTATTTTGTTTTGTTCTAATAAAACCCCTTTGTTTGCTGATCAAAAAAATTAAAATTAAAATGAAAAAAATTACAAGAAAAAAAATTATAAGGTTCGACTTTTGTAACAAAATGCATTCTGAATTTTTAATTTTGTTAATTTAAATCTTAAATTTTTTATGTTTTTTAAATTTAAATCATTTATCTATTCATGTTAAGTAAAATCGATGAAAACAATAGTATTTTAATCATTACACTCGATGAAAAATGATAATTTAAACATTTTACATATACCTACATTGAATTTAATGAATAAAATACTATTTTTCTGTCGATTTTACCTAACAAAAATAGGTTGATGTTCTAGATTGAAAACTGTGTGAGTAATTTTCCGATTACACTGCCAACTCAGTGATCAGCTGGAGAGAACTGGCAGAATAGATGACACCTGGCTAACCTGCAACAGAAAGAGAAGATTCCGGCGGTGGTTCTTCCACCCGGGGGCACTCCGACGATCAAGTCAGTATATCTTTCAAAGATAATCAAGTGCTAAATTCACTGCTCAAAGCATAAATTGCGTACCTTTGACCCACGGGGGTGCCTCTCTTTTTATAGTTTACTCAATCCTGGTCCTACTAGAAGTCTGACTTCTATGGACTCCGATTTAGTGCTTACTTTGGACTCTACAAGAGATAAGGATAGATTCCCTAAGAATACTATCCTTATCCATCTCGAAGTCTTTCTTCATATTAGGACTCTTGTCCCTTATCTGCTTATCTCGGATTCCGACATCCTCGAAGAAAACCTCGGCAACACAGAGATAACCTCGGCGTTATGACCAGGACACGTGGCACCTCGGCTGACACGTCGGCGTCACCTTGCAACGTGTTGGTACTCAAGAAATATTTCCCCACAACTGCCCCCTAGGTTCTATTACCTCGGCATTATGAGGTGATGGAACCTAAATCGGTACTTTTTTCCAATGCGTTGGCTAAAACGTCTTCTACCGAGATCATTTATTTCAGGCCGACATGTCTTCTTGTGAACAAGATTTCCCCATGGACTTCTTCATGCGTGTGAGCTGTCAAGCATCACTTTTCAACTATTTCATTCACGCGTGTGATCCTCATTGGATCGTGTTTCTGACGCGCCTGTGAACCGTCTTCTCTGCGTGCACCGTCTGACGTATGCGTTGCTCCAGGCGCATTTAATGCCTTCTTTTGCCGCCGTTTCAAAAATATTTTGACAAAACTTGTTTTTCTCTTCTTTCGTCTCCTTACTTTGCATTCGATTCTCTTGCTTTTTCTCTCTCTAGCTCTTGGATACGCCATTGTTCCAGTTATCAAGCTCTGTAATTGCCTTCCTTTCTCCCTTCCTGTGAAGCTTTCGTCGTTTTGTTACATCTGTAACTGTCGTCTGACTTCGGCAATCTTCATTCATACCGGCTCCATTTTTTCTCGTAAGCAACTGTTCATTTTTTCAATTCTTTTGATATTCCTCATTACTTGTTGTCGCTTTTGTTTTGTTTAAACATTTATCTTGTGAACCACATATCTGAATGTATTTATTTCATGATTCTACTTTTGCCCAAATCTTGAACACACGCACTGTTTCATCGCTTTCTTGCACTTTTGTCACTGTTCTTGACCTTATACTCCTTGTATTCTCTGTGCTTTTGCTAGCCCTACCTCTGTTCTTGATTCTGAAACTTCGTTCCTGCTTTTCTGTTTTCCAGATTTGTGTCTTCAATCTTCGTCTTCATAGATTTAGGTTTGGGATTTGATTGTAGAACCCGTCAAAATTAAAACAATCTTCACAAATTCTTGTATCAATATACACCTAGGTCTTAGCCAAGGTTCACAAAAACCTTTTTTAGATTATCTCTCTTCTGAAACCCAGTCCTTCTAATTTAGGCCGACGTTATGGGTATGTGGAGGCATAGAGTAAACACCCCATCCAAACTAGAATACTTTAGACAGGAGTTTGAAATCCCAGCCGACGTCTATCTGAGGTTGGCTGGGGATGATGACTCTATCATGCCTACTGACAACTCCATGCCCTTCCCTGTAGTTGCCTTTATTGAGTGTGGACTTCGATTTCCACTCAACATCCTATTTCGCGAGATTCTCCATTACTATAAGTTGAACCCCATGCAACTTGCTATAAATTCTTATCGAGTGATCAACGGTATCATAGCCTTAGCTAAATAGGAAAACGTTAGGATCACCTTAGCTGACGTTCACTACTGTTATACCATGTGCAGCCTTAACTTGAAAGAAAAAGGCTACATTTATTATCTTAAGCCGAGATCCACAGAGTTCAAAATCGTAGCCGACCTTCCAGACTCCAACAAAGGGGCTAGAGATGATTACTTCATTACCTCAGGAAATTGGGAGTTTGCTCCAGATGAGGATCTCCATCTCTTCCCTCTACCTCGATCAATTTTAGAGGGCAAGGGTAAGAGCCCCGTGTTAATACTTGGTTGTTTCTTTTCAAGTCTTTAATACTTTACCTGTTTCTAATGTCTGTTTTCCCGTGCAGCTCTCCGTCAGCCACCAAAGAACTTTCGCCAATCCTTCGTTCTCAGCGAGGATTTGAAGAAACTCTTGGACTTGCCAGTCCAAAAATGGAAGGCGCCTCTGCTTCTTAATTTCATTCCGACATACAAATCAACTCTTCCCGATGTTCCCAAGAGAAAAAAGAAGAGCTTATCTCCTCCCTCTGTCACAACTCCACAAGTCGTATCAACATCTCGGACAGACCAAGGATCAACATCCGATCCAGCAGAACAGCCGTCTACTTCGGCTCAATACCTAATCCCACCATCTCAACGCAAATGTCGCCGACATCTTGTCCTTGCAGCCGAGATGGGTTGCGCAAAACCTGTGGCCAAAGATCTCTTAGCCAATATCCCAACTGACGTTAATGCTCTACCAACACAAACCCAGCTTCCACCCAAGCCAAAAAGAGTTAAGAAGGCTCAACCAAAGGCCAAAGTGACTCAGGTTGAGACTGAAGACACTTTGCCAATTTCCAAGCTGGCTCCAAGCGAAAAGACTGCCTCTGTCCCTACGAAGAGGTCCGCTGAAGACCTTCCCTCTGAATCCACTAAGTCGAAAAGGCCGAGGTCATCTGCAACGACCTCGGGGTCAAAGAAGCCTGATGCCCCCTGGGCCCCTGAAATAACTTTGGAAGATAAGCCTGTAATGGCTAGTGATAGCGCCGACGATATAAATGTCGGCGTTGCACTTAGCACTGCACTGCTTCTCCCAGGTGACTTGGAACGAAACGCCGGGTTTAGTGAGTATGAAAACTACACTTTGATGCTGCAACACTCTGTTCAAGTAAGTGTTTTTGTCTGGTACTTCTTTCTTTCTCTTTATTTTACACTTAGAATATTTTTCTAATACTCATGTTTCCTTCCAGGCCATCCAACATGCCCACTCTTTCTCCATGCAATCTTTTCAGAACCGTGAAAAGTTAGCCGAGAAAAAGAGGGAAGTCACCACACTTCAGAAAACAAATAAGAGCCTGCAGTCAAAGATGAAAATGCTGGAGGACTAGGCCAAGGTCGCCATCAAGGAGAGGGATAATGACGAGGAAAAAGCCGGTGCTGCCGAGGCAGTAAATAAAGTTCTTCAAGCCCAACTAAAAGAGGCCGAGGATAAGGTGGCCCAGGCCCAGAAAGAGCTCCAAGATGCCTTGGCCACCAAAGTGGCCGAAATCAAAGATACCGATGAAAAGGCATATGCCCAGGGCATGGCCGATGTCACGGAGGCCTATGAGCAACAAGTGAAGCAGGCATGCAACAGGGGTTTCTCCCTTGGTTGGATGTCCCTTGCCAAAAAGCTTAATGTCCCCGAGGACTCGCCTCTTCGGAGAGTCGACGCTATTCCTTTTCCATTCCCTCCGCCATCACCTCCTGCTCAATCTGATGATGATTCTGAATCTGAGGATCAAGATGAGGATGAGGCCTTGGTAAGGAAATCCAAGGAGGCTACTGGGGCCAAGTCCCCTCCTCAAAATGAGCAAGTCCTTGACTTAACTCAAGATGAGGAGGTTGAGGAGGTTCCTAAGGAAGCTGCCCTTGAGCAGGTATCATCCGATGTTCCTCTAGCCAAGAAGAGTATTGACGAAACTCTGGCAGAAATTGACGCCGAGCTGGCGACGGAAAAGACGGCCGAGGTAGCTTCTCAACAGCCTTCCGAGGTCTTATCCCAAGTTACTGCCGATGCTGAGGAACCTTAATTTTCATGTTTTTCTTCTTTTGTCTTTTGTACTCTTGTACTTTTTGTTTTTCAGACAATGTAAGCTTTGCAAATGGCCAACGTGCCTCCTTGTTCTTTGAATATCTAATTCAACTTTCCTTCTCTTGAATGCTTGTACCTTTGTCTTCTCTTGATTGTTTCTATATGATTCTATACTTAGAATATTTTGCAAGTCTTTTTAATAAATTCTTCTTTCTTTGTGCAACCTTCTCGGGGTGAGTTACCTCAGTTAACAATGATCTCGGTTTAACTTCAACTTGTAAATTGCTACAAATTTCAACAGTGAAGATAAACAATTATCTCGGCTTAACTTCAACTTGTAAATTGCTACAAATTTCAACAAGTGTTAAGCATCACTTCAGTTTAACTTCGACTTGTAAATTCTACAAATTTCAACAGTGAAGATAAACAATTATCTCGGCTTAACTTCAACTTGTAAATTGCTACAAATTTCAACAAGTGAAGATAAACAATTGTCTCGGCTTAACTTCAACTTGTAAATTGCTACAAATTTCAACAAGTGTTAAGCATCACTTCAGTTTAACTTCGACTTGTAAATTGCTACAAATTTCAACAAGTGAAGATAAACAATTATCTCGGCTTAACTTCAACTTGTAAATTGCTACAAATTTCAACAAGTGAAGACAAACAATTGTCTCAGCTTAACTTCAACTTGTAAATTGCTACAAATTTCAACAAGTGTTAAGCATCACTTCAGTTTAACTTCGACTTGTAAATTGCTACAAATTTCAACAAGTGAAGATAAACAATTATCTCGGCTTAACTTCAACTTGTAAATTGCTACAAATTTCAACAAGTGTTAAGCGTTTCTATCTTCTCTCTGCCCCCAATGTGAACCTGAGTTCCACTTGGGTTCTCATTATTCAAAAACATTATTATGCATAGTTTCACAAGTTGTGGAGAATTCTGCTAAGATTTTATTAATGACATCGGCAAAAAATAAAGCCACATCTAATGATAGAAAAATTTCAAATTACAAGTGTTCCAGGGTCTTGGCAATGCTTTGCCCTCATTATCTTCAAGCCGATATACCCCATTGCCCAATACCGAAGTGATTCTGTAGGGTCCTTCCCAGTTTGAGCCAAGCTTGCCCTCCCTAGGATCCTTCTTGTTGCCGACGACTTTTCTCAGGACTAGGTCGCCGACTTGAAATTCCCTTGGATTAACTTTCTTGTTATAAGCTCTAGCAAGCTGTTGCTGGTATGCTACAAGCTGTATTGCAGCCTTCTCTCTTCTTTCTTCTAGAAGATCCAGATCTCGGGCTAAGAGTACATCATTAGTCCCGTTCTCAACTCCCTGGGTTCTGATCCCTGGGATGCCGACCTCTAATGGGATGACTGCTTCTGTGCCATAAGCCATGGCAAAGGGTGATTCCCCTGTTGATCTTCTCGGCGTAGTCTGATATGCCCAGAGTACATTGGGCAATTCGTCTACCCACTTCCCTTTTGCTGCCTGCAGCCTCTTCTTTATCCCATCCAGAATTACTTTGTTGGATGCTTCTACTTGTCCATTGCTTTGTGGAAAACTTAGGGTTGAAAAGTAGTTCTTGATCTTAAACTTTGCATAGAAGTTTTTGATCATCTTACTGTCAAATTGGGTCCCGTTGTCTGCAACAATTGCTCTTGGAATCCCAAATCTGGTGATGATGTTTCTCCATATAAAGTTCTTGACATCCACATCTCGGATCTTGGCAAGAGGTTCTACCTCTATCCACTTTGTGAAGTAATCTGTTGCTACCAGCAGGTACTTCCTTTGCCCAGTTGCTTGGGGCAATTGCCCAACGAGATCCATTCCCCATTGGGCAAATGGCCAAGGACTGGATACGGGGTTTAGGTCAGCAGCTGGCTGGTGTATCAAAGGTGCAAACCTTTGGCATTGTTCACACTTCTTCACGTAGGCTTCTACATCTTTTTGCATGTAGGGCCACCAATACCCCTGGGTAATAGCCCTGTGAGCTAGCAATCTGCCCCCTGTGTGGCTTCCACAAATTCCCTCATGAATTTCATACAAGAAATCTTCAACCTGCAGAGGGTGTATGCACCTTAAGAGGGGTCCAGTGAAGAACCTTCTGTAGAGATGTCCTTCTGCTGTCAGACTGAATCTTGCCGACTTCATTCTGATCTTGTGTGCCTCTTTGTGGTCTTCTGGCAGCTTTCCTTCTTTCAGGAATGCAACAATTGCGTCCATCCAGCTTGGCCCCATGTCTATACACATTGCTTCACACTCTGTGATTACTGGTTCAATGCTCGAGCCCAACAAGTATTCAATCATTATTATCCTTGCTTTTCCTGGTTGTATTGCACTAGCTAGGTTGGCCAATGCATCGGCATGGTTGTTATCATCTCGGCTGACTTGAAGCAGTCTGCAGTTCTGGAATAAGGCTGCCAGCCTGATGACCTCTTTTGCGTAGGCCGATATTCTTTCATCTCGGGCTGCAAACTCGCCCGTTGTCTGGTTAACTATCAATTGTGAATCACAAAAGACTATTACCTCATCTGCTTGTACTGCTGCTGCTAGCTTCAGTCCTGCAATCAATGCTTCATATTCTGCCTCATTATTTGAGGCCTTGAACCCCAATCGAATGGATTGTTCTAATATTTCTCCATCTGGAGATATTAGTACTACTCCTGCCCCCGCTCTTTGACGGTTTGAACTCCCATCAACGAACAGTTGAAAGGAATCGCCGATGTAAATGCTGCAGGGTCTGGGTTTCTCTTATTTCCTTTGTTTTTTAGCCTTTGGTTGGGCTTCTGCTTGCTTGTTTGGACATTGTCTGTCTTGGCTCAACGAAGCCCGATGTTGGATGGACTCCGGCGTGAACTCGGCCACGAAGTCGGCCAAAACCTGGCCTTTGATTGCAGTTCTGGGCCTGTACTCCAGATCATACTGGCCTAGGGCGACTGCCCATCTGGCTATTCGTCCTGTTAAGTCTCCCTGCTGCAATAGGGACTTCAATGGATGCTCTGTCAGTACCACAATTTTATGGGCCTGGAAGTAATGGTTCAACTTCTTTGAGGCCATTACTAGAGCCAGTGCCAATTTCTCTAAGGGTAAATACCTTGTTTCTGTGTCGGCTAGGGTTTTGCTTACATAGTAAACAGCCTTTTGCTCTTTTTCTTCTCGGATTAGTACTGCACTAATTGCATGTTCTGAAACTGCTAAGTATATGAACAGCTCCTCCCCAGGTTCTGGATTTGAAAGTACTGGCGGTGTGGTCTGGTACTTCTTCAGATCGGCTAATGCTTCCTCGCACTCCTCTGTCCAGAGAAAGTCTGTGGCTTTCTTCACTAATTTAAAGAAAGGTTTGCACTTGTCTGAGCTTCTGCTTATAAACCTGTTTAGGGCTGCGGCCCTTCCAGTTAGCATCTGCACCTGTTTTGCCGACGTCGGGCTCTTCAGCTCTTGGATGGCCTTGATCTGATCTGGGCTGGCCTCGATGCCCCTCCTGGTCACCAGGTATCCTAGAAACTTACCAGATCCAACTCCAAATGCACACTTCAATGCATTGAGTCGGAGCCGATATGTTTTAAGGATTTCAAAGACTGCTTTTAGATCAGCGAGATAACCCTCAGGCTCCTTGGATTTAACGACCATGTCGTCAATGTAAACTTCTACTGTTCGGCCGATCAGGTGCTTGAACATTTTGGTTACCAATCTTTGGTAGGTGGCTCCTGCGTTTTTCAATCCAAAGGGCATTACTCTGTAGCAGTATAGCCCTTTGGGAGTGATAAATGCAGTCTTCTCTTCATCTGCTGGGTCCATAGCTATCTGATGATACTCCCTGTAGGCATCTAGGAAACTCATTCTTCTATGCCCTGCAGTAGCATCCACTAGCTGATCAATCTTGGGTAGAGGGAAGCTGTCTTTGGGACAGGCCTTGTTTAAACTGGTAAAGTCTACACAGACCCTCCATTTACCGTTCTTCTTCTTTACCACCACTGTATTGGACAGCCATGTCGAGTAGTGAACTTCTCTGATGGCCCTAGCCTCCAGAAGGCTGTCTACTTCTTCTTCTACTGCTTCGACATGCGTCAATGTTAGTCTTCTGGCTCATTGAATAACAGGTTTGGCCAACCTGTCAACATTCAGTTTGTAGCAAGTGACCTCGGGGTCGATGCCAGGCATTTCATAAGGTGTCCAAGCAAACACCTCAATATTTGCTCGCAGAAAAGCCTCCAACTCTTTTTCCTCTTCTTCGGCTAAGCCCGAGTCGAGAAGAAAGAAGCGTTCTTTGTCCTCATCCTGGACGAAGATTTTCTTCAGTGCCTCTTCGCTTTTCTCGGCTGGCTCCTTGCCGATGTCTTCTAGGACTTCCATGTCCTCATCTTCAATTTCTGCCTTTTTTGGCTCTCGTATACTGCAGGTTGATTTCATTGCTGCCATGGAGCAATTCTTCGCCTGCAGCTGATCGCCCCTGACTTCCTCTATCCCATGTTCTGTTGGGAATCGCAATAGTTGATGTAATGTTGAGGGAACTGCCCCCATTGCATGTAACCATGGCCTTCCCAAAATGATGTTGTAGGGGGAGGGTGTGTCAATGATGGTGAATTCTGTCTTGATCTTCCTGGTGCCAGCCTGGACCTCCAAGTTTACTGCTCCCAGTGGCCATGTCGGCGTTCCATTGAACCCAACCATTGGGCCATTAGATTGTTCCATGTCGTCTGGGTGAAGGCCGAGCTCCCTGTAACATCGGACGTACATGATGTCACAAGAGCTGCCTTGGTCAATCAGGATGTGTTTTACTTGGCATTCCCCAACCTGGAGGGATACTACCAAGGCATCATTATGCGGATGCTGGACCATCTCTAGGTCGACTTCAGTAAAGGTTATCATTGGTTCCTGGCATCCTTCTGCCCGATGTCTTTTCTCCCCGACTTGATAGACATGTTGTAGGTGTTTTACCTTATGGGTCTCCCCTCTGATTTCGTTCTCGTTGACCTTTGAGTGAATCACATTGACTACCCGAGGTCCTCCTGCCTGAAGTTGCTGTGCTGGGGGAGGCGGAGCTGCTGGTGCTTGAGGCAATCTTGCATGTTCTTCTCTTGTTCTGGCTCATCGACCAGATCTCTCAGATGGCCTTGCCTTACCAAGTCTTCTAAGTGTGCTTTCAGGGCTCTGCAACCCTGGGTTGTGTGCCCCTCTTCATTGTGGTAGGCACAGCACCTGCCAACGTTCTTCCCTATGAATTCCCCTGGTGCCCTTGCTGGTGCCCTAAAATAGGGTTGGTTTCGAATTTGTTACAGGATTTTGTTAATTGGGGCCTGGAACACAGTCGTCACCGCCTGTGCAGCCCTTAGTTCTGTTTCATGTTTGTTCGATCCGTTGTTACCTCGGCCTCGCTTCGGCGAGCCGTTTCCTTTCTCTTGTTTTACCTCCTTATTTCCCGATGTATCTTCCTCGGCTCTAGCATACTTCTCGATTCTCGCCATGAGTTCTTCCATGCTTTTTGGCAAAGTTTTTGCCAAAGACTTCCGTAGTGGACAGTTGTCTTTCAGGCCGTTCTTGAATGACACGACCGCCACTTCTTGATTACATTCTGGTATTCGGTTGAATACCTCATAGTACCTTTTTGCATAGGCCCTAAGGCCTTCATCCTTACTGATCTTCAAAGCCATCAGTGCGTCCACCCTTAATGGCTGCAGTTTGTTTGTCACGAACCTGGCCATAAACATCTCGGCCAGGCCTTCCCAAGTCTTTACGCTTCCCTTTGGTAGTTTGTGGAACCAATCTGATGTAATCTCCCCGAAGGATGAGGGGAACACTTTGCAGAGCAACGGCTCGTTCCCACTATATAATGCCATCGAGTTCAAATATAATCCGACGTGGAAGTTTAGGTCTGACTTACCATCGTATATTTGAAACCTCGGCATGCTGAATCTCTTCGGTGCTTCAAACCTGTCCAATTCCACCGAGAATGGTGTCCTCGGCTTATCTGGGGAAGTTACCTCGGCGTAGTCATTCTGTTGCTTCCTCTTGAGGTAATCTCTTAAATCCTCTTTTGTCCTCCCAGGAGTTCGGCTATCTCCTACTTTCAGTCGTTTCGGTGCACTACTTTCGGCCTCTTGGTGAGTTCTCTTCGACCATTCTCCATGAGTTGTGTCAAAGCACAACGCCTGCCCCTGAACATGCCGATGTCCCCTGGGGTCTGCCTCCTTTGTGTGATGCGTCCTCCGTGATTCTTCTCTTCTTGGCTCTTTTCGTCCGACCTCCCTGGAAGGTCGGTGAGAGTGTCTTTCGCTCCCGTTGTGCTGAGGGGCTACGGGGATTGTTCTCTGCCCTTCCTTCTGGGCATTGGCCGCTGGAATTGGTGTGTCCTGCAGCGAGAACGGTGGCTGCATGACGTTATTTTGCATCATGAAATTGACAACCGACTGTAGGTCTGCTAATTTGTTTGCCATCTCCTTCATCTCTTCGTCCCTCCGTAGGCATCTATCCTTCCATACCTGGAGGTCATCTTCGTTGTAATAGCCACTTCGATCTGGTTTCTTTGGTGCGTCGCTAGTCTGGTCGACGTCCTTTACTCCGTGATTCTGGTCACGAGTTTCTGCATTATATTCGTCTCCTGTGACATCCAGGTCAATAGGTCTCCCACTCCCAGCAGGAGTGTCGTCCCCAATCTTTTCCTTCTGTCCGTTGCTGACCATCTATTCTTCTATCTTTCCCATAGACGGCGCCAAATTGTGTGAGTAATTTTCCGATCACACTGCCAACTCAGTGATCAACTGGAGAAAACTGGCAGAATAGATGACACCTGGCTAACCTGCAACAGAAAGAGAAGATTTCGGCGGTGGTTCTTCTACCCGGGGGCACTCCGACGATCAAGTCAGTATATCTCTCAAAGATAATCAAGTGCTAAATTCACTGCTCAAAGCATAAATTGCGTACCTTTGACCCACGCGGGTGTCTCTCTTTTTATAGTTTACTCAATCCTAGTCCTACTAGAAGTCTGACTTCTATGGACTCCGATTTAGTGCTTACTTTGGACTCTACAAGAGATAAGGATAGATTCCCTAAGAATACTATCCTTATCCATCTCGAAGTCTTTCTTCTTATTAGGACTCTTGTCCCTTATCTGCTTATCTCGGATTCCGACATCCTCGGAGAAAACCTCGGCAACACAGAGATAACTTCGGCGTCATGACCAGGACACGTGGCACCTCGGCTGACACGTCGGCTTCACCTTGCCACGTGTTGGTACTCAAGAAATATTTCCCCACAAAAACAAATTAAAAGATTAAGATTTAAGTTAAAAACAAAAAATTCAGAATTTATTTTGTTACAAGGGTCAAACTCTGGAGTTTATTTTTATAATTTTTCCAAAAACAATAAAATAAAAACATATCCTATTCATCCGTCAATGAAGGGTCATGCTAGAATACACACCCTCAAAAGGGAGTGTATCATATGCAAACTAAATCTTTTTCAATCATAATTAAAAAATAATAATGTGTCATAACTAAATACCACATAAGGTATAACTACATAATTTTTTTGATCATAACTAAAATAATAATCACAATAGATCATAATTAATATTACAATAAGTCTTAACCAAATTATAACTAACACCACTAAAGTCAGAACTGATGCATAAAATAAGATGTGTCACTACAAAAAATACTTAGTTTATTGACAATCAAAAATGTCACAAGAAAATATTTTTACTAGCATTTTTTAATACAATGACATTTTTAATAATCGTCATTGATACCCATGCCACTCTAGGTTAGTGACACTTATAAGTGCCACAATATCACCACTTTGAGTGTCATTTTAGGCACTATTTGTAGTACTTACGTATACACGTTGTGACTTTTTTGAATGCCACTGGATTTGTTATTAGTGTCACTTTGGCTAGTACTCAAATTCAACACTTGTGACTGCCACTAAAAATAAAATATAAATAAATAAATAAATTTACAACATCAATTCTACTAATCATTTTCTTTTATGTGCAAGAAAATAAAATTTTATTTATATAATGCAAATATAGTATTAGTGAAATTAACAAAATACAATAAAAGCAACCATTTGTAACCTAACTAAAAACATTTCAAATAAAAAATTACAACTTAACAGTCTCATCTATCTAGAACAATTATAAGTATGTCAATTCCATTTGGATAAATAAAAATGTTAATTTCTTTGCGCTGACTTCAAGTTTTGCTATAACATCCTTGAAAGATCTCTATGCTTCTTCATATCTCCTTGACATGTAAAGATAACACTCATTTGGGCTTCGATTTTTGCAATTGTACTTTTTGCATAATTTATCCTCCAACAATTTCCTTGTCTACCTCCTTGAATTTATTAAAATATTTTATAACTGAAAAAAACTGAGAAATCAGTAAAATTAGGAAGTTACACACATAGGTCAAATGAAATTATAAAAAATAAAAAATAACCACATATATGTCTCTACCCCTTTGAGACATTTTATCAAACATATAAAGACTAATTGAAAAATACCCAAATTATGTAAAAGGGGATACATTTACATATATATTTTTTTCATAAAAAATAACTAAGAATAGAGAGGAGATCTAGTACATGTAATGGTGCCTTATGGATGAATTCCTAAGTATTTATCAATTTCACAATTTTAACACATATATAAACAAGATTCAACCTCAAATAGTTAGGATTTTTATATCAACAATGAATACCTTTCATTGCAAAATAATAAGAGCCAGAAAGCTCATTATCAAGACAAACTTGACGTTGAACTTTTGCTTCAAATGACTTGTTTTCCAACAATGAAGTAGAAATCTATATCTTATTCAAATTTGATGACAAAATGAGTGAGCTTGGAAGAGAAGAGTATGAGTAATGAGATTGAAAGATATTCATTTAATCCAACATTTCGTTTGAATCTGACAATGGAACAAGTGGATGTTGAAAGAGAGAATTAGGGTAATAGTGAGATTGAGAGAATAAGGAGGTATGGTGAAAGTGATGGTTTCATTATAAACTGAGCGCTTGGAGGCAACTAAATATGATGGTACTACTTTTTTGGGTGAGACTAATCAGGGATTTAGCCCTAGGTGCGGAAGGGTTAAGCGTCCTCCCAAAAAGAAAGTTTGGAGAGACCTTGTAGCATGCAACACATGCAAAAATGCACAAGGTAGATCAGTTGATAACCTTTAAGAGTAGATCAGTTAAGAGCACAAGGTTATCAGTTGTTTGCAGAAATGCCTAATGCAACACATGTAAAAATGCAATTAATAGGCTCGGCTATTCTAAGAATGACATATGAAATGCAACAACTGATACACGTATTCAACTTTGGAATTGAAATACAATGCAGTTAGTATGATGCGCCGAGCCCAGTGCATGCAAGACAGATGAATGAATGCAAACATGCAAGCATAAGTATGCTAATTGAAACATGCCCTAATCTAACCATCATAAGCTGGTAAATAAAAGAGAGAAAGACGTGGGGTTGGAAAACATACATCACACACACGCACACTTATTACAATTGCCCTCGCTCGGAGGGTCCGAATAAATAATACAAGCCGCCTAATTAACTAACTCACGAGCTAATTAATTATTACAAAACCGAATTAATAACTAATTATTACACAACTACTAACTAATAAGTAAGCAGTAAATAAATGCTATTCCAGCTCTATTTGGAGAAGAGGAAGGTATGCATGCTCACTTCGGTTCTTCGCCTTGAAACACCTTCCGGTTGCTCTTTAGAGGCTCTGTTTGCAGGGTGTCTTCCAGTGCTTATTGATGGAACTTACCAAAACACTGCTGGAGGGATACACCAGTGGCCTGCCGGCCATGAAAGGAGAGATGCCGGCTAACAACAGGGCACTGCCGGCCAAGGGTGGTGCACTGCCGGCCACTGGTGTGCTGTGACACCAAGCTGCAACAAAGCACAAAATAGAGAAAATAGAGGGTCTCCCAAGGGTGTATACACACTATGCCACCCCAAATCACCTCAAAACATCGAAGGAGAGGCCTAGTCAGATCCACGACCATCAATCACGCATCCCGATGCATGATGGCCAAAGATCCAACTTGTGCAAATCAATATGAAAATGAATGCACAAATAAAGCAAGTAAAGCCTAGAACTCTATCATGAATCATCAAGAGCTTCGGCGACCGAGAATTGAGACACGTTCCATCACTCGGAGTATGAAACGCCCCTCGTTCCTCGTGCTCGGATTAACACTTAATCCAAACAATGCAACACGTAAGGATGGCAAACATGCAATATGAATTAAGTGTGCAAACATGCAACTAACTCAAGCATTCAACAAGCATATGAGCATGATGTGAGGCAACAACCTTGGACAACATGGCAAAATGCAACATGAACATGTAACAACATGTAATGGGGCTAGCATGCGACAACGTGCAAAGATGGAGCAAGCATACAACATTATGCAAGACAGGCATGCGACAACATGCAAAGGGATGGACTTAAACTAATGTAGGCAGCTCCCAACTAAGCCCAAATCAGTGGCCAAAAGTGATGAATTGATGGCATGAAAAGCATGAAATGGCAAGGCAAACAAGTATGCCAAGTGGCTCAAGTATTAAGGCACAAAGAGGACAGCTCTTAAGCACACTTAAGGAGCAACAAACACGGATGTATGACAATGAGGTAAGCTCTGAAATCTCATGTAAAGTGATGGCAAATCAACTCAACCATGCAAGCATAGCATATTATGATGCTCAAAGCTCGAAGTGAGCAAAGGGACTTAAGCCATGGCCATACAAGGCAAACCCCAAGGGGCCGAGGGGGACCCAAAATAGTCCTAGGGTAGGTCCAAACAAGACCAAAATTAAGCTCAAAGCTAGCCAACATAGGCTAGAACACAAAGCCAAAAACATGGAGTATGCAAGGCTTTTTAAAAAGGCAATGCACTACACCTGTTGAAACCAATCATGGCATGACTTGGACAGCATAAAATAGAGTTTCATCATGGTATAATAAGACCCAAAATGCACTGAAATAATGAGCCAAAGGCTTAGGCTTAATGGCATGTACAAAAGTCAATTCTTGAGGTATAAAGCACAAGCTCCATAAAGCATTCAAGGCATGTCAAATGCAAGTGTATGACAACACTTCATGGACTGAAATAGCACATGGAATGAAGGCAAAGCATGCAAACATCACATGTATGGCATGGTAGGGCCCTCAAAACCCAAGACTAGCCTAAGCATTTACACTATAGCTATACAAAGCATGAGTGATATGGCCATGGAAGCCCAAAACAGTCCTAGAGCAGCCCAAAATAAGCATAAAATCATGTTAGAGCAAAGCCAAAATATGCTAGGATGATGAGTCAAAACATCATGCACAAGGGGCTAGAAAACAAGATTTGTTCTACACCTATATGGAGCATGCAAAGGATGATCAAACCAACTATGGATAGGGTCATGACATGCCAAATGATGACCAAATACATGCTGAAATGTAAACCAAACAAGCTAACATGACATGGCAAAGCATGAAGCATATGAAGCTAGTTTAGGGGATTTACACTACAAGTGCATCATGCAAGCATGGAGTGACAAAACCAACCCAAAACAGATTCATGGCATGGTAAAACATCGCCAAAAACCTACTAAAATGGACTCAACACAAGCTAAGCACACATGCTACTTTGATGAGCTATGAATGGAGTTACACCACACATACTAGATGCATGCAAAATATGACCAAACCAGCCATGGATAGGGCCAAGGCAGGTCCTAAAAGTCACAAAAATAGGCCTGAACCAAGCCTCAAAAATGGATGGAGGGATGGTCCTTTGGAAGGCCAAAAATGCAAGCAAAGAGGAACCAAAATAGAGGGGGGCACCCCCTCTGATTAAGGACCTCAAAACCACACATTTACCACTGAAAATCCACTGGATTTCAGTGGTAAGAAGGCCAAACCAAGGCTAGCTCGGAGGCCTCAAGGAATGGCTTAAAACAAAGCCAAATAAAGCATGCAAGAGAGTTACACACTCCGAACAGCAAAATAACCTTAAACAAACTTCAAAAGCACTTAAATACAAGACTTTTTTCAGTTATAAGGAAAGCCTGAATCAGTATGCAAGAGGGACTAAAACAAGGTACAAGAAAGTGCAAAAATGGGGAAAATACTCACCCTTGAAGACTTTCTTCGAAACCAGCAACTTCAGGGGGTAGAAACTCACTTTCAGACCTCAAGAAGACGTCCCAAGATCCTTGATCCAATGGTGGTGGTGTGTCTCTATGGGTTGTAGTGCAAAAGTGCAAGGAAAATCAACAATATAGAGAGAGAGAGCTATATCTCTTGTTAAAAAATGCTGAACCCCTGCTAAGGAGAGAGGTCCTCTCCTTATATAGAGGAATGCAAAGCTAAAGCTTCTTCAAGAAGCTTTACAAGGGTTTTATCCCTCCATACACGTGTATGGAGGGGAGCAAACAAAAAACCAGCTGGCTCAAAAGATCTGGAGGAAAACCAGCTGAGACGGGGGGGTACCGGCCATCACCAATGGCCGGCAGGGCCATGCCAATGGCCGGCAGGAACAAAGACAAGGCCGGCAGTGCACTAAAAGGTTCACTAAGAAAGGACCTAGCCAAGGTCCAAAAAAAGGGCAGAAAGGATACAAGGTCCAAGAAGCTCGAATCGGGGACGTTCCGCCGCGACAGTTGAGTACTCAGCGAGCAATCGAACTAGTTGTTGGGTGTACCTACAAGCACAACCAAGTCTTGAGGACGGTCAAAAATGGGGTGTCTACAGAGCAATTTAAAAAACTCTGTAAAGAAAAATTAGATAGCTAACCATTTTTGCTACTCCATAACAAAATAGTGTAGTAGAGCGAAGAAATTGTACACTACTTGACATGGTTAGGTTGATGATGGTGCAAGCTAATCTTCCCATTTCCTATTGGAGGGATGCTTTACTAACTACAGCCTACATCCTTAACTATGAGTCTTTCAAATTAGCACCTTCCACCCTTTATGAACTATGGACCAGGGAATAGCCAAATTTAGACAATTTGTCGCCATGGGGTTTAGCAGCTTTCATATACAACAATTCTCATAAGTATAAGAAGTTAGGCCCTATAGAAAATAAGTGTATCTTCATTTGTTATTATGAGCATTCTAAGGATTTTGTGTTCATTGAAGAGTAATCAGACAGGAGTATGACTGAAATTGAGTCAAAGAAAATAAGTGTATCTTCATTTGCTATTGTGAGCATTCTAAGGATTATGTGTTCATTAAAGAGCAGTCAGACTGAAGTATGATTGAAATTGAGTCGTGTGATATGTATTTCCTAGGAGGGGATTTTCATAGGAGAGGTGATGTTAGTAGAGATGTAGATCTCTACAAGATGGAGGATCCACAACATGGTGCACCAAGTAACTTAGTTAAGAATGAAGATGAAATTCCTTAAGCTCCTAGGGACAGTGGGAGCGACATGCTTACTGATGGACTAGGTTCAACGGATATGGATTCTCGAGAACCTCAACTCCGTAGAAGCGAGCATGAACCCATTCCTTATCGTTGTTTTAGGATTAAGGGAGAGTGTTCATGATTGCTCCAAGTGATAGCCAAAAATAAGAAAAAAGCACATAGCATCTTCTACTAGTAATGAATGAAATGTTACAATGCTTGATGAGATGGAGTCTATGACAAAAAAACTATGTCTAGGACTTGGTTGATCTGCTACTCAAGCTTAAGATCATTCAGAACAAATGGATTCTCAAGATCAATCGTAAGGTAGATGGTTCCATAGAAAGGTATAAGGCTCACCTAGTGGCAAAGGGTTACACCCAATTAAAGGGGGTAGACTATGAGAAAGTTTTTTCTCTAGTAGTAAGGTTTGCCTCTATTTGCCTTAGTATGGCAATAGTAGATCGATTGGACGTAGAGCTATATCAAACGGATGTTAAAACTACATTTCTCAATGGAGAACTGAATGAAGAAATCTATATGGATCTGCCACAGGGCTTTATAGCAACTGGCCTGGAACGCAATGTTTGAATGCTACAAAGATCCATTTATGGTTTAAAGCAATTATCTAGATAGTGATATTTGAGATTTCATCTAGCAATTATCTCTAATGGTTTTACGATGATTGATTAAGACCACTATGTGCACGTTAAACAATCTAATGATAGTTTTTTATTCTATCATTATATATTGATGATGATACTATTGGCCGAAAATGACAATGAGACGATTGATGCCACCAAAGGGTGGTTTTCCTCAACCTTTGAGATGTAGGACATGGGTGAAGCAAGCTATGTGATCAAGCTTAAGATCCTAAGGGATTGCTCTAAGAGACTTCTCGGTTTGTCTCAAGAGAGATACATTAAGAATATCTTACAGCAATTTTGGATGCAAAGCTACAAACCTATTGACACGTTTATAACTAAAGGTGAGAGCCTAAGCCTCAATATGAGACCAAAGACCCTAGAAAAGAAAGAAAAGATGGCCCAAGTACCCTATGTTAATGCAGTAGGGAGCTTGATGTATGCTATGACATGTATTCGACCAGATATATGCCATGCAATAAGATTAGTAAGTCATTACCAGTCTGATCCAAGACCTCCTCATTGGAAAGCAGTAAAAAGGATATTGTGTTACCTCAAAGGGACTATAGATTATATGCTTTGCTACCAGAGTACGTATTTACACCTAGTTGGCTACAGTGATATTGATTGAGGCAATAATATAGATAAGCAAAATTCTACATCTAGATATGTTTTCCTGCTTGGTGGTGGAGCCATTACCTGGAGCAGTAAGAAGCAATCATGCATTTCCTTATCATCCTTGAAGGCAAAGTTTATGGCTTCCTCAATTGCCATATATGATGTTGTTTGGTTAAGAAGGTTCCTATAGCATTTGCAAGTAGTCACACAAGTTGCAAACCATGTAACTATTCATTGTGACAACATGGTTGCACTCTCCTATGCTAAAGATTCCAAGTATCATGGAAGAACTAAATATATAGACGTAAAGTTTAACTTCATCAAAGAAATAGTGGTGTAGAAGTGAGTTGTCTTAGAACACATGTGACGCCCCAAAAATTAGGAATATCAAGTAATAGATTAACAAATAAATATTGGGTTCTTCTAAGGTTATAGGTCTAGGAAACGTCACTAATGAGTCCTTTGGTTAATAACGAAGTAAGATCCTAGGAAAGATCAGAAGAGTCAATATAGCCTTCCTTCAAAGTCCAATCTCCTTAGATGGCAAAACTATAATTTTGATAGATCTTTAACAACGTATTAACACAAGGCCTACATGAGTTGATGGAATATAAGGATAGTTCACAAAAGATATATGTATATATAATAGTTACAAATTCATATCGTAATTGCGACAAGGGTTTTAACACTTACAATTTCAAGACATGATTACTAATTCCTAAAATCTTCTAGGATAGCCATACGTCTTCAAATGTTTCTACTTCTTCGCCATCCGTGTAACATTCGCATAAATTTCGTCAATACCTAACATGAAATGCCGTGAGCTTTGAATACCCAATAAATGCACGCACATCCCGTCCATTTTTCACAATCTAATACACCATCACAATTATAACAAGCAAGTAATGAAGCATGATATTCAAGTCAATAACAAGGTTAGATGTTAGTAATCTAGAAATCCCCGAAAAGATTTCATCCTCCCAACCACAAGAATTGGACTCAGATTATTCGGTATGCCCCCTCTTTTGCTACTTTGCAAAACTTACCCTAGATGCATACCAATGATTACGTACCGCTTAGTGCCAACTGAGGACCTCAAAAAAGACAGTAAAAATACATAACCTCCTCCATCCTTATCTGTCATAAGTATCTGTGGTTCAAATACAACCGATCCATCTAAGGGTTCTGAAATAACTACTTGTGCAAGACTTAACCTTCAGTTAAGGAACATGTCCCATCAATCCATTATTATCATCTCATCATTATTCAAGTGATCGAAAACCCAATACCACCCCATTTAGTTTTCCCTTGAGTTAGATGCTTTAAGTTAAAGTTAGAACAACTTATCAAGACAATAATTTCTACATATGCATGAGCTTCATCAAAGGACTTTGATAAGGAACATAACCATAACACATGAAAATATCATACCAAAACATGACCAAGTGATAATAAGCCCATCCATGAAGTCAATAACATAAATTCACTAAATAAAGTAAATTTTCAGATTTGGTGCACTTTAAAGATTGTAATTAAAGAGACATTTTTAGATTTTTCCTAAACTTGGCCTTCTTATGGTTTGTAGATAATTTAATCTAATTTTTAGAACATTTTTCAAAAGGGTTATAGCTTTCCTATATTTTTAGTTATATAAGAAATACTCCAGTGTTGTCCAGAAATCCTTTTGGCGTCAGCCACTTCACGTTTAGAGTCTAAAGTTATGTCCACTACCTCAATGTATGTGTGAAGCCCCTATAGTAAGACTCTTCCTCTGATCATAGTGTCTAGGCCCTACTCGAACTTTCTTGCGTTTTCCTTATCATCCACTATGTATCGAATAGTATAACGGTCTAACTCCTCAAATTTTGTAGTATACTGTACTACACTCATGATGCCTTGCTCTAACTTTTTTTAATTCCAGGATCCGTTCTTGTCTAATAGTGCTAGGGAAGTACTTTCTCAAAAATAGTTCCATAAATTGCTCCCAAGTCATAGTGGTAGTATCGTAGGTACCCTTTATCAGTGCCTACTAGTGATCGACTTCATCATCCAACTCGAAAATGGCTACGGCAATCCAATCTGCATGTTCAGTGATTCCCATGGTGTCTAGCATCTTTTTGATCTTGCATAGCCAATTCTTTGCTACCCGTGGATTGGGTACTCCAGTGATTTAGTGGCCTCTATTTTCTAAATTCAGAAAAGAGGCAGGTTCTGTTATTCGGCCTATTCTCTCCTAATTGTCCCAATTCTTCCAGAATCTGATGCCCTAAATGGTAAAGGATCTCGGCTCTTGTAGGCATAGGTCCATTTTCAAGGTGTTGATTTCTTGGCATAACATTTCTAGCGTGTTGTTGCTCGTATGCTCAGGCGTTGTTGCTTGTCTCCATGTAGTCGTTGGCATGTGTATCCATCATCATGAGACATAAGTTGTGTTCTAATTACGGAGGTGAATCCTTAAGAGTAATTTAACTAATCTTTAGAGTTTAATTATCCTAGGGTCTTTGAAGCAATAAGATCAAATAGGAAACACACAATACAATTTCATATATATAGGCAAAATTAATCATTATAAGAGTCTTAAAATTGGATTAATTAAAGGAATACAAAATGTAGATGAAGAATACGAAGTGGTTATAGTAATGGCATCAATTAACATAAAGATCAACCAAAATATAGATGAACGATGTAATCGGATGGATGACATTACGGTTTATGACTTTAATGTGGTCAACGTTAAGGAAGTAGTGACTAAAGTAGATATTTAACATGAAACTATGTTGGTCATACACATTTCAAACTGAATATCCAAGATTTGGCATGTAGCGATCCCAATTTTGCCACTTCGCTAAGTATGTCGGGGATCGAGCTACCCGGTCAGCTCGCGGAGGTCTAGGGGGCAGCGCTCCTTGCCGGGTCCAAGGGCAGCGCCCAGGCGGGGAAGTTGCTTGTCCGCTCGAGCGGCCCTTGGCGGGTCTATTAGAAGTTACTTGCCCACTCGAGTGGCCGTTTATGCGCTCGAGCAGAGAATGTTTCGTTTCAGAAGTTTGACCTGTCTGCAAAAGTACTAGGAAAGTGTATTTGACGCTTAAGCGGGGCTTTCTACGCTCGAGCGGACCATGTTATATCAGTTCATGAATCTAATATTTCAAATCACTTTTGTAAATCTCTCTCTAAAAACCCTTTCCTCTCCCTTCTCTCTACATTTCTCTATGCCAAATTGGATCAAAATCTTGATTTCTCAAGATCCATTAGAGTTATGCCATAAGTTCTTCATCAAAGTTGGTTAACTTCTCGAGGGCTTCGTTGTGTGCGGTGAAGATCGAGTTTTGACATCGTAAATTTTTAGGTTTCATCTCAAATTTTTTTTCAAAACTTGAGGTAGGGAATTTCTTAGAGTTATATATATATATTTGCAAGAACTATATGATTTTCGAAATCATCTTTTGATAGCTTTGAAAATTGATTGTTGATTCAATAAGTTGAGCGATTTTGAAAGTGGGTTTGTCTCTTGTTCTTTTAAAATGATCTTATGGGTTTTGATCTTCGTTGATTGAAGAAAAGATGATTTTAGAAAGTTTTCTTTCAAAAGATTTAAGTTGTATAGTTTTGGTGAGAAAACCTAGAATTTGGAGATTTTTTTTAAAGGAGACTGAAAATTCATGAATGATATTGTTATATTTATTTTGTGTGTCAAAATAAATGGATATTTGGAAAATTTCTTATTTATATTTATATAAATGACGAATTTCAGGGAATATGAGAATTATTGTTCATTTTAAAAATTATTGTTCAAAACGTTGAAATAGTCTTGAAATAACTAATTGTCGAGGATACTTGAGAAGAGGGAATTGTGTTATTCTTTGGATGATGAATTAGAATAAAAGTATTTATATTCATCTTGTGAAATTGGCATATCAATTCATTTGATTACATTAAACTTTGAAAGTTGATTTGAAAATGTGCGTTGAGAAAAGAATGTTGAGAAACAAGTTTTCATGGAATGGTTTGGGGGTAAATATGTTGGTAAGTCTTGATAGATGGTGTAGATGATATTCAATAAGTTGGCCTGAGAGTCCGGGGTGAAAGTCCAAAAACCTACACAAATAGGTGTTAAGTCTTTCGGTTAATACTAGTAAAAATGACAATTTGGTAGTACTTGTATAGTCTACTTGCAGATACCGACCTAGGAATTACCAGAGTCGTATTTACTGCCCTTGAAATAAATTGTTAAGTTTTGAACAATTGAAATTGCATGATATCATTGAGCATGATGGTTTTCAAAAGATGAAAATGTGATTTATCTTCAAAAAGGACATAGCATGGCATGTGCATTTCATCTCTTGAGACTTGTATAAAATGTATATACTTTGTTAAGAATTTCCTACTGGGCTTTATGCTCACCCTACGTGATTTTTGTGCAGGAAAAGATGTAGTGATCCCACCCAACTAGGGACGTGGAAGTTTGTGTGTTGGGAGTACAATGCTCTTATTTTGGTGTGACTCTGTGTGTAAGTCAAGGGTTGTGTTTGTATGGGTTTGAATAACCATTTTGTGTAATTAGGCTCAAGACTTGGAAACTTGTAAACCTTTGGAGGTATTTATTTGTTTATTTACTTGTTGTTGGATTAATATATTGTTGCATGAAGAACTATTGTATCATGTAATGTAAGTTTGGAGATTTATATTCGGTTTTCCTTGAAAGAGCCATAATTGTTGTCTTATCATTTGGGCTAGAAATTTGGGCGTTACAACTTGGTATCAGAGCTACCATGTTTGAATACTTGGAGCTCATGGGAAGTGGTTGTTTAACCACAATGGGTTCATTTAGCATGCTTAGGAAGTGTTATGCATTTTGTGACTATGTGATAACATGCTTATGTGACTAAATGGGTATGAGATTGGACTTTTGGGATGTTGTTTGCGCCTGTTAAATTCCTTGAGGTCTTATTAGAAGGGTACTTGATCAATACTCATTCTACTAAGAATTCTTGGTTTTTCGTGGGACGAATCTCATTATAAGAGTATAATCCGTATGTATTTACATGACTAAGTGCTTATGTGGAGTGAAATTGAATTGTGTATATGGTAGAGAAATATATAGAATTGTTGTAGTCGAACGTGTGAGTCAAGTTACGAGCACATATGAGTTAATGTGCTAAATTATTTCTCTTGCGTCCTTTATTAGGATGTCAGGAAGGGGTCAAGTCCATTGTGGTAGAGGCGGGAGGCGTGGTAGGGCTCGCCGAGGTGTGCATGAGGTACCGATCCATAGGGTTCCGGTGTAAGAAGAAGAGTTCGGCCAAACTAATATGGCCGAGCAAGCAAGTCAAGCTAATGTGGCCGAGCAGGTGGGACAAGCGGGTCAAACTGCAATGGGGGCCCTGGCTCGAGAAATGGAAGGGGCTTTAAGAGAGTCTATGAACTTGTTGAGGGTGGAGAATTAAGTCCGAGAGAACACCGCAGAGTCAAGGGCGAGTTTCCTTACTAGAGAGTTCTTGCGGGCCAAACCGAATGAGTTCTATGGTGGTCCCGAGCCCAAGAAAGCGGATGAGTGGCTCGAACAAACTATGAAGACATTTGAAATGCTTCACATTGAAAATAGTGAACTAATAATGACTCTAGCAAGTTACTACCTTAAGAGAGACGTAGGACAATGGTGGAAATATGCCAACGGGTAGAGTGGAGCCGGCATGGGAAGCCTTTGCGGTTGCTTTCGAAGATAAGTACATACCTCCCACTGCTAGGGAGAGATTGAGGCAAGAGTTAAGGGCCTCAAACAACTCGACATGCCCGTGGCCAAGTTCGAGACAGTCTTCTCTAGTTTGTCCAGATTTGCACCAGAGTTGGTGGCAACGGAAGAGCGTCGTTGCATTGAAGTTGAAAAGAAATTGAAAACAAAAATTATGTTCAAGCTTGTCGGAAATATGATTCGGGAATATGACCATCTTGTGGAGACGGTGACGCACGTAGAAATTTCCACACAAGCCGAAGAGAAGAGGCTTCGGAGTTCGAGGTCTAGGGACCAAGAGTCTCAAGGAGACTATAGGCAGAACAAGAAGGGCAGGAACACCTATCCATCCCAATCCCAACCACAACAGTCTAGATCCACTTTTCCTTTGCCTAGTGCGGGTCTGGGAAAAAGTGCATCGAGTAGCTTCTCGTGTTTCAAGTGTGGCCAACCGGATCACAAGGCCTCCTCATGCCCACAGAAGGGAGGAGGGCAGTTAATGTTACCACCACCTAACCGATCTCAAAGGCAGTCTCAGTCTCAGAATAAAGGTCAAGGGTTTAATTGTTATCAGTGTGGTCAGCCGGGGCAAATGAAGAGAACTTGCCCACAGTTGGGAGGCGCACTTGGCGCATCAGGGTCGAGGCAGACTTACAGCCACCAGCAGGCTCAATCAGTCTAAGCTTCGCGAGTTAATCAGGGAGTCAATTCGGCTCAGTCAGTACAATAGGCCTATGCTTTGAGAGGGGAGCAAGTTAATCAGGGACCACAGAGGCATGTGTATGTTGTTACCGTGCCAAAGCAGTTGCCAGAATTCTCAGTTGTGAGAGGTATTTTTGTTGTGTGTAATTCTTTGGCTAATGTATTGATAGACACGGGTGCGTCTCATTCATTTTTATCTACTGCATTTGCTTCTACATTGGGGTTAGAGGTAGCATGGTTAGTGCCTCTACTCAGAGTAGAGTCACCTGTTGGGGGTACAGTTGATTTAGACCGGGGTTGTTATGATTGTGAAATAGAAGTTGCTGGGGGTCAACTTCCGTTTGCTTTTGTGTTGCTAGATTTGTTGAGTTTTGATGTCATTTTAGGCACGGACTGGTTATGTTCTTATCAAGCGGTGATTGATTGTTACCGTCAGAGAGTTACGGTATGCACTTTGGGTGGTGATCGTTTCTATTTTCTGGGGAATTGAGTTGATAGAGCCTTGTTGCCAGTTGTTGACCCTCGTAGTAGGAGCAAGCTTAGTGGCCTTGTTGCAACTCTCTTGGATAGTGAGAGTGACGGGGCTCGTGTTGAGTTACCAAGGGTAGTTTGTGAATACCCGAATGTCTTTCCAGAAGATCTTACTAGTTTACCACATCACCGGGAGATCAAGTTCTCCATTGAATTAGTGCCTGGCATGGCACTGATTTCCATGTCACTGTATAGATTTGCTCCCGCCAAATTGCATGAGTTGAAGATTCAACTCCAAGAACTTTTAGACAAGGGCTTCATTCGCCCTAGTACATCGCCTTGGGGAGTGCCGGCTCTCTTTGCAAAGAAGAATGATGGGTCATTGCGGTTGAGTATTGATTACCACAAGTTGACTAGAGTTACAATTAAGAACAAGTATTCTCTACCCAGAATAGATGATTTGTTTGACCAACTTAGAGGGTCTCATTGCTTCTCAAAAATAGATTTGAGGTTGGGGTACCATTAGTTGAGAGTCCGGGAGGAGGACATTCAGAAGACGACCTTTCGTACTCGTTATGGCCATTATGAATTCCTTGTAATGCCTTTTGGGTTGACCAATGCACCGGTTTCCTTTATAGATTTGATGAACAGAATTTTTCGGGAATACTTGGACCGTTTTGTGGTCGTCTTTGTGGACAACATCTTGATTTATTCAACCTCTGAAGAAGAATATGAGACTCACTTGCGAGTAGTGCTAGGTTTACGTAGTGAGCACCAGTTGTATGCCAAATTTGAAAAATGCGAGTTTTGGTTAACAAAGGTGAAGTTTTTGGGGCATGTAGTGTCTAGAGAGGGAGTGACTGTGGACTCCACAAAGATAGATGCTGTATAGGATTGAGAACAACCCAAGAATGTTTTTGAAATCCTGAGTTTCTTGGGATTAGCGGGGTATTATCGACGTTTTGTAAGGGACTTCTCTAGACTAGCTGCACCTTTGACTAGGTTGACTAGAAAGGGTATCAAATTTGTGTGGAGTGAGGCTTATGAAAAGTCATTCTAAGAACTTAAGACTAGATTGACTACCGCACCGGTTTTGATAATTTTGGAAAGGGGTTTGAATTACACTGTCTATTGTGATGCGTCCAGGGATGGACTTGGTTGTGTCTTGATGCAAGAGGGAAAAGTTGTGGCCTACAGTTCACGACAATTGAAAACACATGAGAAAAATTACCCCACCCATGATCTAGAATTAGCAGCGGTGATTTTTGTTTTGAAAATTTGAAGGCATTACTTGTGCGGTGAGAAGTTTGAAGTCTTCTTTGATCATAAAAGTCTAAAGTATTTGTTTTCTCAAAAAGACTTGAATTATCGACAATGGAGGTGGATGGAATTTATGGAGGACTATGACTTTGAGTTACACTATCATCCAGGGAAGGCCAATGTGGTGGCCGATGCTTTGAGTCAAAAATCTGTGAGTAGTTTGGCAACTGTGGCCATTCGGGAATGGGATATGCTAGATGTTATTAGCAAGTTTGATTTGCACTTGAGTGAGTCTGGAGAGTGCTACCTTGTTTACTTTGAATGCTCAACCTACCTTGGTTAGTAAGGTCATAGAGGCACAACGAGGAGACCGTGATGTGAAATCAATCCGTGTTAAGATTTCCAATGGAAAGGAAGAGAAAGGTTTGAACATTCACTCGAATCTGAGTGTACGTTACCTAGACCGTTTGTTTGTACCAGAATATTGTAGAGAGGAAGTACTTGGGGAGTTCCATCACTCACACCTTGCGGTACACCCGGGAGGCACTAAAATGTATCATGATCTTAGTCGTCAGTTTTTGTGGAGGGGTATGAAACGGGATGCCGCGTTATTTGTATCGCCGTGCCTTACTTGTGAACAAGTGAAGGCCGAACACCAAAGACCAGCGGGTTTGTTACAACCCTTACCGATAGTCGAGTGGAAATAGGAGCGTGTTACCATGGATTTTGTAGTTGGGCTTCCTAGAACACAACGAGGCAATGACGCTGTTTGGGTGATTGTTGATAGGTTGACTACGTTTACCCATTTCATTCCGATGTGCACCAGCGACTTAGTTGAACGCTTGGCAGAGTTGTACATTAGATAGATAGTTTGACTTCATGGAGTCCTGTGACTATTGTGTCGGATAGGGATCCTCGTTTTACTGCCCGGTTATGGCAAAGCCTTCAAGAAGCGTTGGGAACTAAGTTGACTCTTAGCACCACTTATCTTCCTCAGATCGATGGACAGTCAGAACGTACCATTCAGATTTTTGAGGACATGCTTAGAGCTTGTGTCCTTGATTTTAAGGGGCCTTGGGAAAGACACTTACCATTGATTGAGTTTGCTTACAACAATAATTACCAAGCTAGTATTAGGATGGCACCATTTGAGGCCTTGTATGGCTGACCTTGTAGATCATTGGTTTGTTGGACCGAAGTGGGTGATGCACCGTTACTAGGTCCGAAAATTGTTAGAGAGACAACTGAGAAAGTTGTTCTCATTCGGAAAAGGTTCGCCACGGCCCAAAGCCGACAAAAGACTTATGCCGATAAGAGGAGACGACCTTTATCTTTTGAAATCAGTGACCATGTGTTTCTAAAAATCTTATCAAGGCGGGATTTGATGAGATTTGGTAAGAGTGGTAAATTATCTCCAAGGTTCATTGGGCCTTTTGAGATCTTAGAGCGAATTGGGGAAGTGGCATACCGGTTAGCTGTACCGCCACAACTTTCGGGAGTTCACAACGTGTTTCATGTAGTTATGCTTAGGAAGTATGAACCCGACCTTTCTCATGTGCTTGATTGGGCTGACTTGGAGGTAGATGAGGATGCCTCTTACGAAGAACGACCGGTTCAAATATTAGATACTTGGGAGCAAGTGCTACGGGGCAAAACTATACCGTTGGTAAAGGTGTTGTGGAGACACCATGGGGTTGAAGAAGCGACATGGGAACGGGAGGCGAAAGTCCGCTCCAAATATCCAGATTTATTTGAAAATACTTAAGTTGCTTTTCTTTGTAATATACCCCAGTGGTAAGGGAAACATATTTAAAGTTGTTAACCACATGTTGATATGTGCGTCATTGTTTTAAGCATAAGGTTGTTTAGAGTTGCCATTACTTTTTTTGGAAATTTCATGTTTATGCGTATTTGGGAAGTTGTTGTTAACGAGATAACCATGGTGCAAATGGTGGAATTTGGTTGAGAGTTAATGTTGTGATTTGAAAATGAAATAGCGTGGTTTTGATTGCTAGAAACCTTTTGTTTGGGTAGTTTGATTTGAAATTTCGAGGACAAAATTCTTTAAGGGGGAAGGTTGTAGCAATCCCAGTTTTGCTACTTTGCTGAGAATGTCAGGGATCAAGTTACCCGATCAGCTCACGAGGGTCCAGGGGGCAGTGCCCCTTAGCGGGTCCTAAGGCAACGCCCTAGCAGGGTTAAGGGGTAGTGCCCCTGAAGCAAAAATGCAAAATGCATTAGAAGTTGCTTGTCCGCTCGAGCGACCGTTTATGCGCTCGAGTGAAGAATGTTTGATTTTAGAAGTTTGACCTGTCTGCAAAAGTACTGGGAAAGTGAATTTGACGCTCGAGCGGGGCTTTCCCCGCTCGAGCGGACCATGTTATATCAGTTCGTGAATCTGATATTTCAGATCACTTTTGTATATCTCTCTCTCTCTAAAAACTCTTTCCTCTCCTTTCTCTCTACATTTCCCTACGCGAAATTGGATCAAAACCTTGATTTCTCAAGATCCATTAGAGTTCTGCCATAAGTTCTTTATCAAAGTTGGTTAACTTCTCGAGGGCTTCGTTGTGTGCGGTGAAGATTGAGTTTTGACATCGTAAATTTTGGGGTTTCATCTCATTTTTTCTTCAAAACTTGAGGTAGGGATTTTCTTAGAGTTATATATATATTTTTGCAAGATCTATATGATTTTCGAAATCATCTTTCAATAGCTTTGAAAATTGATTGTTGATTCAATAAGTTGAGCAATTTTGAAAGTGGGTTTGTCTCTTGTTCTTTTAAAATAATCTTATGCTTTTTGATCTTCGTTGATTGAAGAAAAGATGATTTTGAAAAGTTTTCTTTCAAAAGATTTGAGTTGTATAGTTTTGGTGAGAAAACCTAGAATTTGAGAATTTTTTTTAAAGGAGACTGAAAATCCATGAATGACATTGTTATATTTATTTTGTGTGTCAAAATAAATGGATGTTTGGAAAATTTCTTATTTATATTTATATAAATGATGAATTTCAAGGAATATGAGAATTGTTGTTCATTTTGAGAATTGTTGTTCATTTTAGAAATTATTGTTCAAAACGTTGAAATAGTCTTGAAATAACTAATTGTCGATGATATTTGAGAAGAAGGAATTATGTTATTCCTTGGATGATGAATTAGAATAAAAGTATTTATATTCATCTTGTGAAATTGACATATCAGTTCAGTTGTTTACATTAAACTTTGAAAGTTGATTTGAAAACTTGCATTGAGAAAAGAATGTTGAGAAACAAGTTTTTATGGAATGGTTTTGGAGTAAATGCGTTGGTAAGTCTTGATAGGTGGTGTAGATGATATTGAATAAGTTGGCCTGAGAGTCCGAGATGAAAGACCGAAAACCCACGCAGATAGGTGTCGAGCCTTCCAGTTAATACCGGTAAAAATGACAATTTGGTAGTACTTGTATAGTCTACTTGCAGACACTGACCTAGGGATTACCAGAGTCGTATTGACCGCCCTTGAAATAAATTGTTAAGTTTTGAACAATTGAAATTGCATGACATCATTGAGCATGATGGTTTTCAAAAGATAAAATTGTGATTTATCTTCAAAAAGGACATAGCATGGCATGTGCATTTCATCTCTTGAGACTTGTATAAAATGTATATACTTTGTTAAGAATTTTCTACTGGGCTTTATGGTCACCCTACGGGATTTTTGTGCAGGAAAAGATGTGGTGATCCCACTCAACTAGGGGCGTGGAAGTATGTATGTTCAGAGTACAATGCTCTCATTTTGCTGTGACTCTGTGTGTAAGCCAAGGGTTGTGTTTGTCTGGGTTTGAATAACCGTTTTGTGTAACCAGGCTCAATCCTTAGAAACTTGTAAACCCTTGGGGGTATTTATTTGTTTAGTTACTTGTTGTTGGATTAATGTATTGTTGCATGAAGAACTATTGTATCATGTAATGTAAAGTTTGGAGATTTATATTCGGTTTTCCTTGAAAGAGCCATGATTGTTGTCTTATCATTTGGGCTAGAAATTTGGGGCGTTACATGGCATGAAGTAAAGAAAATGAAACTATTTACAAGAAGCCTTGTGCTAAATAAAATAATCAAGGCTCAAAGAGGTCAATTTAACAAATAGTGGAATTGAGAAAAATATGAAGTAAGCTTAGATGGTAATGATTTAATCTTAAAAAATAATGACATCAAACAAAGGTTATGTACATGAGATGAGGATATGACGATCAATAGAAGACTTGTGGAAATAACAGTACCCCTACTTCTATATTATATCTAATGCGCAACACGATGCTTTATCCAGAGTTAAAACCATTTCCTCTCGTAGGTGATCTTCAAAGTGTAACGCAACGATTCTAAATCTGAAATACGTCCTCACGATTCAATCTTGCTGTACCTGGAATCCAAAGAAATGTCCTAAGGTAAGTCAAGAAAGTTTTAACTTTTCGGTGTCTTTCAGTTGATAGGATAGATAATGTTATAATAATATAATATAGTCGGGCAAGGTTGTCTCTAATCACAAGTTGAAACGCGTGGGTAATGGTTAAACCTAGGCTCTGATACGAAGTTGTAACGCCCCAAAAATCGAGAACATCAAGGAATATATTAACAAATAAATATAGGGTTCTTCTAAGGTTACAAGTCTAGGAAACGTCACTAATGAGTCCTTTAGTCAATAACCAAGTAAGATCTCAGGAAAGATCGGAGGAGTCAATATAGCCTCCCTTCAAAGTCCAATCTCCTTAGATAGCAAAGCTACCTTTTTGACAGATCTTTAATAAGGTATTAACACAGGTCTACATGAGTTGACGGAATATAAGGATAGTTCACAAAACATATATATAATAGTTACAAGTTATATCTTAATTACAACAAGGGCTCTAACACTTATGATTCAAAAACATGATTACTAATTCCTAAAATCTTCTAGGATAGTCATACGTCTTCAAATGTTTCTGCTTCGTCATTGTCCGTGTAAATTTTGTCAATACCTGTCATGAAACACCATGAGTTTTGAATGCCCAATAAACGTGTACACACCCCGTCCCTTTTTCCCAATCCAATACATGATAATTATAACAAGCAAGTGATGAAGCATGATATTCAAGTTAATAACAAAGGATTACAAGGTTAGATGTTAGTAATCTAAACAACTGCAAGAATTGGACTTGGATTATTCAGTATGTCCCCTCTTTTGCTGCTTTGCAAAACTTATCTCGGATGCCTACCAACGGTTATATATCATGTAGCACCAACCGAAGATCTCAAAAGAGACGGCAAAAATACATAAACTCTTCCACCCTTATCCACCATAAGTTCCTTTGGTCCGAATACAACCGATCCATTCAAGGGTTCCGAAATAACCATTTGTGCAAGACTTAACTTTTAGTTAGGAAACACATCCCATCAATCATCTCATCATTATTCAGGTGATCGAAAATCCAATACCACCCAATTTAGTTTTCCCTTGAGTTGGATGTTTTAAGTTAGTCAAAACAACTTATTAAGACAAATAATTTTTACATAAGCATGAGCATCATGAAAGAACTATGATAAGGAATATAACCATAACACATGAAAAATATCATACCAAGATATGAACAAGTGGTAATAAGACCATCCATGAAGTCAAGAACATAAATTCACTAACAAAAGTAAATTTCCAGATTTGGTGCACTTTAAATATTGCAATTAAAGAGATATTTTTATATTTTTCCTAAAATTGGTCTTCCTATGGTTTGTAGAGAATTGTATCTAGTGTTTAGAACATTTTTTCAGAAGGGTCATAGCTTTACTCTATTTTTAGTTATCTAAGAAATACTCCAGCACTGTCCAGATTCATCGATTGTTATGAAAATTGAGTTTTCTCTCAAACCGCTCACTCTTTTTTGATAAAAATTTTTTTTCCATGAAAGATAACATTAAAGGAAGTTTTTGACATAAAAATTAGGTTAAGGAGATTTTTCATAGTTTTTTTAGAATTTTTGCAAGTGGGCTGTAAATACCAGTTCTTTGAGCACAAAGCTTGAAATAAGAGAGAAAGTAAGAAAATAGGTAACCATGGGTAATTTTTCACTTCTATTGTGATGAAAATATGATAAATAATATATATTAAACTCAAAAATTTGGATTGAAGGTGTGCCTTTGGAAATTATGTGAGATAGGTGTAAAAAAAAGATAGCTTTGTACTTATTAAGAGAAAACACAAGGGTGGAATAAGGCTTAATTCTTTTCATTATTAACACAAGAACACCATTGAAACACATCTAAAAATAATGTTTAGAACCTCTAAGAATATGTATTTGAAAGAGGAAAATAAAATAGAAGGTTGTGTTGTGGCTTACATGAACGCCTAGTGAAGTGTTTGTTCAATTTCTTCCATTTTTCCTCTCCTCCACCACCAAAGCGCTCTCTCTCTCTCTTTCTCTCTCTCTCTCTCTCAACTGAATGTAGGAGTGTGTGGGTGTGTTTGTGCTTCAAAAATGAGGAGGAGAGAGGTGTATATATAGAGAATTTAGTGTAAAAAGTCCAAAATGCCCATTCGTTTCAAATGAATTGAATAGTTTTGGATTTTTTTTGAATGTAATGGAATGATGGGTGATAAGATCTTAATTATGTACTTAATTATGATCTAGTCAGGCTTATGACTAATTTAGTCCATTCTAGTTACAAGTACATTAAATATGTATTCATTGTAAATCTTTTGGTACCAATATTATGATTTGATTTCATGATTCTAGAGATTTTGTTCCAAAGGTGCCAATAATTATAGCCTTGGGGGGGGGGGGAGGGGGGGTGTGGCCAACCATGTGCTTGGATTTGGGGAGATTATGTGTACTTTTTTATATAAATTTCGTAGATTAATTTTGTGTACAAATAAAGATTGAATTTAGGTATAACATATATATATATAAAGGTATTAATTTGGGGCTAATTTGTAATTCAAATAAAATGTGAGGGCTAAGGCCTTAATTTATGAATTGGAACATTTATTTAAGTGTAGTATTTAATTAAATTAAGATTTAGGAATTTAATTCGGTTAAAATTTCTTTATTTTGAATTAAGCAGCGAATCATAATGAGAACTAGAAACCTAGGGTTTTGAGTGGCAAATATAATTAGGAAATTAATTTAATTATTATTAAGGCTTTGGAAATGATCCCTGAGTTCCTGGGTTCAATCAGGGTTTGTGAGTTTTCGGTTGGCGAGCATTTTTAACTCTATAGCTAAAATTGAAAACAAATAAGAAATTGAGGGTCTTTATTGAAATAATTCAAAAGTAAGGATTTAATTAAAATTACAAAGGTTAGGGGCCTCATAGTTAAATAATTACTATTAAAGTGTACAAACGATTACTAAGCTATCAGGGTCAATTAGGGTTTGTACGGGTTCGTTTGTGATGCGTCTTCAGTTCTAAGGTGTTAAATTTGCAAATAAACGAAGATCTAAGGGTAATAACTCAAAAGTTAGGGACTTAATAGGGTTTACAAAAGTTATGGGCCTCACAACACATTTCTACTACTCGCATGGTTACAGACCAATTGACCAAACCCATTACAAGATATGCTCATTGTACTCATGTTAGGGCTTTGGGTTTACGTAGATGGTAGTGGTGCTTATGTGTTTTTTCTTTAGACTCAGTTGATTATTTTTGTACCTTATAACATTTCAGATATTATTTATGCCATCAATGTTCATGCGTATGCTATTCATATTTATTTTGTGCTTGGATATGACTTGCAAAATTGCACATATAGAATTAGTTGATTAATGTCAATAGGTAAGATTGACTCATTCACATGAGCAATCGTTTTTAGCGCTTGATGGAGCGAGCAAAAATGAGACATGTGGTTGGTAGATCATAGTAAGAGCTGATTGTAGCTTAGATCACCCACAGTTAGACTTGCCTTGGTTGTAACTAAGATGAGGTATCATTATTGGATAGAAATTTCTACTTTCCGTGATGTGCCTATAAGTGATAGTTAGATGCGAGCTCTCATTTTTGTGCTTGTATAGCACTCAAATACAAAACTTGAGTTAGGAGTTTGAAAAGCAACATGCGCTAGTTAGTGACTGAACCAAGATCTATATGGTGTTTAGAGAATGACATCACTCTTTGAAAGAGTTACTCCACTATAGCATGTATTCATACCAAGTGTGCTTAACGACTAGTTAGTGAAGTGAGTGAAAATATCCCCGTCTTCCTTACCGTGTGAATCTAATAGGTCAAAATATGTTTTGAAATTTTGACATTTGTACTATACCCTTAGTGGCATGAGGACAAAAGGAAGATTGTCTAGAGTTACATCTTTGCTCTATATTCACTGTCGACAACTCATATTGTTCTATATGAGAAACGGATTTGGTGTGAATATATTGCATGATTGAAGGAGTAAAGCTTGCTCTTGGGGGGATCAGAGATGCTTGGCTTTGTGTAACTAGGTGGATCTAGGGCAGTAAGATACTATTTTTGGGTTGATGCCTCCATACTGGCTCGTAGCAAGTTTCTAGGGTAGAGCTCCCATATGCAAATATCCTTAGTGGTCGTACGGTCCATTGGCCAAGTATGATTGTGTTTAATGGGTAGATTGAGATAATAAATATAAAAAAAGAAAAAGAAAAAAAGGTGTGATGTCATATCAACGCATGTTCGAGTGGGAGATGTTAGAAATTGAGTCGGGTTTAGAAGCCGGACCCAACTGGGTTGCCCATGGTGGCATGCCCCAGTTAGAAGAGATCCAAATAATAACAGACTATATCTGTTATTTAAATTATAGGATAATTATTGATATAAGATAAATATCGATATGTAATAAATATTAATAGAAGATAAATATTAATACCGGATAAATATTATTTGGGATAATATACACATTCTATATAAGTCTCTTAACTCTCCTATATAAACAGAACTTGAATTATGTATTACGTGCAACAAATTACAAAAGTTTTCTCTTCCTATAAAAATATTATACATCATTTGTACTGTGAGTTGTGTAGGTAAAAGCTCTAGTAGTTTTACTCTAACACTTGTAGAGAATTTCAAGAGTTCGCTATTCACCTTTAATCTGGATTCCTTGGGCGATTCATTTGCTCGTAAGATATGCCCGAATCTATATATTTTCTGTTGTGTCCATCTATTATATTCTACATCTTTAATATTAGACACATTGTCTACATTTTATTCATGTACCTAGTTATTTGAAAGATTGTTTAGGTTGATGGATCTTGTTCGTTAAACTTGGTTATGATCTTCTATGTAAAAGGATGTAGGCCTACAGGTAAAATAGACCAATACAATAAATAATAATATTTTCTCCTTGAGATTAGATATGGGAAAATAAGCCTTGAAAAAACTAACCACCATGGCAAATTTCAACAATCAAAATGTACCTACTTCTACCTTTAATGGTAAAAACTTTCATTTTTGGTATGTAAAAATAAGAACTATCTTTGTCTATACGAATTTTTGAAATCTTGTTGAAAATGAATTTGATGAACCCAAAGATGAAGGAGTTTTGACAAATGCCCAAAAACAGCAACTGAATGAGCAATGGAAGAAGAATTCAAAGGCTCTCTTATTAATTCAACAAGGAGTTTCAGACACAATCTTTTCAAGGATTATCAATTCTACAAAAGTAAATGAGGCATGGGATACTCTTCAAAATGAGTATAAAGACAACTTGAAGGCAATCCATATTAAAAATCATTGTGGTTTTATGATGAACATTTAAAATTATGAATCATTGTGCTTTGGGTAATTGATTTTTTTTATGATATTAATTTTTGTAGAGATAATTATGAATCATTGTGGTTATAGTACGAAATAGCAATATGATGAACATTTAAAATTTATGAACTATTGTGATAAAAAAAAAATTATGAAACATTGTGATTTTGTTATGAATTCTTGTAAAAAACTACTTACAAAAGAAAATTATTAAAATAAGTGTTCAGTATTTTATTTTTAATTTGTAACTAGTAAGTTCTAACATAACAAATGTAGATATAATTTACAAAGAAATAGGTGTTTTAAATTTTGAAAATGTTTTATTTATTTATTTTATTTTAATGTGTAGCCAAATGCTAGACTGAAAAAAGTTGCGGCTCCTGTAAGATAGATATTTTAAAATATATAAGAAATTTTAAGACTAAATATAATCGTGCCACTTTTATGTTTGATACTTACAAAAAAAAAAAAAAAAAAAAAAAGTACAAAATTTACGTCCATTTAAATCTACTTAAAAAGTAAATTTTTTGCCAAAAAAATTTGAAAGTACACTAAAAACCCCAAAAAAAATTTTTAATTAATTAATTAATTAAATTAAACCAATTTTCACAAAAGTAAAAAAATTGACTGGAATACACAAAATTCATTAAATATAAAAAGATTGAATGACAAAAAATTAAGAATTATTTTTTAAAAACTAAACCCAACAAGTTAATTTTTTTGTTAAATATATAGATAAGAAAAGATTGTTTTATTCTTTTGAATAACATATATATTCCTTAGCTCCTATGCTTAATATTTGACTCTTGTAATAATTATTTTATAGAAATAAATTAATAAATTACCAACAAACAAAAAAATATGCTTAATTATCCAATTTATTTTAAAGGAGAATTACCAACAAAATAAAATATTCAATGGCCAAGATCTAATTTTATGTATATAAAGGTTAAAAAATGGTAGATATAATATGCCCTTTCAATGGGTGTATATGATAGTCATACCCTATTTGAAATCTCACAAAACATATTTATAAAATTATGACTATCCTATTTGAAATCTCACAAAACAAATTTATAAAATTTATGAATTGTAATGGCACTCCTCCCTTCTTGTGAGCCAATTTCATTAGTTTCTCTTTAGTATGGCAAAAATAAAAAGGCACCTAGGCCATTAATTTATATTTGAATATTTTGGAGCCAGATGTGTAGACACTTGAGTTTCCTAGGTCTGAAAAGGAAGAGCTCTGAAGAGTATGGTACCCGTGTACGGATATTCACATACACAATTGGGACTGGCGATTTTATCTGAACTGCAGGCAGTAGACATACAATTATTTAATGATACAATATTTATTTTGTGATGCTTCTGTTCCCTTGCAAAATGGATTGTCCCCAAGTCTGCAAAAGATAGATATAGAAGAATACTGGGATTATAAACACTCTTGTAGATAGAATCGCCAAAGCAAGGTTTTAAATATCGGTCATTATGTATTGGCATTTCGGATTTCCGGCTGTTATTCATCAATGTATCGGCTGATATTGTCTAACATTGGCTGATATGTGACAATATTGCCAATACCGATACATATACGGATACCGTTATTTAGAATCATGGCCCAAAGAACAATACAGCTTACTACTTACATTAAATCAAAACTGAGTCCTGGTCTTTCCGTAAAGCCTTCTATCGAATTGTTCCACAAATCTATAAGTTGCAGTTGGCTGCTAAAGCTGGAGCCAACATCCAAAGTGCCATTAAGCTTGTTGTTCCTCAATACACTGACACCACATGCCAAAGCAAATTGTTTATGATTATAATAGTCATGACATAAAATATAACTAGAAATTAATTGTGTTTTAGAATTAGGGAGGTCACATTTTGATTACTTTGGTGTCTATACCGTTATATTGATGCAGTATTATTGGCTACTATTTCATATGAGATTAAACTGATATACTCACAGAGTCTGTAATTGAGGAATTCCGAAGAGGGTGGCAGGAATTTCACCTTGAAGTCCAACGTTTTCCATCATCCTGCCGGTACAATGTTAGCCAGTGAATATTTGCAAGCACATAGACCACACCAAGAATAAAATGAGGAAAAGAAATGGATCAGTGGTAATGGAAACAACACTATCCATCTTTGGTTTAATGATAAGCATCTTTCAAAGTTCTTGCAACCAGATTATGAAAGATTGATTCCTCATTCCAACTGTCCTACATCAATTTTTTCCCTAAAAATGAATAGTAAGTTGACATAAAAAATAAAAAATAAAAAAACAACGCCCAATTAGTATATATTAATGTGTGTTTGGAAGAAAAAAGATTGAGTACACACCTAACTTTTGACATAATACGCAAAGTGGTGGTCCCAAGACTTAAACCTGTAACTTTAAGGTTATTAGGCTAAGTCTTAACCATTATTGAATAGTTAGCTGACATCATCAAAGAAAATATGCAGGTTTTTATATCATATCATCTTCGTACATATCAGGATGAAACCTTATTGTCTCCAGCTCTCAATGGCATTTTTTTATTTTTTTTCAATATTTTTAAAACTCTACCAGAGGCCCTACAACCATGTCCAATAGCAAGCAATAATTGGTCCAAAAGTCAAATTCCTACGCTGCCATGCATGCCTTCATTTTCTGGCTCACTGGGGCTGTTTGGTGTGCAGCTTATATGAGCCTGCTTATAGCTTCTATTTTTATTTTGTGAGTTTGCATCAAATTATTTGGCATAACTTCTGCTTACATCTTATTAGGCAAGAGTAGCTTAAAAATAAGCTGAAAAAAGCTTATTATTTGGAAGCTTGGGGAGGAGTGCTTTTGGTTTTTACTTTCTGATTGTCAACTTTTAGCTTATAATAAACTGTACCAAACAGGTCTGAGCACTTTGTCAAAACCAAGGCTTGCCAATGGAAAAGGGAATCCTTGCCAACCCCGAAAAGCTTCCATGGTAACATAGACAAATTGTTCCTCTCTCACAGACCAAGCAATTTCAACTTTTGCATTTAGATGACCAAACTCTTGCTCACTTTCTTGCCATTAATTGCAGTATTGTTGACTGAATCTCATTTTTCCTTCATCAAAAGCTCCATCGGGAATATTATAGGTATTGAAAATTATGCTAATGGGCTTCTGTACAATAGATTTTTTTTAATCTGGCCTGTACAACAAATTGTAATTCTGTCTCTTTGAGAAAATCATAAATCGTAGAAGAGAAAGAAGGTAGCTTTAGGTTGAAAACAATTCAAAACCATTAATCAAATTCTTCTAAACATTAATGTTTATATCTAAGACACCACCCTATGATGCATGTTGTTTGCCAATTACCTAGTTCATCTGTCTGTGGATCTAAATTCAGTGGTTCAAGGAAAAAGATTTATAAAGGATTTATGAAATAATGGAGGACAGATAGACAACATCGAAATTTGAATATGAGTGAGTCAAAGAATTAGAGGATGTTACGCAACTTGGAGTAAGGCAGAAGTAGAAGGCTCTTAGTGTTCTTTATTCAACACATACAAAATTTAAAGAAGAAGAAGAAAGCTCTGTATGATCATGAGGTCAATCAGCATAGCATGATTGGCTACCTGAATGCATATGCTTTGATAAATGACTGGTAGAGGAGAAAAGATAGGTCTTCAAACAAATTGCATCACCCAAAACTAAGAACAATATAAGGCTTCGTTTGGGAAGAAAAAGTTGGGGCTTTTTTGATTATTTTAGCCACAAAAAACAAAATAGGCTTTTTAGCCCAATAAGACAAAATATCACATTTAACCCATAATCATTACATTTGCCAAAAAAGCCAAAAAAAATCTAAAGTCCTTCCCAAACCAGACTTTTTAGCCTTGGGCTAAAATAGCCAAAAAAGTCAGAAAGTCAAAAAGTCAATCCACTTCCCAAACGAACCCTAATAAAATTGGCTGCAATTGCTCAGTTATCTATAGCAAATCCCAAGCGTACACTGGCAAGGAGTGAAATATTTTAAGTTGAAAATATTCCAAAGACAAAAAGAAGGCCAAAACAGATGATTACGATTGTGCAAAGAGGCATGATCATTATGATGGAACAAAACATAAGGCCCTAGAAAAAGCTAAATGGTGGAAAAGAACCCTTGTAGCATACCTTAAATAGTTCAAAGAAATCTTGTTAAGTTGTGTGTTTGTATGTGAAAGTATGCATGCATGTGTGTTGAGAGAGAGAGAGAGAGAGAGAGAGAGAGACGTACAATGCCGTTAATGCTATCAAAGATTTTAAGGTTGAAAACCATTCAGTAACATCTGACCCGTTAAAAGAATTATTGCTAATAGACCTGCAAGTCACATTTTTGTCAAAAAATAAATAAATAAATTGGAAAGTATGTATGGAACATAATAACAAAAGCAAGATGATAGCAAGAAAAGTAAATTTTCTTAGGAAGGAAAAAACAAGGAATTAACAAGATATCCATTAGAAGACTGCTTGAGAATCATGAGGCTTTTTCCTAAGTAAATAAGATGGAAACTACTTACATGTAGCTGAGCCGTAAGATTGGGCAAGGGGCCAGTCAGTTGATTGTTCGACAAGAACCTGCAAGTGGAAAATCAAAAGCCTACAATAGTCAGCTGAAAATCGAATACAAATTAAGTTGACTACCTGGAAACAAGTTTAGATGCTTAAATCAGAAAGTATTTGTTTTGTCATCTTACGGCTCTTGGACATGTACAAGGTTGTAGAGGTTTGGTGGTAAAGACCCACTTAATAAGTTCCCGTCAAGACGTCTGTAGTAGCACAAGATATACTCAATTTAAAAAATTTCATGGAAATTCACAGCTTTATGATTTTAATTGGGTATGAGATGCATATACTCACAGCGCCTCCAACTTTTGCACGGATCCTAGCATTGAAGGGATGTTGCCACTGAGTTATTTTATTTTATTTTTTTTGATCAGTAAAAGAGAAACTTTATTGATGAAGAAAAAATTACAACAGAGAACTAACATCAATAAAGAAGGGCAATGCAACAAGCATCATAACCACACTTAACAATCCCAACTAGGTTGGCACCGAAGAGGCAGCTCAATCATATGCTAGCCCTACACCCATGATTGGAGAGGATCCAATTGGCCAGCCAAGAATAAGGAAACAAAGATAGTAAAAAAACACAAAACACCCAAGATAAACACCCCAAGACTACTCCTGCTCTTAGCAGCAGGAAACAACTAGGAATAGAATCATAAGCCCCACTCCTTAAGCCCAAGCAACCATTAGCATTGTATCAGAAAGCAGTTCAGGTCCATAATGCCTAGACAGATTGGTAGCCCAAGCAGATCAGCCCAACAAACATGACAGCAGAAATCCCTTGCACCAAAACACCTCAGCAGACCAGCAGAGAATAGATCTTTTCCCTTGCTTCCATCAGCAGACCAGCACTTAGCAGCAGAACCATCAGCAGAGCCACACTTAGTAGCCCCAGCACACCAGCAGTTAGCAACAGACCCTTGCAACACTTAGTAGCCCCAGCAACACTTTCCTTTATTCAATATGCATACAGAGAACAAGACTCCCCTCACTACTTGAGCATCACCACAGCAGAACACTACATCAACTGACCTCTGAACTACAACAAACAGCCTATCTATTTGCAACCTCCACTCATCCTCAAACACCAACAGACCTCTAATGCCATGCAACAAACTAGCATCCAACCAGCAGCATACACCAGCAGGCTCAAACAGCATAACAAACCCTTGGCAGCATAACATCAGGACTCTGCAAACTGGAGCAATCTTCCCAGCATCTAAGCAACATCAGCAACTAGGTTCACTCCAATCCAGCATCAGACCACTCCCCAGCCTCAGACCAGACATCAATAACAAAGCAACAGAGCACCAGAAGGGGCATTAGCACACCACCGGCATCACATTCCCTAAGTTGCCAAGCAAATCTGTTGATAGAGGCACACAGCCACACATAGCAACTTACCATCAGCAGGCCAAACAGCAGCCACCCACCTCAGACCAGACATCAACAACAAAGCAACAGAGCACCAAAAGGGGCATTAGCACACCAGATACCCATACCTCTCAAATGCAAATTAGCCATCCTCAAGTTATCTGCCCAGACTAGAACAAACTTAAATCATCAGCAGACTACCATACACACCTGAAATCAACAGACCAGCAGCCATGAGACAGCCAAAACCCCACTACTCAGCAGCAGTCACACAGGCCCATGACCACTGATGCAAAATCTAATTTGATTCATGTTAAAAATAAAATCGTTAACTGAAAACTGGGCTAGATTATGTGATGACTTCGCCCATATAGCAACTCTAATCTTGATCAACTCAATGACTTCAACAAGGCTAGGATTTGAGTGCTTGAATTTACACTCGTTTCTGAGCTTCCAAATAGACCACAACACTGCTAGAGGTATACTTTTCCATAACGCTCTCTCTGATTTCCTAACTTTGGCTCCAACCCACCAGAGAAGCACCTTTTCCACTGCATCCGGCAATGCCCCAACAAATCCCCACCACTTTAGCATAGCAGCCCAGATATGCCAGGAGAAATGACACAGCAGAAGGCCATGGCGAGTAGATTCAGGTTCAGATTTGCAAAAGGTACATTTAATATCTGAGTTGCTACTCAAGACCCCAATCTTCTGCAGAAACTCAACAGATTTTACTTTGTTCTTCCAAGCCAACCATCCAAAGAATTGAACTTTGTGTGGGATAGACTTCACCCACACCAACCTGCAACCCCCAGCTGAAGAACCAAAACTATCAGAACAGAATGTATACACAGAGGATGTGGAATACACACCTGAGGATGCCGCAGCCCAACAAGGTACATCAGCACAGCCAGGTCTGAGGGAAGGGGCTGCTGCTAGAAGAATTCTCAATCTTGATGCTTCCAACTCCTCCCACTTATACAAAGCCCTTCTAAACGGTATCACCCATTCTACTGAATTTCCTTTTAAATCAAAGTAATGCTTGACAGAACCTTCCTTAGATTGAGCAAGGCTGAACAGACCAGAGAATTCTCTCGAGACATACATTCCTACACCACTTATCATGCTAGAATTTGGTTCTAGATCCATCCCCAACTTGAATCTGAAAGTTCTGCTCGAAAAACTCAACCAAATCCCATCTATGATTAGCAATAGCAATAATGTCCTTCCAAATGCTAGAATATCTACTACTGAGATTAAAAATAGGACTCCACTTGTCAATCTCAATTTTATATTTACTACAAATCACTCTCCTCCAAAGAGCACCTGATTGAAGGCCAAATCTCCACCACCATTTGATGAGGAAACAAGTGTTCACCTCCCTGATTCTCCTAATCCCCAACCCACCCTGATCTAGCCTTTTAGTGATCTCCTCCCATTTTACCATATGAATTTTCCTTTTCAGGTCAGAGCCACCCCATAAGAAAGATGCTTGAAGTCTTTCAATCTCCTTAGCTACTCCCTCAGGCATTCTGAACAATGACAAGTAGTACACGGGTAAGCTGAGCACAACTGCTTTAATTAATGTTAGCCTCCCTGCAAATGATAGGAGCTTCCTCTTCCACCCAGCAAGTCTGGATCTAACCTTCTTCGAGACAGGTTGCCAAGTTACTTTTCTTCTAGGATTGGCCCCAAGAGGTAACCCAAGATACTTGATGGGCAAATTCTGTACAGTGCAATTTAACAGAGAAGCAAAGTTTGCTTGATTGTCATTAGATATACCAACACCACATACCATACTTTTGTGATAGTTAATTTTTAGGCCAGATAATATCTCAAAGCACCTCAAAATTCTCTTTAATTTTAGCACTTCATCCTCTTCAGCTTCACAAAATAGAATTGAGTCATCAGCAAATTGTAAGTGAGAAATTAAAACATCATTGGATCCAACCTTTACACCTTTAATCAGTCCCAAATGCAAAGCCCTTGATAATAATATGTTCAAACCTTCAGCCACTATAGTGAAGAGAAAAGGTGACAAAGGGTCACCTTGCCTCAGACCTCTCTGAGGACAGAACTCCTCAGTTGGGGAGCCATTGACAAGTATAGATAATTTCACAGTGGTCACACACTCCTTAATCCAAGAAATCCACTTGTGCCCAAAACCAAAATTTGAAAGCATGGAGAATAGAAATTCCCAATTGACAGCATCATATGCTTTCTGAAAATCCAATTTAATGATTAACCCCTTCTTCCTAGTTTTCTTCCACCAATCCACTACTTCATTGGCAATCAATACTCCATCAAGTATAGATCTACCACCTAAAAATGCTGACTGTGCTTCACTAATAATTTCAGGCAAGACAGCCTTCAATCTACTAGTAAGAGTCTTAGCTAGAATCTTATACAGGGAGCCCACCAGACTGATTGGTCTGTAGTCTGCTATTTCCATGGAGTTCTTTTTTTTCTGGAATCAATGTTATGAAAGAACTATTAATGCCTTTAGCAAGACATCCATTTCTATGAAAGTCCTTCATAAATTGAACCACATCATTCTTCATAAGATTCCAAAACTTCTGGAAATAAAAAAGGTTAAATCCATTTGGTCCTGGAGCTTTGTTACCATCACACTCTTTGACAGCCGATAAGATTTCAAGTTCTGAAAACTCTGCCTCCAAGCTATCAAACATAAGACTAAGGATGACAAGTTTGAAATCTCCACCACGCTTAGGTCTACATTACCAAGACTCTGAAAATTGCTTAACAAAATGAAGCTTCACTTTCTGCCTCACTCTTGAGGGGTCATCAACCACCTCTTCATTTTCAATAATTGAACTTATCATTTTCCTGCTTTGTCTACAGTCTGCCATGACATGAAAAAATCTAGTACTTTTGTCCCCATTCAAGAGCCAGTTTAGCCTAGATTCTTGAAGCCGAAGCCTATCCACCATCCTGCTTAACTTCCAAACTTCCCCCCTCACCTCTGCCCTCCTCCTCTTTTCATCTTCATCTAGCTCTCTGTTTTCAGCTACCAAATCAAAGGCATGCAACTCAGCCTCAGCTTGTTTCAACTTGGTATCCACATTCCCAAACACTTCCAAATTCCACTTCTTAAGAGCTAGCTTTAGAGCTTTTAATTTAACTTGGAGCTTGAATCCTGCCCAACCCACCACATTTGTTTCATTCCACACTTTCTTCAAAAAATGAGAGAAATCAGGATGCATAGTCCAAGCATTAATAAATCTAAAAGGCCTAGGGCCCCAATCCCTCTCCTCCTCCATCAGTAATAATGGGCAGTGATCAGAAATTATAGAGGGTAAACTCCACAATTTAACTTTGAAGTGCTCTAGCCATTCTGGATGAACCATACACCTATCAATCCTACTCCATTTTTCACCCTCATGGCCATTACGCCAAGTGAACTTTCTACCTAGCAAATTTAGGTCTGTAACCTCACATCTATCAATGAAATTATTTAAATCTATCATACCTCTATCCCTTCTAGAACACCCTTTTCTTTCACCCATGTTTCTAATTTCATTGAAGTCCCCACCTATACACCATGGTTTAGGAAAATCTCTTCTTAACAAGATCAAACTGTCCCAGAGCTTGCCTCTAGCCCCCACATCATTTGGTGCATAAATATTTATAATTACACACTCAAAAGTATAGAACAGAGTACCTGAAAGCAGGATAAAACTTCTATTACTGCAGCAATCAACAAGTTGAAAGACCCCAGGGTCCCATATGCACAAAAGACCCCCTGCAAGCCCATCTGAGTTGATAGCCATGTATTCCATTTTGTCTCTTGCCCAAATTGATCAAACGACATCATCAGACTCAACTGACTTCTTTGTCTCCTATAGTAGAACAATATCAATTTTCCTCTCTCTGATTATCTTTCTGATCATCCTCCTCTTCTCTTGCCTTCCAAGACCCCTGATATTCCATGATAGTAGCTTCATTATAACCAATAAAAATACACCCAAGGGACCCCAACTGTGTGTCGTTTACACACCATCAGCAGCCCTCCCTTCCACCTTTTCCTCATCTTGTAATTCCATCTCAACAATTCTCCTTGCCACCTCCTTTTCCTTCCCTTTAAAATTGATGCCCAATAATTTCCCCATTTCCATTGTTGCTTGAGTTTCATTAAGAAAGCGACGACCTCCATCAGCTCCACACTCAATTGATGCCACTGAGTTGATTGCTGTTCAAAAGCCTGTTCAAATCATTTCACATGAAAGTATTGAAACTCTTTTCCGGATTTAGGGTATTTTGTACAAGTATTGGGCTGCCAGAAAAATTAAATCTACATTCCCCATTATATATAGAAAAAAATAATGTTCAACAAAGGCAACACGAGACAATTCTGAGGTGTCATGTTTGTGTAAAACACGCTTCCAACAATTGGGGGACACACATGGTCATCACTTAAGCACACATGAAACACATTGAAAGTTTGAAGAAAATAATTTGGGATGCAATGATAAAAAATTACTGTAATTTATACTTATTAATCTCTCTACTTTAGAATTTTTTATTTTAGAAATTTTAAAGCAAATAACTTCCACGTTGTTTTTGAATAAAGCTTTCTAAATTAGATATTAGGGCTTCTTATTCTCACATATAGAAAAATAATTTCTTACTATTTTGATTTAATAAAATATATATGTATTTGTAATGTAAAAAACAATAAATAGTTATTATTTTTATGTATATAAATAGAAATATATTTATTTGTTGAGTACCTATCTTGTTGTGTCCAGATATTGTGTCGACATAAACTTATTGTGTCGTATACATATCCATGCTATTTAGTACATACGGAACACAGGAAAATATGTATACATCTACACACAAAAAAAAAAAAAAAAAAAAAAAAAAAAAAAAATCATATCTTAACATATGTTGTGCCTGTTTTACACTACAAAAGTTTTCGTACATGCATAACCTCTTGTCCTATCACATACCACTGACACTTTGGAATAAATAACTAGATCAATAGAACTTACAAATGTATGAGACTCATGTTTGAACTGAAAAGTTGACATGGGATTTGCCAGAGATATTATTCATTCCAAAATGACTGTACATAATAAGGTCATTAGTATATGGAAATGAACAACATAGAAAGGACTATTCAGATTAAATACACACACATAGAAAGATTAGACATACAAGTGCTCCGTCTTAACTAGCATATCCAGACCAGGTGAGGTCCCACTAGAGATAGGGATGGTTCCCTCAAGCTTATTGTCAGCCAGATCTAACCAAGAAAGATTTGCTAGATTACCAATTGTAGGTGGTATATTTCCAATGAAGCGGTTGGAATTTGAAGCGCTGATGCTGTGTTTGGTTGGGGGATTTGGGGAGGGATTTGGAAAAAGAAAGGGAAAATGTGTGTGAAACTATGTAAAATATAAATAAATTTTATTCACATTTCACCTCATTTTCTATTTCCCTTTCTAAATCCTTTCTCAAATTCCCCAACCAAACACAGCAGGAAGGTTGCAGAATGAAAGTATTAAAATGTAAGCCAAGACACATAACTGCACTATAAAAAATAGTAAGTTGTAAGACATTCAGTCATTCAGTATATACGCACTTCACACTGCTAGAAATTAGGCTTTTAGCGGTGTTTAAAAAACGTCGCTATAGATACTAAAAACGTCGCTAATTCTTTTTGTGACATTTAGTACCAAACGACGACAACGCGGCCGTCGCTATAGCTTTATGGAGTTTGGAAAACGTCACTGTATTAGTATAGGCGGCGTTTTTAAAAACGCCACCAAATGTCCTACCCTAATGGTACTGTGACGTCACTATGGTTTTAGCGACGCTTTTAAAACACCGTCATATGTTTTTTTAATTTTAAAAATTCCATCCGTTATAGTGGCGTTTTAGAAACGCCGTCTTTTATTTTTTATTTTTTTATTTAAATTTCGCTAATTTTATGCGATTGAACTAAAAGAACACCTGTAATAAAACTAAATAGCACTAATATGAAATAGTAACTCCCATTCAAATAGTAAATACAGCATTAATTCACTTTCCCATTCAATTTAGTATCCAATCACCATTACCCACAAAATAACATATCCAAAAATTGAATTCACAATTCTCAATCAAAAAATTATTACCTTATATACAAAGTCACAAAATAACATTACCCTCTTCTCTCTCTCTCACCACTCCCCCATTTAATACAAAAAATAAGAAGAAAGTGAACCAAAACACCCAACCCCCCAGTCAGATCAGAGGAAAAAAAAGAAAAAAAGAAGAAATAAAAATCCAAAGGATTTTAACACAAAAAAATAAGAAGAAAGTGAACCAAAACACCCAACCCCCATCCATCCATCACCATCATTCTGAATCACTCTCCATGCTGCTTCCCATGGCCTTTAATCCTCTCGGTCTCCGCCAATCATAAAACATAATAATAATAAAAACAAAGCCAATAAAAGATGTGCAATGAATAGATAACAAAAATAAATATGAGAAGTTCAAGCTACTGAATGTTATTTTAAATAGTCACCCTTCCCAGTTTATAGCAATGCGGACCACATGGTATATTTTCCTCATCTGGAAAGCTCCATGGAAGTTGTTTCTCAGCTTGACAATTGATAAATTACTAAATAAAAAGCCCTTAGAAATAGCAGACAACTACAATTTTTATAACAATGATAACCAAAATCAAGCAACCAACTTACTGGAAAGACAAAATCCCGGGAACATCCATGCATCCTACAATCAAAGAGCTGCCAATAAAAACAGCAAGAGTACAGAGGTAGTTATAGGACAATGGCACTAAACAGCATAGAGAATTAGAAAGCATGAAGTGGTGCTTACAAGACATCGACGACAAAACAGATTGTCAAAAGAATCAAGAGCTGCTTCAAGATCTTTATCAAGAAATGAATTCCCAGGGCCCTCCACAGAATTCTCTCCCTTACTAAGAACTTCGTATATGTCTCCTGTATGAGATGTTTGATGGTGGCTCATATCTCTGTCAAGCCAGCACAAAACAAATGGGAAACAGCTGGACTAGAGTTTTCACTATGACCAGTTTTATTAGATAAAAATGGGAGAAGACTGAGCAGCACCACAGAAAAGCAAAAACATTTATTCAATAGACACTAGAATTAAGACCAACATAAGTCTCACATGAAGGGCATACTGAATACCTTGATTTCAAAAGGTTTTCTGGAAATGCAGCATCAGATAAACCAACTTCTTTGATGGTCATTCTAGAAAAACAAAATTGAAGGGATCAAAAAGGAGGAACTGCAAGAACATTCACAAATATTTACTTGTCTATGCAGTGTGTTAATGAGAAACAAATAAATGTCAGATAGCACAACACTAATAATTTCAAATCTCAAACATATAAATGTCAAAGCTAGATCATTTGCTAAGGTTTGTCAAAAACCTAGATTCAGCATTTAAAAATAAATAATAGATGTGAGTCTATGACACACATCTGCACTAACTCAGAGAAGATTTCAGGGGGAAGGTATTCAAAATCCTTGAATAATCATCTGAAAATGCCTACATTTAATAAGAACAAGTATTTAAAAGGTGAACAGTGTGATGACTACTAAGTGAATCCACAATCTATCATTCAATAAGAGGCTTAAGTTGTATATTAGCTCTAGGCAATTTAAAGTAATAAATCCAATTTCTGATACCCTCGTCCTCCTTTCTACTAACAACACAACATCAATAAGGAAAGAAGTTAAATAGCCATTGCAATGTCAAATAGTTGTAAATTGTGAGATCTCGTTCCTATATTAAACTTTCACATTTTCTCCGGATGACTCATTTTAGATATATATTTGAAAGACACAAATAAGCAAGCAAACATGCAGGAAAGATTTTTCACAATTTGCTCATGTTCAAAGACACATCATGCAGTGTTACAATTGGAATTGTATGAATTCTGGATTTAATTATAGCAAACTAGCTTCTTAAGTTAAGAACAGAAGTTTTGGTTTTTTTTTCCCCAATAGGTAAGTAATTGACAGTCAAAAACATAAAAAGGATGAGCAATCACAGACAAATTTTTTTAAACAGGTTAGGTTGCTATCAACTCTAATTTAACTCAAATCCAACCCTCCATTTACCAATCTGGAAGCTCAAGCACAAAATTATATGCACATTTACAAACATGAGAGAGAGAGAGAGAGAGAGAGAGAGAGAAATAAACAAATCAAATCCAGCTGTAATGCAGAGGTTATCTAAGTCATGAGTTTACCCTTACTGGTGCAACAAGCCACCAATATGCTTTAACTTAAGGAACATGTTCAACTAACATCCAATAAGAATGTAATATACTATTCATTAAAAAGAAGAAATATAGGAGAAAGTGAAAAACATTCCTAAGCAATTACAACAAATCTCAGAAGAAGACATGATTTTCCAACTCTAGAATCTCCAATCAGCAAAAGCTTGAACAAGTAGTCACTGCAAATGACAAAAGGAATAATAACCTTTTCATTTTAAACTCAGCTGAAAAATTACAAAATACTTAACCAGGAAATACACCTTCAACATTTAATTGAATAATATAGGCCTATGGTAAATATAAAAAAAAAAAAAAGAGTAATCATTTTCCACAAAACAGATATTTCCTGTAGTGAAGGAATGCTCATTCATTAATGCAAAAGCAAATATGCCAACATAAGAAAATATACTGAGCTCCAAAAGCAACCATAAGTTACTTATTTAGCAGTAGTACCAACATAAATGTGCAATGTCAATGAGGTAGTGCAATGGAAAAGGTGATGGTCAAACGCACCTGCATATATCACATATCATTTTCACTCTCCTTCTCCAGCTGAGTCACTTTTTCAGCCCACTCACATGGATTAAATGCTACAATGATCCCATTTCCATGTATTCAGTCACCATCGACAGCCGAGGAGGCTTTGTGCAGGCACCAAGGAATAAAATAACTGCAAAAAAATGTATTATTTTCTTCATATCACTACACTACAATTATTTCTGATATGAACATCAAAAGAAAAATATTGAGTGTTTTTTTCCATTCACAAATCCTATAGTGAAAAGAAGAAAAGAAAAGAAAAGAAAAAGTCAATCGCATGGACAAGAACAAAGTGGAGGAGGGGAAATATAAGAAGCTATGATTGCAAATAGATCAATTAAGACAAACCTTAGAATAGATACCTCATTGCAGAAGTCTTTGATGTTCTCAACAGTTAAATCTTGTTCAAGAAAAACTTTAATGGCAACATCTGTCCCATTCTAAATGCCACGAAAAACTTCTCCAAAAAACCCTAGGAGATTCAAAAAAAAAAAAAAAAAAAATTCTAAAAGTCAAGTACCTAACACACGGGTGGATAAGAATCTTGTGTTTCATAAATTGTTTTTTAACCCCTTAATTTTTAGAAGATAAAGTTCTTTCCTCCCCTTCAAGTTTTTTTCTTTTTTTCTTTTTTGTTTTTTATTTTTTAAAAATAGATCATTAAGAGTTTTATAAAAATAACACCAGATCAAAACCTTAAATGATTATAGTCTCATTGGCAAAGCTAAAGCCAATTTTTGACTAATTACAGGACCATTTTGTCAAAAAAAATTTTGGCTCTTAGATTTGAGGAGGGATTTGTTGGGATTTTTTTGGGACTTGAGAGAAGTTCAATGTGGCAGGTTTCATAGAAGCTATGGATTAATGCAAATATAGATAGGTATGCATGAAGGTCGATAGATGGATCAACATATGCTCATTGTGTAGTTGAGGGTTTCCATGCTATACAACCCAGGCAAAGTAGTTTAAACAAACTGTCTCTGTATGTATATATGATTTTGTCTTTGTAAAAGAATACTGTTTCTTCAATAAACTCTCCCTTCTTAGCTTATCATTTATACATTGATTAGGTTCTTTAATCACCAAACCAAATCTTCATCAACTGAATCAGAACTCTCTATTATTTGTTTCTTACTACCAAAAAATGTATCAACAACTCCAATCGAGATGGAATAAATTTCTTTTCCTACTTTTTGCTTCTTTTTCCTTTTTTCAAATCCATAACTATAACTATACAATAAAAAAATCCACACAAATTCACAATCCACAATGTTTTCAGAAATTAGAGCACACAAGAATTATAGATTTTCCATTAAAGCACATAAATTAGAGACTGTTAGGTCCCTTAGTCTTGTCAATCCCGCGAACAAACTTGAGTTGTTGAGTTGTAATTTTCCATTATGTTTTATGCTCCTCGCTCGAGCGAAGAGTGCGTCTGTTAAAAAACCTGAGAGTGATGAATATACGTTCGAGCGCAGGTTGCGTGGCTCGAGCGAAGCCACTTATGGAAATCACGCGAGATAAGCTCCTTGCTCGAGCGAGAGAGTCTTCGGTCGAGCGAGCTTCACTGTCCCAAATTTCTATAAGTATTTGTTTTACTCCTAAACTAGGATTAGGTTTTTGAGATCTACTTTAAGGTTTTCTAAGGTTTTCTTTGAGAATAGTTTTCTAGTTTTCCTTGATATTTTTAAGTGGGTTTTAAACCTATGATCTGAGATACATACATCAAGGAGTTTGTTTCTTCATAATTAAGAGTGTTCTTCAATGGAATCTGGAGATTCAAGCGTGGAGCATCAAAGGAGTTTGATACTGTGCGTGATCGTTGATTCGACATTAGAGGTTATGGATTCAACTTCATACTGATAAATTCCAAGACAAAGGCTGTGGTGAAAGAGTTACAGAAGGTTTGAAGACAAATTTGATGCGTTTGGTAATTTGTTGGTTATCTTTGTAATCTTTCTTTCTTCAGTAGTGGATTGATTAGTGGCGTTTCGCCCGTGATTTTTTTTTATCACAATTAGAGGTGCTTCAATTGTGATTTTTCCACGTAAAAATCATTTGTGCCGATTTATTGTGTTTCGAAAAACAACAATCTAAACCACTTTCGTAAGTGCTTGTTGATTTAGATTGTGTGTTTTGAATAATTGGGAATTGGGGGAATTAAATCTTTATCTAATCACGAATCACTTAGGATTTTCAATTAGTATCAGAGCAAATCACTCTTTGTTTTTATCAAAACTATAGGAGTGTGATTTTGTGTGATTGGTGATATGGATTCAATTCGTGAAGGCAACTCGACCCATAGACCTCCTTTACTTAATGTACAAACTATTCTTATTGGAAAGCTCGTATGAGAGCGTTTTTAAAATCCATCGATGAGAAAGTTTGGCACTGTGTGATCTATGGGTGGAGTGAACCTATTGTCATCATTGACGGCATTGATATTCCCAAACCCCTTGATAAATGGGACGCAACCGATTATCAAAACTCGAGTTGGAACAGTAAGGCTCTCAATTGCCTTTTTTGCTCCGTCACACCTGAAGAGTTTCGTCGTATCTGCACGTGTGAGGTAGCAAAAGAGGCTTGGGACATTCTTGAAACGATTCACGAAGGTACTACTTCTGTTAAAAGGTCAAAACTTCAACGTCTCACCTCTGCCTTTGAAACCCTTTTTATGCGCGATGATGAGACGTTTGATGATTTCTATGCAAAACTTAGTGATATCGTGAATTCCTGTTTCACACTTGGTGAAAAAATCCCTGAAGCTAAAGTTGTTGGTAAAATTTTGAGGTCATTACCCGAGAGGTTCCAATCAAAAGTGACAGCTATTGAGGAGGCTCAGAATGTTGATACCCTCAAGCTTGATCAGTTGGTTGGAAACCTACAGACTTATGAAGCCCACCAGATTTCTAAGAAAAAACAAAAAGATAGTGTGGCTTTCACTAGTGCTCATAAGACTGCAAAAACTCCTGAGACTGAGTTTGATTTGGAGTCTTAGATGACGGCTATGTTTACTAAAAAGTTCAAAAAGTTTTTAAAGAAAAAGAAGCCTAATTTCAGAGACCCTATTTCAAAAGACAAGAGTAATGATAAACCCAAAATTCTTCCACCAAAACTTGCTCCAAAAACTGAAAAGAATATTGTAAAGGGGCAAGGGGTCAAGTGTTATGAATGTCAAGGGTTTGGTCATATTGCCCTTGAATGTCCTTCGAAAAAGAATCGGAAGAAAGTCTACACAGTAACTTGGGATGATGAAAGTGGGTCGGAGCAAGAACCCGAAGAAACTGAATCTGGTGAAGACGGGGATAGTGCTTTCATGGCATTTTGGTCCACTTTCACACAACCTCTTCCGAAGCCGGTGGAATTTGCTCGTGGTCAGAATCTGTATCATGCTCCCACCTTTGATGGGAATAATTTCTTGTATTGGAAGATCAAAATGAGGGCATTTCTGAGAGCTTTTGACCTAGAAAGCTGGCAAGCCATTGAAGAGGATGCTGAAAGTACTGACAATTTGAGCAATCAGAGAGTCCTGATTACTATTCGTGGACCAATTTCTGATGAAGAATAGCAACGGGTTGCTCACTGCACAAAGGCTAAAGATGCATGGGACATTCTGAGCCAATTTCATGAAAATGGAGATTCATCTTCACCACCATCTATCACCTTTCCTACCTTAGTTGCTCGACTGGATGAGGTCAAGGAGAATGAGGAGCAAAAAGAAAATGATGAATCATCAGAAGACAATGATGAGATTAATGGTGATGATCTACAACAAGCTTACGACAAGCTTTACGAGGAATCTCTGAATTTGTCCAAAATCAATGACAAACTCACTCTCAAGCTCAAAGCATGTGAAAGCGAGAATGTCAAGCTAAAAGGAGAACTTGTAATAGCAAAGCAGAATGCCATCAAGATCTCTAGTGACAGGCAAGACCTATGTGGGAAACTTCTATCCTGTGAAACTGAAAGGAATGAACTTCTAAAAGTGTATTCCACATATGAAGAGAAGCTTGAAAGTCTTGAGATGTCACAAGTTACATTGGAAGAGATGGTTTGTCATAAAGATAAAGAACTCCGAATTGCTAGAGCCACAATTGCCACGTGGAACAAAGGTTCAAAATCATTAGAAGACATCATCGGGTCTCAACAAATGGGTTGTGACAAAAGTGGGCTAGGCTATGGTAATGCAACAGCTCATAAGGAACAGGCCTCTACATCACATGACCTGAAGACTTAAGCAAAGGGAAAGCTGAAGATACACCAGGGTGATCCCTCTCTTCATCTACCTAACGGAGGAAAGATCAACAAAAAGGAGGTAAAACCAGTCTTATTTGTCATCATTGTGGTAGGTATGGCCACATTCATCCTTATTGCTTTGAATTGTTTGGTAATGTGTCTCAAAAGGGTAGAAATTCGAATACTTTTTAGGTTAGGAGACAACCTTACATGTCTAGGCGGAATACCAAGATTCACGAGAGTGTTCACAACGCTAAGACATTTACCAAGACCGCCAAACCTGATTTTGTTAAGACCAAAAAGATTTGGGTGAGAAAAGATGATTTGACTTGTTTAGTTGTTCACACTGCTCTAAAAGCACGTGACTCACACATGTGGTATCTGGATAGTGGGTGCTCTCGTCACATGTCAGGTGACAAATCCTACTTCACCTCCCTTGAAAAATATGAAGGTGGAATTGTTACCTTTGGAGATGGCGGCACTTCTAGAGTCATTAGTAAGGGCTCTATAAGTGTAGCTGGTCTTCCCAAGCTTGAAAATGCTTTACTTGTTGATGGTCTTAAAGAAAATCTTTTTAGCATTAGTCAAATGTGTGATTCCCACCATGAAGTATTGTTTTCAAAAAATAAATGTGAAATTTTGGATAAAAAGGGAAATACTGTCTTGCATGGGGTTCGCACATCTGATAACTGCTATGGGATTGTTATTACTAATGATCTCACTTGTCACTCAGCCATCATAAATAACATTGATTTGTGGCATCAAAGATTAGGTCACATGAATTTCAAAGACCTAACTAAGATAGCCAACAAAGAGCTTGTGAGATGAGTACCTAAACTGGGTAAGAATCTGAACAATGTGTGTGGACCATGTCAACTTGGGAAACAAACCCGTGCCCCTCATAAAATGGTGAACAGTTTTACAACCAAACATCCTCTTGAATTGGTTCACATGGACTTAATGGGACCTACTCGCACTGAAAGCATAGGAGGTAAAAGATACATTTTTTTAACTGTTGATGATTTTACTCGATTTTCGTTTAAGGGAAAAATCTAATACGTTTGATGCTTTCCAGGCCTTAGTCCTTAAAATCCAAAATGAACAGGGTGTTTCCATTAGGCGTATCATAAGAATCCGAACTGATCATAGTCGTGAGTTTGAAAACAGTTCATTTTCGGATTTTTGTGATATGCATGCAATCAAGCATGAATTTTCTGCACCTATTACTCCATAACAAAATGGAGTGGTTGAGAGGAAGAACATGGTTGTTCAAGGGATGGCTAGGGTCATGCTTCTTAGTAAGAAACTTCCTCCAAAGTTCTGGGCTGAAGCCCTAAATACTGCTGTTTATGTCATAAATCACGTGTATTTAAGGCCCAGCACTTTACAAACTCCACATGAATTATGGAAGGGATTGAAACCTACTGTAAAATACTTTAAAACTTTTGAGAGTAAGTGTTACATTTTCAAAGATAGAGAGCCTTTGGGCAAATTTGACTCTCGAAGTGATGAAGGTATTTTTCTAGGGTATTCAACCACTAGTAGGGCTTTTCGAGTCTATAACCTGCGTACTTCTTTAATGGAATCAATTAATGTGGTTATAGATGACACATGTTCCCCTACTACAGCAACAAATGAGGATGAATATGGTGAGTCTCTAATCCTGGATATTGAACCACAAAGTCAAAAAGAAGCTGAGGTCCAAGCACAAGAAGTTGAGATAGCACCATTTTCTCAAGTAAGTCAGAGTCCAAAGAGTGCACAAAGAGACACCACTTCTGATGCTTCTATCACCGCAAGTCCTGAGTTCAAACCATCAACAAGGGTGAAACTGACTCATCCAGCTCAACAGGTGATGGGAAGTGTATCAAATCGAATGAAAACCTGAAGACAAATTCAGAATGAGGTATCACATGTGTTATGTTTCATTAATTGAACCTAAGAATATTAAAGAGGCCTTACTAGATGATAGTTGGGTGAATGCTATGCATGAAGAATTAGGTCAATTTGAACGTAACAATATTTGGACTTTAGTTCCTAGACCTAGAGACATGAATGTGATAGGTACCAAGTGGATCTTTAAAAATAAATCTGATGAGAATGGTAATGTGATTAGAAATAAAGCCAGGTTGGTTGCTCAAGGTTACACACAAGTAGAGGGTGTTGACTATGATGGGACGTTTGCCCCAGTTGTACGTCTCGAATCTATTTGTATTTTACTTGGTGTTGCATGTTTTCTTGGTTTCAAATTGTATCAAATGGATGTGAAAAGTGCCTTTCTGAATGGGTACTTGAAAGAAGAGGCTTATGTTGAGCAACCAAAAGGGTTTGAGGACCCTAAATGTCCTAATCATGTCTACAAGTTAGACAAGGCTTTGTATGGGTTGAAACAAGCATCTCGGGCTTGGTATGATAGACTTACTACCTTTCTTCTTGATAACGATTTTCAAAGGGGTAGTGTGGATAAGACTTTATTTGTGAAACATACTAAGTCTCATATTCTTGTTGCTCAGATTTATGGTGATGATATTGTGTTTGGATCCACTGCTGATCATCTTGTGAAATATTTTTTGGATTGCATGACACATGAGTTTGAGATGAGCATGATGGGAGAGTTGTCTTATTTTTTGGGTCTACAAATTAAACAGTCTCCTTCGGGAATATTTGTTTCTCAAACTAAGTATGCTAAAAATCTTGTGTCAAAGTTTAGTCTTGAGTCTGCCAAACATGCATGCACTCCTATGAGCACCAATCTTCACATTTCCAAAGATTCCTTTGGTATTGATGTTGATCCTACCCTTTATAGGAGTATGATATGGAGTTTTCTTTACCTCATAGCCAGTCGTCATGATATTGCTTTTCAGTGTAGGTGTTTGTGCCCGTTACCAAGCCAGTCCTAAAGAGTCTCATCTTCTTATTGTCAAACGTATCATTAAATATGTTAATGGTACATTGGGGTATGGGGTTTGATTTTCTACTGATACTACAGCTGAAATTACTGGTTTTTCTGATGCCTATTGGGCAGGGTGTGCTGATGATAGGAAGAGTACATCTGGGGAGGTGTTTTTACCTTGGGAATAATTTGGTTTCCTGGCATAGTACAAAGCAAAATGCTATCTCTCTTTCGGTTGTTGAGGCTGAGTACATCGCTGCAGGGAGTTGTTGTGCACAAATGCTGTGGATGAAGCAAATGCTTCATGATTACGGGATAAAACAGAACACTCTTACTCTTTTCTGTGATAATACAAGTGCCATAAACATTTCAAAAAATCCTGTCCAACACTCTCGCACCAAACACATTGACATTCGTCATCATTTTATTCGAAAGTTAGTGGAAGAAGGCCCTGTTGTTCTTGAACATGTACCCACTGAGCATCAAAAAGGTGATATTTTTACAAAACCCCTTGATCTTCTTCGGTTTGAGTTCCTTAGAAAGACCTTGGGTGTCATGCTCGATCACTAGAGTGTTTCTTGTTTATTGAGTGGGTGTGAGTGTTTGGCTTTATGTGTGCTTGGATGCTATAATCTCATTGTCATTGATTCCTGTCATCTTTGCATCTAGAAATATATGAATACTGCTCATGTTGCTTACAAGATCTCATTCGTCATTGTTCATAGCTCATTCTAAATGTCCATGCTCTTTTACTTCATGATCTCATTCTGTACACATCCTTGAGATAAACTGTTGCAGGGGTTTCCACACAAGTGATCAAAGTTCTCTATGGACCACTAACAGTGTTTCGTGTACTTTTTCAAAGGAATTAACCTATACTAGTATATCATGGGTGATGTTGAGTCTCTTAATCATCTACCATCATTTTTCACTTCCACGGTTTTTCCCTTAGTTCATTGAAGTCCGGGCATTAGGAAAAGGCTACCTCAGAAGCACCAATCAGGCCATCATTTTTTATTTCATTCTTCTTTGGTTTGGTCTCCATACTCTTGAGCGTGCATGCCACCAGTAAATGCCCACAAGAAAGAAAAGTTTAAAAAAAAAAAGGAATCATTGATTGAGGGGGAGCCTACACGTTTACTCAACAAATACCCCGTGATTCCTAGTGGTTTGACTTTTCTCTGTGATATTCAGTTACTCTTGCCGGAGGTCCAGCCATCCGATCACTATGAGGATTAACTCTAGTTCTGTGGCCTCTCATGGATTGCACACACACACATCATTTTTGTGAGCTCTCATGTTGGTTTCTGAGTTGTACATTCTCTTGTAGCTTATAATCATTGATTATATTTTATCTGATTTGCGCATGATTATTTGCTTCATATTGTCAAAATTGCAAGTTTGTGGGCTTCATGGTTTGTAGATTATTTCATCTCAGTATCACCTTCATGCTATTGTGCTCACTCACTTGTGTTTCAGGTTCCACTTCATAGTGTGAGTATTGGATTTTTGCTCAAAAAGTTTTTTTTATATCTTTTGTTTTTTTTTTTCTTCTTCGCTTGAGCGAAGGAGTGCTCGCTCGAGTATGCTTCTGCTGTTGAGTTAGACCTGAGAGCGTGCTTTTTAGGCTCTTGCGACAAGATCTTGGCTTGAGCAACCCCATGTGCATAAGTGTTCTCGCTCGAGCAAGAGAATCTTCACTCGAGCGACCTGTCGTGGTTTAAATGCTGCTACTGCGTCTCTTCACTTCAGTTTTGCCCCTTTAGCTTCGATTGTTGTCTCTATCACTCTCATTAGGCAATTTCACTTCCATTGTTGCTTCATCCCTTGGATTTCACTCACTTTGGGGGCGTTTGTCTTTATTAGTCCTGCATCTTCATTATTGGTAAGTCATTTTGTTTTATTTTCTTTGTTTTTCTTCGGTTTGTGTGTTGCTTTGGTTTAGTTGTGTCTATCTAGGGTTCCTCATGCATTCTGGTTTACTATCTCTCTATTGCATCTTGGTTTAGTGGTATTGGACCATTTTTACTAGGTTTTTTAGTTAGGGTTTAAAATGGGGCTTTATTTTTTCATTTTTTTGTCCTGTGTTTCATATGTTCATTAATGTGGTCTATTTGATTTGTATGGATGTTGCTTCTACAGTTCATTTCCTTCATTCATTGTTATATCTGTGCTTGTTGATGTTTAACCTAGCTCTGTTTTTTCATGTCATTTATATTCTGCTAAGGTTATGAGTTTTATTTTTTTTCACACTGATGGATTACTAATGTCTTTACTGTGCTCTTTTGTTTGGATTTGGGGATTTCTACTATTTTCATTGGGTGTCTTGTGTTATGGGTTGTTGGGTTTTCTCTGTGATTGTCTTGCTCTTGTGGGTTGTTTAGTCATGGCTGAGCCCTCAAAGCATCGTAAAACCACTGTGTCTCGCCCAAGTTTCAACACTGAAAAATTTGAGTCCAAAGAAAAGTCCAAACTGTTTAAGGAATTTTATGTCTCCAGGAAAGTTCATCTTGAAAGGAATGTCCTTTCTAGTGCATTTGGGTTGCTCCCTATCCGCTCGTTGTTTGACTATTTAGGGGGTGATCAAGTTTTGGTTTTTTTAAGGCCTCAAAATCTCAGTTTAGTCCGTGAATTTTATTGCAACATGCATTCTATTCGCAAAGAAATTCCTTCTTCATTTAGCACTTGGGTTAGGAAGAAATCTTTAGACATCACTAGCGACGTGTTTCGGTTGTTTCTTGGTCTTCTAGAAGTCCCAGATTTTCATTTTCCTCTCCTTACTTGTACTGGTGTTGATTTTGATCGAGTTGCGTCTGAGCTTTGTGGTTTTTCCCGGACTTGGATTGCCAGGGCGCTCATTCAACAAAATGAGTTTATTCTTAGGTTTCGTCTTCTTAATATCATTGTTTGTGCTAATCTTCATGTGACCACTCATTCTTCTCACATTACCCAAGATTAGGGTTATGTGTTGTATTGCATCGATCACAGGCTTCCCATTGACCTACCGGCCATGATGGTTTCCAAAATGATTGCGGTTTTTGAGGGTCGCAAGTCTTTGGGTTTGCCGTATGGGTGTTTTCTCACTCGCTTTCTCTCTTCTCTTGGTGTTCCCACTCTTGATGATGATGAGTTTGCCTGTCCTATTAAACCCATCACCAAGTTAACAGTTTCTTAGAGTCAAGCACATGTTAGGGGGGGTGTGTCGGGAGTTGGGATGTCTGATACATGTGATGATCCACTTGCTGAGGAGGAGTTGGATGCAGCCCCTGCTGGTGCACCTGATCTGCCTGAGATGCATCCTAGGTCATTTCATGGCTAGCTACAGCAGTTTGAGCAGTCGGTCACTCATCACCTTGCTCAATTGGATGCCCGACTCGATACCCTTGACGGCCGACTTGATCAGCAGAGCACTATGCTTGCTTAGATTCTTTCTATGCTTTAGATGCAGCAGCTGCCACCTCCATCCGATTCCTAGCTTTTGACTCTTTGGTTTTTTTGGACAACTTTTGTTATTTACTTGGATAGTTTTTATTATGGTGTATATAACTATTTCTTTTGCCTCTCCCGGACAAAAATGGGGAGTATTTGGTTCGGTATTTTTGGTTCATTGGGCTATATATATTTTTGGGGGTAATGTATATGGGATACTTATGGTGTTTTTTGCAGGCAGCATTAGATTAGTTTTTGGGTTTTATAGATGTTGATATTTGAGTTTTTATGTCTTGATGGTTTTTTATGTTGAATAATAATTCTCTCTATATTTCACTTGTGTAGATTTCCATCAAGATTGTCTTTATAGTTGGTTTGTTTTTCATTGAGCTGGTTTGTTTAGTTAGTACGTTTGTTTAGGACATTGTGTTAGAAAGTTTTGTCCGGGGAATTGACAAAAGGGGAGATTGTTAGGTCTTTTAGTCTTGTCAATCCCGCGAACAAACTTGAGTTGTTGAGTTGTAATCTTCCATTCTGTTTTATGTTCCTCGCTCGAGCGAAGGAGTCCTCGCTCGAGCAAAGAGTGCGTCTGTTAAAAAACCTGAAAGTGATGAATGTACGCTCGAGTACAGGTTGCGTGGCTCGAGCGAAGCCACTTACAGAAATCACGCGAGATAAGCTCCTCGCTCGAGCGAGAGAGTCTTCGCTCAAGCGAGCTTCACAGTCCCAGATTTCTATAAGTATTTGTTTTACTCTTAAACTAGGATTAGGTTTTTGAGATCTACTTTAAGGTTTTCTTTGAGAATAGTTTTCTAGTTTTCCTTGATATTTTTGAGTGGGTTTTAAACCTATGATCTGAGATACATACATCAAGGAGTTTGTTTCTTCATAATTAAGAGTGTTCTTCGGTGGAATCTGGAGATTCACGCGTAGAGCATCAAAGAAGTTTGATACTGTGCGTGGTCGTTGATTCGACATTAGAGGTTGTGGATTCAACTTCATACTGATCAATTCCGAGACAAAGGCTATGGTGAAAGAGTTACAGAAGGTTTGAAGACAAATGTGATGCATTTGGTAATTTGTTTGTTATCTTTGTAATCTTTCTTTCTTCAGTAGTGGATTGATTAGTGGTGTTTCGCCCGTGGTTTTTTTTTTTATCACAATTGGAGGTGCTTTAATTGTGATTTTTCCACGTAAAAATCGTTTGTGTCGATTTATTGTGTTTCGAAAAACAACAATCTAAACCACTTTCGTAAGTGCTTGTTGATTTAGATTGTGTGTTTTGAATAATTGAGAATTGGTGAAATTAAATCTTTATCTAATCACGAATCACTTAGGATTTTCAGAGACTATTCCAATTAGGAACACAGAAAATCACAATTAGGGCAAACTATATTCTTCCATTGAAATCTGTGTCTCTGTGTGTGTGTGTGTGTGTGTGTGTGAGAGAGAGAGAGAGAGAGAGATAGAAATTAAGAGTTTCAAAGAGAAACAGAGAGACGGTGGAGCTCACCTTAGTAGACGATGGTGCAGATGGTGGTGGTAGTGGAGCTTCGAAATCGAAACCGATCTGAATCTTTGCGAATGATAAACGTTTAGAGAGGGTTGAGAGAGAGAGAGAGAGAGAGAGAGCTCACCTACCTCGTCGGTACAGATGGTGGTGGTGGTAGAGCTTCAAAATCGAAATCGAAATCAAAGATTCAGATGAAATCGAAATCAAAGAAGGCGTGAGGACTCAGATTCAAAATAGGCTTTGAAATTGAGAGAGAGAGAGAGAGAGAGAGAGAGAGAGAGAGAATCACCGAAACATAAATTTTGAAATCGAAATCGAAATCAAGAGAGATGAATCGATAAACAGATTCATTGAGGGTTATTCAAAATCGAGACATTCTGTTTAGAGAATCAAAATCTAAATTAGAGCATTCTGTTTCGAGAGAGATGAATCGATAAATAGATGAGTGAGTAAGAGATTCGAAATTTTTACAAAGGCATTCTACTGGAAGAGATTAGGGCATCTGTTTAGAGAGAGAGAGCAAACGAGAGACTGATGAGTGAACGAATTCACTAGCTTGCCCATATAGGGGAGAGGACATTTGAAGGCGCTTCTAAACGCTTTCAAATATTGAAACGGTGCCTTTTCAATATTAACAAAAAACGAGGTTTAAAAAATGCCGTTAAATATGACAAAATGTGACGTTTTATAAAACGCCGTTAAATAAACGTCGTCAAAACTCATAATTCCTCTAGTGTCAACTCAAAATTTTTGGAACTGAAACGTGCAAAAGCTTACTAGATGATATGAATTCAAAGAATGGAGCTTCTGATGCAAGATTTGAATGACCAAAAATAGATCCTAGATTCAATTTTTCTACTTTTTTAGAAGCATGAAAGAGGATTAAGTGTGGAAGTAGGTTTGAAAGGCGCAAATATTATGATTTCATAGGAAACCAACTTCCACACTCAATCCTCTTTAACATCAAATTATTGAGGGAGCAGACAATTATTGTGTCAAAAAGTATGTGGAAGATTCTAGTTAATGCCCTTTTCATTTTCTGATTATATTTCAGAGGGTGAAACAGTTTATCTGATAACTTCAGCTTGTTATGAGTTTGTTTACAGTTCTGTCATTCCATTGTTCCATCACAAGGGAATACGAGCCTCATGCTGCGTAAGGAGCGAAAATTCCCGTTTTTACTCATCGCAGGACTAATGCCTAAGATGCAACATTCCCTCAACTATGAATTTCTAATCTCCTACAGAAAGCAGCTAAAATGGTAAAACTGTGCTGTCAATTTGACAATACTTCAAATTAAGTTTCACATTTATAATTTCTCAATTTAAATAGAAGAAAAATACCAAAGTCCAAATGCTTACAACATGAACAGCTGTTGCAGAGATCCTATTTCGTTAGGAATTGGACCTGAGAAATCGCAACCAACCGGGAGTCTGAGATGCAAGAAGCAATTGGTTTTTAACAACACATATATCCATCTGAGTAATCAGCCACCATACAACAACAATCAAAATTTTCTTACAGGTTTGATAGCTTTGTCAAATCTCCAATTGATACAGGAAGAGAACCTGTCAAGCCCGGGTTGAAAGATGGATCCCTATAGGCAGAAACTAATAGTCAGAACTCAATTTTAACAATTCTTATGAGAGAACAAATAAATAAATAAATAACAACAACAATTTCAAAAAGCTATTAATAATAAAGTAGGGACACTAGTGTCCATGCAGTGTTTTCTACCACGCCAATCAGGCATTTTAAGTAACATGAACTGTAGCACCATTCTAGAGTGTCACTATTAGTATTTTGAATTAGTGATGTGAAGTAGTTAGGGAACTAACAAATGTGTGTGAAGACATAAAATATAAATTCCATTCTGGGAACATAGCTAATATGTACTGGATATATATAGAAGTCAACAAGGAGCACTGATTGTTGATCAAGAATGGTGATCTTTGAAAAATCCAAAGGAGTATAGTAGTCCAGAATGAACAATGGTAACTGAATGATGCTTCATTAAATAAAACTGTATCCATTCATGGAAGCAAAGGGACAGTGAAAATAGAAGACCTACAGAGTCAGTAATTCAGACAACGATCCAATGTCTCCGGGCAGCTGACCAGTCAAATTCATGCTCGCTAATGTTTTGGCATTAAAACTGATAGTTAACCTCAATTCAGAAAATGCAGAATAAGGAACTCTCCTTAAGCATTTAAAAGGAAAAAAAAACACAATGGCGACTTACATAGCTGTCACACGTGAATTAGTGCACTGAATTCCTTCCCAATTATTGCCACATGGATCTGACCCAACCCAACTGGGTGGTGTGTTCTGCCAGGCAACTTTGAGAGCGATTATAGCAGCATCTATATCATAGAAAAAATAAAATTCCAGAGTTATATTGCCCAAACAATCACAAGATGAAAATATTGCAAGGGGAGAACCCCAATTTTTTTATTAGGATTCAGGACAACCATAGCTTGGGACAGGATAAACCAACAGCAGCCAATAATCTATAAGCAGAAGGAACAGCTTTTCTGGAGCTCGCCCTCTTCTCAGATTTCACTTGACTAAATATTTTCTAGTTCAAGGAACTGCCTTGGTACTCATGTTACCACTTCTGAATCTGAATAACCAGAGACCATTTGATATTAAAGAACTCAGACATGAAAAGATTGTTTTTAAGTGACCCCACTTTTGAATAATCAAGACCATTTCATGTTTCAGTTAAAGAACTCAAACATCCAAGGTTGTTTCTGGCTCTGAGTGACCCCAAAATAGCATGCAAAATGAGAAAAGTAAACTCACCCAGAACGGTATATACCCAATTTACTGCCTCATGTGTAATAACCCGACCCTCCCATGTGATTCTGCTATATTTTAGTCTTTATTCTGTGCTTACAAATGCTTAATGTGAAACTGCATGAGAAATTAAGTTTAAGTATATAAATGTCTTATGAATCGAACCTATATCTGTTTAATAAGGAAAAGCATATGTTACAATTATAATGTTAAATCAGAAATTGGAAGCCCTAGAGGCTTAATTATCTGAAATTGATTATATATCTGTGATCAGCATAATTTTAAAGTAATATTAAGCATGTTTACGAAATTTCAATTTCGGAATGATTAAACGATTGAATTTTGTCCTATATGCTTTTATATATGAATCTATATAAGTTCAAGTCCTCTTAAGCTTGATCAAAAACTTGAAATAGCTCCAGGGGAGGAAAAACGAAAGAAGAGAAAAAGGAAACAAAGGCAAAGTCAACAAGGAAGGGAATTGGGATTAAATTAGGAGGATCTTTGAAATTTTCAAAGCTCAAGGTATGTTAAATTGATTGTCCATGAGAATTCTCCTTTCAATTGTGAAGAAAGGTTTGTTAGTTTCATATGTATGTTACTAGGGTTGTATTGGAGGGTTGTGTGTAATTTTTGGTGTCCTTACCAAGTTATGCTCATTAATTGGTTGTTTTTGGGATCTTTGTGTAGGATTTATACCTCAATCCTTGTTTTCCATGTCAAACCCATGAAAGTATATTTATGTAATGTGTGATGTGTTAATAAACATGAGGAACTTGAATTAAAAGATAGAATTTAGAAGGATTGTGACTTGAGTAAGCTTTTAATCATGTGTATTTTGTGATGCTCAAGTTCTAATTCATGTTATAGTGAAGTTGGGTCAAGATATTGCATTAATTTCAACTTGGTTTGCATGTAAAAATGAAGTGGTGTTGCTAATTGTTGGGTTGAAATTGAGCTGACCCAAAACAGGGACACGGCCGCTCGAGCGGAGGTCCCGGGCGCTCGAGCGGAGGAGGAGAAAAAAATGGAATTTGGGTACTGCAATTCAGCCGCTCGTGCGGTGAAGGGGGATCGCACGTGCGGTCCATGTTTGCTCGTGCGGAGGAGACTACCGTACGTGCGGCCCAGTTTGAAAATAATGTTTGTTTAATTTTGCATGCTCAACCCTCTAGTATTTTTAGAATATTTTTCTGATGATCGTACACTGGTTATAAATTCATGCGTAATTTAATGACTCAGGGAATGATTTCTTAATGATTTAAGGAGGAAAATGAACTATTGATTGTGCGCAGGACACACACCGGGAGGAAGTAACACGTCATCTCAACGCTGTGAGTAATAGTATCCTCAATGTTTCGTGATCCTGTTAATTACTATTGTTATTAACGTTATGTTGAACATGTGTGCTATTAAGGAACGGTATGAAATCATGGAATTGTGAACTATGAACCTATGGAAACATCGAAAGAATTGTGAAATATGAATCTCCGACTTGTGAATTTAAGAGGCCGAGGGCCGACTTGTGAATTTATGAGGCCGAGGGCCGATTTGTGAATTTGTGAACCTATTAGGCCAAGGGCCAATTTGTGAATTTATGAACCTATTAGGCCGAGGGCCAAGCTGTGAAATACGTTGTACTTATTATTAATAATTATTAGTAGTACTCTGTCAAACGCCAACTAACTATGTATGACTCTGATTAATAGTTGATGTGAACATTCTATTTTTCGTAAGTAAATTATGTCGTTTATTAATGAAGAAAGAGAACTTATGTTCATTCTGGAATAATGGTTTTGGTGTAACTATGAAAGCATACCGTGTTGCTACTAATGGGCCTGAGGCCGATCAGTTATAAATCATCGAGTATGGATATTTCTGAGGGATCAAAATAATTGGATAAGCTATGTGCATCCGTATGAGTCTGAAATAGTTCTGTTGTGTTACATATGGACCCGAGGTCATTCAGAACCTACGATATGAATGCAAAGGTTTAACGTTATTATATGCTCTCTGTAATAGTATGATTCGTATTCCGTTATACACGAGATAACTGTGTTAATCGGTAACTAAGTCATGAGAAGTTTATGTGCGCTATACCATAATGGAATTCTTAAGGAACTAAGGTTATTCTGTTTTTGTTTATCCGTTTCGGTTATGTTATGTTATGATATAATATGCATTGTTTGGTCCTTATGACCTAATGATATATTCTGGTATGGAACAAAGTGTTGTACGGAACTAAGTGCTACACCTTGGTGGGAGCCACCTCTAGAATCCGTGCGAGCCACCTCTTGAGTCCATACATAGTTATTTCTGGGCCAAAAGGCTGTTCTGTATATTTCTGGGCCGAAAGGCTGTTCTGTATATTTCTGGGCCGAAAGGCTGTTCTGTATATATTTCTGGGCCGCAAGGCTATTCTATATATATTTCTGGGCCGAAAGGTTGTTCTGTATATATTTCTGGGCTGAAAGGCTGTCCCGTTATTTCTGGGCCTATGGTCGTTTTGTATCTGAAGACCTATGGCTGTTCTGTACATGCTGGGCTTAAAACCACTCTGTTAAGAAAACTGGATCCATGGCTGTTTTGGAATAATTACAGAATGAAATCAATCATATGCCTCTGCAGTTTTATGCTTTATTGTTCAAGTTAAACCTTACATTATTTATGTACTATTATTCACTGAGTTTCACTCATTCTGTATTTTGTCTGTTTCTGTAGGTAATCAACCGAGAGGCCAGACCTAACCCCTAAGATTCGTCTCCCTCTTGTCCACCTCGGTGTGTCCAGGCACTAAATGAAGTCTGTGCATTTTGTAAAGTGTTGTTAGGTTTTTGGGGTTTATGCTTTGATCATCTTTCGTTAATATGTTTTGTCATACGCCCAATTATGGGCTGAGTCGATGTATGTGTGTGTATGTTTCCTGTATATTATTTATTTGATATGATGTTGTGATCTTGGCATAATAGTAATAGCTCAATGGAATAGAAGTTTTGGTTATCGGGTGCTTCCGTTCAGGCCTCATATGTACGTACATCAGATTTAGTGCCTGTTTCCGATTAGGTCATGCCCAAACTTTTAGGGGCGGGTTTGGGGCGTGACATCATGTCTCCAGGGCCTCCAAAAAGAGTTATGCCAGGGTTGCCGTTACGACTTAGTCTGGGAACAAAGAGCAATAACAATCTCGGAAACTCACCCAAAATGATATATACTCAATTCATCGCCTTGCATCCCCACAAGGGACCTCCATCAAAAGAAAAGACTCACCCTAAGGTTGTTTTGGATCATGGATTTATGTAAAGAAAAGAAATAGGGAGGGAAATGTGAATGAATGAATATAAGCTAATATTTTTCACATCTCCCTCATGTTTTCTTTATCCTCTACAAATCCCTATCCATGATCCAAACATAGCGTAAAGAATGTCATTATAGTTGGCTCACCCAAAAGAGTTAGCCAATGAGGGACATTTGGGTTCATTGCTCTTATTCATATACATACCCAAGACACCCATTCAAACTCAATACTCAATGCACACCAATGCTAGTTAGGAGTCAGGGTGATTACAAGAACTTACTGCTAAACAAGATAAAACATGGTAGCATATCTAGGACTTCTAGTTTTGGAAAGAAGTTAATGATTAGTAGGAATGCAACTATGTATTCCAGTTTGCATCCTTGCATGGTGAAAAGTATTCCCAGGCAAATTAGATAGCTTCAGAGAGAAGTAGCTTGTCATAACCAAGTGATGGACATAGATCTAATCCTTTGATTGATGAAGGTTGAAAGGATTAGGGGAAATGACAACATCCACCAGTGAATTTCAGTTTAGTTCTCATAATCAGAAACAATAGAAAACATAATTGCTTCTCCTTTTATGAAGAATCAACCCCACAATAAATGAGAAGGTGAGAAGAGAAAGAAACCAGAAAGAGTTCAGGCATATTCTATCCTAACATCAGCTAAAGAACTTTTGCATTTTCTGGAGGATCCATTAACTAACAAGCAAGGATGTATTCTTGTTTGTATTAATCAAGGCATGGAAAAGCTAAGAATAGAGATTGAAGCTCTCTTTTTGCAGATATCATTAAACACTAATATAACTAGTGATGCCAATAAACTAAAAGCTTGGACATAAGAATTGAACTTACCATCCTGAGGATTTGTAAACGCAGCCACAAGTAAAATTTGGACAGAAATAACCAGCAGAAAGACCTGAATTCTAGAACCCATTATTCAAGAAAGAACCATAGAAATTTCTTGAAACTCACTGAATTAAAAGGAACCACTTTGAAACCACCCAATTTCTTTTATTCTGTTTCCTTCTGTTCATTATTAGAAGTATTCAAGAGAAGAAATTTTCTTCATGTTTACCCATCTACTTGACTATTCAACATTCATATCTGCAATACATTAATACAACCATGTGTGGCCGCCACCAACTCATCCCAAATATCAAATAATATCCCATATATACAATTTGAGTTATTCAAATTAAGTGCAATACAACAACTACACACTATGACCTAATTTCCATCATCTTTTTTGCAAGAAAATATATATACATATATATATATAAAGACCCAGGTTACTTAAGGTTAATTGTTGGCACCTAAGTCAACAATATAAACTAATTGTTTTACCACATCGGAAGTTTGCATAGGTAATCTTTGGCTTATAAAGTACTACTACCATACTACTAATAAGTTACTTGCCCCAACAAGTAGTGGGGTGTGAGAATTTATAAGTAGGGAGTTCGTAATACCCTGTCCCACATCGGAAGTTTAGTGGGGGCGTTACTGTAAGAGAAAACCCACTAGTCTTGTTGATATTTGTTTGAGTCTTCCGCTTAAAAAAAAAATAAAAGATTCAAGGCACCATCAGCAAAATTAGGGACATGGGTAAGTTTTATTTTTCACTATAGATTAGTCAATCCGAAACTTTTTCTAAAGAAATCACTTAACTAATCATCGGTGGTGAAGTATTCAAACAAGTTGCCAATTGAAAATCATGTAAGACTTTCTTGATTGGGGGTTGTGCGGATGTAACGTAAGACATTTGATGAATAATTTAGTAAAATATATGAGATTCTGAACATTTTTCATATATATATGCATCAGTCTGCTGGGTCTATAGTTCCATACCTAAACTTGGAAAAGCTTTTCAATCTGTCAAAGAGGCTGCCCTTTCTCAAACACACAACATTTGTTTATTCATTTGTACAAAACCACCCCCCCGAGTCCGGATTCTCGGCCGCCCTACCCGGTAGCTCCCAAAAACGACGTCGTTTTGGGGGTTTTTTGTTTTTTGTTTTTTTTTTTCTTTCTTCTTCTTCGTTCTTTTTCTCTCTCTTCGAACCAAAGGGGAGGGGAGGGGAGAGGGAGAAGAGGGAGGAAGGAGAGGAAGAGGGAGGAAGGAGGAGGAGGAAGGGCAGGGCCAGACTGGAGGGGGCCATAACCACTGGGGGAGGAGGAGGAGGAGGAGGAGGAGGAGGAGGCGGAGGCGGCGGTGCAGTTGCTGCGGCGAGGCGACGAGGCGACGGCCGGCGGTGAGGCGGCGAGGCGACGAGCTGTGAGCTGCGACGGCGAGCTCGCAGCCTCCTCCTGCGATGGCGAGCCAGACGACGGCAATGGCCGAAAGAGAAGAGAGAGAAAGCAAGAACGAAGAAGAAGAAAAGAAAAAAAAAAAAAACTCCCAAAACGACGTCGTTTTGGGGGTCTGATGGAAACGGCCGTTGGAAATAGCGGCCGAGGATCTTGATTCCCCCCCCCCCGCTCTCTCTCTCTCTCTCTCTCTCTCAAGTTTTGTTTTATTATTTATTTAGAGGTTGTTTGGAGTGTCCTAAATAAGTGTACTTTTTGTCTTTTTGGACTAAAAATTTGAGGTTGAAAATATGGATGTTTGGGTTAACTTTTTGACTTTTTATGGAAAAATGTGTAATAAAAAATTATAAAAATTGATTTGTAGGGAAAAATTCGAATTGGGAATTGTGCAGCCGTAATTGTTGACTTTTGGTGAATAGTATTAACTTTTTAACTTTTTGAGTAACTTTTTGACTTTTTAGCTTTTTTGGGAATACCCAAACTTGGCCTTATTTTTTACATGTTATGAGTTGATTTGGGCATTACTACTATGCTTTTGTTTGATAAATAGGGTTGAAATTAGGTTGAAAATGAAGGGAATAGTAACTTGTTTAGGAAAATACTTGTTATCATATATTATAAATCTATAATTCAATATTATAAAAATCATAATTAAAGAAAAATATTGAATCATAATAAATATCACATAAGGTATAATATAATTCTTTAATCATAACTAAAATTTTTCCATAACTGAAATCACAATGTATTATAATCAAGGTTTTAAAAAGCGATCGCAACCGTTACGTAACGGTTGTGCTGGTTATCGCCACTTATTACGGTCGCTTTTACAGTGTGATTGAGATTCACAGGTGTGTCTGTCGTAGTGTGAGAACCCGAATATAAAAATTAAATAAATTATTAAATAATAATAATAGTACAATCTCAAATATTTTGATGGTGAATCTTAAAATGCAAATTAAATATTTGGAATGTCTTTTAATTAATTTTAAACCTAAAATAAATTTATGGTGAAAGTCTTTAATTAAGAGTTAAGATTTATTACTAAAAAGAAAATATATGTAGAGAGATTGGTGTGACTTGAACTCTAGACCATAAAGTTAATAAATAAGGCTCTTACCGTTTGAGTTGCATATAACTTATATATATATTTTGTATATTTATCTATTTATTTGACCTATGTGTGCCCACCACTAGTATAAAATAAAATAAACACAAGCCCTACCCCTTTATTTATTCACAACACTAGCAGCCCTAGCAGCCAGCCGTGGGTTTATGAAGGAAGGTGAGGGGTGATTCAATCATCAAGATTATTGTTGTAGCCAAGAAGGAGAGCTTTGTGTGTTTTGTGCCTTGTGGCCTCTTAGGTTTTCTTCTCTTCTTTCTTTGTTCTTTATCCTTATTCTATTGCTATTTAATTCATTGATGGAGAGGCTGTAGGCGTATGTATTTTGTGTCTATATATATATATACTGTTAAGAAATCTAAGGAGTTAAATTAATGTATAAAGAATGGGTGTAATTCTTAGTCCAAAAATTATGTACAGAATCACAAACTTTAAAAATCAAGAAACCATATCAAACGAATGAATTTTGAACTGAAATTTTACAGTAGATTAATTACATATTGAATTGCATATCTGAATTTTTTTCATAATTTTTTGGAGTCAAAATCCATATAAACTGATGCGTTCAAATCTGTCCAGAAAACTGGTTTTAAACAGCAAGTTCGGGAGTGTTGTTCTCTTTGGGTATAAATCTGAAAATTATCAAATCAGTGTCATTAGAACCGGTTATGAGTCTAGTTTGGTACGTTTTTGGCCTTGCATTGATTGCTCATGTATACTAAGAGAACCATTAATATTTTTAAAGTGCTCCAGAAAATAACCTGTTTAGATATAATTAATTGTAGATAATTATTTTGATAAGCAAATCAAGTGAAACCATTTGAGTTTGAAACTTAGGATATATTAGTTGATATCTGGAGGGTTTTATAATTTTTCGAACAACATGGAGTGGGTTTTTAATTTTCAAAGTTAGCGAATAGATTGGGAAAATTAGTTTAAAATTTTGTTTTATCTTAAAGTCACTTTTAATTAAGTTTCGATTTGAACCCATGTCTTGGGTGATTTTAGACCTTGAAGAAAATGAACTTAGGTAATATTTAAGAGCAACGGTGAGTTGCGTTGAGCCGTGTTAGTGCGCTTTAGTTTGGGGTTACTTAGTTCTTATTCTTTAGTATTTTTAAATTAGTAGTGATGTGTAGTTTTCATGCTTGGTTCAGGGCACTAGTTGGACTTTCATACCCTATTTGAGGATTATATTATTTCGTTTTCAGGTGAATAGTTTCATGCTACATATTTTTGTAAATGTTCCCCTACCCTGAACTGTTGGAAAATTAAATTGTTGTTTCATGACTAAACTGTTTTGATAAATTATTATATTATCAATGAAATCAAATTATTTTTGAAACATGTGTGAACTTGGCATACTGTAAACTATTTATTTTAGTCTCGTGTTTATAATGATGAACTACCATGTTTTGCGAAACTGATGTGTATTGATTATTGGGACCATATGTGTATTTAGTCCAGGGAAATTATTCCAGTGTGTGTGGTGACTCTGGCCACTAGGGAACAGATCCAGGTTGGGCCGTGATGACTCTAGTGCTCAACGATTGTAAGGAAAAGACCTAGGTTAAGTTAGGTGACCTTCAATCAGATCGTCTTAGAGAAAAGGTCTAGGTTGCCACCCTGAGGATGACTCTTAGTTCAGTATTGGATCCAACGGGGCTCATAGCCTTAAGAACTGTGTGGCATATTACTTGTTATTTCTTGCTACCCAGAAAATTATTGGTGTTTATGTTATAATCCGTTTTAAATGGAAAATGTCATTTATCATATTTTTGAGAGACATGAGTATTTTAACTGTTGAACTGTGAAACCTTTTGTTTTGAGACAAATTGTCTTTACCAAACTGTATGCCAATCTAGTTTCTGTGATATATATCTTATTTTGGAATTGATCCATGTTTTCAAAATTGTATATACTATCCATGTTGCTATTCACTGAGCTATCAGTTGACTTAGTTGTTTACCATTTCCAGGTGTGAGAAGGACTTAGAGTGGACTCATGGCATAGCGGGGACTCAATTGCATGGATCTCTAGGACATTCATTTATTTTGTTTTAGACTGTTATGTCAAGTTTGTGCATATTTATTTTTATTTTTATTGAGGTTCATTTAGGATTATTTTGGCATGTCGGCTGTTTATATCCCATAAGTTTGGATGGCATTGATTATAGTTGGTTTTGTCGTTTATACTTGCGGCATGTCACTGGATTGAGCTTTGGTATTTATTAATGGACTATTTTATAATTATTCAATGTGTTTATGGATTCGTATTTAGGCTTACGTGTGCTTTGGGCTAAAGCCCTGTGGGCCACGACCGGTCATACTCGGGTTTGGGGTGTGACACGTAGCGGCTGCTATAGTGGTTGTAACGGTGCCGTAACAGCCGTAACGGCCTGTTACGCACTGTTATGTAACGGTTCAGAACTGTTTCTTTCGAAAAAACACAAAAAAAAAAAAAAAAAAAAAAAAAAAAAGGTTAAAAATGGAAGAAGATGGATAGAGAAGAGGGAAAGAGAGAAGATGGAGGAGCAAGAGATAGAAAGAGAGAAGAGGAAAGATGAAAAACATGTTATTGATTTGTTGAAATTGTAAGACCTATACCATTCTATTTAGCTGCTATCACTCAACCAATTTGTTTGTGTGTGTTTATCTATATATTGTTTGAAAATAATAATAATAATAATAATAATAATAATAATAATAATAATAATAAATATGGTCATTATCTATTTGACTTGGTTAAAATATGTATATATATAATAGTTAGTGATTGATTTTTTATATAATATAAAGTCATTAATTATTAAAATAAAATGTAAAAAACTCAATTTATAGTGATTTAAAAATATGAAATATATTGAATCATACTTAAATTTTTTTAAAATTGATCAATATTTATTTTAAACCCAATAAATATGATCATGAGAAAAAAAAATATGCGTATCGGTAAGTTTTTTTCAAATTGTACGAAAAATAAAAAAATTCGCGGTTTCAGTTACCGCAACCGTTACGCTACGGCCTTTACATCCCGTAACCGCAACCGCAACCGCTTTTCAGAAACTTGATTATAATTAACAACACAATATATCATAATCATTGACTCAAGGTCATAATCAAAGATACATATGGCACACAACTTAAAAACAATGTAGACTTTCCCAAGTTAAATTTGATTTGAAAAGCTTAATTAGCTTTAAAAGGTATTCAAATTTGACTTGTTTTTTTTTAGTGAATAAATTTGACTTGTCCACCAAACAAATTAATCTTATACGAATATTTAGGACTTGGGTTCGAATAACTTAATTTGTTTGACAGTCTTACTCTTAATTGAAATGCAAAAATCAAAAAACATGTTCATTAAGTGCACGGAAACAGCACTAGCGGTGGCTTAGGTAGAAAAATAAGGCTCCGTTTGGTTTATTTTTAAAATAATTTTTTTGAAGAAAAAAATTAAAAAATAATTTGATGAAAAAAAATAAAAAATAAAAAATAAAAAAATATTCATTAATTTTTTGGGAAATTACACTCCAGTGGAGTTTTTACAAAATATTTATAAATTAATGAAAAAGTTTATAAATTTAATTATTAAAATGCATCATTCATTTGAATTTTTTTATTTTTTTAGTTTTTGAAAAAGTACTCTAATAAGTAATTCTCTCTTATTTTTTTCATATTGTTTGACCTTTTTCAGGTGAAAAAATATTTTTTAAAATTAAAAAAAAAAAACCTTCTTAGTGCTTACTCTTATGCAACTAATTTATATTTTTTTGGAATAATTTCAGAAAATTGATTCTAAAAATAAAACCAGACAGAACCTATGCAAATTAATAAATTTTATAATTTTTTTATTTATCAATCCGACACTTATTATATTATAAAAGATGATCATATTTCAAATTTCATTAATATCATACATGTTTCATTAATTAATAAAAAAAAAGATTATTAATTTTTATAACATTTTCTATATAGATTTTGTGTGTGCGTGCGCGCACAAGCGTGCATCGATATACAGTAGCAGAAGTTAAGAGGTTAAGTTTTAGTGAGGGAAGGAGAAATCAAGAGGGAGAGTGTCATTCTATTAATTACACTCGAATTCAATAAGTTGACCTTATATAAAAGAGTAATGTTAGGAATCATGAAAAATATATCATGAAAATTTTTCATCCCTTGATTATTGTGTAGTGTTTTATTACATGGGTAATCCAAAGGTTGAGAATCTTTCATGATAATATTCATGATATATTTTTCATTATCCCTAACATTACTGTATATAAAATAGTAGTTTGGAATAGTATGTTTAAGTAGAAGTTAGAAGTTAAGTAGTAGTGAGAGAAATCAAGAAGGGAGAGTGTCATTTATGACATTTGAACTTAAGTCACTCAATTGATAAACCGAACTTATATAAAATAATAGTTTAGAAAAGTATGTTTGAGTAGAAGTTGGAGGTTAAGGGAGAGAGTCGTGACACTCGAACTCGAGTCACTCCATTAACAAGCGAACTCTGTAAAATAGTAGTTTGCAAAAACATATTGAGGACGTAATCGAGTTGTAGTAGTAAAATTTAACACTACAACAAAATTGACTTTTTACGGCTTGCAATGCATGCCGTAAAAACTCTTTCACGGCATGCACACAAATGCTGTTATATGACATGCCGTGGAAAGTTGAGTATCATTTACGGCATGCAGATAAAGTTGTAAAAAGTAATAAATTAAACATTAATGACATACTTTGTATGTCGTATATAACTTGTTACGACATTTTTATCATGTCATAAATCATCATGCTTTCCATGACATAATTTTGCATGTCGTAGAAGATTATTTTGAATATATTTATGTCATACTTTGTATGCCGTATATAATATTTTACGACATTTTCTTGCATGTCATAAATCATCACACTTTTCACGACATAATTTTGTATGACGTAGAAGGTCATTTTTAATATATTTATGACATGCCTTGTGTGCCGTATATAATCTTCTACGACATTTTCTTACATGCTATAAATCATTACACTTTTCACGGCATAATTTTGCATGCCGTAGAAAGTTATTTTTAATATAATATATATATAGCAACATGACATTGCCTAACCGTATGTAGACAATAGCTTATAAAATGCAACCTGTTACAAACCAAGCAGAAGCAGCAACTATGAAGTAAGCAAAAAAATCTAATATCCATACACCAAACAAACTGCATACTAACTTTTATCCTCAACTTCTATCATATCAAGCTGATAACAATCTCAAACATACAAATCAGAAAATAGATAGCACAATACCTTGACAGTCAGAAATAATAATGCATTTCTTTTTTTTGAACGAAAATAATAATGCATTTCATAACATTCAAAAAGTGTCTAATTGCCATCTTCAAATAAAAAAATACAAGCTACAAAATTGCACCCAAAGAAACACAAACAAAATTTAATAGGTTTAAAACTAAACTGCAGAGCAGCATCCTTGTGCACTAAGAACATCTCATATTTGACTCAAAATTCCAAGCCCCCAAAGGCAAAGGTACTACTACATTCATTCGTCATCTTCATCATCCACCTCCTCATCAGCTCCTGCTGCTGCATTGAGGGCATTCAGTCGTTCAATCAAGCTAGCCTTCCTTTCATCATACGTCAGCTTCTTCAAGTTGTACCTGGTATACAATACAAGGAGGTATAGAGAACTTACTAAACTATCCAAAAAATTGAATCACACTTCCAAAAATCCAAGCAAAAAAGATGCGATTGCAATTACTGCACTCAACCAGTGAATGAATGACAGAATACCCGAACCAAATTTCAAAGGTTTTGGGTTTTTGTTTTCAAAATTTCAAATTTTGAAAACACAATAACAACTCATTCAGCACATGCTTTTGCTTTCAGTTTTTTGAAACTATTTTATAGACTAGGCTCCAAAATGTAACACAAGCAGTGTATTCACTTGTTGCCAAAACAAGTGCAATCACACCAATGAACATTAAACAAAAGCTCATTCCCACTTCAAATTCTCTTGGGAAAAAACAATAACATGTTTCCTGTTCTCTACAAACAAAAAAGCATGCAACCAAATGACCACTAAAATCTCTTGCAACTTAGAAGTTGAGTTAAATATCCAAACTTATCTGGCTGTTAAAAAAAAATGCATTTATCAACAACACACAACCAGAACTAATATAATGATCTTGAGTAAAATGGATTAAAACAAAAGTAAAAGTATTGGCACCTTCTTAAGGCAAATAATAATGATAGGAATGGAAAGTAAAGCTTAAACCATACTTCCCATAAAAACAAAAAAAAAATGATAACATAATTTCAAGTTATTTTTGGTGCTTACCTCATGTGCTGCTTAGGTGGCTCCTTCTCAAACTTCTTTTGAGTGGGGTCAGCGCGGATGGCAGCATGAACTTTCTTGTACAGCTCCTCAATGCCATCAGGCTCAATTCCTCTCTTGATATACTCAACAAAATGAGACTGATACTTCTCTGGTTCATCTTCCATCAATATCTACGTAACAACCAATAAAATTAAGTTCATGGCTGAAAATAAGTGTTACAATACACATAAATTCACATCTTAACCGTTACCTTCATATATGCATCAACATGCCCACCATAAATATACTTGCGGTGAACCTCAGCATCCAGCTGCTTAGAGTCCTTCGAGAAACCAGAAAATCTCTTATCACTGTGAGGGATATCCAACCCGCCATCCAATGCTCCCTGTAATGAAAGTATAGCACAGGCATGAAATCGCATACAGGGACAAATAATTACAGCAAAGTAGGGAACATATAGACGGTGATGCAATAGCATGAATACTACTTGCCAAAAGATCAAAGACAACTAGGCATCACAAATTAAAAATAAAAAAAAGAAACCAGACAAAGTTGTGAAGTTCAACATCCCTTAATTCATTCATGACTTGAAATATACATGCAGTTGAGGAACTGTTAGTCCTGGGGCATCCAGCTAAGTTTCCATAAGCTGGAAAATCATTTATTGTCCACATCAAAATAGCCTTCAAAATATAGAAAATTCCACAATTTTAACATAATTACTTTGGATTCTCTTAAAGTTTTAATTCACATAACACAACTTAGTTTTCATACATGAACTTTTCTCACAAGAAAAATGAATTAAATAAAAGAAACAAAAGTAATAAATGATTTATTCAGACACAAGGTGAGACAGAGAGCTTTGGAGCTGTGTTTTTCATTGGTTGACAGTTAGGCAGCTACTATGCCCTCAAGAACTACAAACATGGTGGACACAAAGCCCTTGCAGTAACAGTTTGCATACCAAGTGGTTATTCTTTCCTAAGCATTCATCAAATCACAATGCTGACTTCCATCCAACCCAGAATATATTATTTGCATTTAAATAGCAATTACATCAGTATAGGGGGAGAGAAATTCAGTAGCAACAACAATCAACAGAGAAATCAAATTATTCCAAGTACTCTTAAGATGGAACTAAAAGATATCCAGTTATTTATCCCAAATTTCAGGCAATAACACAAATCACAGAAAAATCAAATTTCCTACAAAACGGATGGTATTTAAACACCTGAGTTGGCCTTTTATGTTTCTTTGTTCATTACAAGGTACTTGTCCACACAAAAACAATAAAAATGCAAATGCTAGACAGACATGGCAAAAAGGTACACCTGGACAGACAGTTGGCCTTTTTTTTTTTAAAAAAAAAAAAAAAAAAAAAAAAAAAAAAAAAAACAAATCAAACCCGAGGGGAAATTTTATTAAAAGAACAAAAAGGTACACCTAGACAGACAAGGCAACCTTGATTAGCAACCTCAAAGAAAGCAAAGATATACAACAAACATAGACGAGATGGGGAAAAAACAAAAGCTAAGTCCTAAAATGCTCCAGCAATACTATACTCTAGACCTATTAGAAGCAGGCAAGTCTAACTGAGAATCAAAAACCCGAGAGCAATCTTGATTAGCACCAAGCATAGCCAAATTATCAGCCAAGGAATTAACCTCTGAATGCTGAGTTGAAACAGAAAGAGAAATAGAAAAAGGAGAATGAACCTCCGTAAGTATAAAACAGATCAAGGCAAAGAACACCCATTATGATTTAGGGGGTCGGTAACCATGGCTTTGACAAAAAAAAGTGTTCGAAATTGGGAATGAGCCCAAACAAACAGCAGTGTTCAATTTTTTTTTTTTCAAGGATGACATATGACAATCCAATTAACCCAAGGTGTTCAAAAAGAAAAATTAAGGATAACAAATAACAATCCACACAGCCAAGGGTGTTTAAAATTTTCTTTAGGAGTGACAAATTACAAATCAATATGTAAGTCACATGTATGGAACAAAGAAAATTTCAAAGAAAAAAAAAATTACGGTGTTCAAGTGATCACTCTCGACTCTTAGTTGCGGAAAGTGGGGGCGGGGGCCGAGGCAGGAGAGCGAGGGCATATAAAAGTTTCTACGATTGGAATCACCTATGAGAGCGTGTACATATTTTCTATATTAAATATAAAAATATATTCTAACTTTTTTTTTTTTTTTTTTTGGTAATGTGTTAAAATATAAATAAATATAAGAGATAATGTCAACTACAAATTGTTTTTGTTAATTATCATTTTATTATGTAAATAGAAACTACCAGAAATAAGTTTAAGTTGTTTTTCTTTTGTTTATGTGAGATTTGTATGTTTGTAAGGTTTCTATCTCAGTTAAGAGCGAGTTTCTTAGAATTTTCTTACTTGGGAGTGCATAATCAGGCTTTTGAGGAGAAAACGTCAACTAAATAGGAGGTTCCTGCTACTAAACCTCAGATACATGTGGTGCCGCCCCTCCACTATCCCCTCTCCTATCTAGGAGTCTCTCACATTTTTGTACAAGTACGATTAAAGAAGGGATGCATCTGCCAGGTCCGTGCAGCACTTCTAGTTTCAAAATTGATAAAAAGACAATCTCTTTCATATTTTTTTACTATACAAAAAGATTATTTGCATACACTTCATGATATGCCATTCATAGCATAATATTAGCCTAGTTGAAAAACTCTCCACATAAAACATTGGAGGTTCTACATGAACAAACTTCTTTTACTAGCCACAAGTGAGGTTCTCATAATGAATCACAACTACCCTTGGATGGGGGTTCCTCTTGACAGCTTGTATACAGAGTTTCGTTTTGCTAAACAAGAAAACAAGGGGACTTTTCCCTACCTTTTATTATATTTTAGTAAAGGACTAAAAGCACCTAGTCGGAAAGAAATGAGCAAGCCTGGCTTTCAAGCTTGTCTCCCCATGCACCTCAACAAATTTTAGGGAGAACCACCCAACCTTGCCAAAGGGCTCTATCTGTGCCACTTCCATTGACAACATCCACTAATTGGGAAAGATATCACAGCTAAAGACCAACTGAATACCGTAGATCATAAGGGCGGCAGTTGTGTATACAGAAAAGAAGATACAGAGAATCCCCACTACAGTGAAGATTGAACTCTGAATAGATTGAGAAGGTGGCAAACAAGCAGATATGTCAATATTGACTGCCAGCTTAGATGTGCCACAATCCAAAATCTATAACAATGCCTGTGGTGGTGGTATGGGTGGGGGGGTTGACCATGCAGTTTGACTGTTGGTAACATAGATTGGGAAGGTGGCAAACAAGCAGGTATGTCAATAAACAAATCATGACCATGCAGTTTGACTGTTGGTAAAATAAAAATATACTCAAGTAGGAGTGAAGCTAACTTTTAAAACAAGTACATATGATACAAGATGAGGAAGGGAATTTCAGTGCAAAAATCTCCAGGCAAATGCTGGTTCTCAATAAGCACTGAAGAAGAGAGGGAAAAATATATATATATATATATATGAGAGAGAGAGAGAGAGAGAGAGAGAGAGAGAGAGAGAGAAATGCTGATTCTCAAACTTACCGAGATAAAATCAAATGCTTTGGTCTCCTCTTTCTTTGAACTGTTCATCACAGAACTGGGAGTTCGGGTCGGACTATTTGGATTGAAAATATCAGGAAGAGGTGAAGAATATACTCCTTTAGTTCCAGCAGCATGACTGACACCAGTGTTTTGAGATTGCAGATTTCCCACCTGTTGGAAGTTTGACATTGTTGATAAGAACTGCTGCTGGGTCAAGAAATTCCCCATGGCACAATAATTCACTGGCTGAGAAGGAAAAGCAGGACTGAACATTGAGCCAGATGGTATATTATATGCTATAGGACCCAAAGAAAACATAGGATTCACATTCATCCCCGCTGCTTGAGAACCATCAAGTATTCCATTGAAAACATTGTTAGAAACTAGGTGATTGGGATTCATGGTGGAGTCTCAGAAGATGGTTTCAGAGTGTGCCCCAGGGGAGGCCCCTTTCTGTTGAGTCATTGAGGCATTTTCACTGATTGGCAAACCAGCCATGAAATCATGAACATCTTTTTATGATTTTCCTCCTGCTGTGGACCTTCAAAAGTGAGCCCAAAATTATCAAATGGTTCAGGTCCATTTCCATTTCCATTTGCTGCCATATGGACCTCATTTGTTCCTGGTTTATCAGCATTCATTCCAGAAAAATATCAGTCACGTGTTCTTTATCATCATTGGTGTGAAATGAGACATCAGCAAATGGGTCATCATCATTTTTATGTTCACTGGCACTCACACCAGTGCCTAAACTGTCTTCCAAATAAATCATCAACTATGGGGACCGTTGCTGTCTTCTGTTCCAGAATGTGTTGGTCGCTCTGCGTTTTAATAAAATCTGCTGCAGTATTGGAATCACCAGGAACACTGGTGTCTATTAAGTCGGGCATCTGAACAGTACTACTCTCGGATTTTATTGGCTTTTCTGGATGACCCATTCCACTGCATGTCTGTTCTCCACCCAGAAGGTTTAACACCTGCACATAAAATACCACATATGTTTCTTTAAACTACAAATTACTCCACAAATAGACTTGCACCATGAACTCACAATATAGAAATCTCTGACAAGCTACAGATCGCATTGGACATCTCTACAATAAAATTAAGAAAATTATCATATTGTTTTGACAGGTAAATTATATTCAAAACAAACTAGAAGGAGCATAACCTCTGTACACTGGGTGTATACAATCAAAACTAAAAACATCCAAGAAACAGAGCTCTCCCCAGAAAAATTTCGAGAGCAAAATAAGCTTCACAATAGTTTCCTCAGTGCCTAAAATGGAAACTAACGGATTAAAGACATTCATGAGCCCCCAATAGTGTTTCGCGAAGGAATAGGTCAAGAGAAAACTGATATTGCAAATAGCTCAAAATATGTGATGATAGCAAAAAGTTTTAATTGTTGAATTAAACAAAATCTATACCCACTTATTAGCACAAAACTGGCGGGTAGATTAAAGAATAAAATTTCTTAAACACAATAAACCACTCATGCTATATCATTACAGAGAAAGGACAATTGCAAAACAAACAGCAAATTAAATAATAAACAATAAAAAAATTTATAATAAAAATTATGGAAGAGGAGTTTAATTACTATCTTGCGGATTGGGATATTGTGCACGTTAGTGAAGGAAGAGGGGTTAGGGTTCCTGAGGTTCAGTATTTTCAATATCTCTTGGGTAAATGGTTGTGGAAATTTGCTTGTGAGAGGGAAAGAAATTGGAGGAGGATGGTGGTGGCAAAATATGGAAGTACATGGGGTGAATAGACTTCCTCAGAGCTGTCTATGTCTCATGGGAGGGGCTTGTGGAAGGGTATCTAGCTTGTTTGGGAGGATTTCTTGAAGTTGGTCAGATTTCAGGTTGGTAGAGGGGAGAGGGTGACTTTTTGGTGGCATACATGGTGAGGAGATGAGGTGTTGGAGACGGCTTTCCTAGCCATCTTTCTCCATGCTGTGAATAGGGAGGCAACGGTAGCCAATTATTTGCAGCTTCAGGTTATATTTTGGGATATTGGGTCAACAATGAATTTGCAAGACTGGGGAGTAGGATAAGCTGACTAATCTTCAGAAATTACTTATGGTTATGGGGGCTTAGGAGATGACGAGGACTCGTAGTAGCTAGGGAATCAGAAAAAGCAAGAGACTATGCTGGTCATAGAAAAGTTCTCAATTTCCACACTCAAAATTTAGATATATTACTTGAAAGGGTAAGTTGTTGGGTGATGAATTATATTTCATTTCCAAGATGAAGAAAGACCCCAAGTGTCTTAACCATTGCCAAAAATTTTCAGCAATCATCAATTTCAATAAAGACCCCCTGTTCCATGAGCTCACATGTGTAGTCGTTCGCCTCCACAAATTTTCAAAAACCACTACTCTATATTCTCTTGATTTTCAAAAGTAACTCATTATCGAAATTCATGAATAAAACTATGTGAAAGGATTTATCGAAATGATCCATCATATTTATATCAAACAAGGTATCTAATTTAAATTAGTCTACCTGATGTCATTAGTGTAGTCCTGACAACAACACAACAACGTACCACAAGTTTTCAGTTTGTCATCCTTCCTATGGAAAGATAGACAACCGTCACACAAACTGGATCAAAGACTCAGTACAGTCATTTAAACTTCAGCTGAGAAAATTATGGCAAATAAGATAATACATGCTATTATAAGATAATTTTTGTTTTCACCAAACTAAACAGATTTTGAAAACTGCTCAACCAAACAGAGCCGTTGTCTTATTATGATTAAGACTAAAAGACAAATCAGGAATTCAATATTACTTTCAAAATGAAGTAATTTTGAATCAAACACTCACAAATATAAATTTTGTGACAAATGCAAAACGAATCAAACACTCACAAATATAAATTTTGCATTTGTCTCTCTCTCCACAATGACGGCTATTTCATATCCACAATTACCGAATCTAACACTCACAAATACGAATTAAAAACGAATCATATTATGATAATACATCATCAACACAAACACTACACCGATAAATCGATTAATCACACTGAATGCTGAAATCAAAAACCAAATCTATGAGACTGAAATCCATTAATCGATCGAACCTGGATGCTGAAATCATAGTGGAGAGAGATGCTATGTTATCCCTTAATTGTTGAAATCAACGAGATCAGAAGAACACTACGACCAGTTTGTGCTCACAGCCATCAGGGATTCGATCGCGAGAGAGAGGGATTGAAATCAACAACCACCGAGAACAATGAAATTAGGGATTCGATAGCGAGAGAGAGGGATTGAAATCAAAAAACCACCGAGAACAATGAAATTAGGGCTTAAGAGAGAGACAGAGAGAGATGGGTGTGGAGAAGGAAATGAAATCCCGACTACTGAAGTTGAAAGAATGAAAATAAAATAAAATAAAATAATGCATAAGTTGAGTTTATATTGGGGACGAATCAAAATTGTAGGTAAAAAGTCAATAACCCTTTTGTAACCCAATAGTTTTGTCTTAAAATATAATAACATGATTAATTTTTTTTTTTTAAATTCTTTCATTTTGTTTCTAAAAGTATAATTTTTACAGATAACTTTTTTTTTGTCTCTAAAAATTTGTCTTTAAAATCTTAATTTTTTGTAGTGAATGTTTTTGAGTTTTTTTTTTTTTTTTTTTTTGTTATTGTAAGTTTTTAAATATTTTTTTATTTTTTAAATTCAAATAATTTACATATACTTAGAAAGAAAATCACTAAATTCAAAAAAATATAAAATTTAATACATTTGATATATATTATATTTTTATAAATATTTTACTTTTTAGTTATATCCAAATTAGGCATATCTAAAAAGTAAAAAATAAATAAATTATTAAAAGACACTAAATTATAAAATAATGTATAAATTATTTTTTATGTTGTTCTCAATTAGAAAAATTTAAGGAGAGAAGCTTGGTTGGAAATCATTAGGTTTTTTAAATCAAACAAAAAATAATAATAATTGGATTGAAAAAAAATTTAATAAAAGTTTTCATGACATTTTAATGCATGCCGTATAAGTTATGATATTTCACGACATAAAATGTATGTTGTCTTAAGTGCAAATATTTTACGACATATATTTTGTATGCCGTGAAAATAAGCATATTTTATGGCATGCTTTTGCATGCCATAAAAAAAATCTGATTGAATTTTTTTTTTTAGAAGTTTTCACGACATGTTACTGCATGCCGTAGAAAGTTATAATATTTTACAACATGAAATGTATGTCGTCTTAAGTGCAAATATTTTACGACATATTTTTTAAGTCGTGAAAATTTACATTTTTTACGGCATGTTTTTGTATGCCATAAATATATGAATTAATGACTTACATATTATGTATGTCGTTATTGAAAAGATATTAACGGCTTGCAAAAAAAAAAATGCCGTAGAATGTACTAATTACGACATGCATTTGATGTATGCTGTAAACTTAAAGCCGTGAATAGTTAGTTTTGTTGTAGTGTAAGAAAAATAAATAAACATTACAGCCTTTTTTTGGGGGAGGGGGACAATTAAAAACATAACCACTATCTCTTAAAATTGGGACACAAACGAATTTCAAAATAAAATATAATAAATAAATGTAATAATCCTAACATTATTAATTCGAAAAATATCTTGCAACAACAAGCTTGACGAAAAATGCCTGAGACACCATTTAATTTATCACTCCTAAAATCACTCTGAATGATGTGCGTATTTCAATTTTGATTTGTCAAATGAGTGGTGCTACATTTCTTAATATATCATGTCTATTTTGATCTTTAATGAGATGGAAGAGAGAGCATAGAGAGATAGAGAGAGGAGTGTAGGTCCTCCCTTCACATGATTCATTCCATGTCATTGGGATTGCTCAATTAGAGCTTTTAAGCATTTTTCTTGTTAAATATTTTATCATATAAGATTTAATCTCAATACCATATCATTAAAAATTGGGTGATTTTTTGATAAATCTCATTCCTAAGTATTTTATTCCATCTAACCCAAATTGTTTTTGACGATTCTAATAAGTCCCATACCTAGCTTTTTGTCTGAAACCCCTGCCACGTTTTTGAATGTCTCTTGCCATTCAAACCAACAGAATCTGAAAATATAAGAGTTCTCCCAGGCAAAGCGGAAACAATCCCGCAAAAATCCTACATTCCATACTTGTGAAATCGTATCATCATCTCATCGTTTCATCGCCTCAACTCCGTTATCGTCTTCTCTATGTCGTCGGCCGCTGGAATCACCATTTTCATCCTTCGTTTCTGGTGTGAATCTTCACAATGATTATCTGTGACAATCCAACCATTTCATAATGGGTTACCAAACGTAAGTGATTTCACTCATTTTGTATATAAATCCTAAACTGTAACTATTTTTTGCCTCAATGTGAACTTCCACTCATCTCCACGATTATATTGATATGATTTTGGTCTTTATTGTTCATATTATTGTTATTATTTTTCCTTTCTTGCAGTTGTTGTTGGTATTGATGATATCCCTGAATGTATGTAAATCCTCTAAAGTTTTTGCTCTTTTGTTATTTTTTTTATTTTTTTTATTTTTAATTGTTGATGTTGCTATTCCCATGATGTAAACATTCACATAGAAACCATGGTGTGCATACAATTGTTACATGATTATTGTGGACCAATTCATTTGTATGTTACATTGTGAAGATTTACATCAAGCTAATACCTATGAAAAACCTCCTTTCTTGGACTTGTTATGTGATATATGGATAAAACTTTTGTTTTTTGATGTTGACATTCATACCAATATGAATATTCACAATATGTTTTGATTCCCACAAAAATTGTGGTGGGTGGTTAATGTATTGCTAATGCTGTCAATTTTTTTGAACTTTGTAAGCTATAAATGTGAACATCCCCATCATTCTTATATTCAAAACAAGGCTTGTTTTTGTGGTTGTGTAATATGATACAATGTTAATGTCAATCTCCACATTGACATTGTGAATTAACATGTGTATGTGAATATAATGTGAAAAATACCGTTGACAATTATCCATTCTCACTTAATGTTGTCCATGTTTGTCAACTTAATATTCACATCATGTTTGGGTATGATGCAAAACTTTATAGTTTGTAGTTGATGAATTTGTGATATTGTCATGGTGTTTGGTAGTATGTAGTTATTATGAATATTCATACTCCTCCCCCCCCCTCTCTCTTTTTGGTTAAATGTGAATTCCAAAACAACTATTTGATATTATTGTTGTTGTGTTTCCCCTTCACGTTTGATTGTAACGAACTGATGTGAAATACATGCCAAATAAATTTGTGCTAATGCCAACACAAATGCATAATCCATCCCCAATCCATTCAATCCTTTATCAGATGTAAATGTTTACATCATTGTCCATAGATGCGAACATTCACATCAGTGCCCAAAGATGTGAATGTTCACACTTGTACTTAGATATGTGAATTTTACATCAGTATTTCAAATGTTCGCATTAGTGTTTTCAATGTAGAAAATAGTAGACTCAATTGATTTTTTGAATGTTCACACCATGTATTTGATCAATGCGAATGTTCACACCATGTATTTGAGTTTTATTATTTTATCCTATGTTGTATTATGTTCATGTGAATATTCACATCATGGTTTTGCTCAATGCAACCACGGTCACATCATTCCACTCAGCACATATAGTTTGCACTTGTTATCATTTACCATTTATGACCATTAACAGTAAATTTGTTTCTAATTGAACAAACAGATGTTGCTGATAGATTTCATGGCAAAATAAAAAGAAAACAGTTTCATGTCAAAGACAAACTTGAACAAATAGCTAGGCCCGCCTGAAAAGTGAATATGAAAAAGGTCAACTACCGATCTAACATCAATGGGTTAGTGAAACTGATGATGTGTGATAACCCTGTTCCGTATTATGCTAATTGGTCTTTATTATGAATTTGATTATGTGTCTGATATGATTTTGTGTGCCAATTATGTGAATATATGTGGTTTTGAATTTCTATTTGTTCACCGTAGAAATATCTGTTTGATTATCTGCTTTGGAAATTAAATTGAAGGCCTTATCGGCCACAGAACCCGAAATTGACTGCGCCATTGTGATTGGCGTAATTTTTAGAGCCTACGGTGAAATTTAATTGAAAACTGTTTCGGATCGAATTAAATAGATTAAATTGGTGTTATAGTGCTCAATTGTTTAATCTTATTTAATTGTGACCAATGGGACTTATAAAGAGGGACAATACACACTCAATTCCTCTCTTTGTTCATTTGAGCCGAAAATTACTCTAAGAAGAGAAGAGAGGGTCAATTAGAGAGAGAGAGAGTGTAGGAGATTGAAGGTTTGGTCAAGAAACTTGGGAATCTTGAAGCTACACTCAAGAATTAAGCATAAGCTTGGAAGATAAAGCTCCTAGGTGAGTAAATTCATGAGTTTGAACTTGTGATTTTGTGAATTAAAGATTAATTGGTGATCAAGAACAAGAGTTGTGCTATAATTGATGAATTTGAAGTTAATGTGCACATGCATGTATAGGATCACCATGATTTTTGCATAATCAAGCATGTATTAAGTTGAATATGGAAGTATGAGTGTTGAATCATACATGCAAGCATGTTTTTGTTGTGTTCCATGAGAATGAACACCATTTGCATTATTTGGAATAGAAATGAAGTCAAGATTAGCATGCATGTTTGAATAATTAAAGATATGGAGCTTGTATGAGGTTTAAAGACATGAGTTTGAATTATACAAAAGGAACGTTAATTAATTTTGAAGATTGGCTCCATGTTGTTTGTGTACTCATGCTATATGTTGTATTTCTCCATTTTGGTACCTTAATTCGAGCTTTGGAGCCTTTGAATGTTAATTTGAGCTCAAGAACATGTTCTGGAAAACCCAGAATTTTTGGTGTCCGCTCGAGCGTGGAAACCGCCGCTCGAGCGGGAAATACGTGCTCCTAGAACTTTTTGCAGACATGGTGTCTGCTCGAGCGGGGAAGTTCATGCTCGAGCGGGGAGCTATGTAGACAGACCTTCAGCTCGAGTGCTAGACTTCATGCTTGAGCGTAAATTCAATGCATCCAGTACTTTTGCAGACCTCATGGGTCCGCTCGAGCGGGGAAGTCCACGCTTGAGCGGGGACCCTGTTTTCTGAAATTTTGAAAATGCATTCTGTGTTCCGTTTTCCGTTCCCTTCACTTCTACGTACTCTTAGGCATGCATTGAGCATTGTAATTGAGTTAAAGAGATAAGAATGAAGCCTAAAGAGGAAAATGTGAATTTAGAATGAATTGAATTGTTTATGACCCATTTGTGTTCATGGAATGTGTAGGGTCAAGCTCCAGAGCAAATCAATCAGCCGATCACTGTGAGTAATATCTTAACAAAGATATCTGAAATATGTTATCGTCCAATTGCTTACGTCCATGTAAGTTTTATAAGATTCATTGATTCGATTGATGGACAATGTTTGCTATACCGAATGAATGGGCCAGAGGCCGTTTTGACATGAATGGATGGGCCAGAGGCCGTTTTGACAAGAAGGAATGGATGGGCTAGAGGCCGTTTTGACAAGAACGAATGGATGGACTGGAGGCCGTTTTGACAAGAATGAATGGATGGGCCAGAGGCCGTTTTGACAAGAACGAATGGATGGGCCAGAGGCCGTTTTGACAAGAATGAATGGATGGGCCGAAGGCCGTTTTGACAAGAACGAATGGATGGGCTAGAGGCCGTTTTGACAATAACGAATGGATGGGCCAGAGGCCGTTTTGACAAGAATGAATGAATTGGGCCCGAAGTCGTATGATGTGTTTGGAACCACAGTTACTTAACTTACATATGTCTATGTATGTGTATATTAGTTAGAAATATAAACTGGGCCCAAGGCCGTTTGAGGTATATTGTTCCAATGTATATTCTTTATTTGATATTATTCACTGGGCTTTCGCTCACGCTCATTCATGCGTTTGTAGGTGAGCCAAGAGAGGTCCAGACCCAGCGCTCAGTGAAGTCTGTATGGAACAACCAAAGTTTCAAGAGTCAGCCCTTGTGTCTCACGCACGAGACACGTCTTCGCCCTTTTGCCATTCTGTGTATTTCGTTATGTTGGCGAGGACTTTGGTATATGTCCGTGTATAGGTTTGTTTGGCTGACTTAGATTTGAATGATCCTGTCTGTACAGAACCTTATGCTACTATACTTTCTGTTGTGAGTTATTAACATATGTAAATGTGAAATGTTATGATGTGCATATAAGCACGACTCTATAGACAAAGTTTTAAATTTGCTTCCATTTGGCCCCTTTACTCTGATGAGTTTTGTCTTATTTGGTTTGAGGCCGTAGGTAATCTCGTGATTACTGGCCGGTTATGGCCTTAACCTATAGGGGCGGGTTCGGGTCGTGACATGATGAGTACCAAGTTCTCGGATCTTCAGCTGGATTGTTTGAAGGAAACGCCATTTTGGCAATTGTTTAATGTGTTGAGGATCAGTAAAGTTGACCTCAGCAAATGCATGAAGTTCAATGATGTCATTGGATGCGTGCTAGAGACATATAAGGCATCCAAAGACACATTTTACATCGGCGAGAAAAATATGAATATGAATTTCACATCCTTTGTGATTTTGTCAATATTAGAATACATTGGACAAAAGAACCATAATTAGTTATTTTGATTGTGCTTAATAAAACACAATGGTATGTTGTCATAATACTTGTTACTAGAAAGTCAATGTTAATATTCATATTGGTTTATGTTATTTTATAATTATGTACACATAACAATTGGCTTAATGTGACTAAATTAATTCATTTGATGTTTTATTCGTGATGCTAATATTCACATCAATAATCTGATTGTGCATAAACATACACTTCATGTTTGTGTACGCACAAAAATGATAGTTTGTGCTTAATGCAATGTTGATGTAGTCATATTTTTAGAGATTAAAAAATCAATGTGAGCCTTTACATTGTTGTCAACTGCTTTACAATTGTGTACACATAATCATTGGCTTAATGTGATTTGTGAGCAATGCAATTTTGATGTGAACTTTTTAATATCACAATTCCATATTAGTACTTAACACTTTGAAACCATATTGTCTTCATCTATATTCCAGAATTCATGTGAACCTTCACATTCATATATTTTAGTATGAATATTCATATCATGTTTGTATTCAAAATAAAAGCTGAGGTTTGTCGTTGTGTAAGTTGATGCAATGCTGATGTGAACCTTCACATGAACTTGTCACAGTAGTAATGAACACCGTGAAAATATATTCACCATTCAATATTATATTGGTGTGTGAACAATATTAACACCAATTGATAACACAATGACAAATTGTTAATTCAAATTAATGTGAATATTAACACTAATCCCATCGTGCAACATAAATAACTAAGTCTATATTTTGCACAACTAATCCCAAAACCAAACACTTTATGAACATTTACATTGTTCATGCAATGTGAATATTCACCATATTCAAAAATTTAAATCAAAACTCAAACACATGATCAGCCAAAACCAACAACCCCATACAACCAACCAACCAACCAAAATTTAATCTAGATAATAATGTTAAAAGCAAGAAACAGAGCATACAATCCTTCATATGCATTCGCATTCTTCCTACGATGTGAATATTCACCACATTCAAAAAACAGAGTCATATCTCAAACACATAACCAGTCAAAACCCATAACCCCATTCAACCAAATAAAGCTCGCATGCCCATCAATTATAGAAAATGAAGTTGGAAAAATGAATTTAACAACATAGACTGGATATAAAAATGAATGTTCACACCATGTATTTGACTTTTATTGTTTTATCCTATGTTGTACTATGTTCATGTGAATATTCACATCGTGGTTTTGCTCAATGCAACCACGGTCACATCATTCCACTCAGCACATATAGTTTGTACTATTATCATTTATCATTTGTGACCATTAATAGTAAATTTGTTTCTAATTGAACAAACAGATGTTGCTGATAGATTTCATGACAAAATAAAAAGAGAACAGCTTCATGTCAAAGACAAACTTGAACAAATAGCTAGATCCCCTTGAAAAGTGAATATGAAAAAGGTCAACGACCGATCTAACATCAGTGGGTTAGTGAAACTAATGATGAGTACCAAGTTCTCGGATCTTCAGCTAGATTGTTTGAAGGAAACGCATTTTTGGTAATTGTTTAATCTGTTGAGGATCGGTAAAGTTGACCTCAACAAATGCATGAAGTTCAATGATGTCATTGGATGCGTGCTAGAGACAAATAAGGCATCCAAAGAAACATTTTACATCGACGAGAAAAATATGAATATAAATTCCACATCCTTTGTGATTTTGTAAATATTAGAATACATTGGACAAAAGAACCATAATTAGTTATTTTGATTGCGCTTAATAAAACACAATGGTATGTTGTCATAATATTTGCTACTAGAAAGTCAATGTTAATATTCATATTGGTTTATGTTATTTTATAATTATGTACGCATAATAATTGGCTTAATGTGACTAAATTAATTCATTTGATGTTTTATTCGTGATGTTAATATTCACATCAATAATCTGATTGTGCATAAACATACACTTCATGTTTGTGTACGCACAAAAATGATAGTTTGTGTTTAATGCAATGTTGATGTAGTCATGTTTTTAGAGATTAAAAATCAATGTGAACCTTTACATTGTTGTCAGCTGCTTCACAATTTTGTACACATAATCATTGGCTTAATGTAATTTGTGGGCAATGTAATTTTGATGTTAACTTTTTAATATCACAATTCCATATTAGTAATTAACACTTTGAAACCATATTGTCTTCATCTATATTCTAGAATTCATGTGAACCTTCACATTCATATATTTTAATGTGAATATTCACATCTTGTTTGTATTCAAAATAAAAGTCGAGGTTTGTCGTTGTGTAAGTTGATGCAATGCTGATGTGAACCTTCACATCACCTTGTCACAGTGGTAATGAACACCATGAAAACATATTCACCATTCAATATTATATTGGTGTGTGAATAATATTAACACCAATTGATAACAGAATGACAAATTTTCAATTCAAATTAATGTGAATATTAACACTGATCACATTGTGCATCAGAAATAACTAAGTCGATATTTTGCAGAACTAATCCCAAAACCAAACACTTTATGAACATTCACATTGTTAATGCAATGTGAATATTCACCATATTCAAAAATTTAAATCAAAACTTAAACACATGATCAGCCAAAATCAACAACCCCATACAACCCCATACAACCAACCAACCAACCAAAATTTAATCTAGATAATAATGTTAAAAGCAAGAAACAAAGCATATAATCCTTCATATACATTCGCATTCTTCTTACGATGTGAATATTCACCACATTCAAAAAACAGAGCCATATCTCAACCACATAACTAGCCAAAACCCATAACCCCATTCAACCAAATAAAGCTTGCATTTCCCTGAATTCTAGAAAATGAAGTTGGAAAAAAGAATTTAACAACATAGACTGGATACAAAAATAGTTGTGATTCAAATCCATCTCCTCTTTCCCTTTGATTCAATCCAGTCGAATGTGAGTTTCAATCAATCTACTGAACAAGTTTGTAATCCATCACCTCTGTTCCTTCAATTCAAATCCTCCTCTCTTCCTTTGATTTCCGGCTGAAATCATAACTATGGCAAAAAAAAAAAAAAAAAAAAGTACAAACTCTGAATCGTCATCTTCTCTTCTACAAGAATGAAACCCTACCGCAACGAAATACTACCATGAACTCTGTGTTGTCATCTTCTCTCCTATAGGAACGAAACCCTACCACAACAAAAACAGATGGAAACGTGTATATCATTCTTGTATATAATATATATCAATAATAGACATAAGGGTATAATAGTCTAACAAAAAATATAAATTAGGAAAAAAGGACCTTATGGAATAAAAGTATAAATATATAGGACTAATTAGGTTATAATTTTCCTTTGTGGACTTTTTTTTGGGTGAATAAGTCATAAAATAAAACAAAAGATTTACAAGAGTACAAGGGGAATACCCCAGGCCCTAACCCAGCTATACAAAAGAACCAAACAAAAGGCAGCCAGACACCAGCTGCAAACAAGGCTACTAGATAACCACAAAAGCAAAAACACAAAAACCACAAAGGCAGGATAGCAAGCTTCTACAAAGGGACCACAACCTTGTTCACCCACCATATCTCAAACAAAATAGGGGGAGAGAACAAAGAAGGATACCCCGAAACTATAACAGCCCACAAACTAGAGAGGGTGAGAACAACATAGCCCAAAAGCACAAAGTCATAACTACAACAGAGGGCGAGAACAACGTGGCCCCAAAGCACCTGAATTTGCAAAGCAACCACACCATGATACATACAACAGGTGTAAAAAAGAAAAACCCTACACACCCCGTAGGGATAGGGAAAACAGCAACCGTAACTAGACAAAAAACCATAGAACAATTTGATACCGATCAGAAATAAAAACCATGTAACTAGACTATTTAATAAAAACAACGTATTTTCCATCAGAAATATTCCACTTTGACTAGCGCAGCTTGCAACCTGGTCTGTGTAACATCTTCACCACTTGAGGCCTCAATCTGGACAACACTCATATTATAGCCCATCTCCACTGCTTCTCAATACTGATCAGAGTAACCTGGAAAAGGCAACGAAACACATTTGAAGAAACACATTTGAAAAAACACAATAGATTGTTCTCATAACACTGTATATATAGTAAAACTCACAATGTATAAAGGCTATATCACTCAACCCTCAATAACCACACCCCTCAAAACAAAATAGTGTTCGGAGCTCAGAAAGAATCATAATAGAGATAGAGAAGTAGAAAAAGAACTAACAACAATTTATGGCTCACTTCACTCAACCCTCACCAACTAACATTCTCTACCCCAGTACTAGTTAGGATCCCAAACTTGCAATACAAACATAGAGTAAACATTAGCACTCAATATGTGGCTAACATCACTCAACCTAGATATAGTGAACTCACAACCCTCTTTTAAGAGCTGCCACATCCAATACCTGCAAAACATAGAAGCTTATTAACAAAAACAGATGAAGGAAACTCACTATAGAACCTTGCCAAACTCAACCCTTAATATAGTGCTCCCATTCACTCGACCCACACAGATAACATTACCCTCAAATTTTGATGGAATTTGGAGGCAATCTCCATTCTTGCAGAAACCACATATCATTTTGGGATTTCTTAATATTGTTGAGAGCAAGGGCTCTATATCTGACCATACTTATGATGTTCTTCAAAATTATTTCTTCTGGTTTCCTTTCCTTGGTAAATATACGATTGTTTCTCTCTAACCAAACATGGTACACAGTATAACAAAAGGCAAGCCTTTTGACAATAGTAGCAAGAGACTTGGCTTTACAGTCTCTGGCTATCAAGTCCACCAAACCCAACCAGGTAGGGCTGTGCCAATTTGTATTGCATTTGGACAGCACAGTAGTCCACACCTTAGAAGAGAATTTGCATTGAAAAAACAAGTGATCATGGTCCTTACAAGGTATACCACATAGGGGGAAAACAAGGTTAGGGTTAATACCAAAGATGGCAAGCCTATCACCAGTATTTAACCGACCCAGAATAGCCATCCAAACAATGAAACCCACCATAGGAATAGAGTGAGGACTCCACACAAGGTTAGCCCAATTGACAAGGGGCCACTTCAATCTCCAGGAATTCCAAACAGAACCAATATTGAAATTTCCATCCTTTTGAGGCAGCCAAATGGCTCTATCATGACCTCCAAAGGAGGGAGTAATGTCAGGAGGGGTAAGGGAAACAATCTCTCTCACCTCCCAAGAAGAAACATTAGGCCAATTCCAACCAGTAGCCCCCACAACAGAAGCCACCTTAGCCTTAGCATTTAATGCAGTGTCATTCATCACACTATTACCATACTTAGACCAGAGGGATCCAAGAGGGTGCCAATTATTATACCATAAGAAAGTGCCTTCCCCATTACCAATCTTGTACTTAATCAAGGGGAACATAGCCTCCCTCAAAGATAAGATTTTCCTCCACACCCAAGAGGGGTCACTAGGGACAGCAACAACCCAGAAACTATGGCCTTTCAACAAATAAGACTTCACCCATTGACACCACATAGATTGCTCCCTACCTGCCACTATAAACCAAATATGCTTGGATATAACAGCTCTATTCCAAATATCTAAGGACTTAAAACCTAACCCCCCTTCATTTTTGGGGGCACAGATTCTATCCCAAGCAACCTTACTAGCAGATTTTTTAAGCTCAAGGCCAGACCAAAGAAAAGACCTACGCAAGGCTTCAACCTCCTTAATGACTTTTTTAGGAAGGATAAAAAGGGAAGCCCAGTAGACTTGCATAGAGAACAGAATTGTACTAATCAATTGGGCCCTCCCAGCATATGACAGAGTTTTGTTAGTCCAAGATTTGATCCTATTAGTAATCCTATCAACAAGACTTTTACAATCACTGGCCTTAAGTCTAGTAGTAATGGGACGAACACCAAGATACCTCACAAGTAAATTACCTTCTTGAAATTGAGTGATCCTCAAAATGTCAACTTTAAGAGAGGGGGTACAACCAGAGAAGAAAACATTACTCTTATTTGGGTTCGGAGATAACCCAGAGAGGGATTGGAATTCCATAAGGCCATTTTTAATGAGTTGGACAGAAGGGACATGCCCTTTACAAAAGACCATAAGGTCATCAGCAAAACAAAGGTTAACAATTTTGTTCCTCCTATATCTCCAGTGGAATTTGAATTGGGGGTCTTTGGATTGCTCATTAAGGATCTTAGCAAGAACCTCCATAACAATGACAAACAGGTAAGGAGACATGGGGTCTCCCTGTCTAAGCCCCTGAGCCCCCTGAAAGTACCCATGGCTACTCCCATTAATGCAGATGGAGAAACTAGCAGATGTAACACAAGCTTTGATCCAATGAATCATCCTAGTAGGAAAGGACATAGCCTTAAGCACATCAAAGAGGAAATCCCACCGAACATTATCATAAGCTTTCATTAAATCCACTTTCATGGCACATTTAGGAGAGGGGGAGTGCTTATGGTACCCCCTCATAATCTCCTGGGAAAGAAAAATATTGTCAGCAATTCTCCTCGCATGGACAAACACAGATTGGACCGGATCAATGACATCCGGCAACACACCCTTAATCCTATTAGCAATAATTTTAGCAATGCATTTATAGATAGTATTACAATAGGAAATGGGTCTATAGTCCCCAACCTTAGAGGGATTGGGAACTTTAGGAACCAAAGCTATAGTAGTACTGTTAATCTCCTTAAGCATTTCACCTGAATCAAAAAAGGACTTGATAGCCAAAGTAACCTCAGGACCGACAACATCCCAAGCACTATGGAAAAAACTCGCAAAGTACTCATCAGGGCCAGGGGCCTTGTTGGGATTAAGAGTTTTAAAGACATCCCTGATCTCTTCAACAGTCACATCTTGAGCCAAAGAAAACATCTGGTCAGTAGTCAATCTTTTATTGACTAAAGCATTGACCCTCTCAAACCCAGAATAAGAATCATCACGAGGGGTTCCAAACAGATTAGAGAAATTAGTGACAAAGGCACTGTGGATATCATTAGGGTTAGTGAGCCTAAACCCATTATCTAAAGTAACCCCACTAATTCTGTTCCTATTCTGGTTATTTCTAACAGATTTGAAAAAGAAATTAGTGTTTCTGTCACCCAAACTAAGCCAGTTGATTCTAGACTTTTGATGGGCTAAACTCGCTTTAGCTTTGCACAAGTCCACATATTTTTTACACAGATTCCTTTCATTAGTTTGAAAGACCACGTTCAAGGGGTCCCTATCAAGCTTAATCTGGGCAGCTTCTAACTCAGATCTAGCACAGTGGACCCTGGCAGTCAGGTCACTAAACTCCTTTTTATTCAGATCTTTTAACAAAGGCTTGAGGGATCTCAGTTTACAGTAGGTTCTGAATATGGGGGAACCCTTCACATATTTGCACCAAACACTCCTAACAATGGGAATGAAATTATTATGGTCAGTCCATAACTTAAAATATCTAAAAGGTTTCTTGAAACTTTTACCCTTAGGAGTAATAAATAACACAGCAGGGGAATGGTTAGAAGGACCAGCGGGGCCAAAAATCACATGGGACATGGGGAGAACTTTAAGCCACTCATCATTCCCTAAAACTCTATCAATTTTTGAAGCAATATAATGGCCATTAGTTTGCTTGTTAGCCCAAGTAAACTGGCAGCCACTATAGGAGATATCAACTAATGAGGCCTGGGTAAGAGAATAATTGCACAACTCTTTAGCCATAGACCATTTTTTGGACCCTCCAATCTTCTCAAAAGGAGATCTAATGGCATTAAAATCACCTATCTAGACAGAGGGAATTTTGGATGTTTGGGATGCAAGATCAACCAGTGTATCAAAAAGAGGGACTCTCAGGTTATGTTGGTTCTCAGCATAAACAATACCAACAACAAAGGAAAAGTCAGACTCTAAAAGATCAATTTTGCAAAAAATAATTTGGTCAGATTGGTAAATAGGGTTAATAGCACAAAAGTTGGGGTCCCAACATAACCAGATACGACCAGAGGAGTTGCAGTTGGAATTAGTTACAAAAACCCAATTATTTTTAAAGACCTTTCCAAAAATAGTCCGCTTATTAGCATGTTTAACCTTAATTTCCAAAATACTCAAGATTTTAAGATCCTCCTTAAACACAAAATCTCTAATTTCTCTTTGTTTTAGAGGGTCATTTAAACCTCTAATATTCCAAGAAGATATTTTAAAATCCATGAGACAAAACAAAAAGAAGGTCCCCATTAACCCAAAAATACCAATCTTTACCTATACTTCTTCCTCTGACTACCAGAGGACTTCTCTGCTGCTTTCTTTTTTTTACTTCCTGAGCTTGTTGGAGTTGAGTTCTGCTCCTCTTTGTTCATATCCGGCTCCACAAGGGCTATAGGAGACTTAGCTGCCAAAACTTCCCTTTCAACTTCTTCAATAATTTGACTAGCTCTAGGGCTAATAACCTGTGCCAATCCCAAAAGTTCATCATGAAAAGCCTTTAGAGGGGCCTTTTGGCAAACCCCAGGAATAATATTGTCCTGTGGTGGTAGTAGGACTTGTTGGGAAAAAACATTATCACTATGGACTTGTTGGCTTAATTGGGCTTGTAGATGTGGCAAGTCTTGATAACTTGATTCACCACCAGGGACACCATCCTCACATTCACCAATCTTCTTTTTACCTTTGGCCTTGACAGTCTTCTATCCATCTTCCTTCTCATTTTCGGTTTCCTTTTGTATCTGCACCAATTTTGCCACTTGGGACTTAATGCAGTTTTTTGTATCATGCCCAAATACCTTACAGTTTTCACACTTACCAGGAATTCCTTGATATTCAACCCTTATTTCAACCACCTTATCCCCACATTTAACAAAGAAACTCTCAGGGATTACTGATTCCACACTCACCTCCACATAGACCCTAGCAAAGGAGATTCTTGTACCCGATGAAGTAAGGTGGTCCATAAAAAGGGGGGTACCAATAAAACTAGCTATCCTACTCAACCCTTCAAAATCCCAGTATTCCATAGGGACATTAAACAGTTTGGCCCAAATAGGGATCTAGGAAACTGACTCTTTTGTTAACTTCATCATACGCTTGCATCTCTTCAACAGGAGCAGCTGATTACCTACATACTATGGCCCCCCTTCTAACACACTTTCACAGGAATTAGTATTGTCAAAAAAGAAAAACATGAAGCCTTTCCCATTTGTGGATACCTCATTCAGACCCATATTTTTCCATTGGTTGGAGACACTATTCTTCACATAATTATAGGGTAATTTCCTATCAAGGAAATACCCCACTAAACATGATTCCCACTTACCCAGATCCTCATTTCGAGGGGGGAGTTCCACAACATTCGGGTTTACAGAAGGAGGGAAAGGAATATACCTTAGTTAAATTGGTGATCTGCTCGGAATATTGGCTACTTCAGCCCAGGTTTTTGGTAGGCTAGCTACATTAGGATTCCTTTCTCCTTCAGCTAGATTTCCCCTACCACCTCTGCCACGACCACCTCGGTAAGCCCCATAACCTCTACCACCGCGCTCCCCTTTGGTAGGTTGGACCCGAACCTCATCATCAACCAATCGAACTTGGATATCATCGGTCACTTTATCGCTACCTAGAATAATTCCTTCATGGGACGGCGCAAATATCCCTCGATTCCTTGTGAGGGGAAGACTATCTTTAACCCCATTGAATCGCTTTGCCTCTGTACCTTCATCCACCACTTCGCTCCATCTCAGATGGCCTATTTGACTTCGAGGAGCATTCGCAGTAGGACCCATCAACGATTCCACCTCAGATTAGGATTGATCTCTTTTACGTGTACCAGGAACGTCAAAATGGATCTGTTCCCTCAACCTTTGGAGTTGATCTATTAACTCAGACATGGATGTCTGCGTTACTTTCTCCATACCACCACTACGTCTCACAATATCGACAATATTAGCAAGATCTTCCTTAGAAATTTGGTTCTGCCCTAATTTACCATCGAAGCCCAATTTTGGGGTTTCGGGGTTTGACATCTCAGAAACCAAAGAACAATTAACACGATGGTTAAGATTTCCTACTATGTTACTCTCAGATGAGGCAACTTCAGATCCCAAAGCTCGCATATTAAATGAAGACAAATCCACATTTACTCCGGCCATTTCAACAAGAAAATTGAAATCTGGAAACCCTAGAAACAGGATGTTTCTAGAGAGAAGCCAGAGACTCTCTCACTAACCCATTTCACATTTTTTAGAAATATTCCTTTGTGGACTTATTGGGATAGAACACCTCCAAATGAGATTTATCAGTAAAAAACCCTTAAAAATTATTTAAAAGTGATAAATTAAAAAGATATAATAGTGGTTGACCCAACCATGGTCCATCCATCCTTCTCACTCTTTAATGCTTTTGTGGGGGAAAGTAGGGCATGTAAGGTTGTCTTCAATTATTGGCACGGTTTTTTTTTTTCCTTCTTTTTAAAATTTTTTTTTAAAAAAAAATCACTAAAAACACACAAAAGCCAATTATTTTTTACTAAACTTATTATTATTATTATTATTATTTTCTTTTTTAATTCGTGTAGAACTTAAAAGCCTAAATATTTTCTTAAAAATTTTAAAAAAATTCACAAAAAAAAAAAAAAAAGTGAACAAAAAAGTCAAACTAAAGACCCACAAAAAAGCCAATTATTTTTTACTAAACTTATTATTATTATTATTATTATTATTATTATTATTATTATTATTATTATTATTATTATCTTTATCTTTTTTTTACTTTTTTAATTCGTGTAGAACTTAAAAGTCTAAATATTTTCTTAAAAAATTTAAAAAATTCATCCAAAAAAAAAAAAAAAAGTGAACAAAAAAGGTCAAACTAAAGACCCGCTAAATAATAATAATAATAGTGGAGCTAATGTAAATTTAGGAAAAGAGATGTGCCTTTTGCAGTTTTTTAAAAGGGTAATTTTATTTTATATACGGATTCCTCTCAATCATTTGAAAATAATCACAAAATTATTTTGTGGTTTGTAGACTAGGTGTACTATTAGAAATTTCATTCAAAACAACAATAAGTATAAAACACATATCAGAATATAAGGAAATTATATACTTATTTCTAAAGGAATAAAATACAATTAGAATCTGTTTGTCCCTTCTGCTCTTCTCTGTCATGAGAAACTCAAGAGAATAACAAATTCGCGTTGAAAACCATCAATTAGCACATGTTGATGGCTTGATGATCCTGAGTGGATTTGGACAAAACTTTAATAAATGAGATGAAAAACCACCCGTTCCTCTTATCATGAAGACTCAAAGAGGAAAGTAGATACACACCGAGTCTTATCAACGTATCATGGATTGATAAGTGACAATTCTCGGAATGATGGACTTGGCATAACATCCGGCCAAATCCAACCAACTCTAAACATTTTCTTCATGTCAGTTTAGTTCATTTTAAGCCGATTTTAATAGTCTTTTCCAGTCTTTAATCAATTTGTCCAAAGTGATGATTAAGTCCACTAAATAAGAAGAAATGTCAAACGAGAAGTGACTCATGACATGAAAGGGAGACTGCACCTTGACGATGAACCTCCGTAGAGATTAAGCCATTGAGCATAAGTCTTTTTCTCATGCCATGAATAACAATCAATCTTTTGGAATAGCTCTCAAACAAAAGAAAAGAAGAAAAAAGGGAGGTTGCAGACATGATTATCCGAAATCGATTATTAAAATGAGACTCTTGATATCAAAACTAAGTAAAGAAAAGTGATCAACTCGAACGACTTGGTGTCTAAGGCCTAAACAACCGAAGTCATGAGGACTTACAACACAACAAGTTATATATTCCAAGCATAACCTAATTAAATAAATTAAAGCAACCCCTAAACTACCCCTAATATACACAGAAAAATAGTTGCTAAAGTATGTTTAAAGCGCATAAAAGATAGGTAAGAACAAGGAGATACAAAACTAGTAAGGAAGACCAAGGAGGGGTGGCTAACCCCTCCACTTTTTGGACTTCTAAACCATGTTTTTTAGCCTTTTTTAACTTTGAAAATCAGTTTGTAAACCAAGAAAATAGTGGTAAAAGCAAGAGAAAGTAAGTAAAAAAAAAAAAGAGTAGAGAAAAAGCTATGGAACAAAGCCTAAGGAGAGGTGGCTAACCCCTCCACTTTTTGCAACTTTTAATCACATATTTTAGCCTCTGAACATGGTCCAAAAATAGCCCAAAAACAGTGGCTAAAATCACTTCGAAAAGGTGAAAAAAGTGAACAACAATAAAAGAGAACAAACTAGACAAGCAAGCTTAAGGAGGGGTGTCTAACCTCTCCATTTTTTGTGAATTAAATCACAAATTTCAGCCCTTTAAATTAACCTCCATTAGTGCACAAACTAAAGGAAAATGAAGAAGATGATTAGTAAAAACAATGGAAAAAGATGGGTAAGAAGTATGCCTCTTTAAAGAGCATGTATGGTTGTTGATCAAACTTGACTCCAAACCCCCTCAAGTTTATGAAATTTAGTTTGAAATCTCAACAAAAAGTTCCAAGAACAAGCTCTAATTGTGTTTGTATTGTTGAAGAATGTTTGAAGATCAAAGGAAGCAAGGAGGATGGTTTTAGCTCTCAATCTCCCTCAAAGCCCTTAGGAAAATCTTCTAACCTCAAAATCTGAATGCAGGGGGTCTATTTATAGAATTTGTGCCAATTTGGTCAAAAATATCTTCAAAAAACAACAGCTGGTGAATTCCCACCAACTGTCCTGTTTCTCACCATTGAGACCCGGCCGGGTCCCAAAACACACAGTCGGGCCCAAAAACACATGGCTGGGCCTAAAAACCAACCCTGGAAAAGTTTTCATTGAGACCTGGCAGGGCCTAAATGGGGTACGGCCGGTTCTAAATGGACCCGGCTAGGTCCAAAAATCTGCATTCAAGCCTGACTTCAAATGGGCATATTTCCCTCATCTGGATTCGGTTTTAGGTGATTCTTGAGCCTAAATTGAAGCCCCAAAGTTTACTTTCCAATGGTGGTGGCCTCACATCTAAATTCTAAGTGGTAAGAGAGATATGCCTAATTTTGTGAAGGATGCTCATTTCTATCCTAACGGATTGATGCCTAACCTTTTCCTAAACTAGTTTTCTTCCATCCCCTCCTATTTCCTTCCACTCCAAACCTATAAATAATACGTTTTTAAAGATTTTTCAAAGAGTTCACCTCCCTTCCATGTATCTCCATTTTGTCTTTACTCGGTTTACCGAAAAGTATAATTTTTTAAACGAAATGCGAGCCTCGGAACATTGTAGGAGCATTTGGAAAAATATTTTAAAAGGAGGGTTTTAAGGTCTAAAATAGTTTGGCCAAAATGGGGTGTAGGGTTTGGGATTAGAGCTTGAATCCACATTTCTTCGTTGAAAATTCAAAAGATTGCACAGTGTAACTTTCATCATCGGGTGTTTGGAATAAAGTGCCCAAGTCTTAAGGGCAGTCAAAAATAGGGTGTCTACAGTTGTCCCTCTTTGACAAAGCTCGAATAGTCATGAAGTGACATGAGTGAATGTCAAAGCCCAAAGATGACTCATTTTGACAAGGCCATAAGACTTGGGCTAACAAACAAAATGCAAATGCAATTGGTTAAACCCGAAGGTTGCCTACGTATCTTTTTACAAGGAAGCAAACCAGCATAGTTCAGGGATAGGATGCAAATGATACACAATGTAACGAAATAATGCAAAGGATTACAACGTATGTATAGAACGAAATCATCAAACCACGAGTAGGGCAAAACACACGAATACCATAAAGGAATGGGGATGCAAATCAAATTACGTTTTATATAAAAAAGACATGACATGGGCATAGCCAAATGACGCCAAACATAGGCTAAGTGCCTAAATCCTCAATACTGGCCTCAGCGCAGCATGGATGCTTAGACATAATAGAACCATGTTTTAACGTGAAAGGGGTGTGAGCACATGTAAAACTATATTTTTCATAGAAAGAGAAAGAGTACAAGTAATTGGGTGGTATGATATAAGTGAAGAATGATCTACTGGGGAAAGATAATGATCCAATGCTGAATGAAACAAGACAAAGTACAATGCAATGAATGCAATGGATGAAGTGAATAAAGAGCGTAGACTGAATCACATCTTACCTAGAAAAGGCATGGACACAAAACAGACCACGTCTAACACAGAAAAGGTGCCGACACCCTCAATACTGGCCTCAGCGCAGCATGGGTACTTACACATGACAAAACCATGTTTCAACAAGGGAAAGATATGAGCACATGCCAAACTAAGCTTCACATGGAAAGGATGCAGGCGATAAAATAGTATGATGTAATGGGTGTAATGGACAATGCAGTGATGCATGTGATAGATGCTATATGCAATGTGATAGAGATAATAGATATGACGTAGCAGCTGCGAAGCGACGCTTTTAGAAAGTACCTTACAGGGGCAATCGGCAATGACTCACCTTATGCTGCTGGGGATCTTCCTCTTCTTCTTGGCTTTAAGACTTCCTCCTTCGTCTTGCGATTCCAAACCACGGGTACTACTTTTCTCCCTGGCTTGTTTGCAACTTTCTCTATTCTCTAACAGGGTGACAGACTAGGTTGGTTCAGTATCCAAAATTGAGGCGCATACAAGCAACCTCAACCTATGGAGCTGCCACATATTTCAAGCCGAGGATACACCCCTGGGTATTTAAACCAGACTTTAGTCTCGGAAATTCCAAACTTTTGCATTCTAGGCATCGCCATTCAAACTCTAGTTTCCACCGTCTCAGTTGATGTCCTAGGAACTCACTACAAACAAAGTTAGGTGGCTATACCAGACCGCCGAAAGCCATTCAGGCACGACAAACACCAAAGGAATTGCGCCTTTAGAGGATTTAAGGTCTTCTAGACCCAGCAAGTGCACAAGACAGTGCGTGGTGAATGAATGCAGAAAACAGTGTTATGCAAGGTGCACAAAATAGTGCGATGCCGGTTGAATGCACAAAACAATGCGATGCAGGGTGCACAAAACAGTGTGATACATGAGAAATGCACAAAACAGTGCAATACAAGGTGCACAAAACAGTGTGATACAAGGTGCATAAAACAGTATGATACAAGGTGAATGCACAAAACAGTGTGAACTCAAAGTGCACAAAACAGTGCGATGCAAGGTGCACAAAATAGAGCGAACTCAAGGTGCACAAAACAGTGTGATGCAAAGTGCACAGGACAATGCGAACTCAAGGTGGATGCACAGAATAGTGCAATGCAAGGTGCACAAAACAATGCTATACAAGGTGCACAAAACAGTGCGAACTCAAGGTGCACAAAACAACACAATACAAAGTGAATGCACAAAACAATGCTAACTCAAGGTGCACAAAACAATGCGAACTCAAAGTGCACAAAATAGTACGATACAAAGTGAAAGATGCAAGGTATGTAGAGAGAAATGAGCAGTACTCAGAGTAATGTGTCATGTACCTTATGAAATGAGTGTTGGGCAACTTGTCACAACTCATTGAAATGTAATTGAAAAACGCTGTGGAAGGTAACTCGACGAAACATGAGCAACCAATCATACAATTCAAATCAACTAGAATGTATGAGCATGTATGCATAATCCAAAGCACATGTATTAATTAGAGGGAAAATGGCAATCCCAGGAGAGCTTTGAAATAATCGAAGACAACTTTCGAAAATTGAATCATATCAGAATCATCATGGGGGTAAACTACCCTAATCCACGGGAAAGTGCCCAACAAGTGGCTTTGAGTGGATGGAGAGAAAGGTTGGCAAGGTTTGGTTCATACCCCTTGTTCAATTGCTGGCCCAATTAGATACACCGAAAATTGCCCCTAGTGTCCAATCATTGGCCAACAGTTAGGTTCATGCCCCTCGTTCAATGGATGGCCCAATCAGATGTACTGAAAATTGCCCCTAGTGTCCAGCCACTGGCCACCTTTTTAAACATTGTGCAGGTACGTGTGATGGGGATCATCAGATCTTGGAACAGTTGCCAACCAATTAGACTCACACTTCTCTTCTGTCCTAGCATGTTGAAAACTTACTCCACTCCCCTACAAAGTAGTGACAGATTCCTCATATACACTTTGCAATGATCAAATGTGATGCCCCTTGTATGGGCACTCTCAGTTTGTTTATAAATTCCACACATGGATTTGTTTTTGAGTTCAGAGCGAACATTTGTGTATGGAATTTTGGCGATGCCACTCTGTTGAACTTTGAATGACAAGCACGCTGTGGTGACTCGATGAAGAGCACTTTTGGGCGACAGACATGTTATGGTGACTCGAGGAAGAGCGCTTTTGAACGACAGACACATTATGATGACTTAATAAAGAGCGCAGATTGAGATAGACACCAGGTACGACACGACAGAACTCACAACTGACTCAAAAGCAGAAAAAGACTTAAGGTGACTGATCATTTATAGTGCCCCTAGTACTACTTATGTTCCCTTTAGAAATCAATTTTGCAAAACCCGAGTTTTGATTCATTTTTTGTTCAAGTTAGAGATTATACTGATAAGTTCAAGTACGGAAAATTGCTCCACTTGTTGATTCAAACTAATTCCTTTTTACCCAACGCAAGTATATGCTATGCATAGCAATCGGTGTAGCTCATGGATTGATGTGAAGTTGATGACGTGAATTGGGCAAGGTGATTGAGTTGAGACGAACAAGATGGATATGGTTGAGACCGAACTTCAGGATGAAGTTGCCTACGTATCCCAAGAATGAAAATCAGGTCAACGTAGTTCATGGGTGAGATTCACTCAGGTGTTGACACTCTCCTTTTGCGCTCTAACTTTTGCTAAAGTCGCTCTTTCAGGTTTTCAACCTTGCGAGCTCTATTTATTTAATTTCTCATTTTTTCATGCCTTAACTTTTGCCTAAGTCACTCTTTTAGGTTTTTGGCCTAGCAAGCCTCTCAAGGATAGCATTACAACTCTTATGGTGAATTTGATCACTAATCATCCTTGGCCTAATACTGGAACTAGCTTGGCCTTGATTTGAGCTTGGTTCTCCATTCTCTGATGCATGTATTCATTCTTTCTCTTGCTCAATTTTCAAAGTTGGTTCATCTTGCAATGTGGTACCTTCTTTGCATTGGCCTCCCTGAATTCAGACAAAAGTTTCATTCCTCATGGTTGATTGGATTTTATTCCAATGAATGCCCCTAGCTTGATGGTTGACTTCTTTTCCTTTTCTTTTCTTTTTTTTTCTTGTCCTTCTTTTTTCTTTTTCTTTTCTTTTTCTTTTTCCTTCTTCTCTTTTCCTTTTCTTTTCTTATTTTTTCTTTCTTCTTTTTTTCTTTTTTCCTTTTTCCCTTTCAGTTTCTTTTATTCGTTTCTTTTTGAAATAATAAAAACACCAAGGGGAGAAATTCTATGATTGTGAGGTCTGAAAGCCGTCTTGTGCTTGCCAAAATGATCACCTAGGTGAAGAAAAGCCCCAAGATAGTATAGAATACCACGCACAATTTTGAACCCATCTTTGCAAGTTTGCAAAAGAAACAATTTAAAATTTTGAAATCATGAAGGGCTTTGTGCCAATAATTTAGAGCCCACTCAATCCATTTGGAGGATCCTTCTCAACACTCGAGCTTATTAACAGAATCTCATTCAGAAAATAAATTCAAAGCTTTTCTATTTTTTAAAAAGGTCACACATGCATTACTGTAGGCATTACAAAATGATCAAAAACTTGACTCCCACTTTCTTATAAAGATGAAGACCTGAGGGTGCACGAGAGCAACTCAAAGGAAAAGGCTTGACTGGCGCAACAACACAAGATAAGACAATGAAAATAAAACTCACAACTCAACTATTTACAGGACACAACTCAAAACAAAATTAGCACCCTGGAGACAAAAGGGGTTTTCATTCTCCAAGTCCATCTGCAAAATTCAAAATAACTTCAAGTAGTCCACGTGAGGGTTCAAACCAGCGTTCAATTCAAAATGCTAATGTCCACACCTAGTAAGATTGATTTCAGACTTTCAAATTGAGTTTCACAGATTGAGCCTCACAATTACCCCGATTGTCCCATACATCTCTTTGACCGAAACAAATTCTTTTTCACACCATGCCCCTAGTTCAGAAGGTCCTTTTTTCACATGTTTTTAGACAATTCCCCTAGTTGAGACTAAGGTTCATCATTCCAACCATCTTTGCTAGCATTGGTGGGTATAATGTATTGGCTAGGGTCAAGGTTGGTTGTTGGCAAGCCATGGATGGGATTTATATTATGGGGTGGCAATCTATTCTGGCCATGGGGAAGTTTATTGACAGCTTTGGGATTTGATGGGCTGATGACCTTATTGTCAATCAAGTCTTGAATTTCATGGCGAAGGCGAAAGCAACGATCAGTATGATGACCGTACTACTGATGAAATGTGCAATATTGGGTAGGGTAGGTCATGTCTAGGTGGGAGAGGGTTAGGGAGAGATCGAGGATTGAGCGGTTTGAGATACATTTTCTTCATTAGTACCTTCAAGGCGAGGGTTGGGCTTGTATGGAGATGGGCGAAGGTTTGTTTTTGGGAGGAGGAAGCATCAGGTTTAGAAACATTGGTAAATGGGTTGGCGGGTGTTGGTTGGGTATTCATGGTCTTGGGATGGGAATCAAGATGAGTGTTTCTATTAAAGCATCTCTTTTCATTGTTTGCCCCCTGATTCAAAATGCTCTCAACTTGAGCGACAAAAGTATCATCCACAGTCTTTACAACAATTGTGAGCACTTGCTGCTTGTTTAGCCCTTTGACCTTTAAAGTCTTAATAGCCCCCCGAAGATGTGCATAGGGATCAATACTTGTCCTGGCCTTGTTCTTGCCACTTGCTTCAACCCTGTTTTCTTTTGATTGGCCCATTTCACTTTTAGTTCCCAATATTGGAGATTTCTTTGGTACAAAATTCCCAGCATGAGGTGTGGTGAAGGACGGGATTAGAACCCCAAAGGTTAGATCTGCCGCTGTTCCTTGAAGGTCTTCGATCATTCCCAACATCTCAGTAGTAGTAGGTTCTGTCATTTGGCACTCTTGGTGTGTTCGAACCGGAGTGGGTGTATCCATTATGCACAAATTGGTACTTTCAACAATGAACACCTCTGGCTTAGGCAGATGGGATGGAGTGATATATATACTGGGGTCAAAGGAATGAGGTAGTGTATGGATGAGGTTAAGATGGGGAGGAGGTACTTGGTCAAGGTTGGGAAGTGGCTTGATAGTAACATTGGGTTCTTGAGGTGGAGCTATTGTCTGGTTGTCAATGAGATTCTGAACCTTATGATGAAGGCGATAGCAACTACCGATGCCATGATCATGCTGCTGATGGTAGGCACAGTATTTGGTGGGGTTATGTCTAGCAAGGAGTGGGTCAGGAAGAGGTTGGAGATCAAGGGGTTTGAGATACTCTCTTTCCATCAGGACTTTTAGTGCGCTGGTTAGGCTCATATGTAGGGGGGTGAATGTTCTGCCTTCAGCTCAGGTTAGGTTGGCTATTTATGGGTTGGTATTGGCAAACGGGTCGACAGTTTTGGGAGTGGCGATGACATTGATTTCAGTGGGTTTAGAAATAGTGTTGCTTCTAGCATTGGTACTCCTAGAAAACACCCTCCTTGTTGGTTCACTTGTTTTGGGAATAATCCCTTTGTTGAATGCACTCTCAATCTGAATCCCTAACTCATGCAAAATTTTGAAAGTGAACAATGGAGCGACTATTAAGTTTTGTAACATATCAAGCTCAAGGTTTTGTACCACTATCCGCACTTGGTCCCTCTCAGAAGGTCGATTTGTCATTTGTGCTGCCTTTGCTCTCCACCTTGCAACAAATTCCACAAAAGTTTCTTCAGGATCCTGGTGGGTTGCTTCAAGCTCTTGGGTGATCATTTCAATTTGGGTATTGTAAGAATATTAATTGACAAATGCTTCAGCCAAATCTTCCCAGTTTTGCTTCACTTTATCCTCCAACTTAGCGTACCAAGTGGCTGCTATACCCGACTGGGTTCTTCCATACAGAGAGAGTTTTTGAGGCTTAGTTAGACCCATCGGTTTTAGGACGTTCAAGAAAAGCCAAATATGCACCATAGGATCTCTATACCCGTCGAAACGGTCAATGTGTGGCATTTTGAATCTGTTTGGGAGCTGTATAGTAGCCTTGGTGTACCCATCCTCAATGTCGAGTATGGAGCTAATTCTCTGTGCCTTTTTGAATTACTTCTCAAGGTTAGCAATTTTTAACAAGGTCGGGTCGAGATCATTAATATCAAGGGAAAAAAGGCCCTCATTAGGCTGCACTAAGGGTCTGAAAACTCGAGCTTGAGCTAACCCTTCTTGAGGATCTAGACCCTACAAATCTTCAGCTGGCGGAGATGGATCAAAGTTCGGTTGGGGGCCCGGGACTATATATGTGGTAGATACCCCAGATGGGCATTGCATTTCAGCACTGGTCTCATCCTGCATGGCAATTCCCTGGTTTGGGGCTATTATCATGGCCATAACTTCTTCTGGACTCTGTGCCATCATGGGTGTGCTAAGTTGGCAATCGGGGAAATGGATAGGTGTAAGCTAGGAGCTGGCTAACAAGGATTTTGACCCGGTTATACTTGATGTATTTGGTTTGGATTAGTCTAGATAGGTTTGACTGGATTGGGCTTTGTAGAATTGGTCTTTTAGCATTGGATGGATCTTTTCTAAGTTGACCTTTGGAGATTAGATGGATTGGACCTTTGCTGAATGGGGTTTTTTCTGGGATTGGACGGACTGTGATGGGTTAAGGCTTTCTAGGTTAGATTGGGCTTGGCCTTTGTTGAGTTGGGTACAGCTCCTTGTTCGGCTTAGCCAAACCTAGCATTAAAAATAAATGCCCCATCAGATCTGGATATCGGGTATGCTGGTCAAAACAAAGCAAGATACAATTTTTGGCCCTGGCTCTAGTTCTGGTATGTTTTTGCCATATCAAACACAAACCCCTGAATTTTGACCCAAATTCTGATTCTGATATGACCCTTTGAAAGGAATTGCTTCAATATTAAGACTCCAAGGATTGCATCACACATTCCTAAAGAGTTCACATTTTGCACAAAAGCACTCAAAACACCCCTATAAGAGGTTAGGGTTTCCTTGTCCTAGCTTTTGGAGTGATCTACAGCTTTTACTATTCAAATAAATAGTATCACAATAGCCTAGTAAATAGGAGGGCATCCTGTCCTATGTTTGAAAAGTCACTAAGGCTGACTATATGCAGTTAGGTCGATTGGTCAAAATGGGTACCTCAGCAAGATTACCTAATATACCTCTCACACTTAACACCGAGAAGTGAAAGGAGGATCAAATGGTACAGCGATAATCCAGATCCAAGAGTTGTGTTTCCAACATGGAAGAGCCCATGACCGGCCAGCCTTTTGGCAAGCTTTTTAGGCAAGCCGTCTAGGAATAGCAGATGGCAAACGTAGTGACTTAAAGAACCAATGCAAATGCAATGCAAAGAACATATAAGTGTAGATAAAATGTCACGTTATGAGTTCGAGTCAAGTTCTCTAAGTCCCCAGCAGAGTCGCCAGAAACTATAGCTTGCTTTTCGTGCTCATTTCGGATACGACTAGCCCTACAGTTCGGACTCCTATGGCTTTGAATCTGATTTCACAAGTGCAATGTGAAAAAGTGAAAACACAAAAATAGTCCAAATTTGGCAATTCTTTTGGAAAATCGATGTTTGAATCAAATGCCAAAAATGGACTACTTTGCTAGATTTCAGAGTCGCCACCTAAATATTTTGAAAAATTTAGGAAACCCGGGACTCGTGCCAAAGGCCACTTATCCATCATCACCAAAGTGTCTCGGCTCGGGAACTTAGGAATGAGAGGAGAAGGTCATGAATTGAGCACCCCACTCACCAGATCAAAGATTGACCTCTACTAATCATGAATCTTATTTACATTATATGCTCTTGTTCCGATTATTAGGCTAACTTTATTATGTGTTGCATAAAAGTATAGACTAATTTACAAAAATTGGAACTTTTGATTTCAAGTTTGTTTTGAAGAATGTTTTGAATACGCGTCACTTGAAAATGTGAGTTTGTGTGTACATTAATCAATTCATCCCAATTTTAGTAATTAGCTTTCATCCATCGGCATTCAAACAAGTATATCACCTAAGCACTTAGTCTCATGGGAAACATGCTCGATACGGCAACACTAACATGCAATGCAATATGCTAAAACACAAAATGCTCACCTAGTACTCCGAGGCAAGCCAAACAAAGCAAAATAATTAGAAAACATGAATACTCCTAACTTATGCAAAATGACTAATGTGACACATACAATCATGCAATTAAATAAGCTCGGCTACTAGCATGGTATATGAACCAACTCAAGGCATGCGATAAATCACATACTCAAGCAATGAATTTGAAATTGACATTGGTTAGTATGATGAGCCGAACCATAATGCATGTGAGACGAGTGTATACAAACATGGGAATGCTAAGTAAATATGATGCTCTACACTGCCATTATAAGCGGGTAAATAACAGAGAGAAAGAAATAGGATTGGAAGACATACACCATTATTACATATTTCTACCCTCATGCAAGAAGGTACGAATCAATGTCTGAGAGTCCGAAATAAACTAATTATTACCAATTTGAAAGAAATGAAGTAAATAACTAACTAGCTAAGTTATTACAACAAAAATTTCTCGAATGAGCAACAAGCTAGTAATCTAAGTTAACTTGTTAACTAGCTATATAACTACCATAATAATTAAGTATGATACTAATAAGAGCATTAATTTACAACATTGATTAACAAAGGAAGTGCAAGGAGGGTATGGATGTGACGGTTTTAGAAGAAACTCTGCCTGCCATCCTTGGAATCTGCCTTGTTTCGCTTTCGGCCATTGTTCTATACTTCTACAAAACACACTATTTTACCAAACATTGGAGGCCAGCCGGCCCCCAATGAGGCCCAGCCAGGCCCAAATAAGGCTGGTCGTGCCCTAATTTCATGCAAAATCCTATTTTTGTGCACTGAGGTAAAAACAGTGCAGATCAGAGTTTTTCTGAGCTCTGTTTGTCCTTTCTGCTCTTCTTTCTCATGAGAAACTCAAGAGAATAACAAATTCGCTTTCAAAAGCATCAATTAGCACATGTTGATGGCTTGATGATCCCGAGCGCATTTGGACAAAACTTTAATAAATGCAATGAAAAACCACCCTTCCCTCTTATCATGAAGACTCAAAGAGGAAAGTAGACACACATCGAGTCTTATCAACGTATCACGGATTGATAGGTGACAATTTTCGGAACGATGGACTTGGCATAACGTTCAGCCAAATCCAACCAACTCTAAACATTTTCTTTATGTCAGTTTAGTTCATTTTAAGTTGATTTTATTAGTCCTTTCCATTCTTTAATCAATTTGTCCAAAGTGATGATTAAGTCCACTAAATGAGAAGAAATCTCAAACGAGAAGTGACTCATGACATGAAAAGGAGTCTGTGCCTTGACGATGAACCTCGGCAGAGATTAAACCATTGAGCATAAGTCTCTTTCTCATGCCTTGAATAATAATCAATCTTTTGAAATAGCTCTCAAACAAAAGAAAAGAAGAAAAGAGGGAGGTTGTAGACATCATTATGCAAAATCGATTATTAAAATGAGACTCTTGATATCAAAACTAAGTAAAGAAAAGTGATCAACTCGAACGACTTGGTGTCTAAGACCTAAACAACCGAAGTCATGAGGACTTACAACATAACAAGCTATATATTCAAAGCATAGCCTAATTAAATAAATTAAAAGAACACCTAAACAGCCCCCAATATACAAAAAAAACAGTAGCTAAATTATGTTTAAAGCGCATAAACGATAGGTAAGAACGAGGAGATACAAAACTAGTAAGAAAGACCAAGGAAGGGTGGCTAACCCCTCCACTTTTTGGACTTCTAAACCATGATTTTTATTCTTTTTTAACTTTGAAAATCAGTTTGTAAACCAAGAAAATAGTGGTAAAAGCAAGAGAAAGTAAGTAAGAAAAAAAAAAAAAAGTGGAGAAAAAGCTATGGAACAAAGCCTAAGGAGGGGTGGCTAACCCCTCCACTTTTTGCAACTTTTAATCACATATTTTAGCCTCTGAAAATGGTCCAAAAACAGCCCAAAAACAGCCCAAAAATAGTGGCTAAAATCACTTCAAAAAGGTGAAGAAAGTGAACAACAATAAGAGAGAACAAACTTGACAAGCAAGCTTAAGGAGGGGTGTCTAACCCCTCCACTTTTTGTGAATTAAATCACAAATTTCAGCCCTTTAAAGTAACCTCCAGTAGTGCACAAACTCAAGAAAATGAAGAAGATGATTCGTAAAAACAATGGAAAAAGATGGGTAAGAAGTATACCTCCTTAAAGAGCATGTATGGTTGCTGATCAAACTTGATTCCAAACCCCCTCAAGTTTATGAAATTTAGTTTGAAATCTCAACAAAAAGTTCCAAGAACAAGCTCTAATGGTGTATGTATTGTTCAAGAATGTTTGAAAATCAAAGGAAGCAAGGAGGATAGTTTTAACTCTCAATCTCCCTCAAAGCCCTTAGGAAAATCTTCTAACCTCAAAAGCTGATTGCGTGGGATCTATTTATAGAATTTGAGCCAATTTGGTAAAAAATATCTTCAAAAAACAAACAACAGCTGGCGAATTCCCGCTAGCTATCTTGCTTCTCGCCATTGAGACCCAGCCGGGTTCCAAAAGACACGACCGGGCCTAAAAAGAAACCCTGGAAAATTTTTCATTGAGACCCAGCTGGGCCTAAATGGGGCACGGCCGGTTCTAAATGGACTCGGTCGGGTCCAAAAATCTATATTCAGACCCGACTTCAAACGGGCATATTTCCCTTATCCGGACTCGGTTTTATGTGATTCTTGAGTCTAAATTGAAGCCCCAAAATTCTAATTTCCAATGGTGGTAGCCTCATATCTAAATTCTAAGTGGTCAATGAGATATGCTCAATTTAGTGAAGGATGCTCATTTCTATCTTAATGGATTGATGCCTACCCTTTTCCTAAACTAGTTTTCTTTCATCCCCTTCTATTTCCTTCTACTACAAACCTATAAATAAGATTTTTTTAAGGAATTTTCAAAGAGTTCACCTTCCTTCCATGTATCTCCACTTTGTCCCAACTCGATTTACCGAAAAGTGCAATTTTTTAAACGAAATGCGAGCCTCGGAACATTGTAGGAGTATTTGGAAAATATTTTGAAAGGAGGGTTTTAAGGTCTAAAATAGCTTGGCCAAAATTGGGTGTAGGGTTTGGAATTAGAGCTTGAATCCAAATTTCTTCGCTGAAAATTCAAAAGATTGCACAGTGTAACTTTCATCATCGGGTGTTTGGAATAAAGCGCCCAATTCTTAAGGGCGGTCAAAATGGGGTGTCTATAGATGGATTCTATCATGGGTAACAATACCTGGATACTTGTTGATTTGCCACCTAGATCCAAACCAATTGGTTGTAAATGGATTTTCAAAAGAAAAATGAAAGTTGATAGCATAATTGACAATTTCAAAGCAAGATTAGTTGCTAAGGGTTTTACTCAAAAGGAGGGTATCGATTATTTTGATAGATATGCTCCGGTGGCCAGAATCGCCATCATTCGAGTGTTGATTGCCTTAGCCTCAATCTACAAGCTTGAAATCCATCAAATGGATGTTAAGACCACTTTCCTAAATGGAGAGTTAGATGAGGAAATCTATATACAACAACCGAAAGGATTTGTTGTGCGGGGTCAAGGACACAAAGTGTGTAAACTCGTGAAGTCACTATATGGACTGAAACAAGCTCCAAAACAATGGCATGAGAAATTTGACAAAGTAATAATGTCAAATGATTTTAGGATACATGAATCTGATAAGTGTGTGTACAGTAAGTTTACTGGAAATAGAGGTGTAATCATATGTCTATATGTAGATGACATGCTTATTTTTGGTACTGATAATGATGTCATTAAAAGCACTAAAAATTTCTTATCGTCTAGCTTTAGTATGAAAGACATGGGTTTGGCTAATATAATTCTGGGTATTATGATCAAAAGAGAGGACAATAATTTGATTCTTATCCAGTCGCATTATATTGAGAAAATTCTTAAGAAATTTAATTAACATGTTTGTACACCCATGTCTACACCTTTTGATTCAAATTTGAAATTGTATCCTAATATTGGAAGAGCGTTGATCAGCTAGAATACTCAAGAGTGATAGGTAGCCTAATGTATGCCATGACTTGCACTAGATCTGATATTGCATTTGCAGTAGGAATACTTAGTAGATACACTAGTAATCCCAGTAGTGTGCATTGGTATGCTGCTAACCGAATACTACTATGGAATAGTCTATAATGGCTATCCAGCAGTGTTGGAAGGATTCATGAATGCTAGTTGGATAACTGACCGTAAAGATCACTCGTCCACAAGTGGTTGGATTTTTACTCTTGGAGGAGGAGCTATCTCTTGGGGTTCTAAGAAGCAAACATGCATAGTAGACTCAATCATGTCATCAGAGTTTGTAGCATTGGCTTCTTGAAGTAAAGAAGCAGAGTAGCTAAAGAATCTCTTGTTAGAGATTAAGATATGGCCAAAACCTATGCTACCAATATCTTTGCATTGTGATAGTGAAGCAACTCTATCACGGTCCTATAGCCATGTCTATAATGAAAAGTCCAGGCATATAGGATTGAGACATAGCTATGTCAGGAAGTTAATCACAGAAGGTGTGATTACCATTAGTTATGTAAAGTCAAGTGAAAACTTGGCTAACCCCTTAACAAAGGGACTTGCAAGGGATTTGGTGTGGAAAACATCAAAGGGGATGGGTCTTAAGCCCACTTAACATAATCACTCATCGTGGAAACTTGACTTAACGCTTAAAGGAACATCAAGTCTTGAGTTTAATGAGCCCAAGCACATCATATGTTGTGATTGCAAGCGCTTAGTTTTATTTCATTTTCATCCCAAGGTTAAAGTGCTTGGTACTTGTAATGTGAAAAGAAAAGGATCGGTTAGCAAACTCATAATAAGCTTACAACTGGGTTGTTAGCATGCTCTCAGTAAACTTACCTATGTGAGTGTATGAGGTGGTGCCGCTTCCTATGAGTCCAAGGGCTTGACTCTAGAGCGCTCCTAAAACGTGATATAGACACAAGGCCAATCCATGTGTCAATTTATTTGAATTCTTGAGGGAACCTGTACTGTGTGTGAGACATGTCCAGTTAGTTATATAAGATCGCTAGTTCAAAGACAAGTCTACTATGTCATCTTGACTAACTTTGAGGTGTCTTCACTAAGTGAATGATTCAAATCGTAAGATATCTTCATTTATGCATAAGGCTGTCAAGTGAACCAAGAATCATCATTTGATATTTTGAAAATGGTAGGGGAATGTTGGGGAATTTTCAAAATGGGTTTGCAAAATTTATTGTTTAGTTTTTGGGTGTTTTCAAAATCTTCCTTGTTTATCTTTAGAAAGCTTGAAATAAGCTTGGGGACTTTGTCCCACATCGGAAAGAGAGGAAAACATGGAGCACTTAATAAAGTGCTATATTCCTTTGAATATGGAATTGTGGGATGGATGCTAGTGTGCATGCACTCACACCGCAAGGATGGTGCTTCGCACCATCTGCACACGCACATACACGCGCGCGCGTAGCGTGGGTAGTGGGCTATGTGGCGTTTCATGGCGCACTTTGCACTTAGCACGGACGTATCGGCGCCATGAGGGCCCTTTCCTATTTGCATTGGAGAAGTTGGAGTGATGACGTAGATCCAACGTGGCATGGGTGACGTGGAATACAGTCACCTTCACGTGGCAGTGCTATGGCGTCCATTGGCGATGAGTCAAACAACCGATCGAATGGTTGCATGTCCGATCTGGAGCGATTTGATCATAGTCGTTGATTGGAGATGCGCGCGATCGTACGTATGAGATAGTACTCGATCGTGATCAGGTATGATCAGTCAAGACATCTATTCAGTGTGAGAATGATCTATACCATAGATCATCGATCCAACGGTCAGATTTGATCGGATGTGATCAAGGGACATGACCCATTCGATCAGATGCATCAAGGCCTATGGATAGACTACAAAATCATCCATTTCAATGAATCCAAAAATCCATAAAGCATTCTTGTAATTCTCTCTCTCTCTCTCTCTCTCTCTCTCTCTCTCTCTCTCTCTCTCTCTTCCAATTGATTTAGAGTTTTCAATCAAGAGTTTCTTAAGTAAGTTTTTGTTTTTCTTACTGGTAATCAAATTCTGCAGACTTGATTATCAGTGTCTTGGTTTTCTCGATTATATCAAGAAACATTCTGATCTACTATCGTCAGTGCAGAAGCCGGCAGACATGATCTTTAGATCAGACTTCACTATATCCTGGAGGCGAATTTGCTGTAACCCCCTCCACACCTTTTGGTGGGTGCAAATATTGTCTTTAGGAAAGTGACTACATAACGCGACTTGAAGTATCAAATTTCTGTTCTACATAGACAACATCACCGCCAAGTTTTTGAAGACCCAAAGACCACCAACTAAAGAAATTAAGACAAATTGTTCCAACATAGACTTCACGGATTGAAATAGCACCCTCCAATCCAAAATCCAAATCTAATCATAAGGGATTACAAACCTTTTTTTTACAACACGCATCTATACGTTATATTAAGATGTCCACCAAATTTCATGGGAAAACTCTAAAAAATAGGGAGATAAAAACCAGACAAGAAAATCATGCTGAAATTAGCAAAAATGGAGATCAAGACTCAAACTTTTTCCAAAATCATGAAATTGATTCTGGAAGTGCCATATGCTATGTATAACACCCAACTAAAATAGTTTTTGAAAAGGGAATCTCTAGTTGGGTTTTCAAATTATCGGGTATTGTTGAGTTTTTGTGGGCTCACCATGAAATTCACATCGATGATTTCAACCATTCAATGTGTAGAACTCGTTGAGTACTTAATCCTTATAAAAAATTACATTGATCAAATATCAATAATCATTCAATTAGATTACATATTATTTTGCAAATAAAAAAAAAATCACTTTAAAAAAAAATAACAAATAAAATATGCTAACTATGCAGGTCTTTTTAATAATAGAAAAGCACTCGCGTGTCTTCGTCACTAAAAAAAAAAAGAAGATAAATTATAAATACACTATCTGAGATTTGATTAAAATACAAATTGTCTTTTGTATTTTCAAAAATTACATTCCACCTTCTGAGATTTCTAATTTCATATCGAATTGCCCCTTTTGTTAATAAATTATCAAATAAATTAACTGTTTTTATTGATGTTAGAAATATATTTTAATTAACAATTTACGTAATTTTATTATTGTATAGGAGAGTAATTATGAATTTTATTTTTTTAATTAATGCTGTTAAATAAAGTTTTTTAACAAGAGAATATTTGTAATTTTTTAAATCATATAAAATAATTTATAATTTAAGTAAACTTTAAAAGTGTATCTGTAATTTACCAAACAAAATAAATAATAATAATAATAAATGTATATCTTTTTCATCTATCCACATAAAGGGAAGTTTTAATTTACACCAATAAGATTTCTCATCACAACTTTTTATGCTTTTATATTCTATTAATGTGACATGACTAGAAGCTCCCTAGATAAAAGCTTGGATCTAATGCCTTTTATTAGTGTGCAATTTGGACGGATTCAATCCAAATAACTTAAATTTTTAATCCAAAATTTTGTAGGACTTAGATAGAAATTCAGAAATCAAAATTAATTTTGGATTGGATTGGGATAGAGACATTGGAACTTGGGTAGCCTGAATTGTTTATTATATTAAATATACATATAATTTATTAGCTTTATGTTAATATTAAAATAATTTAAAAAATTAAATCATATTAACTATAAGTCATATGCACAAAGTAAACACAATGTAATTCTTTTTCATTTAGGAATGACAACCACCGCAAATGGTGCAATGGTTGTTTAATTCTTATCTTTCTCATATTATTTATTTTGATGTTACTAATAATTTTATTAAAAAAATATTAATAAGGTTTAATTTTAATAAATTAAGAGGCATTTATATACAAATTCTAATTTATGAACTTATATTTTATTAAGTCCTAATTAAGATTTATTAGACCTTCAAGCCCCAGTAAAATTTTAATAGTCGAAATTATCATTCAAACAATGATTATTTATCATTTATGATTATCTATGAAGGAACATGATGATTTGATATTTATTTTGATTTTTAAAATTTTAAAACATCAACTTTTAAATTGAAAAAACTTTAAAAAAAAATTATGTACAAAAAAAAAAAAAAACTAAAAGTTAAAAAAATTGATTTATTTTTTTGTGCAAAACTAAAAATTTTGTATCCGTAAAGGAGTATGATGAACATTGATGTGCAAAATTTAAAAAAAAAAAAAAAACTTGAAAAATGAAAAAAAAAAAACTGATAATGTTCTTAGTTTTAAAATTAGAAAAAACTGATAATGTTCTCGATTTTATTGGATAGTTGAATCAAACCAATAAGTAGAAGGGCAAAAACGTTTAATCTCATATTCTATTTTTTTTTTTTTCATCAGTTAGTGAAATAATTATTTGGAAAATTACTATGCAAAATTAATAATGTTCTTAGTTTTAAAAATTAGAAAAAACTGATAATTCTTAGTTTTATCAAATATGACTTATTGGTTCAAAAATTTTAGATAAGACCTGAACTACCATAACATATGTAAATAGAAATTTTAGGTAATTAACTCATAAATTATTAGCCTAGCTTGGAAAAAACCACACACACACACACACAAACACACACACACACACACACACACACACAAAATAAAAAAAAAAAAAAATAAAAATCAAATTTGTGAAAAGAATCCATACATTTCTTGCTTATGTTCGGATCAAACTTGGACAGACATGTTCGAGTTACAAATTGAACTTGGTGAATTTGGTCAACTTTTAGCGCAACTTGAACTAATTCCCTTAGAATCACACACCAGCCACTACAAGAAAATGCAGAATTGGCGACTAAAATTAGTATTTTCGTCGCTGAAAGTAGTACAAATGGGGACTAAAATCAGTTTAGTCGCCAAACTTGAGCACTTTTGCCGACTAAAGCAGTTTAGTCGCCGAATATAGGGCTTTTAGCGACTAAAAGTCAGTTTAGTCGCCGAAAATAGGAGTTTTAGCGACTGAAAAAATTTTAGTAGCTAAAACGCACGGTTTTTGGCGACTAAAAGCATTTAGTAGCCAAAACTATAGGTTTTGGCGACTAAAAAAAACTTTAGTCGCCGAATATAGGTGTTTTACCGACAAACAAATTTTTTGTAGCCAAAAGTAAAGGTTTTTGGCTACTAAAAAAAATTTAGTAGCTAAAAGTGGACAAGTGGCGACTAAAACTGAGTTTAGTCGGCAAAAGTGGAGCTTTTCGCGACTAAAAATCTGTTTAGTCGCCGGAAGTAGTTTTTTTGGGCGGAAATTAATGTTTTTAGCGACAAAACAACATTTAGTAGCCAAAAAGCATAGAATTGGCGACTAAAATTCATATTTAGTCGCCAAAAGTGGTCACCTATTTTTTTTTTAGTAAATACTTTATTTTTTACATAAAATATATTAAATACAAATAATTATTTATATATATAGTTTTCTATTAATACCGGTGAATATATTATATAAATAATATATGTTGCATTTATATACATGTGATGTTCTTGTGGCGTAGTGGGGCGAGCGTTGGGAAAGGTTTACAACGTTGGTGGTTCGAAACTTGGGAGTAGCAGAGGCTGAATTTTTTTTTTCGAATTAATGCTTTTGGCGACTAAACTGTGTGGTCGCCAAAAGATTGGGGTTTTGGCGACGAAAATCTTAGTCGGCAAAGGTAAAAATAAAAATAAAAAAATTGACTTTTGGCGACTAAAAGTTTAGTCGCCAAATGCATAATTTCCAAAAAAGGAATTCAGTATTGCCGACAAATGCGTTAGTCGCCGAACACCTGACTTTTGGCGACTAACACTTTTTTAGTCGCCAATACCATCTGCGACCACATATTCACGACAAAACCGGCGACGAAAATATTTAGTCGGGGAAAGTGAAAAGCCGACTTTTGGCGACTAAAAAGGGACTTTTAGGCGCCAAAGGTGTTTTTTTTTTTGTAGTGAGCTATCATCATCATCTCTAAACCTTGACCTATTGTTTTTACAACTCCTGAATAACTTCTCAATCAAAAATATTTGAGACTCTCAATTTTTGTGATCTTCATAATCCCTAATTGATTGGTGACCATTCACTATGATGTTGTTTATTTATTTATTTTTACCCCCCTCTCTCTTCTACCTCTCTCTCACAAATGCTGTGGGGGTCTGAGGGGTCCTGCGGGTTTAGAGCATAACCCTTTCTCAATTTGGTCAAATCCGCGCAAAATTGAACCCTTACCTTTTACACACTCCTGTACAGGCTTTGGGGAAATTATTCCCTTTTTTTTCATAAAATATTCAGCGCAAAATTGAACCCTTACTTTTTGCCTTTTTGCAGGTAATTTATTTTATAAAATATTAATATCAAAAAACTTAAACTTAAAACCCTAAAATTTATGACTTTTTTAAAGGGATATTTTTTCATAAATTTCTTTTTGTCTACTTATGCTTCATTTAGTCTATATTATTTTTTTGAGTAAATTACAATTACACCCCCTAAGGTTTGTTTAAAATACAGATTATGCCTATGGTTTGGAAAATTACAAATACCCCCTTATTAGAATTTTTTATTTAACAGAATCAGCTAAAAAAATGAAATTCATAATTGCTCTTCTATACAATAATAAAATTACCTAAATTATTAATTGAAACATATTTCTTACATCATTAAAAACTATTAATTGACTTAATGATTTATTAATAAAATGAGCGATTTGTTATGAAATTAGAAATCTCAATGGGTGGAATGTAATTTTCAGAACCACAGGGGACGATTCGTATTTTAATCAAACCTTAGGGGGTGTATTTGTAATTTATCATATTTTCTTATATTCCAATAAGTCCTATAGGTGACATAATTATCAAAATACCTCTAATAATATTCACATTTATAGTATAAATGTTGTATAAGATGAATGTTCACACCGTCAGTGTGAATGTTAACATGTCAATGTAAATGTTTACACTGTCAATGTAAACATACACACTTTAATATGAATATTTATATTGTAAAATATGAATGTTTATATCACTAAATTGCTAATCATTCAAAAAATATTTGTAAGGGTAGAAATGTCCATAAAATACTCTAAATATGAGAATTAGGATTTAGTAGATCAAATGTTCAAATAATAGGACTTATTGGAATACAAGAATATCTTATGGACTAATTGAGATACAAACCCTTAAAAAAGGATTTGCTAATAAATCTCTCATTTTTAAAATACTACTAAATACAAAATAATAATAATAATAATAATAATAATAATAATAATAATAATAATAATAATAATAATAATAACAACATAAAATAAAATAAAATAAAAATTGTTAGATTCACTCAATCTTTATATTTATGAAAATATCTTGTAAAAAAATTACTAAATACAAATAAATATGCAAATTTTTTTAAATTTTTAGATCCACTCAATCTTTATATTATCCACCACAAAGTGTATCAAACTCCTAGTAGTTGAACCTAAGTTCTCACACCACAAAGGGTGTTACACAACCACTAAATACTAACAAATATACAAATAAATTTTGTTTTTTAGATCCACTCAATATAAATACTTAAAATGTATAACACATTTTTTTCACCAATTTTTTTTTTAAAAAAATTCTATTAATTCAGAATACAAATTCATTTTATTTTAAATTTTTTTCAAAAAAATTCAATTAATTTGAAAATATGATGTATTGCATACTTCAATACATATATTAGTTCAACTAATGTAATTTTGGTAATAAAGATAAATTTGATTTGAAATAATTTTGGAAACAGAGAAAAATTTCAAATAATTTTAGAAATAGAGATAATTTAATTTTAAGCTTAAAGGGTTGTTTGGGATGATCTAAATAAGTGCACTTTTTAATTTTTTACGAAAAGATATACAAAAAAGTAAAAAAGTGATGTAATCTAAAAAAGATAAAAATAAAATAAAAAGTGTACTTATATAACATATGCCAAACAAACTTTTAATATTTTACTCCTACAATATTATATAACCAACATATTTTAGTCAATCGTCATTACATAATCGTCACCACCATCGTTTCACATCACATCACGTCATGTCATATCAATGTTTAATAGTAATGCCTTATACTGTTGGTTATATATTTTGAAAAAAACCAATCACAGCTTGACATGTGGCACGTGAAGGGCAATTTTGGGAGATAATAAAAGTCTCCAACCAAAAGTTGACACGTGGCGGTTCATATTAGTAACAATGGATTTGCGCAGCACTGGAATAATTAGAAGCCACAAGATGACGTGGCCCAACAGTTATTCATGAATTCAAATTCAAACCCAGGAGGGAAGCCTAACTGCAAGAATAGCGTAGTGGAATTAACTGTGAGGGAGCATGGTCAACAATCGTGGGAGGACATTTCGACGATTGGAAACCCACTTCGACGGTTACCATGGGAGAGTATAAATAGAAGAGAATGCCCTAGAATGAAGGACCAAACTCAGATCCAAAAACCAGTTTATTTACTTCGTATTTCCTTCCAGTTTTATATTTCCAATTCTTTACATTTTTAGCACTTCAATTCTTGTACTGCACTTCAGTTCCTAGGAGTAGTTTCAAGTAGTCATTGCTGTAAACCTTTTCAAGGCTAGATCATTTCATTTGTAAGTTCTTATTTACTTAATGAAATTCAGTTTTGGATTATTTCATATCTGTTATCATTTATAAATTTCTCTTAAACAAACCACCAGTAAAAGTCCTCTTCATTAAGGCTGAAAGAACTTCAATTCAATCGTCTTATAATTGATTGGTAATCAAAATTATGTAAGGACAAATTGATCCTTACTGGCACGCTTAAATTACATAAATAACCTTCGAAAGCCAAAAAAGCCAACATATATTTTTGGCACGCCCGGTGGGACTCTTTAAAATGGCTAGACGTAGAGCAAGAGGAGAAAATGAACGTCTAGAAGAGGGTATGGAAGGAGAGGTAGAAGTGCCTAATCCATAGGATACCGTAATGTCACATCCTATGGATGTACCCATCCCATCAGATCCTCCATGAATGGTCGAACAGACCAGCACTTCAGAATATGCAATACATGTCCAATATACTGGATAGGGCCATGAAACTGGACCCTCAACTGTCCCTTCTACCCAACTGATGAATCCATAGGGAGGTTTAGTAGATGTTATGGGACAACAACTAATGTATATAATGGAAAGATGGGCAACATCTTTTTTGGATCGAATAAACTCTCATCAACCAGCTGTTATAAGACAGGCTGAAGAAAACATAAATGTTCCTCAGCAAAGATTGGCTCGAGATAAACAGCCTATGCAAAATAATGGACAAATTAATGGTCATACTAGTAATCAAAACCATGAAAGGCATCACATGTGCCCCAGTCATGGTACGAAACTCCTTCGAGACCAATGGCAAATTAGAATGTACCATTCTCAACCAGCAAAACCATACAATTTGGTGGATTTGGGCCAGCCCAAGGTAATGGCATGAGGGCATTTCCAAATCCTATGTTTGAAACCATACCTGGCACAACGGGGTTTACTAACCTTGTGTTTGAATTTGCACCGGAGTGTTAGGAGGATTTCCTGTAGTTGGAAGAGAAACAACACTTGTTCCTAATCTTGTAGTTCTTTTCGCAGGACCTTTTGCAGGGTAGGCCCCAAGAGGGCAGCCATACCTTCAACAACAGCCAGTATAGCAGGGACAACCAGCCCTGAATGTACCTATATATAGATCAAGAGGCCCACAAGCACATGGAGTACCTCCAAACCCTGTGTTTGTTCCTCTAATAGTGGTCAAACCAGCACAAAATATGGTTCTTAGGGACCATATTACTGATATCGTTAGAGAAATGTGTGGACCTATGGCTCAGGGGGTCCAAACTCCGATGTATAGGAAACCTTACCCAAAATGGGTAGATAGGGTACACAAATATCCAAGGGGGTTTAGAATGCTAGACTTCACCTTCTTTTATGGAAATGGAAATCAGTCAACTGTAGAACACATTGCTAGGTTTACAGGCCAGTGTGGTGAGTTCGCTAATAATGATTACATAAAATTGAGACTTTTTCCAAACTCTCTAACCGTGGTAGCCTTCGTATGGTACATAAACCTTACACCTGGCTCCATCCAAACCTAGCAACAAATGGAGGAAGTATTTCATGCCCAATTTTTCCAAACAGAGCCAGAGGTTTCTATTTTAGACTTGGCAAGATTGAGCCAAAGGCTCGATGAGAAGGCTGCTCAATTTATTACCAGATTTAAGAGGGCATGAAACAAATGTAGGGTCATGCTACTTGAGCCTGAATTTGTAAGATTAGCTCAAAATGGGTTGGAATTTAGGCTTCAAAAGAAGTTTGATGCAACTGAATTTTGAGATTTAGTGGAGTTAACCTATAAAGTTTCCAGATATGAAACCTTGTTGGAAGAGGAACAGGATCGAAATAATGCATCCTATAAAACCTACTATAGGGACCCTAACTATGAGAATGATGTAGCAGAAATTGTAGGAAAAGAGCCTAGACTTGTGAGGCATTAGTTCAGAAAGACAGTACAACAGACCAACAACTTAAAAAGAAAGACCTTCATAGGAAATATTCTTTTATCAAAACAAAAGCAAATGACATTTTTGATCATTTACTTGCAGCACACTTCCTAAAGTTACCAAAGGGAGTTAAGATCCCTACTCCTGAAGAACTTAAAGAAAAAATATACTGTAAATGGCACAATTCTTGGTCTCATTCAACTAAAAATTACATTATTTTTCGAGATAGGATCCAAGAACAATTCGAAAGGGGAGGCTAAAGTTTCCAACCAAGACTGAGAAAGCTATGGGAATTGACACCAACCCATTTCCAGAAATTGGGGAGGCTACAGCCAATGTTGGCATGCCAGATTTCCAAAATCTGTCTTTGAAGGAATTGGAGGAGGTTAATGTGCAGATGCATATTGTTAGTTAGGCTGCCTTCAAGAAGGATACCAGAAGTTCACTAGCCAGTGGACAAAACTTTGTAGGCCAGAGATATGGCTCTAGTGAAGAAATACTAGATGATGACTCCCTCAAAGCAGTTGTGGTACAGAGGATGTGCCCAAGATGCAGGATGAGTTACAAATGGTTGAAGGGGCTCCCAATTGATAGGAAGTAGTATTATAAAGATGTGCAGAAAGACAGAAAACTAGTCAGCACCTATGACAGAAGGCCATATCCAACTGGCCCCAAACAGCGTTCATCCTTGGTTGGTTCACCAGATACCAGGATGGAATCAAAAAGAAAGAGACCCCTGCATGAAACCATGTCACCTAACTATTACAGGGTGGGAAATCTGCCGGAAGGGAACCTGAATTTGGCTCAAGACAGGGAACCAAGCCTAGTGATTGGCCTCCAAGAACTACTTCAAAGCCTGTTCCAAAGATAGGGGTAGCAGGCCCAGCAGTTAGAGTAGTGGGTTCATGGGTCCTTGGGGTCCTAGATTGGTTTGTCATGCAGAACAAATCTAAGGTAGTACCTGCACAAAACAAGACATTTGGGGATAAGGGAAGGATGATCAAGCCTCCGTTGGTGGCTCCAAATAACTAAGTTCTACTAAAAAAACCCAAAGACTATGGGAACCAGACATGATCCCTATGATATCTAGGTCCTAGAGGAGGAAAATTTAGTGATGGTACACTCAATACCAGAGGGACTTGAAAGAAAGTGGAGCAAGTACCTCTTTGGCCTAGTCACCAGGCCAAACAGAAGTAGAATAAGCTTCAACACCTTACCCTAAAAACAAAGAAAGTGCTAGCAAAGAACAGTTGGCTAAAGTTCACGTTGAACTAAAAGCCAAAGAAGGATCCAGCCTAGCAGGCCTTAAAAAGGCCTTGATGGAGAGTAATGAGGAGGTAGAAGGAGAAGTTGAACTAGGCCAAGAGAAGGAATTGGCTAAAGATGAAATGTTCGAGTCCTTCATTGCTGAATAGACCTTCCTGGTCGAAAAGCCAACATGAGCAGATCACAAACGAATTGCTTCAAATGAACCTATTAGCACTGAGGTGCCAGAGTGCAGCATGGAGGATGCCTCCCAAACTTCAGAGTAGACTAATATGGGAAGAGAACAGTTGCAGCCAGTGGTACAGTTTGGCTCATTCCCTCCAGTGCCAGTAAATATGGTCTATGTACTGCCATAGGAATTCCAAGCTGAGGAGGAAAACCAAGAAAGTCAGGAAGATGACCCCATTCCAGTTTCCAGTGAAGATTCACATGCCAACATGGTTCAGGATGAGTTAGAAGTGGCCAAGGCAATGGAAACTGATGAAGAAAGTGAGGAGGTGAGTATCAACCTCTCATACCCCTTCGAGTACCCAACAATATCAATGACCCAGTATGTTAAGCCCTTGTATATCAAGGCTTATTTCGATGGGATATAAATGAATAGGTTGCTGGTGGACAATGGGGCAGCAATGAACTTGCGTTCGAGGTTCTCTTTGAAGAAGTTGGGAAAAAGAAACCCTAGGCTGATTCCAACAAGTACAACCATTGCTGGTTTTGCTGGAGATAAGTAGATGGCTCAGGGCATTCTGTCCATCAACCTAAGTGTGGGAACCAGAGATTGCATGATGACATTCTTTGTTATAGACAACAATTCCAAGTATAATGCTTTGCTTAACATGGATTAGATCCACACCAACAAGTGTGTGCCTTCTTCTATACATCATAAAATGATGATAGCACTGTGCAATGGGGAGACAAAGGAGATTAATGCAGATCCACAGCCCTTTTTCGCTTGTGCAGACTTTGCAGAGGCTAAGCTATACACTGATGGAGTAGTACAACTTAGTGTGCTAAAAAAGTTTGATGTGACAACTAAAGTGATGGCCGATGAAGAAGTAGCACACCTGAAGCATCTAGTATAGAAGAGTGCTGATGAGGAGTTCACTATCAAAGACGACAATGATGTCTGGTTGTAGGCAAAAAGAACAAGACCAAGAAGCCAGACCATTGGCTTTAATCGAATTTTCAGCATTAGACATAGAGGCAATAGTCCAAAAAGAGCAGGGAAAAGATAAAGAAGCCATAGTGATTGGCTATAGTCAGCCGCACCAAGTGGCCAGACCTTTGGCTCTTGGTAAATACTGTGCATTGGACATTGAAAATAAAGTCTAGGAAATACAGGAAGAAGATGCCTTATGGGCAGATTTTGTCTAAGAGGAAGAAAGCAAAGATGTTGAACCAGGAAAAGTGAGAGCAGAACAAAATGAAAAGGTTGCTTCAAAGGCAGTAGAAGTCAAAAGGGAAGCATCAGTAAGTGCTCAAGTGTAGGACCCTTTGGAAGAAGTTAACCTAGGGGAAGGTTCTGTGTAGCAGCCCACCTACAGCAGTGATTGGTTAAGTCCTACTGATAGGAGCCAGTTATTGGTAGTCCTAAAGAAATATAAGGATTGTTTTGCGTGGTCTTATAATGAATTGCCTGGACTGGACAGGTCACTAGTGGAACATAGGCTCCCTATGAAGCCTAATTTCAAGCCACACAAGCAGAAACCAAGACGGATGAGCCCTGAAGTGGTTCAAAAGGTGAAAGAGAAGATTTTTAGGCTCCTTAAGGTAGGCTTCATTAGAACAGCCAGGTATTGTCTAACATTGTGCCTGTGGTTAAAAAGAATGGGAAAATGAGGGTATGTATCGATTTTAGAAATCTGAATTTAGTAACTCCAAAAGATGAATACCCTATGCCTATAGTTGATTTATTGGATAGTTCAGCACAACATAGGATTTTGTCTATGATGGATGGGTATTCTGGTTACAACCAGATCTGCATTGCAGAGAAGGATGTCCACAAGACAGCATTTAGGTGTCCTAGGAATATTGGCACATTTGAATGGGTTAAAATGCCATTTGGTTTGAAGAATGCTGGGGCAACATATCAGAGGGCAATGAATACTATCTTTCATGATCTCATTGGAGGATACCTAGAGTGTTACATTGATGATATTGTTGTAAAGTCCCAATCTATGAAGGAACACTTGGTTCACTTGACAGCAGCCTTCGAAAGAATGAGAAAGTTCAAGTTGAAGCTTAATCCCCTCAAATGTGCTTTTGGTGTATCAGCTAGAAACTTCTTGGGGTATGTAGTATACAAGAAGAGAATACAGATTGATCAGAACAAAGCCAAGGCCATCATCGAGGCCAAGCCTCCATCAAGTAAGAAAGAATTGCAAAAATTCCTTGGCCAGGCTAATTTCCTCGAAGGTTTATTTCTAACACTGCAGGGAAAACTAAAGTATTTTCTTCTTTGTTAAGGCTAAAACATGAAGAGGAATTTGTATGGACAGCTGAGCATCAAGCTTCTTTTGAAGGAATCAAAGCCTACTTGGCCAAGCCTCTAATGTTGATGCCACCAAGGAATGATAAACCCTTGAAGCTATATATTGCTGCAGCAGAAGATTCATTGGGAGTTTTTTTGGCTTAGGACAATGAAGAAGGCAAGGACCAAGTAGTTTATTACCTTAGTAGGTGTTTAAATTCTTGTGAATGTAAATACTCAGCTATGGAAAAGCTGTGCCTAGCATTGTACTTTGCAGCAATGAAATTAAGATATTATCTTTTGTCTACTGTTGTCTTGGTAATTGCAACCACATACTTGGTTAAATACATGTTATCTAGACCTATGCTAAGAGGAAGAATTAACAAATGGATATTAGCTCTATCAAAGTTTCATCTAGAATATGTTTCCCAAAAAGCAGTAAAAGGGCAGGTTTTGGCTAGCTTTTTGGCAGATCATCCATGCCAAACAAAAAGCCAAGAGATAATGGATCTTGGTATGATCAATGTTGAGCCATGGAAAATGTGGTTCAACGGATCAAAAGCCAATGGTCTAATTGGAATTAGTGTTGTGATTAAGTCACCACAGGGGATAGAAACCATGCATGGTTTCAGAGTGGATGAAACTACTTGTTCAAACAACCAAGCTGAGTATGAAGCTTTGGTAATGGGACTTAAAATACGCATTGGATTACAGGCTCACATAGTTGATATATTTGGAGATTCCCAATTGATAATCAACCAGGTAAAAAGAATTTTTAAATGTCAAAGTACAAGCTTCTTACCATACTATGTTGTTGCATTACATTTGCTTTCTTAGTTTCCAATAGCAAGTGTGACTTATATCCCAAGATTAATGAATAACAAAGCCAATGATGTAGCTCAGAGGGCTTTGAACTTCAAAAGAAGGGATGATACTCAATTAAACATAAGTCAAGCAACATATCAAAAATTAATACAACTTTTGGCTAAAAGGGGGATTATGTTGGAAGTTAACCATAATGACTTGCAAGATCAAGATTGGAGATATCTAATCATGCAATATTTGAATGGCCCATCTTCAAAGGCCAACAGGAAGCTTAAATTACAGTTTATGCAGTACATAGTGTATGGTAATTCTCTTTACAAAAGAGGAGCAAATGGGCTATTACTGGAATGTCTAGGGCCAAAAGAGGCATTGACAGCCATGGCTAAGATGCATGAAGGCATTTGTGGTGCCTATTAGCCTGGTGTGAAGATGAGATGGTTGCTTCAAAGACATTCCTATTATTGGCCAACCATCCTTAAAGACTGTATAGAGTATGTAAAGGGTTGTCAGGCATGCCAAAAGCATGGCATGATAAGACATGTGCCAGTAACTGATTTACATGCAGTTGTGAAGCCTTGGCCATTTAGAGGATGGGCAATGGATATGATAGGGAAAATATTTCCACCCTTTTCGAAGTAGCATTGCTTCATTCTAGTGCCCACAGATTACTTCACTAAGTGGGCAGAAGCTAAGCCTTATAAGGTTGTGGGTCAGTCAGAAATTGTTGGATTTATTAAAGAATCGATCCATAGGTTTGGTATCCTACAGACCATAACTGTAGATAATGGGACTGTATTTGATGGAAAGATAGTAAGGTCTTTCGTAGCAGAATTTGGAATTAGTATTGTTATTTCCACCCCTTATTATGCACAAGCAAATGGTCAAGCTGAATCATCCAACAAATCCTTGAAAAAAAAGAATACAAAGAGTTATGGAAGACAATATTAGGGATTGGCATAACTTGTTATTAGATGTGTTGTGGGCCTATAGAACTTCTCCAAGGTCAAGTACAGGAATCACTCCTTATGCTTAGTATATGGACATGATGTAGTGTTGCCTGTGGAAATTAATATTAAATCATTGAGGGTAAAATGCCAAGACCAGTTAACTTCTGAGTAATACCATCAAAGCATGTTCTTGGAATTAGACAATGTAGATGAAACTCGAATTTTGGCATTAAATAGTATTCCTTTTCAAAAGAAGATGGCAGCTAAAAACTATAATAAGAAAGTCAAGCACATTAGCTTTGATGAAGGTGATTTGGTGTGGAAAACAATACTTCCAATAGGAATTAAAAGCCATAAATTTGGCAAATGGTCACCTAATTGGGAAGGACCATACCAAATTCATAGAGTCTTGCCTAGGGGAGCATACCATCTGAGAAATCTAAATGGATATGTGCATCGTAAGAAAATCAATGGCAGGTATTTGAAACCTTATTATCTAACTGTGTGGGAAACACAAGAAGTGTGAGAAATGTTAAAGTAAGAATAAATAAAAGAGCATGAAGCACTCAAATAATAAATAAGGATTTTATTTCATAAAGAATTGAGTATATGTAGCCACAAATTGGTTTAAAAATCAGTACAATGTTTCAGTTGTTCCCTTACAATTGATTCTGTACTCCTAAGGGAAGGGAACAACTGAATGGTGATAGCCATGTCTTGTCTTCTGTCAGCTAGCCCTTGGTTAGTAATTTACAGCTTTTTGGCATTTCGATCCAAGGCTAGGTTGACTACTGCTAGTTCCTTTTCTAGTTGAGCTTTCTTCTCCAACAGCTGGGATGAAACTGAGAGGCATAGGAATGTTATCCCTTCAATTCAAACACTTCAGTATGAATATGGGAGACGAACTCCTTGTCCTTTAATAGGTTCTCTTCTACAGCCTTGGCCATATAGCAGATGTTGATATAAAAATCTATAATGGTTGCTGCTTGAGATAGGTGGCTTGAGAAGGCCATATTAGATCGCTGGAGGACTTTGCAGCATTGGAGGAAACATTCTTGATGATGGGCTTATGTAGAGCTTTGAATGGAATCCTTAAGAATGGTTCTAGCAAGTCCAAACAAGTACCCAAGTCCACTAGAGGCATAGAAGCTTCTCGGGTAGTAGAAGAACTCTCAATGATCTCCAGAAGAGAGTCAACAAGGACCAATGGCTCAGCTTCACTATTAGCTGCTTGAGCTGGAGAAGGCATAGCAAATAGGCTAGCCAGCTGAGCTTCAAAAATGGCCATCTTTTCCTCTGACATTGGAAGTACAGATGAGTCACTGGTTGAAGGAAGAGATAGAAGCATGGTAATTGGAGAAGGAATGGAGGATTCCCCAGCAGTGTCCATGGTCTTGGCCACTAGTAAGTACAGAGAAGAAGGACTAGAGCTGGCTGGTAGAGAAGGGATGGGTGTGCTAACAGTAGCTTCTTTGGGAGTACTAGCTATCACTAAGATGAAGTGACAATTGAGATTCTCTCAGGAGATAAAATGGCAGCCAGGACTGTGGGAGGAGTACATTGAGGGCAGACAAAGGATAGGTGGGGTAGGTATGGAGTTAGGCTTGGGCACAAAGAATTGGGATGCTTGGCCTCAAAAAAGGCACGGAAAGTGTAGAGCTGGAAAGTGGAAGTATCATCTAGATGGGCTCTACACTCATTGGCACTTCCGTATTAATTTTCTTTTTCCTTTTTGAGGCTGCCTCTAAGGGCCTTTCATTTATGAACAAAGCAGAGGAAGCCATTGTCGAAGGAGGAGGAATTTGAATAACTGCTGCTACATGACAATAAGGAGGAATGGTTCATTTTGTGCCAAAAATCCTAGTAAAGGGGAATTATCAAAAGGGGGATTAAAAGAAATTACCAGCTTCAGAGGTGGTAGTGGTTGGAGAGCTGTGAAGAACATAATGCTCAGCAGTTTGTTTTTTCCTTGCAGTCTCTTTTTGCAACGCATCAGCTGCAGCAGCTTCATTCCTTAATATTTGCTGCTGCCTCCTCTTCTCAAACCTCTGCAAGACAATGATTTCTTTGGATTGTTCCCTCTCCACTGCCTTGGCAGCTGCCTTGTGAGCAGAATCCTCAATAAGATTAGAGGAGGAGACTGTCATTTTCTTTTTCCTTTTAAGAGGAGTTTCTTTTTCTTTATTTGCTTCCTCATCTTCAATGTGAGCCTCAGGTACCTCCTCTTCAGGGTCAAGAAAAAGTTTTCATTTCATCTGTTGTTGTTGCTTGCCCTTGAGGATGTTCAAAGCTTGAACCCTCTGAGGAGAATATTCCTGTGAAGCTCCTGCACCAAATGAAAGCTATAATTAAAAGGCAAGGCATTAGAAAGAAAAAAGAAAGGGAAAGTAGAAGTGCATACCTTTCTTCGAAGCAGCCCTGGTGACTCTAGAAGGAGGGGGTGAGGCAGCAGGAGTAGGGACTGAGGTAGCAGAAGTAGGAGCGGGGATGACAGGAATAGTGGAAGAAGTAATGGTGATCCCAATCTCTTTGGGCTTAGCTTGAGAGAGCACATCTAGCCCCACCAATAAGTCCTCAGGGGAAATGGCCAAGTGTACCGCCATGTTGGCTGTCCACCAATTCTGGTATCTCCTCAGTACAATGCCTTGAGGAATGAAGGGGGAGAATTTAAACTCGATTAAGTCTTGGATCAGCTTGGAGGTTGCCTCCTTTAGCCTGGACCATGGAATTTTCAGCTCTCTGCTTGTAAGATTTGGGTTAGTTTGGTTGTAAAGAGAGATAGGAACCTCCTAAGTGAGCCCAAATTTCCTACTAAATTGGGTAGGATAGTAGGGCTCATAAATACATTTATAATCTCGAGGATTCACAATGCCAATAAAGAGCTCCCTTGGAATCAAAATGGAAGCCCACATATCTCTGTGTTGAGGCTTGCAGCAGGACCTATCACCCAGGAAGGTTCTCAGCCAAGCTGGCCTGTTGTTGGCTTTGAAGGGGCAGAAAAAGGTGTGAGAAGAAGGGGAAGCTGGAAAAAAGAAAAGTAGAAGGCAAAATTGGAAGGGTAGAGAGATACTCTGGCAAACTTCATTCCATAAGTGGTATGGTCTTGCAATAGAAATCTTAAACATTTGGAATGCAAGTCTGTGAAGTATGCAAAAAGCCAGAGTTAGAGTATCCAGAATGGGCCTCCTTGATTAGCTTCCATGGGTTTTTCATAGAATTGAGAGTAGACTCTGTAAACATGGCCCAAAACATATGGAGCCAAAGCTACCATTTTATTCGAAACAAGAGCTTTGGCAAGAGGGGCAAACTCAGGCATAATCTTTTGGGAAGAGGTACAAAAGAGGAATTTGCAAAGCCAATACAAAAGAAAAGAAAAGAGTTCCCGATTACTCACAGGACCTTCCATTTTATTCTCAAATTTGACAAAGTCACTATAAAAAGAGTTCAAAGGGGGAATAGGAAAAGAGACCTTAAGGTCAGGGTAGTCCGGACCGAAGGGGGTGCCAATAGGTGATAATCTTAGAAGATGACAGATATCAAGGATAGTAGGGGCCATCATACCACATCGAAATTGGAAGAAGTTAAAAGCAGAATTCCAAAAACAAAGAGCAGCGGGTATTAAAAATGGATCTTCAGGAATAGTGAACCTGGATAGTTGAAGGGCATCCTGGAGATCTAATGTCCTAGCAAGAACAACTCGATCGTATCATTCCTCTAATTCTGGCCTTACTGTGAGCCAGCAACGATGGGGTCGATTTATCCTCCAGCTCCCCAAATCAAGGCCACCCTCATAGAGGAGGTAGTGATCCTCTAAACGTGGGTACAAAGCAGGAAGCTGAACAAGGGCCTCCTTGAAAATGGGTCCGAGCACAAACTCTCCTTGCTTGTGGTGGCAGGGAATGAAAATGCGCCCATCAATAGCACTCCATTCACCACCTTTGTACTTGTCACATTCTTCGGCAATAACCCTTCTCAAAGCTATAGATGGGCTTACATGCTCAATGACTAGCACTTTCAAGGAAGAAAAAGCCATTAGCAAGGGGTTGAAGGAAGAAACTGAGAGAAAGAGTAAGAAGTAGCAGGAGGGAGCACTAGGAATTAAAAAGATTGTGTTTTGGACAAGTGAGTAGGTTAAAAGCGCAAGGGGAAAGGGTTTTTAAACCTTTCTGTCCAAAAGGTTACCCAGTCAGTCTAAATGGGACAAATGTATCAAAAATAATTACTCAGTCATGTTGGACCCATGTGGAACCAAAACATTTAGTTTAAAACACAAAAGGGTCATGAGAACACAACATGGAGAGTCTCTTTTAAGAGTGATTTTTGGAAGGGAAACACATTTCAAGTACTCGGCTTGGCATCGAAAACATGTTTTTGGCTTCAAAGCTAGTTTCCTCCTAAGGTTTTAAAACAAGGAATTGGCTTCGAAGCTAGTTGTCAAACATTCAGCTTGACTCCAAGAGCAAGTAATTGACCTTGAAAAAAATTTTATGCCTTAAATTAAAAAATAATTGGGTTTGATTTGCTTCAAATGGTTAAAAGCCATACTCTTAGCATTTCTGTAAACGATAAAGTCCTTTGAAGGAGTCTTTATAGTATTCTGTAATTGAAATACGATTCTTGCTTGATGTTTTGGACTTCAGAGCAATAAATACTACGAAGCCAAGCCAGTACTTGGTCAAGCAAAGTGAAAATGTCAAAACCCCAAAAGGCTTACCTTTACATGAAAATTCATTCTTGGATTTTTCTGTCAAAACAAACCCTTCTGGAGAGAAGCATTGTTACTTTTAATAAGGACACCATACTTCGAAGCACTTAAAAGTGACTTCGAAGCAAGATTGGTTAGTTCAAAACTTTTATTTACACAGATTATGTTAACTACAAAATGGAAATGTGAAAACCAAGACAAATATTGTCACTCCTTTGGGAAATTCATTGATCCAAAGCATTGGTTAATTCGAAGCTGTTGTCTATCTAAATTATATGAACACAGTAAGGAGTAAGGTCACATTAACCATACAATTACGCAATTGGAACATAAAACCAGATCATGCAAAATAAGAGTTGGAGAGCCTAGTTTTATTGATATATAAATATTTACATCAGAAAGGCCTACTTGGTTACAAATTTAATTTCATAATAATAAGGATATAGAAAAAGTAACAAATTCATTAAATTTAACCCAACAGTGTTCTATGAACTTGTGTTCTTTCTTTATTCTATCTTTTATTCTATCTAAGCTTGGTTGTTGCAACCGGTATTGTGACACCCCGAATCTACACTATTGGTTGCAGTCAAGGGAGAGTCGCTAATGAGTCCTATGGTCAATAACCAAGTAAGATCCTAGATCGCCGGAGGAGTTAAATTAGCCTCCCTTCTAAGTCCGGCTTTCTTAGGCAGCGAACTACCCTTTTGACAGATCTTAAAAGGTATTGACACAAGGTCTCATAAGCAACGATAAGGTTCATGCATATAAATATACAGAACATAATAGCCACGAATATCCTTTATTACAAAAGTTCGTTCCATTACATTACATCCCGAAAGAAGGTTTAAAACTTCACATGAGTTCTTACAAAATAACAAAAGCAAATTTCTAGCTTTCTTAAGATAGCCAAAAGTCTTCAAATGTTTCAGGTTCGACATCTCCAGTTATGAGTTCCTCTTCGTCACCTGGCATGATACGCCGTGAGCTTTGAATGCCCAGTAAACATACACACACCCCACCCTTTTTTCCCAGTCCAATACACAAACACAAAATATAACATCAAGTAGTAAAGCATGATACTCCAATAAATAATTAAATAAATAAATAATTAAATGGTTAAGTTAGATGTCAGTAAATTAGAAATCCCCCAAAGAGATTCCGCCCTCCCAACCACAAGAATTGGACGCGGATTATTCGGTATGCCCCGTCTTTTGCTGCTTTGTTGCAGAACTAACCTCGGATGCCTACCAACGGTTATATATCGCGTAGTGCCAACCGCAGGGCCTCAAAAGAGACGGTAAAAAATAGGGCCTTGCCCGAAATCCCTCCTTACACCAAACCACCTAGGGTCCGAATACAACCGCTTCGTTCAAGGGTTCCGAAAACCACTTGCGCAAGACTTTAACTTCCAAATAGGGAACGCATCCCAACAATCCATATATCACATTTTCTCATCTTTTCATTACTCAAGTGTTCGAAAACCCAATACCCTCCCAATTAGGTTTCCCGTTGAATTAAGTGTTTTAAGACAAGGTTAGCTTAACTTATAAAACAATAATATCCATATAAGCATGCATTCTTAAGATGGGAAAGGTAATTAACATAACCATAACACATATATTATCAGGTCAAGATATGATTATGAGCTACAAACATTCTTATGAACTCAAAGGTACAAGACATCCACACTTAACAAAAATTTCCAGATTTAGTATCGCATAAAGATTAAAATGAAAGAGCTATTTTAGACCCTTCACCGACTTGGCCTTCCTATGGTTTATAGAGGATTCGATCTGGTTTATAGAACATTTTTCGGAATTGGGGTTGGTCTTCCAGATTCTAAATTATTTAGAAAGTATTTCAGCACTGTCCAGAATCTGTCTAGAATCTGCCCAGATCCGTCGACTGTTACGAAAACTTGATTTTCTTGCAAACCGCTCAATGTTTTTCGATGAAACCAATTTTAGTTGAAAGCTAACTTCTAAAGGAAGGTTTTTACATAAAATAGAGGTTCAGGATATTTTTGTACATTTTTCTAGAATTTTTGAAAGTTGACTGCAAAAACAGGTTTTAAGGTAAAATGCCCAAAACAAGAAAATTTATAAAAAAAAAAGGGGGTTCCACCATGGGAAGTTTCATTTCTTTTGTGAAGAAAATATGCTAACTATCACCTGTTTAACTCAGAAAATTTGTTTGAAAGAGTGCCCTTGAAAAGTTGAGAGATTTGTACAAAAAGAAGATGGTTTGTGCCAAAATGGGGAAAATACAAGAGGGATAAAATCAATACACAACCCTTAGAATTTTTTGACATAAGAACTTGATAATAATAGATCTGGAACATTATTCAGAAACTTTAGAACATGCATTAGAAAAGGAAATGAAGAGAAGGTTGTGTTGGTGGCTTACCTTCTAAGCTTTGCACAAGAACTCTCTTCTTCCTCCCTCTTCTCCTCTAGACTTCTCTTCCTTGCTCTCCTCCCTCTCTCTCTAACCAAAATGTGTGTGTGAGTGAGTGTGTTGTGTGAGTTTGCAAGCTAGGGGGTGTGGTATATATAGGCAATTTGGTGTAAAAGGACATAAAAGCCCTTTTAGTTGAAAATGGATGGGAAAGTTAGGATTTTGGTTGGTGTCAAATGAGATAGGAGTAACTAAGGTGCTGAATCATAGGTTTTGGCATCAATTAGTTGATCTTTAGTTGAAGGGTAACTAGTTTTGAGATTTGCAACCTAGGTCTAGGTCACTAGGTTTGGATTTCCTAGAATATCTCATGATGGTGTGTCTTGGAAATAGATTTCTCACCTCCTCCAAGGAGGGGCCAGCCATAGGGATATGAAGGGCCTAATTTTTAATTATTTTATGTTCTAGGCACATTCTTCTAGGTGTATATACCTATATATATATTGCAAGATTGATGGTATACCAAGGTACAAGGTACAAGTACTATTTTTTTTGTGGGGGCAAGTTTTGAATTAAATTAAAGGGTGAGGGCTTGAAGTTAAATACATGCAACCTAGGTAGAATTAAATTAAGGTAGGGAACCTAATCCGGTTAGAGAAATTTTTGTTTCGATAAAAATAAAAATAGCAATTGATAACCGACAAGATTCGAATTAATTCAAGTAAACGAGGGCTTTAAGAAAATAATTCATCATTAGGGTCTTAAAAGTAAATACATATTTCAGGGGCCTTACAGGTATGCTCTTGTTTGGTGAAAAAGTTGCTCAGCCTCCACCTCGAACTCTGTTTCCTTCAAGCCTTGTTTCATCTCTTCCATGTCTAAATCATCCCAGTATGCTGAGTCCTTGTTCTTAAAGACATCGTATTCCTCAAGAAGGTTCTCTGCCTCGTACTAGGTCTGAATTCGATTGGCTGAGATTTCATCCAAGGAGTCACTAGAGGCGAAAGAATTTTTATACCAATGGAGGAGGAGAGGTAGTTGGTCCAAATAGTTTGGAGCTCTGTCTGGGCTATGGGGTTAAGGACATGACCCCGGGTCATAATGTCACAGGCCTATTTAAAGTTCTTGAGAGGAACCTTATCTTCCAGAACTTTGAAAGGCAAGTGAGAGAATGTGGTAAGAAAAAGCTGAGCTTTGTATCGCTCAATGGCAGTTGGAGGAATTGGAGGTTGGTATGAAGAGAAGTACTGATCCTCGAAGAGAGTGAGTTTCAATTCCTCCATCCAGTGAGGATTCTGAAGAAGAGGGGGAGCAAAAGGATCTACCCCAAAAGAAGGAGGGAATTGAGAATCATTCACGCATTTGAGCCAGTCAGAGGAACAAAGCCTTGCCTTCTTGGCTAAAAATGAGGGACTGAATCCCAATTCTTTGATGGGATGGGGAGTTTTTTGCACTATGCTCGTTGGCAGGGAGGAGGCATACCACACCGAAAGCAAGTTGTCCTCTAGACAATGACAGCGGTCAATAAATACGTAGGGGTATACAACTGAGCTTTGAGAAGAAGGGGGAACCAAAAGGGGATCATCAAATTCAACAAATTTGTGGTGAATCCGCTCCTTTATTTGAGGTTGAGCTGGTGGTGATCAAGTATCCCAGCCAGTACTTTTGGAAGGAGAAGAAGCAGCTTCATCCCATGCAAAAAATTTTGGGGCAGAGGAAGAGCTTCCAAGGTCCATTTTTGCAAATTCTTGGTCCAGAGGTTTGCAGTTGGCGGATTCTTGGTCCAAAGATTGGTAATTTGCAAAAGCTTCCATGACTTGTATAAATAGAGGCGGATAGGTGTGGCCAATAAATGCATTGAAGTTCCTTTGAGGTTTGTAATAATTTTCCAAAGCCTCTTCGTATACTCGATCAATGTAAGGAAGAGTGTGATTGGCCATTAGAGATGTACCAGTCCTTTCGTATCACACAGATAATGAAAAGACCTTCCATTTACACAGATAATAGAAGTTCAAAGCATGAGTATTTAATGAAGTTCATTGCTTCACTATTCAAAGAATGGTTTCACTTCCAGAGTAAGCAAAGTCCATGCACGTCTTAGGACGTGGGTAAAATGCATTAGTCCACTAATGTCGCCAAGTATTGGGTATATTAGTGCAGGGGGTAATGTTGGCTGTATATTTAAAAAAAAAACAATCGCAGCTTGACATGTGGCACGTGAAGGGAAATTTTAGAAGATAATACAAGTCTCCAATCAAAGACTGACATGTGGCGGTTCATATTGGTAATAATGGATCTGCACATCACTGGAATAACTAGAAGGCACAAGATGACGTGGCCCAACAGTTATTCGCAAATTCAAATTCAAATCCAGGAGGGAAGCCTAACTACAAGAATGACATAGTGTGATTAACTGTGAGGGAGCATGGTCAACAATTATGGGAGGACGTTTTGACAATTGAAAACCCACTTCGACGGTTACCATGGGAGAGTATAAATAGAAGAGAAGGCCCCAGAATAAAGGACCTGACTCAAATTCAAAAACCAGTTTATTTACTTCGTATTTCTTTCCAGTTTTATATTTCCAGTTCTTTACATTTTCAGCACTTCAATTCTTGTATTGCACTTCAGTTCCTAGTAGTAGTTTCAAGTAGTCACTGCTGTAAATCTTTTCAAGGTTGATATATTTCATTTGTAAGTTCTTATTTACTTAATGAAATTCAGTTTTGGAGTATTTCGTATCTGTTATCATTTATAAATTTCTCCTAAATAAGCCACCAGTAAAAGTCCTCTTCACTGAGGTTGAAAAAACTTCAACACAATCGTCTGATAATTGGTTGGCAATTAAAATTATGTAAGGACAAATTGATCTTTGTTGGCACGCTTAAATTACATAAATAACCTTCGAAAGCCAAAAAGGCCAACACATACATCAAATTTCAAAACTAGGAAAATATTAGAGATTCCAAAATTTGTATCAATTTTTTTATTAAACAGTCACATAGTGGCGTTCCATATTCATGTAAGTAGGGACAGGTTTGTCTTTAATTTACTTTGTGAATTGGATGATGCTATTGAGTCCATGAGGTTCACTATGGATCTTGTTTTGATAATTCGAACCGTTTAATGTATAGAGCTCGTTGAGTACTTTATTCTTACAAAAAAATCATGCTGATCGGATATCGATAACTACTTGATTAGATCAGATTTTTGCCAATAATTTATTTTGAAAATTATATTTACCATTGACAGAAATCTGACCCGATCAAGCAACTATTGATATCCGATTAACGTAATTTTTTTACAAGAATAAAGTATTCGACGAGATCTATACATTGAATGATTCGAATTATCGAAACAGGACTTGTGGTGAACTCTCATAGGTCTAACAACACGCTCTAATTCGATCTCGAATTGGAAATAAGTCTGATCCTTGATAATAAAAAAAAAAAAACAAAAACTTTGACAGAACATTACTCATTCAACTTTGCCAAAATTATTACTGTATTTTCTTTATTTTATCTTATTATTTATTAAAATTTGTTTTAGAAAAGACTATGATACACGCTTTCCTATCATAAAAATATATATATTAAAAAAATTGTGATGTTAATTATAAATTATTGTGATTATGTTACAAAAAAAAAATAAAAAAATAAAAAAATAAAAAATAAAAACTTAATTACGAACCATTATAATTATGTTAAAAATCATTATAGTTGTGTTATGAACATTGTAAGGCATGTCATTTTAAATTCAAAAACATTGATTGAGAGAATAAGATTTAAAATTTCAAGTTCGAATCACCAAAGAGGCCACTAAAGATTTGCCTAGTTGTTAATTCATGACCTTAAGAGATTAGTTATTACTGTACAACTACGAGATAACCCATGAGAGGTGCCCTAAATTATAAAAATTAAAAAATTAAAAGTTCTCTCAACATTAATCCAACTCATTTATTATTTTTTTGTGTTATCATATTTGAATGGTGTCATGTCAAAAAAACAAACAATGTTTGGATTAAACACTACACTCTACGATCATTAAGAGGGAAATAGGAAGAGAGAAAGTTGCATTGCACAACGGTGAGACTCAAATCCAGTCGTTATGTCCCACAGAGGGAAGTTGCAAACAATTTCCTGGTTACAAGTTATGCCCAAACATGATTTTGGGGCATCAATGCAAATGTTAGGACATTAGAGTAAATTGATAAACAAAATTGGCCACAAACAGATCCCAAATGCAAGAGGCTCAATCATGTTAGAAACCAAATCAATGAGCAAAATTGTTTTCATCTTATGAACAAGCACACATACCGAAGAAACTTGCCACCCGCAGCATGGTAATCTGCTAGTGTCGGCCCAGCAGGTTCTTGTTCAACGACAACATTATGTTTACATCTATGATTTGTCGAGGGAAAGGAAAAGAAAAAGAAATAAAAGTGTGCGCCTACTCATGTTATATAGGTAATCCTAATTCAAGAACCAAACAAAGCCTAAAAGCTTTACACAAGATGTTCATAAGAATCAAGAAAGTGTAGGAGCCTGTTTTACAGAAAGAATCACAAAGACTTGCTCTGCACAACATGCACATCAGTATTCTAATTTTGCCTCATCTTTTTTGTTTCTAACCTTATTTGTAGTCAATTACACTCGTGAGACACTCATCTCATACTATATTCACAAACCAAGACTATCCGACAAAAGAAAGCAAAGCAAAGAAATCGTTTTCAGTCACAGTCAGGTTCTTCACCACATGCCACACAAATCACAAGAGCTAATGCAAGTCAATATGTTATGAATAGATTTTTAGTCGACTAAATATTGCGAATGCGTGCAACGGTTGTAATTGAAGATAATGTTAAGAATTGAAGATAATGTTAATATTAAAGTGGAGCAGCACATTGATAATGAAAATATTAAAGTGGAATAAGAACAACGACAAGAACAAAATAATGGTTGTGAAGAGAATGAAGTGAAGCAACAACACAAAAATGTGGACAATTAAATCAACACTCCTCATAAGTTAATATATCCTTTTTTTTATTTTTTTTTATTTTTATTTTTTCTTCTTAAGTTTGTTTGTATGTAAAAAATGATAACAAAAAAATGAACTCTCTCTCTCTCTCTCTCTCTCTCTCTCTCTCTCTCTCTATTTTATTTTATTTTTAATTTATTTTTAATTTTTTTAATAGGTACTTTTTGGGACATTTGGACATAATGGGCTACATCTATTGAGTTTTAATTTATCAAATATAAATAGATTTGATTTATGACATTTAGTTTATTATTAGTTTATTTAGCATATATATGTTTTAGACATTAGGTTTATTGAGAAATAACTTATTTATTGTTAGTATAGATTATTTCATTAGTTAAAAATCAAGTTTATTATTTCAAGAAAAATAGATAAGTTGGATGATTAAAATATTTTATGAATATTTGCTTTGAAATATTGTTTTTACTTATGAAATTTGAGAAGATAATCTCTATGCATTGTGGTTATAATTTTATGAGTTAAACTTAAAAATTAATGTGTTATTAAAAAATTTACACATTATTAAACCAATCCCGTGTATAGCATGTGTTTACCACTAGTAGGTTAGTATTAGAATGTAATGAAATTTCTATAATAATAATAATAATAATAACTTTAAAAGTTAAACACATAATTTTTTTTAATTAAGTATAAAAATATCTTATAAATAAATTAGGTTAAACGGTAGTAAATCCTTTTTTGGGCAATTAAAAAAATATGATTTTTAATTAGATTTAAAAATTAATAAATTTTCTCCTTTTTTTTTTCCTTTAAAAAAATAATACGTAGAAGAAGACTAAGGGTATTAATGTCATTTCATCATTAAATCTAATAGAGTTACTACTATATTAATTTAGTCCAAAACCACGTAGGAGTTATTTGCCTATATGTGAATCATAGGAGGGTAAAGTGCTCCGACTATAAATCATAAGGGAATAAAGTAAAATTTATCCACAAATGCATGTAGAATATCCCTAAAAGAAGGTCAAGTCCATATTGCATTCAAACACATCTTACCCGTTCTGGCTCAAGTTTCACATCTTACGTGTTGTTCAAGTTTAGCCCAACCATATTGTGGTCTCTATGACAAGTGAAATTACTCATTAGATAGTGATATAATCACATAACATCACTGTCATATTCAATGTTTATTTATTGAAAGAAACGTAGCAGACCATCATTTTCTTGATGAGTCTTTCCTTTGGAGTTGCTTTCTTAATTATTTTCTTACATGTTGAATGGGTTTTTTACTCAATTAATGCTATTCTTGAAATTCTTTTTTCATGAGCTAGACTTTTCTATGCAGCTCAGGAAGGATAGGTCTTCTTGGTCATCTTCAATTTGGTGTATAGTTTTGGTCTTTAGTTTTGGATGAGAAATTAGTAGTAGTCAAGAGTTAGCCAAACCAATATCCTTAAAATGTCCAAGTTGAAAGGGGAAATTATAATTTACTACACAAACAAATATAGGTGATGTCTCTATTTAGATTTTATTAGTTAAAATAATGAGGCTCATCACTTTTCTGTCTTCTTTTACGACACAGCATGACACTAGTTATGAGATGAGTAATGTAGAGCATAATTAAATTGGTTCATTAAAAAAAATAAAATGAAAGTCTCATAACCAAAGTTAATTTTGTTCAAACAAAATAAGACAAAATCTCATAACAAAATTCACATCGATTTATAACTAAACACCACAAAATGTTATAATCAAATAGTAAGTTCAAGTAAAATTATTAAGTTGGTTTAGATTGAAAAAGAAATCAAAATACAGGAGTTTAAGTTGAAAAAATTAAAAATTGAGAATTTATCGCAAGAAGTGTCGCTTGAGTAACTAGACATATTAAGTTGCACCACTCGAGTGAAGAATACAAACTCTCAGATGTTTTGCAGACATAAGAACACCGCTCGAGCTTAATAAAGGCTGCTCGAGCCAACACCGCTTGAGCGCAAGAAATGTCGCTCGAACTAATAATGCCAACTCTCAGTATCTCTACATGCCTGCAAAAATACTAAGAGTTTACAAATACCGCTTAAGCACATGAAGCTTCACTCACGCAAAGAAACCAAAATCTGGGCAATAACAATTTGGACAAACAAGTTACCAACCTATTCCAAACACAACCAAGACACTCCAATAACCAAACTCAATAAGGAAAATGAGAAACCAAACATGAGCAACCATATGAGACAATGAAACCCGGATCCAAAATATCAATGAGTTGGGTCTAAACTAGAATCGCTATAATACTTCTACTCTCCTACGTTACTCTCCCATGTTTATAAATAAAATAATAAAATATTCATCATATCCACAACTTCTACAACTTTCCATTTCTATTTGGATCTTCTTTAAAGCTTATTTGTATAAATAAAATATAAAATAAAATAATAAAATATTCATTTATGTCTATCACTCACAACTCATACAACTTCCCTACACACGTTTCTGTATTCAGGTTTATTCCATATTTGAATAAAATTTAATCATTCTCTCTCATCTCATCTACCCATATTTTCTCAGAAAAACTTATCTTCTCCATTGTTACATTTGCAAGTCTGATGATTTGAGAAAATCATAATCTTCTCCATTATTACATTTTCCAAATTTGATGATCTTCAAAAATCATTACAAGGTTAGTGTGATATTGTTAATATTATTCTCTCACATCTCATCTACCCATCTTTTCTCAAAAAGATTATCTTCTCCATTGTTACATTTTGCAAGTTTAATGATCTGCGAAATTCATTATCTTCTCCATTGTTACATTTTCCAAGTTTGATGATCTGCGAAAATCATTACAAGGTCAATGTAATATTATTTCTTACTTTATATGTCATGCCCCAAAATAATACAATAAATCCAACTCATTAGCGGAATAATAATGGAAATGAGGTGCATTCATTCATTGGAGTTCGATTACAAACATTAACACATGCGATATACATTCACAAATGTACATTCTGAATCTATAGCATGTATTACAATGTCGAGAGGATTGAAACTAAACATATAGTCATATGCCCTATCGGTTTACATCTTCCTAAGTCGTGGCTTGGTTACACAAATATGAGTCTAGCTCAATACAATTTAAGCCTGAGGCTATACAAAAAAACAAAACAAAATAAAGAAGCTCTTGCTCCTCAAAAGTCCCTCCACACTACTGTCTTGGTAGAGACATGTCCCCAACACCTGAAAATGGTTCCCAAGTAGGGTGAGCCAAAGCCTAGTAGAAACATACTAACACAATATATGAGAATTAACAAGATATAAGTATGATGCACATGTTCATTGTCCAACGACAAAATCCTTATAATTCTTTCCAAAACCATGTTATGTCGAACTCGCATATCAAGTCATTCATTTTGGTTCAATAGATACATCCACGGCGTTTTATCCATTAATAGATATAGCGATCCCAGTTTTCCCTCCATTGGTTATTGTATTCTGGACTCGGTTCCGTGGATGTCTGTTGTTGTTTATGTCTCTTTCCATCCCTTATTTCTTTGTATTTGAGTTTTAGGATGTGTTGGGCAGGTTTGTAATAGGTTGGGTGTGTTTTGAAACAAATGGTTGCTGTCCAGTTTTTTTGTCTCTTTGCTCGAGCCAGGACTTTGTCGCTCAAGCGAGCCGTTCGTCTTTGCTACTTCGCTCGAGCAAGGATTTGTACGCTCGAGCGAGTGTTGTGGTTCTTCAGCTTTTCTTTTCAGACGCAGCCTTGGCTCGAGCGAGCTTTTCTTCACTCGAGCGAGTTTGGTCTGGTGTGTCTCTTCACTCGAGCTAGAGGTTCTTTGCTCGAGCGTGCGTCTACGTCTAGTTTGGACCTGAAGGTTGTGTTTCTTGGCTCGAGCGGGATTTGCTTTGCTCGAGCGAGCGAGCTGTATGTTTTGAGTTTCTTTGCTCGAGCGAGCTTTTCTTCGCTCGAGCGTGCTTCTGGGTTGTAGACCTGAAGCTTCGTGTTGTTGGCTCGAGCGAGGCTTTCTGCGTTCGAGCGAGGTTTCTTTGTGTCTGCTCGCTCGAGCGACCACTCCTTCACTCGAGCGAGGCGCGATTATATCAGATCGCAGTAGCAGTCTTCTCTCTCACTTTTTGATTTCCTTTTCTTCTCAAACCCTAGATCGGCTGTCTCTCTCTCTACAATACACCTTCTCTCTACATATACCCCTGGTTCTTGGGTGTGTCTACCCTAGTCCCTTTGTAAAAAGTGTGGAGCTTGGTGTGGGCTACATTTTGATCCAAAAAACATTAGGCTTGGAGCATCTTGAGTTTTCTTCATCTTCTCCATTGAGTCTCTTCATTTGAGGTAGGGATACCCTACTCCTTCTTATGAGTTTTGACATAGACTTTGGTCATTTTGTATAAATGGTAGATTATGGAAATTTTGGGAAAGTTAGGGTTCATTTTGAAATTATGTAAAAAGGGGGTTTTCAATTGTTAAACCTTATGTGTATGTAAGACCTTGGAAAATGGGATTAATGTTGTTAAATTGATGAAAGTGAGCCTTAGGGTTGCTATTTGAAAAAGGGGGAAAATGCCCTAATTATGTGGTTGAATAATTAATTTGGGGAAACGTGAAATTGAGTTGAAAATCATGAAATTGGGAAATTATGAGACTGAATGGTGTAGTTGGATTGATTAATCACTCATCTTTGAAATGTTAATATCTTATCTGTTTGATAAATTTATTATCTGTTTAGAGATAACTGCTTTGGGCTATCGGTGGAGGATAATCGTGATTGTTGTAGACACTGTGTATTGATTAGGGAAAACTGAAACTAATCAAAAGTGTTGTGTCATTGAATATGACGGTTGAATTGTCACATTGAATATTTGCCTAGATTGATCATTGTATATGATAAACTGTTTCAATACATTGCATATGTATCTTGTTTGGGAGGAGATAGGGGATGTACTTCACGGTTTGGGAGGAGATAGGGGATGCACTCCTAAACCTATTCAGGAGGAGATAGGGGATGGACTCCAGTGATAATTAAGTTGGCCGGAGTGTCTAGGGTGAAAGTCCCGAAATCCTTATTGCGTTTGCATAACGTAGATGAGTTGAGGTACTGTTAACATGAGTTGTAGTCTCATTATAAACTGTCTAGATGAATATAGAGAACCGTATCTATGAATTGGTTTGGATAACGAGACGGAAAGGAATTGGAACATCTTTGTAACTATGGATTGATTATGGAAGAGATGTATGTTTGTTTATATGAGTTAAACATTTATCAAATGCTAATGTTTTAGTTATTGCTCATATTTGGTTTAATATATCTCTACTGGGCTTTGGCTCACCCTTTATGGGACATTATTTTTCAGGTACAGATGGTATACCACCTCCAAGGACGTAGCTTGGGAGGTTTAGAGGCTGAAAGATCTTTGGTTGTTATCTTTTTTTTGTATTACATGTAAATCAAGCCAAGGGCTTATTTTGTATAAAGAGTTAGGACTCTTCTTTTGTTGAACCCAAGTGTTGACTTGAAAAGTTGTAAGCCCGTAGGGCATCTACTTTTGTTGTCAACATGTAATACTTTTATACTTAATACTCTGATAAATAGAAATATGCTTTATTCTCTTATGTCTATGGATGTCATGAATGTTGGGTTTATATGTATTATTTTGAGGGCGTTACAACTTGGTATCAGAGCGTACCGAGTTTGAATACTTTGGGTATGTGGGAAGTGGTTAGTACCACAATGGGTTTGTCTCGCTTGTTAGAGGCTCATGTATGATGTTGTGTATTTATTTGATAACATGCTTATGTGACTATATGGGTATGGAATTTAGTTTCTAGGATGTTGATTGGATCCTTGGGTTTTTGGGAGTCCCGCTGGAAAAGCACTTGATCAATGTTGTTTCTAACCAAAACTCTAGCAATGCCGCGAGACTATCATTATCCGGAAATGAAATTTGTAAGTGCTTATGTGATTATGTGCTTACGTGGAATGGATTACTGTTGTCCAATGTTTTAGGACGCGAGTGAAATAGCTTCGGCACATTTGTGAATATGCTAATGTCTTCGTTACCTTTATTAGGATGTCAGGACGAGGACGTGGTGGTAAGCATGGTAGGCCTAGGCGGCAGGAGATGCCTATACCAGATGAAATTTTGGCGCAACAGGAGGGAGTTGGTTAGGCCAATGTGGCCGAGCCAGTAGGTCAGCAGGCCATGGGCGCCTTAGCCCGCAAGATGGCAGGAGCGTTGAGGGAATCCATGAACATTCTCAAGGCTGAGAATCAAGTCCAGACCCACGTTACTGAGGTAGGGCCTTCTTTTTTGAAGAGGGAGTTTTTCCGGTCTAATCCGGATGAGTTTCTGGGGGATCCAAAAGAGCCACTGAAGGCTGATGAGTGGCTTGAGCAGATGGAAAAGGCGTTTGAGATGCTTAGCATCGAAGACGGAGGCCTGAGGGAGACCTTGGTGTCCTTCCAGCTGAAGGGAGACGCGGGTCAGTGGTGGAAGTTTGTTCGGGGACGTATCGGTGGGACTTGGGAGGCTTTCGTTGATGCCTTCCAGGAGAAGTTTTTGCCTCCCACTGTCAGGGAGAAGTTGAGGGATCAGTTCTGTCAGCTCAAGCAGCTGAATACACCAGTGGCCGAGTTTGAGGCTGCATTTACCAGCTTGTCGAGGTTTGCCCCAGAGTTGGTGGCATCTGAGGAATGCCGTTGTCTAGAGTTCGAGAAGAAGTTGAGGACCAGACTTAAGTTTCGAGTGGCCGGGTCCATGACTAGAGAGTATGGGTGCCTGGTGCAGGCTGCAGCCCATCTTGAGACCATCATGCAGGCAGAAGAGGATAGTATGAGGGGCTCCAAGAGGAGTTAGGATGGCTAGGGGGATGGTAGGAGGCAGAGGGGTTCTAACCCTTAGCAGTCCCAAGGTGCGTTTGTGAGATCTACCTTTCCAGTGCCGAGTTCAGGCTCTGGGAGAGGCAGTCAGGGAGACTTTACTTGTTACAAGTGTGGTCAGCTGGGCCACAAGTCTCCAGCTTGCCCGCAGAGGGGAGGAGGACAGAGAGTTGCTTTATCTTCGGCTCGTCCTCAGAGCCAGAGTCAGGGCAGAGGCCAGCTGCTCTCTTGTTACCAGTGTGGTCAGGCGGGGCACCTGAAGAGGTTTTGCCCACAATTGAGCGGCACATCTGGTGCATCTGGTTCGAGGCAGACTCAGAGCCATCAGCCAGCTCAGTCAGTTCAGGCCTCAAGGGCCAATCAGGGAGCCTCTTCGGCTCAGTCTGTGTAGCAGTCTTATGCTCCGAGGGGTAAGCAGGTAGATCAGAGGCCTTCTGGACGTGTGTATGCTGTTACCGCGCAGGATCTTGTACCGGCTCCGTCTATTGTGAGAGGTAACTTTTTATTTTGTAACTCGGTTGCTAATGTGTTGATTGATACGGGTGTATCCCATTCCTTTATATCTGTTGCATTTGTATCTGTTTTAGGGTTGGAGTTGGCGCAATTAGCTTCTCCTATTTGTGTTGTATCACCTATTGGAGGTGAGTTGATTTTGAAACAAGGGTGTAGAGGTTGTGATATGAGGTCGCCGACAGCCGGCTTCCATTTTCTTTTGTAGTAATGGCTATGTCAGGTTTTGACGTGATTTTGGGTATGGACTGGTTATCGTCATACTGGGCTGTTATTGATTGCTACCGCCAGAGAGTTACTGTGTGTACCATGAGGGGGGATTGTTTTCATTTCTTGGGGGATCGGGTTGGTAGTGTTTTGCCACCAGTGTATGATCCGCGAGGACGGAGTGAGCTTAGTTGCCTTCTCGCTAGCTGTATGAGTAGTGAGTGTGATGAGACCCAGGCTGAGTTGCCGAGGGTGGTTTGTGAGTACTCAAACGTCTTTCCCGAGGATCTTGTTAGTCTACCACCCCATCGAGAGATTGAGTTCTCTATTGATTTAGTGCCTGGCATGGCACCAATCTCTATGGCACCGTATCGTTTTGCCCCAGCCGAGTTGAGTGAGTTGAACATTCAACTCCAGGAGTTGCTAGATACGAGCTTTATTCGCCCTAGTACTTCGCCGTGGGGAGCATCGGCCGTCTTTGCTAAAAAGAAAGATGGGGCCTTGAGACTTTATATTGATTACCGAAAATTGAATCGGGCTACGGTTTAGAACAAATACCCTATGCCTCGTATAGATGATCAGTTTGACCAGTTAAAAGCGTCCCGTTGTTTCTCTAAGATAGACTTGAGATCGGGTTACCATCAGTTGAGGGTTAGGGAGGAGGATATCCCGAAGACGGCATTCTGTACATGGTATGGCCACTATGAGTTTCTGGTGATGCCTTTTGGGCTCACCAATGCACCGGCTGTGTTTATGGACATGATGAACTGGATCTTCCGGGAATTCCTAGATCGTTTTGTAGTCGTCTTCGTAGATGACATTCTGATTTATTCACGTTCTGAGGAGGAGCACGAAGAACACTTGAGAGTGGTGCTTGAGTTGCTTAGAGCCCATAAGCTGTATGTTAAGTTTGGGAAATATGAGTTCTGGCTAAGAGAGGTCAAGTTCTTAGGCCATGTAGTCTCCGGGGGAGGGGTGTTTGTTGATACATCCAAGATAGAGGCAGTGCAGGATTGGGCACAACCTAAGAGTGTTTTTGAGATCCGCAGTTTTTTGGGATTGGCCGGTTATTACCATCGTTTTGTGAAAGATTTCTCTAGGCTAGCTTCGCCTTTGACTAGATTGACGCGGGAAGGGGTCAAATTTGTATGGAGTGAGACTTATGAAAAGTCGTTCCAAGAACTTAAAGTTATACTTACCACCGCTCCAATTTTGATTATTCCAGAGAGGAGTTTGGGTTATGCAGTGTATTATGATGCCTCACGAGAGGGTTTGGGTTGTGTGTTAATGCAAGAGGGGAAAGTGGTAGCTTATGGCTCGCGGTAGTTGAAAACACATGAGAGAAATTACCCTACACATGACCTAGAGTTAGCAGTTGTGATTTTTGCCTTGAAGATTTGGAGGCACTACCTTTATGGTGAGAGATTCGAGGTGTTCTCAGATCATAAGAGTTTGAAGTATCTATTTACACAGAAAGACTTGAACTTGAGGCAGAGGAGGTGGATGGAGTTCATTGAGGATTATAACTTCGAGTTACATTACCATTCGGGGAAGGCCAATGTTGTGGCCGATGCCCTTAGTAGGAAATCCATTAGCGATGTAGCTTGTATAGCCATCCGGGAATAGGAAATGTTGGGTGCACTTAGCGAGTTTGATTTGCTTCTGGGTGAATCTGTTGAGTCTGCGGCCTTGTTTTCTGTAGTTGCGTAGCCTACACTTGTGACTCAAGTGTTAGAGGCACAAAGGAGTGACCTTGAGGTAGAAACCCTCCTGGAGAAGATCTCCAGTGGGAAGGTTGAGAAGGGTTTGACTGTGTATCTCGACCTGAGTGTGAGGTACTGAGACCGTCTGTTTGTGCCGGAGTCTTGCCGAGAGGAAGTACTCCAAGAGTTTCACCATTCACGCCTTGCGGTGCATCCGAGAGGCACTAAGATGTATCGTGATCTGAGCCGCCAGTTTTGGTGGAGAGGGATGAAGAAAGATGTGGAAGTTTTTGTGTCTAAGTGCCTTATTTGTCAGCAAGTGAAGGCCAAACATCAGAGGTGAGCGGGTTTGTTACAACCCTTGCCTATTGCCGAGTGGAAATGGGAGCATGTCACGATGGACTTCGTTGTGGGTCTTCCGAGGACTCAATGGGGGTAGTGATGCTATTTGGGTGGTCGTGGACCGATTGACTAAGTCGGCGCACTTTATTCCTATGCGCGTGAGAGATTCGGTAGATCATCTTGCCAACTTGTATATTCGGGACATAGTGAGGTTGCACGGGGTCCCAGTGTCGATTGTCTCAGATAGAGATCCGCATTTTATTGCTAGGTTGTGGCAGAGTTTGCAGAGTGCCTTGGGCAGTAGGTTGACCTTTAGCACGGCTTACCATCCTCAGACTGACGGGCAGTCCGAGTGTACTATTCAGGTCTTTGAGGATATGCTTCGAGGCTGTGTCCTTGACTTTAGTGGTTCGTGGGAGAGGCACTTGCCCTTGGTGGAGTTTTCCTACAACAATAGTTTCCAATCGAGTATTGGTATGGCACCGTTTGAGGCCTTGTATGGCCAACCGTGTAGGTCTCCAGTGTGTTAGGCCGAGGTGGGTGATGCACCTTTGTTGGGCCCGGAGTTGGTTCTGGAGACGACGGAAAAAGTTGAGCTTATTCGTAGGAGGCTTGTTACAGCCCAGAGTCGCCAAAAGAGTTATGCCGACCGTAGGAGGAGGCCTTTGGTATTTGAGGCGGGTGATCATGTCTTTCTGAAAATATGACCTAGGCGGGGTCTGATGAGGTTTGGGAAGAGTGGGAAGTTGTCCCCTCGGTTTATTAGCCCCTTCGAGATCCTTGAGCGGATTGGGGAGGTTGCCTACCGTTTAGCATTACCGCCGCAGTTGCCCGGAGTACATGACGTGTTTCATGTTAGTATGCTACGGAAATACGAGCTAGATCCGTCACATGTATTGGATTGGACCGACTTAGAGGTTGATGAGGATGCCTCGCATGAGGAGAAACCGGTGAGGGTCTTGGATAGGCGGGAACAAGTCTTGCGAGGCAAGACGATACCCTTGGTAAAAGTACTATGGAAACATCATGGGGTTGAGGAAGCCACTTGGGAACGTGAGTTGGACGTCCATGAGAAATATTTGGACTTGTTTGTTAATGTTTAACCATGTATTGGAAATTTTGTTTTGTTGATAAACTCTAAGAACATTGTATATGTTTTGGTTTATAGAAGTATTGTAATGGTTGAGTATACCTTGAGAATGGAAGTTTAATTTGACATTGTATATGTTGAATGTGTTATAGAAATGCAAATATATCATTAACATTGAATATGTTATGGAATTGTGAAGCATGTGTATTGGGACTTGTTGAATTTTGAAGAGATGCATGTTGATGATCCATGTTGTATTATATTGTAAATTGCCTCTTGAAAAGAGATGGGATGACCGGTAATGGGTCAAGATGTTGAATATTGAATTGTAATATTGTTGAGAATTGAAGAACCACAATTTTGAAACTTATAACTAATTTCGGGGACGAAATTCTTTAAGGGGGGAGGTTATAGCGATCCCGGTTTTCCCTCCATTGGTTATTGCATTCCAAACTCAGTTTCGTGGATGTCTGTTGCTGTTTATGTCTCTTTCCATCCTTAATTTTTTTGTATTTGAGTTTTAGGATGTGTTAGGTAGGTTTGTAACAGGTTGGGTGTGTTTTGGAACAAATGGTTGCTGTCCAGTTTTTTTGTCTCTTCGCTCGAGCTAGGACTTTGTCGCTCGAGCGAGCCATTTGTCTTTGCTTCTTCGCTCGAGCGAGGGTTTGTACGCTCGAGCGAGTGTTGTGGGTCTTCGGGTTTTCTTTTCAGACGCAGCCTTGGCTCCAGCGAGCTTTTCTTCGCTCGAGCGAGTTTGGTCTAGTGTGTCTCTTCGCTCGAGCGTGCGTCTGCGTCTAGTTTGGACTTGAAGGTTGTGTTTCTTGGCTCGAGCGAGATTTCCTTCGCTCGAGCGAGCGAGCTGTATGTTTTGAGTTTCTTCGCTCGAGCGAGCTTTTCTTCGCTCGAGCGTGCTTCTGGGTTGTAGACCTGAAGCTTCGTGTTGTTGGCTCGAGCGAGGCTTTCTGCACTCGAGCGAGGTTTGTTTGTGTTTGCTCGCTCGAGCGACAACTCCTTCACTCGATCGAGGCGCGATTATATCAGATCGCAGCAGCAGTTTTCTCTCTCACTTTTTGATTTCCTTTTCTTCTTAAACCCTAGATCGGCTGTCTCTCTCTCTACAATACACATTCTCTCTACATATACCCTTGGTTCTTGGGTTGTCTACCCTAGTCCCTTTGTAAAAAGTGTGGAGCTTGGTGTGGGCTACATTTTGATCCGAAAAACATTGGGTTTGGAGCATCTTGAGTTTTCTTCATCTTCTCCATTGAGTCTCTTCATTTGAGGTAGGGATACCCTACTCCTTCTTATGAGTTTTGACATAGACTTTGGTCATTTTGTATAAATGGTGGATTATGGAAATTTTGGGAAAGTTAGGGTTTATTTTGAAATTATGTAAAAAGGGGGTTTTCAATTGTTAAACCTCATGTGTATGTGAGACCTTGGAAAATGGGATTAATGTTGTTAAATTGATGAAAGTGAGCCTTAGGGTTGCTATTTGAAAAGGGGGGAAAATGCCTTAATTATGTGGAATAATTAATTTGAATAATTAATTTGGGGAAACATGAAATTGAGTTGAAAATCATGAAATTGGAAAATTATGAGATTGAATGGTGTAGTTGGATTGATTAATCACTCACCTTTGAAATGTTAATATCTTATCTGTTTGATAAATTTATTATCTATTTAGAGATAACTGGTTTGGGCTATCGGTGGAGGATAGTCGTGATTGTTGTAGACACTGTGTATTGATTAGGGAAAACTGAAACTAATCAAAAGTGTTGTGTCATTGAATATGACAGTTGAATTGTCACATTAAATATGTGCCTAGATTGATCATTGTATATGATAAACTGTTTCAATACATTGCATATGTATCTTGTTTGGGAGGAGATATGGGATGTACTCCACGGTTTGGGAGGAGATAGGGGATGCACTACTAAACCTGTTCGGGAGGAGATAGGGGATGGACTCCAGTGATAATTATGTTGGCTGGAGTGTCCAGGGTGAAAGTCTCGAAATCTTTATTGCGTTTGCATAACGTAGATGAGTTGAGGTACTGTTAACATGAGTTGTAGTCTCATTATAAACTGTCTAGATGAATATAGAGAACCATATCTATGAATTGGTTTGGATAACGAGACGGAAAGGAATTGGAACATCTTTGTAAATATGGATTGATTATGAAAGAGATGTATGTTTGTTTATATGAGTTAAACATTTATCAAATGCTAATGTTTTAGTTATTGCTCATATTTGGTTTAGTATATCTCTACTGGGCTTTGGCTCACCCTTTATGGGACATCATTTTTCAGGTACAGATGGTATGCCACCTTCAAGGACGTAGCTTGGGAGGTTTAGAGGCTGAAAGATCTTTGGTTGTTATTTTTTTTTTATTACATGTAAATCAAGCCAAGGGCTTATTTTGTATAAAGAATTAGGACTATTCTTTTGTTAAACCCAAGTGTTGACTTGGAAAGTTGTAAGCCCGTAGGGCATTTACTTTTGTTGTCAACATGTAATACTTTTATACTTAATACTCTGATAAATAGAAATATGCTTTATTCTCTTATGTCTATGGATGTCATGAATGTTGGGTTTATATGTATTATTTTGAGGGCGTTACAACAGAGGTTACACCTCACAAGTTTCGAACAGATAAAATCAACATACAAATACATTCACTTTTATTTGCCATTTCACAGAAATTTCGTCCGCGAGAATCATCACCTATGTGTACAAATGGTTTTCGGTACTTTCACCCTGGACACACAGGCTAACTTAGTTCAATGGAGTCCATTCCCTTTCTCATTCTCAAAACATGGAGTACATCCCATTTCTCTTTCCAAATATCATACATAGACAATGTATATCATTCATAATCATATTCAATGATAATGGTTAAGGGACTAGTTTTAATTCGCCCAATCCACATACAATGTCTACAACAATCATCACTATCCTCCACCAATATCCTCCACCAATATCCCAAAGTAGATATTTCTAAACAGATATACAATTGCTATAACAGATAAATCATTAAATTTCCATAGGTGAGTGATTAAACAAATCCAACAACACCATTTATCTATACATTCTCATAATTTCACATTTTTCATACCAATTTCATTACTTATACAAAATAATTATTCAAGACATTTTAGGGCAAAACTCCCAATTTTCCAACTATTAACCCAAAGGCCAAAATCAACTATTTTAACACAAGATAACCTCATATCCAAACCCCATAATCATTTATACAACACCTACATAGAAACCCCTCTTTTCAAACTTGAGGCCAAACCCTAAGTTTGCTCAAAACACCCCCTAATCTCACCATTTTCACACAACAACCTATAACAAAATTAAAACCCATATCAAGGTGTAGATAGTCCCTACCTCAAGTGTAGAAGCCCAAAGGAGGAGTAGAGAAACCTCAAAGATGACCAAACTCGACTTTATTCGGATCAAATGGGAGCCCGCAGAATGCTTTATCTTTTTATCAAAGCGAATAGGGTAGAGAAATCCCTAGATCTAGGTGTATTTGTAGAGAGAAGTCGGATTTTAAAGAGAGAGAGAGAGAGAGAGAGAGAGAGAGAGAGAGAGAGCTGATTTAGGGTTTGTGAGTGAAAAGATACTAAAAAGTGAAGAATACGAACTGGTATACGCGAGGCTCGCTCGAGCGTAAGAGTTGTCGCTTGAGTGATCAGACACAATAAGTGTCCTCACTCGAGCACAAGAAGCATTGCTCGAGTGCAGAATACAAACTTCCAAAAGTTTTACAGACAGAAGATCGTTGCTCGAGCGCAAGGGTTCTCGCTTGAGCAAACAACAACACCCTCCCAGTATCTCTGCAAGACTGAAAAAGTACTGGGTGATCCCAAGGCAAGCTCAAGCGCAATAAGCGTCGCTCGAGTGAAGAAGCCAAAATCTGGATAACATCAATCTAGACCAACTAGCTACCAACCTGTTCCAGATATGCCCATGGCATCCTAATACCCAAACTCAAAGGGGTGAAAGGAGGAAAAAGACATGAATAACAATATTAAATCACGAGACCCAAGTCTGGAATACAACAATGGTCGGGTAAAAATCGGAATCGCTATAATCTCCACCCTTTAAGGAATTTTGTCCCTGAAATTACAAATCATGTTTCAAAACCACGCCTTACCCAATTTCCAAAATGATTACAAATCAATTCTCAACACCATGACCCATCTCCCGGTCATTCAATCCCATCACATGATGAACAAGTTCACAATATACATCTTAACATATATTTCCAATATACATCTCCTGTAGTTTTAACCAATTTCAATATATATTTTTTATATTCCAAAACATATTCAATGTTTATGAGAAATTCGCATTTCCAAACATATGCAATGTTCATATTAAGCTTGCATTTTCAAAACATATTTAACATATACAATGCTTTTATATTTCACTGACATAATCAAAATCTCAACATATGTTCAAACACCAACAAATAAGTCTGGATATTTCTCTTAGACTCCCAATTCACGCTCCCAAGTTGCTTTCTCAACCCCGTGATGTTTTCACACGACCTTAACCAAGGGAATTTACTTGTCTCGCAAGACTTGGTCCCGCCTATCCAAGATTCTCATCGGTCTCTCCTCATACGAGGCATCCTCATCTACCTCAAAGTCGGCACAATCCAACATGTGCGATGGATCCGGCTCATACTTCTGAAGCATACTACTATGAAACACATTATGAACCTTAGAAAGCTGTGGCGGCAATGCCAAACGGTAAGCAACCTCTTTGACTTGCTCAAGGATCTCAAAAGGTCCAATGAATCGAGGGGACAATTTCCCACTCTTTCCAAATCTCATCAGACCCCGCCTAGGTGATATCTTCAAAAAGACATGATCTCTCACCTCAAAAGACAAAGGTCACCTCCTACGGTCGGTATAGCTTTTCTGACAACTCTGAGCCGTAACCAACCTCTTACAGATAAGTGGCACTTTCTCCATCGTTTTCTGAACCAACTCTGGGCCTAACAAAGGTGTATCACCCAGCTCGGCCCAACACATAGGGGACCTACACGGTCGGCCATACAAGGCCTCAAATGGTGCCATGCCAATACTTGATTGGAAACTATTATTATAGGTGAACTCCACTGAGGGCAAATGCCTTTCCCACAAACCCTTGAAGTGAAGGACATAGTCTCAAAGCATATCCTCAAGGATCTAAATGGTACGCTCGGATTGCCCATCAGTCTGAGAGTGGTACGTAGTGCTGAAGGTCAAACTAGTGCCCAAGGCACTCTGCAAGGGTTGCCATAACTGAGCTTTGAAACGTGGATCTCTATTCAATACAATCGTCACAGGGACCCCGTGCAACCTCACTATGTCCCTAACATACAGGTCGACAAGATAGTCTACCGAATCACTCACGTGCCTAGGAATGAAGTGCGCAGACTTGGTTAATCGGTCAACTACTACCCAAATAGCATTGCTACCCTGTTGAGTTCTCGGAAGGCTCACAACAAAATCCATCGTGACATGCTCCCACTTCCACTCAGCTATAGGCAAGGGTTGTAACAAAGCCGCTGGTCTTTAATGTTCGGCCTTCACTTACTGACAAGTAAGGCACTTCGACACAAACGCGGCCACATCCTTCTTCATAACTCCCCACCAAAACTGCTGACTAAGATCATGATACATCTTTGTGCCTTCTGGATGCACTGCAAGGCGTGAATGGTGAAACTCTCGGAGTACTTCCTCTCGGCAAGACTCTAGTACGAACAAACGGTCATGGTATCTCACACTCAAGTTGGGATACACATTTAAGCCTCTTTCTACCCTCCCACTGGGGATCTTCTTCCGAAGGGATTCTGTCTCAAGGTCACCCTTCTGTGCTTCTATCACTTGGCTCACAAGTGTAGGTTGGGTGACTACCGTAAACAAAGTCGCGGATGCAACGGACTCGCCAAGATGCAAGTCAAACTCTCCAAGCACACCCAACATCTCCCATTCCCAAATAGCAATACAAGTTACGCTGCTAATAGATTTCCTACTCAATGCATCGGCCACAACATTGGCCTTCCTGGGATGATAATGCAGCTCGAAGTCATAATCCTCTATGAACTCCATCCACCTCCTCTGTCTCAAATTTAAGTCCTTGTGTGAAAATAGATACTTCAAACTCTTGTGATTAGAAAATATTTCAAATTTCTCATCATGCAAATAGTGCCTCCGAATCTTTGAGGCAAAGATCACCGCTGTTAACTCTAGGTCATGAGTAGGGTAGTTCCTCTCATGCATTTTTAGCTACCGTGAGCTATAGGGTACTACCTTTCCCTCTTGTACCAAAACACAACCCAAGCCTTCCCGTGAGGCATCACAACATACTGAATAACCAAAACCCCTCTCTAGAATAATCAAAACTGGAGCAGTGGTCAGTCTAACTTTAAGTTCTTGGAATGATTTCTCACAAGTCTCACTTCACACGAATTTGATCCCTTTCCTCATCAGTCTAGTCAATGGCGAGGCTAGTCTAGAGAAGTCTTTCACAAATTAACGATAATACACAGTCAACCCCAAGAAACTATGGATCTCAAATGCATTCTTAGGTTGTGCCCAATCTTGCACTGCTTCTATCTTGGATGAATTTACCGTCACCCCTTCCCTAGATACCACGTGGCCTAAGAATTTAACTTCTCTCAGCTAGAATTCACACTTTCCAAACTTAGCATGCAGCTTGTGGGCTCTAGGTAACTCAAGTACTACCTGCAAGTGTTTCTCGTGTTCCTTCTCAGAGGGTGAGTAAATCAAGACGTCATCCACAAAGACGACCACAAAACGGTCCAGAAACTCATAGAAGATCTAATTCATCAAATCCATAAACACAACTGGAGCATTGGTTAGCCCAAAAGGCATCACTAGAAACTGGTAATGGCCATACCGCGTACGGAATGCCATCTTCGAGATGTCCTCCTCCCTCACTCTCAACTGGTGATAACCCGATCTCAAGTCTATCTTAGAGACGCAACAAGACCCCTTCAATTGATTAAACAGATCATTTATACGAGGCATTCGGTACACAGTTACTCGGTTCAACTTTCGGTAATCTATACAAAGTCGGAAAGCTCTATCTTTCTTTTTAACAAAGAGAGTCGGTGCTCTCCAAGGTGAGGTACTGGGGCGAATGAAACCCTTATCTAACAATTCTTGAAGTTAAATCTTCAACTCACTCAACTCAGCAAGTGCAAACTGATACGGTGCCAAAGAAATCGGTGCTGTGCCAGGTGCTAAATCAATAGAGAATTTGATCTCTTGGTGAGGTGGTAGACTAGTAAGATCCTCGGGAAAGACATCCGAGTATTCACCAACCACCCTTGGCAACTCAACCTAGACTTCATCACACTCACCACTCAAAAAGCTAGCGAGAAGGCCACTAAGTTCACTCTGCCCACACAGATCATACACCGGTGATAAGACTCTATCTACTCAGTCCCCTAAGAAGTAAAAACAATCACAACTTAAGGTACATATAGTAAACCTTTGGCGGTAGCAATCTATAATAGCCCGGTATGACGATAACCAGTCCATACCCAAAATGACATCAAAACTAGACATATCAAGCAATATAAATGCAAAAAATAATCGGCAACCAGCAACCTCGATGTCACAACCATGACATCCCTGTCTCAAAATAACCTCACTACCAATGGGTGACTCTACAAAAATAGGAGATGCTAACTGTGCCAACTCCAATCCCAAAATCGATGCAAATGCAGATGAAATAAATGAATGGGATGAACCTGTATCAATTAACACATTGGCAACTGAGTTGCGAAACAAGGAGGTACCTCTCACTACAGAAGGCACTGGCACAAGATTTGGTGCCGTTACAGCATACACACACCCAGTAGGCCTCTGATCTACCTGCTCCCCCCTAGGAGCATAAGTCTGATGCACTGAATGAGACAAAGAGGCTCTCTAATTGGCCCTCGAGGCCTGTGCCAACTGTGCTGGCAGGTGGCTCTGTGTCTGTCTCAAACCAGATGCACCGGGTGTGTCACCCAACTATGGGCAAAACCTCTTCAAGTGCCCTGCCAGCCTTCATTGATAACAAGTAAGTGGCTAGCCTCACCCTGACTCTGGACCTGAGAACGAGCCGAAGACGATGCTTCTCGCTGCCCTCTTCCTCTTTGCGGGCAAGCCGGAGACTTGTGGCCCAACTGATCACATTTAAAACAAGTGATGTCTCCCTGACCACCTCTCCCAAACCCCGAACTCGGTACTAGAAAAGTGGACCTCGTTTGAACTCCCTGGGACGATGGAGGGTTATAACCCCTCTGCCTCTTACTGTGCCCCTACACATCCTAACTCCTCCTAGAGCCCCTCATCCTCTCTTTCTCCATTTACATTACGGTCTCCAAATGAGCCGCCGCCTCCATAAGGAGTCCGTAATCCCTAATCATCAAACCAACCACTTTAAACATCAACTCGGTCCTCAACCTCTTCTCAAACTCCAAGCAACAGTGTTCCTCAGTTGCCACAAGCTCGGGTGTGAATCTCGACAAACTAGTGAATGTGGCCTCAAACTCAGCCACTGGTGTGTTTAACTACACCAAGTTAGAGAATTGGTCTCTCAACATCTCCCTAACAATTGAAGGCAAAAACTTATCCTGGAAGGCGTCGACAAAAGCCTTCCAAGTCCCTCCAATGTATCCTGGCGCATACTTCCATCATTGGCCCGTGTCTCCCTTCAGCTGGAAGGACGCCAAGGTCACTCTCAAACCCCTGTCTTCGATGTCGAGTATCTCAAATATCTTCCCCATCTGCTCTAGCCACGAATCTATTTTCAGTGGCTCCTTGTGTGATACCCTTGTTCCGTAGTATGCTAATTGGTCCTTAATTTGAGTATGATTATGTGTTTAATATGATTTCATGTGCCATTGTGTGAAAATATGTGGTTTTGATTTTCTATCTGTTCACCGTAGGAATATCTATTTGATTATTTGCTTTGGAAATTAAATTGAGGGCCTTATCGGCCGCAGAACCCGAAATTAGTCACGCCATTGTGATTGGCATAATTTTTAGAGTCTGCGGTGAAGTTTAATTGAAAAATTGATTCGGGTCGGATTAAATTGATTAAATTGATGATTTAGTGCTCAATTATTTAATGTTATTAAATAATAGTTAGTGGGGACCTTATGTGTGAGACCATATACACTCTCATTGTCTCTTTTGAACTCAAAAAATCTGATTTTGGTGCCGAGAGAGAGAGAGAGAGAGAGAGAGAGAGAGAGAGAGAGAGACCCGGCCATAGAGATAGAAGGGAGGGACTTGTGCAATTTTGACTCAAGCTTGGATATTTGAAGTCTTGTTCAAGAATTAACCATAGATTGGGCTTCTAGGTAAGCAATTGATTCTTGAATTCATGAGTTTAATGTGTAATCTTGTGTTTTCAAGGTTTGTTTGTAACCAAGAGAATGAGTTGAGTTGATTTTGTTGGAATTAAAGCTTGATATGTGCATGCATGTAAAGAATACCAATGGAATCATAAAATCTAGCATGTAAATTGTAAATTATGAAAGATTGGAAGTGTAATCCCACATGCAAGCATGTTTTCGTTGAGTTTCATGGGAATAAGCACTAATTGCATCATTAGAAGTGAAAATGAAAGTCAAAATGGGCCTGCATGTTGTTTATTAAAAATGGAAACCTTGAATGCATGAGTTTGAGTTAATTTGGGGCATGCATGTGATCAATTTGTGAAATTGAGCTCCATGTTGATGCATTTTAGTGTTGGTACCATGTTAGTACAAATATGTCTGAATTTTGAGCCATGGTATGCAAGAAATGTTGGTGGGAATGTTGAATTCGAGCTCAAGAACTTAGCTGGAAAACCCAGAATTTTGATGTCCGCTCGAGCGGGGGAACCGCCACTCGAGCGGGGATTTCGAGCTCCCAGTATTGTTCTTGCAGACATGGTGTCCGCTTGAGCGGGGAAGTTCACGCTCGAGCGGGGATCTTTGTAGGATGAACTTCCGTTCGAGTGTCCGAGTTCACGCTCGAGTGTAAAAATGATACATCCAGTACTTTTTGCAGACATGGCGTCCGCTCGAGCGGGGAAGCTTACGCTCGAGCGGGGAGCCATGTAGAGAGGCCTTCCGCTCGAGCGCCAAAGTGCACGATCGAGCGTAAATTCGACCTAACCAGTACTTTTGCAGGCCTCAAGGGTCCGCTTGAGCGGGGAAGTCTACGCTCGAGCGGGGACCCTGTTTTCTGAAATTTTATTTAGGCGTTCTGTGTTTCGTTTTCCGTTCTCCTTCACTTCTAAGTACTCTTAGGCATGCATTGAGCATTGCAATTGAGTTAAAGAGATAAGAATAAAGCCTAAAGAGGAAATGTGAATTTAAGAATGAATTGAATTGTTGGTGACCCTTTTGTGTTCATGGATTGTGTAGGGTCGAGCTCCAGGGCAAACCAACCAACCGATCACTGTGAGTAATATCGATATTTGGAAGCTTGTCATTTGTCCAATTGCTTATTTCCTTATAAGCCTTATGTCTTATAATTTGCTAGTTTGAATTGTGGACAAATGTCTGATAAGAATGAATGGGCTAGAGGCCGTTTTGACAAGAAAGAATGAATGGGCCAAAGGCCGTTTTGACACGAATGGATGGGCCAAAGGCCGTTTTGACATGAATGGATGGGCCAAAGGCCGTTTGACATGAATGGATGGGCCAGAGGCCGTTTTGCCATAAATGAGTGAGCCAGAGGCCGTTTTGACAGGAACGAAAGATAAATGGGCCAAAGGCCAGTATGTTTGAAACCACAGTCACTTGACTTAAATTGTGTATATAGATGTTAAACAAAAATGTGAATTGGGCCCAAGGCCGTTCGGAGTATATTGTTCTACATATCGTTTGTATCTTCTTATTTGATATTATTCACTGAGCTATCGCTCACGCTCATTCATGTGTTTGTAGGTGAGCCAAGAGAGGTCCAGACCCAGCCCCAGTGAAGTCTGTGTGGAACAGCCGTGTTTTGGAGAGTCAGCCCTAGTGTCTCACGCACGAGACTCGTCTTCGCCTTTCTGCCATGTCATGTTATTTTTGTCATGTTGGCGAGGACTTTGCATATGTCTATATATAGTTTTTCATGGGTTGACTTAGCTTTTGGATGATCCTGTTTGTATAGAACTTATGCCACTGTATTTCTGTTGTGAGTTATTAATGTATATATGTTTGGTTGTTTTGACGTGCCATGTAAGCACAGCTCTATGGACAAAGTTTTGAACTGCTTCCGTTTGGCCCCCATTAACTCTGTTAAAATACAAATTATTTTGGTTTGAGGCCGTAGGTAATCTCATGATTACTGGCCGGTTATGTCTTTAACCCACAGGGGCAGGTTCGGGTCATGACAGAGTGGTATCAGAGTACGAGTTAATAACTCACACACTTGTCCAAAAGAGCAATAAGCGTCTAGAAAACATCTAGGATACATTCATGTGTGGAGTCTGAATTTGAAAGCATCAAGTACATGCTTAAATGTTTTGATATGAACAACTATGCGTTATAAGTTATGATTTGCTTACATTGCAAATTATCTAAATATGTATGCTCTTTAATATATGCATACTTGTAAATCTTTTGTATGAAGTATAATGTAAGTTTAATCAGATGGTGAGAACAAGAGGTGATGAGATAGAGGAATCCTCTACTGCCAGAATAGACAGAATGGAAAGACTGATACAGGAAATGGCAGAAGCTTTGAGACAGCAACAGGAGTGGCAACAACAGTGGCAGCAACCACACCCGCCACCTCCACCTCCGGCACCACCCGTGCCAGACAATCAGAATGATGATCGGATAATAGCTCTCACCAAAGAATTCAAGAAGATGAAACCACCACAGTTCCATGGTGGATTAGATCCGTTGAAAGCCGAGGCTTGGGTTCTTGGCATTGAGAAACTGTTTGAAGTGTTCCCTTGCTCGGAGACTCAGAAAGTGCTTCTAGCCACTTTTATGCTAGAAGACGAGGCAAGAAGATGGTGGATGTTGATGCGAGAAAATCATAAGGATGTTGATTGGGTGAAATTTCTCGAAATCTTCTATGATAAGTACTTCCCGTAGTGTGTTCGGGATAGGAAAGTAACAGAGTTCATGGAACTAAGGCAAGACAGTATGACCGTGGACGAGTATGAGGCCAAATTCACTGAATTGGCCAGGTTTGCACCACATGTGATTGACACTGACTATAAGAAGGCGAGACACTTTGAAGGTGGGCTCCGTAGTGACATTTTAGAAAGAGTGAATGTCTTGAAGCTGGAGACTTACATTGGGGTGCTAGACAGGGCCATCATATCAGAGGCTAATATAGCTAGATAGGCTAAGCCACCAACAAAGTGGAAAGGCAATAAAAGACAAGGTTTCTTTTCAAAGAAGAAATTTCTGAAAAAGCAAAACACGGGCTCCTCAAATACTTCGAATTCTTCCCGAGACACAGCTCCTATATGCAACATTTGTAGCAAAAGGCACTGTGGAGTTTGTTACCGTGCATCAGAAGCCTGTTTACAAGGGCATATAGCCCGAGATTGCAATTAGAATGGTGGAAAGATGGCTGCTAGTTCCACTGCATCAATCCCAAAGTCGGGAAATACCATGAGACCTACTATCACTGGGGATACCGTGAGACAGGAGAGAGTTTTTGCGCTTGTTCCGGGCGATACACGGAATGCCAACGCAGTTGTCTCAGGTACTATTTCTATATGTAATTAGGATGCTTTTGCGTTAATTGACTTCGGATCCATACACTCTTTTCTGACATATGCATTTGCATCTAGACTGAATAGACCCTTAGAACTACTGCCATATCTGCTATGTGTGTCTACTCCATCTAGTGAATCTGTATTGTGTGAATCTATATACCGGTTTTGTGATATGCATGTTAAGGACGCTATCCTATATGTGGATTTGTTGCCCTTGAATTTTAGACATTTTGATGTAATTTTGGGCATGGATTGGTTGACCAAATATTGTGCTACCATTGATTGTGTGACAAAACGGGTTGTGTTTAAACCACCAGAACAGAAAGAGATTGTGTTTGTGGGTAATGGGGTAGTGCCTCCACCTTATTTGATATCTGCAATGAAAGCATGTAAACTGATCAGGAAAGGGTGCCAAGGTTATTTGTGCTATGTGTTGTCTGAACAGTTTGTGAATGTTGAATTGAATGATATCCCTATTGTTAGAGAATTTCCAAATGTGTTTCCAAATGAATTGCTAGGGGAATCGGTAGATAGGGAGATAGAGTTTACTATTGAAACTGTGTTAGGCACCCAGCCCATTTCTAAAACTCCCTACAGAATGGTTGCTACCGAAATGAAAGAATTGAAAGAATAGTTGCAAGACCTGCTTAACAAAGGGTTTATCCGACCTAGCACTTCGCCATGGGGTGCACCTGTATTGTTTGTGAAAAAGAAGGATGGAACTTTGCGTTTGTGCATCGATTATCGAGAATTGAACAAGGTAACAATAAAGAACAAATATCCCCTACCCCGTATTGATGACTTATTTGACTAGTTGCAGGGATCACAGGTGTTCTCTAAGATTGATGTGAGATCCGGGTATCATCAGCTAAAAGTTAAGGCAGAGGATGTTGAGAAAACCGCATTCAGAACGAGGTATGGACATTTTGAGTTTCTTGTCATGCCATTTGGAGTGACTAATGCTCAGGCAGCATTTATGGACTTAATGAACCGAATTTTTAAAACCTACCTTGATGAATTTGTTGTGGTTTTTATTGATGACATTTTGATATATTCCAAAGATAGACTTGAACATGAACATCATTTGAGAACTGTCCTACAAATACTCCGGGAAAGGAAATTATTTGCTAAACTAAAGAAATGTGAGTTTTGCTTGGATGAAGTTGTTTTCGTAGGGCATGTGATCAACAAGGAAGGAATTTTGGTGGACCCCCAGTAAATAGAGACAATTGTGAATTGGCCTACATCGACAAACGTGACAGAAGTCCGCAGCTTCATGGACTTAGCAGGGTATTACAGGAGGTTTGTGAAAGATTTTTCAAAAATAGCTGTACCTCTTACCCAACTGACACGCAAGGGGCAACCTTTTGAGTGGAACGATGAAAGAGAATTAGCCTTTCATGAATTGAAAACAAGATTGACCACTGCACCAATTTTGACGCTACCTTCAGGTACGGAGAATTTTATAATTTTCAGTGATACGTCTTATAAAGGTTTGGGTTGTGTGTTAATGCAGAACGGAAAGGTTATTGCTTACGCCTCCCAACAATTGAGGCCACACGAGAAGAATTATCTAACACATGACCTAGAATTGGCCGCAGTCATTTTTGCTTTGAAAATCTGGCGGCATTATTTGTATGGGACAAAGTGTGAAGTCTACACAGATCACAAGAGCCTGAAATACTTCTTTACACAGAAAGAGCTGAATATGCGACAAAGGAGATGGCTTGAACTGATAAAAGACTATGATCTTGAGATTCAGTACCACCCCGGGAAAGCTAATACAGTTGCTGACGCCTTGAGCAGAAAATCAATGGGGAGTATGGCTTGTTTGCTTACTGAACAGAAAGAAATCTTGCAAGATTTTGAGAAGTCTGAAATTGAAGTGGTAATATATGAACAGGGCGGATTGTTAGCCGCTATTACAGCCGAGCCGACAATCATTGATGAAATCAAGCAGAAACAGAAAGATGATGAATTCCTCAAGAAAGTGATTGATGAATTCGAGGCAAGTTCGAAAGCAGAGTTTAGCATTGAGAATGAAGTGTTGAAATTTCGGAACAGAATGTGTGTCCCAGATATTCCGGAACTAAAGAAAAGGGTTTTAGATGAAGCCCACAGATCCATATTTACTATGCATCTGGGTAACAATAAAATGTATCGGGATTTGAAACAAACCTATTGGTGGCCTAAAATGAAGAAAGAGATTGCAGAATATGTGTCCAAATGCCTTCAGTGTCAGCAAGTTAAAGCTGAACATCAGAAACCAGGTGGTCTACTATAGCCTCTCCCTATTCCTAAATGGAAGTGGAAACATGTGAGTATGGATTTCGTTGTTGGCCTACCTCGGACTTCTCGAGGTATGGATTCTATTTGGGTTGTAGTTGATAGACTGACTAAATCTACACATTTTCTGCCAGTCAAAACTACATTTACTGCTTACAGATTGGCTACAATTTATGTTGATGAGATTGTCCGTTTGCACGGAGTTCTGGTATCTATAGTGTCGGATAGAGATCCGAAATTTGTGTCCAGATTGTGGAAAAGTTTACAGGAAGCTATGGGAACAGAACTAAGGTTCAGTACTGCGTTCCACCTACAAACAGATGGGCAATCAGAACGAACAATACAGACTTTGGAAGATATGCTTCGAATGTGTGCTTTGGATTTTCAGGGGAGTTGGGAAGATTATTTGCCACTTGCAGAATTTGCATACAATAACAGCTTCCACTCCAGCATCGGAATGGCACCATACGAGGCTTTGTATGGTAGAAGGTGTAGATCACCTATTTGTTGGACAGAGGTCGGGGACAGAGCTTTGCTTGGGCTTGAAATTGTGCAAGATACTTCTGAGAAAATCAAGACTATTCGACAAAGGCTCAAAACAGCTCAGGACCGACAAAAGAATTATGCAGATGTTCGGAGAAGACCTCTTGAGTACGAGGTTGGTGACCATGTGTTCATCCGTGTATCTTCGATGAAAGGCCAAGTCAGGTTTGGAAAGAAGGGCAAGTTATCGCCCCGTTACATTGGGCCGTTTCAGATTCTGGAAAGTCTTGGCCCAATTGCCTATAGAGTTGCTCTGCCACTGAGATTCGAACAAATCCATAATGTGTTTCATGTGTCGATGTTGAAGGGTTACTTCCGAGACCCGTTTCATGTGATTGATTATCACCGGGTAGCTATTGATGAAAATATGGAATACGCCGAATGGCCGGAACGAATTGTTGACCGGCAAGTGAAACAATTGAGAAACAAGTCCATCCCAATGGTGAAAGTGGAATGGAAAGAACACTATGGGACGGATGCTACTTGGGAAAAAGAGGAGGAAATGCGACTACGCTACCCACATCTGTTTCCCGACGAAGGTAAATTAAGTTTGGAGGACCAAACTTCCTAAAAGGGGGGAGACTGTGATACCCCTGTTCCGTAGTATGCTAGTTGGTTCTTAATTTGAGCATGATTATGTGTTTAATATGATTTCATGCGCCATTGTGTGAAAATATGTGGTTTTGAATTTCTATCTGTTCACTATAGGAATATCTGTTTGATTATCTGCTTTGGAAATTAAATTGAGGGCCTTATTGGCCGCAGAACCCGAAATTAGTCACGCCATTGTGATTTGCATAATTTTTAGAGTCTGCGGTGAAGTTTAATTGAAAAATTGATTCGGGTCGGATTAAATTGATTAAATTGATGATTTAGTGCCCATTTATTTAATGTTATTAAATAATAGTTAGTGGGGACCTTATGTGTGAGACCATATACACTCTCATTGTCTCTTTTGAACTCAAAAAATCTGATTTTGGTGCCTTGAGAGAGAGAGAGAGAGAGAGAGAGAGAGAGAGACCCAGCCATAGAGATACAAGGGAGGGACTTGTGCAATTTTGACTCAAGCTTGGATATTTGAAGTCTAGTTCAAGAATTAACCATAGATTGGGCTTCTAGGTAAGCAATTGATTCTTGAATTCATGAGTTTAATGTGTAATCTTGTGTGTTCAAGGTTTGTTTGTAACCAAGAGCATGAGTTGAGTTGATTTTGTTGGAATTAAAGCTTGATATGTGCATGCATGTAAAGAATACCTATGGAATCACAAAATCTAGCATGTAAATTGTAAATTATGAAAGATTGGAAGTGTAATCCCACATGCAAGCATGTTTTCGTTGAGTTTCATGGGAATAAGCACTAATTGCATCATTAGAAGTGAAAATGAAAGTCAAAATGGGCCTGCATGTTGTTTATTAAAAATGGAAACCTTGAATGCATGAGTTTGAGTTAATTTGGGGCATGCATGTGATCAATTTGTGAAATTGAGTTCGATGTTGATGCATTTTAGTGTTGGTACCATGTTAGTACAAATATGTCTGAATTTTGAGCCATGGTATGCAAGAAATGTTGGTTGGAATGTTGAATTCGAGCTCAAGAACTTAGCTGGAAAACCTAGAATTTTGATGTCTGCTCGAGCGGGGGAACCGCCGCTCGAGCGGGGATTTCGAGCTCCCAATATTGTTCTTGCAGACATGGTGTCCGCTTGAGCGGGGAAGTTCACGCTCGAGCGGGGATCTTTGTAGGATGAACTTCCGTTCGAGCGTCCGAGTTCACGCTCGAGTGTAAAAATGATACATCCAGTACTTTTTGCAGACATGGCGTCCGCTCAAGCGGAGAAGTTCACCCTCGAGAGGGGAGCCATGTAGAGAGGCCTTCCGCTCGAGCGCCAAAGTGCACGATCGAGCGTAAATTCGACCTAACCAGTACTTTTGCAGGCCTCAAGGGTCCGCTCGAGCGGGGAAGTCCACGCTCGAGCGGGGACCCTATTTTCTGAAATTTTATTTAGGCGTTCTGTGTTTCGTTTTCCGTTCTCCTTCACTTCTAAGTACTCTTAGGCATGCATTGAGCATTGTAATTGAGTTAAAGAGATAAGAATAAAGCCTAAAGAGGAAATGTGAATTTAAGAATGGATTGAATTGTTGGTGACCCTTTTGTGTTCATGGATTGTGTAGGGTCGAGCTCCAGGGCAAACCAACCAACCGATCACTGTGAGTAATATCGATATTTCGAAGCTTGTCATTTGTCCAATTGCTTATTTCCTTATAAGCCTTGTGCCTTATGATTTGCTAGTTTGAATTGTGGACAAATGTCTGATAAGAATGAATGGGCTAGAGGCCGTTTTGACAAGAAAGAATGAATGGGCCAAAGGCCGTTTTGACATGCATGGATGGGTCAAAGGCTGTTTGACATGAATGGATGGGCCAGAGGCCGTTTTGCCATAAATGAGTGGGCCAGAGGCCGTTTTGATAGTGTAGACGTCCCCGAACGCCCCGGGAGGGTTAGGTCCCGTTCTGTTCGTTTGGGCTCACTATAGTTCAAGGACTCGATTGTCACGGTTCTAAATCTTGAACCAAAGAGTCCAAATCCGGCAAATCGTTTTTGAGAAAACAGATTTTTGAAAGAAGTGCCAAACATGGACTGCTTTGCCAGATACAGAGTCGCCACCTAAATATTTTTTATGGGGAAATTTAGGAAACCCTGACTCGGTGCCAAAGGCCACGTGTCCGTCATCACCAAAGTTGCCTCGGCTCGGGAACTTGGGTACGATTGGGGAAGGTCACTTCGTGAGCACCCCCGCTCTCCCGGTCAAAGACCGGCCTCTACTAACCATGATATCTATTTTTGAAAACATTGTGTGTTCTTATTCCGGTTATTAGCCTAGGTTACTATGTGATGCGCACAGCATACAAGTATAGACTGAGTCGCCTGAATTGGAACAAAACATTTCATGTTTGTTTGTTTGAAAATGGTTTGATGGTGCTACCCGCAAGTAGGCTAAGACGTGGATTTGCCACCCTCGGGTGGGCTTAGAAAAGATGGTTTTTGCCACTATCTAGTGGGCTTAAAACAAACATTTGATGAATTGTCCCAATTTAAGTAACACAACCTCCACCCACAGGCATTCAAGCAGTTATATCACATAAGCACATAGCCTCATGGTAAGCATGCTATTCATGGCAACACTCACACGCATGCAAGGATGCTAAAGTATAAAACTCACCGAGTACTCCAAGCCAAAACAGAAGCTGATTAGAAATCCATGCATGATCCTAGATACACAGAATTTCCTAATGCAACACATGCAAAGATGCAAACTATAGCAGGCTCGGCTATTCTAAACACGGCATATGGAATGCTACAACTAACACGTATTCAATTTGGAATTGAAATACAAATGCAGTTTGTATGATGCACCGAGCCCGGTGCGTGCAAAACAGATGAATGATGCAAACATGCTGTCATACTGTATGCTAATTGAAATATGCCCTAATCTAACCATCATAAGCAGGTAAATAAAAGGGAAGAAAGACGTGGGGTTGGAAGACATACATCACACTCACCCACACTTATTACAATTATGCCCTCACACAGAGGGTCCAAATAAATATACAGTCCCGAATAAAAGAATAGTACAGTCCAAATAAATATTACAGTCCAAATAATACAAATTCCTAATTAATTTACAAATTAACGAAGAAAATAATAAAACTGGCATGCAAGCCAGGGACTGCCTTAATTCTGCTCCGGATGATGGAATGATGCATGTCTAGGCTGCCTTGCGCGGAAATCCACTGGGATGCCCCAATTAGCCTCTGTTTTGCAATGATTCTTGAAAAGCGCGCTGAGCCTCGGAAGACCACTGATTCTTGATTTTGCTGCAACAGAGAGCAGGAAAGGGGCATAGCAATGTATTTTCACAAATGTATGCATGCCTCGATCCTCGTGCCACCAATCACGCATATCGATGCATGATGGCCGAGGAGCCGAATTGCACAACTCAATATGAGATGAATGCAGTACGAAAACACAACAAGACCTAACTTCATCATGGATAATCCGGAGTGTCGGTGACTTGGGAATTGAGACACGTTCCGTCACTCGGAGTACGGAACGTACCTCGTTTCCCGTGCCCGGGCTAACTCCTATCCCGAACACGATGTAATATGCATGATATGTGTGAAATGCAATTAAGATACAATTCTAACATACACAATGTTATGTAATGGCATACATGCTACACGAGGTGATACACAACCGAGCATACACAATGCTAGGGATGAAATGGCATACGCAATGCAATATGGACTTACACCAACATGAGAGAGCCTCAGCCACACTCACATAAGAGGCCATTAGATGAAAATGAGACAACTCGAAATACGTGCACGCGTGCACGCAAACCGAGGACCGGCCCTCAGGCACCGAAATGCCACTCTAATGAGACATGGCAAAGACATAATATGATATGCAAACATGGAAAAAACCAGTAGCAAAATGAGGTGCAAAACAGCCCCGAAACAAGGCGAAATGACACCCGATGCAAGGAACGAATCCCGAAACATGGAATTAAGCACATGAAATGGCCTATAGCTATGCAATGCATGCATGCATGATTCGTACATGAAGTGTGAAGACAGAAGCTAGGAAGCCCAAAAACAAGCATTTTTACAGTTCGAAGCATGGCCAAACAGTGGGTACAAATAGGGCAAAATTAGCATGCAAAAATGGGGGGTCAAGAGAGGTAATGAAGCAAGTCATAGATGCAAAGCCCAAACAGAAAATGATCCTTCTACAACACTGAAGAGGGACCAAAAATATGATGTTTTTCAGTAGATGATAAGCTCCAAATCAGTATATAAACATGCTCAAAATGCAATGCCAGATTAAGGCCAACAAAGGGGCAAAGAAGTAACTGATATATGGGGGGCTCAAACAAGTGAGGGACCTTCAAAAATGTTGAAGAGGGTTCCAAAATATAGCATTTTACAGTAGATGATCAAGCCCAAATCAGTATACAAACATGCTCAAAATGCAATGCAAGATTAAGGCCATAAGAAGGCTATAACACAAAGTATGCAAAATATTCATCAAACAGCCAAAGACCCTTAATAAAACATGACAAGGGGGTCAAAATATGGCCACTTTCAGCTCTGATCATGGCCGAAAAACAGAAGCAAGATAAGCTAACAAAACATGCAAAAATGGGGACCAAAGAGGGGTACAATAGCAAGTGATATATGGAGGTCCCCAACAGTGTTGAACCCTTCTTCAATGTTGAAGAGGGGCTCAAAATAGGCCTATTTATAGTTTACATCAGGCCCCAAAATAGATCACACACAAGCTAAAAATATCATGCAAGAAAATGGCATTCAAGAGGGTATTGAAGCAAGTGCAACATGAGGGGCTCAAACAGTGTTGAGCCCTTAAACAAACATGAAAAATGGCTCAAAATGAGCCTAGTTCCAGTTAGGGTCGGAGCTCAAAACAGCAGGCAAAATGGCTAAAAAAATGATACAAAAATGAGCCAAAAAGAGGGAAATGGTAACTCACCCTTGTAGACCAATCTTTTGCAACTTCTTGGACCAAATTTGCTGCCTCCTAGCCTCTGAGAAGACCTCCAAGCTACTGGAAATGGAAGTGGTGGTGTGGTGCTAGGTGATGGTGTATAAAAATGGTTAAGAACTTAAGGGGTTTTGAGGTTTAGAGTAGAGAGAGAGAGAAATTTAATGTGAGAGGCTTATACAAAAATCTCTAACCTTTCAACACAGACCTGGGGTGCTGTATTTATAGGCAAAAGAGGCTGGAAAAGAGGGGGAAAAAAAAGGGGGGAAATATTTCAAGTTTCCCTCCAAAAATTGGCCTAAAGAGGGGTATAAAGGCAAGTGGTAGCTGCTGATTCCAAACGGCCAAGAGCCCTTCAACAAAGTTGAAGAGAGGCTCAAAATAAGACACTTTGTAGTTTATGACCAAGTCCAACACAGCCCACAAGTACGCCTAAAATACCGTGCAAAATAGGCCTAAAAAGAGGTAAAGAGGCAAGTGACAGATGGAGATCTCAAACAATAAAAGGTCCTTAATCAAACATGAAAAGGACCTCAAAATATGACTATCTGAAGTTCAGGTCGGAGCCCAAAAATGAAAAATGAAGGTTCGGGAGCCGAAACACGCAATTCGGGGCCCCGAAAGTAGGCTGTTAGGCACCGGAAGTGGTGTCCGACCGCGAAGTTGGTCTCTCGGACCACAGTGTCCCTCAAAAGGGAGGAAATAAGGTGTGTGGAAAAAACCGGAGCAAACGGAGGTGGTTAGGCGGTCCCGAACCGAGGCACACGGCCTGACGGCTCCGAAAACCGGGAACCGGGCTCCGAAATGGGAAAAATGGCCTGCGACCATGAAATGTAGCCTACGGCCACTGAGAGATGATCTACAAGACCTCTCCCTCCCTTCGGGAGGAGAAAATAGAGAAAACAGAGCCTGGTTCGCAAACCGAGGCAAAGCACGAAAGAGTCCGGAAGTCCAGAGGCAAGGCTCGCAGCCGAGACTCTGAAACCTCTGGATGAGCACGATATGCAACATCACCAAGCGCTCAATTGGTGACGTCTGAGTCTTAAGGTCGGTCAAAAATGGGGTGTCTACAGACAGGAACGAAAGATAAATGGGCCAAAGGCCAGTATGTTTGAAACCACAGTCACTTGACTTAAATTGTGTATATAGATGTTAAACAAAAATGTGAATTGGGCCCAAGGCCGTTCAGGGTATATTGTTCTACATATCGTTTGTATCTTCTTATTTGATATTATTCACTGGGCTATCGCTCACGCTCATTCATGTGTTTGTAGGTGAGCCAAGAGAGGTCCAGACCCAGCCCCAGTGAAGTCTGTGTGAAACAGCCGAGTTTTGGAGAGTCTGCCCTAGTGTCTCACGCACGAGACTCGTCTTCGCCTTTCTGCCATGTCATGTTATTTTTGTCATGTTGGCGAGGACTTTGCATATGTCTGTATATAGTTTTTCATGGGTTGACTTAGCTTTTGGATGATCCTGTTTGTATAGAACTTATGCCACTGTATTTCTGTTGTGAGTTATTAATGTATATATGTTTGGTTGTTTTGACGTGCCATGTAAGCACAGCTCTATGGACAAAGTTTTGAACTGCTTCCGTTTGGCCCCCATTAACTCTGCTAAAATACAAATTATTTTGGTGTGAGGCCGTAGGTAATCTCATGATTACTGGCCGGTTATGTCTTTAACCCACAGGGGCGGGTTCGGGTCATGACACCTTCGGACCCCCAAAAACTCATCCGGATTTGATCTGAAAAACACTCTTCATAAAAGATGGCCTTGTTTCAGCTACTTGGGCCTGGACTTGATTCTCAGCCCTAAAAATGTCCATGGATTCCCTCAATGCTCTGGCCATTTCGCGAGCTAAGGTGCCTATGGCCAGCTGACCAACTGGTTTGGCCACATTGGCCTGACCAACACCCTTCTCCTGTGCTAGAATATTATCCGGTATCGGCATCTCCTGCCGTCTAGGCGTACCACGCTTACCACCACATCCACGTCCTGACATACTAATAATGGTAACAAAAGAAATTGGCACATTTACACGTGTGCTGAAGTTAACTCCCTCGCATCCTAATACCATGGACAACAGTAATTTACTCTACGTCAGCACATATTCACATAAACACATACAAATTTGATTTTCGGATAATGACCATCTCGCAGCGTTGCCAGAGTTCATGTTAGAAACAGCAGTGATCAAGTGCTCTTCTAACAGGACTTCTCGAAACCCATGGACTTAATCAACATCCTAGAAATTTAATTCCATACCCATATAATCACATACGCATGTTATCATATAAGTATATATTGTTCACACTTAAGTCTCTAGCAAGCGAGACAAACCCATTATGGTATTAACCACTTCCCACGTATCTAAAGTATTCAAACCCAGTATGCTCTGATACCAAGTTGTCACACCCCTAAAATAATACAATAAATCCAACTCATAAGCAGAAGAATAATGGAAATGAGGCGCATTCAGTCATTGGAGTTTGATTACAAAAATTAACACATGCGATATACATTCACAAATGTACATTCTAAATCTATAGCATGTATTACAATGTCGAGAGGATTGAAACTAAACATATAGTCATATGACCTATCGGCTTACATCTTCCCAAGTCGTGGCTTGGTTACACAAATATGAGTCTAGCTCAATACAATTTAAGCCCATGGCTATACAAAAGAATAAAGCAAAATAAAGAAGCTCTTGCTCCTCAAAAGTCCCTCCGCGCTAATGCCTTGGTGGAGGCATGTCAACACCTAAAAATGGTTCCCAAGTAGGGTGAGCTAAAGCCCAGTAGAAACATACTAACACAATATATGGGAATTAACAAGATATAAGTATGATGCACATGTTCATTATCCTATGACAAAATCCTTATAATTCTTTCCAAAACCATGTTATGCCGAACTCGCATATCAATTCATTCATTTTGGTTCAATAGACACATCCACAATGTTTTACCCATGAATAGAGGTTACACCTCACAAGTTTCCAACAGATAAAATCATCATACAAATACATTCACTTCTATTTACCATTTTACGAAAATTTCGTCTATCGGAATCGACACCCATGTATACAAATAGTTTTTGGGACTTTCACACTGGACACATAGGCTAACTTAGTTCAACGGAGTCCATTCTCTTTCTCATTCTCAAAACATGGAGTACATCCCATTTCTCTTTCCAAATACATATACAATGTATATCATTCATAATCATATTCAATGATAATGGTTAAGGGATTAGTTTCAATTTGTCCAATCCACATGCAATGTCGATAACAATCATCACTATCCTCCACTGATAGCCCAAAGTAGATATTTCTAAACAGATATACAATCACTATAACAGATAAATCCTTAAATTTTTATAGGTGAGTGATTAAACAAATCCAACAACACCATTCATCTACACATTCTCCCAATTTCATTACTTATACAAAATAATTATTCAAGACATTTTAGGGCAAAACTCCATACTTTCCAAATATTAACCCAAATGCCAAAATCAACTATTTTAACACAAGATAACCTCATATCCAAACCCCATAATCATTTATACAACACCCACATAGAAATCCCTCTTTTCAAACTTTAGCCTAAACCCTAGGTTTGCTCAAAACACACCCAAATCTCACTATTTTCACACAACAACCTATAACCAAGTTAAAACCCATATTAAGGTGTAGAGAGCCCCTACCTCAAGTGTAGAAGCCCAAAAGAGGAGTGGAGAAACCTTAAAGATAACCAAACTCGACTTTATTCAAATCAAATGGGAGCCCATAGAATGCTCTATCCTTTTATCGAAGAGAGTAGGGTAGAAAGATCCCTAGATCTAGGTGTATTTGTGGAGATAAGTTAGATTTTAGAGAGAGAGAGAGAGAGAGAGTGCTGATCTAGGGTTTGTGAGTGAAAAGATATTAAAAATTGAAGAAAAGAAGTGTTGCTGTGAATTGATATACGCGAGGCTCACTCGAGCGTAAGATTTGTTACTCAAGCGACCAGACACAATAAGTGTCCTCACTCGAGCACAAGAAGTGTCACTCGAGTGCGGAATACAAACTTCCAGAAGTTTTACAGACAGAAGACCGTAGCTCGAGCACAAGAGTTCTCGCTCGATCGAACAACAACACCCTCCTAGTATCTCTGGAGGCCTGAAAAAGTACTGGGTGATCCTAAGGCTAGCTCGAGCGCAAGAAGCCTCGCTCAAGCGAAGAAGCCAAAATCTAGGCAACATCAATCTAGACCAACTAGCAACCAACCAATTCCAAACCTGCCCATGGCATCCCAATACCCAAACTCAAAGGGGTGAAAGGATAAAAAAGACATGAATAATAATATTAAATCACGAGACCCGAGTCCGGAATATGACAAAGGTCGGGTCAAAACCGGAATAGCTATATTATATCCTTGTGTGTATATATTTCTTTTTCCTAATATTTTTGAGTTCATCTACACATTTTTTTATCTTCTCCATTTTTATGCTCCTAATATTATTTCTTACTTTATAAGCATTTTTTTAATGTTTACTAATTTTGTGTGTATTTATTTATTTTTTCAATATTTTTCAGCTATGTACACATCTTTTTATCTTTTTCATTATTACATTTTGCATGGTTTGAGCTTGCTTGCTTTTTAATTTGTGGTTCGCATTTGTTCTTTGATTTAATCAGATTCAATTTGTTTCTTCTCATATAACACCATTGATATCTTCTTCAACTTATAAATCTTATCTTCTTCATATCAAAAGTAGTTCACCTATAATTCAAGAAAATCAAGCTTTTTTTAATTTGTGGTTTGCATTTGTTCTTCGATTTAATCAGATTTGATTTGTTTCTTCTCTTATAACGCCATTGATATTTTCTTCAACTTTTATAAATCCTATCTTTTCCATATTTGTAACACCCCCAAATTATTACAATAAATCCAACCCTTAAAACAGAATGTTAGTAGAAATAATATGCTTTCATTTGTCAGAGTTCGTATTACAAAAGATAACATATGCAGTATACATTCATTAATGTTCATCTTGAATCTATAGCATGCAGTATCAGTTAATAATCAATAAAAATAAATGCCCTACGGGTTTACACCTTTCCAAGACATTGCTTAATTACAACAAAAGAGAGTGTCATACACTATGTACATATAAAGCCCTTGGCTAGAATAAACATTAAGTACAAAACAACAAAATAGAGCATCAAGCTCCTAGGCCCTCCCAAGCTACGTCCTTGGAGGAAGCATGCCCTCGGTACCTGAAAATGGTTTCCCAAAGTAGGGTGAACCAAAACCCAGTAGAAACAATCTAACACAGTATATGAGAATTAACGAGGTATAAGTATGATGCATGTTTTCATTGTCCTACAACAAAATCTTTATAACTTTCTCCCAAAATCATAATATGCCAAACTTACATTTCATTCCATTCATTTTAGTCTGATATATATATATTTATATCTAGTACATTTAATCTACTCGACAGAGGATACACCTTACAGGGTTTTAACAAATTAAAATCATCACACAATACATTCAATTCTATTTTCCACTTTACAGAAATTTCGTCTGAGGGAATCGGCACCCATGTATACAAATGGTTTTCAAGACTTTCAACCTAGACACACAGGCCAATTTAGTTCAATGGAGTCCATCCCCTTTCTTCTCCTCAAAACATGGAATACATCATTTTTCCCCTCCCAATTTACCATACATATACAATGTATATCATTCATAATCATATTCAATGATAATGGTTAAAGGATTAGTTTCAATTCGCCTAATCCACACACAATGTCTACAACAATCATGACTATCCTCCACCGATAGCCCAAAATAGTTATCCCTAAACAGATATACAATCTTTATAACAAATAATTCATCAAATTTCCATAGGTCAGTGATTAAACAAATCCAACAACACCATTCATGTATACATCCTCCCAATTTCACATTTCCCATCCCAATTTCATTATTTGTACAAAATAATTATCCAAGACATTTTAAGGAAAAACTCCTCATTTTCCAAATATCAACCCAAAGACCAAAATCAACTATTTTGACACATGATAACCTCATATCCCGACCCCGTAATAATTTATATAACACCCACATAGAAAACCCTCTTTTCAAACTTGAACCCAAATCCTAGGTTTGCTCAAAACATCCCCAAATCCCACCATCTTCACACAACGACCTATAACTAAGTTAAAACCCATATTAAGGTGTAGAGAATCCCTACCTCAAGTTTAGAAGACCAATGGAGCAAGCACGAAACTCCTACGACCCCGAAACCAAATTTCAATCAGATCAAAGTGAAGCTCCCAAGATGCTCTACCCTTTTTCCAAAGGCGCTTGGGCAAAAAGATCAACGGATCTAGGAGAAAATGTAGAGATAGAGTATTTTAGAGAGAGAGAGTCTCACTTTAGAGTTTTTTTGGAAGAAAATATCTGAAAAAGTGATGTAAAAAGTCATTTTCGTGATCTGATATACGCACAGTCCGCTTGAGCGTCAGACAATAAAAGTTGTTCTGCTCGAGCGTAAAAAGTCCCACTCGTGCGTAGAATGCATGCCTCTAGTACTTTTGCAGACAACAAACAAACCGATCGAGCGCAAGAAAGACCGCTCGATTGCCCACCTACTTGAGCGTAGGAAACACCGCTCGAGTGTGAAAAACACCCCTCTAGTACTTTTGCAAACATGCAAAGTACTGAGAGTTTGCAAACGCCGCTCGAGTGCAGAAAGGGCCGCTCGAGCGGAGGACCAAAATTCTGGGCAACACAAGGTTTGGAAACTAAGTAACCAACCTGTTTCAAACGCACTAAACACATCCAAATAACCAATTATAAGGAGGAGTAAAGAGGAAAAGACAATGAACAACCTATAGAAACCATAGATCCAAGTCCGGACTACCACAAATGTCGAGTCAAAATCGGGATCGTTATAACCTCCACCCTTAAAGAATTTCGTTCCCAAAATTTCAAATCAAGCTCAAAATCGTTATTAAACCATTCACAACAACATTAGCATATCCAATTCCACATTATGATCCACTCACCGGTCATCCATTCTTACCAACTCGATGTACAAGTTCTAGGATCAAGTATGTCAATTACAATTCTCAATCATTTACAATGTTTAAATTAAACCCAAGTTCTTTTTCCAAACTTCACTCAATATATATACAATACTCCAAAAAGTGATACAATATACAGAATATTCCATATTCTTAAAACATATACAATTTTTATATCGAATTTATGTCTCCAAACTCCCTTAATATATACAATGTTTTCACAATTTAAAACATACACAATGTTATCACATTTTATTAACATAATTAAAATCTCAATACATGCTCAGGCACCAACAAACAAGTCTAGATATTTCTCTCGGACTTCCAATTCACGCTCCTAAGTCGCTGTGATGTTTCCATAATACCTTTACTAAGGGAATTGTCTTGCCTCACAAGACTTGGTCCCGGGTATCCAAGACTCTCACCAGTCTCTCCTCATATGAGGCATTCTCGTCCACCTCTAAGTCGGTCCAATCCAACATGTGCAATGGATCTGGCTCATACTTCTGGAGCATACTAATGTGAAACATGTCATGAATCCTGGAAAGCTGTGGTGGCAACGCCAAACAGTAAGCAAACTCTCTGACCCGCTCAAGGATCTCAAAAGGCCCAATGAATCGAGGAGACAACTTCCCACTCTTTCCGAACCTCATCAAACCCCTCCTAGGTGATATTTTTAAGAACGCATGATCCCCTACCTCAAAAGGTAAGGGTCTCCTCTTATGGTCGGCATAACTTTTCTAACGACTTTGACCCGTAAATAACTGCTTACGGATAAATGCCACTTTTTTCGTCATTTCCCAAACCAACTCTGGACCCAATAAAAGTGCATCACCCACCTCGGCCCAACACATAGGGGACCTACACGATTGGCCATACAAGGCCTCAAATGGTGCCATGCCAATACTTGATTGGAAGCTAGTATTATAGGCAAATTTCACTCAGGGCAAGTGCCTCTCCCACGACCCTTTGAAGTCAAGGACACAAGAATAGTACACTCGGATTGCCCGTCAGTCTGAGGATGATACGTGGTGCTAAATGTCAATTTAGTGCCCAAGGCACTCTGCAAGCTCTGCCACAATCGAGCTGCGTAACGCGAATCTCTATCCGATACAATCATGACTGGGACCCCGTGCAACCTTACTATGTCCTGAATATACAAGTCGGCAAGGAAATCTATCGAGTCACTCACACATATAGGTATAAAGTGCACTCTGCAAGCTCTGCCACAATCGAGCTGCGTAACGCGAATCTCTATCCGATACAATCGTGACTGGGATCCCGTGCAACCTTACTATGTCCTGAATATACAAGTCGGCAAGGAAATCTACCGAGTCACTCACACATATAGGTATAAAGTGCACAGACTTGGTCAACTGGTCAACTACCACCCAAATGGCATCAGTACCCCGTTGAGTTCTAGAAAGACCCACAACGAAGTCCATTGTAATATGCTCCCACTTCCACTCGACTATAGGCAAGGGTTGCAACAAACCCGCTAGCCTCTAATGTTCGACCTTCACCTGCTGACAAGCAAGACACCTCGATACAAACACCGCTACATTCGTCTTCATACCCCTCCACCAAAACTGGCGACAAACGTCATGATACATCTTTGTACCTCCCGGATGCACTGCAAGGTGCGAATGGTGAAACTCTCGAAGTACTTCCTCTCGGCAAGATTTCAGTATGAACAACCAGTCACGACATCTCACTCTGGTCAGGATACACATTTAGGCCCTTCTCTACCTTTCCATTGGAGATCTTCTCTCGGAGGCATTCCAACCCAAGGTCACCCCTTCTATGCTTCTATCACTCGATTCACAAGTGTAGGTTGTGCAACTATCGTAAATAAGGCTGCAGACTCAATGGACTCACCGAGATGTAAGTCAAACTCTCTAAGAGCACCCAACATCTCCCATTCCCAGATGGCAATACAAGCTATGCTGCTAATAGATTTCCTACTTAAAGCATCGGCCACGACATTAGCCTTCTCCGGATGATAATGCAGCTCGAAGTCATAACCCTCTATGAACTCCATCCACCTCATTTGCCTCAAATTCAAGTCCTTCTGTGTAAACAGATACTTTAGATTCTTGTGATTAGAAAATACCTTAAATCTCTCACCATACAGATAGTGCCTCCAAATCTTTAAGGCAAAGATTACCGCTGCTAACTCTAAGTCGTGAGTAGGGTAGTTCCTCTCATGTGTTTTCAACTGAAGCGAGCCATAAGCTACTGCCTTTCCCTCTTGCAACAAAACACAACCCAAGCCTTCCTGGGAGGCATCACAATATACTGAATAGCCTAAACCCCTCTTCGAAATAATCAAAACTAGAGCAGTGGTCAGCCTAACTTTAAGTTCTTGGAATGATTTCTCACAGGTCTCACTTATAGTGATTCCAGTTTTGACCCGACTCTTGTGGTATCCCAGACTCAAGTTTAATGCTTTCATATTGTTGTTTACCTCTTGTTCCCCTTGTATCCCTTTAGAATTGGCATTCGGGTTGTAGTTGCACGTTTGGAATAGGTTGGTTATTTGTTTTTCCAAACCTTTGTTGCCCATATTTTGGCTCTTCCGCTTGAGCAGGCATTTATGTGCTCAAGCGGGATTTGTCAACTCTCAGTATTTTTTGTAGATCTACAAATACTGGGAGAGTGCAATGGACGCTCGAGCGTCTAGTCTCACGCTCGAGTAGGGTCCTTCGTCTGTAAATCTTCTAGAAGTGCGGAACTTTGTGTGTGATGCAGGAGCGTCGCTTTCCACACTCAAGCGTCGCTTTCCATGCCCGAGTGGATTGCATGTATAATAGTCCGTGAAAATATCATTGTGTATCACTTTTTCATGTCTGTCTCTCAAACTTTTCAAAAACCTAAATCTTGAGTTTCTCTCTCTAAAACTTATATTCTCTCTTCTATTTCATCTAGATCCGTTGATCTCTTCACCTTTGTGCCTTTGAGAAAAAGGTAGAGCGTCTTAAGATCTTCATTTTGATGTGAATAGAAGTGGGTTTCGGTGTTCTTGGAGTTTCACGCTTGCTTGTTTCGTCTTCTCTCTTTGAGGTAGGGATTTTTCTACACCTTCATATGTTATCTAGCTTAGTTATTTGTCATTTGTGTAACAATGGTGTGATTTGGGGATGTTTTAAGCAAATCTAGGGTTTGGGTGTGAGATGAAAAGAGGGGTTTTGGGTGAAAGTGAAATAAATGATTGTGGGGTTTGAAAATGATGTTGTATTGTATCCAATTTGTTGATTTTGACACTTGTTTATTGTTTTGGGAAAAAGGAGGGAATTTGCCCTAATTGGATCAAATTATTATCTGGTATAAATATTTGAAATTGACATTGAAAATGTGAGATTGGAAGGGTATTGTTATGAATGGTGGGATTGGTTATGTATTATCTTATTCTTTGGAAGTTTTGAATAAATTAACTGTCATAAGATTGAATATCTGTTTGGAAATAACTGTATTAGACTATTAGCGGAGGATAGCTATGATTGTTGTAGAAATTGCATGAGGATTAGGTGAATTGAAACTAATATCTTGTTGGTTGTCATTGAATATGACTATATTTATATACATTGTACATGTATGATTATTTATGAGTGGAAAGGGAATGTACTCAATTGTTTGAGTTTGTGTTTAAATACATTGCATATATATGATTGATTGTTTAGTAGGAAAAAGGGGATGGACTCAATTATAATTAAGTTGGCTGGAGTGTCCAGGGTGAAAGTCCCAAAATTACACATGGGTGCCGATCCAGGAGACGAAATATTCGTAAAATGGCATTTTGAAGTGTTTATGTTTGATTTGTAGGACTGGAAAACCGTTGAGTTGTAGTCTCAGTTTGGTTGTTGAAAAATAATGAAATTGACTCATGAATTGAGATAAATAAATGGATTGGAAATGAATTGTTGGAAACCGGGCTATGATTTGAGATTTGATGTATTATAAATATAAGAATTTGTGGACATCTTATCACATGCATTGTATATGCATATTGTACTTATACCTTTTCTAAATTTCATATACTGTGTTAGATGATTCTTACTGGGCTGTGGCTCACCTTACTTGGGAATAACATTTTCAGGTGTTGGTGACATGCCTCCGCAACGACAATAACTTGGAGGAACTTTTGGAAGCAAGAGCTTCTTTACTTTTGATTATTTCTTTTGTAAAGCCAAGGGCTTAAAATGTATTCAGCGAAGCTCATTTTTGTTGTAACCAAGTCAAGGCTTGGGAAGGTATAAGCCAATAGGACATTTATTTACGTTAAACACTTTTGTATCATTAACCCTATGCAATGAAAGAACAATATATTCCGATTCGTGCTGTTATTTATATATGTTTTGGAATGTATTTATTGTATTATTTTGGCGGTGTGAGAACTTGGTATTAGAGCGTACCGGGTTTGAATACTTTGGGTATGGGGAAATGGTTAGTACCACAATGGGTTTGTCTCGCTTGGATGAGACGTTAGTATGTATTATGTGCTTATGTGATAACATGCTTATATGATTATATGGGTATGGGATTTAGTTCCTAAGATACTGATTGGGACTTCGGGTTCCTAGAAGTCCTATTAGAAGAGCACTTGGTCATTGTTGTTTCTAATTGGAACTCTAGCAACGCCACAGGATGGTCATTAGCTAGGAAGAAAATTCGTATGCGTTTACGTGATTATGTGCTTATGTGCTTATGTGGAGTGAATTACTGTTGTCCAATGTATTAGGACGCTGGTGAGATAGCTTCGGCACATTTTTGAATGTACTAATCTCTTTGTTACCTTCATTAGGATATCAGGACGTGGTCGTGGTGGTAGGCATGGTAGGCCTAGAAGGCATGAGATACCTATACTAGATGAAATTCTGGCACATGAAGAGGGAGTTGGTCAGGCCAACGTAGCCGAACCAGTTGGTCAGTAGGCTATGGACGCCTTAGCCCACGAAATGGTCAGAGCATTAAGGGAATCTATGGACATTCTCAAAGCTGAGAATCAAGTCCAAGCCTAGGTTGCTGAGGTAGGGCCATCTTTTCTAAAGAGGGATTTTTTTCGGTTGAACCCGGATGAGTTTTTGGGTGATCCTAAGGAGCCACTGAAGGTAAATGAGTGGCTTGAATAGATAGTGAAGACGTTCGAGATGCTTGGCATCGAGGACGACCAGTTGAGGGTGACCTTGGCGTCTTTCCAACTGAAAGGAGATGCAAGTCAGTAGTGGAAGTATGCACATGGACGTATTGGAGTGACTTGGGAGGCTTTTGTTAGCGCCTTCCAGGACAAGTTTCTACCTCCCACGGTCAGGGAGAAGTTGAGGGATCGATTTTCTCAGCTCAAGCAGTTGAACACGCCAGTGGCCGAGTTTGAGGCCACCTTCACTAGCCTCCCTAGGTTTACACCTGAGTTAGTGGTGACTGAGGAGTGCCGTTGTTTGGAGTTCGAGAAGAGGTTGAGGACCAGACTCATGTTTTGAGTGGCTGGGTCCATGATTAGAGATTATGGGTGCCTTGTGGAGGCGGCAGCCCATCTTGAGACCATTATGCAGGCTGAGGAGGAAATGATGAGGGGTTCCAGGAGGAGTCAGGACAGTCAGGGGGATGGTAAGAGGCAGAAGGGTTCTAACCCTCAACAGTCCTAGGGAGTTCAGTCGAGGTCCACTTTTCCAGTGCTGAGTTCAGGCTCTAGAAGAGGTGGCCAGGGGAATATGACTTGTTTCAAATGTGGTCAGTTGGGCCACAAGTCTCCAGCTTGCCCGTAGAGAGGAGGAGGGTAGCAAGCTGCTTCGTCTTCGGCTCATTCTCAGGGCTAAAGTCAGGGTAGAGGACAGCCGTCCACTTGCTATCAATGTGGTCAGGCGGGGCACTTGAAGAGGTTTTGCCCATAATTGGGTGGCACGTCTAGTGTGTTTGGTTCGAGATAGACACAGAGTCACTAGCCAGCACAGTCAGTACATGCCTCGAAGGCCAATTAGGGAGCCTCTTCGGCTCAATCCGTGTAGCAGGCATATGCTCCGAGGGGTGAGCAGGTAGATCAGAGGCCAACAGGGTGTGTGTATGCTGTTACAATGCCAGAGCTCGTACCGACTCAATCTGCAGTGAGAGGTACCTTCTTATTTTGTAATTTAGTTGCTAATGTATTGATTGATACGGGTGCATCCCATTATGTTATCTCGTCTGCATTTGCATCGATTTTGGGGTTGGAGTTGGCACAATTAGCATCTTTCATTTGTGTGGAGTCACCTATTGGTGGTGAGGTTATCTTGAAACAGGGGTGTTGGGGTTGTGATATAGAGGTTGCTGGTCGTCGACTTCCATTTGTATTTGTATTGCTTGACATGTCTAGTCTTGATGTTATTTTGGATATGGACTGGTTATCGTCATACCGGGTTGTTATAGATTGCTACCGTCTGAGGGTTACTGTACGTACCTTGAGCGGTGACTGCTTCTATTTCTTGGGGGACCGGGTGGATAGAGTCTTATCACCAGTGTATGATCCGCGTGGACAGAGTGAACTTTGTTATCTTCTTGCTAGCTTCTTAAGCAGTGAGTGTGACGAAGACCGGGTTGAGTTGCCAAGGGTGGTTTGTGAATACCCTGATGTCTTTCCCGAAGACCTTACTAGTTTACCTCCTCGCCGAGAGATCGAGTTCTCTATTGATTTAGTGCTTGGCATAGCACCGATTTTTATGGCACCGTATAGGTTGGCACCTGCTAAGTTAAGTGAGTTCAAGATTCAACTCTAGGAGTTGTTAGATAAGGGTTTTATCCGCCCTAGAACTTCACCTTAGGGAGCACCGGCTCTCTTTGCTAAAAAAAAAAAAGATGGAGCGTTGTGACTTTGTATCGATTTTCAGAAGTTGAACTGGGTAACTGTAAAGAATAAGTACCCAATGCCTCATATTGATGATCTGTTTGATCAGTTGAAAGGGTCTTGTTGTTTCTCTAAGATAGACTTGAGGTCGGGTTATCATTAGTTGAGGATAAGGGAGGAGGATATCCTAAAATGGCATTCCGTATGCGGTATGGCCATTATGAGTTTTTAGTGATGCCTTTTGTGCTAACCAATGCTCCAGCAGTGTTTTTGGATTTGATGAACTGGATCTTCCGTGAGTTCCTAGATCGTTTTGTAGTCGTCTTTGTGGATGACATCTTGATTTATTCACCCTCCGAGGAGGAACATGAGGAACACTTATGAGTTATGCTTGAATTGCTTAGAAACCACCAGCTGTATGCTAAATTTGGGAAGTGTGCGTTCTGGATGAAAGAGGTTAAGTTCTTAGGCCATGTGGTATCCGGGGAAAGGGTGACTGTAGATTCATCCAAGATAGAGGCAGTGCAAGATTGGTCACAGCCTAAGAATGCTTTCGAGATCCGTAGTTTCTTGGGACTGGCTGGGTATTATCAGAGATTTGTGAAAGATTTCTCTAGATTAGCTTCACCGTCAACTAGATTGACGAGGAAGAGAGTTGAATTTGGGTGGAGTGAGACTTGTGAAAAGTCGTTCCAAGAGGTTAAGGTTAGACTTACCACAGCTCCAGTATTGATTATCTTGGAGAGGGATTTGGCTTATTCAGTTTATTACGATACTTCACTGGAAGGTTTGGGTTGTATATTGATGCAAGGCGGGAAAGTAGTAGCCTATGGCTTGCGGCAATTGAAAATACATGAGAGGAATTACCCTACTCATGACCTAGAATTAACAGTAGTGATATTTTCCTTAAAGATTTGGATGCACTATATATATGGTGAGAAATTCGAGGTATTCCCCTATTACAAGAGTTTGAAGTATCTGTTTACTCAGAAAGACTTGAATTTGAGGCAGAGAAAGTGGATAGAGTTCATAGAGGACTATGACTTCTAGTTACATTATCATCCTGGAAAGGCCAACATTGTGGCCGACGCCTTGACTAGGAAATCGATTAGGAGTGTGTCTTGTATCGCCATCCAGGAATGGGAGATGTTAGGTGCTCTTGGTGAGTTTGACTTGCATCTTGGTGAATCCGTTGAATCTGCGGCCTTGTTTACGATAGTTGCCCAGCCAACACTTGTGAGCTCGGTGTTAGAAGCGCAGAGGGGTGAACTTAAGGTCGAATCCCTCTAAGAAAAGATTTCCAGTGGGAAGGTAGAAAGAGGCTTAATCATGTATCCCAACCAGAGTGTGAGATATCGTGACCGTTTGTTCGTGTCGGAGTCTTGCCGAGAGAAAGTACTTCGAGAGTTTCACCATTCATGCCTTGTGGTGCATCCGGGAGGCACGAAGATGTATCACGACCTTAGTCGCCAGTTTTGGTGGAAAGGTATGAAAAAGGATGTAGTTGTGTTTGTATCGAAGTGTCTTCAACATTAGAGGCCAGCGGGTTTCTTGTAACCCTTGCCTATAGCCGAGTGGAAATGAGAGCATTTTACGATGGATTTTGTGGTGGGCATTCTGAGGACTTAATGGGGTAGTGATGCCATTTGGGTGGTAGTTGACCGGTTGACCAAGTTCGCGCACTTTATACCTATGCGCATGAGTGATTCGGTAGACCATCTTGCCGACTTGTGTATCAGGGACATAGTGAGGTTGCACAAGGTCCCTGTGATGATCATTTCAGATAGAGATCCGCGTTACACAGCTCGGTTGTAGCAGAGCTTGCTGAGTGCCTTGGGCTCTAGATTGACCTTTAGTACTACGTATCATCCTCAGACTGACGGGCAGTCCAAGCGTACTATTCAGATCCTTAAGGATATGCTTCGAGATTGTGTGCTTGATTTTAAGGGGTCGTGGGAGAGGCACCTGCCCTTAGTAGAGTTTTCCTATAACAATAGCTTCCAATCGAGTATTGGCATGTCACTATTTAAGTCCTCGTATGGCCGATCGTGTAGATCTCTGGTGTGTTGGGCTGAGGTGGGTGATGCACATTTGTTGGGCCTAAAGTTAGTTCGAGAAATGACAAAAAATGTAGCACTTATTCGTAAGAGACTGACTACGGCTCAAAGTCGCTAGAAAAGTTATGCTGACTGTAGGAGGAGACCCTTGTCTTTTGAGATGAGAGATCATGTCTTTTTGAAAATATCACCTAGACGGGGTTTGATGAGGTTTGGAAAGAGTAGGAAGTTATCCCCTCAGTTTATTGGCCCTTTTGAGATCCTTGAGCGGATTGGGGAGGTTGCTTACCGTTTGGCGCTACTGCCACAGCTTTCCGGGATTCATGACGTGTTTCATATTAGTATGCTTCGGAAATATGAGTTGGATTCATTGCATGTATTGGATTGGACCAACTTAGAAGTAGATGAGGATGTTTCCTATGAGGAGAGACCGGTGAGGGTCTTAGCCAGATGGGACCAAATCTTGCGAGGCAAGACAATTCCCTTAGTAAAGGTATTATGGAAACATCACAGGATTGAGGAAGCAACTTGAGAGCGTGAATTGGAAGTCCAAGGGAAGTATCCGGACTTATTTGTTGGTGTTTGAACATGTATTATATTGTGATTATGATTGGTAGAATATGAGAACCTTGTATATGTTTTGGAAAGGTAGAAGCATTGTACATGCTGTTTACATTTTGGAAACATAGGCTTATTATAAACATTGCATATGTTTGAGGATATGGAATATCATATGTATTATATCACTTTTGGAAGCATTGTATATGCTATGTAAAATTTTAAGAACTTGGATTTTGACTTAAACATTGTAAATGTTTTGGGAAATTGTAAATTTCATTTTAATATGGGACTTGTGTATCGAGTCGATCAGAATGGATGACAGGGGGATGGGTCATGGTATTGAACTTGTCAGATCAACGTTGTTGTGAATGGTCTAATTGTGATTTTGAACTTGATTAGTAATTTTGGGGACGAAATTCTTTAAGAGGAGGAGGTTATAGCGATTCCAGTTTGGCCCGACTTTTGTGGTATCCCGGACTCGAGTTTAATGCTTTCATATTGTTGTTTACTTCTTGTTCCCCTTATATCTCTTTAGAATTAGCTTTCGATTGTAATTGTGCATTTGGAACAGGTTGGTTGCTTGTTTTTCCAAACCTTTGTTGCCCAGATTTTGGCTTTTCCGCTTGAGTGGGCATTCCTGCGCTTGAGCAAGCTTCACAAATTTTGCTCCTCCGCTTGAGCAACCATTATTGCACTCGAGCGGGATTTGTCAACTCTCAGTATTTTTGCAAATCTGCAAATACTAGTAGAGTGCATTGGACGCTCGAGCTTCCAGTCTCACGCTCGAGCAGTGTCCTTCATCTGCAAATCTTCTGGAAGTGCATATCCCATGCTCAAGCTCCACTTTTCACGCTCAAGCGAAACTTTGTGTCTGACGCTCGAGTATCGCTTTCCACGCTCGAGCGGACTGCATGTATAACAGTCCATGAAAACATCATTTTGTATCACTTTTTCATCTCTCTCTCTCTCTCTCTCTAAAACTTTTCAAAAACCAAAATCTTGAGTTTCTCTCTTTAAAACTCATCTTCTCTCTTCTATTTCATCTAGATCTGTTGATCTCTTCACCTTTGTGCCTTTGAGAAAAAGGTAGAGCGTCTCAAGATCTTCATTTTGATGCGAATAGAAGTGGGTTTCGGTGTTCTTGGAGTTTCACGCTTGCTTGTTTCGTCTTCTCTCTTTGAGGTAGGGATTTTTCTACACCTTCATATGTTATCTAGCTTAGTTATTTGTCATTTCTGTAACAATGGTGTGATTGGGGGTTGTTTTAAGCAAATCTAGGGTTTGGGTGTGAGATGAAAAGAGGGGTTTTAGGTAAAGGTAAAATAAATGATTGTGGGGTTTGAAAATGATGTTGTATTGTGTCTAATTTGATGATTTTGACACTTGGTTAATGTTTTGGGAAAAAGGAGGGAATTTGCCCTAATTGGATCAAATTATTATTTGGTATAAATAATTGAAATTGACATTGAAAATGTGAGATTGGAAGGGTATTGTTATGAATGGTGGGAATTGTTATGTATTATCTCATTCTTTGGAAGTTTTGAATAAACTATCTGCCATAAGATTGAATATCTATTTAGAAATAACTATATTGGACTATCGGTGGAGGATAGCTATGAATATTATAGAAATTGCATGAAGATTAGGTGAATTGAAACTAATCTCTTGTTGGTTGTCATTGAATATGACTATGTTTATATACATTGTACATATATGATTATTTGAGAGTGAAAAGGGGACGAACTCCATTATTTTATTTTGGGTTTAAATACATTGCATATGTATAAATGATTGTTTGAGAGGAGAAAGGGGATGGACTCCATTATAATTAAGTTGGCCGGAGTGTCTAAGCTGAAAGTCTCGAAATTATACATAGGTGCCGATCTCGTGGATGAAATCTCCGTAAAATAGCAAATTGAAATTACACATGGGTGTCGATCCTGCGGATGAAATATTCGTAAAATGGCAGTTTGAAGTGTTTATGTTTGATTTGTATGATTGGAAAACCGTTGAGTTGTAGTCTCAGTTTGGTTGTTGAAAAATAATGAAATTGACTCATGAATTGAGATAAATAAATGGATTGGAAATGAATTGTTGGAAACGAGGCTATAATTTGACATTTGATGCATTATGAGTATAAGAATTTGTGGACATCTTATCATAGGCATTGTATATGCATATTGTACTTATACCTTTTCTAAATTTCATATACTATGTTAGATGATTCCTACTGGGCTATGGCTCACCCTATTTGGGAATAACATTTTCAGGTGTTGGTGACATGCCTCCACCACGGCAATAACTTGGAGGAACTTTTAGAAGCAAGAGCTTCTTTACTTTTGATTATTTCTGTTGTAAAGCCAAGGGCTTAAAATGTATTCAGCGAAGCTCATTTTTGTTGTAACCAAGTCAAGGTTTGGAAAGGTGTAAGCCAATAGGGCATTTATTTACATTAAACGCTTTTGTATCATTAACCCTATGTAATGAAAGAACAATATATTCCGATTCATGCTGTTATTTATATATGTTTTGGAATGTATTTATTGTATTATTTTGGGGGCATGACATCACTCCACACGAATTTAATCCCTTTCCTCGTCAACTTAATTAATGGCAAGGCTAGTCTAGAGAAATCTTTCACAAATCGGCGGTAATACCCGGCCAATCCTAAGAAACTACGAATTGAAAGCATTCTTAGGTTGTTCCCAGTCTTGAACTGCTTCTATCATGGATGAGTCTACAGTCACCCTTTCCCCAAATACCATATGGCCTAAGAGCTTAACCTCTTTTAGCCAGAACTCACATTTCCCAAACTTAGCATATAGCTTGTGGGCTCTAAGTAACTCAAGTACTACCCGCAAGTGTTCCTCGTGTTTCTCCTCAGAGGGTAAATCAATCAGGATGTCATCCACAAAGACGACCACAAAATGGTCTAGAAACTCACAAAATATTCGATTTATCAAATCTATAAACACGGCCTATGCATTAGTCCGCCCAAAAGGCATCACTAGGAACTCGTAATGGCCATATCACGTACGGAATGCCGTCTTTGGGATGTGCTCCCCCTTCACTCTCAACTGGTGATAACCCGATCTCAAGTCTATCTTTAAGAAGTAACAAGACCACTTCAATTGATCAAACAGATCATCTATACGAGACATTGGGTACTTGTTCTTGATAGTTACCTAGTTCAACTTTCGGTAATCTATACAAAGTCACAACGCACCATCTTTCTTTTTGGCAAACAAGGTCAATGCTCCCCAAGGCAAAGTACTAGGGTGGATGAAACCCTTATCTAATACTTCCTAAAGTTGAATCTTCAACTCACTCAATTCGGCAGGTGCAAACCTGTACGGTGCTATAGAAATCGATGCCGTGCTAGGCACTAAATCAATAGAGAATTCAATCTCTCGGTGAGGTGGTAAACTAGTAAGGTCCTCAGGAAAGACATCAAAGTATTCACAAACCACCTTTGGCAACTCAACCCGGATTTCATCACATTCACTATTCAAGAAGCTACCAAGGAGGCAACTAAGCTCACTTCGCCCACGTAGATCATATACTGGCGATAAAACTCTATCCACCCGGCCCCCCAAAAAATAAAAGCAATCACCGCTTAGAGTACATACAGTAACCCTCTGACGGTAGCAATCTATAACAGCCCGGTATGACGATAATCAGTCCATACCCAAAATAACATTAAAACTGGACATGTCAATCAATACAAATGCAAATGGAAGTTGACGATTGGCAACCTCTATGTCACAACCCCGGCATCCCAGTTTCAAAATAACCTCACCACCGATAGGTGACTCTATACAGATAGGAGGTGCTAACTGAACCAACTCTAACCCCAAAACTGATGCAAATGTAGACGAGATAAATGAATGGGATGCATCCGTATCAATCAACACATTAGCAACTGAATTGCAAAACAAGAAAGTACCTCTCACAACAGAAGGCGTTGGTACAAGATCTGGTGTGGTAACAACATACACATGCCCTGTAGGCCTCTGGTCTACCTGCTCACCCCTCAGAGCATAACACTGATGCACTGATTGAGCCAAAGAGGCTCTTTGATTGGCCCTTGAGGCATGTGCTAACTGTGCTGGCTGATGGCTCTATGTCTGCCTCAATCCAGATGCACCAGGTGTGCCACCCAACTGTGGGCAAAAGCTCTTCATGTGCCCCGCCTACCCACACTGATAACAAGTGAGCGGCTGGCCTCTCCCCTGACTCTGGCTCTGAGAATGAGGCGAAGACTATGCAGATCGCTACCCGCCTCTCTGCGGGCAAGCTGGAGACTTGTGGCCCAACTGACCACACTTGAAAGTGAAATCTCCCAAACCACCTCTCCCAGAACCCGAACTTGGTACTGGAAACGTTGACCTCGACTATGCTCTCTGGGGCTGCTGGGGATTAGAACCTCTCTCCCTCTTGTTGTCCCCTTGGGCATCATGACTCTTCCTGGAGCCTTTCATTCTCTCCTCCTCCATCTGCATCACAGTTTCAAGATGAGCTGCTGCCTCCACAAGGCGTCCATAATCTCTAACCATTGAATTGGCCACCTTAAACATTAGCCCGATCCTCAACCTCTTCTCAAACTCCAAGCAACGGCGTTCCTCAGTCACCACAAGCTCGAGTGTAAACCTAGACAAGGTAGTAAAGGTGGTTTCGAACTCTGCCACAGGTGTGTTCAACTGTACCAGCTTAGAAAACTGGTCTCTCAACTTCTCCCTAAATATGGGAGGCAAAAACTTCTTTTGGAAGGCGTTAACAAAAGCCTCAAAATCTCAAAAATTGCATGTATGCGGGTTGTTATTAGTTGGTATATTGAATAGCTTGATATAGATTGTTGGACTCTTAAATTTAACTTGTTGGTTTTGCATAATGAACCATATTTTGATCAATAATGCTGCGTAGCTCGAAACCCTTTTGCCCCGAATGGCTCGACTGCCCAAAACGACGTATTTTTGCAGACTTGCAAAAGTACTGGTGGTTCACAAGGTTCACAAAGACCGCTCGAGCGCAAGAAATGGCACTCAAGCGAAGAAACAAAAATCATAGGATGGCAGCATCGGTGATGGGTGGAGCCTCTCTCTTTCTCTCTGTTCCCTCTTCTTTTCTCTTCTCTTTTTCTCTCTTTCTTTTTCTCTTTCTCTTCTCCCCTTCCCCGGACATGACATAGCCTAAGAACTTAATCTCCTTCAACCAGAACCCTGGCCCGAAATTGATCGGGGATGTATTTTTGAATACCATCCCTGGCCCGTGGGGAGTATTTTTCTCTCCAATGCGGCCCAAAGCATACTTCCACCACTAACTCGCGTCTCCCTTTAACTGGAAGGACGCCAAGGTCACTCTCAAACCTCCGTCTTCAATGTTGAGCATCTCAAACGTCTTTACCATCTGTTCCAGCCACTCATCCGCTTTCAATGGCTCCTTGGGATCTCCCAATAACTCATCCGGATTCGACCGGAAGAACTCCTGCTTTAGAAAGGATGGCCTTGCCTCAGCTACTTGGGCCTAGACTTGATTATCAGCCCGAGAATGTCCATGGATTCCCTCAATGCTCCGACCATCTTGCGGGCTAAGGCGACCATGGCCTACTGATCAACTGGTTCGGCCACGTTGGCCTGACCAGCACCCTCCTCCTGTGCCGGAATATCATCCGGTACTAGCATCTCCTGGCTTCTAGGCCTACCATGCCTACCACCGCATCTATGTCCTGATATCCTAATAAAGATAACAAAAGAAATTAGCACATTTACAAATGTGCTGAAACTAACTCACTCGCGTCCTAATACGGTGGACAACAATAATTCACTTCACGTAAGCACGTATGCACATAAAAACAAATGAATTGTATCTCCAAATAATGACTGTCCCACGGTGTTGCCAAAGTTCCAATTAGAAATATCAGTGATCAAGTACTCTTCTAACAAGACTTCTAGGAACCTGTGGACTTAATCAACAGCATGGAAATTTAATCCCATACCCATATAATCACATAAGTAGGTTACATATAGGCACATATCATTCACACTTAAGTCTCTAGCAAACGAGACAAACCTATTGTGGTACTAACCACTTCCCACGTAACCAAAGTATTCAAATCCGGTACGCTCTGATACCAAGTTGTAACGCCCCCAAATTATTACAATAAATCCAACCCTTAAAATAGAATGTTGATAGAAATAATATGCTTTCATTTGTCAGAGTTCGTATTACAAAAGATAACACATGCAATATACATTCATTAATGTTCATCTTGAATCTATAGCATGTACTATCAGTTAATAATCAACAAAAATAAATGCCCTACGAGCTTATACCTTTCCAAGACATTGCTTGGTGACAACAAAAGAGAGTGTCATAAACTCTATACAGATAAAGCCCTTGGCTTGAATAAACATTAAGTACAAAACAACAAAATAGAGCATCCAGCTCCTAGGCCCTCCGAAGCTATGTCCTTGGAGGAAGCATGTCACTGGGACCTGAAAATGGTTTTCCAAAATAGGGTGAGCCAAAGCCCAATAGAAAGAATCTAACACAATATATGAGAATTAATGAGGTATAAGAATGATGCATGTTTTCATTGTTCTACAACAAAATCTTTATAACTTTCTCCCAAAACCATAGTATGCCAAACTTCATTTCAATCCATTCATTTTAGCCTGATATATATATATCCACTACATTTAATCTACTTAACAGAGGATACACCTTACAAGTTTTTAACATATTAAAGTCATCACACAATATATTCAATTCTATTTGCCACTTTACGAAAATTTTGTCCGAGGGAATCGACACCCATGTATACAATTGGTTTTCGGGACTTTCACCCTGGACACACAGGCCAACTTAGTTCAATGGAGTCCATTCCCTTTCTTCTCCTCAAAATATAGAGTCCTTTCTCCTCCCAATTTACCATACATAAACAATGTATACCATTCATAATCATATTCAATGATAATGGTTAAAGGATTAGTTTCAATTCGCCTAATCTACACACAATGTCTACAACAATCATGACTATCCTCTATCGATAGCCCAAAATAGTTATCCCCAAACAGATATACAATCTTTATAACAAATAATTCATCAATTTTCCATAAGTCAGTGATTAAACAAATCCAACAATACCATTCATGTATACATCCTCCCAATTTCACATTTCTCATACCAATTTCGTTATTTGTACAAAATAATTATCCAAGACATTTTAAAGCAAAACTCCTCATTTTCCAAATATCAACCCAAACACCAAAATCAACTATTTTGACACATGATAACCTCATATCCAAACCTCATAATCATTTATATAACACCCACATAGAAAACCATCGTTTCAAACTTGAACCCAAATCCTAGGTTTGCTTAAAACATCCCCAAATCCCACCATCTTCACACAACGACCTATAACCAAGCTAAAACTCATATTAAGGTGTAGAGAGTCCCTACCTCAAGTTTAAAAGACCAATGGAGCAAGCACGAAACTTCAATGACACCGAAACCAGATTTCAATCGGATCAAAGTGAAGCTCCCAAGATGCTCTACCCTTTTTCCAAAGGCACTAGGATGGAGAGATCAATGGATCTAGGAGAAAATGTAGAGAGATAGAGTATTTTAGAGAGAGAGAGTCTCACTTTAGAGTTTTTTGGAAGAAAAGATCTGAAAAAAGTGATGTAAAAAGTCATTTCCGCGATCTGATATACACACAGTCCGCTCGAGCGCAAGATTTGATGCTCAAGCATTAGACACAAAAAGTTGTTTCGCTCGAGCGCAAAAAGTCCCACTCGAGTGCAAAATGCACACCTCCAATACTTTTGCAAACAGCAAACAAACTGCTCGAGCGTAAGAAAGACCACTCGAGCACCCACCCGCTCGAGCGTAGGAAATGCCGCTCGAGCGTGAAAAACACCCCTCTAGTACTTTTGCAGGCGTGCAAAGTACTGAGAGTTTGTAGACCCCGCTCGAGCGCAGAAAGGGCCACTTGAGCGGCGGACCAAAATTCTGGGCAGCACAAGGTTTGAAAACTAAACAACCAACCTGTTTCAAACGCACTCAACACATCCAAATAACAAATTATGAGGAGAAGTAAAGAGGAAAAGACAATGAACAACTTACAGAAACCATATATCCAAGTCTGGACTACCACAAATGTCAGGTCAAAATCGAGATCGCTATAATATTAAAAGTAGTTCACCTATAATTCAAGGAAATTTGTCTATCACGTAACTTAAATTAATTAAAATAAATCTCACTCTCAATTAAATTAATTAATAAAAAAAAATATAAACCCACAAATATCTGTGACGTTTTTTTTTTGAAAAAAAATTCTATAATTATTAAATAAATTAATAAAAAATAAACCCACAAAAAATAATAATATAAACCAAAAAAAAAATATAACAATGACAAATATCCAATGTTTATCACGTTATTTAAAAAAAAAAAAAAACCACAAATATTTATAACTTAAATAAATTAAAAATATATATATAAATTACAAATATCTAATGTCTATATATCACGTTATAACAAAAAAAAAAAAAAAAAAAAATCCTTAAATATCCAATGTCCATCACATTATTTATTAAAAAAAAAAAAAATCCACAAGTTTTATTCCTACAATTTGCTCAGGTATATTCTTCATCCACAATTCCCTCAATTAGATGTTTATCCCATAAAATCCAGTAATATCTATAAATTAAATAAATTTCATTCTCAATTAAATAAATTAATAAAAAATACACATCCACAAAAAGACATGGCTTTGTGTTTATTTTCTAACTTAAAAAACATTTAAAAAAATCTAACAACAAATCAAAATAGAGTCCTCTTTTTTCCTTTGTGTTTTTTTTTTTTGTTTTTTTTTTCATGTATAACAATAATCTGATTACGTTATCTTTGCTTACTTTAAACTTATTGTGTTATAAATTTCTTTACAAAAAGTTACATTAGCTCCTTAGTAGATGCATGTTGTATAATAGATTTTTAATTTTTTTTTTTTTTTGTATACTTACAATAAACAATGATATACTTACTGAGCTTTTTATTTTTTATATTTTGTATTCCAATTTATTGAAGAATAAGATAAGCAAGCTCGTGGTATCACTGCCAAAACATATCAGCACTAATTGGATAACCATTTGATATTTCAAGGTTTGAAGATGAAATACAAATTTTTAGATCTTTGGTTACAAACTATTTTTATGAATTCTATAGCAGATGTTATCATTGTAAGAGTTGGTAATTTCAATGTGCACAATTAACTACAAACAATTATAGACTATCATGTTTGTGGGTTTTCCTAACAGATGACATGATAAAATCATCAGAGGAAATTAACGATATAATTTGTTCTGAAATTCTTGATAAGGATAAAGATCCATTAGCATTTCAAACAGTAATAAGGTGCATGATACATGGTCCCTGTGGCAATGCTAACCCTAATGCCGTATGTATGGTGAATAGAAAATGCTCAAAACATTATTCGAAGAATTTTTGTAGTGAAACAAATATTGATGAAAATAGATTTACCATCTATAGGTGAAGGGATACAAAGAAAAAAATACATTGTTAATGGTTTTGAAATTGACAATAGATGGATTATTTCGTAAAACCGTGATCTTATTGTACTGTATGATGCTCATATTAATATTGAGTGTTGTGCATGCAACAAATTGATCAAGTACTTATATAAGTACATATATAAAGGTCCTAATCATGCAATGGTTGTAATTGAAAATAATGTTAATATTAAAGTGGAGCAACACATTGATAATGAAATATTGAAGGGGAAAAACAGCAGCAGCAATGACAAAATAATGGTTGTGAAGAGAATGAAGTGAAACAACAACTCAAAAATGAAGACAATGAAATCAACACTCCTCATAAGTTAATATATCTTTTTCTTTTTCTATTTCTTTTTTTTAAAAAAAAGTTTGTTTGTATGTAAAAAATGATAACAAAAAAATGTTAATGTGATGATCAGTTTCATTATACGTCATTTCACCTATTGCCTTCATTGGGTTTGTTGTGTTTGGAAGTTTTTTCTCAAATTCTTGTCCTTGTTTATTTCGGGTTTGTGTGTCACTCATTTCGGAGGGTGCACAGTCGAGTCCGGAGTGTCTAGAATCAAACCGGAAAAAAAATTCTAGGGTGGAGGACCAGGGCCGCACGTTCGGGGCCTTGGACCACACGTGCGGGAGAGGGCCGCATGTGCGAGGCAGTGTGGGTTTTTCAGCTTGCACACTGCATAATATGCAGGTGCTGAGTGAGGTGCGGAGTGAGGTGCGGGAAGGGGCCACTGCACATGCAAAGGTGAAGTCCACATGTGTGGGATGACGCTTCGCACGTGCGGGAGTGGGCGCCGCACGTATGGGCCTCTAGGCAGTCCGAAAATCTACTTTTTCTCCTTCTTTGGGTTGTTTGTATATCACTTTTGTTGTATCTCTTTCTCTCTCTCTAAAAACTCTTTTCTCTCCCTTCTCTCTACATTTTTACCTCAAAACAAGATGAAATCCTTGATCTTCTTACATCCATTAGAAATTTAGCCATAGCTTCTTCATCAAAGTTAAAGAGCTTCTCAAGAGCTATATTGTGTACAGTGGAGATTGGGTTTTGGCACCATTGATTTCAAGGGTTTCATCTCTTTTTCTTTTTCAAAACTTGAGGTAGGGACTTCTTTGAGTTATATATACATGTTTATGCAAGGTTGTTATGATTTTGGAGTTTTCTTAAAGACATTATAAAAGGTTTTGGCTTTAACTCAAGAAATTAGTGGTTTTGCAAAAGAAATCCATCTTTTGTTTCTTTGAAATATTTTCTTGAATAATTGAAGCACATTGTCATAAAAATGACGTTTTTAGTGAGATTTTACCAAGAAATAAAGAAATGCATTGTTTGGGTGAAAAACCTAGAAATTTGGGGGTTTTGTTGGATGTTGAGAAATTATGATTCTACTTGTGTTAAATGAATGTTCAAAAGGAGATTTCATGACATTAGATGTAAAGTGTCAAATTTCTTAGTATATGTGAGATTAGTAAATTTCCTTGGAATCTATTGTTTATGTAGATATGTATATAAATCTTGAAATGACAAAATGTTGAGACCATATGAGATGTGGAAATGTCGCAACACTTGGATAGATGTAAAAGTTCATGAATTATACATGTTAAATGTATTGGAAAAAGGAAGTGGAAATTGTAATCGCAAATGGAGCAATTGTAGGGAAATTATGTAAATGGTTGGATGATACACCGCATGGGTAATTGCTACATGGCATGGTTAATTATTGCATTGCATGGATAACCGTGGCATTGACATTTCATTATATTGCTTGTTATAAATATTGAATTGGGATTTGAAACTTGCATTGAGAAAGAATTATTGAGAAATGAAAATATTGTAATGTCTTTGGGTAAATACGTTGGTAAGTCAGGATAAGAGGTGTAGATGGAATTGATTAAGTTGGCCTGAGTGTCTGGGGTGAAAGACCGAAAACACACGCAGAGGATGTACCACTTCCCTTCCGGTTAGCAACCAGTAAAGTGGGTTTTTGGTAGTCCTAATTATGCCTACTTGCAGACACCAACCTAGAGATTACTTAAGTCGTATTTACAGCCCCAATAAATTAAATTGCAAATTTCTGAACTGTCGAGAAAGTCGAGTTATCATTGTGCAAGGTGGTTTTCAAAGAGATGTAAACGAAATCTTTTTTTTTTGGGCATAGCATGGCATGTGCATCATATTGGGAATTCTTGCATAAATGTATATACTTTGTTAAGATTTCTCTATTGGGCTTTATGCTCACCCCTATGGGATTTTGGTGCAGGAAAGGATGTGGTGATCCCACCGAGTTGAGGACGTGGACATATTTTGTGGAGAGTGAACGACTATTATTTTGTTGTGATTCTTTTTGCTAGGCAAGGGCTATAAATGTATGGGTTCATGAAACCATTTTTATGTAATCGGGCTTAAGCCTTGGAATATGTAAGTGTAGACACCCCATTTTTGACCGTCCTCAAGACTTGGACGTCATCGTTTGAACACCCGATGATTGTGCTCGCTCGTGTTCGTTTTGAGTCCCTGAAGGTCTCGGCTGAGCACCTTGTCTCGGAGTCTCTAATCTTGTCTGTTTCATGCTTGGTTGTGGGCCAAGAGCTTGTTGCCTCACTTCTAGAGGAGAGGATGACCTATCGGCCATCCCCCTAGCCTACTGGCCATGACTTGTGCCTACCGGCCACCAGTGGTGCCCGGTCGGCCATGTTGATGGCCGGTTGACCACTAATGATGGCCGACGACCATTTTTCTCCTTTTAAAGATATTTATTTGCCAGTTGTGCCAGCTGTTGTTCACTGATGCTCATCTCCATACACGTGTATGGAGGGATGAAGGCAAGCCTTTGGCTTGTTTTTCTATATAATGGGGGGTCTGTCCCCCATTTGAGGGGTTACAAAATCTTTTTAGCAAATTTCCTCTTTCTCTCTCTCTCTCTCTCTCTAGAATCCTCTCTCTCTTCCTATTTTGTGCATGAAAGTGAGAGTTCTCTACACTTTTGTTCTAAGACCCTTGACCAAACACCTTCACCTTGGAGCTGAGGTTCTCGGAGGCCTAGTTTGAGTTCTTAAGGCTAGTTTTAGCTCAGAATTGTTGCTGTTTGTTGCTGTGCTTCAAAGGTATAAGGCTTACCCCTTTTAACCTTTGTTTTAGTTATTTGTTTGGCCATCTTTGCATGCTATTTTGAGGCTGGTTTTAACCTCTAAAATCTATGTTTTTATGGTTTAACATGGTGGTTTGAGGTTTGTTTTGGAGTTAGGGGTGGTCCACCTTGTTTGTAACTTGTTTGCTAAAGTGTTGTGCCATGTTTCAAAGATTTTAAAACAACTTTTTTTTGGCCTTTAAACCACTAAATTCTATGGGAATTTCAGTGGTAAAAACTTGGTTTTGAGGACCAAAATAGAAGGGGGTGGCCTCCCCTCCCTGTGTCTTGTTTGCAAGTGTAGATAGCCTAACATATGAGCACGTTTTTTTACCTTTTTGTGACTTGACTTCAGCATGTTTTAGGCTCTGATTTGGCATGATTTAACTCTATTTTGTGCTGTCTTGGTCATATGAGTCGTGTTTTGTATAGCTATGGTGCAAATGCCTTCACTAGCTTAGTGTTTTAAGGCCTCTAACATGTTTTGCATGAGATGATTGCATGTTGTAGCATCATTTAACATGTGATTTCAATGCATATAGCTCTGTCACACTCTCACTTATCTCACTCTTTCATTGCTTTTGAGAGTTGTGCTTTGAGCCTTGTTTGCAAGCCAACATGTGTGCATGTTTTTTTCTTGCCTTTTACGCTTCTATCTCAGCATGTTTTACCCACTGTATCAGCATGTTTCAACTCTGTTTTGAGCTGGTTTGGTCATTTGAGCTTGATATTGCATGCCTCTAGTGTAATGCTCTTCACTAGTTTGATGCTTTTGGCTTTTGAACATGTTGTGCATGTGGTACTTGCATGTTGTAGCACCTTTTCATGCCATTTTAGCACTGAAAAGTCTGCAACCTCCCTCTATTCTTCACTTTTCAATTTTCTTTGAAAGTGGTCTTGAGCCCCTTATTGGCTTGAGTGTGAACTTGAGGCTCTCATGCCTAATGGTTTTAACCTTCTCTTGAGGGTTCCTCCTAACCAACAGCATGAGGCCTCTTTCATGCTCAAGGCACTTGTGGCTTAGGCCATCTTTCCAATTAGAGGACTTTCACATTGGACTTAACCGGTTAAAGAATGACTTGGTAATGTTAAAGTGTGTAAGCAAAACAAGACAAGTAAAATTTGAGCAAGATAAGCATGTTGTATTTGCATTGCTTGTGTTCAATCAGACGTTATATTGAACACAATGTAGATTGGTCCATTTCGTACTCAAAGTGATGAAATGAGCCAATCTCATTTGTCTCCATCACTCTTGATCATGCATGATAGGGTGGTGGTCATTCGACTCTTATTTGTGCATTCATTGACTTTGTACAAGCTTGATTCTTTGGCCATCATGCATTGAAAATGCTTGATTGGTGGCTTGAGAGTAAAAAATTACACTCCTTTGAGCTTGAGAAATGATAAAGAGCGTAATAGTACATATATTGTTTGAGAATACACTACTTTGCCTCTGTTTGCTCTCTATTGCAGCAAAAGGGAGAATTCTAGGGAAAGGGTGGCCGACCGGCCACCAATGGTGGCCGACCGATGAGTGGTAGTGGCCGACAACCACCTATGGTAGTCGACCAGCCATCAGTGGAAAAGTTGTTCAAAATGTTCCTATGTTGGAGCAGAAGCAGTCTGAAAATTGGTGCAATGTTCAGAGATCAAAGCAAAGTGCAAACAGAGGCAACCGATGGCAAGGCGGTGGATTTTCGGGAGGAAGCCAACCGAGCATGCATATCTCCCTCGCCCACGAGGCCACTTAATTGCTTTATTAGCTAGTTGTAGTTAATTAATACATGTGTTGTAATTAATTAGTTTAATCTGTTTTGTAATATTTTAATTAGCTTAGCATAGCTAGTTATTCAATTGTGTTGTAATTAATTAGCTAAGTTAGTTAATTAGTTGGTTTGTAATAATTAGCTTAGCTTAGTGTAGCTTAGCTTATTTATTCGGACCCTCCTTCGAGAGGGTGCAATGTTGTAATAAGCGTGCGCGTGTGTGTGCATGTCTTCCAACCCCATGTCTTTCTCCCTTTTATTTAACTGCTTTCGATGGTTAGTTTAGGGATCATGTTTTGATTAGCATACCTTATGCTTGCATGTTTGCATTCATTCATTTGTATTGCATGCACCGAGGCTCGGCGTATCATTCAAACTACATCATAGTTCAATACACTTCTTTGAATACGTGTTTTCAAAGCATGCTATCAAATTGTTGCATTCATATGCTATCTTAGATAGCCGAGCCTATTTAGTTGCATTATTGCATGTGTTGCATTAGGCATCTAGCATAGTTAGGATCATGCATATTTCTAACTAGCTTTTGTTTTGGCTTGGAGTACACTGTAAGTTTTACGCTTTAGCATACTTGCATGAGTGTGAGTGTTGCCATGATCGCATGCTTGCCATGAGGCTATGTGCTTAAGTGATTAACTGCATGAATGCGTGTGGATGAAGGCTTTGTTGCTTGAATTGGAACAATTTAAGGAATGAGAGTTTTAAGCCCACTTTGCGAAGTGGCAAATCATGTTTTAAGCCCACTTGAGGGTGGCAAATCTGCGTTTTAGCCCACTTGAGGGTGGCAAATTCAAACCATTTTCGAAAGCAAACATGAGTTGAATTCGTTCTAATTCTTGCGATTTTAGTCTATACTTGCTTGTGTGCATCACATAGTAAAGTTAGCTAATAACCGGAATAAGAACACATCAGGTTTATAAAACAATATATCATGATTAGTAGAGGCCGATCTTTGATCAGACGAGTGGGGTTGCTCATTTCAGGACATTCCCCTCTCGTACCCAAGTTCCCGAGCCGAGGCAACTTTGGTGATGACGAACACGTGGGCTTTGGCACGAGTCAGGGTTTCCTAAACTTTTCCAAATAAAATATTTAGGTGGCGACTCTGTAATCTCGCAAAGCATTCCGATTTTGGCATTATTTGATCTAAAATCTGATTTTCCAAAATGATTTGCCGGATTGGACTATTTGGTGTTTATCAGTTTCACATTGCACTTTGTGAGATTAGATTCAGAACCGTGATAGCAGTCCGAACTGTAGGACCAATTCGAGCTCTCTGAAAGGGAGCGCGAAGAAAGTCGAGCTTACAGTTTCTGGCGACTCTGCTGGGGATTTAGAGAACTTGACTCAAACTCATGATATGTTGTTTTATTTACATTTATGTATTTCTTTGCATTGCATTTGCATAGGTGTGCCTAAGTCACAGTGTTTGTCATCTGTTATTCTTGAATGGTTTGCCAGAGGCTTGCTTGGAAAAGCATGCCATACGGCTGACCAATTACGGGCTCTGCCACGATGGGAACACAAACCTTGGCTCTCGACTATCGTTGTACCATTTGATCCTCCTTTCACTTCTCGGTGTTAGAAGCGAGAGGTATATTAGGTGGTCTTGTTGAGGCACCCTTTTTGACCATTTGACCTAGTTGCATATCGGAAGCCATAAAAACTGTTCCAAATTAGGACAGGTTGCTCACCCGAATGCAGGATTGTTTGAAACCACATGCGTGCGTAGTGAACCCCTAATTCCTGACGAAACTAGGACAGGGAAACCCTACTCCACTATAGGGGTGTTTTGGCTCTCACTTGCGTGATATGTGCTGTTAGGGTGTGTCTCTGCAGGAATGTATATATCAGTTGCAAGTCTGGGTATCAGTTTGAGGGTATCAGTTTTGAGGCAGAATTTTGGGACAGGAATTAGTGTTTGAGTATAGATTGTCCAACTTATGATTTCAACTGTGTGTTGTCTTTGTCTAAGCCGAGGTGCTATGCGTTTGCTGATTGTTGTTTCCTTTTTGCTTTATTGTTTCTTTTTGCAATGTAGTATTTCACAATTGCTTCCAACGAGGCAGTTTCCCCCCGAGCACTCTAGACCAGGGTCAGGAGGATTTACCAATCTGAGGATCATATTGGAGGACAACCAGTGTTTGCTTCGCTACCGCCGGTTACGAGATGGAGGAAAGTCAGGCATAGATCACCGGTTCAACAATCGCCAATTCAGCAGTCACTATCTGCTTCACCTGTGTGTAGTCGGGCCCAGTTTCCTGCTTCTACGTTAGAAAGAGAGTATACACCGGTTCTGTTAGATCAGCACCCCTCAATCAGTATGGAGGATATGATGCGTCAACTTCAACAAATCATCGAGGCCATGCAACGGGACGCTGCTTGCCAAGCGGAAGTAACCGCTCGCCAAACAGAGGTCGCAGCCCAGCAAGCTGAGTTAATTGCCAGGCTTCAACATCAGTAACAAGCACAACAACTAGCAGCTTTTGCTTCGCACCCACCCCCGCCTAGGGTTCCAATACCCGGGGATACAACTAATGTCTAGGTTAATATGGACACTCCAGCAAGGGCAGTCCCACCTTAGACTTCCAAAGCACCGGCCTACCTAATGGACACACCGTTCGTGTTTGAGGTCGACCCTACTACTTTGAAAGTAAGCAAGCTTGAAAAGCTATTCAAATGAGCTCAGGGAGTCAATTCGATCCCAGATATAGAGGACGGCTACACAAATTCGGCGGTGACATTGCCGGATAGATTTAAAATGCCACACATAGACCGCTTCGAAGGCTTGGGCGATCCGATGGTCCACCTACGGCTATTTTTAGATATTTTATGGCCGATGGTCCTGACTAGATTGCAAAAACTAGCCCTCTTTTGTCGGACCCTGTCGGGTATTGCAGCTATCTGGTATGCTGAACTGGAGGATTTTGTGAAAAGGAACTGGGAAGAGATGGCTGAGGCCTTGGTCACCCAATATTCTTATAACACTCAAATCGAGGTCACAACTTCTGATCTCGAGGCTACTCGACAAGAGCCGATGGAGGGCTTCTCTGATTTCGTCACTCGATGGAGGGCCAAGGCCTCCATGATGACCACCAGACCAGCTGAGAAGGACCAGATAAGGATGGTCGTTCGTAATCTGCAACCGAAGCTGCTGCAGAAGATGATTGTCTTACCCCTACCTACATTTGCTGATCTTCATGAGATAGGGATACAGATAGAGGATGCAATGAAATAGGGTTTGATTGACCATGAAAAGGATTAGCCCAAGAGGGCTTTTGCATGCAATTCAAATACAGCTATGAGTAGCAACGCAGTTGCGAGGACTTCTGACGTTGGTATGGTCACCACCACACCAAAAATAGCCACACTCTTTACCGCCACATTCGGAGCCATCCCACAACCTGCAAAATACCCACCTGAGGCCAGAGGGTTTTCACCCCACTCTACATGTCTCTATCCAAAGCCTTGGGGGTCCTGATCAGAAAAGGGCATTTGAAGCCCCTAGAACCGTGCCCATTGCCTAATCCCTTCCCTCATACACACAACCCGGCCGTATTGCGCTTTCCACCAGCAGCATGGTCATGACACAAACCTATGCTTTAGACTCTGTCATAAGATTCAGGATCTCATTGACAACAAAGTGATAGTGCCTCTTAAGAAGCCTAACATCACTACAAACCCTCTTCCACCACATAACCAACCCCCTCCTCCACCCAGGCAAGTAAACCTTATCCAAACAATAGCCGTCCCATACGACCCCAGCATATACATCACTCCCTCCCACCTACCTAAGTTGGCGTTGTTCATCCTAGAAAGCATAGACTTGTGCATGATGAGCACGTCCATATCCCAATCCGAACGCATGGTGGTGGCTATGGTTGAAGAAGGCATGCCTGAGGGCTCCGTGAGTTTAACTGAAGAAGAATACAACCCTTGCTGTTACATTGTGCCAACTAGCCAGGCCAGACTGATGGTGGAACTGCCGATGGGGATAGAGGTTAATGTAGTCCGAGAGGACAGGCCGAGCCAGGGGCTGGATGACTTAGCTGAGCTTGAGGAGGACATCAGTAACCTATAGTTCTTTGATGAGTAGGATTTGGGAGATGTACAGATTGGTTGGTTTGACATGAACAGATCAACAGATAATACAGAGTGGCTTAGTGATGAGCCGGATATTGATGAGGGGGCTCAACCAAAGCAGGAACTGTCAGAAACAGGAACGTCTGCAATGGCCAGAACGGTCGATAACAAGGGGAAGTTGCCAGAGAGCACCGGTACTGAGAATTTTGCTCGGGAATTGAGTAGTGTTTGTATAGCCGATATAGAATAGGGGGCCGCATTGAAGTGGTTCGAACATGAAAGAATTAAGAATGACCAGAAGGTTAGAAAAGCTAAAGGCCCTGTGGGGACACGGGAACAATTACAGCGGAATCGGACAGTTGTTGTCGGTTGCCGAAGGAATATGGTGGGAAGATGATGATTTGCGTCTCGCCCATACTGATGAGGACTGGGGACAAAATCTGTTGGATGATACATGGTATGCCGAGGAAGTTGATCACATGACTCGGAGTGGGCGGTACTTTAAGCCCCCACACCTGGACCAACCGGAAGCATCAGGGAAAGATAAGGAAGCAGAGAAATAGAAAGAGAAACTGTTAGAAGAGGAAGCTGTACAGAAGCAGCTGAAAAAGATTCAATCAAACATCTCTATTTAGGGATTGCTCATGGCCTCACTGGTGCATAGACAAGCCGTCCTATTAGCAATGGATAAGGCTAAGCTCTCTATTGACACAACCCCTGAGTAGTTAGTGGGACTGGTGTTCAGTGGCGCTTCACCGACTTTGACTTTCATAGATAAAGAATTGCCGCTTGAGGGGGCTCTAAGCACAACAAGCCGTTATACATCTCTATGGAGTGTAAAGAGAAGTGGATACCAGCTGTCTTGGTTGATACGGAATCTGCAATTAATGTGTGTCCGTCGCGTACGGTCTATGCTATCGGTTTGAAGCCGACAAATTTCGCACCAACAGTCTAGGTGATTCGGGCTTATGACAATACAAGTCGGGAAGTAATGGAGACAGTTTGAATTAGAATCCAGGTTGGTTTGGCGCAACAGGACATTGAGTTTCATGTCCTGGATGTTCCTACCACCTTTAATTTACTCCTTGGAGGGTGTGGACGCGCCCTCGGGCTTTATGCCACCACAGTTCGGACTCCCTTTTGTGTCACGGTTCTTAGTTTGAACCAAAGAGTCCAAATCCGGCAAATCGTTTTGAGAAAACAGATTTTTAGAAAAGAAGTGCCAAACATGGACTGCTTTGCCAGATATAGAATCGCCACCTAAATATTTTTTAATGGGGGAATTTAGGAAACCCTGACTCGTTTGCCTAAGGCCACGTGTCCGTCATTACCAAAGTTTCCTCGGCTCGGGAACTTGGGTACGATTGGGGAAGGTCAGCTATGAGCACCCCCACTTGCCCGATCCGAAGATCGGCCTCTACTAACCATGATATCCAATTTTGAAAACGTTATGTGTTCTTATTCCGGTTAATTAGCTAGGATTACTATGTGATGTGCACAGCAAAATAAGTATAGACTAGATCGCCTAATTTGGAACAAATCATCGCATATCCGTTTGTTTGGAAAATGTTTTGAAATTTGCTACTTGCGAGTAGGCTAAAACACGGATTTTGATGAGTTGTTCCAACTCAAGCAATCCAACCTTCACCCATAGGCATTCAGGCAGTTCATATCACATAAGCATCTAGCCACATGGTAAGCATGCTGTCATGTTAACTTCCACACTTATGCGAGATGCTAAAGCATAAATACTTACATCGTACTCCGAGCCAAAACAAAGAACAAGTTAGCAATCATGCATGATCCAAGTCCATGTTAAGTGGCTAATGCAACGCATACAGAATGTCACTAGAATAGGCTCGGCTAATCCTATGATGGCACGTGGAATGCAACAAGTAGCACGTATTCAAGTTAGATTTGGAATACTATGCTGTTAGCATGATGCGCCGAGCCCGGTGCATGCAATACTGATGAATGATGCACGCATGCATAGCATAAGGATGCTAAATTAGACATGTCCTAATACTAACCATCAAAAGCAGCTAAGTAAAAGGGAGAAAGAAGTGGGGGTTGGAAGTCATGCATACACGCACTCACACTTATTACAAATTTGCCCTCGCTCGGAGGGACCGAAAGAATAATACAATTAATTAACCCACAAGCTAATTAATTATTACAGACAAATTAAACTGGTTAAGCCAATTAACTAATCTAATAAAACAGTAAACAGCCTCGGGAAGAGGGCCCAATGCAATGCGTGCTCGGCTCTGCTCAGAAGTCCACTGCCATGCACAAGTTGCCTCTGTTTTCCCTGCTCTGCTCCTCTGATCATTGCACAAATCACAGGATGCACTGTATGAACCCTGTGGGATGCCACCGGCCAAAGTAGATGATCACCGGCCATCAATTGTTGGTCGGTCGGCACTAAAGATGGCCGGCCGGCCAAATATTCCTGCAGAATCCTATTTTGACAGCAGCAGAGGGCAAAACAAGGCATATCAATGCGTTTCAAGCAATGTTTGCACCAACCACACTCCTTATCATATTCATGACTCAAAGGGGCGTGGTACTCGATTTCCGGACCACCAATCGCGCATTTCAATGAGTGATGGCCCAAGAACCAAGTATGCATTTTCAACGTGGGACGAAATGCACACAAACAAACAATGAGCTCAGCCTCTATCGTACTCAATTCAAGAGGCAAAGCATGCATACCAAATGCAACCTAAGCATGCAATCTAAACATGCAACATGAGCATGCAAATGAACGTGCAAGGATGCAACTAACAAGCACGCAAAGTGTAATGTCAACATGCACACATACAAGGCATATAACATGTTAGACAACTTAGCAAGAAATGCATGCCAAATGCAACAACATGTCATGAACCAAGTATCTAAGCATACAATCATGCATGCAAACATGGTCCATCACTTAGGCATAAAGAAGCAACTTCTAAGCACACTTAAAAGAGGCTAAACATGGGCATATGGCAAGCAATATAAGCTCTGAAAATCATGAAAAAGAGGTGCCAAACCAACTAATCAAAACAAGCAAAGCATGCACAAAAGCTTGGAATTAGCCCAACGACTTAAACCATGATCATGTGACACATAAAACAAATGATCAAAGTGAATCAAAACAGTCCTAAATCATGCAAAAGCAAGCCCCAAAAACCACTTAGATGGCATCTAAATAATCTACACATGGAGGCATGCACAAATGCTTAAACATGGAGCATACAACACAACCTCTTGAAGCATCAAAGGAGCATTAAATGCAAGCATGTTAAGTGGACTGAAATGACATGATAAGTGGTGCTAAACCACTGAAAATGATGCAAGTAATGCATGCTCATGGTGCATACACTTGAGGCTTACAAGCCAAGAATGCAAAGAGGCTAAACAAAGCATGGAAAGCATGGCTAAGACAACCTACATCAGACCTTAAGCATGGAAAAACAAGCCTAAAAGTTTCACAAAGCCTGGCCAAAACAAGCAAGCATGGTAATCTACATTCTAGGTACATGTTAAGGCAAATGATGGCATTACAAGACATGTATGCTAAACAAGCATGGTGTGTCTAAACCAAGTAAAACCAGAGCTATATTATGACATAATAAGCACAAAAAATAGCTAAAGCATGGCCATCATACACTTAGACAAGATGCTCACACATGAGGCTTAAATGGCCCTTTTCAAGGATAACAAGGAGAGGGGGTGGCCCTCTCCTTCTTAGGACCTCAAACCACCATCTTCACCACTGAAATCCCTCAAGATTTCAGTGGTGAGGAGGCCCAAACAAGGTGGTCCCGGAGCTCACCAAAAATGCACAAAAATGAGGCCAAACAAGGCCTAAGAGGGGTCAAACAACCCCAAAGCTCAAAAGACCCTTAAGTAACTATTTAAAGCAAGCAAAATCGTAACTTTTATATGTTATATGCTAAGCTCAAAAACGGTTGCAAGATAAGCTAAAAAGCTATGCAAAAATGGGGTGAAAAGGGGAAGTTTCTTACCCTTGAAGACCCTCTTCACAAACAATGCTCCAGCTGGCTCTTTGAGTTCAAAACCACCTAAGAACACCAAGAACAACCCTCTGGCCCCTCAGCAACCAAGAGAATGTGTAATACTATGTGTTTGTGTGCAATAGTAAGGCTAAACACACACAAGGCAAGGAGAGAGGGAGATATAGAGATAGAATACACACACTATGTAGACCCTAATCTCAGAGCTCTCTCTGAAAATTTTGTAACCTTAGAGGAGGGGGAAGAATCCTCCTCTTTATAGAGGATCCCTCTTGCAAAGCTTCCAGAGTAAGCTAGTCAAGAGCGAAATCCCTCCATACACGTGTATGGAGAGAACCAAAGGTGTATGCCAGCTAGCACAGCTGGCATAAAAATATCTGCAAAAGCAGATGAACAGTGGTCGGCCCACCAAAAATGCAATTTGACCAAAATATATGGTCGGCCAGCCACAAAGAGTTCCGGCCGGGCAAACATTTGGCCGATGGAAACAAACCAGTGGCTGGTGGCCTCAAGCCATGGCTGGTGATGTGTGGGGATGGCCAACAAGCCATTCCCTGCCCCTCAAAGGCAAAACACAGGTGTTTGGTGCAAAACCAAACACAAAACAGTCAAGTCGAGAGATCCTGAGGCAAGACGCGTAGCCGAGACCTCCAGGAACTTAGGACAAACACAAATATGGATGATCATCGAGTGTTCAAACGGTGACGTCCAAGTCTTGAGGACGGTCAAAAATGGGGTGTCTATAGTTGCCCCTCTTTGACAGAACTTGAAAGTCATAACAATGACGGGAGTGATTGTCAAAGCCTAGAGACGACCCATTTTTGACAAGCCCGAAGACTTAGACAAAACATGCAGGACAAGCAATATATGCGCCCGAAGGCAGGGGCAAAATGCAACTGACAATGCAAGAAGCCGAACATAACTTATGATCATGCAAAGAAAGCTGTAACGAAGCACAACAATGCGACAGTTTTAAGCTAGCAAACGCAAATCCAACTACACTACAATGCAAAAAGGATGTAAGAGAATTATGCAATTCTCGATACGTCTCACGCGGAGGATACAATACCTGTGTGGTTTGTCCAGTTGCACCAGCTTCAAATGAATCGTACATACAATATCGTGCCTGAAAAAGAAAGACAACTTAACAGGTACAATATTGCTGGCAACATGCTTGACAATGCAAGTTAAGACTGCGCGACAACGCGAATGTATGATTTAAGGTCTCCTTAGACCAAGGGGTGCACAAATAGTGCGATGATGTGCAATTGAATCTAATGTAATGCAAATGATATGCAAAATTACAAAAAAAAATGTAAAAAACAATGCGAAATAAAACTATGTATAAACAATGCAAACGATATGCAATGCAATCGAATCATGATCCAATGATGAGCGGTTCAAAACCACACAAATGTCAAATAGGTTGGTTGAGTTGCAAAGTCCGTCTACCATAGAAAAGGTGCCGCAACCCTCAAACCAACATACCAGCGTGGAATAGACGCGTACACATGCAGAACTATGAGTGATGTAAACGAACACAAGAACAAGTAATTGGGTGGAATGACATAAGTGGGGAAATGACCCGCTAACGAAAGAACATGATCCTAATGCTGGATGCAAAAATTACACTACAATGTAATAAATACAGTGGATATGGCATGCAGCTAAACCAAATCTTGCCTAGGAAAGGCATGTACACAAACAAACCGCATCTAACACAGAAAAGGTGCCGCAACCCTCAAACCAAGCTCAACATGGAATAGGCGCGTACACATGCAGAACTATGTTTTAACGTGAAAAGTATGGGCACATACCAGACCAAGCTCAACATGGAGAGGCGCAAGCCATAATGGAGGTGATGCAATGAATGCATGCAAACTATAATGCAATCTATACAATATGCAATGGATGGAATGGGATACAATGGATAAGGTACGCGGGCCAAACCAAATCTTGCCTAGGAAAGGCATGTACACAAACGAACCGCGTCTAACACAGAAAAGGTGCCACAACCCTCAAACCAACATACCAGCGTGGAGTAGGCGCGTACACATGCAGAACTGTGTTTTAACGTGAAAAGTATGGGCACATACCAGACCAGGCTCAACATGGAAAGGCGCAAGCCATAATGGAGGTGATGCAATGAATTCATGCAAGCTCTAATGCAATATATACAATATGCAATGGATGGAATGGGATATAATGGATAAGGCACGTGGGCCAAACCAAATCTTGCCTAGGAAAGGCATGTACACAAACGAACCGCGTCTAACACAGAAAAGGTGCCACAACCCTCAAACCAAGCTCAACATGGAATAGGCGCGTACACATGCAGAACTGTGTTTTAACTTGAAAAGTATGGGCACATACCAGACCAAGCTCAACATGGAAAGGCGTAAGCCATAATATAGGTGATGCAATGAATGCATGCAAGCTATAATGCAATATATACAATATGCACTATTTACAATGATGCATGACATATGCACTATTTACAATGGAATACGTGACAGATGCACTATTTACAATGATGCATGACATATGCACTATTTACAATGGAATGCATGACATATGCACTATTTACAATGGAATGCACGATAATGCGTTTTTGTTATGCGAATGATGCATGTTATTTTTGTTGTTTTCTTTCTTTCTTTTCTCTTTTTTTTGAAGTGCAAATGCATGATGATGCATGATTTTGAAATGTGCGACAATGCGTGGCTTTCGAGATGCATGAGAATGCAAATGTTGAAATGCATGACAATGCAAGCTAAACTTAAATGTGCATGTTACAGCGCGTGGTTTTTGAAATGCATGACAATGCAAACTAAACTCAAAACGTGCGTTACAACGCACGTTCCTTGAAATGCATGACGATGCATGTGAAGTGTGCATGACAATGCGGCGTAAGAATGTGCATACTAACGCAAGTATGGCATGTGCATGACAATACGAGATGTGTGCATAACGGTGCAAGTGCGACGCCGTATAACTAACGCGCGTTTCACGACAAAACGTTGTAACGGATGCATGCAGGGCAACTTTTGAATCTCTCAGGAGACAAAAGGATACAAAAAGGATACACCACGCACGTACTCGAGTGCTTCGCACAGAAAACACGGTCCGAGGTCAAAACGGAGTCCGGTTGAGCTTTAGAAATGCACTGTCTTGCACTATCTTGAGAAATGGAGGCCCCAAACCACATATCTGACCCAAACAAGCTTGTAGGAGGCTCACCGACCATCATGAAAGGTCACCGGCTGTCCACCGGCCACAAAAACATTTCACCGGCCAAATATTTGGCCGACGGGCCAAATTTGCCTGAATCGGGGCAGTTTGGTCTTTTGGCCTTGGGTCTTATAAAATACGGCCTCAAGCCCTATTTCTTTCACTTTCCCTTGGTCGAAATTTCTTCCTTTCTCTCCCTAGGGTATTTTCCCCCCTTCATTCTCCCGTTTTCTTGTGTTTTTGCGCCCGTTTCGTCGTTTGATTCGCGAATACCTTCGCGTTTCGAACATTTTGAACCGAACATTTCTTCGTTTCGGTGTTTCTTTTGCGATTTCCAACTTTTAGGGTTTGTTTCCCTCGAGTTTCTCTTGGTTTCCGCACCTCTTCCATTTCCCGGCTTTTTCGGCCATTTTCTACCCTCCTAGGGTTGACTTTCTGTTGACTTTTCACATTTTCGCCCGGTTTTCCCTCTTCCGGCCATTTTCACACCCTCTCTGAGATGGCGGACGACCTTCCACAGGGCGGGACTCCTCCGGAGCACGAGATGGATCCCGAGGCCGAGCTCTTGCCTTTGAGCGTCCGCCCATTCGACCCGGCGACCTACCGGCCGGCGATTCACATACTGCCCCCCGACGGACTTCGCCAGTTCCGGAGTGTCGAGAGGATGGTGGCTCCAGGGCTTCTCCTGCGCGAGCCGGAGTCACACTTATCATACGGCGCTTCTGAGGTATATTCTTTCCCGTTTCATTTTCTGCAATGTAGAACACTTAACTGCCATAGTTGATTCTGTTCTTTAACTGCTTAAACCGGATACACTGATACACTGTATGCTGTAGTTGACTGTGAACACACCTGCACTTGATATCTGTTTGAATTGGAACATGCGCACACACACTGTATTTGCTCCGAACCACTCAAACACACTGACACATCACATGCTGTATTTCACTGCGAGCACACTAGCACCCGATGTTTGTTTGAATCTTGAAAAATGCACACACACGCTATACCTGTACTGAACCACCCAAACATACTGACACATCACATGCTGTATTTCACTGCGAGCACACCGGCACCCGATGTTCGTTTGAATCTTGAAAAACGCGCACACACGCTATACCTGTATCCATTTTGACTGTTCTTCAAACTGTATGTTGAGTATTTTTTCGCAACTGTTTGCTTTTAAATACAGGGAGATTCCAATGCCTTCTGGGGGTATGGGAATGTTGTCACCAGAGATTGGTACATGGAGTTACCGGATGCAGTCCGCCACATCGTGGACCAGGCCGGCTTCAGCGCCTTCTGCAGGGGACTCTCGCACCTCAATGCGAGCAGGCCTCTCCTTGCTGCTCCAATGGAGAGGTGGTGGGATACCACTGACTCCTTCCACTTCTCTGCCGCGGGAGACATGACGATGACTCCCTATGATTTCTCGATGCTCACCGGCATCGGGGTAGGGGGTGATCCGATCCCCTTCGACACCGACATGGATGAGTGGTAGGCCGCTCAGGTTTACTTACTCGGCGAGATGCCACCTCTTGCACGCCCCGGCTTCGTCAGATACTCATGGTTCGAGAGCCACTTCCGGACTCAGCCAGGCTTGGGCGAGGGAGCACTGATGGCTAAGGAGGAGGTGGAGCAGTACGCCCCCGGCTTCCTGATGTTTCTACTGGGGACTACTATCTTCACCGACCGGGCGAACATCGTGCCCCTCTGGTTGTTGAGCGCACTGGTGGACGTGACCAGGATCCTGCGCTTCGACTGGGGTGGCGCTGCCTTGGCCACTTTGTATGGATACATGAGCCCAGCCTCCCGTTGTAGCGAGCAGTTGCTCGGAGGTTACTGGTGGGCTTGAGAGGTACATGTTCTTCCTCTTTTACATTTCTGCTTTACATTTTCTGTACTCTGTACACTGCACACACTGCGGTCTGCTTCACGATGACTGTATACTGCACATACGACACACATATACTCTGTTTTACATTGACTGTACACTGCACACACTGTACACTCTGCGGTCTGCTTCACGCTGACTGTATACTACACAATACAAGCTTCTGCAATTTCTGCTTTATTCTGTATTCTGTTTTATCTGATAAGCATACTGATATTTACTCTGCAGTTGTGGGTCTACGCCTACTTTCCGAGACTCGTGCCAGTGCCTGATGTGGAGACTCCTCTTGGCGTGCCGTTCTCCCGCCGCTTCGATGTGAGATGTGTGCGGAGACCCCAGGAGATGTTGATCTTCTTCCGCTGCTACTTCGACACCATCACCCCCGCGGAGGTATGTTCAACTTTTAGAGTTTATTTAAGCTTCGCTTTACACTGTATTTTCAATAACAATAGATAACCAACTGCATGTCATTTATAAATCACCTAGCAGCCTTGGGTTCCATTGCCAGACGTGATTCGGGATCGATTTGCCGGTGCAGAGGAGGCTGCACGTTTCAGGATCTTGCTGGAGGGCCCGGTTTGTCGGGCTTGGTACCTGGGTGAGCGTTTCTTACGCCAGACCCTGGGTTTGCCATAGCAGATAGTTCCTGGTCCGCCTCCTACACACATGAGGGAGACATAGAGGTTCACTCCCGAGGAGATGGCCGACTACACGATCGACTGGGATGCGGAGGGCTTCATGGGCGAGGGCGACTACTCAGAGTACATCCAGACCTACATCATGCGGCCTTTGAGCAGCGGCCGTCGGGCTGAGAGAGAGAGAGGCCTGCGGCGCCGGTAGCTGGAGCAGGAGCAGGGACAGGGACATCGAGAACGGCTCGAGTCCGTGGCAAGAGTGAAGCTCGGAGGGGTCGGGGGGTTAATTGGAAAGCACTGCCCACGATGATGACATGCAGAGGGCGGGGCGGGGCGACTTACCAGATTCCTATTGCTCTCCCTCCGGCTGATCATAAGTTAGTCGGGTTCTACGGCTTACCTCTGGTATGTGCTACTGCATTTTGCATTCTGCACAGTCATTTCATTTCGATTTATTTGATATTCCGCAGAATACTGAGACCTCTAACACTTTTGCAGGCTTCCTCCGAGTACACTCGCCAGTCGCTGGAGTTGACTGCTTCGGTGATGGGGATGTTTCAGCAGAGCCTCGACCTCCTGGCTATTTACAGTATTCCGGTATGTTCTTCTGACCACGGTCCCCAACCATACATAAACTGTATCACATAATCAGATGCACCACACTGTCAACACAACACCCGATACGCGGCCCTCACGGTATCTGTCACACTGTAGGACACAGACTGTTCACAGCATCACTTAGGGCATTCATGCACTGCACTCAGTCACTACATTTTGCACCGATACACTGCTCACAGTATTCACACACTATACTCCTACACTGCATTCTGCACTAATACACTGCTCACAGTATTCACACACTGTATTCATATACTGCATTCTGTACCAATACTGATGCGTTTGCCATTTGTACTTTTCAGCCTCCCTTCCAGCTCCCTACTGTATGAGGCACTTCAATTGACCCTTCTGCTCCCACTCGAGACGGCAGAGTACACCCCCGTACCAAAGCGGGGCGCACTCACATTAGGAGTAGCTCACAGGTGCCAATCCCTGACGATGATGAGTCCGAGGCGGAGGAGGAGGCAGAGTCATCTGAGGAGGAGACCGGAGATGGCACTGATTCGGGCTCAGATGACGATGCTGATGACGATGCTCATGGACCTTCGTCCAGGAAGAGGACGAGGACGGACCCTTAGGCCTGAGGCTGCTCGATATCGATCCAGATTTTTGCTACTTTTCTTCTTTTTTGTTTTGTACTTTTTCTTTTTACTTTTCCTGTTTTTGTTGGTAGCTAGAGTGCCTTGTACTGCCACAGGCAGGTTTTGTTTTCTCCAAAACTTTGTACTTGAAAAAGATGATGAAATGAGACAAAGCTTTTTATTTGAAAAAGTGTTACCTTTTAGTACATTTTCATGCTTCGCATTGCATCACATCACATCACATCACAATGTAGATGGAATTGATCTCCTGTCTGAAAGTCAAACATTTGTATTGTAATAACCAAGTAACGAACCGGCCAACAGCAAAACAACTCAAACAAACCATTGCTCATTCTGAACACACAGCCCACAGCATAGTATTCTGTTTATTTGCACACGGCCCATACACACAGTTCATACAACGTACCGCTTGTTCTGAACACTGCTCACTTTGAACTCAAAGCCCATAACACAGTATTCTTAGTTCATTCTGTGCACGGTGAATCCTGAACAAACAGTCCAATTTGAAAAGACGGAATACAAAGATGGAAGCTGCTGGAGCTGAAACGTACTCAGATGCAATCCGGAATCCTCATGCTCACTGTTTCCAAGTGTCCCGAGTTGAACCCCTACGGTTTTATGAAAGAACTAGATCACGTTTTGCACAAACGTGGAAAATGGCACAGCACTCTGAGCACACAAAACGATTAATTTTTTGAAATTGAAAAAGGTTTTTTTTTTCTTCTTCCAAACTGGGGTATTGAGCCTACAACGGAACACACTGAAAAAGACTCAACAGCGAAAGCAGAAAGGTAGACTACCTAAACACAATGAGGCACGCTCGAAACAGACTCAAAACAAAAGTTGAGGTAAACAAAACAAAAGACACGACATACAGGCGTGTTTACAAAAAAAATGAGAAACCTTAAATCACGAGGAGCTAGTTCCTTCGGGCATTATTTCCCACCCTTTCTCATTTGTGATTCTCACATCACTCGGCCTTCCGGCTTGGTTTTTTTTTCTCAAAACCCTTCTGCTCACTTTTCTCTCATCGCACATCTCTCTATTCTTCAATCTCTCATTTTTCATCCCTCCCTAGATATGGTCGGTGGATAAACAAGAGGTAGTGGGTTCGGGCCCAACACTGTTAGCTCACGGCTATTTCCTCCCGGGGCGTCTAGTCGATGTTCTGGACGGAGTATCTTGATCCATTCCAATTTGTGCTTCGCACTTGGCTTGATACCTCGTTGCTTGGAGGTTGTTTAGAGCTTTCAGCCCTTTACTGACAGCTTCAGTTGTGCCCTCTTCTGGCAGGTAGAGTGCCCTTCTGGTAAGTATGTCAACGATCGGGGGAAAGACAGGGAGCCTGACTCAACTGTGCCCCTAGTTCATCATTTTGACCATTTTTTGTTTTGGTTTTCTCCTAAACCAGTTTTGACCAATATGAGAGTTGGATTAACATACTTGTTCGATTTTTGATTTGAAAATCATGCGAGTTAGGCTATGAGCACTGAAAATTTTCCCTTTTTGGGTCCAAGAAAATGGTCCAGTTTTGGAAAAAATGGAATAATTTTTGAGAAAATAGTCAAACTAAGTAAAAATTCTCGAAAACTATTTTTGCAAACGGTCAATGCTCAACAGAACTTACTCTTGAGATGCGCAACCTCGGATCGGAGGCAATGGAAAATTGTCCCTTGCTTGAAAGAGCTACACGACAACGGAAAGTTGCCCCTGGTTTGAATGGCGACTTATGGCAACGGAAAGTTGCCCCTTGTCTGGATGACGCCGTAGTATTTTGTAAACAGTCCTCATTAGTGATGATCATGACCGAACTCTCAGACACGGAGAAGACAAAGATGATTAGAACCAATATATGGACACAGTCACATTGAGAACGTTGGTGGCTGGACTTCAGGATGAAATCAAAACCATTACATGGACAGAGTCGCTATGAAAGCGTTGGGGCCTGGACTTCAGGATGAAGTTGCCTACGTATCCCAAACATGGGAATCAAGCCTTACGTAGTTCCGGTTAAGGTACACTCGGGTATTTTAAGCTTCACTTTTTTTTAGGCTCTAACTTTTGCCAAGATACCCGTTGCGGGTTTTTGACCTTGTGAGCTTCTGTCTTTCTTCTTTTCTTTTCAATTCTTTTCTTCCTTTTTTTTATTTTATTTTTTATTTTTCATCTTTTCTTTGTATTCTTCTTTTTTTTTCTTATTCTCTTCTCTTGCCCTAACTTTTGCCTGGGTCGTCTTTCCGGGTTTTCGACCTAGCGAGCCTCTCAAAGGAGAAAACTATAACAAGCCCATACCAAATGGTTTTAGGGTTTTGAAGCCATCCATATCCAAAAGAGTGGCTGTTATTGTCGATTTGCAAAAGGATCCATCTCCGACTCTTCAAGCACACCGGACATTTTACCCCTGGTTCAAGGAGTGCTTTTGTTCTAGCTTCACAAGCTTCTTCTGGCGAGATCTGATTTTCTTGATCTAACTTCGGTGCCTCTTGTTCGAGGGCTGCTTCAAATTTGGCCACACAGGCCTCTCTTAATGATTGATCGTTGAACGTTCTGAATGGATTCAAGGGTTGAAAACAAATGGATTGAATCTCGAGGTTGAGAGCGATCCTAGGCCGCACAATCTTAAGAGCGATTCCACACTGGTCTTCACAGGACTGTGCAAAACATTTTGTTTTTGAAAGTTTTTACGAAAGCGACAAATTGCTCGCGCTGAAGATAGTGTGGAACCAATCTGGATCAAGCCAGGGTCCTTCTCAGTACTCACGCTAACAAGCATGATTCCATTCATTAAAGGCTTAGCATGCATCACTTTCTCTCGTATTGATCAAAGTTTTGTAAAACCCGAGGAATTCCTTCCTCTTTGTTTTCATCACTACAGTGTTCAAAAACAGTTTTGAAAATCTTAGGTCAATACAATGGGTTTAGAGCACAGAAGAGTAAGTGAGATGCTCCGCCATTTCATTCAAGTCCTCTGGCACAACTAGTTCAAGGTAGCAATAAGCACAAAAACAAGATAGCCCCAGCTGTTTCATTCAGATTTCCTGTTTACAACTGGCTCCACAGCAGAGACAGACTCAAAAGAAGACAACAACGGTGTTCGAGGCAACAACCCCGGAATCACCTTCTATACAAGGGGACTGACTCGCTATAACAAGACAGACCCTTAAGCAAAAAAGACTGACTCAAGACGATGAGACAGACTCAAAACAAAACAAAAGACTAACTCGACACCCAAGCCAAAAGTTACAAAACTAGCATTCGCAGATGCTCAAAAATGCGTGCCAGACGCCACATCCAAAATACACCGAGGGTCGCCCGCAGGTGGTTCACTCCCCGATCACATACTCACAGTATCCTCAAAATCCAACAAGCCAGCAGTGACAGACTTCACTGAGGTGGGTGGGAGGATAACCTCATTGTCGATCAGATCTTGCACTTCATGGTGAAGGCGAAAACAGTTATCGGTAGCGTGACCGGTTTGTTGGTGGTACGCACAGTACAAAGCGGCATCATGTGTGGGAGGGAGATTCTTCGGGAGAGGCCTAGGCTCGAGGGGTTTAAGGTGCCCCCTTTCGGCAAGGATCTGGAGTGCCCTAGACAAAGGCATGTAGAGAGCGTGGAAGACTCTGCGCCCTCGGGGCAGATACTTTGAAGTCTGAGAATTTTTGCTAGACGCACTAGTGAAAGGGTCGGCAGGCATTGCCTTGGCTTTCTGATCTTTCCCAGGTGCAGAGTTGGGAGTGGAAGGGACTGTTCTGACATGACGAGGCCCATCCCGGTTTTCTGCCTGACTTGAACTGCCTTTAGTTGGAGTGGGGAAAACATCATCCACAGTCTTGGCTGCGACTGCAAATACCTGTTGCTTACTCATCCCCCTGACTTTCAAAGCCTCGACTACCCACAGCAGTTGTTCAATGGGATCGGCATCTGCCTTCATTTTGTTCTTACCTCTGGCCTCAGCCTGATCGAGGGCTTGGGTTGATGTTGACACATCATTACTATAACTCGAGACAACCTCAGGTTGGCTGAGCTTGATCACAATCCGTCCCAATAGGGGAGGTTCCTGCGATATAAAATTCGCGGCATATGGTGCAGCTGATGGCGAAGCCGATATTCCGTAAGCGAGATCTGCCACAGACCTCTGGAGGTCACCAATCATCCCCATCAATTCGAACGTAGTGGGCTCACGAGCCTGATATAACTGGGGTTCCCAGATCGGGCGCGCGGCAGACGACTTGGGTGGATGCGGCACATCAACATTGGTCTCACTTTGCAGGGGGATTCCTTGATCTAACGTGGCTTTCATAACCACGATTTCCTCTGAATTCTGTGTCATGATAAGTCCGCTGATCTTTGAACAGTGACTAACGGATCAGATATCTGCCTTGCCTCAGCGAGGGAAAACACTGGCTATTCTGTACTTGATTCTCTGAACTAAAAGAGAAGACATGCAGCATTTCAGCCCAAACGGAACAAACACAAGCATAGCTGAACAGCGGTACTCTAATACTGATCACTGTTCCCAAAAATCACTGCCCCAAAACACTGAATCAGATACCCGCAGATATAACTGTTTCTCAAAAACACTGATATTGATGCCCGTAGGCTTGATGCTCAAATTCCCAGACTGATATGTACGTTCCTGTAGAGATACACGCTAAAAGCGCATAGCAAGTAAAAGAGAGCCAAAACACCCCTATGTTTGAGGTATGGTTTCCTTGTCCTATTTTGTCAGGAGCTAGGGTTTCACTACACACGCAGCGGTTTCAAACAACCTATCATCGGGTAAGCAACCTGTCCTAGTTTGGCATGGTCACTATGGATTCCGAATATGCACTAGGTCGAATGGTCAAAAAGGGTGCCCCGGTAGAACCGTGGTTTGTGTTCCCATACTGGCAGAGCTCGCAACCGGTCAGCCTTATGGCATGCTTTGACAAAGTCAAGCCTCCGGCAAACCGCTCAGGAATAGCAGATGGCCAACACGGTGTCTTAGGCGCATCAATGCACATGCAATGCAAAGAAACACATAAGTGCAGTCAAAACAGGATATCACGAGTTCGAGTCAAACTCTCTAAACTCCCCAGCAGAGTCGCCAGAAACTGTGGACCCGCCCTCAGGCTTTATGCCACCACAGTTCGGACTCCCTTTTGTGTCACGGTTCTTAGTCTGAACCAAAGAGTCCAAATTCGGCAAATCATTTTGAGAAAACAGATTTTTAGAAAAGAAGTGCCAAACATGGACTGCTTTGCCAGATACAGAGTCGCTACCTAAATATTTTTTAATGGGGGAATTTAGGAAACCCTGACTCGTTTGCCTAAGGCTACGTGTCCGTCATTACCAAAGTTTCCTCGGCTCGGGAACTTGGGTACGATTGGGGAAGGTCAGCTATGAGCACGCCCTCTTGCCCGATCCGAAGATCGGCCTCTACTAACCATGATATCCAATTTTGAAAACGTTATGTGTTTTTATTCTGGTTAATTAGCTAGGATTACTATCTGAAGCGCACAGCAAAACAAGTATAGACTAGATCACCTAATTTGGAACAAAGCATCGCATATCCGTTTGTTTGGAAAATGTTTTGAAATTTGCTACTCGCGAGTAGGATAAAACACGGATTTTGATGAGTTGTTCCAACTCAAGCAATCCAACCTTCACCCATAGGCATTCAGGTAGTTCATATCACATATGCATCTAGCTACATGGTAAGCATGCTGTCATGTTAACTTCCACACTTATGCGAGATGCTAAAGCATAAATACTTACATCGTACTCCAAGCCAAAACAAAAACCATGTTAGCAATCATGCAAGATCCAAGTCCATGTTAAGTGGCTAATGCAACGCATACAGAATGTCACTAGAATAGGCTCGGCTAATCCTAGGATGGCACGTGGAATGCAACAAGTAGCACGTATTCAAGTTAGATTTGGAATACTATGCTGTTAGCATGATGCGCCGAGCCCGGTGCATGCAATACTGATGAATGATGCATGCATGCATAGCATAAGGATGCTAAATTAGACATGTCCTAATACTAACCATCAAAAGCAGGTAAGTAAAAGGGAGAAAGAAGTGGGGGTTGGAAGTCATGCACACACGCACCCACACTTATTACAAATTTGCCCTCGCTCGGAGGGACCGAAAGAATAATACAATTAATTAACCCACAAGCTAATTAATTATTACAGACAAATTAAACTAGTTAAGCCAATTAACTAATCTAATAAGACAGTAAACAGCCTCGGGAAGAGGGCCCAATGCAATGCGTGCGCGGCTCCGCTCAGAAGTCCACTGCCATACACAAGTTGCCTCTGTTTTCCCTGCTCTGCTCCTCTGATCATTGCACAAATCACAGGATGCACTATATGAACCCTGTGGGATGCCACCGGCCAAAGTAGATGATCACTGGCCATCAATTGTTGGTCGGTCGGCACTAAAGATGGCCGGCCGGCCAAATATTCCTGCAGAATCCTGTTTTGACAGCAGCAGAGGGCAAAACAAGGCATAACAATGTGTTTCAAGCAATGTTTGCACCAACCACACTCCTTATCTGTAACGCCCTCAAATAATAACATTAGACCCATCAATATAGACATGCATTGATATATAAAAGTTCCACATCCTTCTATTCAACAGAGTTTCATTAAAAAAAAGGGTATTACATGTTAACAGCAAAAGCAAATGCCCTAAGGGCTTACAGCTTTCCAAGTTAACACTTGGTTACAAAAAGGGAGTGCTAACTCATTTACACATTGAGCCCTTGGCTTGAATATACATGTAATACATCAAAAGAAACTAAATAACAAAAAGTCTGCCCGCCTCTAGCCTCCCAAGCTATGTCCTTGGAGGTGACATGCTACCTGTACCTGAAAATGATATTTCCATATAGGGTGAGCCACAGCCCAGTAGAGACACACTAAACCAACCATGAACAATGACTAAAAATTCAGCAATTGATAGATGGCCAACACTGATACATCCACATAAATCACATTTCAATCATACGACTCATAAGTCCAAGTTACTGTTCATTTTCCCCTCTTTAATAGATAAGCATATGGGCTCTATCAACATCACAACAGACAAGTATAAAAACTATATCCCACATCCACAGATAAGCATATAAGCTATATCCACACCTCACTAGACAAGCATAATAGCTGTATCTACACTTCTCAAAGATAAGCATATGAGCTCTATCTTCACTTCTCTAGACAAGCATATGAGCTGTATCTACGGAGTTCATCCCCTATCTTCTCCCAACACTATCCGGTTTAGAGGTACATCCCCTATCTTCCCCTAAACCGCGGAGTACATCCCCCATCTCCTCCTCTACACACAATGCATATAAACACAAGGGTTCTATATACAATCAATCAATACATAAAGTTAATGCATTCTATCAACTGTCAAGTGCCATGACACATTCCATAGATTAGTTTTCGTTTGCCTAATCATCATGCATTGTCTACAACAATCAAGACTATCCTCCACCGATAGCCCAAAGCAGTTATTTCTAAACAGGAAATAAATGCACAATTGGATAATATATCAACATTTCACTTTGGTGAGCGATAAATAATTCAACTACACCCTTTAACCCCATACATTCCAAATTTCAACATTTCCAATTCAATTCCTCAATTCCTTTAATTAATTATATGCATTAATTAATTAAAACAATTAGGGCAAATTCCCATAATTAACAAAACAACCCTAAGGTTTCATTTTCATCTATGTTCCAACCTTTTATGCCATTTCTCTATGCCAAACATGCATCTAGGTTTATTATAAACTAAACCCCAACCTTTGCAAAATTACACAGAAGCCCCAAACCTTCACAAACTTACCAAACCAACCCCAACATCTCAAAATACTAAAATTTAAAGACAAAACCCATAGAGAGGAGTAGGGTATCCCTACCTCAAAGTTTGAGCTCCAACGGAGATGAAGACCAAAATCAAAATGCTCCAAATCCCGAAATTTTCAGATTAAAAGGTAGCCCTCGACGATCAACAACTTTTTTGTAAAGGCCAAAGGTGAGCAAACCACTCCTACTAGATCAATACCTAGAGAGAAGGTAGAGTTCTAGAGTGAGAAGCTCAACAATGGTGTTTTTGGAAAAGTAGGAGAGAGAAGAGAAAGTGAAAAAGTGATTTAAAATGCCCAGCCACTCTCAGTTATACGACAGGTCCGCTCGAGCGTAGAACACACCGCTCGAGCGTAAAGGCACAGAAAACATGGTCCGCTCGAGCGTAATAAGTCCCGCTCGAGCGCTAAGACACAAAAATAAAGTTCGCCCGCTCAAGCGTGAATCTCCCCCTCCCAGAACTTTTACCAGAAATGTACTGTCCGCTCGAGCGCTAACAATCCCGCTCGAGCGCTACCCGCTCGAGCGCAGAAATCACACCTGCAGAAGTTTTACAGGGGCACGAGATACTGGAAGTATGCAATCTCCGCTCGAGCGCTAAAAGGCCCGCTCGAGCGAAAAGACCAAAATCCCAAAAAGAAGAATTTAAACCAAGACTCAATCCACCCACTCGAGACAAGTCCAACACATCCTAAAATTCAAACAAAAGACATTAAAGGATGACAACAAGGTAGACACAACTACCAACTCCACGGAACCGAGTCCGGAATATAACTGTACAGTAAAGAGAATACCGGGATCGCTATATTATCATATTCATGACTCAAAGGGGCATGGTACTCGATTTTCGGACCACCAATCGCGCATTCCAATGCATGATGGCCCAAGAACCAAGTATGCATTTTCAATGTGGGATGAAATGCACACAAACAAACAATGAGCTCAGCCTCTATCGTACTCAATTCAAGAGGCAAAGCATGCATGCCAAATGCAACCTAAGTATGCAAGGATGCAACTAACAAGCATGCAAAGTGTAATGTCAACATGCACACATACAAGGCATATAACATGTTAGACAACTTAGCAAGAAATGCATGCCAAATGCAACAACATGTCATGAACCAAGTATCTAAGCATACAATCATGCATGCAAACATGGTCCATCACTTAGGTATAAAGAAGCAACTTCTAAGCACACTTAAAAGAGGCTAAACATGGGCATATGGCAAGCAATATAAGCTCTGAAAATCATGAAATAGAGGTGCCAAACCAACTAATCAAAACAAGCAAAGCATGCATAAAAGCTTGGAATTAGCCCAACGACTTAAACCATGATCATGTGACACATAAAACAAATGATCAAAGTGAATCAAAACAGTCCTAAATCATGCAAAAGCAAGCCCCAAAAACCACTTAGATGGCATCTAAATAATCTACACATGGAGGCATGCACAAATGCTTAAACATGGAGCATACAACACAACCTCTTGAGGCATCAAAGGAGCATTAAATGCAAACATGTTAAGTGGACTGAAATGACATGATGAGTGGTGCTAAACCACTGAAAATGATGCAAGTAATGCATGCTCATGGTGCATACACTTGAGGCTTACAAGCCAAGAATGCAAAGAGGCTAAACAAAGCATGGAAAGCATGGCTAAGACAACCTACATCAGACCTTAAGCATGGAAAAACAAGCCTAAAAGTTTCACAAAGCCTGGCCAAAACAAGCAAGCATGGTAATCTACATTCTAAGTACATGTTAAGGCAAATGATGGCATTACAAGACATGTATGCTAAACAAGCATGGTGTGTCTAAACCAAGTAAAACCAGAGCTATATTATGACATAATAAGCACAAAAAATAGCTAAAGCATGGCCATCATACACTTAGACAAGATGCTCACACATGAGGCTTAAATGGCCCTTTTCAAGGACAACAAGGAAAGGGGGTGACCCTCTCCTTCTTAGGACCTCAAACCACCATCTTCACAACTGAAATCCCTCAAGATTTCAGTGGTGAGGAGGCCCAAACAAGGTGGTCCCGGAGCTCACCAAAAATGCACAAAAATGAGGCCAAACAAGGCCTAAGAGGGGTCAAACAACCCCAAAGCTAAAAAGACCCTTAAGAAACTATTTAAAGCAAGCAAAATCAGAACTTTTATATGTTATATGCTAAGCTCAAAAACAGTTGCAAGATAAGCTAAAAAGCTATGCAAAAATGGGGTAAAAAGGGGAAGTTTCTTACCCTTGAAGACCCTCTTCACAAACAATGCTCCAGCTGGCTCTTTGAGTTCAAAACCACCCAAGAACACCAAGAACAACCCTCTGGCCCGTCAGCAACCAAGAGAAGGTGTAATACTATGTGTTTGTGTGCAATAGTAAGGCTAAACACACACAAGGCAAGGAGAGAGGGAGATATAGAGATAGAATACACACACTATGTAGACCCTAATCTTAGTGCTCTCTCTGAAAATTTTGTAACCTTAGAGGAGGGGGAAGAAGCCTCCTCTTTATAGAGGATCCCTTTTGCAAAGCTTCCAAAGTAAGCTAGTCAAGAGGGAAATCCCTCCATATACATGTATGAAGGGAAGCAAAGGTGTATGCCAGCTAGCATAGCTGGCATAAAAATATCTGCAAAAGCAGATGAACAGTGGTCGGCCAACCAAAAATGAAATTTGACCAAAATAAATGGTCGGCCGGCCACAAAGAGTGCCGGCCGACCAAACATTTGGCCGGTGGAAACAAACCAGTGGCCGGTGGCCTCAAGCCATGGCTGGTGATGTGTGGGGATGGCCAACAAGCCATTCCCTGCCCCTCAAAGGCAAAACACAGGTGTTTGGTGCAAAATCAAACACAAAACAGTCAAGTCGAGAGATCCTAAGGCAAGGCGCGTAGCCGAGACCTCCGGGAACTTAGGGCAGACACAAATACGGATGATCATCGAGTGTTCAAATCGTGACGCCCAAGTCTTGAGGACGGTCAAAAATGGGGTGTCTACAGTTGCCCCTCTTTGACAGAACTTGAAAGTCATAACAATGACGGGAGTGATTGTTAAAGCCTAGAGACGACCCATTTTTGACAAGGCCGAAGACTTAGACAAAACATGCAGGACAAGCAATATATGCGCCCGGAGGCAGGGGCAAAATGCAACTGACAATGCAAGAAGTCGAACATAACTTATGATCATGCAAAGAAAGCTGTAACGAAGCACAACAATGCGACCGTTTTAAGCTAGCAAACGCAAATCCAACTACACTACAACGTAGAAAGGATGTAAGAGAATTATGCAATTCTCGATACGTCTCACGCAGAGGATACAATACCTGTGTGGTTCGTCCAGTTGCACCAGCTTCAAATGAACCATACATACAATATCGTGCCTGAAAAAGAAAGACAACTTAGCAGGTACAATATTGCTGGCAACATGCATGACAATGCAAGTTAAGACTGCGCGACAACGCGAATGTAGGATTTAAGGTCTCCTTAGACCAAGGGGTGCACAAACAGTGCGATGATGTGCAATTGAATCTAATGTAATGCAAATGATATGCAAAATTACAAAAAAAAAAAGTAAAAAACAATGCGAAATAAGACTATGTATAAACAATGAAAACGATATGCAATGCAATCGAATCATGATCCAATGATGAGCGGTTCAAAACCACACAAATGTCAAATAGGTTCATGGAGGTGCAAAGCCCGTCTACCATAGAAAAGGTGCCGCACCCCTCAAACCAACATACCAGCGTGGAATAGGGGCGTACACACGCAGAACTATGAGTGATGTAAACGAACACAAGAACAAGTAATTGGGTCGAATGACATAAGTGGGGAAATGACCCGCTAACGAAAGAACATGATCCTAATGCTGGATGCAAAAATTACACTACAATGTAATATATACAGTGGATATGGCATGCAGCTAAACCAAATCTTGCTTAGGAAAGGCATGTACACAAACGAACCGCGTCTAACACAGAAAATGTGCCGCAACCCTCAAACCAAGCTCAACATGGAATAGGCACGCACACATGTAGAACTGTGTTTTAACGTGAAAAGTATGGGCACATACCAGACCAAGCTCAACATGGAGAGGCACAAGCCATAATGGAGGTGATGCAATGAATGCATGCAAACTATAATGCAGTATATACAATATGCAATGGATGGAATGGGATACAATGGATAAGGTACGCGGGCCAAACCAAATCTTGCCTAGGAAAGGCATGTACACAAACGAACCGCGTCTAACACAGGAAAGGTGCCGCAACGCTCAAACCAACATACCAGCGTGGAATAGGCGCGTATACATGCAGAACTGTGTTTTAACGTGAAAAGTATGGGCACATACCAGACCAGGCTCAACATGGAAAGGCGCAAGCCATAATGGAGGTGATGCAATGAATTTATGCAAGCTATAATGCAATATATACAATATGCAATGGATGGAATGGGATATAATGGATAAGGCACGTGGGCCAAACCAAATCTTGCCTAGGAAAGGCATGTACACAAACGAACCGCGTCTAACACAGAAAAGGTGCCACAACCCTCAAACCAAGCTTAACATGGAATAGGCGCGTACACATGCAGAACTGTGTTTTAACGTGAAAAGTATGGGCACATACCAGACCAAGCTCAACATGGAAAGGCGTCAGCCATAATGGAGGTGATGCAATGAATGCATGCAAGCTATAATGCAATATATACAATATGCACTATTTACAATGATACATGACATATGCACTATTTACAATGAAATGCATGACATATGCACTATTTACAATGATGCATGACATATGCACTATTTACAATGGAATGCATGACATATGCACTATTTACAATGATGCATGACATATGCACTATTTACAATGGAATGCATGACATATGCACTATTTACAATGGAATGCACGATAATGCGTTTTTGTTATGCTTATGATGCATGTTGTTTTTGTTGTTTTCTTTCTTTCTTTTCTCTTTTTTTTGAAGTGCAAATGCATGATGATGCATGATTTTGAAATGTGCGACAATGCGTGGCTTTCGAGATGCATGAGAATGCAAATGTTGAAATGCATGACAATGCGAGCTAAACTCAAATGTGCGTGTTACAGCGCGTGGTTTTTGAAATGCATGACAATGCATGTATTGAAATGCATGACAATGCAAACTAAACTCAAAACGTGCGTTACAACGCACGTTCCTTGAAATGCATGACGATGCATGTGAAGTGTGCATGACAATGCGGCGTAAGAATGTGCATACTAACGCAAGTATGGCATGCGCATGACAATACGAGATGTGTGCATAACGGTGCAAGTGCGACGCCGTATAACTAACGCGCGTTTCACGACAAAACGTTGTAACGGATGCATGCAGGGCAACTTTTGAATCTCTCAGGAGACAAAAGGATACACCACGCACGTACTCAAGTGCTTCGCACAGAAAACACGGTCCGAGGTCAAAACGGAGTCCGGTTGAGCTTTAGAAATGCACTGTCTTGCACTATCTTGAGAAATGGAGGCCCCAAACCACATATCTGACCCAAACAAGCTTGTAGGAGGCTCACCGGCCATCATGAAAGGTCACCGGCTGTCCACCGGCCACAAAAACATTTCACCGGCCAAATATTTGGCCGACGGGCCAAATTTGCCTGAATCGGGGCAGTTTGGTCTTTTGGCCTTGGGTCTTATAAAATAGGGCCTCAAGCCCTATTTCTTTCACTTTCCCTTGGCCGAAATTTCTTCCTTTCTCTCCCTAGGGTATTTTCCCCCCTTCATTCTCCCGTTTTCTTGTGTTTTCGCGCCGTTTCGTCGTTTGATTCGCGAATACCTTCGCGTTTCGAACGTTTTGAACCGAACATTTCTCTGTTTCGGTGTTTCTTTTGCGATTTTCACATTTTAGGATTTGTTTCCCTCGAGTTTCTCTTGGTTTCCGCACCTCTTCCATTTCCCGGCTTTTTTGGCCATTTTCCACCCTCCTAGGGTTGACTTTCTGTTGACTTTTTAGATTTTCGCCCGGTTTTCCCTCTTTCGGCCATTTTCACACCCTCTCTGAGATGGCGGACGACCTTCCACAGGGCGGGACTCCTCCGGAGCACGAGATGGATCCCGAGGCCGAGCTCTTGCCTTTGAGCGTCCGCCCATTCGACCCGGCGACCTATCTGCCGGCGATTCACATACTGCCCCCCGACGGACTTCGCCAGTTCCGGAGTGTTGAGAGGATGGTGGCTCCAGAGCTTCTCCTGCGCGAGCCGGAGTCACACTTATCATACGGCGCTTCTGAGGTATATTCTTTCCCGTTTCATTTTCTGCAATGTAGAACACTTAACTGCCATAGTTGATTCTGTTCTTTAACTGCTTAAACCGGATACACTGATACACTGTATGCTGTAGTTGACTGTGAACACACCTGCACTTGATATCTGTTTGAATTGGAACATGCGCACACACACTGTATTTGCTCCGAACCACTCAAACACACTGACACATCACATGCTGTATTTCACTGCGAGCACACTAGCACCCGATGTTTGTTTGAATCTTGAAAAATGCACACACACGCTATACCTGTACTGAACCACCCACTGCGAGCACACCGGCACCCGATGTTCGTTTGAATCTTGAAAAACGCGCACACACGCTATACCTGTATCCATTTTGACTGTTCTTCAAACTGTATGTTGAGTATTTTTTCGCAACTGTTTGCTTTTAAATACAGGGAGATTCCAATGCCTTCTGGGGGTATGGGAATGTTGTCGCCAGAGATTGGTACATGGAGTTACCGGATGCAGTCCGCCACATCGTGGACCAGGCCGGCTTCGGCGCCTTCTGCGGGGGACTCTCGCACCTCAATGAGAGCAGGCCTCTCCTTGCTACTCTAGTGGAGAGGTGGTGGGATACCACTGACTCCTTCCACTTCTCTGCCGCGGGAGACATGACGATGACTCCCTATGATTTCTCGATGCTCACCGGCATCGGGGTAGGGGGTGATCCGATCCCCTTCGACACCTACATGGATGAGTGGCAGGCCGCTCAGGTTTACTTACTCGGCGAGATGCCGCCTCTTGTACGCCCCGCTTCGTCAGATACTCATGGTTCGAGGGCGACTTCCGGACTCAGCCAGGCTTCGGCGAGGGGGCACCGATGGCTCAGGAGGAGGTGGAGCAGTACGCCCACGGCTTCTTGATGTTTCTACTGGGGACTACTATCTTCGCCGACCGGGCGAACACCGTGCCCCTCTGGTTGTTGAGCGCACTGGTGGACGTGACCAGGATCCTGCGCTTCGACTGGGGTGGCGCTGCCTTGGCCACTTTGTATGGATACATGAGCCCAGCCTCCCGTTGCAGCGAGCAGTTGCTCGGAGGTTACTGGCGGGCTTGGGAGGTACATCTTCTTCCTCTTTTACATTTCTGTTTTACATTTTCTGTACTCTGTACATTGCACACACTGCGGTCTGCTTCACGCTGACTGTATACTGCACATACGACACACATATACTCTGTTTTACATTGACTGTACACTGCACACACTGTACACTCTGCTGTCTGCTTCACGCTGACTGTATACTGCACAATACACGGTTCTGCAATTTCTGCTTTATTCTATATTCTGCTTTATCTGATAAGCATACTGATATTTACTCTGCAGTTGTGGGTCTACGCCTACTTTCCGAGACTCGCGCCAGTGCCTGATGTGGAGACTCCTCTCGGCGTGCCGTTCTCCCGCCGCTTCGATGTGAGATGTGTCTGGAGACCCCAGGAGACGTTCATCTTCTTCCGCTGCTACTTCGACACCATCACCCCCGCGGAGGTATGTTCAACTTTTAGAGTTTATTTAAGCTTCGCTTTACACAGTATTTTCAACAACAATAGATAACAAACTGCATGTCATTTACAGATCACCTAGCAGCCTTGGGTTCCATTGCCAGACGTGATTCGGGATTGATTTGCCGGTGCAGAGGAGGCTGCACGTTTCAAGATCTTGCTGGAGGGCCCGGTTTGTCGGGCTTGGTACCTGGGTGAGCGTTTCTTACGCCAGACCCTGGGTTTGCCATAGCAAATAGTTCCTGGTCCGCCTCCTACACACATGAGGGAGACAGAGAGGTTCACTTCCGAGGAGATGGCCGACTACACAATCGACTGGGATGCAGAGGGCTTCAGGGGCGAGGGCGACTACGCAGAGTACGTCCGGACCTACATCATGCGGCCTTTGAGCAGCGGCCGTCGGGCTGAGAGAGAGAGGCCTGCGGTGCCGGTAGCTGGAGCAGGACCTGGAGCAGGGACAGGGACATCGAGGACAGCTCGAGTCCGTGGCAGGAGTGAAGCTCGGAGGGGTCAGGGGGTTAATTGGCCAACACTACCCACGACGATGACATGTAGAGGGCGGGGCGGGGCGACTTACCAGATTCCTATTGCTCCCCCTCCGGCTGATCATGAGTTAGTCGGGTTCTACGGCTTACCTCTGGTATGTGCTACTGCATTTTGCATTCTGCACAATCATTTCATTTCGATTTATTTGATATTCCGCAGAATACTGAGACTTCTAACACTTTTGCAGGCTTCCTCCGAGTACACTCGCCAGTCGCTGGAGTTGACTGCTTCGGTGATGGGGATGCTTCAGCAGAGCCTCGACCTCTTGGCTATTTACAGTATTCCGGCATGTTCTTCTGACCACGGTCCCCAACCATACATAAACTGTTTCACATAATCAGATGCACCGCACTGTCAACACAACACCTGATACGCGGCCCTCATGGCATCTGTTACACTGTAGCACACAGACTGTTCACAGCATCACTCAGGGCATTCATGCACTGCACTCAGTCACTACATTTTGCACCGATACACTGCTCACAGTATTCACACACTATACTCCTACACTGCATTCTGCACTGATACACTACTCACAGTATTCACACACTATATTCATATACTGCATTCTGCACCGATACTGATGCGTTTGCCATTTGTACTTTTCAGCCTCCCTTCCAGCTCCCTATTGTAAGAGGCACTTCAATTGGCTCTTCCGCTCCCACTTGAGACGGCAGAGTACACCCCCGTACCAAAGCGGGGCGCACTCACATTGGGAGTAGCTCACAGGTGCCAGTTCTTGACGACGATGAGTCCAAGGCGGAGGAGGAGGCAGAGTCATCTGAGGAGGAGACCGGAGATGGCACTGATTCGGGCTCAAATGACGATGCTGATGACGATGCTCCTGGACCTTCGTCCAGAAAGGGGACGAGACGGACCCTTAGGCCTGAGGCTGTTCGACATCGATCTAGATTTTTGCTACTTTTCTTCTTTTTTGTTTTGTACTTTTTCTTTTTACTTTTCTTGTTTTTGCTGGTAGCTAGAGTACTCCAAAACTTTGTACTTGAAAAAGATAATGAAATGAGACAAAGCTTTTTATTTGAAAAAGTGTTACCTTTTAGTACATTTTCATGCTTCGCATTGCATCACATCACATCACATCACATCACATCACATCACGTCACAATGTAGATGGAATTGATCTCCTGTCTGAAAGTCAAACATTTGTATTGCAATAACCAAGTAACAAACCGGCCAACAGCAAAACAACTCAAACAAACCACTGCTCATTCTGAACACACAGCCCACAGCATAGTATTCTGTTTATTTGCACATGGCCCATACACACAGTTCATACAACGTACCGCTTGTTCTGAACACTGCTCACTTTGAACTCAAAGCCCATAACACAGTATTCTTAGTTCATTCTGTGCACGGCGAATCCTGAACAAACAGTCCTATTTGAAAAGACGGAATACAAAGGTGGAAGCTGCTGGAGCTGAAACGCACTCAGATGCAATCCGGAATCCTCATGCTCACTGTTTCCAAGTGTCCCGGGTTGAACCCCTGCGGTTTTATGAAAGAACTAGATCACGTTTTGCACAAACGTGGAAAATGGCACAGCACTCTGAGCACACAAAACGATTAATTTTTTGAAATTAAAAAAGTTTTTTTTTTTTTTCTTCCAAACCGGGGTATTGAGCCTACAACCGAACACAGTGAAAAAGACTCAACAGCGAAAGCAAAAAGGTAGACTACCTAAACACAACGAGGCACGCTCGAAACAGACTCAAAACAAAAGTTGTGGTAAACAAAACAAAAGACACGACATACAGGCGTGTTTACAAAAAAAATGAGAAACATTAAATCACGAGGAGCTAATTCCTTCGGGGCATTATTTCCCACCCTTTCTCATTTGTGATTCTCACATCACTCGGCCTTCAGGCTTGGTTTTTTTTTCTCAAAACCCTTCTGCTCACTTTTCTCTCATCACACATCTCTTTATTCTTCAATCTCTCATTTTTCATCCCTCCCTAGATATGGTCGGTGGATAAACAAGAGGCAGTGGGTTCGAGCCCAACACTGTTAGCTCACGGCTATTTCCTCCCAGGGCGTCTAGTCGATGTTCTGGACGAAGTATCTTGATCCATTCCAATTTGTGCTTCGCACTTGGCTTGATACCTCGTTGCTTGGAGGTTGTTTAGAGCTTTCAGCCCTTTACTGACAGCTTCAATTGTGCCCTCTTCTGGCAGGTAGAGTGCCCTTCTGGTAAGTATGTCGACGATCGGGGGAAAGACAGGGAGCCTGACTCAACTGTGCCCCTAGTTCATCATTTTGACCATTTTTTGTTTTGGTTTTCTCCTAAACCAGTTTTGACCAATATGAGAGTTGGATTAACATACTTGTTCGATTTTTGATTTGAAAATCATGCGAGTTAGGCTATGAGCACTGAAAATTTTCCCTTTTTGGGTCCAAGAAAATGGTCCAGTTTTGGAAAATATGAAATAATTTTCGAGAAAATAGTCAAACTCAGTAAAAATTCTCAAAAGCTATTTTTGCAAACGGTCAATGCTCAACGGAACTTACTCTCGAGATGCGCAACCTCGGATCGGAGGCAATGGAAAATTGTCCCTTGCTTGAAAGAGCTACACGACAAAGGAAAGTTGCCCCTAGTTTGAATGGCGACTTATGGCAACGGAAAGTTGCCCCTTGTCTGGACGACGTCGTAGTATTTTGTAAACAGCCCTCATTAGTGATGATCATGACCGAACTCTCGGACACAGAGAAGACGAAGATGATCAGAACCAATATATGGACACAGTCACGTTGAGAACGTTGGTGGCTGGACTTCAGGATGAAATCAAAACCATTACATGGACAGAGTCGCTATGAAAGCGTTGGGGGCTGGACTTCAGGATGAAGTTGCCTACGTATCCCAAACATGGGAATCAAGCCTTACGTAGTTCTGGTTAAGGTACACTCGGGTATTTTAACCTTCACTTTCTTTTTAGGCTCTAACTTTTGCCAAGGTACCAGTTGCGGGTTTTTGACCTTGCGAGCTTCTGTCTTTCTTCTTTTCTTTTCAATTATTTTCTTCCTTTTTTTTATTTTATTTTTTATTTTTCATCTTTTCTTTGTATTCTTCTTTTTTTTCTTATTCTCTTCTCTTGCCCTAACTTTTGCCTGGGTCGTCTTTCCGGGTTTTCGACCTAGCGAGCCTCTCAAAGGAGAAAAGTGTAACAAGCCCATGCCAAATGGTTTTAGGGTTTTGAAGCCATCCATATCCAAAAGAGTGGCTGTTATTGTCAATTTGCAAAAGGATCCATCTCCGGCTCTTCGAGCACACTGGACATTTTACCCCTGGTTGAAGTGGTGCTTTTGTTCTAGCTTCACAAGCTTCTTCTGGCGAGATCTGATTTTCTTGATCTGACTTCGGTGCCTCTTGTTCGAGGGCTGCTTCAAATTTGGCCACACAGGCCTCTCTTAATGATTGATCGTTGAACGTTCTGAATGGATTCAAGGGTTGAAAACAAATGGATTGAATCTCGAGGTTGAGAGCGATCCTAGGCTGCACAATCTTAAGAGCGATTCCACACTGGTCTTCACAAGACTGTGCAAAACATTTTGTTTTTGAAAGTTTTTACAAAAGCGACAAATTGCTTGTGCTGGAGATAGTGTGGAACCAATCTGGATGAAGCCAGGGTCCTTCTCAGTACTCACGCTAAAAGCATGATTCCATTCATTAAAGGCTTAGCATGCCTCACTTTCTCTCATATTGATCAAAGTTTTGTTAAACCCGAGGAATTCCTTCCTCTTTGTTTTCATCACTACAGTGTTCAAAAACAATTTTGAAAATCTTAGGTCAATACAATGGGTTTAGAGCACAGAAGAGTAAGTGAGATGCTCCGCCATTTCATTCAAGTCCTCTGGCACAACTAGTTCAAGGTAGCAATAAGCACAAAAACATGATAGCCCCAGCTGTTTCATTCAGATTTCCTGTTTACAACTGGCTCCACAGCAGAGACAGACTCAAAAGAAGACAACAACGGTGTTTGAGGCAACAACCCCGGAATCACCTTCTATACAAGGGGACTGACTCGCTATAACAAGACAGGCCTTTAAGCAAAAAGGACTGACTCAAGACGATGAGACAGACTCAAAACAAAACAAAAGACTAACTCGACACCCAAGCCAAAAGTTACAAAACTAGCATTCGCAGATGCTCAAAAATGCGTGCCAGGCGCCACATCCAAAATACACCGAGGGTCGCCCGCAGGTGGTTCACTCCCCGATCACATACTCACAGTATCCTCAAAATCCAACAAGCCAGCAGTGACAGACTTCGCTGAGGTGGGTAGGAGGATAACCTCATTGTCGATCAAATCTTGCACTTCATGGTGAAGGCGAAAACAGTTATCGGTAGCGTGACCGGTTTGTTGGTGGTACGCACAGTACAAAGCGGCATCATGTATGGGAGGGAGATTCTTCGGGAGAGGCCTAGGCTCGAGGGGTTTAAGGTGCCCCCTTTCGGCAAGGATCTGGAGTGCCCTAGACAAAGGCATGTAGAGAGCGTGGAAGACTCTGCGCCCTCGGGGCAGATACTTTGAAGTCTGAGAATTTTAGCTAGACGCACTAGCGAAAGGGTCGGCAGGCACTGCCTTGGCTTTCTGATCTTTCCCAGGTGCAGAGTTGGGAGTGGAAGGGACTGTTCTGGCATGACGAGGCCCATCCCGGTTTTCTGCCTGGCTTGAACTGCCTTTAGTTGGAGTGGGGAAAACATCATCCACAGTCTTGGCCGCGACTGCAAATACCTGTTGCTTACTCATCCCCCCGACTTTCAAAGCCTCGACTACCCACAGCAGTTGTTCAATGGGATCGGCATCTGCCTTCATTTTGTTCTTACCTCTGGCCTCAGCCTGATCGAGGGCTTGGGTTGATATTGACACATCATTACTATAACTCGAGACAACCTCAGGTTGGCTGAGCTCGATCACAATTCGTCCCAATAGGGGAGGTTCCTGCGGTATAAAATTCGCGGCATATGGTGCAGCTGATGGCGAAGCCGATATTCCATAAGCGAGATCTGCCACAGACCTCTGGAGGTCACCAATGATCCCCATCAATTCGAACGTAGTGGGCTCACGAGCCTGATATAACTGGGGTTCCCAGATCGGGTGCGCGGCAGGCAACTTGGGTGGATACGGCACATCAACATTGGTCTCACTTTGCAGGGGGATTCCTTGATCTAACGCGGCTGTCATAACCACGATTTCCTCTGAATTCTGTGTCATGATAAGTCCGCTGATCTTTGAACAGTGACTAACAGATCAGATATCTGCCTTGCCTCAGCGAGGGAAAACACTGGCTGTTCTGTACTTGATTCTCTGAACTGAAAGAGAAGACATGCAGCATTTCAGCCCAAACGGAACAAACACAGGCGTAGCTGAACAGCGGTACTCTAATACTGATCACTGTTTCCAAAAATCACTGCCCCAAAACACTGAATCAGATACCCGCACATATAACTGTTTCTCAAAAACAACGATATTGATGCCCGTAGGCTTGATGCTCAAATTCACAGACTGATATGTACGTTCCTGTAGAGATACACGCTAAAAGCGCATAGCAAGTAAAAGAGAGCCAAAACACCCCTATGTTTGGGGTATGGTTTCCCAGTCCTATTTTGTCAGGAGCTAGGGTTTCACTACACACGCAGCGGTTTCAAGCAACCTATCATCGGGTAAGCAACCTGTCCTATTTTGGAATGGTCACTATCGATTCCGAATATGCACTAGGTCGAATGGTCAAAAAGGGTGCCCCGGTCGAACCGGGTTTGTGTTCCCATACTGGCAGAGCTCGCAACCGGTCAGCCTTATGGCATGCTTTGACAAAGTCAAGCCTCCGGCAAACCGCTCAGGAATAGCAGATGGCCAACACGGTGTCTTAGGCGCACCAATGCACATGCAATGCAAAGAAACACATAAGTGCAGTCAAAACAGGATATCACGAGTTCGAGTCAAACTCTCTAAACTCCCCAGCAGAGTCGCCAAAAACTGTGGACGCGCCCTTGGGCTTTATGCCACCATAGTTCGGACTCCCCTTTGTGTCACGGTTCTTAGTCTGAACCAAAGAGTCCAAATTCGGCAAATCGTTTTGAGAAAACAGATTTTTAGAAAAGAAGTGCCAAACATGGACTGCTTTGCCAGATACAGAGTCGCCACCTAAATATTTTTTAATGGGAGAATTTAGGAAACCCTGACTCGTTTGCCTAAGGCTACGTGTCCGTCATTACCAAAGTTTCCTCGGCTCGGGAACTTGGGTACGATTGGGGAAGGTCAGCTATGAGCACGCCCTCTCGCCCGATCCGAAGATCGGCCTCTACTAACCATGACATCCAATTTTGAAAACGTTATGTGTTCTTATTCCGGTTAATTAGCTAGGATTACTATGTGATGCGCACAGCAATACAAGTATAGACTAGATCGCCTAATTTGGAACAAAGCATCGCATATCCGTTTGTTTGGAAAATGTTTTGAAATTTGCTACTCGCGAGTAGGCTAAAACACGGATTTTGATGAGTTGTTCCAACTCAAGCAATCCAACCTTCACCCATAGGCATTCAGGCAGTTCATATCACATAAGCATCTAGCCACATGGTAAGCATGATGTCATGTTAACTTCCACACTTATGCGAGATGCTAAAGCATAAATACTTACATCGTACTCCGAGCCAAAACAAAGAACATGTTAGCAATCATGCATGATCCAAATCCATGTTAAGTGGCTAATACAACGCATACAGAATGTCACTAGAATAGGCTCGGCTAATCCTAGGATGGCACGTGGAATGCAACAAGTAGCACGTATTCAAGCTAGATTTGGAATACTATGCTGTTAGCATAATGCGTCGAGCCCGGTGCATGCAATACTGATGAATGATGCACGCATGCATAGCATAAGGATGCTAAATTAGACATGTCCTAATACTAACCATCAAAAGTAGGTAAGTAAAAGGGAGAAAGAAGTGAGGGTTAGAAGTCATGCACACACGCACCCACACTTATTACAAATTTGCCCTCGCTCGGAGGGACCGAAAGAATAATACAATTAATTAACCCACAAGCTAATTAATTATTACAGACAAATTAAACTAGTTAAGCCAATTAACTAATCTAATAAAACAGTAAACAGCCTCGGGAAGAGGGCCCAATGCAATGCGTGCTCGGCTCCGCTTAGAAGTCCACTGCCATGCACAAGTTGCCTCTGTTTTCCCTGCTCTGCTCCTCTGATCATTGCACAAATCACAGGATGCACTGTATGAACCCTGTGGGATGCCACCGGCCAAGGTGAATGGTCACCGGCCAAAGTAGATGATCACCGGCCATCAATTGTTTATCGGTCGGCACTAAAGATGGCCGGCCGGCCAAATATTCCTGCAGAATCCTATTTTGACAGCAGCAGAGGGCAAAACAAGGCATAGCAATGCGTTTCAAGCAATGTTTGCACCAACCACACTCCTTATCATATTCATAACTCAAAGGGGCATGGTACTCGATTTCCAGACCACCAATCGCGCATTTCAATGCGTGATGGCCCAAGAACCAAGTATGCATTTTCAATGTGGGACGAAATGCACACAAACAAACAATGAGCTCAGCCTCTATCGTATTCAATTCAAGAGGCAAAGCATGCATGCCAAATGCAACCTAAGCGTGCAATCTAAACATGCAACATGAGCATGCAAATGAACATGCAAGGATGCACCTAACAAGCATGCAAAGTGTAATGTCAACATGCACACATACAAGGCATATAACATGTTAGACAACTTAGCAAGAAATGCATGCCAAATGCAACAACATGTCATGAACCAAGTATCTAAGCATACAATCATTCATGCAAACATGGTCCATCACTTAGGCATAAAGAAGCAACTTCTAAGCACACTTAAAAGAGGCTAAACATGGGCATATGGCAAGCAATATAAGCTCTGAAAATCATGAAAAAGAGGTGCCAAACCAACTAATCAAAACAAGCAAAGCATGCATAAAAGCTTGGAATTAGCCCAACGACTTAAACCATGATCATGTGACACATAAAACAAATGATCAAAGTGAATCAAAACAGTCCTAAATCATGCAAAAGCAGGCCCGAAAAACCACTTAGGTGGCATCTAACTAATCTACACATGGAGGCATGCACAAATGCTTAAACATGGAGCATACAACACAACCTCTTGAAGCATCAAAGGAGCATTAAATGCAAGCATGTTAAGTGGACTGAAATGACATGATAAGTGGTGCTAAACCACTGAAAATGATGCAAGTAATGCATGCTCATGGTGCATACACTTGAGGCTTACAAGCCAAGAATGCAAAGAGGCTAAACAAAGCATGGAAAGCATGGCTAAGACAACCTACATCAGACCTTAAGCATGGAAAAACAAGCCTAAAAGTTTCACAAAGCCTGGCCAAAACAAGCAAGCATGGTAATCTACATTCTAGGTACATGTTAAGGCAAATAATGGCATTACATGACATGTATGCTAAAAAAGCATGGTGTGTCTAAACCATGTAAAACCAGAGCTATATTATGACATAATAAGAACAAAAAATAGCTAAAGCATGGCCATCATACACTTAGACAAGATGCTCACACATGAGGCTTAAATGGCCCTTTTCAAGGACAACAAGGAGAGGGGGTGGCCCTCTCCTTCTTAGGACCTCAAACCACCATCTTCACCACTGAAATCCCTCAAGATTTCAGTGGTGAGGAGGCCCAAACAAGGTGGTCCGGAGCTCACCAAAAATGCACAAAATTGAGGCCAAACAAGGCCTAAGAGGGGTCAAACAACCCCAAAGCTCAAAAGACCCTTAAGCAACTATTTAAAGCAAGCAAAAGCAGAACTTTTATATGTTATGTGCTAAGCTCAAAAACAGTTGCAAGATAAGCTAAAAAGCTATGCAAAAATGGGGTAAAAAGGGGAAGTTTCTTACCCTTGAAGACCCTCTTCACAAACAATGCTCCAACTGGCTCTTTGAGTTGAAAACCACCCAAGAACAACCCTCTGGCCCCTCAGCAACCAAGAGAAGGTGTAATACTATGTGTTTGTGTGCAATAGTAAGGCTAAACACACACAAGGCAAGGAGAGAGAGATATAGAAATAGAATACACACACTATGTAGACCCTAATCTCAGAGCTCTCTCTGAAAATTTTGTAACCTTAGAGGAGGGGGAAGAAGCCTCCTCTTTATAGAGGATCCCTCTTGCAAAGCTTCCAAAGTAAGCTAGTCAAGAGGGAAATCCCTCCATACACGTGTATGGAGGGAAGCAAAGGTGTATGCCAGCTAGCACAGCTGGCATAAAAATATCTGCAAAAGCAGATGAATAGTGGTCGGCCAACCAAAAATGCAATTTGACCAAAATATATGGTCGGCCGGCCACAAAGAGTGCCGGCCGGCCAAACATTTGGCCGGTGGAAACAAACCAGTGGCCGGTGGCCTCAAGCCATGGCTGGTGATGTGTGGGGATGGCCAACAAGCCATTCCCTGCCCCTCAAAGGCAAAACACAGGTGTTTGGTGCAAAACCAAACACAAAACAGTCAAGTCGAGAGATCCTGAGGCAAGGCGCGTAGCCGAGACCTCCGGGAACTCAGGACAGACACAAATATGGATGATCATCGAGTGTTCAAACGGTGATGCCCAAGTCTTGAGGACAGTCAAAAATGGGGTGTCTACAGTTGCCCCTCTTTGACAGAACTTGAAAGTCATAACAATGACGGGAGTGATTGTCAAAGCCTAGAGACGACCCATTTTTGACACGGCCGAAGACTTAGACAAAACATGCAGGACAAGCAATATATGCGCCCGGAGGCAGGGGCAAAATGCAACTGACAATGCAAGAAGCCGAACATAACTTATGATCATGCAAAGAAAGCTGTAACGAAGCACAACAATGCGACAGTTTTAAGCTAGGAAATGCAAATCCAACTACACTACAATGAAGAAAGGATGTAAGAGAATTATACAATTCTCGATACGTCTCACGCGGAGGATACAATATCTGTGTGGTTCGTCCAGTTGCACCAGCTTCAAATGAACCGTACATACAATATCGTGCCTGAAAAAGAAAGACAACTTAACAGGTACAATATTGCTGGCAACATGCATGACAATGCAAGTTAAGACTGCGTGACAACGCGAATGTAGGATTTAAGGTCTCCTTAGACCAAGGGGTGCACAAACAGTGCGATGATGTGCAATTGAATCTAATGTAATGCAAATGATATGCAAAATTACAAAAAAAATGTAAAAAACAATGCGAAATAAAACTATGTATAAACAATGCAAACGATATGCAATGCAATCGAATCATGATCCAATGATGAGCGGTTCAAAAACCACACAAATGTCAAATAGGTTGATAGAGGTGCAAAGTCCGTCTACCATAGAAAAGGTGCCGCAACCCTCAAACCAACATACCAGCGTGGAATAGGCACGTACACATGCAGAACTATGAGTGATGTAAACGAACACAAGAACAAGTAATTGGGTGGAATGACATAAGTGGGGAAATGACCCGCTAACGAAAGAACATGATCCTAATGCTGGATGCAAAAATTACACTACAATGTAATATATACAGTGGATATGGCATGCAGCTAAACCAAATCTTGCCTAGGAAAGGCATGTACACAAACGAACCGCGTCTAACACAGAAAAGGTGCCGCAACCCTCAAACCAAGCTCAACATGGAATAGGCGCGTACACATGCAGAACTGTGTTTTAACGTGAAAAGTATGGGCACATACCAGACCAAGCTCAACATGGAGAGGCACAAGCCATATTGGAGGTGATGCAATGAATGCATGCAAACTATAATGCAATATATACAATATGCAATGGATGGAATGGGATACAATGGATAAGGTACGCGGGCCAAACCAAATCTTGCCTAGGAAAGGCATGTACACAAACGAACCGCGTCTAACACAGAAAAGGTGCCGCAACCCTCAAACCAACATACCAGCGTGGAATAGGCGCGTACACATGCAGAACTGTGTTTTAACGTGAAAAGTATGGGCACATACCAGACCAGGCTCAACATGGAAAGGCGCAAGCCATAATGGAGGTGATGCAATGAATTCATGCAAGCTATAATGCAATATATACAATATACAATGGATGGAATGGGATATAATGGATAAGGCACGTGGGCCAAACCAAATCTTGCCTAGGAAAGGCATGTACACAAACGAACCGCGTCTAACACAGAAAGGTGCCACAACCCTCAAACCAAGCTCAACATGGAATAGGCACGTACACATGCAGAACTGTGTTTTAACGTGAAAAGTATGGGCACATCCCAGACCAAGCTCAACATGGAAAGGCGTAAGCCATAATAGAGGTGATGCAATGAATGCATGCAAACTATAATGCAATATATACAATATGCACTATTTACAATGATGCATGACATATGCACTATTTACAATGGAATGCATGACATATGCGCTATTTACAATGATGCATGGTCACTATGGATTCCGAATATGCACTAGGTCGAATGGTCAAAAAGGGTGCCCCGGTAGAACCGGGGTTTGTGTTCCCATACTGGCAGAGCTCGCAACCGGTCAGCCTTATGGCATGCTTTGACAAAGTCAAGCCTCCGGCAAACTGCTCAGGAATAGCAGATGGCCAACACGGTGTCCTAGGCGCACCAATGCACATGCAATGCAAAGAAACACATAAGTGCAGTCAAAACAGGATATCACGAGTTCAAGTCAAACTCTCTAAACTCCCCAGCAGAGTCGCCAGAAACTGTGGACGCGCCCTCGGGCTTTATGCCACCACAGTTCGGACTCCCTTTTGTGTCACGGTTCTTAGTCTGAACCAAAAAGTCCAAATTCGGCAAATCGTTTTGAGAAAACAGATTTTTAGAAAAGAAGTGCCAAACATGGACTGCTTTGCCAGATACAGAGTCACCACCTAAATATTTTTTAATGGGGGAATTTAGGAAACCCTGACTCGTTTGCCTAAGGCCACGTGTCCGTCATTACCAAAGTTTCCTCGGCTCGGGAACTTGGGTACGATTGGGGAAGGTCAGCTATGAGCACGCCCTCTCGCCCGATCCGAAGATTGGCCTCTACTAACCATGATATCCAATTTTGAAAACGTTATGTGTTCTTATTCCGGTTAATTAGCTAGGATTACTATGTGATGCGCATAGCGAAACAAGTATAGACTAGATCGCCTAATTTGGAACAAAGCATCGCATATCCGTTTGTTTGGAAAATATTTTGAAATTTGCTACTTGCGAGTAGGCTAAAACACGAATTTTGATGAGTTGTTCCAACTCAAGCAATCCAACCTTCACCCATAGGCATTCAGGTAGTTCATATCACATAAGCATCTAGCCACATGGTAAGCATGCTATCATGTTAACTTCCACACTTATGCGAGATGCTAAAGCATAAATACTTACATCGTACTCCGAGCCAAAACAAAGAACATGTTAGCAATCATGCATGATCTAAGTCCATGTTAAGTGGCTAATGCAACGCATACAGAATGTCACTAGAATAGGCTCGGCTAATCCTAGGATGGCACGTGGAATGCAACAAGTAGCACGTATTCAAGTTAGATTTGGAATACTATGTTGTTAGCATGATGCGCCGAGCCCGGTGCATGCAATACTGATGAATAATGCACGCATGCATAGCATAAGGATGCTAAATTAGACATGTCCTAATACTAGCCATCAAAAGCAGGTAAGTAAAAGGGAGAAAGAAGTGGGGGTTGGAAGTCATCCACATACGCACCCACACTTATTACAAATTTGCCCTCGCTCGGAGGGACCGAAAGAATAATACAATTAATTAACCCACAAGCTAATTAATTATTACAGACAAATTAAACTAGTTAAGCCAATTAACTAATCTAATAAAACAATAAACAGCCTCGGGAAGAGGGCCCAATGCAATGCGTGCTCGGCTCCACTCAGAAGTCCACTGCTATGCACAAGTTGCCTCTGTTTTCCCTGCTCTGCTCCTCTGATCATTGCACAAATCACAGGATGCACTGTATGAACCCTGTGGGATGCCACCGGCTAAGGTGAATGGTCACCGGCCAAAGTAGATGATCACCGGCCATCAATTGTTGGTCGGTCGGCACTAAAGATGGCCGACCGGCCAAAAATTCCTGTAGAATCGTATTTTGACAACAGCGGCGGGCAAAACAAGGCATAGCAATGCGTTTCAAGCAATGTTTGCACCAACCACACTCCTTATCATATTCATGACTCAAAGGGGCATGGTACTCGATTTCCAGACCACCAATCGCGCATTTCAATGCGTGATGGCCCAAGAACCAAGTATGCATTTTCAATGTGGGACGAAATGCACACAAACAAACAATGAGCTCAGCCTCTATCGTATTCAATTCAAGAGGCAAAGCATGCATGCCAAATGCAACCTAAGCGTGCAATCTAAACATGCAACATGAGCATGCAAATGAACATGCAAGGATGCACCTAACAAGCATGCAAAGTGTAATGTCAACATGCACACATACAAGGCATATAACATGTTAGACAACTTAGCAAGAAATGCATGCCAAATGCAACAACATGTCATGAACCAAGTATCTAAGCATACAATCATTCATGCAAACATGGTCCATCACTTAGGCATAAAGAAGCAACTTCTAAGCACACTTAAAAGAGGCTAAACATGGGCATATGGCAAGCAATATAAGCTCTGAAAATCATGAAAAAGAGGTGCCAAACCAACTAATCAAAACAAGCAAAGCATGCATAAAAGCTTGGAATTAGCCCAACGACTTAAACCATGATCATGTGACACATAAAACAAATGATCAAAGTGAATCAAAACAGTCCTAAATCATGCAAAAGCAGGCCCCAAAAACCACTTAGATGGCATCTAAATAATCTACACATGGAGGCATGCACAAATGCTTAAACATGGAGCATACAACACAACCTCTTGAAGCATCAAAGGAGCATTAAATGCAAGCATGTTAAGTGGACTGAAATGACATGATAAGTGGTGTTAAACCAGTGAAAATGATGCAAGTAATGCATGCTCATGGTGCATACACTTGAGGCTTACAAGCCAAGAATGCAAAGAGGCTAAACAAAGCATGGAAAGCATGGCTAAGACAACCTACATCAGACCTTAAGCATGGAAAAACAAGCCTAAAAGTTTCACAAAGCCTGGCCAAAACAAGCAAGCATGGTAATCTACATTCTAGGTACATGTTAAGGCAAATGATGGCATTACAAGACATGTATGCTAAACAAGCATGGTGTGTCTAAGCCAAGTAAAAACAGAGCTATATTATGACATAATAAGAACAAAAAATAGCTAAAGCATGGCCATCATACACTTAGACAAGATGCTCACACATGAGGCTTAAATGGCCCTTTTCAAGGACAACAAGGAGAGGGGGTGGCCCTCTCCTTCTTAGGACCTCAAACCACCATCTTCACCACTGAAATCCCTCAAGATTTCAGTGGTGAGGAGGCCCAAACAAGGTGGTCCCGGAGCTCACCAAAAATGCACAAAAATGAGGCCAAACAAGGCCTAAGAGGGGTCAAACAACCCCAAAGCTCAAATCACCCTTAAGAATCTATTTAAAGAAAGAAAAATCAGAACTTTTATATGTTATATGCTAAGCTCAAAAACAGTTGCAAGATAAGCTAAAAAGCTATGGAAAAATGGGGTAAAAAGGGGAAGTTTCTTACCCTTGAAAACCCTCTTCACAAACAATGCTCCAGCTAGCTCTTTGAGTTCAAAACCACCCAAGAACACCAAGAACAACCCTCTGGCCCCTCAGCAACCAAGAGAAGGTGTAATACTATGTGTTTGTGTGCAATAGTAAAGCTAAACACACACAAGGCAAGGAGAGAGGGAGATATAAAGATAGAATACACACACTATGTAAACCCTAATCTCAGAGCTCTCTCTAAAAATTTTGTAACCTTAGAGGAGGGGGAAGAAGCCTCCTCTTTATAGAGGATCCCACTTGCAAAGCTTCCAAAGTAAGCTAGTCAAGAGGGAAATCCCTCCATACACTGTATGGAGGGGAGCAAAGGTGTATGCTAGCTAGCACAGCTGGCATAAAAATATCTGCAAAAGTAGATGAACAGTGGTCGGCCAACCAAAAATGCAATTTGACCAAAATATATGGTCAGCCGGCCACAAAGAGTGCCGGCCGGGCAAACATTTGGCCGGTGGAAACAGACCAGTGGCCGGTGGCCTCAAGTCATGGCCGGTGATGTCTGGGGATGGCCAACAAGCCATTCCCTGCCCCTCAAAGGCAAAACACAGGTGTTTGGTGCAAAACCAAACACAAAACAGTCGAGTCGAGAGATCCTGAGGCAAGGCGCATAGCCAAGACCTCCAGGAACTTAGGACAAATACAAACATGGATGATCACCGAGTGTTTAAATGGTGACATCCAAGTCTTGAGGACGGTCAAAAATGGGGTGTCTACAGAGGGCCGTGGTTACACCAAGGAAGAGCCCGTCTCTTCCACTCTACATCAGATGCTGAAGTACCCCCATGGGAAGGGCGTAGCTATTGTTTTTGGGAACTCTTCCATACATACGCCGCTGGAGGTTACTACACCAGTCTTGGAAATTGTACACGGCGAGGAGGATGTCTTTTTGTCTGGGTTCACCTTGGCCGAGGCCCGGATAGTGCAGGATATTCTGGCTATTGATGAGGGACTGTATGTCAGTGCGCAATTCGTCTACCTCATGAATAAGCTGCAACATGTACCCGAAATGGGATTATGAAGGAGCGGCTGGAAGGGCGTCGCCGTATTGGCCGAAGTGCCATACAACCCTTATGCCTTTAGTCTAGGTTACACACCTACCAAAGAGGATTGGGTGAGAAAGGGAAAGGAAATGGCAGGAAGGGCCAAGGCTAAACAAGCTGGGAAGCACTATGAGTTGGTTCATAGACCTATTCAAGGAATCCTGAACCGCCGATTTGTCCGAGAGGAGGAGGATTTCTCATTTTGTGGCTTTCCTGAGCCATGGCTGAACTTTGAGAAGCGGCGTTTGACTGGCTTCGAGATCTTTTTTAACCTGCAGTTGCAAGGGGATGAAGTTGCAGAAGAGCGGACTGACCTACCAGCTGAGGCTGAACAATGCAAAGAGGGTGCGTCCAATGGCACGGAACTTGAGATAGGAGCAACACTGGCTTGTCTCCTCTTGGATCCTCAGATCATACCGGAGAGCTCGAGGGATGACTTCTCTGTTTCCATGATTGGAGATCAATTGGCTGTGGGCCCTTCTTCCGGCATTCTGGATGCATCTATCGCACCCTCCCTCGTTTGGCAGTACGAGGAAGGCTTTTTGTCTAGCAGTTCTAAATCAGGTAGTGAATCGGAATCTGATTCCACAGAGTTTGTGGAGTCAGAATCAGATTCTAGTTCTTCTGAGTTAGAGTCTGGTATTCCTAGGGTTGATAACTTGGATGCCGTTGTTTTGTCCTGGTCGTCTTTTTTCTTTTCTTTTGAGTCGGTTGTAACCAAGGAATTGGACGAACTGGAAGATGTGAATGAGAATGATATCACTGCTGTTTCTGAGTACTTTTCTGTGCCACTTGTTTATTGCATTAATCAGGACTTTCAAAACTTTGATAAAAACGACGAGGAAGAAATTCCCCAAATTTTGAAACATTTGATTGACCGAGAGGAGGAGAGGTTTGTAAAACCCTTGGTTGATGAAATCACTTCAATTAATGTTGGTACTGAGAAGGATCCGTGTCTGGTCCAGATCGGGTCTACGTTGTCTTCGGAGGAACGCGAGCGCTTAGTCACTTTATTAAAAGATTTCAAAGATGTTTTTGCGTGGTCCGACAAAGACATGCCTGGAATCGATCCTGAGATTGTACAACACCGGATCACTCTTGACCCTGAGGCCCGACCTGTCAAGCAAAAGCTTCAGAGAATATGCCCGGATTGGGCTTTAAAAATCAAGGAAGAGGTCACCAAGCAGATAGATGCAAGGTTTCTGTTAGTATCTGAGTATCTTGCTTGGTTGGCCAACATTGTTCCAGTGTCGAAGAAAGATGGCAGAATTTGGGTGTGTGTGGATTTCAGAGATCTGAACAAAGCTAGTCCGAATGATGACTTTCCTCTACCGTACATCAACGAATTAGTGGATTTCACCGTAGGGCATGCGATGCTCTCCTTTATGGATGGGTTTTCCGGGTACAACCAGATCTTGATGGCAACCGAGGATAGGGAGAAGACTGCCTTCACCACGCTGTGGGGTACCTATTGCTACAGGGTGATGCCGTTCGGTCTGAAAAATGCTGGGGCTACTTATCAACGGGTTGCAACTACGATCTTGCATGATATGATCCACAAAGAGGTTGAGGTGTACGTGGACGATATGATTGTCAAGTCTAAGGAAAGAGAAGGCCAATACACCACCTTGAAGAAATTTTTCCGACGGATCAGATAGTATCGGTTGTGACTGAATCCTCAGAAATGTACTTTTGGTGTTACAACAGGGAAAATGCTGGGGTTCTTAATTACACAAAGGGGCATTGAGGTTGATCCTTCCAAAATCAAGGCCATCTTAGAAATGCCACCACCAAGGACTGAAAAGGAGGCGCAAGGCTTTCCGGGTAAAGTGTAAAACATAAGACGGTTTATTGCAAAATTAACCTTGACTTGTGAACCACTATTTGGTCTCTTGAAGAAAGGAAAGAAATTCCAATGGGATGACCGATGCCAAGTTACTTTTGAACAACTCAAGCAGTATCTCCAGAACCCACCCAGGTTGTCACCGCCGGGGAAGCCATGGATTTTGTATCTGCCAGTAACCGACACGACAATGGGTTGCATGCTTGCGCAGGAATTTGATGATAAAGTGGAGAAAGCCATCTATTACCTGAGCAAGAAGATGCTGGAATATGAGATCCACTACACTCCGCTCGAGAAGGCTTGTTTGGCCTTGGTATGGGCTACCAGGAAGTTGAGGCACTACCTATTAGCTCACTCCGTAATTCTGGTTTCGAGATTAGATCCCATCAAATATCTCTTCGAGAAACCAGCACTTACGGGGAGGCTAGCCCGTTGGTTGCTTCTTCTCTCCGAATTTGATTTGAAGTATGTGACTCGCAAGTCTGTGAAAGGGAGAGCGGTAGAGGAGTTCCTAGCCGATCACCCAGTGGAGGGAGACGAAGTAGTAGAATATCTGTTCACGGATAAGGCTATTCTGCAGGTCGAAGAAGAGATTTGGATTATGTACTTTGACGGAGCATCTAATCAGTACGGTTATAGGATAGGGGTGTTATTGATAGCACCAGACAATTCCCATATACCCTTAGCTTTCAAACTTCGGTTCAAAGTATCAAACAATAAAGCAGAGTACAAGGCATGTATCACTGGCTTGGAAGCCGCCCTAGAACTAGAGGCAAAATGGTTGGACGTCATTGGGGACTCAAACCTGGTTGTGTCTCAAGCGAAAGGGGACTGGAAGGTTAAAGAAGAAAGGATGAAAATCTATCACCAAACCCTGGATGTTCTGATTCCTAGGTTTGAGAAGCTAAGCTTCACGCATCTGTTAAGAGAGAGCAACAGGTTCGCTGACGCCTTATCAACTCTATCTTCCATGATAGACGTCCCTTTAGGAGTCCGGATGCATTCGATCATTATTGAACAGAGGTATGTGCCAGCCTATGAGTTAATCGCCACGATAGATGAAGTACAACATCAGAACCCCTGGTATCATGACATTTGGAACTTCTTGGAAAAGGAGGCTTATCCACTCGGGGGAAAATGCCAAAGATAAAAGGGCGATACGGTGAACGGCTGCTCAGTTTATCATCTGTGGGGGTAAATTGTACAAACGGGGCCATCTGGGAATGCAAAAGCTATGTGTTGATGCAGAAGAATCCAAGCGCCTAATGAAGGCCATCCACAGAGGAAAGTGCAGATTGCACATGAGCGGAGTGATGCTAGCTCGAAAGATTCTCAGACAGGGTTACTACTAGTCAACCATAGAGGAGGATTGTATTGGTTTTGTTCAGCGATGCCCCAAATGTCAGATCCATGCAAATCACATGAACATCCCGCCGTCGAAGCTGTGCAACATGACTTCACCATGGCCATTTTCAGTCTAGGAAATTGATGTTATTGGGGCAGTTACTCTGAAGAGGTCGAACGAGCATGAGTATATCCTAGTGGCAATAGACTACTTTACAAAGTGGGTCTAGGCCCAATCCTACGCAGTGCTGAAAGCGTCACATGTAGCCAAGTTCATCAGGAATAAGTACATATATTGTTTGAGAATACACTGTTTGGCCATCATATTGTAAGAGTACTCTTTGGCCATCATGCATTGAAAATGCTTGATTGGTAGCTTGAGAGACAAGAATTACACTCCTTTGAGCTTGAGAAATGATAAGGGGGGTAATAGTACATATATTGTTTGAGAATACACTGTTTGCCTCTGTTTGCTCTCTATTGTAGCAAAAGGGAGAATTCTAAGGAAAGGATGGCTGACCGACCAGTGGTAGTGGCCGACAGCCACTGATGGTAGTCGACCGGCCATCAGTGGAAAAGTTGTTCAAAATGTTCCTGTGTTGGAGCAGAAGCAGTCTGAAAATTGGTGCAATGTTCAAAGATTAAAGCAAAGTGCAAACAGAGGCAACCGATGGCAAGGTGGTGGATTTTTGGGAGGAAGCCAACCGAGCAGGCATATCTTCCTCGCCCGCGAGGCCTCTTAATTGCTTTATTAGCTAGCTGTAGTTAATTAATACATGTGTTGTAATTAATTAGTTTAATCTGTTTTGTAATATTTTAATTAGCTTAGCATAGCTAGTTATTCAATTATGTTGTAATTAATTAGCTAAGTTCATTAATTAGTTGGTTTGTAATAATTAGCTTAGCTTAGTGTAGCTTAGCTTATTTATTCAGACCCTCTTTGAGAGAGCGCAATGGTGTAATAAGCGTGTGTGTGTGTGTGCATGTCTTCCAACCCCACGTCTTTCTCCCTTTTATTTAACTGCTTTCGATGGTTAGTTTAGGAATCATGTTTCGATTAGCATACCTTATGCTTGCATGTTTGCATTCATTCATTTGTATTGCATGCACCGAGGCTCGGCGCATCATTCAAATTGTATCGTAGTTCAATACACTTCTTTGAATACGTGTTTTCAAAGCATGTTATCAAATTGTTGCATTCATATGCTATATTAGATAGCCGAGCCTATTTAGTTGCATTATTACATGTGTTGCATTAGGCATCTAGCATAGTTAGGATCATAAATATTTCTAACTAGCTTTTGTTTTGGCTTGGAGTACACTGTAAGTTTTACGCTTTAGCATACTTGCATGAGTGTGAGTGTTGCCATGATCACATGCTCGCCATGAGGCTATGTGCTTAAGTGATTAACTGCATAAATGCCTGTGGATGAAGGCTTTGTTGCTTGAATTGGAACAATTCAACGAATGAGAGTTTTAAGCCCACTTTGCGAAGTGGCAAATCATGTTTTAAGCTCACTTGGGGGTGGCAAATCCGCGTTTTAGCCCACTTGAGGGTGGCAAATTCAAACCATTTTCGAAAGCAAACATGAGTTAAATTCGTTCCAATTCTTGTGATTTTAGTCTATACTTGCTTGTGTTCGTCACATAGTAAAGTTAGCTAATAACTGGAATAAGAACACATGAGGTTTATAAAACAACATATCATGATTAGTAGAGGCCGATCTTTGATCGGGTGAGCAGAGATGCGCATTTCAGGACCTTCCCCTCTCGTACCCAAGTTCCCGAGCCGAGGCAACTTTGATGATGACGGACACGTGGCCTTTGGCACTAGTCAGGGTTTCCTAAATTTTCCCAAATAAAATATTTAGGCGGCGACTCTGTAATCTGGCAAAGCAAACCGATTTTGGCATTATTTGATCTAAAATCTAATTTTCCAAAATGATTTGCCGGATTAGACTCTTTGGTGTTTATCAGTTTCACATTGCACTTTGTGAGATTAGATTCAGAACCGTGATAGGAGTCTGAACTATAGGACCAATTCGAGCTCTCCGAAAGGGGGCGTGAAGAAAGTCAAGCCTATAGTAAGCCTTCAAGGGCATTTTATTTTATTTTATTTTATTTCAGATTTGGTGTTCTACATGCTATATATTCATGTGCTTTATATCATTGAATGTCTAATTCGCATGTGAGACTTTTGTACAAACCTTATTGGTTAATGATGTAAAGGTTGAAGAATTGCTATTATTCTTTAATGGATGTTGGTTGATGTGCGTAATTTATGTTGGATTATTTTGGGGCGTTACAACTTGGTATCAGAGCTACCGGGTTTGAATACTTGGGACTCGCGGGAAGTGATTGTTATACCATGGTGGGTTCATTTCGTGTTATTAGGAGATGTCTTGTGTTTTGTAACTATGTGATAACATGCTTATATGACTAGGTAGGTATGGGATTAGACTTTTGGGATGTTGTTTGCACCTATTAAATTCCTTGAGGTCTTAATAAAAGGGTACTTGATCAATACTCGTTCTACTAAGAATTTTTGGTTTTTCGCAGGACGAATCTTATCAAAAAAGAATAATCCGTATGTGTTTACATGACTAAATGCTTATGTTGAGTGGAATTGAATTATTTGTGTGGTAGAGCATATATAGAATTGTTGTAGTCTAACATGCGAGGCAAATTGCGACCACATTTGGAATTATGTACTAAATTGTTTATCTTATTCCTTAATTAGGATGTCAGGAAGGGGTCAAACCCGTGGTGGTAAAGGTGGAAGGTATGGTAGGGCTCGCTAGGGTGTGCATGGAGTTCCGGTCCATGAGGTTTTGGTGCAAGAGGAAGGGTTAGGCCAAGCTAATATGGCCGAGCAAGTGCAGCAAGCGGAAATTCCCGGGCAAGCAGGTCAAGCCGCAATGGGGGCCCTAGCTTAAGAAATGGTAGGGGCCTTGAGGGAATCGATGAATATACTAAGGGCAAAGAACCAAGCTAGAGAGAACGCCGTAGAGACGAGGGCAAGCTTTCTCACTAGGGAGTTTTTGCGGGCCAAGCCGAATGAGTTCCTTGGTGGCCCCGGGCCTAAGAAAGTGGATGAGCTGCTCGAACAGATAGTGAAGACATTTGAGATGCTTCACATGGAAGACAGTGAGCTAAGAGTGACTCTTACGAGTTACTACCTCAAGGGAGATACGAGCCAATGGTGGAAATACGCCAAGGGCCGAATAGAACCGATGTGGGAAGCATTTGTGGTGGCTTTTCCAAGACAAGTACCTACCTCCCACTGCTAGGGAGAGGTTGAGGCAAGAATTTCAAGACCTCAAGCAACTCAATATGTCTGTGGCCGAGTTCGAAGCGACCTTCTCTAGTTTATCCCGGTTTGCACTGGAGTTGGTAGCAATGAAAAAGCACCGTTGCATTGAGTTTGAGAAGAAACTTAGAACCAAGATCTTGTTCAAGGTGGTTAGAAATATGATTCGAAACAATGACTGCCTTGTGGAGGCGGCGTCACATGTAGAGATTACCGTGGAGGCCAAGGAGGAGAGAATCTGAGGTTCAAGGTCGAGGGGTTAAGGGTCACAAGGGGACTATAGACCCAACAAGAAGAGGAAAAACACATTTTCATCCTAGTCCCAACCACAACAGTCTAGATCCACCTTTCCCTTTCCTAGTGTGGGCCCGGGGAAGAGCGCACTGAGTGGCTTCTCTTGTTTCAAGTGTGGCCAACCGGGTCACAAGGCCTTTGCATGTCCACAGAAGGGAGGTGGACAGCAAATGTTGCCACTACCACCACCTAACCAACCTCAAAGTCAGTCTCAAAGTAGGGGGCAGGGGTTTACTTGCTATCAGTGAGGTCAGTCAGGGCACATGAAGAGAGCTTGCCTGCAGTTGGGAGGCGTATCAAGGTCGAGGCAGACTTAGAGCCACCAACAAGCTCACTCAGTCCAAGCTTCGTGAGCTAATTAGGGAGCCGCTTCGGCTCAGTCAATGCAGTCGACCTATGCTCCGAGAGATGAGCAGGTTAATCAGAGGCCACAGGGGCGCGTGTATGCTATTACCGCACCAGAGCAGTTGCCAGGATCCTCGGTTGTGAGAGGTATTTTTGTTGTGTGTAATTCTTTGGCTAATGTGTTGATAGATATGGGTGCGTCTCATTCATTTATATCTACTGCATTTGTGTCTGCATTGGGATTAGAGGTGGCACGGTTAGCATCTCCGCTCAGAGTAGAGTCACCAGTTGGGGGTACAGTTGACCTAGATCGGGGGTGTCGTGGTTGTGAGATAGAGGTTACTAGGCGTCGACTCCTGTTTGCTTTTGTATTGCTAGACATGTTGAGTTTTGATGTCATTCTAGGCATGGATTGGTTGTCTTCGTACTGAGCAGTGATCGATTGTTTCCGTCAAACAGTCACAGTGTGCACCTCGAGTGGTAATTGTTTTTATTTTCTGGGGGACCGGGTTGATAGGGTCTTATTGCCAGTATTTGACCCTCATAGTAGAAACGAGCTTAGTGGCCTTCTTGCTACTCTCTTGGATGGTGAAAGTGACGGGACTCGTGTTGAGTTGCCCAGGGTAGTTTGTGAATACCCGGACGTATTTCCCGAGGATCTTACTAATTTGCCACCCCACCAGGAGATTGAGTTCACCATTGACTGTACCTGGGACGACACCAATTTCCATGGCGCCGTATAGATTTTCACCTGCGGAGTTGCATAAGTTGAAGATTCAACTCCAAGAGCTTTTAGACAAGGGTCTCATTTGCCCTATTACATCACCTTGGGGAGCGCCGACTCTATTTGCGAAAAAGAAGGATGGGTCGTTGCGGTTGTGTATTCATTACTGTAAGCTGAACCGGGTTACCGTTAAGAACAAATATCCTTTACCCAGAATAGATGATTTTTTTGACCAACTTAAAGGGTCTTGTTGCTTTTCAAAGATAGATTTGAGGTTAGGGTACCATCAGTTGAGAGTCTGGAAGGAAGACATCCAGAAAACAGCCTATGAATTCCTTGTATTGCCTTTTGGGTTGATTAACACACTGACCTCCTTTATGGACTTGATGAATCGAATTTTTAGAGAATACTTGGATCATTTTGTGGTCGTCTTTGTGGACGACATCTTAATTTATTCAACTTCTGAGGAGGAACACGAGGCTCACTTGAAGGTAGTGCTTGACTTACTTAGAGAGCACCAGTTGTATGCCAAATTTGAGAAATACGAGTTTTGGCTCACCGAGGTGAAGTTTTTGGGCCATATAGTGTCAAGAGAGGGAGTAACTGTAGATTCATCAAATATAGACAGCGTGCAGGATTGGGACCAACCAAAAACGTCTTTGAGATCTAAAGTTTCTTGGGATTGGTGGGGTATTATCGGCGTTTTGTAAGGGACTTTTATAGACTAGCCGCTCCTTTGACCAGATTGACTAGAAAGGGGGTTAAGTTTGTGTGGAGTGAGGCTTGTGAAAAGTCTTTCCAAGAGCTTAAGACTAGACTAACTACCGCACCGGTGTTGATAATTTCATAAAGAGGTTTGGGTTACACCGTTTATTGTGATGCATCTTCAGATAGGCTCGGTTGTGTCTTGATGCAAGGAGAAAAGGTTGTAGCTTATGGTTCACGGCAATTGAAAACTCATGAGAAGAATTACCCCACCCATGACTTGGAGTTAGCAGCAGTAATGTTCGCCTTGAAAATTTGGAGGCATTATTTGTATGGCGAGAAGTTTGAGGTTTTCTCCGATCATAAGAGTTTAAAGTATTTGTTTTCCTAAAAAGACTTGAATTTACACCAACGAAGGTGGATGGAATTTTTGGAGGATTATGACTTCGAGTTACACTATCATTCGGGAAAGGCCAACGTAGTGGCCAACGCCTTAAGTCGGAAATCCATGAGTAGTTTGGCGAGTGTGGCAATTCAGGAATGGGTTATATTAGGTGACATCGGTAAGTTTGAATTGCACTTGGGTGAGTCTGAAGAGGGTGCAACTTTGTTTACCTTGAGTGCTCAACCTACCTTGATTAGTAAAGTTATAGAGGCACAACAAGGAGACCGTGGAGTAGAGTCAATTCGTGATAGAATCTCTAATGGGAAGGAAGAGAAGGGTTTGAACATCCACTCGGATCTGAGTGTACGGTTTCTAGACCATTTGTTGGTACTAGAATCTTATAGAGACGAAGTGCTTCGGGAATTCCATCACTCACGCCTTACAGTACATCCAGGAGGCACCAAAATGTATCGTGATCTTAGCCATCAGTTTTGGTGGAGAGGTATGAAGTGGCATGTCGCTTCCTTTGTGTTGAAGTTCCTTACTTGTCAACATGTGAAGGCTGAACACCAAAGACCAGTGGGTTTGTTACAACCCTTACCGATAGCTGAGTGGAAATGGGAGCACGTTACCATGGATTTTGTAGTTGGGCAATGATGTTGTTTGGGTGATTGTTGATAGGTTGACTAAGTCTACGCATTTCATTCCAATGCGTAACGGCGACTCAGTTGAGCACTTGGCAGAGTTGTACATTAGAGAGATAGTTCAACTTCATGGAGTTCCTGTAACCATTGTATCAGATAGGGATCCTCGCTTTACTGCCCGATCGTGGCAAAGCCTTCAAGAGGCATTGGGAATTAAGTTGACCTTTAGCACCGCTTACCACCCTCAAACCGATGGGCAGTCGGAGCATACCATTCAAATTCTGGAGAACATGCTTAGAGCTTATGCCTTTGATTTCAAGGGGTCTTGGGAGAGGCACTTACCATTGATTGAGTCTGTCTATAACAATAGTTACCAAGCTAGCATTGAGATGACACCATTTGAGGCCTTGTATGGCCGACCTTGTATATCGCCGGTTTGTTGGGCCGAGGTGGGGGATGCACCATTGTTGGGTTTGAAAATTGTTAGGGAAACAACCGAGAAAGTTGCTCTCATTTGGAAGAGGTTTAGCTATGGCCCAAAGCCGACAGAAAAGTTATGCCGATAAGAGGAGACGACCTTTGTCTTTCGAAGTGGGTGACCATGTTTTCCTTAAGATCTCACCTAGGTGGGGTTTGATGAGATACGGTAAGAGTGGAAAGTTGTCTCCGAGGTTTATTGGGCCTTTCAAGATATTGGAGAGAATTTGGGAAGTGGCGTATCGGTTGGCTTTATCGCCACAACTTTTGAGGGTTCACAATGTGTCTCATGTGTCTATGCCTAGGAAGTATGAACCTAACCCTTCTCATATGCTTGATTGGGTTGAATTGGAGGTAGATGAGGATACCTCTTACGAAGAGCGACCAGTTCAAATACTAGACACCCGAGAACAAGTACTACGGGACAAAACTATACCATTAGTAAAGGTGTTGTGGAGGCACCATGGGGTTGAGGAGGCAACTTGGGAGCGGGAAGCGGAGGTCTGCTCCAAGTATCCAGATTTGTTTGAAAATGCTTAGTTGTTTTAAATTGTAATATTCCCTAGTGTTGAAGGGAAAAGTGTTAAAATTGTTAATCACTTGTTGTTAAACGTATTGTTAATCTAAGCATAAGGTTGTGGTGGAATGATATTTTGTTAGAAAGCTTCATTTTGTATGCCTATTATAACCGGTTGTCATTTTTGAGATAATCATGATGATGATGATGGTAAATGTTGGTTGCAGAACTATTTTGTGATTTGAAATTGTGATGGCATAGTTGTAATTGCTAGAACCCCTTTGTTTGGATAGTTTATTTAAATTTTTGGGACGAAATTTCCTATGGTGGGGAGGTTGTGATGACCGGTTTTGTCATACGTTATTTCACCTATTGTCTTCATTGGGTTTGCTGTGTTCGGAAGTTCTTTCTCAAATTCTTATCCTTGTTTATTTCGGGTTTGTGTACCACTTGTTTCGGAGGGTGCAAGGTCGAGTCCAGAGTGTCTGGAATTGAACCGAAAAAAAAATTCTGGGTTGGAGGACTAGGGCCGCATGTGCGGGAGAGGGCCTCATGTGTGGGAGATGAAGCTGCACGTGCAGGGTAGTGTGGGTTTTTCAGCTTGCACACTGCATTATATGCTGGTGCAGAGTGAAGTGCAGGGCGAGGCCACCGCACGTATGGGGATGAAGGCCGCACGTGTGGGAAGACGCTCCGCACGTGTGGAAGTGGGCGCCTCACGTACGGGCCTCTAGGTAGTCTAAAAATGTAGCACTTCAGAATTTTTCCCTTCCACTCGAGCGCAAGAGTTGACGCTCGAGCGGACTTGGGAGGCTCCCAGTATCTTACATGTTTGCAGGCAGGCCGCTCGAGTGCAGGAAACGATGCTCGAGTGTGGAAAGTGAGATTGCCCTTGACATTTTTATTAGTGTATTTGGAGTCTCCTTGTTCCATTTTGGGATGTTGATCGAAGTGGTAACATAATGGTAAAGTAAAATTAGACCAAAAACTTTGATTCGGATAATTTTCCTATGAACAGCCGTCAATCTTTTGCCCTTTTCTTTTTCCACACTTTGAATTTGGGTGTGAGGCTAGAGCCATTGAAAATCTTCTTTCCAGGGCTTCAATTTGGACACAAGAACGACCTAAAACGGAGTCTGGATGAGAGAGTTATGCCCGTTTGAAGTTTTAGTATCTGTCCTGGAAGCAGGTACGCTCGAGCAGGAAAAGCGACGTTCGAGCGGACTGCGCAAATTCAACAACTTAAAAAGTGATTTTGTAGATCATTCCTGGCACTTTTCTTTTTCTTCTTCCTTCCTCTCACCCTAGGTCCGAAAACCCTAGATTTTTGACCCAAAATACCTTCCATTCTCCAATGTTTTGGTCAAGATCTCTTACCAAAAAGTGAAGAATACTTGAAGCTCAACATTTTCAACTGATTAGATTTTGGATTTGCGAAAGGAGGCTCCTGATCTAGCTTATTTGGTTGGTCTTGGAGGTAGGGGTTTCTAGTTCTTCCTCAATACTCTCATTCATAGATAGAATCATGGTATTTTCTTTATATAAACACAAAACTTATATTTTTGAGAATAATGTGTTAAATCATGAGATTGGGGGTTTAGGGTTTGAAATGTTGGGGTTTAATTTTTGGGTTGTGATTATGGATTTATGAAATTGGGTGTATAATTAAATGAAGAGTTGGAATAAAAAAGTGTTTGGGTGAAAAACTCTAATTTCCCTTAAAACCCTAGCTTGGTACATGGAGATAGATTATGGTTTTGCTTAAATTGAAAGTAGTATCATGAAATTGAAGTGTTGAATTGAACATATCCAAGTTTAATTGAATTTTTGGAAGCGTTTGAAAATTTATGTAAAAGTTGCGATTGAACACTTATTGTTGATATTTTAAATCATGTGATAAGATGATGAAGTGCAGCTTTAAGAATTTTATTGTGTAGTTAGAAAATGATTTTATTCCTCCAAACTAAAAGCCCAAATTTATGTTTAACTCTAGTTATGAAGTTTTATTTTGGAAAATGAGGATACTTCAATCAACATTTAATTTATGAAATTAAGTCAATGTTGGATTAAGATAAGTGGGAACAATGATAAATGAGAGATTGTGAAATATGACGGTGTTATATGAAGGAGTTATATCAAAGAAATTAAATGTTGGAGATTTAATTTATAACCTTGGGTGGTAATTGATAATCAATGTGTTGTAAAAATTGAATTTAAAGACTAGATAATAATATGGAAAAGTAAAGAAATTGTTTGAACTCAAGAATTGTGAAAACTTTATAGATGAATCTTTATGCCTCTATGGATGTGTTGTTGTAATTTTGTTACGAAACAATGAATGATTTGATGGATAATGAAGAAGGTCGTGGAACATAATTGTACTTGTTATGTAAAAGGGAATTTTAATATATGGTGGATGTGTATTAAACTAATGTGTTATGGAAATAATGGAAGATGTGTTGGCATTGCCCACTAATTGTAATGATGGATTGTGGTGTTACTTCGGGTCCGTTTCCCGCCGTATTTGGAGCCGGTAAAGTGTGACGCTTGAGATAGGTTCCGCCTTCCTTCCGGAGTAGTGCTTGGTAAAGCGTGTCGTATGTTGAGGTTCCATGTTCCTTCCGGCTTGTGACCGGTAAAGCGTGTGACTCATGGAGATGACTTGTTATTGGATCCGGTATTTGATATGAAAATTAATTGAAAGAATGGAAATTCAAATGGCAATTGGATTAAGGATTGGTGATGATGAACTCAATGGATTGCTTATGACTATAAGGGAAGATTGTTAGTTTGTTTTGTAAATAATTGATAAGTTGAATTAAAAAGGATTTGTTATTCTTGTGCTATGTTTGAACTCTAATCCTTTGGATTTTGATATTGTGGAGTATAGTGATTGGAAATAGTATAAGGGAAACATGGAAATGAAATGAGGAATATTAAAATTGAAATGATAGGAGGAATAATTTGGAATCGGGTTAATAAATTTAAGATGATGTTCTTTCTTAAGTGTACTTGTTTTCAAAGAGAATTTATGGCTTGCTAATGATGAGAGACTACATATATGACAGGGAGTTTTCTTAAAGGTTTAAATGAAATTTTAAGAAAAAGATACTCTTCGTATAATATTTTGAACTTATAAAATGTCACCTTACTATATGGTATCACCCTGCATGCATGATCATTTCTATCTATGTGTTAGCTATTGTTGTAGAACTATGAGATTCCTTCTAGACATTAGTGCTCACCCCTCGTTGTTTTATTTTTCTTCAGGAAGAGAAATTCAGATTGATTAGTCGAAGAGTTATGGAGTCTATGTACCTTTTATGTATAGTTTCATCATAAATGTGAAAGGAGTGAATAATGTATCTTGTTGTTATTATTGTATTCATTCAGAGAGGGAACATGTATTATTATGTTTCTATTACTCAAGGGTAATGCATGTTTGTTTAAAAAAAAAAAATGGACCTAAATTACAGGCATTGGTAATGTTTCCAAGTAATTAAAATTTGGTGCGTGACAAAAAATCTGCTTTTTCTCCTTCTTTGGGCAGTTTGTATATCACTTTTGTTGCATCTCTCTCTCTCTCTCTCTCTCTCTCTCTCTCTCTCTCTCTCTAAAAACTCTTTTCTCTCCCTTTTGTCTACATTTTTACATCAAAACAAGATCAAATCCTTGATCTTCTTACATCCATTAGAAATTTGCCCATAGCTTCTTCATCAAAGTTAAAGAGCTCCTCAAGAGCTACATTGTGTACGGTGGAGATTGGGTTTTGGCACCATTGATTTCAAGGGTTTCATCTCTTTTTCTTCATCAAAACTTGAGATAGGGACTTCTTTGAGTTATATATACATGTTTTTGCAAGGTTGTTGTGATTTTGGAGTTTTCTTAAAAACATTATAAAAAGTTTTGGTTTTGGCTCAAGAAATTAGTGGTTTTGCAAAAGAAATCCATCTTTTGTTTCTTTGAAAGATTTTCTTGAATAATTGAAGCACATTGTCATAAAAATGATGTTTTTGGTGAGATTGTACCAAGAAATAAAGAAATGCATTGTTAGGGTGAAAAACCTAGAAATTTGGGGGTTTTGTTGGATGTTGAGAAATTATGATTCTACTTATGTTAAATGAATGTTCAAATGGAGATTTCATGATATTAGATGTAAAATGTCAAATTTCTTAGTATATGTGAGATTAGTAAATTTCCTTGGAATCTATTGTTTATGTAGATATGTATATAAATCTTGAAATGACAAAATGTTGAGACCATATGAGATGTGGAAATGTTGCAACACTTGGATAGATGCAAAAGTTCATGAATTATACATGTTAAATGTACTAGAAAAAGGAAGTGGAAATTATAATCGCAAATGGAGCAATTGTGGGGAAATTATGTAAATGGTTGGATGATACATCGCATGGGTAATTGTTACATGGCATGGTTAATTATTGCATAGCATGGATAACTATGGCATTGACATTTCATTATATTGCTTGTTATAAATATTGAATTAGGATTTGAAACTTGCATTGAGAAAGAATTATTGAGAAATGAGAACTATTGTAATGTCTTGGGATAAATATGTTGGTAAGTGTGATGACCGAGTGGGGCACTGGTTCCGTCTTCCTTAGTTTAACCTTGGGTTATCTTGTGGGGTGTTGGGTTAACTTGAATCCTTGTTATCTGTTTGGGGTTTGTGGTGTTCGGCAGTTTTTCTCAAATAAATCCTCGTTCTTGCTTTTCTTTTTCGGTGTTGATTTACACCTGTTTCGGAGAGCGCGTGGTCGAGCTTGGAGTGTCTGGAAGCGAACTAGAAAAAAATTCTTGGCCAGAGGACCAGGGACTTGGGCCGGACGTGCAGGGGATGAGGCCGCACGTGCAGGGAGTTGGGGATTTTCAACCTTGCACACTGGTTTATATGCAGGTGCCGGGTAAGGTGCGGATTGGAGGGCTGCACGTGCGGGGATCAATGTCGTACGTGTAGGAAGAAGGCTCCGCACGTGCAGGGGCACGTGCCGCACGTGCGGGACGGACTGAGCCTGAAAACTCTATTTTTCTCTTCATTTGGCTGTTTGTATATCATTTTTATTACATCTCTCTCTCTCTCTAAAAATACATTTCTTTCCATTCTCTCTACATTTCTACCTCAAAACAAGATCAAAATCATTGATCCTCTTCCATCCATTTGGAATTTGACCATAGTTTCTACATCAAAGTTATAGAACTCCTCAAGAGCCATATTGTGTGTGGTGGAGATTTGGTTCTTGGCGCCATCAACCCTAGGGTTTCATCTCTTTTCTCCTTCAAGACTTGAGGTAGGGAATCACTTAGAGTTATATATATATTTTTGCAAGTCATGTGTGACGACCGAGTTCTTTTTCCCTTCCTCTTTCTTTCTTTTTCGCTTCCTTCTCCTTTGATCTTCGTTGGAATTAAAATGACCGAAAATGGTTCTCTAAATAGAGTCCCTGTTCTTGTTTTGTTTAGTGTCGATTATCATTAGTTCCGGAGAGCGTGGGGATAGGTCCGAAGTGCCCGGGACCGAAGCGAAAATTTTCTGGGCTGCTGGGCCAGGGTTGCACGTGCGGAGGCCCAGGGCCGCACGTGCGGGAGGCTAAGCCGCACGTGCGAGAAGAGGGGTGTTTGGCTGGGGAGCACACTGCTTAAATTGCAGGTGCGGGAGGACCCCCGCACGTGCGGGGATGAAGGTCGTGCGGCAGTTCGAAATCTCTATTTTTTATCATTTTGAGGCCAAAAATGTCTCATTTTCTAACCCTTCTCTCTCACTCTAAAAGCCATTTCTCTCCTCCTTCTCTCTAAAAACCTTCACCAAACACTCAAAAACTTTGATTCCTTGCAATCCATGAGGCTTTGACCTATATTCTTTCACAAATCTTGGAGAGCAACACAAAAAGTTCACTTTGTACAGTGGAGATTGAGTTTGGGGCATTTTGATTTCTAGGGTTTCGTCTTCTCATCTTATCCAAAGCTTAAGGTAGGGATTTCTTAAGTTATATATACATGTTTTGCTTTATTGTTGATAATTTAAAAGCTCTCTTGAAGTTATTTTGATGATTTTGTTTTTTCTCCAAATGTAAAGAAATTTTGAGGAGATGGGTTTTGAATCTCACTCCTCCTTTTAGCTATGAGGTTGTTCTTTTGAAAACACATAAGAAAATATGATTTTTGTTGGATTTCATCATGAACTGAGAGATGTTTGCTTTTGTTGAAAAACCCTAGAAATTGGGGATTTTGGAAAATGATATGGAAACATCCATGGAATTCTTCCTCCTTTGATTTAAATGACAAATTGATGTAGAATCTATAAGGGGGTTTGTATGAATGAAAATCTTATTGATGTGTCAATAATGGAGGATTTGTTTTATAAAACTATTGTTGGATATATGATGATGTATGATTGTGAGATGACAATATGTTGTGCACTATGGCATTGTGAAAATTATAAACATTGAGAATTTGTGCTTGAAAACATTACATGTAGACTAGAAGAGGCTAACTTGGTGAAAGTTGGGCATGATGAGAATTGATTGTTGCTATGAGCTGATAGCATGGTTACCTTGTGAAACCGAGATTGTTGTACAGATAGTTGGAAATAGAGTAGTACTATGAAGTGTGGGAAAGATCATTGCATTGCACACTCTTTCATTTATCAATTATGCATAGTAAATTCTAGATTGAAGACATTTACTTTTGAAAGAGAATGATATTGTAATAATAACCATGGAAATGTGTATGGGGTAAACACGGTGGTAAGTCCGGATAGGGGATGTAGATGATTTGATAAGTTGGCCTGAGTGTCCATGGTGAAAGACCAGAAAACCGCGCGGATAGGTGTCGAGCCTTCCGGTTAATACCGGTAAAAATCTGTAGACCACCCCGAACTCCCTCTGCGCACGAGGGTGCGAATTGGGTTCTAGCTACTACAGTTCGAACTCCTGTCACGGTTCTGAATCTAATCTCACAAAGTGCAATGTAAGACTTATAAATCACCAAAGAGTCCAAATCCGGCAAATCGTTTTGGAAAATTGATTTTAATCAAAAAGTGCCAAACATGGACTGCTTTGCCAGATTTCAGAGTCACCACCTAAATATTTTGTTTTGGGAAATTTAGGAAACCCAGACTCTTGCCTAAGGCCACATGTCCGTCATCACCAAAGTTGCCTCGGCTCGGGAACTCAGGTACAAGAGGGGAAGGTCCTGAAATGAGCACCCCCGCTCGCCTGATCAAAGCTCGACCTCTACTAAACATGATATGTTGTTTTTGAAAACACATGTGTTCTTATTCCGGTTATTTAGCTAACTTACTACGTGATGCGCACAGCATACAAGCATAGACTAGATCACCTAAATTGGAACAAAACAATTCAATGTTTGTTTTCAAAAATGGTTTGAATTTGCCACCCTCAAGTGGGCTCAGAAATGCAGATTTACCACCAAACAAGGTGGCCTTAAAACATGATGATTTACCCCTCCAAGTGGGCTTAAAACTCATATTTTGATGAATTGTTCCAATTCATGTAATGAAGCCTTCATCCACAGGCATTCATGCAGTTATATCATTTAAGCAAATAGCCTCATGGCAAGCATGCGGACATGGCAACACTTACACATATGCAATGATGTTAAAACATAAACACTTACAGTGTACTCCGAGCCAAAACAGGGAACTCGTTAGAAATATGAATCATCCTAACTATGTCAACAATGCCTAATGCAACACATACAAAATGCATTTAATAGGCTCGGCTATCTAAGATGGCATATGAATGCAACACTTGATACACGTATTCAAATAAGAATTGAAATACAATGCAGTTTGAATGATGCGCCGAAGCTGGTGCATGCAATACAAATGAATGATGCACGCATGCAAAGCATAAGGTATGCTAATTGAAATATTCCCTAAACTAACCATCAAAAGCTAATAAGTAAAAGGGAGAAATGAGTGAGGGTTAGAAGAGATACACACATGCACGCAGCCTTATTACAACATTATGCCCTCTCAACGGAGGGTCCAAATAATTAAGCTAAGCTACACTAAGCTAAGCTAATTATTACAAATCGACTAATTAACTATGCTAAGCTAATTAATTACAAACCGAATTGAAACTAGCTATACTAAGCTAATTAGAATATTACAAAGATGAAATAAACTAGCTAAATACATTAACTAATTAATTACAAAATTAGCAAATTACCTAGCTAAGCAAAGCAGTTAAAATGGCCTCGAGGGGAGGAGACATGCATGCTCAGTTTGCTTCGCCCCGGAAAATGCATTGCCTTGCCATGAGTTGTCTCTGTTTGCACTCGCGGTGATCTCAGAGCATCAAACACACTTTCAGGTTGCATCTGCGCCAAAATAGGAGCATTTTGGACAAATTTGCTGCAAGTGGCCAGCCGGCCACCTCAATTGGTCGGTAGGCTACCTCAACTGGCCGGCCGGCCACCTCTCCTTCCAGAATCCCAATTTTGCTTCAATAGAGAACAACAAAGGCACAGCAATGCATTCGCAGAGAAATGTGTGTGCAACTACTCTCCTTATCATTTCTTAATCTCAAAGGAGCGTAGTACTAGGCTCTCAAGCCACCAATCACGCATCTCAATGCATGATGGCTAAAGAGTCAAGCTTGCACAATGTTAGTGAATGCACAAACAACACAAAGAGCCTCCTCCTCTATCATGCATGGTCAAGAGGGTCGGTGACTAAGAAATGTGACATGTTTCGTCACTATAAGTATGAAACATCTCACATTTCTTGTGTTTCGATTAACGTCCGATCCAAACACAATGCAATGCAAACAACACGTGCTATCTTGGCATGAAACAAGACTCAAACATGCAAAAAACGTATGCATAACATGTTAAGGGACTTAAACATTAAAACTAGTGAAGCACACAACACTAGAAACATGGAATACAATGCTCAATGGACCAAACCAGCCTTAAACAGACCTCATGCATGCTAAAACAGTGGCCAAAATGCTCTAAAATGATAGCATGAAAGGCAAGAAAATGATGTTCATGCATTGGCTCATCAACAAAGCATGAGGCACAACTCTTAAATACAATTAAAGAGTGATATTCATGAGAGTATGACAAGGGTATATGCTCTAAAATTATATGTTAAATGATGCCATATCATACAAACATCACAAATAAGGCATGCTAGAGGGCCTAAAGCACAAGGCTAGTAAAGTGGACTACACAAGAAGCATGCAATTGTAGATGTCCCCGAACGTCCAGGGAAAAATCCCGTTTTGTTCTTTGGGCTTACTATAGTTCGGACTCAATGTCACGGTTCTGAATCTAATCTCACAAAGTGCAATGCAAGATCGATAAATCACCAAAGAGTCCAAATCCAGCAAATCATTTTGAAAAACTGATTTTTAGAAAGAAGTGCCAAACATGGACTGCTTTGCCAGATACAAAGTCGCCACCTAAATATTTTATTTTGGGGGAATTTAGGAAACCCTGACTCGTGCCTAAGGTCACGTGTCCGTCATCACCAAAGTTGCCTCGGCTTGGGAACTTGGGTACGATTGGGGAAGGTCACTTCGTGAGCACCACCGCTCGCCCGATCAAAGATCGGCCTCTACTAACCATGATATCGAGTTTTGAAAACATTATGTGCTCTTATTCCGGTTTATTAGCCTAGAATTACTATGTGATGCGCGCAGCATACAAGTATAGACTGGATCACCTGAATTGGAACAAAACAACTCATGTTTGTTTTTGAAAATGGTTTGCTACTCGCAAGTGGGCTAAAATGCGGATTTTGCCACCCTCAAGTGGGCTTAAGAAACAGGGTGATTTGCCACTATCTAGTGGGCTTAAAACTCGTAATCAATGAATTGTTCCAATTCAAGTAATCCAACCTTCACCCACAGGCATTCAGACAGTTATATCACATAAGCACTTAGCCTCATGGTAAGCATGCTATCATGACAGTCACTCACACGCATGCAAGGATGTTAAAGCATAAATACTTACCAAGTACTCTGAGCCAAAGAAAGAAGCTAATTAGAAATTATGCATGAATCCTAACTATGCTGAGATGCCTAATGCAATACATACATGTATGCAACTAAGATAGGCTCGACTATTCTAAGATGGCATATGAAATGCAACAAATGATACACGTATTCAACTCGGAATTGAAATACAATGCAGTTAGTATGATGCGCCGAGCCCAGTGCATGAAATACAGATGAATGAATGCAAACATGCGAACATATAAATGCTAATTAAAACATGCCCTAAAACTAACCATCATAAGCTAGTAAATAAAAGGGAGAAAGACGTGGGGTTGGAAGACATACAACACACACACGCACACTTATTACAATATTGCCCTCCTCGGAGGGACCGAAAGAATAATACAAATTAACTAACTGACAAGCTAATTAATTATTACACAACACTTAACTAATTAAATGAATTAATTAAGCTAAGAAAGCAGTAAAGAGGCCTCGGGAAGAGGGATGAATGCATGCATGTTCGGTTTCGCTCGGAAATCCATCGCCATACTCATGCTGCCTCTGGTTACACTGCTCTGCACTTATGAAAACTGCACAAGTCTCCAGGATGTTTCTGAACCACCTTTTGAGCACTATGGAAGGTCACTGGCCAAAAGGCAAGGCCATCGGCCATGGGAAACTGGTCATCGACCATGTGTGGGGCTCTCGGCCAACAATGCACAGCCAGCCGGCACTGAAGATGGCCGACTGGCCATCTCTTCCTACAGAATCCTGTTTTGCCTTGTAGCTCGGCAAAAACCAGCAGATTTCTAGATCAAAACCCAACCTTTGAGCCCTCTCAAGACCCTCCAGAAACCTTAGACGAGTGATGGAGGTGTGTGCTTAGGAGTTGTGGTGTAAAGGGGTCAAGAACCAAGCACTTTGGAGGTCAAAATAGTGAGATATAGAGAGATATATATCTTGGAGCCTTAGACAAAAATTTTGGAACCCCTCTAAAGGAGAGGGAGGCCCTCTCTTATAGAGAAACAAGAGGGTTCAAGCTTCTTGGAGAAGCTAAAGAGGTTCAAGCTCCTTGGAGAAGCTAAAAAGGTTCAAGCTTCCTCAAGAAGCTAAAAAAAGGTTCAAGCTTCTTGGAGAAGCTAAAAAAAGGTTCAAGCTTCTTGGAGAAGCTAAAATGGTTCAAGCTTCCTCAAGAAGCTAAAAAAAGGTTCAAGCTTCTTGGAGAAGCTAAAAGGGTTCAAGCTTCTTGGAGAAGCTAAAAAGGTTCAAGCTTCCTCAAGAAGCTAAAAAAAGGTTCAAGCTTCCTCAAGAAGCTAAAACAAGGGTGCAAATCCTCCATACACGTGTATAGAGGATACAGTATGTGCCACCTGGCACTAAATATCAGCATAAAGCAGATGAACAGGGTTCAGCCAGCATAAAAGGCCGATCGACCAACACAAAGGGCCGGCCGACTAAAAACACTACTGAACGGCCAACACTTTTGGCTGGTAGCAATAAAACAGGGCCAGTGGCAACATGCCAAGGCGGGTGGGGTGTGGGGATAGCCAACAAGCCATTTCCTACCCTCAGGTGCAAAGATCACAAGTCCTTGGTCCAACCAAGCACAAAACAAATAAGTCGAGAGATCTTGAGGCAAGGCGCGCGACCGAGACCTCCGAGAACTCAAGACGAACACGAACATAGATGATCATCAAGTGTTCAAACGATGACGTCCAAGTCTTGAGGACGGTCAAAAATGGAGTGTCTACAGTTGCCCCTCTTTGACAGAACTCGAAAGTCATAACAATGACGGGAGTGAATATCAAAGCCCGGAGATGACCCATTTTTGACAAGGCCGAAGACTTAGACAAAAGCATGCAAGATAACAAAGATATGTGCCCGAAGGTGGGGGCAAAATGCAGGAACAATGCACAAGGCCGAGCATAACTTATGATCATGCAAAGAAAGCTGTAACGAAGCATAACATCCAACAGTTTTAAGCAAAAACGAACTACATTACAATGCAGAAAGGATGTTAGAGAATTATTCAATTCTCACTATGTCTCACACGGAGAATATACAATTCCTGTCCGATTCGTCTGGTCGCGCCACCTTCAAATGAACCGTACATACAATATCGTGCTTGCAAAGGAAAGAAACTTAACAGGTACAATATTGTTAGCAATATGCACGACAATGCAAGTGAAAAGCTGTGTGACAACGCGAGTGGAAGGGTGCAAGACGATGCAACCTAAGGGGGATGCATAATAATGCGGGATGGATGCAAAACAATGCAACCTGAGACAAATTCCAAACATGCTGAAAATGTGTAAGGAAAGGGAGAACCTCTCAGCGTAGCACACGTGAGAGAGGAAAGGGGATGGTACAAACATTGGAACATATTCCAAATGCTCTTTAACCAAAGAAGGAGAAGAATAGGGACATATCCCGGTGTTCAGAATGGCATAAGCATTGGAATGTATTCCGAATGCTCTGATCCAAAGAGGGAGAAACATAGGGACGTATCCCGGTGTTTCGGAAAGGTATAGGCATTGGAACGTATTCCAAATGCTCTTAACCAAAGGGGGAGAAACATGGGGACATATCCCAATGTTTCGGAATGGTGTGAGCATTGGAACGTATTCCGAACGCTTTTAACCGAAGAGGGAGAAACATAGGGACATATCCTGATGTTTCGGAATGGTGTGAGCATTGGAACGTATTCCAAACGCTTTTAACCGCAGAGGGAGAAACATAGGGACATATCCCGGTGTTTCGGAATGGTGTGAGCATTGGAACGTATTCCAAACGCTTTTAACCAAAAAGGGAGAAACATAGGGACGTATCCCGGTGTTTCGGAATGGTAGGAGAAACATAGGGACGTATCCCGGTGTTTCGGAACAAAGAGAAGAAACGTAGGAACGTATCCCGGTTTTCAGAAAGGAGAAGAAACATAGGGACGTATCCCGGTGTTTCAGAAAGAAAGAGAAACATAGGGACGTATCCCGGTGTTTCGGAAAGAAGGAGAAACATAGGGACGTATCCCGGTGTTTCAGAAAAGGAGAAGAAACATAGGGACGTATCCCGGTGTTTCAGAAAAGGAGAAGAAACATAGGAATGTATCCCGGTGTTTTGGAAAAAGAAGGAGAAACATAGGGACGTATCCCCGTGTTTCGAAAAAAGAAGGAGAAACATGGGGACGTATCCCCGTGTTTCGGAAAAGGAGAAGAAACATAGGGACGTATCCCAGTGTTTCGGAAAAGGAGAAGAAACATAGGGACGTATCCTAGTGTTTCAGAATGACTCAATCATTGGAACGTATTCCAAATGCTCTTAACCGAAAAGGGAGAAACATAGGGACGTATCCCGGTGTTTCAGAAAGAAGGAGAAGAAACATAGGGACATATTCCGGTGTTTCAGAAAGGTATAAGCATTGGAACGCATTCCAAATGCTCTTAACCAAAAGGGGAGAAACGTAGGGACGTATCCCGGTGTTTCGGAAAAGGAGAAGAAACATAGGGACGTATCCTGGTGTTTCGAAAAAGGGGAAGAAGCATAGGGACGTATCCCAGTGTTTCGGAAAAGGGGAAGAAACATAGGGACGTATCCCGGTGTTTCGGAAAGGTATAAGAAACATAGGGACGTATCCCGGTGTTTCGGAAAAGGGGCATGCAAAACAATGCAAGTGGAAAGTGCGTGACAACGCAAGCGCGGAGGTGTGCATAACAATGTAGGTATAGTGCGTGACAGCGCAAGATACAAAAGGTGCATAACAATGCAAGTGAAAAGGTGCATAACAATGCAAGTGAAAAGGTGCATAACAATGCAGGCAGAGTGTGCATAATAATGCAAAGAGAACGGTGCATAACAATGCATTTTCAGTGCAACATCAACAGCATGTTTGAAGTAAACTACTGAATAAGGAAATACACGCCTTAACGAGACCAATTCAAACGCAACCTCTAATTTACCTCTCAGAGGACTTGGCAACACGCTCAGCTCAAAAGGGTATACCCTGTTCATATTGGCGAGAGGTAACATCTGCATGTGAAACCCTTAGGCGCTGCACGAACTGCCATTCTGGCTTGAAGCAAGCTTACACTTGGGGTCGAGATACACTCATACTCCAGAGAAACGGCGAGGCTTGAGAAGGTGCACCTGGAATGCAGTCTCAGAATTTGCTGGTGTTAAAACACACTAAGATGCTCCACATTTTCCCTCTTTTCTTTTGCTTTGCAGTCTGGAACCCACATAGCTTCAGATAGGTCCTTGTCTTACTATTCACACTTATCGGGTGTGGACCCTGCAGTTTTATGAAAGAACGAATTCTGTTTTGCACAAATGTGGAGAATGGCATAGCACTCTGAGCACAAAGCAATTCATTTTTGAAATGAGAAATGAGTTCTTAACCGAGTATTGAGCCTACAACTGACCACAATCACCACGACTCAACAAAAGAAAACAAGGTAAAACAACCTAAACACATCGAGAAACACTCGAAACAACTCACAACAAGAATCGAGACAAACAAAACAACGGACACAATACTCAGACGCGTTCCAAAGACAAGGGACCTCTCAGATCACGAGGAGCCAGTTTCTCTGGGTATTGTTTCCCACCCTTTCTCATTTGTGATTCTTACATCACTCTGGCACTCAATCTCTATTTTTCTAAAAAAGCCCTTTTCTCACTTTTTCTCTCATCACACATCTCTCTATTCTTCAATCTCTCATTTTTCATCCCCCCCTGGGTGGTTGATGGATAAACAGGAAGTTGGGGGCTCTTGCCCCTAGCATTCTGCTAGATTCCACTTCTTCTACTCACAATAGTGAACTTTCCCACAGAGGGGTTGCACTACAACTGGGTGCGTAGCAAATCTGCAGCTGACATCAGTTGATGATGCCCTGCTGGGGAGTTTGGATGCGATCAGATCTGTCCAGATGAGGGAGTGGAGTATCTTGATCCATTCCAGTTTGTGCTTCGCACTTGGCTTGATACCTCGTTGCTCGGAGGATGTGAGAGCTTTTTGCCCTTTTGCGGTCAGTTTCAGTGATGCCCTTTTCCAGCAGGTATGATGCCCTTTCTGGCAAGTGCGTTGATAAAGGGGAAAAGACAGAAAACCTGACTCAACTGTGCCCCTAGTTCATCATTTTGACCAATTTTTTGTTTTGGTTTTCTACTAAAACAATTTTGACCAACATGAGAGTTAGATTAACATGCTTGTTCGATTTTCTGATTTAAAATCATGCAAGTCAGGTTATGAGTACTGAAAATTTTCCTTTTTGGGTCCAAGATATGGTCCAGTTTTTGGAAAAATGGAATAATTTTCGAGAAAATTAGTCAACTTCATTAAAAATTCTCAAAATCTGTTTGCAAACGGCCACTGCTCAACGAACACGGAACCTACCCTTGAGATGCACAACCTCAGATCGGAAACAGTGGAAAATTGCCCCTTGTCTGAACGGCACTGCATGGCAACTGAAAGTTGCCCCTAGTCTGAATAGCACCGCAGCGTACTGTATGGTAACGGAAAGTTGCCCCTTGTTTGAATAGCGCCGCAGCACGTAGCAACCAATCCTTGCAATCAAATTCTTGGATACAGAGAAGACAAAGATGACCAAAACCATCACATGGACACAATCGAATTTGAAGTGTTTTACGGCTGGACTTCAGAATGAAGTTGCCTACGTATCCCAAAGATGGGAATCAAGCCTTACGTAGTTCGGGGTTAAGGTACACTCGGGTATTAACCTCTTCTTTTGCGCTCTAACTTTTGCCAAGGCCGCCCTTTCAGGGTTTTCAACCTTGCGAGCTTTGTTCTTTTTTTCTTTTTCATCTTTTCTTTTTATTTTCTTCATTTTTTTTTTTTTTTTGCATTCTTTCCTTTGCTCTAACTTTTGCCTGGGTTGCCCTTCTAGGTTTTCGGCCCAGCGAGCCTCTCAAGGGTAAAAGTGTAGCTTTGTCCATGTCAAATGGTTTTGAGATCCTGAAGTCATCTGAATCCAAGAGAATGGTTGGTGTTCGCTGATGATGTAAGAGTCCATCCAATGGGGGTTGAATTTGCCCCTAGTGTTGTGGATAGGAACTCAGTTGTCCTTCAGCACAAACTTTCTTCTTTCCTCCCTTCTGGGGTTTGGCATTCTTGCCGATCTTCCTTGGTTTGCAGAAAAGACTCATCTTTGACTCTTCGAGCGCATCTGACATTTTTTGCCCCTAGTCCGAGGGGTGCTTCTCATCCAGCTTTGCAAGCTTTCTTTTGATGACGTCCGACCTTCTTGATCTGACTTTCTTGCCCCTAGTTCAAGGGCTGCTTCTGATCTGGCCACACAGGCCTCACGTTGTGGTTAACCATTGAACATTCTGAATCCCAATTCAAGGTTTGAAAGTGAGGGGTCGAGTCTCGAGGCTGAGAGCGATCCTAGGTTGCACAATCTCAAGAGCGATTCCACACAGGTCTTCACAGGACCGCGCAAAACATTTTTTTTTGAAATTTTTTAAGAAAGCGACTAATCGCTCGCGCTGAAAACAATGTAGAACCAATCTGGATCAAGCCAGGATTCTTCTCAGTACTCACGTTAACAAACATGATCTCAATCATAAAGGGCTTAGCATGCCTCTCTTTCTCTCAATTGGTCAAATTTTGCAAATCCCGAGGAATTCCTTCCTCTTTGTTTTCACCACAGCATTCAAAAGGTTTTGAAAAACTTAGGTCAATGCAATGATTTCAAGGCACAAAAAAGACAAAGTTTTTAGTTAAATACCGCCACCTCATTCAGAACTTTTGGCACAACTGGCACACGGCAGAAGCAAACACAAGAGTGCGAAAAATCACTGCTGTTCCATTCAAAACTGTTGGCACAACTGGCTCCAAGGCATAAACAGACTCAAAAAGAAAGCAAAGAGACAAACACAAAACAAAATAGTGACATCCGAGGTAACACCCCCGAAATCACCCGACTCTAACGCAACAGGACATACTCGATACAACAAGACAGACTCAACAGGACTGACTTGATACAACGAGACAGAGTCAATAGGACTGACTCGATACAACAAGACAGACTCAATACCCAAGTCAGAAAGTAGAATAAACAACGTTCGTAAATGCTCAAAATAGTGCGTGCCATCCATCACATCTGGAGTAAACTGAGCACCGACAGCAAGTGGTTCATTCCCCGATCACATAACAACACAAGTCTAGAGTACCCGGGGGATATCAGACTCTTCTGAAGCTATGGTTCCAAGACTACTTAGCAAAAGAGAAAACAGACAGCATCTCAACCTGATTTCACAGAGCCATAATGAGTGAAGTTGAATGACTGCGCTCTCTACAAAATTCTGCCCAAAATTCTGCCCTGTAAACTGATACCCTCAGGTAAAACTGATTCTCAAACACTAATACTGATGCCCGCAGGCCTGATGCCCACACTTGCAAACTGATACATGCATTCCTGTAGAGGCCAACTCTAAAGCACATAACAAACAAGTGAGAGCCAAAACACCCCTATGTTGGGGTAGGGTTTCCCTGTCCTATTTTGTCAGGAGATAAGGTTTCACTACGCGCGCAGCGGTTTCAAACAACCTATAATTGGGTAAACGACCTGTCCTAGTTTGGAATGGTCACTACGGATTCCGATATGCACTAGGTCGAATGGTCAAAAAGGGTGCCCCGGTAACAACCGGGGTTTGTGTTCCCATCGTGGTAGAGCCCGTAACCGGTCAGCCTTATGGCATGCTTCTCAAGCAAGCTTCTGGCAAACCGTTCAGGAATAGCAGACGGCAAACACGGTGTCCTAGGCGCACCAATGCACATGCAATGCAAAGAAACACATAAGTGTAGTCAAAACAAGATATCATGAGTTCGAGTCAAGTTCTCTAAATCCCCAGTGGAGTCGCTAGAAACTGTAGACGTCCCCGAACGTCCCGAGAAAAATCCCGTTTTGTTCATTTGGCTTACTACAGTTCGGACTCAATGTCATGGTTCTGAATCTAATCTCACAAAGTGCAATGCAAGATTGATAAATCACCAAAGAGTCCAAATCCGACAAATCGTTTTGAAAAACTAATTTTTAGAAAGAAGTGCCAAACATGGACTGTTTTGCCAGATATAGAGCTGCCACCTAAATATTTTATTTTGTGGGAATTTAGGAAACCCTGACTCCTGCCTAAGGCCACGTGTCCGTCATCACCAAAGTTACCTCGGCTCAGGAACTTGGGTACGATTGGGGAAGGTCACTTCGTGAGCACCCCCGCTCGCCCGATCAAAGATCGGCCTCTGCTAACCATGATATCGAGTTTTGAAACCATTACGTGCTCTTATTCCGGTTTATTAGCCTAGAATTACTATGTGATGCGCGCAGCATACAAGTATAGACTGGATCGCCTGAATTGGAACAAAACAACTCATGTTTGTTTTTGAAAACGGTTTGCTACTCGCAAGTAGGCTCAAATGCGGATTTTGCCACCCTCAAGTGGGCTTAAGAAACAGGGTGATTTGCCACTATCTAGTGGGCTTAAAACTCGTAATCAATGAATTGTTCCAATTCAAGTAATCCAACCTTCACCCACAGGCATTCAGGCAGTTATATCACATAAGCACTTAGCCTCATGGTAAGCATGCTATCATGGCACGCATGCAAGGATGCTAAAGCATAAATACTTACCAAGTACTCCGAGCCAAAGAAAGAAGCTAATTAGAAATCGTGCATGAATCCTAACTATGCTGAGATGCCTAATGCAATACATACAGGTATGCAACTAATATAGGCTCGGCTATTCTAAGATGGCATATGAAATGAAACAAATGATACACGTATTCAACTCGGAATTGAAATACAATGCAGTTAGTATGATGCGCCGAGCCCGGTGCATGCAATACAGATGAATGAATGCAAACATGCAAACATATAAATGCTAATTAAAATATGTCCTAAAACTAACCATCATAAACTAGTAAATAAAATGGAGAAAGACGTAGGATTGGAAGACATACAACACATACACACACTTATTACAACATTGCCCTCCTCGGAGGGACCGATAGAATAATACAAATTAACTAACTAACAAGCTAATTAATTATTACACAACACTTAACTAATTAAATGAATTAATTAAGCTAAGAAAGCAGTAAAGAGGCCTCGGGAAGAGGGATGAATGCATGCATGTTCGGTTTCGCTCAGAAATCCATCACCATACTCATGCTGCCTCTGTTTACACTGCTTTGCACTTCTGAAAACTGCACAAGTCTCCAGGATGTTTCTGAACCACCTTCTGAGCACTGTGGAAGGTCACTGGCCAAAAGGCAAGGCCACCGGCCATGGAAAACTGGTCATCGACCATGTGTGAGGCTCTCGGCCAACAATGCACAACCGGCTGGCACTGAAGATGGCCGACCGGCCATCTCTTCCTGTAGAATCCTGTTTTGCCTTGTAGCTCAGCAAAAACCAACAGATTTCTGGACCAAAAGCCAACCTTTGAGCCCTCTCAAGACCCTCTAAGAACCTTAGATGAGTGATGGAGGTGTGTGCTTAGGAGTTGTGGTGTAAAGGGGTCAAGAACCAAGCACTTTGGAGCTCAAAATAGTGAGGTATAGAGAGATATATATCTTGGAGCCTTAGACAAAAATTTTGGAACCCCTCTAAAGGAGAGGGAGGCCCCCTCTTATAGAGAAACAAGAGGGTTCAAGCTTCTTGGAGAAGCTAAAGAGGTTCAAGCTTCTTGGAGAAGCTAAAAAGGTTCAAGCTTCCTCAAGAAGCCAAAAAAAGGTTCAAGCTTCTTAGAGAAGCTAAAAAGGTTCAAGCTTCCTCAAGAAGCTAAAAAAAGGTTCAAAAGGTTCAAGCTTCCTCAAGAAGCTAAAACAAGGGTGCAAATCCTCCATACACATGTATAGAGGATACAGTATGTGCCACCTGGCACTAAATATCTGTATAAAGCAGATGAACAGGGTTCGGCCAGCATAAAAGGCCGATTGACCAACACAAAGAGCCGGCAGACTAAAAACATTGCTGACCGCCCAACACTTTTGGCCGGTAGCAATAAAACAGGGCCGGTGGCAACATGCCAAGGCCGGTGGGGTGTGGGGATAACCAACAAGCCATTTCCCGCCCTCAGGTGCAAAGATCACAAGTCCTTGGTCCAACCAAGCACAAAACAAATAAGTCGAGAGATCTTGAAGCAAGGCGCGCGACCGAGACCTCCGAGAACTCAAGACGAACACGAGCATAGATGATCATCGAGTGTTCAAACGATAACGTCCAAGTCTTGAGGACGGTCAAAATGGGTTGTCTACAGCAATACATAGCCTAAACAATCAAACCAGCTCCGGATAGAGCTCAAGCATGCCAAAACAAAAGGTAAAACATGCTGAAAAGGGAGCCCAAAAGCTTAGACGAACATGCATACGTATTGGCTCATAAACAAAGCATAACATACAACCCTCGAAAGCTATGAAGAGGTGAAGTATATGAGAGTGTGACTACACTATATGCATTGAACTTACATGCTAAATGGTGCCATACCATGTGAACATCATATGTATAACATGTTAAAGGCCTCAAAACTCAAAGCTAGTCAATGCCCTTTACACTACAACCATACTAAGCAAGCCTCAAAGGGCCAAGACCACTCAAAACAGAGTTACAGCATGGCAAAACATAAGTAAAAACATGCTGAGACAGAGCTAAAACATGCTAGAACAAAGGACTAACTCATGAAGCATGTTAGGCCATCAAGCACAATTGTACAACAAGTATTAAAAGCAAGCAAGAGGTGACCCAAACACCCAAAAACAGAGTTAGAGCAAGTCTAAAGGTCACAAAAATATGCTTGAACAAAGCCACAAATGAGTAGAAACACATGCTCATTTGGTGGGCCATCAACACAAGCAAGCAAGACAAGAGGAGAGAGGACCACCCCCTCCTATTTGGGACCTCAAAACCACCTTTTCATCACTAAAATTCCTCTAGAATTCAGTGGTTAAAGGACCAAAAAGAGATAGTTCCAAAAGCTTTAAAAGATGGCTCAAAAGCTTAGCAAATAAGGCATACAAGGGGGTGAAACACCCCCAACTCCCATAGGGCCTCAAACAACCATTTTCACACTTAAAAAACAAAGCTTTTTGTAGTTAACAACCAAGCCTAAAATAGCATGCAAAGGTGGCTAATATGGTATACAAAAATAAGCTTAAAGAAGGGAATATGCTCACCCTTGAAGACAGCAGCAAGATGGCAACAATTCTTAGCCAAAACTAGCCTTTTGAACTCCAAACAAACTTTCAAGGACCTCAGCTCCAAGGTAGTGGTGTTTGACTAGGTGTTTCTTTGCAAAAATGTGAAGAAAATACACTTCTAAGCACTATAGAGCACAATATAGAGAGAGAGTGTGTGACAATTCTAGAGAGAGAGAGAGGGAGATTTTTAGCTCTAAAAAATCTAAACCCTCAAATAGGGGGAAGGACATCCCCTTATATAGGCAATGCAAGCAAAAGCTTGCTTGACAAGCTTCAAGCTTGTATCCATCCCTTCATACATGTATGGAGAATGATTTCAGTGAGCCATAACTGGCTCAAAAGATCTAAAAATATCTAAAAAGGAGAAAGATTGGCCTCCGGCCAATTAAGGTGGCCGGCTGGCCACCTCCCCTAGCCGGCCGGCCACTCCAAGTGGCCTACAAGGAAGAAAAGTGGCTGGCAGCCCTTCCCCTCCCTTAAACAAGAGGCAACAAGGCTTGGCCCAAAAACCAAGGCCAAAACACAAAGTGTTAAGAGGCTCAAAGACAGGGCACTCGGCCGAGACCTTCGGGCGCTCGAAACAAGCACAAACATGCGCAATCATCGCGTGCACAAACGATGACATCTAAGTCTTAAGGTCGGTCAAAAATGGGGTGTCTACAAAATGATAGTTTGGTAGTACTCGTAGAGTCGACTTGCAGACACCAGCCTAGGGATTATCAATGTTGTATTTACCGCCCCCATTGATTAAAATTGGAAGTTTGAAATGTGTTGAGTTTACAAGCTTTTGTTGGAAAAATCGAAATCTTCAATAAGAGCATGAAACGAAATTTCTTTAAAAGAGCATGGCATGGCATGGCATTGACATTTGCATATTTTACTGAGATTTGGCATAACTGTATATACCTTGTTAGAATTCTCTACTGGGCTTTATGCTCACCCCTATTGAATTTGGTGAAGGTAAAGATGTGGTGATCCTGCCGAACTAAGGGCGTGGATATTTTGTGAAGAGTAAATAGCTCTTTTATTTTTGTTGTAAACTTTGTAAAGCCAAGGGCTAATGTGTTTGGGTCCGAGAGACCATTTTTGTGTAACCGAGCTATTGCCTTGGAAGATGTAAGCCCTTAAGGGCATTTTATTGTATTGAGATTAGATGTCTCACATGCTATAGATTTATGTGATTCTTTTATCATTGAATGTATATCTGCATGTGAACTTTTGTATGAACTCTCTTATGGATTATGTAAAGATGGAAGGATTTTGTCAGAGTTTGGTGAATGTTCATTAATATGGTTAGTTCTTGTTGGATTATTTTCGGGGCATTACATCTTGATTGATTTTGTGAGCTCATCTTTGTCTATTTCAAAAATGGGTTTATGGCTCAAGAAATTGTTGGTTTTGTTGGAGAAACTTATCCTTGTCCTTTTTAAAGATTTTTGTGAAATGTCGAGCTATATGGGTTGAGATTGAGGTATATAGTGAAGTTTTTATGTAGAGACCCTAATGTTTGGTAACTACACTTGAAACCCTAAGCCTTAGGTTAATAGCATTTTAGACCCTAGTTCCATAAAAGTCTACATAATGGCCCAATAAAGAATAATTTTAAATCCTAGAACACCACTTTATAATTAGAAATACCCTAACACTTGGCTTTTATTTATTTTATCTCCTAGTTTCTAAATTAATTCATACATTCTATTTTTTTATTTTTATTTTTAGCCTAGTTGCAAATTTACTAATTCTTTGAATCCTTATTATTTATTTGAGCAAATAAATAGCTATAAATATATTTTTAAAAAATAGTTTTATTATTTATTTTAATTTTTAGTTGAGCAAATTAGTGGAAAAAAATATCTAGATATTTATAAGTTACTTAGGCATTAAGTTGGACGGGTAGAATGGTCCTTTTAACCCAATTCATGGCCTATAAAATTGAGAAGTATTTTCTCAATTCCTCTCTCACGTTTTTAGCAGCTCAGGGAGAGGGTGAGAGAGGGAGAGTGTGATCAAGGGAAGTAGAGAAGAAGAAAAAAAAAAGAGAAAAAGAAGGAAAAGTGATTCAAGAAGGTAAGAACACCTCTTCCTCTTGTCTTCTCCAATTCTTTCACCATCCCATCCTATTGTTTAGATTCCCTCTTGTGTTGAATATTAATGGGAAATAGAGCATTTGGTGTGTATAAAAGTGTGGGTTTGAGTTAGTGACATTGTCTTGCAAATCTGTCAAATTAGGCACTGTTGTAACTTCTCAAATTTAAAAGAAATATCAAATTTATTTATTTCTCAAATCTAAATTTAGTGTAGGCTATGTGGTGTGTTTAGAGCTAGTGATAATTTTATTAGCCCCTAATTGTGTGTTTTTAGGGCTTGGATATTTTGTTTAAGAATCTGGTCCTGAGTCTCTGAAAAACAGTCCACTTCTTGCAATTTTTTAAAATTCCAAAACAATCATCTTAGGTTAGTTCTTATATACAAATTTAGGATTTTGAGTCCTCGTTTCAATGGAATTTATTTGGGTGAAAATCATTGGGTAGATTGAGAGGGAAGCTAGTTTTTCCAAAGGGTGACAAATCTGGACAGGTTTTTGAATATAGCTTGTAAATGAATTTCTGGAGGTGCTGTCAAATTCTTAGAATTGGAATTGAAACTAGACAGGTTAATTATTATTTCTGTGTAATTTCGGCCCCTCATTTGACCTAGAAGTATTTTTCCCAAAGCACTCTTGCTAGCCTTGCAGAACCAAACAGTGCTGGAAATGGTGTTTTATTGTGTTGTTTCTCTCTAAGTATTTCAAAGCATGCCTAATGTTATTTGCTTGCCTTACCATACCTATGTATGGCTATCATGGACTATATTTCCTTTCTTATGTTTGTCTCATGCTCTTTTATATTACCGAATTACCGAATGTGACTAACTTGCTTAGCAAAAGATCTAATAAATGGGAAATGGAAAGGGGTTGGTAATGGGTGACGTTCACCCTTGTGCTTCAGAATGATTTATGTAATATAAATGTGAACGAGATTAAAACCAAATGAGTTAAGTCTTGCACAAGTAGTCTAAGCGAGCCCCTAGGTCGACACGGATGCATTCAGACTCTATGCGGTGGTTTCAGGGTGTAAGCGAGCCCTAGGCACGATTTGGTATGGTATGTGCAGGGTGTAAACGAGCCCTAGACAGGATTTGGGTGTAAGCGAGCCCACTTGTTTGGCGGTCCCTTTTGAGGTCCATCAATGCCACTGACAGGTAAATAATTGGAAGGTGGGCATAGGTGGTAAGGTCTACAAAGCAGCAAAAGGGGGAGTTCTGAATAATCCGGTGTTCAATCCTTGTGGTTGGGTAGAGGGATCTCTTTGGGGGGATTCTAGATGTCTAGTCTAACTACTAATTCATAGATCCTTGATGGAAGATTATATGTTATGTTACCTGATTTGTTCTGTGTATGGTTGATTGATTGATAGAAGATATGGGGGTGTGTGTGTTTTTACTGGGCATTCCAAGCTCATGGCGTGTCATGCCAGGTGAGGAAGCAATTTACGATGGCGAAAGTTATCCCGAAGGCAACCAAGATGAAATGTTGGAGTCGTGGTTCACTTGAAGACTTAGACTAGTAGTTTTTTTTTACTTTGACTTTTGGCATGTCAGTGTTTGTAATCCTATTGCGGGACACAAATGAATTAACTATGGTATTAACTTTTCTTATATGTGTATATTAAGATGTTTGGTTATCTATCCTATTCGAGTTGTATTATGTACTCTGTTTTTTTTTTTTTTTTTTTGGTCATGAATTTTGGGGCGTTACATTTTAAAAAGGGGATGAGGAAATGTTGGGATTTTGTGAAAATCTAGAAATTTGGGGGTTTCTCGAATGAAAAAGGATGAGGGCTCATGTTGATATTATATATATATATATATGTATTGTTGTATGCCATGGTAGGTAAAGAGAATGGGAAATGTTTTATTTTATACAAATATTTGTATATGTATTGATGGAGAATTTCTTAACATGTGCAAATTGTTGAGATTGGAGGTTGATATCTACATATTGCTATGGCTTGAAATGATTAAAATGTTGAAAGTGCACAAATTGTGGTTATATTGTTACATATGGACTAGTGATGGTAAACTTTTGGCTATTTGTTGGAATGGCGTGGAAAGGAGAAAACGGAAATTTGAATCCCTATGGAACATATGTTGTAGCTATGATCAACGTAGAGAAAAATGAAGTAGTATGGATAATCGTTGCATTGGCTTTTCTAAAACCTTGCATGTCATGAAAAATTGGTTTGGGAATTGGAACTTTCATTGAGAATGAAATATTGTGATTGAAATCATGGATACATTGGTAAGTCCAGTTAGGAGGTGTAGATGAATTTGATAAGTTGGCCTGAGTACCCGGGGTGAAAGACCGAAAACACGCGCGGAGAAGGTACCACTTCCCTTCCGATTAGCAACCGGTAAAGTGAGGTTATTGGTAGTGCTTGTTGAGCCTACTTGCAGACACCAACCTAGGGATTACCTGAGTCGTATTTACCACCCCTATTGAATAAAATTGGAAGTTTCGAAATTGTTGAGGTTTCAAAATTATTGTTGAAACATAGTGATTTCAAGAGAGCATGTAAATGAAATTTCCTTTAAAAAAAAAATGGCACTGCATGGCATTTGCATCTAACACAGGAAATCTTGCATAAATGTATATACTTTGTTAAGTGTTCTCTACTAGGCTTTATGCTCACCCCTATGGAATTTTGGTGTAGGTAAAGATGTGATCCCGCCGAGTTGAAGGCGATGATACATTTTGTGAAGAGTAAATGACTCTATTTTTGTTGTGGATTTAAGTGCTAGCCCAGGGCTATTTGTGTATGGGCTTGAGAGGCCATTTTTGTGTAACCGAGCTTAAGCCTTGGAAGTTGTAAGCCCATGAGGGCATTTTATTTACTCTTGAGATTAGATGCTTCACATGCTATAGATTCATGTGTTTTTCATACCATTGAATGTATAATTTGCATGTGAAACTTTTGTATAAACTCGTTCATTAATCATGTAAAGTTGGGAGGATTATTATCATTATTTAATGAATGTGGATCGATGTAGTTGATTTATGTTGGATTATTTCGGGGCGTTACAGTAAGTCCGAATATGAGGTGTAGATGGAATTGATTAAGTTGGCCTGAGTGTCCGGGGTGAAAGACCGAAAACACGCGCAAAGGAAGTACCACTTCCCTTCCAGTTAACAACCGGCAAAGTGGGTTTTTGGCAGTGCTAATTATGCCTACTTGCAGACACCAACCTAGGGATTACCTAAGTTGTATTTACCGCCCCAATAAATTAAATTGCAAATTTCTGAACTGTAGAGAAATTCAAGTTATCATTGTGCATGGTGGTTTTCAAAGAGATGTAAACGAAATCTTTTTTTGGGGGGCATAACATGGCATGTGCATTTCATATTGGGAATTCTTGCATAAATGTATATACTTTGTAAAGATTTCTCTACTAGGCTTTATGCTTACCCCTGTGGGATTTTGATACAGGAAAGGATATGGTGATCCCGTCGAGTTGAGGGCGTGGACATATTTTGTGGAGAGTGACCGACTCTTATTTTGTTGTGATTCTTTTTGCTAGCCAAGGGCTATAAATGTATGGCTTTGTGAAACCATTTTTATGTAACCGAGCTTAAGCCTCGGAATATGTAAACCCTCAAGGGCATTTCATTTATTTCTTTTTTTTGGGGATTTGGTGTTCTACATGCTATAGATTCTTTTATATGATTGAATGTATAATTCGCATGTCGGACTATTGTACAAGCCTTATTGGTTAATGATGTAAAGGTTGGAGAATTGCTATTATTCTTTAATGGATGTTGGTTGATGTACCAAATTTTTGTTGGATTATTTTGGGGTGTTATATAGTTAACACATTTTTTTATTATTTTTTTTAACAGGTATTTTTTGAGACATTTGGACATAATGAGCCACATCTATTGAGTTTTAATTTATCAAATATAAACAGATTTGATTTAGGACATTTAGTTTATTATTAGCTTTTTTAGCATATATATTTTTTAACCATTAGGTTCATGGAGAAATAACTTGTTTATTGTTAGTATAGATTATTTCATTAGTTAAAAATCAAATTTATTATTTCAAGAAAAATAGATAAGTTGGATGATTTTAATATTTTATGAATATTTGTTTTGAAACATTGCCTTTACTTATGAAATTTGAGAAGATAATCTCTCTGCATTATGATTATAATTTTATGAGTTAACTTAAAAAATAATGTGTTATTAAAACAGTTACACATTATTAAATCAATCTCGTGCATAGCATGGGTTTACCACTAATAGTTTAGTATTAGAATGTAATGAAATTTCTAAAAAAAATAATGATAAAAAAAAAAATCAAAGTAACTTTAAAAGTTAAACACGTAATTTTTTTTTAGTGAAGTATAAAAATATCTTATAAATAAATTAGGTTAAAAGGTAGTAAATCCTTTTTTTGGCAATTAAAAAAATATGATTTTAATTAGATTTAAAAATTAATAAATTTTCTTTTTTTTTCCTTTAAAAAAATAATACATAGAAGAAGACTAAGGGTGTTAATGTCATTTCATCATTAAATCTAATAGAGTTACTGCTGCAATTTTGTCCAAAACCATGTAGGAGTTATTTTCCTATATGTGAACCATAGGAGGGTAAAGTTCTCCGACTATAAACCATAAGGGGGTAAAGTAAAATTTATCCATAAATGTATGTGGAATATCCCTAAAAGAAAGTCAAGTCCACATTGAATTCAAACACACCTTGCCCATTCTGGCTCAAGTTTCACATCTTACGTATTGTTCAAGTTTAGCCCAACCATATTGTGGTCTCTATGACAAGTGAAATTACTCATTAGATAGTGATATAATCACATAATGTCACCGTCATATTCAATATTTATTTACTGAAAGAAACGTAGAAGACCATCAAAGCTAACCAAGGCACAGACAAGGACTCAGACAGTAGTGAAATTGAAGTAGGGGCAGCACTGGCCAATCTCCTTACAGATCCCTCGACTGACCTAGAGAACTTGGGGGATAACTTTATTATCTCCATGATTAGGGAGAATCGGGTGTTGACCCGGCCAGTGGTATTTTGGACGCATCTGAGGCACCGTGTCTTACTTGGCAGCTGGAGAGAGACTATCTTTCCAATTCTGAATCGGGTGATGAGCCAGAATCTGATTCCACTAAGTCTGTGGGGTCGGGATCAGATTCAAGTCAGTCTGGGAGGTCTAAGTCCTGTATTTTCGAGGGTGGTAACCCAGATGCCAAAGTCCTATCCAGGTCTTCCTTCAGCTTTTCTTTTGAGTTTGTAACCGAAGATCTGGACCTTTTGAATGAGAACTCCCCAAATTCTGAGTAATTTTTCGTGCCGCTTATTTATTGCATTGACCAAGATTTTTAGAATTTTAATGAAAACAAAGAGGAAGAAATTCCTCTGGCTTTGAAAAACTTGATTAATCGAGAAGAGAAGAGGTATGCTAAACCCTATATTGATGAAATCATTGCCATTAATGTGGGCACTGAGAAGGATCCCACGCTTGGTCCAGATCGGGTCCGCGTTGTCTTCAGAGGAATGCGAGCGCTTAGTCACTTTATTAAAAGATTTCAAACATATTTTCACGTGGTCCTACGAAGACATACCTGGAATCGATCCTAAGATTGTACAGCACCGGATCTCTCTTGACCCTGAGGCCCGACCAGTGAAGCAAAAATTGCCCAAAATTCGCCCGGATTAGGCACTGAAGATCAAGGAAGAGGTCACCAAATAGGTTGATGCAGGATTCTTGTTGGTATCCGAGTATCTGACTCGGTTGGCCAATATCATCCCGGTGCCGAAGAAGGATGGCAGAATTCGAGTTTGTGTTGATTTTTAGGACATGAACAGAGGCTGTCCGAAAGATGATTTTCCATTACCGCATATTGACGAGTTGGTATACTTCACCACTGGCCATGCATTGCTTTCATTTATGGATGGGTTTTCCGGGTATAACCAAATTCTGATGGCTTCTAAGGACAGAGAGAAAACTAAATTCACTACGTCATAGGGCATGTACTGCTACCGAGTCATGCCGTTTGGGTTGAAAAATGCTGGGGTTACCGATCATAAGGCTGCAACCACCATTCTGCATGACATGATCCACAAAGAGGTCGAAGTGTATGTAGACGACATGATTGTCAAGTCCAAAGAACGAGAGGGCCCACTACACTACTCTGGAAAAATTCTTTCAAAGGATCAGGGAATACAAGCTGAAGTTAAACCCACAGAAGTGTACCTTCGGCGTAACAGTATGGAAAATGCTGGGTTTTCTGATCACATAGAGAGGAATTGAAGTAGATCCGTCCAAGATCAAGGCCATCCTATAAATGCCACCACCAAGGATTGAAAAGGAGCTGCGCGACTTTCTGGGTAAAGTGCAATTCATATGACAGTTTATTTCCAAATTAACCTTGACTTGTGAACCACTATTGGTCTCCTGAAGAAAGGAAATAAGTTTAAATGGGACGATCGATGTCAATTTGAATGGGGAAATTATAATTTACTACACAAACAAATAATAGGTGATGTCTCTATTTAGATTTTATTAGTTAAAATAATGAGGCTCATCACTTTTATGTCTTCTTTTATGACACAACATGACACTAGTTATGAGATGAGTAATGTAGAGCATAATTAAATTGGTTCATTAAAATTAATAAAATGAAAGTCTCATAACCAAAGTTACTTTTGTTCAAAACAAAATAAGAAAAAATCTCATAACAAAATTCACATCAATTTATAACTAAACACCACAAAATGTTATAATCAAATAATAAGTCCAAGTAAAATTATTAAGTTGGTTTAGATTGAAAAAGAAATCAAAATACAAGAGTTTAAGTTGACAAAATTAAAAATTAAGAATTTATCGCAAGAAGTGTCGCTTGAGTGACCAGACACATTAAGTCGCACCGCTCGAGCGATGAAAGTATCACTCGAGTGAAGAATACAAACTCTTAACAGTTTTGCAGACAGAAGAACACTGCTCGAACTCAATAAAGGCCGCTCGAGCCAACACTGCTCGAGCGCAAGAAATGTCGCTTGAACTAATACTACCAACTCTCAGTATCTTTGCAGGCCTGCAAAAGTACCGAGAATTTACAAATACCGCTTGAGCGCATAAAGCTTTGCTCAAGCAAAGAAGCCAAAATATGGGCAATAACAATTTGGACAAACAAGCTACCAACCTGTTCAAACACAACCAAGACACTCCAATAACCAAACTCAACAAGGAAAATGAGAAACCAAACATGAGCAATCATATGAGACAATGAAACCCGGATCCAAAATATCAACGAGTCAGGTCTAAACCAAAATCGCTATAATACTTCTACTATCCCACGTTACTCTCCCATGTTTATAAATAAAATAATAAAATATTCTTCATATCCACAACTCCTACAACTTTCCGTTTCTATTTCGATCTTCTTTAAAGCTTATTTGTATAAATAAAATATAAAATAAAATAATAAAATATTCATTCATGTCTATCACTCACAACTCATGCAACTTCCCCACACACGTTTCTATATTTAGGTTTATTCCATATTTCAATAAAATTTAATCATTCTCTCTCATCTCATCTCATCTATCCATATTTTCTCAGAAAAACTTATATTCTCCGTTGTTACATTTGCAAGTCTAATGATTTGCGAAAATCATAATCTTCTCCATTATATCTTCGAAAATCATTACAAGGTTAGTGTGATATTATTAATATTATTCTCTCTCATATCATCTACCCATCTTTTCTCAAAAAAACTTATCTTCCCCATTGTTACATTTTGCAAGTTTAATGATCTGCGAAATTCATGATCTTCTCCATTGTTACATTTTCCAAGTTTGATGATCTACGAAAATCATTACAATGTCAATGTAATATTATTTCTTACTTTATATCATTGTGTGTATTTATTTCTTTTTCCAAATATTTTTGAGTTCATCTACACATTTTTTCATCTTCTCTGTTTTTATGCTCCTAATATTATTTCTTACTTTATATGCATTTTTTTAATGTCTATTAATTTTGTGTGTATTTATTTCTTTTTTTCAATACTTTTAAGCTCTGTACACATCTTTTTATCTTTTTCATTATTACATTTTGCATGGTTTGAGCTTGCTTGCTTTTTAATTTGTGATTCGCATTTGTTCTTTGATTAAATTGGATTCAATTTGTTTCTTCTCATATAACACCGTTGATATCTTCTTCAACTTATAAATCTTATCTTTTCCATATCAAAAGTAGATCACCTACAATTCAAGAAAATCAAGTTCTTTTAATTTGTGGTTTGCATTTGTTCTTCGATTTAATCAGATTTGATTTGTTTCTTCCCTTATAACACCGTTGATATTTTCTTCAACTTTTATAAATCCTATCTTTTCCATATTACAAGAAGTTCACCTATAATTCAACCAAATCATGTCTATCACATAACTTAAATTAATTAAAATAAATCTCAGTCTCAATTAAACAAATTAATTAAAAATATATATAAACCCACAAATATCTATGACGTTATTTTTTTAAAAAACACTATAATTATTAATTAAATTAATAAAAAAAATAAACTCACAAAATATAATAATATAAACCCACATAAAATATAAAAATATAAAAATAATATCACGTTATTTAAAAAAATCAAAAAAAAAATGCACAAATATCTATAACTTAAACAAATTAAATATATATATTACAAATATCTAATGTCTATATATCACGTTATAAAAAAAATAAAAAAATCCTCAAATATCTGTAACTTAAATAAATTAAAAACATATATACAAATTATAAATATCCAATGTCTAGCACATAATTTTTTTTTTTTTTTTTTAAATGACAAGTTTTATTCCTACAATTTACTCATGTATATCCATCATCCACAATTCACTCAATTAGATGTCTATCCCGTAAAATCTAATAATATCTTTTAATTAAATAAATTTCATTCTCAATTAAATAAATTAATTAAAAAAAAATACACATCCACAAAAAGACACCGCTTTGTATTTATTTTGTTATTTAAAAAAAACCTTTTAAAAAAAATATAACAATAAATCAGAATAGAATCTTCTTTTTGCCTTTGTGTTTTTTGTTTTGTTTTGTTTTGTTTTTTGTTTTTTGTTTTTTTATGTATAACAATAATCTGATTACGTTATCTTTGCTTGCTTTGAACTTATTGTATTATAATTTTGTTTACAAAAAGTTATATTAGCTCCTCAGTAGATGGATGTTGTATAATAGATTTTTAATTTTTTTTTTTAAATATACTTACAACCAACAATGATATACTCACTGAGATTTTTTGATTTTTAATCTTTTGTATTCCAATTTATTGAAGAATGAGACAAGCAAGCTTGTGGTATCACTGCCAAAACATATCCTCACTAATTGGATAACCATTTGATATTTCAAGGTTTGAAGATGAAATACAAATTTTTAGATCTTTGGTTACAAACTATTTTCATGAATTCTATAGTAGATGTTATCATGTAGGAGTTGATAATTTCAATGTGCACAATTAATTACAAACAATTATAGACTATCATGTTTGTGGGTTTTCCTAACACATGACATGATAAAATTGTTAGAGGGAATTAATGATATAATTTGTGCTCAAATTCTTGATAAGGATAAAGATCCATTAGCATTTCAAATAGTAATGAGATGCATGATACATGGTCCCTGTGGCAATACTAACCCTAATGCCCCATGTATGGTGAATAGAAAATGTTCAAAACATTATTCGAAATTTTTTTGCAATGAAACGAGTACTGATGAAAATAGATTTGCCATCAATAGGCGAAGGGATACAAAGAAAAAATACATGGTTAATGGATTTGAAATTGACAATAGATGGATTATTTCATACAATCGTGATCTTGTGGTACTGTATGATGCTCATATCAATATTGAGGGTTGTGCATGCAGTAAATTGATCAAGTACTTATATAAGTACATACATAAAGGTCCCAATTGTACAACGGTTGTATTTGAAGATAATGTTAATATTAAGGAGGAGCAACGCATTGATAATAAAAATATTAAAGTGGAACAACAACAGCAACAACAACAAAATAATGGTTGTGAAGAAAATGAAGTACGGCAACAACACAAAAATAAGGACAATTAAATCAACACTCCTCATAAGTTAATATACTTTTTCTTTTTCTTTTTCTTTTTTTTAAAGTTTGTTTGTATGTAAAAAATGATAACAAAAAAATGTTAACACATTTTTTTTCTTTTTTCTTTTTAGCAGGTACTTTTTGGGACATTTGGACATAATGAGGCACATCTATTGAGTTTTAATTTATCAAATATAAATAGATTTGATTTAGGACAATTAGTTTATTATTAGCTTTTTTAGCATATATATGTTTTAGACATTAGGTTCATTGAGAAATAACTTATTTATTGTCAGTATAGATTATTTCATTAGTTAAAAATCAAGTTTATTATTTCAAGAAAAATAGAAAAGTTGAATGATTATAATATTTTATGAATATTTGCTTTGAAACATTGTCTTTACTTATGAAATTTGAGAAGATAATCTCTATGCATTATGATTATAATTTTATGAGTTAACTTAAAAATTAATGTGTTATTAAAAAATTTACACATTATTAAATCAATCCCATGCATAGAACACATTTACGACTAGTAGTTTAGTATTAGAATGTAATGAAATTTCTAAAAAAAAAATAATAATAATAATAAAAATCAAAGTATCTTTAAAAGTTAAACACATAATTTTTTTTTTAATTAAGTATAAAAATATCTTATAAATAAATTAGGTTAAAAGGTAGTAAATCCTTTTTTTGGCAATTAAAAAAATACAATTTTAATTAGATTTAAGAATTAATAAATTTTCTTTTTTTTTCCCTTTAAAAAAAAATAATACGTAGAAGAAGACTAAGGGTATTAATGTCATTTCATCATTAAATCTAACAGAGTTAAGGGGGTAAATTAAAATTTATCCTTAAATGTATGTAGAATATCCCTAAAAGAAAGTCAAGTCCGTATTGAATTCAAACACACCTTGCCCGTTCTGGCTCAAGTTTCACATCTTACGTGTTGTTCAAGTTTAGCGCAAACCATATTGTGGTCTCTATGACAAGTGAAATTACTCATTAGATAGTGATATAATCACATAATATCACTATCATATTCAATATTTATTTATTGAAAGAAACGTAGATGACCATCATTTTCTTGATGATTCTTTCCTTTGGAGTTGCTTTCTTAATTATTTTCTTGCATCTTGAATGGGTTTTTTTTACTCAATTAATGCTATTCTTGAAATTCTTTTTCCATGAGCTAGACTTTTTTATGCAGCTCAGGAAAGACAGATCTTCTTGGTCATCTTCAATTTGGCGTATAGTTTTGGTCTTCACTTTTGGATGAGAAAATAGTAGTAGTCAAGAGTTAGCCAAACCAATATCCTTAAAACGTCCAAGTTGAAAGGGGAAATTATAATTTACTACACAAACAAATATAGGTGATGTCTCTATTTAGATTTTACTAGTTAAAATAATGAGGCTCATCACTTTTCTGTCTTCTTTTATGACACAACATGACACTAGTTATGAGATGAGTAATGTAGAGCATAATTAAATTGGTTCATTAAAAAAAATAAAATGAAAGTCTCATAACCAAAGTTACTTTTGTTCAAAAAAAAATAAGACAAAATCTCAAGACAAAATTCACATCGATTTATAACTAAACACCACAAAATGTTATAATCAAATAATAAGTCCAAGTAAAATTATTAAGTTGGTTTAGATTGAAAAAGAAATCAAAATACAAGAGTTTAAGTTGACAAAATTAAAAATTAAGAATTTATCGCAAGAAGTGTCGCTTAAGCGACCAAACACATTAAGTCACACCGCTCGAGCAAAGAAAGTATCGCTCGAGTGAAGAATACAAACTCTCAGAAGTTTTGTAGACAAAAGAACACCGCTCGAGCTTAACAAAGGCCGCTTGAGCCAACACTGCTCGAGCACAAAAAATGTTGCTCGAACTAATAATGCCAACTCTCTGTATCTCTGCAGGCCTGCAAAAGTACTAAGAGTTTACAAATACCGCACGAGTGCATATAGCGATCCTGGTTTTTCCTCTCTTTATTTATTGTATTCCGGATTTGGTTCCGTGGTTGTGTTGTTGTCTCATTCTCATTTCCATCTCTTACTCTTTGTATTTGAGTCTTGGGTTATGTTGGGCAGGTTTGGAACAGGTTGGTTGTGCTTTGAAACCTAGAGTTCACTGCTGGAAATTTGACTTTTAGTGGCGTTTAAAAAACGCCGCTATAAGTATCAAAAACGCCGCTAATTTATTTTGTGGCGTTTAGTACCAAACGTCGAAGATGCGGCCGTCGCTGTATCTTTGTGACGTTTTAAAAACGCCGTGATAGTCGTTTAGGCGGTGTTTTAAAAACGCCGCCAAATTTCCTACGATATAGCTGCTGACGTCACCAACGATATTTAGCAACGTTTTAGAAACGCCGTCGTATCTGTTTTAAAAATATGACCGTTAGTATGTTAGGGTTTCGGAGGCGTTTGTAGAAACGCCGTCATATCCCTTTTTCTTTTTTTTTTAAATTGTGCTAATTTTATTTGATTGAATTAAAAAAATACCTGAAATAATATTGACATATAAAATATTAACTCGCATTCAAATAACAAATTAAGCATTAATTCAGTGAAATAGAATGTTCAGGGAAGAACTACACAACAACAATCGTATAGCATAAATATGATGACCATCATTTTAAAAAAGGCAACAGTGTTTTTGTACTTAAAAAAATAAAGTTCTCAGATTCTAGCAAGGTTCAGTGGAAGTTGTGCTCAAGTTGTATATTCTTTTCCCAAAAAAAAAATCTTCCACCAATAAAGCCCCAAAATCTTCCACCAGGGAGTTCCAACTAGTCCCCAGATTACATATTAACAAGGGCCATCAAAATACATATTAACAAGGGCCATCAAAATGCCCAGTCTAAAAACATCAGGAAGTTTTACATAACCACCTGTCAAATAAGGGGCAAAAAAAAAAAAAAAACTCATCAGTGCCAAACCCAGAAAACATTATCTCAACTCTCAACCAGAGAGAGAGAGAGAGAGAGAGAGAGAGAGAGAAGAAGACGAATAAGAATAAGACGAAGATATAACTATGCAAATGAGCATTTGTAATGATACAGTTCTACATATCACTGGATTTATCTGATACTTTGACCACATTTAAACCTGCCAGAGTCAAAAACAAAGACACAAGGAGAAAAAAAATATATAGGAGTCCCACCCTACCCCAACCATAATACATACTTTACAAAATCATCTCTTAACAAATTCTTTGAGGGACCTTTCATATTTGTTGTCATTGATGGTTTCCAACCCCATCCTATTCTAAGCTCAAATCCTCTGCCTCAACTGTTATTTTAGCTTCCAACACCATATCTCTCTCCACCCATTGCTAATGTTCATCGAAGCTCAGCTGTGTCAACACATTAAACATAGTGAGTGCAATATAGCAAATGCATCTAGTAACTTGGCCCATACTATCCCCAATGTGACGGGTTTGGGGAGGAACTCAACAAGGTTGGGGAGGGTTCAGGCCGCTAGGTTCAATGTTTTATAAACTACAACAGATCGAACTGGTCAACTCAACTCAACTCTCATTGTATTTCTTATAAAAAAATTCAAGGGGTGCAACTGTACCAGTCACCAACTCCAACTCCATACTTTATAGAGGTATTATCTCCATGTTGATAATATCATTTTAAAAGCAACATTTTATTAGAACTGGTGCTATAGTATCCCTGGAATGAATAAAAATTAAATAAATAAAAAACCATAGGAAAAGCAATAAATAAAACAAAGGAGACTACTAATTCTTGAAGACAAATGAGTATAGCATGATTCAGTCTGTTTAGAGCCAGAGCATCATAGTCCAGACAGATAACAAAAAATATTTCGACGGTATTCCTCTTACAAAGTAGCATACTAGAAATAAGGTTTACGTATAGGAAATAAACTTCGATGACAGCATAAGAAAGAGAAAGTCCAACAAGCCCTGCAAAAATAGACATTTTTTAAGAATCTAAAAGAAAATTTCTAAGCAATAAATGAATTATTCCACTGAACCATGGATATACCTGGATCAACATAACCCTTGGGAAGTAAAACCAAGAGAAAAACAGCAGTGAATAAAGTAAGATTTTGAAGTGCTTCTACTCTCAAAATTAACCACTCCATGGTTGCATTGGAGTAAAAGAAAAGTTTTGCATCATTATCTACAAGCTTTAGGTAGTTTTGGAAGAACCTGTTTGCCATGTTAAATGCTCTTTTAGTTATCACTCCAAGTGAGGACTCGGCTGCATAATTCATGAGAGGTGCTTTTGTTGTTCCATTGATTCTCATTAGTTCCCTTCCAGAGGCTTGATAATATCCCTTGAGTCAATAAAGAATTTTCTTAGTTAAAATTTTCCTTTCATCGATGAAAATAAGAAAAATATTACTATTAAGTTGGAAAATGAAACTCACCTGAACATATTTTGAAGCCACTGTAGCAAAGAATGCTACAAAGAGAACTTGCCACGTGACTGACGCCATAATGCCAATGATTGTTACCGATTCAATTAAAGGAGCAACCGCAAAGGCAAATGAGAAATGTATGTCGAAATCCACCACACATAAATCTGATGAAGCCTACATATAACAAGCATGTATATAAAAGTGCATATCAGTAACTAGCTATGCAATACATTACACTTCACTACGATACGAAAATACTATGGTTACTTTAGAATTGATTGAAGAAGAATAAAATCTTACTCGGGTCAAAATTCGTCCAACTGGGGTGGAATCAATGGTTCTGTGCATATATATACACACACATATATTATATTCATCGGTCATATATATAAAACAAAATAGTTATCATACCATGTCCACTGCATTTTAACCTGCTTTTAGCAGTGTGTTTTTGCAGTGTCTATAACTAAGCAGCACAGATACGTCCTATGGAGCAGACATGGACACATGTAGTTAACGTCTGGCCATGTCTTAATATATATAATTTTAATTATTTTCATTGGCCACATTATGGATATGTGAGACACCTGTCCTATTTTTGGACACCCACCTGAAATGGAGGGTCAGACAATATTTTTGAAAAGTTTTAATGAGGGGACAAATTAGAGAAAGGAAAAGTTTTCACCTTTTAGAAGAAATAACTTCTTTCGGCCATATTCTCCACCCCATCATTTTCCCCCCTTCAGATTATTAGTGAAGGCGGTTTGAAAGTCTAGTCAAAAGGCATTCCTTGTCCCCCGAATGATCGTCTTCAAATTATTAGGTAGACTCACATTGGCTTGTTTTTTCTTGGGTCATGCTTGCTGTGGCTCTGTAGGCATGTTTGTGTGTTTAGACTACGTGTGTGTTTGGAGGTATTATTATTATTTTTTCTAGGCAAGCTCTGAGCAGTGCACTTGCTTCCTTTGTTTGTTGACAGATGCAAAAGAAGTTGTATAAAATTATGTAATTTAATATGGATCTTTAACTTTAAAATAAGCCCAAGTCCCACATTAAAATAAAATTAAAATTAAAAAATATTAATAAAGAAAGAAAACAAGGAAGCATTCCATAATAAAGAATTAAAAGACGGAAATCAAGACATGAGGTAACACCCTGAGGCTTGAGGTTTGAATCTACTTTGATGATTATTCTTCATAGGTATGGTAGGGTAAGGTGCACCTAAGATGAGCACAGACACAGAAATCCTTCCAAGCTCAACTGATGTTTGAGGACTGCAACTTACATTGTATATTGGCAAAACCATTCATTTTTCTTGTTGTTGATTCTCTCTCTAATTATACTGCCATTGTTTCCCATATTTGACACATATTTTCAATACTTATCAGGCATAATTCCTGTTATAATTTTAAGAGATGTATATAGCTTCTTTAAGCTGCAATTTGATACAAATACTTTCTTTGTTGGGAAACAACATTAACAACCACGAGTACTAAAAGAAAAGCACATCCCCAAACATGTAAAAGGAGCGTGAGTGCATAACCACACAACAAAACACACAAAGGGGTGGAGAAAGCATAAGGCTCATCAACAGGACTCGCTCAATGCATCGCCCCTATTGCTATATACACTTGTCAGCATGACATCAAAATATTGAAAAGCACAATATAATGGTTTAGGAATTTTGAATTCATCTCTCTCTCTCTCTCTCATCCAGTTTCGTTACTTGAGGTTTCTATTTAGAACACCCTCCACAAATTCGATTCTCTCAAGGATTCCTCGAAGATTTTCTACACAATACTTGGCCAATTAAAAATCTGAATGGCATATAACAAAATTTGTGTGTGTGTGTGTGTGTGTGTGTGTGAGAGAGAGAGAGAGAGAGAGAGAGAGAGAGAGAGAAATTTTATACAAATTTTCAAAAGGAGAAAGATCTTACCCTCAATTGTACAATACATGGGGTGACATTTATGCATGTTCTTGGATCCACCATGCAATCAATAAAACTCATCATAGTCAGATTTTTGAAAAGAAAAATAATAATATGCCCACCAATTTCATTCAGCTCAGAAAGCAGAGATGCAGGGGAGAATTCCTTTCCATTGACTGAAACAGGAAGCCCTGAAACCATCCCAATTTGTACATATCTACATGGGGGGAAAAAAACAAAGAAGCAAATGCATAAATCAAGATTTGACTAAATTAAAGGAATTGAAATGCACATCAAACAAGAAAACTTACTCAGGTTGGTTGGGTGCATCTTCTGGCTCAATAGTCATCATGTACATATCTTTGTTTGGCTCATTTGCTGGATCTTCCAGGATGTCTCCCTTCATTGCCACACCACGACATGCGCACACACGTGAGAGAGAGAGAGAAATTAATTTATAACAATATGTAGGATCTTAAATTCATCTTCTAAGGGAGCAATTCTATTAAAGGTCAAATTTATAAAATTTGACAATAGAAAATTAAAAGATTCGTAGTTACAATCAAGAAGCATAAAGCCACAAGCAGTCTTAGCACATGTCCTTACAAAGCAACTTGCAGACTTTACTCCAAATAATCATATGAGTCACAAAACTATGTGCCTAAATGCAAGATAAACTGTAATTAATAAAAGGGGGAAATGGCACGTTTACCATTGATTTAAGAAAGGAATCTTACCTTTTATAAAAAAGAGAGATGTGGTGGGTGATAAAACAGAACGATTAAGATCAGATGCATCATGTGAGTTATCACTCTCTAGGTTTCCCAAATTAATCTTAAGACTGAAAACATGGACAGTAGCAGCACATGGGTAGGACAACCAGTGTGGTTTCTTCACCTGGGCAGCAAGAACACAGTGTTGCAGCAACCCAGCCGTGTATAAGAAAAAGAATAAGAAAGGAATAGCAGATGTTTCTTACCTCGATAGAAAGGAACATACTCTTCTAGGTCCCCCCGAATATCTATTAATGCATGGAAGCACTAGGGAAAGTAAACAACTAGCACTGACAAATGAAATATGAGACATCAAAGCAAATACCAACCTTCACCAAAAAAAACATGTCCTTTAGTTTTTTTCCACAATATTCACCCTCAACATTTTAAAATCACTAAAATAATACAAATCCATTAATAGCTACGCAATGTTTAAAACATTTCTCCATTACCAAAACCAAATTTTAACCAATGCAATTTCATGAAGCCCATCCCAAAACCAAAAAAAAAAAAAAAAAATGACTTGGTGAGTTTACATTGTGTAGTGGAGGAGGGTAAAAGAAAAGGGCAGGGGGTCATCAGCTATCTTACAAAGCATTGGACTTGGCCTTACTGCAATTTTGTTAGCCCATAATTACTTGTCAATTTAGAATGTAGACTTTTTCAATATGATTAGTGTGCATTTTGCTCTGTCATCCTCACTTGTTGATAACGGTCTTAGTTGTTACAAGAAGTATAGACTTCTATCTTTGACCTCATTACAAGATGACAAACCTCCACCCATGATACAATTAAAAAAGTTATAGCATAATAAAAAAATTAAATTGAGATAATTTTTTGGCTATGGAAGGAAAAATTCAACTTACCCAACTCTATTGGAACGCCTTGAATTGCAGTCCATTATAAGGCATACATCTCGGACCTGGAACTGTAATTCAACGGTATTAGAAATACTCAACACAAATAATTAGTTCGCCATCAAACGTAATATACCATCACAAATTACATTACAGCTCCACAGTGCGCAGCCGAAGAAGCACCAAACTTCTGGAGGCAGCTGCAAGGCAAGCATGCACAGAGTAAGTTGGTCTCCAATAGATGGCTTTGATTGCCTGCCAAAATCTTATAAATTGTACGCTAAAGATAATAGAAAGTAAAATCAATGTGAAAGTTGATTCATTTTGGCTAGCTTCATTTACCTATATAAAATAAAATCACAGATCTTCAAAGTTCAAACACAGTAAAGACTCAGTAATACAATTTCATTTAGCACCCTTTGAACTTTTCTAAATAAAATATGGCAAGTTCCTATTTCTTGTATAAAAATACAGTTAAAAAATTTCCAAATTTTGGATTTTATTTTGGTTTTCCCAAGACATAAAATGTAATTGATACAGCAATAAAAAGTTCAGATGGCAGTGCCTAAATGAAGCCTATAGGCAACCTTCTCATACCTTACAACTTCTAATCTATTATAGACTGAAATATAAAAAGTGAACATAGAATGACTTGTATAAATGATAATAGTTCGGATAGCATACTTAATCTAAAATCACAAGCCATACAAGGACAACCAAAGAACAAGTATTAAACTTTCCAGTCCTCGAGCAAAAATCATACACATCTCTTTCAATTGGCTTCAAAGATATCTATCAAAATTTTAGAAAAAATATATAAGTCAGCAAAGTGCAAGTAACAACCTAAGCAAAGCAACACAAAAGCAATTATGTAGCAATTTAAATACCTGATAAGCAAAAACCATCCAATAGATAAATCGATTCGCCATTGCTGCTGCTCAATCTGATGAAAGAGAAGAGTTTTCCATACAAGGACTAGAAAGAGTAAAGGAACAAAAACGAATCTCTAATTTTGTATAAAAGTGTGCTTTTTCAAATTTTGAGAAGCCAAGAACAAAATAGATAATTTCAAACATACAAATGTAGCGCACCATGGTAGTAAAATTAATAATAACAACAATAATAATAGTAATAAAAATAATGAGGATCAACAGAAAACGATTTATTTAAATACTTGACACAGTTTAGCATAATGCTTTTATATATCTCACTGTTCTCATCTTGATAACCAAGCTACAAAGCAACCAATCCATCAACAATGACATATGCATAAAAAAAACAAACTAAAGTGAACACGCGGTCTTCGCTATCCATCAAGAAAAATCATAACCTTCTATCCAATGCAAAGAGAAAAGCCTATTGAAGTGTTAATCTACAATTGAAGCCTAATAAACATATAAATTATAATGTTTGAGACTTACTGGTCATTGGGAACTTTAATCAAACAGAAACAGATAAAACAAATATGACCAACACCATAAACCACATATCCATATGGAGAGTCAGATTCAGTGTGGAGAAACAAATCTACCTGTTCAAGATCAATCCTAGACTCAATCTCAGACATTTGCCTTGAGCCAACGCCTCTAATCCTCCCACAGATCAGTCTGGAGCAGACAAACACAATGAAAGTGGCAATCATTCCAAACCCAATAATTGTAGTTATCAAGTTCATGCTTGGACTAGACATAAAAAATGAAGGGAAAAAAAAAACATATATAAATATGTATATATAGCATATATAAATATGTGATGTTCTTGTATTGCATTTTTATGCAGGGATCTATCAAACAACCGTCTCGCAGGAACAGTTCCAGATAATGGTTCTTTTTCACTATGTTCACTATGCACATAGATACAGAGGCACATATACAGCAGAACAGAGCAACACACAGAAACAGAGGCATAAATTGTAACTCTAAATTTTCCATCAAGTTTATATTAGCTTCACGTAGATGATTTCTATGAAATCTTGAAAAGGAAACTTTCTATTTATGTAGCTTCATGTAGAGAGAGAGAGAGAGAGAGAGAGAGAGAGTACCGATTTAAGCTTGAAATGCGAGTAATCGAGGGGTCAGAGTTCAGATCTGGAGCTTCGAAATCGGTTCGGTCTGGAGCTTCGATAGAGCTTCGAATATCTGAATCTTCGATGGAAATCACTGAATCTCTGAATCTTCGACGGAGCTTCAAAATCGGTTCGATCTGGAGCTTCGAAATTCTGAATCTTCGATGGAAATCACTGAATCTCTGAATCTTCGACGGAGCTTCGAAATCGGTTCGATCTGGAGCTTCGATGGAGCTTAGAGAGGGAGAGAGGGCTCAGATTCAAGATGTATGCGTATGGGTTGAGAGAGGGCCCAGAAACAAAATAAGGATTGAAAAGGCGCGTGTGGTATACCGCATTCGAAGGCGTTTTTCAACGCCTCCTATTATAAAACGGTGCCGTTTTGATTAAAAGAATATGTGGCGTTTATAAAATGCCGTTAAATGTTAATAATAGTGACGTTTAAAAAAACGTCGTTAAAAAAAACGCCACCATAACCCTTTTTTCCTGTAGTGGTTGATGCCCAGAATTTGGCCTTCACGCTCGAGCGGGGCTTTTGACGCTCGAGCGGGCCCTTTTATTTTGCTTCTCCGCTCGAGCGAGATTTTGACGCTCGAGCGTGATTTTCCACCTCCCAGTATTTTTTTCTCTGCAGGTCTTCGTACGCTCGAGCGAGAGTTTTGACGCTCAAGCGTGATCCTTTGATTTTGTTCCTCCGCTCGAGCGGGGAGTTTGACGCTCGAGCGGGGAGCATCGCCTGCAAACTTCTGTGAGTGTGCATCCGACGCTCGAGCGGGCGTTTGACGCTCGAGCGTGAGTCTGTGTCTGATGCTCGAGCGGGGGTTTCCATGCTCGAGCGGGGCAACTTTTATATCACTTCGGGATTTCACTTTTTTGGATCACTTTTCGACATCCTTTCTCTCTCTTACTTTTCAAAAACCACCATTGGAGAGCACCTCACTCTAAAACTCTAACTTCTCTCTAGGGTTTGATCTAGTAAGAGTGATCTTCTACCTTGGTTCCTTTACAAAAAGTGTGGAGTTGGTCTTGCTCTTCATTTTGATCCGAAAAATTTGGTGTTTGGAGCACTTTGAGTTTTCATCATCTTCTTCTTTGAGCTCCGAATTTGAGGTAGGGATAACTACTCATGTATATGATCTTTGACATAAGCCTTTAGTCAATTTGATTTAATGTTGATGTTGGGTAATTTTGGGTATTAGGGTTTCAAAAGTTATGAGGAGGGGTTTTGTTATTTTGACCCACATTTGTGTATTTTGGGTCATTAAATGAGGGTATTGATGTTATTGATGATATTTTGAGCCTTGGGGTCAATATTGAGAAAAATGGGGAGAAAGCCCTAATTTTATTGCGATTAATTATTTTATATAATTAATTTGGAAAGTTATGGAAGTATGAAATTGAGTTGGGAATAATGAAATTGAGTAATTATGAGAATGAATTGTGGAGTTGGATTGATTAATCACTCACCTTTGAAATTGTGGATAATTTTATCTGTTGATGCATTTATTATCTGTTTAGAAATATTTGCTTTGGGCTATCTGTGGAGGATAGTCTTGATTGTTGTAGACAATGCATGATAATTAGGCGAACTAAAACTAATCAATTGAATATGTCATTGAATATGACGGTCAGAATAATACATCAAATTTATGTATTGATTGATTATGTATATGATATGTGTTTATATACATTGTATTGTGTGGGAGGAGATAGGGGATGTACTCCACGGTTTAGGAGGAGATAAGGGATAGACTCCTAAACCGGATGTTATTTGGGAGGAGATAGGGGATGGACTCTATTGATACAGCAAATATGTGTATCTATTGAAGTATTGATACAACGAATATGTGTATCTATTGTGAAGTATGGAAATGTTTTATGTGCTATTGATACAGCAAATATGTGTATCTATTGTGAAGAATGGTAGTATTGTTGATATGAGCTATGGTCTCATTTAAATTGTTTGGCCAGGTTCTGAGCCTTTGTTATGAATTGAGAAATTGGATAAGAAATGGAAAATGAAATGAAACATGGACACATTTGTCATGTAATTGAAATGGGTTATGAATTGATTTATGTGAGTTAAACATTTATCAAATGCTAATGTTTTAGTTATTGCTCATGTTATGTTTAGCATATCTCTTCTGGGCATTGGCTCACCCTATATAGGACATCATTTTCAGGAACAGGTATTATGCCACCTCTAACGACGTAGTTTGGAAGGCTTGAGGCTGTTGGACTCTTTTTTTGTTGTTTTTGTTGTATTACATGTATATCAAGCCAAGGGCTTATCTTGTGTAGAGTTTGTACTCTCTTTTTGTAACCAAGTGCTGACTTGGAAAGTTGTAAGCCCGTAGGGCATTTACTTTTGTTGTCAACACGTAATACTTTTGGACTAAATACTCTGATGAATAGAAATATGTTTATTTCTCTTATGTTTATGGATGTCGCGAATGCATGATTTATGGGTTTATTTTGAGGGCGTTACAGCGCATGAAGTTTCGCTCAAGCAAAGAAGCCAAAATCTAGGCAATAACAATTTTTACAAAAAAGCTACCAACCTATTCCAAACACAACCAAGACACTCTAATAACAAAACTCAATAAGGTAAATAAGAAACCAAACATGAGCAACCATATGAGACAATGAAACCCAGATCCAAAATATCAACGAGTTAGGTCTAAACTAGAATCGCTATAATACTTCTACTCTCCCACGTTACTCTCCCATGTTTATAAATAAAATATAAAATAATAAAATATTCATCATATCCACAACTCCTACAACTTTCCGGTTCTATTTGGATCTTCTTTAAAGCTTATTTGTATAAATAAAATATAAAATAAAATAAGAAAATATTCATTCATGTCTATCACTCACAACTTATACAACTTCCCTACACACATTTTTGTATTCTGGTTTATTCCATATTTCAGTAAAATTTAATCATTCTCTCTCATCTCATCTACCAATATTTTCTCAGAAAAACATTCTCCATTGTTACATTTGCAAGTTTGAAGATTTGTGAAAATCATAATCTTCTCCATTATTTCATTTTCCAAATTTGATGATCTTCGAAAATCGTTACAAGGTTAGTGTGATATTATTAATATTATTCTCTCTCATCTCATCTACCCATCTTTTCTCAAAAAAACTTATCGTCTCCATTGTTAAATTTTGCAAGTTTAATGATCTGCGAAATTCATTATCTTCTCCATTGTTACATTTTCTAAGTTTGATGATCTACGAAAATCATTACAAGGTCAATGTAATATTATTTCTTACTTTATATCATTGTGTGTATTTATTTCTTTTTCCAAATATTTTTGAGTTCATCTACACATTTTTTCATCTTCTCTTTTTTTATGCTCCTAATATTATTTCTTACTTTATGTGCATTTTTTTAATGTCTATTAATTTTGTGTGTATTTATTTCCTTTTTTCAATACTTTTCAGCTCTGTACACATCTTTTTATCTTTTTCATTATTACATTTTGCATGGTTTGAGCTTGCTTGCTTTTTAATTACTGGTTTACATTTGTTCTGCGATTTAATCGGATTCAATTTGTTTCTTCTCATATAACACCATTGATATCTTCTTCAACTTATAAATCTTATCTTTTTCAGATCAAAAGTAGATCACCTACAATTCAAGAAAATCAAGCTTTTTTAATTTGTGGTTTGCATTTGTTCTTCCATTTAATCAGATTTGATTTGTTTCTTCACTTATAACACCGTTGATATTTTCTTCAAATTTTATAAATCATATCTTTTCCATATTAAAAGTAGTTCACCTATAATTCAAGAAAATCATGCCTATCACACAACTTAAATTAATTAAAATAAATCTCAGTCTCAATTAAACAAATTAATTAAAAATATATATATAAACCCACAAATATCTATGACGTTATTTTTTTTAAAAAAAATATATATAATTATTAAATAAATTAATAAAAAATAAACCTACAAAATGTAATAATATAAACCCACATCAAATATAAAAATGACAAATATTCAATGTTTATCACGTTATTTTAAAAAAAAAAAAGCAAAAAAAAAAGAAAAAGAAAAGCCCACAAATATCTATAACGTTAATGAATTTAAAAAATATATAAATTACAAATATCTAATGTCCATATATCATGTTATAACAACAACCAAAAAAAAAAAAAAAAATCCACAAATATCTGTAACTTAAATTAATTTAAAACATATATACAAATTATAAATATCCAATGTCTATCACATTATTTTTAAAAAAAATAAAAAAAATGACAAGTTTTATTCCTACAATTTACTCATGTATATGCATCATCCACAATTCACTAAATTAGATTTCTATCCCGTAAAATCCAGTGATATCCATAAATTAAATAAATTTCATTCTCAATTAAATAAATTAATAAAATAAAATAAAAAAACACATCCACAAAAAGACACCGCTATGCGTTTATTTTGTAATTTAAAAAAACCTTTAAAAGAAAATCTTACAATAAATCAAAATAGAATCCTCTTTTTTCCTTTTATTTTTTTTATTTTTTATTTTTTATTTTTTTTTCATGTATAAGAATAATCTGATTACGTTGTCTTTGCTTCCTTTAAACTTATTGTGTTATAATTTTCTTTACAAAAAGTTACATTAGCTCCTCAATAGATGCATGTTGTATAATAGTTTTTTTTTTCATTTTTATTTTTTATTTTTTTGTATACTTACAACAAACAATGATATACTTACTGAGATTTTTCATTTTTTATCTTTTGTATTCCAATTTATTGAAGAATAAGACAAGCAAGCTTGTGGTATCACTGCCAAAATATATCTGCACTAATTGGATAACCATTTGATATTTCAAGGTTTGAATATGAAATACAAATTTTTAGATCTTTGGTTACAAACTATTTTTATGAATTCCATAGCAGATGTTATCATGTAGGAGTTGATAATTTCAATGTGCACAATTAACTACAAACAATTATAGACGTTTGTGGGTTTTCCTAACAGATGACATGATAAAATAGCCAGAGGAAATTAATGATATAATTTGTGCCGAAATTCTTGATATGGATAAAGATCCATTAGCATTTCAAACAGTAATGAGGTGCATGATACATGGTCCCTGTGGCAATGCTAACCCTAATGCCCCATGTATGGTGAATAGAAAATTTCAAAACATTATTTGAAGAATTTTTGCAGTGAAACGAGTATTGATGAAAATAGATTTGTCATCTATAGGCGAAGGGATACAAGGAAAAAATACATGGTTAATGGATTTGAAATTGACAATAGACAGATTATTTCATACAACCGTGATCTTATTGTACTGTATGATGCTCATATCAATATTGAGCATTGTGCATGTAACAAATTGATCAAGTACTTATATAAGTACATACATAAAAGTCCTAATCGTACAACGATTGTAATTCGAGATAATATTAATATTAAAGTGGAGCAACGCATTGATAATGAAAATATTAAAGTGGGACAATAGCAGCAGCAACAACAAAATAATGGTTGTGAAGAGATTGAAGTGAAGCAACAACACAAAAATGAGGACAATTAAATCAACACTCCACATAAGTTAATATATCTTTTTCTTTTTCTTTCTTTTTTTTGTTAAAAAAAAAAAGTTTGTTTGTATGTAAAAAATGATAACAAAAAAATGTTTAACACTTTTTTTTTTTCTTTTTCCTTTTTAACAGGTACTTTTTGGGACATTTGGACATAATGAGCCACATCTATTGAGTTTTAATTTATCAAATATAAATAGATTTGATTTAGGACATTTATTTTATTATTAGCTTTTTTAGCATATATATGTTTTACGCATCAGGTTCGTCGAGAAATAACTTATTTATTGTTAGTATAAATTATTTCATTAGTTAAAAATCAAGTTTATTATTTCAAGAAAAATAGATAAGTTGGACGATTATAATATTTTATGAATATTGGCTTCGAAACATTGTCTTTACTTATGAAATTTGAGAAGATAATCCCTATGCATTATGATTATAATTTTATGAGTTAACTTAAAAATTAATGTGTTATTAAAAAAAATTACACATTATTAAATTAATCCCAGGCATAGCACGAGTTTACCACTAGTAGTTTAGTATTAGAATATAATGAAATTTCTAAAATAATAATAATAATAATAATAATAATAATAATAATAATAATAATAATAATTGTTAGGTTTTTATTTTGGCAACCCCGTTTGACAAAACTCCTTTGAGTTGTAATTTTATTCGCATTTTTGTTTCAGTGAGGCTTGAGTTTATTAGATGCGAATCCAAACCCGAATCGAGCCATGCAGAGAAGTTTGTGATGTTAATGCTTTCAAGATTGCCACTTCGCTGATTATTACGGGGGTCGAGCTGCCCGGTCAGCTCGCGGCCGAAGCAAAATTCAAATTTGCTTTCAAAATTGCATATCAGCCGTTGCTCGCTCGAGCCAAGGACTGCTCGCTCGAGCCAAGACTTTCTCGCTCGAGCCAAGGAATGCTCGCTCGAGCGAAGGATTGCGTCCGCACAAAAACCTGAAAGGAGTGATTGGTCGCTCGAGCCAAGGATCCGTCGCTCGAGCGAAGGCACTAGTAGAAATCACGAAATTTACTCTCCTCGCTCGAGCGAGCCTCAGAATCCGGATTTTTTTCAAAGAGTTGGTTTTCTTCTGAAACAGGATTTCTTTTGGACTTCTACAAAGAGTTGGTTTTCTTCCAAGACAAGGATTATTTTTCTTTATAAGTAGTTGGTTTTTTCCCAAAACAAGACTACTGATTAATTATTCCTCCAGATCTTCTTGTTGGTTCTTAAAGGTTTATATCTGGGGATATTTTATTTTTCTTTGATGTCTTATTGAGTATTCAACTCATGATCTGAAAAGGCTACATCAAAGGTTTTGTTTGTTACACAAAAGAGAGAGTTGTTCTTCAGTTGTGGATTCTGAAGAATTCGAGCCTGAAGCTTCAGTTGTGAATTCTGGAGTGGCTCATCAAAGTTGTTCTTCAGTTGTGGATTCTGAAGAATTCGGTCTGAAGCTTCGGTGGTGGAATCCGGAGTGGCTCATCAGAAAGACAATTCCGTGGTGAAGATGGGGTTGGAAGAGGCACATAGAGGTTGGTTCAATTAGGCGTTGTGAATTCGCTAGATAATTGAGAGTGATACCTGTGTAATTCCTTTATATCTTCTTAGTGGATTGTTCTGGTGGCTGTGGCCCGTGGTTTTTGATCACAATTGGAAGGTGACCAATTGTGGTTTTTCCACGTAAAATCTTTGTGTCTCTTTCTCTTGATTGTTTGATTGGGATTTTTATATTCTGCTTAAAATTGATACATAATCACAAATCAACATCTAGGAGGTTTCTAGATTTTTCAATAATAATAATAATAATAATAATAATAATAAAATCAAAGTAACTTTAAAAGTTGAACACATAATTTTTTTTTAGTGAAGTGTAAAAATATCTTATAAATAAATTAGGTTAAAAGGTAGTAAATCCTTTTTTTTTTTTTGGCAATTAAAAAAAATATGATTTTAATTACATTTAAAAATTAATAAATTTTCTTTTTTTTTCTTTAAAAAAAATAATACGTAGAAGAAGACTAAGGGTATTAATGTTATTTCATCATTTAATCTAACAGAGTTATTGCTGCAATTTAGTTCAAAACCACGTAGGAGTTATTTGCCTATATGTGAACCATAGGGGGATAAAGTTCTCCGACTATAAACCATAAGGGGGTAAAGTCAAATTTCTCCATAAATGTATGTGAAATATCCCTAAAAGAACCATATGATTAAGAACCATATGATTAGATCAAATAAATTCTTCAATCATCTCTTTAACACCACAAATTACACATGCTAGCCTAAATTGAAAATTATATCATAACTTTAATACTACTAATATATAAATAACCTTCAAATATCTAATATATATATAACACAAAATTCACATGTAATTACGAACAAAACTTTATCATATTTTTAGCCTCATAGACATTTGAATAAAATCTGATTTTGAAGAAAAAGAATGAAAATGTATTGAGGATTTTCTTACTTTGCAATGAGATTGAAATGAGATGTTGAAACAGTAGAAAAATACTAGCCTTTTTCTTATTCTCTTTCTTCCTCACTTGCTATCACTATTTTTATTTATTTATTTATTTTTATCTCTCTGATCGGGAGAGAGTTGTATGCATATATAGATAAACCTTCGTTATGATGCATGAAGACAAATCTTTTAAGATCCAATGCTTCAATTATAACCTATGTGTAATCTACCATACAAAGTGACAAGGGGTGGGGTGACTTAGGGGTGTTTTGGGAAGATGGTTAAAAGTTGACTTTTTGGGTTTTTTTTTTTTGACTTTTTTTTTGAAAAAATGTGTAAAAAACATAAGAAGTGATGTGACCCAAAATGAATTAAAACTGGTTTTTTGCTTTTAACCCACTTCCCAAATTGCCCCTTAACCCCACCGGCCACCTTTTTTTTTTTTTTTTTTGAATTGGATGATAAATTTATATGAATGTGTATTTGTGTGGGTTTCTTAAAATTAATTAATTAAGATTTTTGAAGTAAGGTATTTAGTAAGGGTAATTATTAAGTTGAATCATTGTAAAAAATAATTATAAACAATAAATATTGAATACTTACAAAATTATTATTCTTACTAATATTTTTGTTAGTGTTTTAAATTGAAAAAGCATTTACCTAATTTACTCAATATTAATTTTATTAAATAGTTCATATAATATTTAATTTATTATTCACATCATATAATTTATTTACAAAAATAATTAAATATGAGTTCTCACAAAATTAAAATTTTAAAAAACAATAGAAAAATATTATAACAGTAGTAGATGGTTATATAAAGTCACATCTCTTATAAGATATCTATGATGCCTTGATAGATAGAATTCATCCCAACCCATAGCACTGCTTCTGTCCTTAATTTTTTGTGTAGCTTTAATCCAATGGAGATTGTTAGAGCCCAGGACGCCTCCCCCTCTTATTGTCCATGTAGTTATCATGTGTTCTTGAGTTTCAGAGGCGAAGACACTCGCAAGACGTTCACTGACCACCTCTACACAGCTTTAATACATAGAGGATTTCACACCTTTAGAGATGATGACGAGATTGAAAGAGGAGAAAATATTAAGTTTGAGTTGCAGAAAGCAATTCAAGAGTCAAGGATTTCAATAGTTGTCTTCTCAAAAAACTATGCTTCTTCGAGCTGGTGTCTTGATGAACTTGTGATGATCCTCAAACGTAGGACCATTGGGCATGTAGTGCTACCTGTCTTCTATCACGTGAATCCATCCCATGTGAGGAACCAAATGGAAAGTTTCGAAGAAGCATTCACAAGGCATGAAGAGAGATTCCATACAGAAGAGGCTGAAAAAAAAGATGAATGGAAGGGCAAGATACAAGAATGGAGGGCAGCACTCAGAGAAGCTGTAGATTTAGCAGGGATGAATTTACAAAATCAAGCTGATGGGTAATTTCTTCCCATGTCCTTTTTTGGCTAAGCATTACTTGCATCACCCTTTTTAGAATTTCATACCAGGGTCTTTTAGATTAAGAATTATTTATCGAAATTTGGGATGAATTTTTATTTTCTTAATTCCAAGAGTTTGACATCTTTTAATTTTTAGAAGATAACCTTTAAATATAGGAGTTAAATTGTCCTCAAGAGAACAGTCCAACATACTACAAGTCTATTTCTTTGGTTCACAAGAAGTTCTTCATAATACCCTAAACAAACTTGAATTTATTAACTATGTTTTTTGAGATGCTTCCCCTCTTTAAGCTATTTCAAAGATGATATTAAGTTAATCGCTTCCCACCATGAAAATTTGGGTCAATTACACCAAGATAGATCCCCTCAACTAGTAGTATCACTATACCCTATCTATGAGTCTGTACATATTGACCCTCGTAATAAATATAAAAATCACAAAAATTTACTAATTAAAGAGGTGGTTTAGAGGTGGTGAAAGTGATACGCTTTTATAGTTGAAAGGGTCAAAAAGTATCGATTCATAGTTGTGAAGGTAAATGATATTTACTAACAGATGAGGGAGTTTTGGTGTAATTAACCCTGAAAATTTTTTGAAAAAATTAGACTATTCTTCAAAAATTTTAATAGCTTACCTTACTATATAAATAAAAAAATGCAAAACAGGGAAAGCAATTTATTAGAAAAAGGAATATTGATGCACAACAATGATTGTGAAAACCCATTTCGTTTTCGTCTAAGAGTCGTCCAATTGTTTCAACAAAGAGAATAACATAGTTTTACCTAGAAAACAAAGAGAATAACATAGTCATTTTGTTCATTATTCCATGAGAATTTATAATTATGTTCAAGTCATGGCATTCTTATTGTGCTTTATTTTTAATCTCGATGTTATCTTCAGATTCGAGTCAAAATTTATCCACAAAATTGTAGAAGTGGTTGCAGACAAACTAAGATGCACAATCTTGGGCAATTCCCCTTACTTGATTGGAATACATTCTCGAGTCAAAAATATTGGGCTTTGGTTACAAGATGAGTGTAGTGATGTTGGTATAGTTGCAATTAGTGGGATGGGTGGAATAGGGAAGACAACCGTTGCCAAATTTCTATATAATTCAAACTTCTCAAGATTCGAATGCAGTAGTTTTGTTGCAAATGTAAGAGAGATTCTAAAACAACCAAATGGTTTACTTCAATTACAAACACAACTTCTTTCAGACATTTTAAAGGGAAGAAAAGAAAATTTGTACAGTGTTGATGAAGGAATTGTTAAAATTAAAGATGCATTATGTTGCAAAAGAGTTCTTGTAATTCTTGATGATGTAGATACAATGGACCAATTAGATGCAGTACTTGGAATGCGAGATTGGTTTTCTCAAGGTAGTAAAATCATCATAACCACTAGACGTGAGCGGTTGCTAAGGGCTCATGAAGTTTACCAGGTTCACAAGGTTGAAAATTTGAATTACAATGAATCCTTGGAGCTCTTTAGTTGGCATGCCTTTGGGAAAAGCTGTCCTATTGATGGTTTCATAGAGGACTCGGAAAGGGTGGTACAATACTGTGGAGGGCTTTCACTAGCTATTAAAATTTTGGGTTCTTCTCTATTTGGGAAAAGCTTAAATGTCTGGAAAAGTCAACTAGAAAAATTGAAAGCAATCCCCGATTATGAAGTTGTTGAAAAGCTCAAAATAAGCTATGACTCTTTACAAGATGATCATGACAAAAATTTATTCCTCCATGTTGCTTGTTTTTTTGTTGGGATGGATCAAGATTGGGTAGTTACCATTCTAGATGGATGTGATGTTTACACAACGGTTGGGATTCAAAATCTCATTGATAGATGTCTGTTAACGGTTGATGAACACAAAAAACTAGTGATGCATCAATTGCTTCAAGAAATGGGAAGAGAAATTGTTCGCCAAGAATCACCTAAGGAACCGGGAGAACGTAGTAGACTATGGAATCATAAAGATTCCTTCAACGTCTTGAGAGAAAACACTGTAAGAATTAATCCTACTCATTTATATTTGTATGTATTTGTGTAGTTATTTATTATCAAAACATGATCCAAACTTAGAAACTTCATACAAAAAATATATATATATTCGTAAGTTACATTGGTGGTGTTTTCATTTGAAATGAAAGTTACATATCATTAGGTATGAGAATTGTGTACAAAACATTTTTTTTTTTTTGGTACATCGGAAAGTAATTGTATAAAACATTTGTTTGTATAGTATTACTCTTTTTGGTTAATGTCATCTCCCTCTCATTCTTTGTCAGGGGACAGGAAAAATTGAAGGCCTCAAACTTGATATGAATTTTTTGGAGGATAAATATGACAGGACAACCTTTGGTATCAAAAGAAAATGTCATTTTGAAGAATTCCTCAGCACAACATTGTTGTCAAATATAGGAAATTCGTTTAAAAGACATTGTTTTGGCATCTTCTCTTGGAAAACAGTAGGCAATGCTCTGCGAAATTCAGATAAGATAGCTTTGGAAGTTGATGCATTTGCAAGGATGCACGAACTAAAACTTTTACAACTCAAAAATTTACAAGTCAATGGAAGCTTTGAAAATTTTCCGAAAGGATTACGATGGTTGTGTTGGCATGGATTCTCTTTCAACTCTATATGCGATGATTTCCCTTTAGATAACCTTGTTGTTCTTGACATGCAGTATAGGAACTTGCAAAAGGTTTGGGAAGGAACCAAGGTATGGTATTCATTTGTTTGTTTTCATTTCCATTTTGTTTAAGAATTAAAAGAAATAATAACCAACATTTTTTTCTATTACAGTTTCTCGAGTCATTAAAAATCCTTGATCTTAGTCATTCCCATTGCCTTTCTAAAACTCCTGATTTCTTGGAAGTACCCAATCTTGAGCGACTAATACTTGAAAATTGTGCACGGCTAGTAAAGGTTCATGAATCTATTGGACACCTTCAGAGACTTGCTTTATTAAATTTAAAAGATTGCAAAAATCTAAGGAAGCTTCCAAGGAGCATTGTTATGCTAAAATTTTTGGAAACACTTGACATCTCAAGTTGCTCAAATATTAAGGAATTACCAATAGAGATGGGGACTATGGATTCTTTAACAAAGTTCAATGCAAATGGAACTGTCGCAAGTCAATTACTCTCTACCACTAAGGAGGTCAAACCGTGGTATTCATTCATCTGGTCTTCTCTATTGAAACCAAGAAAAAGTGTAGAAATTTCATGGGCTCTTTTACCACGGTATTTGGTACACTTAAGTCTTGTGGATTGCAATTTATCAGAGGATGCTTTTCCAAAGGATCTTAGCAACCTATCCTCATTGCAGATATTAAATCTGAGCAATAATCCAATTTGTAGCCTCCCAAATAGCGTCGGAGGTGTTACTGGGCTTTAGATCCTTGAATTAGAAGAGTGTAAAAGGCTTCAATCACTTACGGTGGAGCAAAATTTGAAAGTATTGTCGGTCGCTAAATGTGCATTGTTGGAGAAAGTAACATTTCAATCATTTCCACCATCAACCATAGAATACGAGAACCTTTATGATGCATTTACAATGTGTCGAAATTTGGGAGGGTTTTACTACTCAAAATGTGCGTTTCATTTAACTCCATCAACCATGCAACATAATAACACATGGGAGAATCAATTTGTTGTGATTGAGCATTGGAGACCATTACTAGTCTATGATATGTGCGGCAATATAGTTGAGGAGATGGGCTCCTTTAAGTCAGAACCCACAGGGAATATTGATGTGGAGATGGGAAGCCCAACTGTTACGCTTTCAAGCAAGAACTCAAAGAATTCAAGGAAGCTTGCTCTACAGGTCTCTCTCTCTCTCTCTCTCTCTCTCTCTCTCTCTCTCTCTCAAAAAAAAAAATTAAATAAATAAACAAAAATAAAAATAATAAAAATTATAATGGTTAAATTATGGTTTCTTTGGTACAGGGATGTTATGAACTTCATATATTTTACGCTTATATTCCAGGAAGCAAGATTCCAACTTGGTTTAATCTTAAAAATAGAGGATCTTCAATATCTTTAATTGTGCCACCGCATTTTAGAATTCAAGCCTTGAGTGTGTGTTCTGTTTATACACTTTTCAATAATCCAAAACATCTTGACCATAATTGTGATGCACATACTATTATCAATAATACAACCAAGAGTCTGATTTGGAGCCATTCCCCATATGCCTTTGGCATTCCAGAAGTTGATGAGGATATGATGTGGTTAAGTTATTGGAAGATTGAAAATCAGTTGGAAGGTGGGGATGAACTGAATATTTCAGTGGTTGGGAATGAAGATTTTCAAGTGAAGGAGCTCGGAGTCTATCTTGTGTACAAGGAGCAAGAAGAGAAGAGTAGCCAATCAACTAGTGAAGAAGGATCCCAATTACAATCCTCTCTCTATGGAAATGTCGTTCCTGGAAATGCTTCTACAATACATCTGGTGAGCAGAAAAGTCTTCCGTCTCCGCTGTCATTGGGTGGATTGTTCGATTTGTGGTGGTCAATAACCTCAACCTTTGTGCACTAACTCGGCAATTGGCTGCTTCGGGACAAGTGAGAGATTCAGTAGGTAATAATTCTTGCTCTTTCTCCTTATAATTATGTTATGTTGTGTGATGTTAATATGTTTTATGCTGGATATTCTTCATGATGTTAAGGATTTTGAATAACTACTATGAATTTTTATTCTTTTCTCTACTTTTGTTGAAGTTATTACTGGGTTATTTATTTTACTTTGGAATTTCTTATATGTGCTTTGCTAACCAGTGGCAATTTGAAGCATGGTAAAGGAGGTATTCCGCTTTATTTAAGGTTTGGAGATGGATGTGCTCTCTGGGGAGTCTAAACATTCATTGGAGAAGACAGTTTGCTGATGACTTGCTATTCATCTTGGTTTTGTTGTTATTCTGTTTGGATTTTATTGCTTAATTAGTCTCTGGACAGAAGACTTTGCAGTTGATTAGTTAGTTTGAGAGGGTGTTCTGTAATTTGTTTTGATATAGATGTTTATGCTTTGTTTGCCTCTTTTTTCCAATCATGTCCATTTTCAGTTGTCTTTGTTTGTGGTTAAGGTGTTTGCTCACAATTGGTTTATGGTATGTAACAATCTAATTGATGTGTGCCATTTTGTGATGACCGGGTACGTAATTCGCCTCATCCTCTTTGAGTTATGTTGGGTTTACTCATGTTAGAGTGTCGGGTTTTAATGTAAGGTCTTGTCAACTGTTGGATTCACTGTTTTTTAAAACTTTTCTCAAAACTCTCATTTTTATTTAATTCAATTCCGAGTTTCGTTTGTTGCGGAAGGTGCGAGGTTGGACTCGAGGTGTCACAGGTTAAGCTGGGAAATTTTCTGCTGGGAGGCAGAACCGTACGTACGGGAGCTTAAGCCACATGTGTGGAGCGGGGGCCGCACGTGCGGAGAAAAGGGAGTTGTCATGGTACATTATGCTTTATATGCACGAGCGGAATGAGGTGCAAGAGGAGAGTGCTACACGTATGGGGGTGAGAGCCGCACGTGTAGATGAGGGTGCCGCACGTGCAGGAGTAGGTGCTACACATGCGAGAGTCCACTGAGTCCGAAAATCTATCTTTTTGTCTCTTCTTGGGCTAACTGTATCTCACTTCTTACACATCTCTCTCTCTCTCTCTCTCTCTCTCTCTCTCTCTCTCTCTCTAAAAATATCATTTCCTCTCCCTTCTCTCTAAAAACCTCCACCAAACACCTTAAACAATTGATTTCTTGTCATCCATTAGAGTTTTGGTCCAACAACCTTCATTAACGTTGGAGAAGTTTTCGAGGGCTACATTGCATGCGGTGGAGATCAGGTTTCGACACTACTGATTTGGGGGGTTTCAACTCATTTCTTCTTCAAAGTTGAGGTAGGGATTTTCTTTGAGTCATATATACATTTTTACAAGATTATGTTGTTGTTGGGACTCCTCCTTGTTGGGTTGAACTTGGTTTTGACTCTTGAGTTGTGAATGATTTTCAAAGTGGGTTTCCAAAATGCTTTTCTAAAGATCCTTGAGCTTTTGAGTTATATTGTTGTAGAGAAGTGTTGTCTTGAAATAACTAACTTCTTGCAAAATGAAGAGAAAAACCTAGTTTATGGGAACCTTAGAAATATGGGAAATTTTTTGGAAATCTGGTGAAGTTATGAAATTGGTTTTTGATAAATATTATGACAATGTGGAATGAAAAGAAATTCATGGGTTATGATGAATAATTGGTTTGAAATGCTTATTCAAAAATGTGTATATAGTTATGTAATGATTGAATTGTTGAGAATGCATGAAACGTGGAATTGTTGCTACACTTGGATAGATATAAATCCATGTATGATATGCTATGAAATTGCATTGGAAAAGGAAATGGAAATTGTGATCGAAATGGAGAAATTGTGTGGAAAATATTGCAAATGGAAGACTATTACAATGCCTTGATGTATATTGCATTGGTATTTCAAATTATTGAGTTGTTACAAATTTTGAATTTGAGATTTAAAAACATTTGCATTGAGAAAGGAATGTTGTGAAATAAGATATCATTGAAACGTTTTGGGGCAAATACGTTGGTAAGTCCGAATAGGGGACGTAGATGAAATTAATTAAGTTGGCCTGAGTGTCCAGGGTGAAAGACAAAAAACATACAAGGAGGAGGTACCATGTGCCTTCTGGTTAGCTACCAATAAAGTGGGGATTTGGTAGTGCTAGTTATGCCTACTTGCAGACACCAACTTAGGGATTACCTGAGTCGTATTTACCGCCCATTTGAACTTGATTTAAATTTGTAGAATTTTGTTGAAATTTTAATATTTCATTGTGCATGATGGTTTTCAAAGGATGAAGATGAGATTTCTTTGTTTTTTTTATTTTTTTTTATTTTTTTAAAGGACATGGCATGGCATGCGCATTTCAATTTATGAGACTTGTATAAAATATATATACTTTGTTAAGAATTTCCTACAGGGCGTTATGCTCACCCTATGGGATTTTTGGTGCAGGAAAAGATGTGGTGATTCCGCCAAACTAGGGTGTGCATGTGTAGGTTGAGAGCACAAAGCTCTTGTTTTGTAGTAATTATATTTTTGTAAGCCAAGAGCTATACTTGCATGGGTTCGAGTAACCATTTTGTGTAACCAGGCTGAAGCCTTGGAATTTGTAGCCCTTGAGGGCATTTATTTATTTTTGACTGGATGTTTTACATGCTATAGATTCATGTGCCAGAAATCATTGAATGTATTTTCGCATGTGGGACTATTTTGTAAAAGCCTCATGATCTTGTAATGCAAGTATTGGGGATTTATTCCGGTTTACCACAAGGAGCAGTGGTTGATGTACTTTCATTATGTATTAGTTTTGGGGCATTACACTTTTTTTCATAAATTTTCTCCTTAGTTAATTAGTCGGTGTTTGATAATACTGAGTGTTGAATTTTCTAAACTTAAAAAATATTTGATAAAAATTTGAAAGAAATTTGTAAATTAATTTTTTAGACCAAATGATGTGTAAGTGAGATGATTAGTTTATAATTAGAAAAGATATTATAAAGAGCTGTCTTCAATATTTAATTTGATTGTCACATCATTGGGTTTGAAAAGGGGATCAGATTTAAATGATAAACTCAGATGAGTTGTTTAATATGTACAAAATAAAAAATTTCAAATTTTATTTTTTAATTTTTATGTTGTAGTGGTGATGGTGAAAGTGTCGCGACTGCAGTGGTTATGGTGATAGTGTTGTAGTAATGGTAGGGTGGTAGCGGTGGTAGTAAATTCAGTCAAAATTAAATAAATATTTTATTACTTCAAAATTTCAAATTTTAGCTTACACTATAAGTGTTATTTAAAATTTTAAATCATATAAATTATAATTATTAAACTTATTTAAATAATTTTTACTTAATATATTTGGTAATTTTAAATATGGATTTGCATTATCAAACATTCATTATTATTAACTTCTTGTTATCGATGTGGGCCATGTTAATATGAAATTACATGTTCAAAATGCGATTTCACTATGAAATCATATTTTGAACTTCTGATTTTAAAAAATAGGTTAGTTTGATAAATAATTTCAAAAGTTAGTTATTTACATAAATAGTTTAATTTTTTAGAATATTCACAAAAAACTCCCCAAAATAGAGTGTGTATTATAAAATTTCCTATTGAATTATATAAAAATTTAAATTATTTTCCGAATGCATGTATTATTTAAATTGACAAAATAGCATTTGCAAAAAAAAAAAATATGATATAAAAATACAAAAAAAATCTCATTTAAAAATTTCAACATAAGCCCAAAACCTTCAATCCTAATGTTGTCGACATCCTCTAATTTACTAATGAAAATTGTTTCAAATCATCTTATTGGGTCACTTTCCAAATAAGAACCAAGAAGATTGTGGAAACATCCAAAAAGTAAATCTTAAATCTTGAAAATCCCGCAACTGATCATTTACTGAAACCTGATAAAACTGTAACCTAATGGTTTAAATAACAAGAAACAAAAACAAAGGATAGAGAACAATTGTCAAAAAAGCATATCACTTCCTTCCCTCTTATATTGTTTTATGGGGAGACTTGTCTCCAATCTACAAAGTGGACTGGACGGTACAGTTAAGCTTGTAAGGTCCATCATGAATTTTGTTTTGACGATCCGAATCGTTCAATGTGTAATGCTCGTTGAGTATTTTATCTTTATAAAAAATCACATTTATCATATATCGATAGCTACTTAATCGAATTATTTTTTGTCAACAATTTTTTTTGAAAATTATATTTACCATTGATAGAAATGTCATCCTATCAAGTAGTTATCGATCTCGAATTAGAGAAAAACCTTGCCCTTATTTTATTTCATTGAATTTATTTTCTTCTGGGAAAGGCATAATATGCTTTGTTCTAATCCTAGTAGACTTTGAGGGTCAAGATCAACTACCCCACTGGGGCCAGTAGTGTTTTGAAGTTTCCGGCTTACATGTGCATAAACTCACTTCTAGCATAGTGTAAAAATCAAGATTTTAAAAATTGAACGGGTGAACAAATCAGATAAGTGGTCGAATGGATATGATTATTAATTTAACTCTTTATATTGAATTGTGACTTCATAATTACTTAATAAGTATATTAAAAATTATGTTTAAATAATAAAAAAAGTATTAAATAGAAAATTCAGACCATAAATATAGTTTTTAAACTTTTGTGGTATTTACTTCACGCACTAAACTTTTAAAGTCATAAAGAAATGCATTTTCTGTTGGACAAATGTACCATTGTGCTTGTTTTATACTTAAAAACTTTGAAATTTCATAACTTGAGTTCTACATTTTCATTTTTGAAAAATCTAAAAATTCCCAAGATATTTATTTGTCATTATCCCAATAAAACAATCAAAGAGAAATCGATACAATGATTTAACTTGGAAAAACCACAATTGGAACGCCTCCAATTGTGATAAAAAAAACCACGAACCAAAATTACAAAACAATCTACTAAGAAGACAAAAAGGAATTACACAAGTATACCCTTAATTACTTAGCGAATCTATACCCTAATTGAACCGACCCCTATGTGCTTCTTCCACCACCATCTTCATCTCGGAATTGTCTTGTCCAATGTTGAATCCACAACACTGATGTCAAATTCATGACGATGAGCCACTGCAAAATCCACCAAAACTTCATGCCCAAGTTCCCCAAAATCCACTGAAGAACCACTCTCTCTTTTGTGAACGAAACAATAATAACAACCCTTGATATTCGAAAATATAAAGTTTGTTGATCAATTGATAAGCTTTTATACACCAAGGAAACTTATATAAAATAGCCTCCAATATAAAACACTTTATTTTTTCATCCTCTTTGAAAATCTGGATGGCTCGAACCCTAAAAACAATGCACAGCGCAGTTTATAGAAAACAGGATTGCGCAAACCGCTCGAGGGCACATTTCACCTCTCGAGTGGTGTGAGTAAAGGCGGTGTAAAACATATAGGCTGACCGCTCGAGCGCAAATTTTACTGCTCGAGTGGTAAAACTTTTTTCCCAGAAGTTTAGACGCTCTGCAAAAATACTGGATGATCCTTTTATCTGCTCGAGCGATCAAACAGCTCGATCTCCGTACATTATCAGTGAAGTGGCAAACTTGTAAACCTTAAGATCACAAACTCCTCTACATAGGCACAATTCGGGTTGGATTCGCACCTAAACACTCATAGCTTCATTGAAACAAAAGAGCAAATAAATTTACAACTGAAAGGAATTTTGTGATAGCGATTCCGGTATTAACCCAGCCCTTGTTGTATTCTGGACTTGGGTTTCATGGTTTCGTATTGTTATTCATATCTTGCTTCCCTTGTATTTCCTTAAATTTGGTTATTGGATGGTTGTGGTTGCATTTGGGACAGGTTGGTTGCTGGTTTCCAAACTTTCGTTGCCCAGAATTTTGTCCCTCTGCTCGAGCGGCACTTCTTGCGCTCGAGTGGGCTTTGGGAACTCTTAGCACTTTTACAAGTCTGCAAAAATACTAGGAAAGTGTATTCTACGCTCAAACGATTCTTTCAGCGCTCAAGCGGCCTTTCTTGCGCTCAAGCGTTGGCCTATTGTTTGCAAAACTACTGGGAGTGTGCATTCTGTGCTCGAGCGGCACTTCTTACGCTCGAGCAGATCAACTTATTGTGTCTGACGCTCAAGCGTCATTTCTTGTGCTCGAGAGGACTATGCGTATATCAGTTCATGAAAGTAACTTTTTATATTACTTTTTCATATCTGTTCTCTCAAAACCCTAAAGTTGAGACCCTCTCTCTCTAAAATCTACCTTCTCTCTACATTTTCATCTAGATCTAGTGGTTTCTCTACCCATGTGCGTTTGTTAAAGAGGTAAAGCATGTCGTGGGCTCTCTTTTCATCCAAACAAAAGTGGGTTTTGGTTCATTTGAGGTTTCTCCACTCTCTCCTTGATCTCTAGCTTCGAGGTAGGGACTTTCTATACTCTCCTATGAGTTTTAACTTAGTTATTTGTTGATGTGTAAGATATATTGGAACTCGAGGTGATTTTGAACAAACCTAGGGTTTGGTTTAAAACCAAAAGAGGGGTTTTCAAAGATATGTGTTAAAAATGGTTATGGGATTAGATGTGAGGTTCTGTTGTGATAAATATGTTGATTTGATACTCGGAATGGGTTTTGGAAGAAAATGGAGCTTTTCCCTAAAATGTCTCAAATAGTTATTTTGTATAAATAAATGAAATTGGTATTAAAAATGTGAAATTACATGGATGTTTATATAAATGGTGGAGTTGGCTATGTATTATATCTCACCAATGGAAATTTGGATATTTTTTCTATCTTGGGGATTGTATATCTGTTTAGAAATATATGTTTTGAGCTATCGGTGGAGGATAGCTATGATTGTTATAGAAATTGTACAAGGCTGAATTTTCCATTGATACAACGCCCGAACAACTTGTAGGCTTGGTCTTTTCGTGTGGCGCTAAGCCAATGCTCACTTTCTCTGACAAAGAGCTGCCGCCGAAAGGCTCGGCTCACAACAAACCGTTGTACATATTTGTGGAATGCAGAGAGAAGTGGATACCGGTGGTGTTGGTAGACACTGGTTCTAACATTAACGTATGTCCTTCTCGCACTGCATATGCGGTTGGCCTTAAATCGCTAGACTTTATCCCCATAGTCCAGGTGATACGGGCGTATGACAACACAAGCAGTGAGGTCATGGGTACAGTGAAAGTGAGAGTTCAGGTAGGCCCATCAGTACAAGAGATTGAGTTCCATGTCCTAGATATACCGGCTACCTTTAATCTGCTGTTAGGGAGGCCTTGGTTACATTTCGTGAAGGCTGTGTCCTCCACTCTCCACCAAATACTGAAGTATCCTCATGAGGGTGGGTAGCAACTGTTTTTGGAAATTCATCCATCCATCCACCTCCAGAGGTGACTACGCTAGTGCTAGAGATTAACCATGGCAACGAGGATGTTTTTCTCTTAGGATTCACTCTAGCTGAGGCCTGAGTTGTGCAGACAATTATGGTCGTGGACGAAGGCATGTATGTCAGTGCCTAATCCGTTTACTTCATGAACAAGCTACAGCACATTCCAGGAATGGGGCTTGGACCGAGCGATCGGAAAGGTGTTGCAGCACTGGCAGATGTGCTATACAACCTGCATGCCTTTGGATTGGGCTATGTGCCCACAAAAGAGGACTGGATCAGAAAAGAGAAAAATATGAGGGGCAGAGCTGAGGCAAAAAGAGCTGGAAAGCATTATGAACTTGTACATTGGCCAATCCGGGGAATGCTGAATGGCTGTTTCATTCGAGAATGAGAGGATTTCCCTTTTTGTGGCTTTCCTGAGTCGTGGGTAAATTCCTCGAAGAAGCGAGTTCTTGGGTTCAAGATTTTCTTTGATCACAGCTGTAGGATAGTGATGAGGAAATGGCTGAACCAAGCATCAAAGCTAACCAAGGCACAGACAAGGACTCAGACAGTAGTGAAATTGAAGTAGGGGCAGCACTGGCCAATCTCCTTATAGATCCCTCAACTGACCTAGAGAACTTGGGGGATAACTTTATTATCTCCATGATTAGGGAAGAATCGGGTGTTGACCCGGCCAGTGGTATTTTGGACGCATCTGAGGCACCGTGTCTTACTTGGCAGCTGGAGAGAGGCTATCTTTCCAATTCTGAATCGGGTGATGAGCCAGAATCTGATTCCACTAAGTCTGTGGGGTCGGGATCAGATTCAAGTCAGTCTGGGAGGTCTAAGTCCTGTATTTTCGAGGGTGGTAACCCAGATGCCAAAGTCCTATCCAGGTCTTCCTTCAGCTTTTCTTTTGAGTTTGTAACCGAAGATCTGGACCTTTTGAATGAGAACTCCCCAAATTCTGAGTAATTTTTCGTGCCGCTTATTTATTGCATTGACCAAGATTTTCAGAATTTTAATGAAAACAAAGAGGAAGAAATTCCTCTGGCTTTGAAAAACTTGATTAATCGAGAAGAGAAGAGGTATGCTAAACCCTATATTGATGAAATCATTGCCATTAATGTGGGCACTGAGAAGGATCCACGCTTGGTCCAGATCGGGTCCGCGTTGTCTTCAGAGGAATGCGAGCGCTTAGTCACTTTATTAAAAGATTTCAAACATATTTTCATGTGGTCCTACGAAGACATACCTGGAATCGATCCTAAGATTGTACAGCACCAGATCTCTCTTGACCCTGAGGCCCGACCAGTAAAGCAAAAATTGCCCAAAATTCGCCTGGATTAGGCACTGAAGATCAAGGAAGAGGTCACCAAATAGGTTGATGCAGGATTCTTGTTGGTATCCGAGTATCTGACTCGGTTGGCCAATATCATCCCGGTGCCGAAGAAGGATGGCAGAATTCGAGTTTGTGTTGATTTTTAGGACATAAACAGAGGCTGTCCGAAAGATGATTTTCCATTACCGCATATTGACGAGTTGGTATACTTCACCACTGGCCATGCATTGCTTTCATTTATGGATGGGTTTTCCGGGTATAACCAAATTCTGATGGCTTCTAAGGACAGAGAGAAAACTAAATTCACTACACCATAGGGCATGTACTGCTACCGAGTCATGCCGTTTGGGTTGAAAAATGCTGGGGCTACCGATCATCAGGCTACAACCACCATTCTGCATGACATGATCCACAAAGAGGTCGAAGTGTATGTAGACGACATGATTGTCAAGTCCAAAGAACGAGAGGGCCACTACACTACTCTGGAAAAATTCTTTCAAAGGATCAGGGAATACAAGCTGAAGTTAAACCCACAGAAGTGTACCTTCGGCGTAACAGTATGGAAAATGCTGGGTTTTCTGATCACATAGAGAGGAATTGAAGTAGATCCGTCCAAGATCAAGGCCATCCTATAAATGCCACCACCAAGGATTGAAAAGGAGCTGCGCGACTTTCTGGGTAAAGTGCAATTCATAAGACAGTTTATTTCCAAATTAACCTTGACTTGTGAACCACTATTGGTCTCCTGAAGAAAGGAAATAAGTTTAAATGGGACGATCGATGTCAATTTGAATGGGGAAATTATAATTTACTACACAAACAAATATAGGTGATGTCTCTATTTAGATTTTATTAGTTAAAATAATGAGGCTCATCACTTTTATGTCTTCTTTTATGACACAACATGACACTAGTTATGAGATGAGTAATGTAGAGCATAATTAAATTGGTTCATTAAAATTAATAAAATGAAAGTCTCATAACCAAAGTTACTTTTGTTCAAAACAAAATAAGAAAAAATCTCATAACAAAATTCACATCAATTTATAACTAAACACCACAAAATGTTATAATCAAATAATAAGTCCAAGTAAAATTATTAAGTTGGTTTAGATTGAAAAAGAAATCAAAATACAAGAGTTTAAGTTGACAAAATTAAAAATTAAGAATTTATCGCAAGAAGTGTCGCTTGAGTGACCAGACACATTAAGTCGCACCGCTCGAGCGATGAAAGTATCACTCGAGTGAAGAATACAAACTCTTAACAGTTTTGCAGACAGAAGAACACTGCTCAAACTCAATAAAGGCCGCTCGAGCCAACACTGCTCGAGCGCAAGAAATGTCGCTTGAACTAATACTACCAACTCTCAGTATCTTTGCAGGCCTGCAAAAGTACCGAGAATTTACAAATACCGCTTGAGCGCATAAAGCTTTGCTCAAGCAAAGAAGCCAAAATATGGGCAATAACAATTTGGACAAACAAGCTACCAACCTGTTCAAACACAACCAAGACACTCCAATAACCAAACTCAACAAGGAAAATGAGAAACCAAACATGAGCAATCATATGAGACAATGAAACCCGGATCCAAAATATCAACGAGTCAGGTCTAAACCAAAATCGCTATAATACTTCTACTATCCCACGTTACTCTCCCATGTTTATAAATAAAATAATAAAATATTCTTCATATCCACAACTCCTACAACTTTCCGTTTCTATTTCGATCTTCTTTAAAGCTTATTTGTATAAATAAAATATAAAATAAAATAATAAAATATTCATTCATGTCTATCACTCACAACTCATGCAACTTCCCCACACACGTTTCTATATTTAGGTTTATTCCATATTTCAATAAAATTTAATCATTCTCTCTCATCTCATCTCATCTATCCATATTTTCTCAGAAAAACTTATATTCTCCATTGTTACATTTGCAAGTCTAATGATTTGCGAAAATCATAATCTTCTCCATTATATCTTCGAAAATCATTACAAGGTTAGTGTGATATTATTAATATTATTCTCTCTCATATCATCTACCCATCTTTTCTCAAAAAAACTTATCTTCCCCATTGTTACATTTTGCAAGTTTAATGATCTGCGAAATTCATGATCTTCTCCATTGTTACATTTTCCAAGTTTGATGATCTACGAAAATCATTACAATGTCAATGTAATATTATTTCTTACTTTATATCATTGTGTGTATTTATTTCTTTTTCCAAATATTTTTGAGTTCATCTACACATTTTTTCATCTTCTCCGTTTTTATGCTCCTAACATTATTTCTTACTTTATATGCATTTTTTTAATGTCTATTAATTTTGTGTGTATTTATTTCTTTTTTTCAATACTTTTAAGCTCTGTACACATCTTTTTATCTTTTTCATTATTACATTTTGCATGGTTTGAGCTTGCTTGCTTTTTAATTTGTGATTCGCATTTGTTCTTTGATTAAATTGGATTCAATTTGTTTCTTCTCATATAACACCGTTGATATCTTCTTCAACTTATAAATCTTATCTTTTCCATATCAAAAGTAGATCACCTACAATTCAAGAAAATCAAGTTCTTTTAATTTGTGGTTTGCATTTGTTCTTCGATTTAATCAGATTTGATTTGTTTCTTCCCTTATAACACCGTTGATATTTTCTTCAACTTTTATAAATCCTATCTTTTCCATATTACAAGTAGTTCACCTATAATTCAACCAAATCATGTCTATCACATAACTTAAATTAATTAAAATAAATCTCAATCTCAATTAAACAAATTAATTAAAAATATATATAAACCCACAAATATCTATGACGTTATTTTTTTAAAAAACACTATAATTATTAATTAAATTAATAAAAAAAATAAACTCACAAAATATAATAATATAAACCCACATAAAATATAAAAATATAAAAATAATATCACGTTATTTAAAAAAATCAAAAAAAAAATGCACAAATATCTATAACTTAAACAAATTAAATATATATATTACAAATATCTAATGTCTATATATCACGTTATAAAAAAAATAAAAAAATCCTCAAATATCTGTAACTTAAATAAATTAAAAACATATATACAAATTATAAATATCCAATGTCTAGCACATAATTTTTTTTTTTTTTTTTTAAATGACAAGTTTTATTCCTACAATTTACTCATGTATATCCATCATCCACAATTCACTCAATTAGATGTCTATCCCGTAAAATCTAATAATATCTTTTAATTAAATAAATTTCATTCTCAATTAAATAAATTAATAAAAAAAAATACACATCCACAAAAAGACACCGCTTTGTATTTATTTTGTTATTTAAAAAAAACCTTTTAAAAAAAATATAACAATAAATCAGAATAGAATCTTCTTTTTGCCTTTGTGTTTTTTGTTTTGTTTTGTTTTGTTTTTTGTTTTTTGTTTTTTTATGTATAACAATAATCTGATTACGTTATCTTTGCTTGCTTTGAACTTATTGTATTATAATTTTGTTTACAAAAAGTTATATTAGCTCCTCAGTAGATGGATGTTGTATAATAGATTTTTAATTTTTTTTTTAAATATACTTACAACCAACAATGATATACTCACTGAGATTTTTTGATTTTTAATCTTTTGTATTCCAATTTATTGAAGAATGAGACAAGCAAGCTTGTGGTATCACTGCCAAAACATATCCTCACTAATTGGATAACCATTTGATATTTCAAGGTTTGAAGATGAAATACAAATTTTTAGATCTTTGGTTACAAACTATTTTCATGAATTCTATAGTAGATGTTATCATGTAGGAGTTGATAATTTCAATGTGCACAATTAATTACAAACAATTATAGACTATCATGTTTGTGGGTTTTCCTAACACATGACATGATAAAATTGTTAGAGGGAATTAATGATATAATTTGTGCTCAAATTCTTGATAAGGATAAAGATCCATTAGCATTTCAAATAGTAATGAGATGCATGATACATGGTCCCTGTGGCAATACTAACCCTAATGCCCCATGTATGGTGAATAGAAAATGTTCAAAACATTATTCGAAATTTTTTTGCAATGAAACGAGTACTGATGAAAATAGATTTGCCATCAATAGGCGAAGGGATACAAAGAAAAAATACATGGTTAATGGATTTGAAATTGACAATAGATGGATTATTTCATACAATCGTGATCTTGTGGTACTGTATGATGCTCATATCAATATTGAGGGTTGTGCATGCAGTAAATTGATCAAGTACTTATATAAGTACATACATAAAGGTCCCAATTGTACAACGGTTGTATTTGAAGATAATGTTAATATTAAGGAGGAGCAACGCATTGATAATAAAAATATTAAAGTGGAACAACAACAGCAACAACAACAAAATAATGGTTGTGAAGAAAATGAAGTACGGCAACAACACAAAAATAAGGACAATTAAATCAACACTCCTCATAAGTTAATATACTTTTTCTTTTTCTTTTTCTTTTTTTTAAAGTTTGTTTGTATGTAAAAAATGATAACAAAAAAATGTTAACACATTTTTTTTCTTTTTTCTTTTTAGCAGGTACTTTTTGGGACATTTGGACATAATGAGGCACATCTATTGAGTTTTAATTTATCAAATATAAATAGATTTGATTTAGGACAATTAGTTTATTATTAGCATTTTTAGCATATATATGTTTTAGACATTAGGTTCATTGAGAAATAACTTATTTATTGTCAGTATAGATTATTTCATTAGTTAAAAATCAAGTTTATTATTTCAAGAAAAATAGAAAAGTTGAATGATTATAATATTTTATGAATATTTGCTTTGAAACATTGTCTTTACTTATGAAATTTGAGAAGATAATCTCTATGCATTATGATTATAATTTTATGAGTTAACTTAAAAATTAATGTGTTATTAAAAAATTTACACATTATTAAATCAATCCCGTGCATAGAACACATTTACGACTAGTAGTTTAGTATTAGAATGTAATGAAATTTCTAAAAAAATAATAATAATAATAATAAAAATCAAAGTATCTTTAAAAGTTAAACACATAATTTTTTTTTAATTAAGTATAAAAATATCTTATAAATAAATTAGGTTAAAAGGTAGTAAATCCTTTTTTTGGCAATTAAAAAAATACAATTTTAATTATATTTTAGAATTAATAAATTTTCTTTTTTTTTCCCTTTAAAAAAAAATAATACGTAGAAGAAGACTAAGGGTATTAATGTCATTTCATCATTAAATCTAACAGAGTTAAGGGGGTAAATTAAAATTTATCCTTAAATGTATGTAGAATATCCCTAAAAGAAAGTCAAGTCCGTATTGAATTCAAACACACCTTGCCCGTTCTGGCTCAAGTTTCACATCTGACGTGTTGTTCAAGTTTAGCGCAAACCATATTGTGGTCTCTATGACAAGTGAAATTACTCATTAGATAGTGATATAATCACATAATATCACTATCATATTCAATATTTATTTATTGAAAGAAACGTAGAAGACCATCATTTTCTTGATGATTCTTTCCTTTGGAGTTGCTTTCTTAATTATTTTCTTGCATCTTGAATGGGTTTTTTTTACTCAATTAATGATATTCTTGAAATTCTTTTTCCATGAGCTAGACTTTTTTATGCAGCTCAGGAAAGACAGATCTTCTTGGTCATCTTCAATTTGGCGTATAGTTTTGGTCTTCACTTTTGGATGAGAAAATAGTAGTAGTCAAGAGTTAGCCAAACCAATATCCTTAAAACGTCCAAGTTGAAAGGGGAAATTATAATTTACTACACAAACAAATATAGGTGATGTCTCTATTTAGATTTTACTAGTTAAAATAATGAGGCTCATCACTTTTCTGTCTTCTTTTATGACACAACATGACACTAGTTATGAGATGAGTAATGTAGAGCATAATTAAATTGGTTCATTAAAAAAAATAAAATGAAAGTCTCATAACCAAAGTTACTTTTGTTCAAAAAAAAATAAGACAAAATCTCAAGACAAAATTCACATCGATTTATAACTAAACACCACAAAATGTTATAATCAAATAGTAAGTCCAAGTAAAATTATTAAGTTGGTTTAGATTGAAAAAGAAATCAAAATACAAGAGTTTAAGTTGACAAAATTAAAAATTAAGAATTTATCGCAAGAAGTGTCGCTTAAGCGACCAGACACATTAAGTCACACCGCTCGAGCAAAGAAAGTATCGCTCGAGTGAAGAATACAAACTCTCAGAAGTTTTGTAGACAAAAGAACACCGCTCGAGCTTAACAAAGGCCGCTTGAGCCAACACTGCTCGAGCACAAAAAATGTTGCTCGAACTAATAATGCCAACTCTCTGTATCTCTGCAGGCCTGCAAAAGTACTAAGAGTTTACAAATACCGCACGAGCGCGTATAGCGATCCTGGTTTTTCCTCTCTTTATTTATTGTATTCTGGATTTGGTTCCGTGGTTGTGTTGTTGTCTCATTCTCATTTCCATCTCTTACTCTTTGTATTTGAGTCTTGGGTTATGTTGGGCAGGTTTGGAACAGGTTGGTTGTGCTTTGAAACCTAGAGTTCACTGCTGGAAATTTGACTTTTAGTGGCGTTTAAAAAACGCCGCTATAAGTATCAAAAACGCCGCTAATTTATTTTGTGGCGTTTAGTACCAAACGTCGAAGATGCGGCCGTCGCTGTATCTTTGTGACGTTTTAAAAACGCCGTGATAGTCGTTTAGGCGGCGTTTTAAAAACGCCGCCAAATTTCCTACAATATAGCTGCTGACGTCACCAACGATATTTAGCAACGTTTTAGAAACGCCGTCGTATCTGTTTTAAAAATATGACCGTTAGTATGTTAGGGTTTAGGAGGCGTTTGTAGAAATGCCGTCATATCCCTTTTTTTTTTTTTTAAATTGTGCTAATTTTATTTGATTGAATTAAAAAAATACCTGAAATAATATTGACATATAAAATATTAACTCGCATTCAAATAACAAATTAAGCATTAATTCAGTGAAATAGAATGTTCAGGGAAGAACTACACAACAACAATAGTATAGCATAAATATGATGACCATCATTTTAAAAAAGGCAACAGTGTTTTTGTACTTAAAAAAATAAAGTTCTCAGATTCTAGCAAGGTTCAGTGGAAGTTGTGCTCAAGTTGTATATTCTTTTCCCAAAAAAAAATCTTCCACCAATAAAGCCCCAAAATCTTCCACCAGGAAGTTCCAACTAGTCCCCAGATTACATATTAACAAGGGCCATCAAAATACATATTAACAAGGGCCATCAAAATGCCCAGTCTAAAAACATCAGGAAGTTTTACATAACCACCTGTCAAATAAGGGGCAAAAAAAAAAAAAAAACTCATCAGTGCCAAACCCAGAAAACATTATCTCAACTCTCAACCAGAGAGAGAGAGAGAGAGAGAGAGAGAGAGAGAGAAGAAGACGAATAAGAATAAGACGAAGATATAACTATGCAAATGAGCATTTGTAATGATACAGTTCTACATATCACTGGATTTATCTGATACTTTGACCACATTTAAACCTGCCAGAGTCAAAAACAAAGACACAAGGAGAAAAAAAATATATAGGAGTCCCACCCTACCCCAACCATAATACATACTTTACAAAATCATCTCTTAACAAATTCTTTGAGGGACCTTTCATATTTGTTGTCATTGATGGTTTCCAACCCCATCCTATTCTAAGCTCAAATCCTCTGCCTCAACTGTTATTTTAGCTTCCAACACCATATCTCTCTCCACCCATTGCTAATGTTCATCGAAGCTCAGCTGTGTCAACACATTAAACATAGTGAGTGCAATATAGCAAATGCATCTAGTAACTTGGCCCATACTATCCCCAATGTGACGGGTTTGGGGAGGAACTCAACAAGGTTGGGGAGGGTTCAGGCCGCTAGGTTCAATGTTTTATAAACTACAACAGATCGAACTGGTCAACTCAACTCAACTCTCATTGTATTTCTTATAAAAAAATTCAAGGGGTGCAACTGTACCAGTCACCAACTCCAACTCCATACTTTATAGAGGTATTATCTCCATGTTGATAATATCATTTTAAAAGCAACATTTTATTAGAACTGGTGCTATAGTATCCCTGGAATGAATAAAAATTAAATAAATAAAAACCATAGGAAAAGCAATAAATAAAACAAAGGAGACTACTAATTCTTGAAGACAAATGAGTATAGCATGATTCAGTCTGTTTAGAGCCAGAGCATCATAGTCCAGACAGATAACAAAAAATATTTCGACGGTATTCCTCTTACAAAGTAGCATACTAGAAATAAGGTTTACGTATAGGAAATAAACTTCGATGACAGCATAAGAAAGAGAAAGTCCAACAAGCCCTGCAAAAATAGACATTTTTTAAGAATCTAAAAGAAAATTTCTAAGCAATAAATGAATTATTCCACTGAACCATGGATATACCTGGATCAACATAACCCTTGGGAAGTAAAACCAAGAGAAAAACAGCAGTGAATAAAGTAAGATTTTGAAGTGCTTCTACTCTCAAAATTAACCACTCCATGGTTGCATTGGAGTAAAAGAAAAGTTTTGCATCATTATCTACAAGCTTTAGGTAGTTTTGGAAGAACCTGTTTGCCATGTTAAATGCTCTTTTAGTTATCACTCCAAGTGAGGACTCGGCTGCATAATTCATGACAGGTGCTTTTGTTGTTCCATTGATTCTCATTAGTTCCCTTCCAGAGGCTTGATAATATCCCTTGAGTCAATAAAGAATTTTCTTAGTTAAAATTTTCCTTTCATCGATGAAAATAAGAAAAATATTACTATTAAGTTGGAAAATGAAACTCACCTGAACATATTTTGAAGCCACTGTAGCAAAGAATGCTACAAAGAGAACTTGCCACGTGACTGACGCCATAATGCCAATGATTGTTACCGATTCAATTAAAGGAGCAACCGCAAAGGCAAATGAGAAAGGTATGTCGAAATCCACCACACATAAATCTGATGAAGCCTACATATAACAAGCATGTATATAAAAGTGCATATCAATAACTAGCTATGCAATACATTACACTTCACTACGATACGAAAATACTATGGTTACTTTAGAATTGATTGAAGAAGAATAAAATCTTACTCGGGTCAAAATTCGTCCAACTGGGGTGGAATCAATGGTTCTCTGCATATATATACACACACATATATTATATTCATCGGTCATATATATAAAACAAAATAGTTATCATACCATGTCCACTGCATTTTAACCTGCTTTTAGCAGTGTGTTTTTGCAGTGTCTATAACTAAGCAGCACAGATACGTCCTATGGAGCAGACATGGACACATGTAGTTAACGTCTGGCCATGTCTTAATATATATAATTTTAATTATTTTCATTGGCCACATTATGGATATGTGAGACACCTGTCCTATTTTTGGACACCCACCTGAAATGGAGGGTCAGACAATATTTTTGAAAAGTTTTAATGAGGGGACAAATTAGAGAAAGGAAAAGTTTTCACCTTTTAGAAGAAATAACTTCTTTCGGCCATATTCTCCACCCCATCATTTTCCCCCCTTCAGATTATTAGTGAAGGCGGTTTGAAAGTCTAGTCAAAAGGCATTCCTTGTCCCCCGAATGATCGTCTTCAAATTATTAGGTAGACTCACATTGGCTTGTTTTTTCTTGGGTCATGCTTGCTGTGGCTCTGTAGGCATGTTTGTGTGTTTAGACGTCGTGTGTGTTTGGAGGTATTATTATTATTTTTTCTAGGCAAGCTCTGAGCAGTGCACTTGCTTCCTTTGTTTGTTGACAGATGCAAAAGAAGTTGTATAAAATTATGTAATTTAATATGGATCTTTAACTTTAAAATAAGCCCAAGTCCCACATTAAAATAAAATAAAAATTAAAAAATATTAATAAAGAAAGAAAACAAGGAAGCATTCCATAATAAAGAATTAAAAGACGGAAATCAAGACATGAGGTAACACCCTGAGGCTTGAGGTTTGAATCTACTTTGATGATTATTCTTCATAGGTATGGTAGGGTAAGGTGCACCTAAGATGAGCACAGACACAGAAATCCTTCCAAGCTCAACTGATGTTTGAGGACTGCAACTTACATTGTATATTGGCAAAACCATTCATTTTTCTTGCTGTTGATTCTCTCTCTAATTATACTACCATTGTTTCCCATATTTGACACATATTTTCAATACTTATCAGGCATAATTCCTGGTATAATTTTAAGAGATGTATATAGCTTCTTTAAGCTGCAATTTGATACAAATACTTTCTTTGTTGGGAAACAACATTAACAACCACGAGTAGTAAAAGAAAAGCACATCCCCAAACATGTAAAAGGAGCGTGAGTGCATAACCACACAACAAAACACACAAAGGGGTGGAGAAAGCATAAGGCTCATCAACAGGACTCGCTCAATGCATCGCCCCTATTGCTATATACACTTATCAGCATGACATCAAAATATTGAAAAGCACAATATAATGGTTTAGGAATTTTGAATTCATCTCTCTCTCTCTCTCATCCAGTTTCGTTACTTGAGGTTTCTATTTAGAACACCCTCCACAAATTCGATTCTCTCAAGGATTCCTCGAAGATTTTCTACACAATACTTGGCCAATTAAAAATCTGAATGGCATATAACAAAATGTGTGTGTGTGTGTGTGTGTGTGTGAGTGAGAGAGAGAGAGAGCGAGAGAGAGCGAGAGAGAGGGAGAGAAATTTTATACAAATTTTCAAAAGGAGAAAGATCTTACCCTCAATTGTACAATACATGGGGTGACATTTATGCATGTTCTTGGATCCACCATGCAATCAATAAAACTCATCATAGTCAGATTTTTGAAAAGAAAAAAAATAATATGCCCACCAATTTCATTCAGCTCAGAAAGCAAAGATGCAGGGGAGAATTCCTTTCCATTGATTGAAACAGGAAGCCCTGAAACCATCCCAATTTGTACATATCTACATGGGGGGGAAAAAACAAAGAAGCAAATGCATAAATCAAGATTTGACTAAATTAAAGGAATTGAAATGCACATCAAACAAGAAAACTTACTCAGGTTGGTTGGGTGCATCTTCTGGCTCAATAGTCATCATGTACATATCTTTGTTTGGCTCATTTGCTGGATCTTCCAGGATGTCTCCCTTCATTGCCACACCACGACATGCGCACACACGTGAGAGAGAGAGAGAGAGAAATTAATTTATAACAATATGTAGGATCTTAAATTCATCTTCTAAGGGAACAATTCTATTAAAGGTCAAATTTATAAAATTTGACAATAGAAAATTAAAAGATTCGTAGTTACAATCAAGAAGCATAAAGCCACAAGCAGTCTTAGCACATGTCCTTACAAAGCAACTTGCAGACTTTACTCCAAATAATCATATGAGTCACAAAACTATGTGCCTAAATGTAAGATAAACTGTAATTAATAAAAGGGGGAAATGGCACGTTTACCATTGATTTAAGAAAGGAATCTTACCTTTTATAAAAAAGAGAGATGAGGTGGGTGATAAAACAGAACGATTAAGATCAGATGCATCATGTGAGTTATCACTCTCTAGGTTTCCCAAATTAACCTTAAGACTGAAAACATGGACAGTAGCAGCACATGGGTAGGACAACCAGTGTGGTTTCTTCACCTGGGCAGCAAGAACACAGTGTTGCAGCAACCCAGCCGTGTATAAGAAAAAGAATAAGAAAGGAATAGCAGATGTTTCTTACCTCAATAGAAAGGAACATACTCTTCTAGGTCCCCCCGAATATCTATTAATGCATGGAAGCACTAGGGAAAGTAAACAACTAGCACTGACAAATGAAATATGAGACATCAAAGCAAATACCAACCTTCACCAAAAAAAACATGTCCTTTAGTTTTTTTCCACAATATTCACCCTCAACATTTTAAAATCACTAAAATAATACAAATCCATTAATAGCTACGCAATGTTTAAAACATTTCTCCATTACCAAAACCAAATTTTAACCAATGCAATTTCATGAAGCCCATCCCAAAACCAAAAAAAAAAAAAAAACGACTTGGTGAGTTTACATTGTGTAGTGGAGGAGGGTAAAAGAAAAGGGCAGGGGGTCATCAGCTATCTTACAAAGCATTGGACTTGGCCTTACTGCAATTTTGTTAGCCCATAATTACTTGTCAATTTAGAATGTAGACTTTTTCAATATGATTAGTGTGCATTTTGCTCTGTCATCCTCACTTGTTGATAACGGTCTTAGTTGTTAAAAGAAGTATAGACTTCTATCTTTGACCTCATTACAAGATGACAAACCTCCACCCATGATACAATTAAAAAAGTTATAGCATAATAAAAAAATTAAATTGAGATAATTTTTTGGCTATGGAAGGAAAAATTCAACTTACCCAACTCTATTGGAACGCCTTGAATTGCAGTCCATTATAAGGCGTACATCTCGGACCTGGAACTGTAATTCAACAGTATTAGAAATACTCAACACAAATAATTAGTTCACCATCAAACGTAATATACCATCACAAATTACATTACAGCTCCACAGTGCGCAGCCGAAGAAGCACCAAACTTCTGGAGGCAGCTGCAAGGCAAGCATGCACAGAGTAAGTTGGTCTCCAATAGATGGCTTTGATTGCCTGCCAAAATCTTATAAATTGTACGCTAAAGATAATAGAAAGTAAAATCAATGTGAAAGTTGATTCATTTTGGCTAGCTTCATTTACCTATATAAAATAAAATCATAGATCTTCAAAGTTCAAACACAGTAAAGACTAAGTAATACAATTTCATTTAGCACCCTTTGAACTTTTCTAAATAAAATATGGCAAGTTCCTATTTCTTGTATAAAAATACAGTTAAAAAATTTCCAAATTTTGGATTTTATTTTGGTTTTCCCAAGACATAAAATGTAATTGATACAGCAATAAAAAGTTCAGATGGCAGTGCCTAAATGAAGCCTATAGGCAACCTTCTCATACCTTACAACTTCTAATCTATTATAGACTGAAATATAAAAAGTGAACATAGAATGACTTGTATAAATGATAATAGTTCGGATAGCATACTTAATCTAAAATCACAAGCCATACAAGGACAACCAAAGAACAAGTATTAACCTTTCCAGTCCTCGAGCAAAAATATACACATCTCTTTCAATTGGCTTCAAAGATATCTATCAAAATTTTAGAAAAAATATATAAGTCAGCAAAGTGCAAGTAACAACCTAAGCAAAGCAACACAAAAGCAATTATGTAGCAATTTAAATACCTGATAAGCAAAAACCATCCAATAGATAAATCGATTCGCCATTGCTGCTGCTCAATCTGATGAAAGAGAAGAGTTTTCCATACAAGGACTAGAAAGAGTAAAGGAACAAAAACGAATCTCTAATTTTGTATAAAAGTGTGCTTTTTCAAATTTTGAGAAGCCAAGAACAAAATCTCTAATTCTTCTATCAATAGATAATTTCAAACATACAAATGTAGCGCACCATGGTAGTAAAATTAATAATAACAACAATAATAATAGTAATAAAAATAATGAGGATCAACAGAAAACGATTTATTTAAATACTTGACACAGTTTAGCATAATGCTTTTATATATCTCACTGTTCTCATCTTGATAACCAAGCTACAAAGCAACCAATCCATCAACAATGACATATGCATAAAAAAAACAAACTAAAGTGAACACGCGGTCTTCGCTATCCATCAAGAAAAATCATAACCTTCTATCCAATGCAAAGAGAAAAGCCTATTGAAGTGTTAATCTACAATTGAAGCCTAATAAACATATAAATTATAATGTTTGAGACTTACTGATCATTGGGAACTTTAATCAAACAGAAACAGATAAAACAAATATGACCAACACCATAAACCACATATCCATATGGAGAGTCAGATTCAGTGTGGAGAAACAAATCTACCTGTTCAAGATCAATCCTAGACTCAATCTCAGACATTTGCCTTGAGCCAACGCCTCTAATCCTCCCACAGATCAGTCTGGAGCAGACAAACACAATGAAAGTGGCAATCATTCCAAACCCAATAATTGTAGTTATCAAGTTCATGCTTGGACTAGACATAAAAAATGAAGGAAAAAAAAAAAACATATATAAATATGTATATATAGCATATATAAATATGTGATGTTCTTGTATTGCATTTTTATGCAGGGATCTATCAAACAACCGTCTCGCAGGAACTGTTCCAGATAATGGTTCTTTTTCACTATGTTCACTATGCACATAGATACAGAGGCACATATACAGCAGAACAGAGCAACACACAGAAACAGAGGCATAAATTGTAACTCTAAATTTTCCATCAAGTTTATATTAGCTTCATGTAGATGATTTCTATGAAATCTTGAAAAGGAAACTTTCTATTTATGTAGCTTCATGTAGAGAGAGAGAGAGAGAGAGAGAGAGAGAGAGAGAGAGAGAGTACCGATTTAAGCTTGAAATACGAGTAATCGAGGGGTCAGAGTTCAGATCTGGAGCTTCGAAATCGGTTCGATCTGGAGCTTCGATGGAGCTTCGAATATCTGAATCTTCGATGGAAATCACTGAATCTCTGAATCTTCGACAGAGCTTCAAAATCGGTTCGATCTGGAGCTTCGAAATTCTGAATCTTCGATGGAAATCACTGAATCTCTGAATCTTCGACGGAGCTTCGAAATCGGTTCGATCTGGAGCTTCGATGGAGCTTAGAGAGGGTTGAGAGAGAGAGAGAGAGAGGGCTCAGATTCAAGATGTATGCGTATGGGTTGAGAGAGGGCCCAGAAACAAAATAAGGATTGAAAAGGCGCGTGTGGTATACCGCATTCGAAGGCGTTTTTCAACGCCTCCTATTATAAAACGGTGACGTTTTGATTAAAAGAATATGTGGCGTTTATAAAACGCCGTTAAATGTTAATAATAGTGACGTTTAAAAAAACGTCGTTAAAAAAACGCCACCATAACCCTTTTTTCCTGTAGTGGTTGATGCCCAGAATTTGGCCTTCACGCTCGAGCGGGGCTTTTGACGCTCGAGCGGGCCCTTTTATTTTGCTTCTCCGCTCGAGCGAGATTTTGACGCTCGAGCGTGATTTTCCACCTCCCAGTATTTTTTTCTCTGCAGGTCTTCGTACGCTCGAGCGGGAGTTTTGACGCTCAAGCGTGATCCTTTGATTTTGTTCCTCCGCTCGAGCGGGGAGCATCGCCTGCAAACTTCTGTGAGTGTGCATCCGACGCTCGAGCGGGCGTTTGACGCTCGAGCGTGAGTCTGTGTCTGATGCTCGAGCGGGGGTTTCCATGCTCGAGCGGGGCAACTTTTATATCACTTCGGGATTTCACTTTTTGGATCACTTTTCGACATCCTTTCTCTCTCTTACTTTTCAAAAACCACCATTGGAGAGCACCTCACTCTAAAACTCTAACTTCTCTCTAGGGTTTGATCTAGTAAGAGTGATCTTCTACCTTGGTTCCTTTACAAAAAGTGTGGAGTTGGTCTTGCTCTTCATTTTGATCCGAAAAATTTGGTGTTTGGAGCACTTTGAGTTTTCATCATCTTCTTCTTTGAGCTCCGAATTTGAGGTAGGGATAACTACTCATGTATATGATCTTTGACATAAGCCTTTAGTCAATTTGATTTAATGTTGATGTTGGGTAATTTTGGGTATTAGGGTTTCAAAAGTTATGAGGAGGGGTTTTGTTATTTTGACCCACATTTGTGTATTTTGGGTCATTAAATGAGGGTATTGATGTTATTGATGATATTTTGAGCCTTGGGGTCAATATTGAGAAAAATGGGGAGAAAGCCCTAATTTTATTGCGATTAATTATTTTATATAATTAATTTGGAAAGTTATGGAAGTATGAAATTGAGTTGGGAATAATGAAATTGAGTAATTATGAGAATGAATTGTGGAGTTGGATTGATTAATCACTCACCTTTGAAATTGTGGATAATTTTATCTGTTGATGCATTTATTATCTGTTTAGAAATATTTGCTTTGGGCTATCTGTGGAGGATAGTCTTGATTGTTGTAGACAATGCATGATAATTAGGCGAACTAAAACTAATCAATTGAATATGTCATTGAATATGACGGTCAGAATAATACATCAAATTTATGTATTGATTGATTATGTATATGATATGTGTTTATATACATTGTATTGTGTGGGAGGAGATAGGGGATGTACTCCACGGTTTAGGAGGAGATAAGGGATAGACTCCTAAACCGGATGTTATTTGGGAGGAGATAGGGGATGGACTCCATTGATACAGCAAATATGTGTATCTATTGAAGTATTGATACAACGAATATGTGTATCTATTGTGAAGTATGGAAATGTTTTATGTGCTATTGATACAGCAAATATGTGTATCTATTGTGAAGAATGGTAGTATTGTTGATATGAGCTATGGTCTCATTTAAATTGTTTGGCCAGGTTCTGAGCCTTTGTTATGAATTGAGAAATTGGATAAGAAATGGAAAATGGAATGAAACATGGACACATTTGTCATGTAATTGAAATGGGTTATGAATTGATTTATGTGAGTTAAACATTTATCAAATGCTAATGTTTTAGTTATTGCTCATATTATGTTTAGCATATCTCTTCTGGGCATTGGCTCACCCTATATAGGACATCATTTTCAGGAACATGTATTATGCCACCTCCAAGGACGTAGTTTGGAAGGCTTGAGGCTGTTGGACTCTTTTTTTGTTGTTTTTGTTGTATTACATGTATATCAAGCCAAGGGCTTATCTTGTGTAGAGTTTGTACTCTCTTTTTGTAACCAAGTGCTGACTTGGAAAGTTGTAAGCCCGTAGGGCATTTACTTTTCTTGTCAACACGTAATACTTTTGGACTAAATACTCTGATGAATAGAAATATGTTTATTTCTCTTATGTTTATAGATGTCGCGAATGCATGATTTATGGGTTTATTTTGAGGGCGTTACAGCGCATGAAGTTTCGCTCAAGCAAAGAAGCCAAAATCTGGGCAATAACAATTTTTACAAAAAAGCTACCAACCTATTCCAAACACAACCAAGACACTCTAATAACAAAACTCAATAAGGTAAATAAGAAACCAAACATGAGCAACCATATGAGACAATGAAACCCAGATCCAAAATATCAACGAGTTAGGTCTAAACTAGAATCGCTATAATACTTCTACTCTCCCACGTTACTCTCCCATGTTTATAAATAAAATATAAAATAATAAAATATTCATCATATCCACAACTCCTACAACTTTCCGGATCTATTTGGATCTTCTTTAAAGCTTATTTGTATAAATAAAATATAAAATAAAATAATAAAATATTCATTCATGTCTATCACTCACAACTTATACAACTTCCCTACACACATTTTTGTATTCTGGTTTATTCCATATTTCAGTAAAATTTAATCATTCTCTCTCATCTCATCTACCAATATTTTCTCAGAAAAACATTCTCCATTGTTACATTTGCAGGTTTGAAGATTTGTGAAAATCATAATCTTCTCCATTATTACATTTTCCAAATTTGATGATCTTCGAAAATCGTTACAAGGTTAGTGTGATATTATTAATATTATTCTCTCTCATCTCATCTACCCATCTTTTCTCAAAAAAACTTATCGTCTCCATTGTTAAATTTTGCAAGTTTAATGATCTGCGAAATTCATTATCTTCTCCATTGTTACATTTTCTAAGTTTGATGATCTACGAAAATCATTACAAGGTCAATGTAATATTATTTCTTACTTTATATCATTGTGTGTATTTATTTCTTTTTCCAAATATTTTTGAGTTCATCTACACATTTTTTTATCTTCTCCGTTTTTATGCTCCTAATATTATTTCTTACTTTATATGCATTTTTTTAATGTCTATTAATTTTGTGTGTATTTATTTCCTTTTTTCAATACTTTTCAGCTCTGTACACATCTTTTTATCTTTTTCATTATTACATTTTGCATGGTTTGAGCTTGCTTGCTTTTTAATTACTGGTTTACGTTTGTTCTGCGATTTAATCGGATTCAATTTGTTTCTTCTCATATAACACCATTGATATCTTCTTAAACTTATAAATCTTATCTTTTTCAGATCAAAAGTAGATCACCTACAATTCAAGAAAATTAAGCTTTTTTAATTTGTGGTTTGCATTTGTTCTTCCATTTAATCAGATTTGATTTGTTTCTTCACGTATAACACCGTTGATATTTTCTTCAAATTTTATAAATCATATCTTTTCCATATTAAAAGTAGTTCACCTATAATTCAAGAAAATCATGCCTATCACACAACTTAAATTAATTAAAATAAATCTCAGTCTCAATTAAACAAATTAATTAAAAATATATATATAAACCCACAAATATCTATGACGTTATTTTTTTTAAAAAAAATATATAATTATTAAATAAATTAATAAAAAATAAACCTACAAAATGTAATAATATAAACCCACATCAAATATAAAAATGACAAATATTCAATGTTTATCACGTTATTTTAAAAAAAAAAAAGCAAAAAAAAAAGAAAAAGAAAAGCCCACAAATATCTATAACGTTAATGAATTTAAAAAATATATAAATTACAAATATCTAATGTCCATATATCATGTGATAACAACAACCCAAAAAAAAAAAAAAAATCCACAAATATCTGTAACTTAAATTAATTTAAAACATATATACAAATTATAAATATCCAATGTCTATCACATTATTTTTAAAAAAAATAAAAAAATTGACAAGTTTTATTCCTACAATTTACTCATGTATATGCATCATCCACAATTCACTAAATTAGATTTCTATCCCGTAAAATCCAGTGATATCCATAAATTAAATAAATTTCATTCTCAATTAAATAAATTAATAAAATAAAATAAAAAAACACATCCACAAAAAGACACCGCTATGCGTTTATTTTGTAATTTAAAAAAACCTTTAAAAGAAAATCTTACAATAAATCAAAATAGAATCCTCTTTTTTCCTTTTATTTTTTTTATTTTTTATTTTTTATTTTTTTTTTCATGTATAAGAATAATCTGATTACGTTGTCTTTGCTTCCTTTAAACTTATTGTGTTATAATTTTCTTTACAAAAAGTTACATTAGCTCCTCAATAGATGCATGTTGTATAATAGTTTTTTTTTTTCATTTTTATTTTTTAATTTTTTGTATACTTACAACAAACAATGATATACTTACTGAGATTTTTCATTTTTTATCTTTTGTATTCCAATTTATTGAAGAATAAGACAAGCAAGCTTGTGGTATCACTGCCAAAATATATCCGCACTAATTGGATAACCATTTGATATTTCAAGGTTTGAATATGAAATACAAATTTTTAGATCTTTGGTTACAAACTATTTTTATGAATTCCATAGCAGATGTTATCATGTCGGAGTTGATAATTTCAATGTGCACAATTAACTACAAACAATTATAGACGTTTGTGGGTTTTCCTAACAGATGACATGATAAAATCGCCAGAGGAAATTAATGATATAATTTGTGCCGAAATTCTTAATATGGATAAAGATCCATTAGCATTTCAAACAGTAATGAGGTGCATGATACATGGTCCCTGTGGCAATGCTAACCCTAATGCCCCATGTATGGTGAATAGAAAATTTCAACACATTATTTGAAGAATTTTTGCAGTGACACGAGTATTGATGAAAATAGATTTGTCATCTATAGGTGAAGGGATACAAGGAAAAAATACATGGTTAATGGATTAGAAATTGACAATAGACAGATTATTTCATACAACCGTGATCTTATTGTACTGTATGATGCTCATATCAATATTGAGCATTGTGCATGTAACAAATTGATCAAGTACTTATATAAGTACATACATAAAAGTCCTAATCGTACAACGATTGTAATTCGAGATAATATTAATATTAAAGTGGAGCAACGCATTGATAATGAAAATATTAAAGTGGGACAATAGCAGCAGCAACAACAAAATAATGGTTGTGAAGAGATTGAAGTGAAGCAACAACACAGAAATGAGGACAATTAAATCAACACTCCACATAAGTTAATATATCTTTTTCTTTTTCTTTCTTTTTTCTTTTTAAAAAAAAAAGTTTGTTTGTATGTAAAAAATGATAACAAAAAAATATTTAACACTTTTTTTTTTTCTTTTTCCTTTTTAACAGGTACTTTTTGGAACATTTGGACATAATGAGCCACATCTATTGAGTTTTAATTTATCAAATATAAATAGATTTGATTTAGGACATTTATTTTATTATTAGCTTTTTTAGCATATATACGTTTTACGCATCAGGTTCGTCGAGAAATAACTTATTTATTGTTAGTATAAATTATTTCATTAGTTAAAAATCAAGTTTATTATTTCAAGAAAAATAGATAAGTTGGACGATTATAATATTTTATGAATATTGGCTTCGAAACATTGTCTTTACTTATGAAATTTGAGAAGATAATCCCTATGCATTATGATTATAATTTTATGAGTTAACTTAAAAATTAATGTGTTATTAAAAAAAATTACACATTATTAAATTAATCCCAGGCATAGCACGAGTTTACCACTAGTAGTTTAGTATTAGAATATAATGAAATTTCTAAAATAATAATAATAATAATAATAATAATAATAAAAAATCAAAGTAACTTTAAAAGTTGAACACATAATTTTTTTTAATTAAGTGTAAAAATATCTTATAAATAAATTAGGTTCAAAGGTAGTAAATCCTTTTTTTTTTTGGCAATTAAAAAAAATATGATTTTAATTAGATTTAAAAATTAATAAATTTTCTTTTTTTTTTCTTTAAAAAAAATAATACGTAGAAGAAGACTAAGGGTATTAATGTTATTTCATCATTTAATCTAACAGAGTTATTGCTGCAATTTAGTTCAGAACCACGTAGGAGTTATTTGCCTATATGTGAACCATAGGAGGATAAAGTTATCCGACTATAAACCATAAGGGGGTAAAGTCAAATTTCTCCATAAATGTATGTGAAATATCCCTAAAAGAAAGTCAAGTCCATATTGAATTCAAGAGTCAAATTTCTCCATAAATGTATGTGGAATATCCCTAAAAGAAAGTCAAGTCCATGTTGAATTCAAACACACCTTGCCCATTCTGGCTCAAGTTTCACATCTTACGTATTGTTCAAGTTTAGCCCAACCATATTGTGGTCTCTATGACAAGTGAAATTACTCATTAGATAGTGATATAATCACAAAATGTCACCGTCATATTCAATATTTATTTACTGAAAGAAACGTAGAAGACCATCATTTTCTTGATGAGTCATTCCTTTGGAGTTGTCTAAAAATTCGTACAATATTCTTGCAGAGTTAAGAACCATATGATTAGATCAAATAAATTCTTCAATCATCTCTTTAACACCACAAATTACACATGCTAGCCTAAATTGAAAATTATATCATAACTTTAATACTACTAATATATAAATAACCTTCAAATATCTAATATATATATATAACACAAAATTCACATGTAATTACGAACAAAACTTTATCATATTTTTAGCCTCATAGACATTTGAATAAAATCTGATTTTGAAGAAAAAGAATGAAAATGTATTGAGGATTTTCTTACTTTGCAATGAGATTGAAATGAGATGTTGAAACAGTAGAAAAATAGTAGCCTTTTTCTTATTCTCTTTCTTCCTCACTTGCTATCACTATTTTTATTTATTTATTTATTTTTATCTCTCTGATCGGGAGAGAGTTGTATGCATATATAGATAAATCTTCGTTATGATGTATGAAGACAAATCTTTTAAGATCCAATGCTTCAATTATAACCTATGTGTAATCTACCATACAAAGTGACAAGGGGTGGGGTGACTTAGGGGTGTTTTGGGAAGATGGTTAAAAGTTGACTTTTTGGGTTTTTTTTTTTTTTTGACTTTTTTTTGGAAAAAATGTGTAAAAAACATAAGAAGTGATGTGACCCAAAATGAATTACAACTGGTTTTTTGCTTTTAACCCACTTCCCAAATTGCTCCTTAACCCCACCGGCCACCTTTTTTTTTTTTTTTTTTTGAATTGGATGATAAATTTATATGAATGTGTATTTGTGTGGGTTTCTTAAAATGAATTAATTAAGATTTTTGAAGTAAGGTATTTAGTGAGGGTAATTATTAAGTTGAATCATTGTAAAAAATAATTATAAACAATAAATATTGATAACTTACAAAATTATTATTCTTACTAATATTTTTGTTAGTGTTTTAAATTGAAAAAGCATTTACCTAATTTACTCAATATTAATTTTATTAAATAGTTCATATAATATTTAATTTATTATTCACATCATATAATTTATTTACAAAAATAATTAAATATGAGTTCTCACAAAATTAAAATTTTAAAAAACAATAGAAAAATATTATAACAGTAGTAGATGGTTATATAAAGTCACATCTCTTATAATTTACGCATCAGGTTCGTCGAGAAATAACTTATTTATTGTTAGTATAAATTATTTCATTAGTTAAAAATCAAGTTTATTATTTCAAGAAAAATAGATAAGTTGGACGATTATAATATTTTATGAATATTGGCTTCGAAACATTGTCTTTACTTATGAAATTTGAGAAGATAATCCCTATGCATTATGATTATAATTTTATGAGTTAAATTAAAAATTAATGTGTTATTAAAAAAAATTACACATTATTAAATTAATCCCAGGCATAACACGAGTTTACCACTAGTAGTTTAGTATTAGAATATAATGAAATTTCTAAAATAATAATAATAATAATAATAATAAAATCAAAGTAACTTTAAAAGTTGAACACATAATTTTTTTTTAATTAAGTGTAAAAATATCTTTTAAATAAATTAGGTTAAAAGGTAGTAAATCCTTTTTTTTTTGGCAATTAAAAAAAATATGATTTTAATTAGATTTAAAAATTAATAAATTTTCTTTTTTTTTTCTTTAAAAAAAATAATACGTAGAAGAAGACTAAGGGTATTAATGTTATTTCATCATTTAATCTAACAGAGTTATTGCTGCAATTTAGTTCAAAACCACGTAGGAGTTATTTGCCTATATGTGAACCATAGGAGGATAAAGTTATCCGACTACAAACCATAAGGGGGTAAAGTCAAATTTCTCCATAAATGTATGTGAAATATCCCTAAAAGAAAGTCAAGTCCATATTGAATTCAAAAGTCAAATTTCTCCATAAATGTATGTGGAATATCCCTAAAAGCAAGTCAAGTCCATGTTGAATTCAAACACACCTTGCCCATTCTGGCTCAAGTTTCACATCTTACGTATTGTTCAAGTTTAGCCCAACCATATTGTGGTCTCTATGACAAGTGAAATTACTCATTAGATAGTGATATAATCACATAATGTCACCGTCATATTCAATATTTATTTACTGAAAGAAACGTAGAAGACCATCATTTTCTTGATGAGTCTTTTCTTTGGAGTTGTCTAAAAATTCGTACAATATTCTGGCAGAGTTAAGAACCATATGATTAGATCAAATAAATTCTTCAATCATCTCTTTAACACCACAAATTACACATGCTAGCCTAAATTGAAAATTATATCATAACTTTAATACTACTAATATATAAATAACCTTCAAATATCTAATATATATATATATAAGACAAAATTCACATGTAATTACGAACAAAACTTTATCATATTTTTAGCCTCATAGACATTTGAAGAAAATCTGATTTTGAAGAAAAAGAATGAAAATGTATTGAGGATTTTCTTACTTTGCAATGAGATTGAAATGAGATGTTGAAACAGTAGAAAAATAGTAGCCTTTTTCTTATTCTCTTTCTTCCTCACTTGCTATCACTATTTTTATTTATTTATTTATTTTTATCTCTCTGATCGGGAGAGAGTTGTATCCATATATAGATAAACCTTCGTTATGATGTATGAAGACAAATCTTTTAAGATCCAATGCTTCAATTATAACCTATGTGTAATCTACCATACAAAGTGACAAGGGGTGGGGTGACTTAGGGGTGTTTTGGGAAGATGGTTAAAAGTTAACTTTTTGGGTTTTTTTTTTTTTTGAAAAAATGTGTAAAAAACATAAGAAGTGATGTGACCTAAAATGAATTAAAACTGGTTTTTTGCTTTTAACCCACTTCCCAAATTGCTCCTTAACCCCACCGGCCACCATTTTTTTTTTTTTTTTTGAATTGGATGATAAATTTATATGAATGTGTATTTGTGTGGGTTTCTTAAAATTAATTAATTAAGATTTTTGAAGTAAGGTATTTAGTAAGGGTAATTATTAAGTTGAATCATTGTAAAAAATAATTACAAACAATAAATATTGAATACTTACAAAATTATTATTCTTACTAATATTTTTGTTAGTGTTTTAAATTGAAAAAGCATTTACCTAATTTACTCAATATTAATTTTATTAAATAGTTCATATAATATTTAATTTATTATTCACATCATATAATTTATTTACAAAAATAATTAAATATGAGTTCTCACAAAATTAAAATTTTAAAAAACAATAGAAAAATATTATAACAGTAGTAGATGGTTATATAAAGTCACATCTCTTATAATTTACGCATCAGGTTCGTCGAGAAATAACTTATTTATTGTTAGTATAAATTATTTCATTAGTTAAAAATCAAGTTTATTATTTCAAGAAAAATAGATAAGTTGGACGATTATAATATTTTATGAATATTGGCTTCGAAACATTGTCTTTACTTATGAAATTTGAGAAGATAATCCCTATGCATTATGATTATAATTTTATGAGTTAACTTAAAAATTAATGTGTTATTAAAAAAAATTACACATTATTAAATTAATCCCAGGCATAACACGAGTTTACCACTAGTAGTTTAGTATAGAATATAATGAAATTTCTAAAATAATAATAATAATAATAATAATAATAATAATAATAATAATAATAATAATAATAATAATAATAATAATAAAATCAAAGTAACTTTAAAAGTTGAACACATAATTTTTTTTAATTAAGTGTAAAAATATCTTTTAAATAAATTAGGTTAAAAGGTAGTAAATCCTTTTTTTTTTGGCAATTAAAAAAAATATGATTTTAATTAGATTTAAAAATTAATAAATTTTCTTTTTTTTTTCTTTAAAAAAAATAATACGTAGAAGAAGACTAAGGGTATTAATGTTATTTCATCATTTAATCTAACAGAGTTATTGCTGCAATTTAGTTCAAAACCACGTAGGAGTTATTTGCCTATATGTGAACCATAGGAGGATAAAGTTATCCGACTATAAACCATAAGGGGGTAAAGTCAAATTTCTCCATAAATGTATGTGAAATATCCCTAAAAGAAAGTCAAGTCCATATTGAATTCAAAAGTCAAATTTCTCCATAAATGTATGTGGAATATCCCTAAAAGCAAGTCAAGTCCATGTTGAATTCAAACACACCTTGCCCATTCTGCTCAAGTTTCACATCTTACGTATTGTTCAAGTTTAGCCCAACCATATTGTGGTCTCTATGACAAGTGAAATTACTCATTAGATAGTGATATAATCACATAATGTCACCGTCATATTCAATATTTATTTACTGAAAGAAACGTAGAAGACCATCATTTTCTTGATGAGTCTTTCCTTTGGAGTTGTCTAAAAATTCGTACAATATTCTGGCAGAGTTAAGAACCATATGATTAGATCAAATAAATTCTTCAATCATCTCTTTAACACCACAAATTACACATGCTAGCCTAAATTGAAAATTATATCATAACTTTAATACTACTAATATATAAATAACCTTCAAATATCTAATATATATATATAACACAAAATTCACATGTAATTACGAACAAAACTTTATCATATTTTTAGCCTCATAGACATTTGAATAAAATCTGATTTTGAAGAAAAAGAATGAAAATGTATTGAGGATTTTCCTTCTTTGCAATGAGATTGAAATGAGATGTTGAAACAGTAGAAAAATAGTAGCCTTTTTCTTATTCTCTTTCTTCCTCACTTGCTATCACTATTTTTATTTATTTATTTATTTTTATCTCTCTGATCGGGAGAGAGTTGTATGCATATATAGATAAACCTTCGTTATGATGTATGAAGACAAATCTTTTAAGATCCAATGCTTCAATTATAACCTATGTGTAATCTACCATACAAAGTGACAAGGGGGGGGGTGACTTAGGGGTGTTTTGGAAAGATGGTTAAAAGTTGACTTTTTGGGTTTTTTTTTTTTTTGACTTTTTTTTGGAAAAAATGTGTAAAAAACATAAGAAGTGATGTGACCCAAAATGAATTAAAACTGGTTTTTTGCTTTTAACCCACTTCCCAAATTGCTCCTTAACCCCACCGGCCACCTTTTTTTTTTTTTTTTTTGAATTGGATGATAAATTTATATGAATGTGTATTTGTGTGGGTTTCTTAAAATTAATTAATTAAGATTTTTGAAGTAAGGTATTTAGTAAGGGTAATTATTAAGTTGAATCATTGTAAAAAATAATTATAAACAATAAATATTGAATACTTACAAAATTATTATTCTTACTAATATTTTTGTTAGTGTTTTAAATTGAAAAAGCATTTACCTAATTTACTCAATATTAATTTTATTAAATAGTTCATATAATATTTAATTTATTATTCACATCATATAATTTATTTACAAAAATAATTAAATATGAGTTCTCACAAAATTAAAATTTTAAAAAACAATAGAAAAATATTATAACAGTAGTAGATGGTTATATAAAGTCACATCTCTTATAATTTACGCATCAGGTTCGTCGAGAAATAACTTATTTATTGTTAGTATAAATTATTTCATTAGTTAAAAATCAAGTTTATTATTTCAAGAAAAATAGATAAGTTGGACGATTATAATATTTTATGAATATTGGCTTCGAAACATTGTCTTTACTTATGAAATTTGAGAAGATAATCCCTATGCATTATGATTATATTTTTATGAGTTAAATTAAAAATTAATGTGTTATTAAAAAAAATTACACATTATTAAATTAATCCCAGGCACAACACGAGTTTACCACTAGTAGTTTAGTATTAGAATATAATGAAATTTCTAAAATAATAATAATAATAATAATAATAATTATAATAATAATAAAAAACTCAAAGTAACTTTAAAAGTTGAACACATAATTTTTTTTAATTAAGTGTAAAAATATCTTTTAAATAAATTAGGTTAAAAGGTAGTAAATCCTTTTTTTTTTTGGCAATTAAAAAAAATATGATTTTAATTAGATTTAAAAATTAATAAATTTTCTTTTTTTTTTCTTTAAAAAAAATAATACGTAGAAGAAGACTAAGGGTATTAATGTTATTTCATCATTTAATCTAACAGAGTTATTGCTGCAATTTAGTTCAAAACCACGTAGGAGTTATTTGCCTATATGTGAACCATAGGAGGATAAAGTTATCCGACTATAAACCATAAGGGGGTAAAGTCAAATTTCTCCATAAATGTATGTGAAATATCCCTAAAAGAAAGTCAAGTCCATATTGAATTCAAAAGTCAAATTTCTCCATAAATGTATGTGGAATATCCCTAAAAGCAAGTCAAGTCCATGTTGAATTCACACACACCTTGCCCATTCTGGCTCAAGTTTCACATCTTACGTATTGTTCAAGTTTAGCCCAACCATATTGTGGTCTCGATGACAAGTGAAATTACTCTTTAGATAGTGATATAATCACATAATGTCACCGTCATATTCAATATTTATTTACTGAAAGAAACGTAGAAGACCATCATTTTCTTGATGAGTCTTTCCTTTGGAGTTGTCTAAAAATTCGTACAATGTTCTGGCAGAGTTAAGAACCATATGATTAGATCAAATAAATTCTTCAATCATCTCTTTAACACCACAAATTACACATGCTAGCCTAAATTGAAAATTATATCATAACTTTAATACTACTAATATATAAATAACCTTCAAATATCTAATATATATATATAACACAAAATTCACATGTAATTACGAACAAAACTTTATCATATTTTTCGCCTCATAGACATTTGAATAAAATCTGATTTTGAAGAAAAAGAATGAAAATGTATTGAGGATTTTCTTTCTTTGCAATGAGATTGAAATGAGATGTTGAAACAGTAGAAAAATAGTAGCCTTTTTCTTATTCTCTTTCTTCCTCACTTGCTATCACTATTTTTATTTATTTATTTATTTTTATCTCTCTGATCGGGAGAGAGTTGTATGCATATATAGATAAACCTTCGTTATGATGTATGAAGACAAATCTTTTAAGATCCAATGCTTCAATTATAACCTATGTGTAATCTACCATACAAAGTGACAAGGGGTGGGGTGACTTAGGGGTGTTTTGGAAAGATGGTTAAAAGTTGACTTTTTGGGGTTTTTTTTTTTTTTGACTTTTTTTTGGAAAAAATGTGTAAAAAACATAAGAAGTGATGTGACCCAAAATGAATTAAAACTGGTTTTTTGCTTTTAACCCACTTCCCAAATTGCGCCTTAACCCCACCGGCCACCTTTTTTTTTTTTTTTTTTTGAATTGGATGATAAATTTATATGAATGTGTATTTGTGTGGGTTTCTTAAAATTAATTAATTAAGATTTTTGAAGTAAGGTATTTAGTAAGGGTAATTATTAAGTTGAATCATTGTAAAAAATAATTATAAACAATAAATATTGAATACTTACAAAATTATTATTCTTACTAATATTTTTGTTAGTGTTTTAAATTGAAAAAGCATTTACCTAATTTACTCAATATTAATTTTATTAAATAGTTCATATAATATTTAATTTATTATTCACATCATATAATTTATTTACAAAAATAATTAAATATGAGTTCTCACAAAATTAAAATTTTAAAAAACAATAGAAAAATATTATAACAGTAGTAGATGGTTAAATAAAGTCACATCTCTTATAATTTACGCATCAGGTTCGTCGAGAAATAACTTATTTATTGTTAGTATAAATTATTTCATTAGTTAAAAATCAAGTTTATTATTTCAAGAAAAATAGATAAGTTGGACGATTATAATATTTTATGAATATTGGCTTCGAAACATTGTCTTTACTTATGAAATTTGAGAAGATAATACCTATGCATTATGATTATAATTTTATGAGTTAACTTAAAAATTAATGTGTTATTAAAAAAAATTCCACATTATTAAATTAATCCCAGGCATAACACGAGTTTACCACTAGTAGTTTAGTATAGAATATAATGAAATTTCTAAAATAATAATAATAATAATAATAATAATAATAATAAAATCAAAGTAACTTTAAAAGTTGAACACATAATTTTTTTTAATTAAGTGTAAAAATATCTTTTAAATAAATTAGGTTAAAAGGTAGTAAATCCTTTTTTTTTTGGCAATTAAAAAAAATATGATTTTAATTAGATTTAAAAATTAATAAATTTTCTTTTTTTTTTCTTTAAAAAAAATAATACGTAGAAGAAGACTAAGGGTATTAATGTTATTTCATCATTTAATCTAACAGAGTTATTGCTGCAATTTAGTTCAAAACCACGTAGGAGTTATTTGCCTATATGTGAACCATAGGAGGATAAAGTTATCCGACTATAAACCATAAGGGGGTAAAGTCAAATTTCTCCATAAATGTATGTGAAATATCCCTAAAAGAAAGTCAAGTCCATATTGAATTCAAAAGTCAAATTTCTCCATAAATGTATGTGGAATATCCCTAAAAGCAAGTCAAGTCCATGTTGAATTCAAACACACCTTGCCCATTCTGGCTCAAGTTTCACATCTTACGTATTGTTCAAGTTTAGCCCAACCATATTGTGGTCTCTATGACAAGTGAAATTACTCATTAGATAGTGATATAATCACATAATGTCACCGTCATATTCAATATTTATTTACTGAAAGAAACGTAGAAGACCATCATTTTCTTGATGAGTCTTTCCTTTGGAGTTGTCTAAAAATTCGTACAATATTCTGGCAGAGTTAAGAACCATATGATTAGATCAAATAAATTCTTCAATCATCTCTTTAACACCACAAATTACACATGCTAGCCTAAATTGAAAATTATATCATAACTTTAATACTACTAATATATAAATAACCTTCAAATATCTAATATATATATATATATAACACAAAATTCACATGTAATTACGAACAAAACTTTATCATATTTTTAGCCTCATAGACATTTGAATAAAATCTGATTTTGAAGAAATAGAATGAAAATGTATTGAGGATTTTCTTTCTTTGCAATGAGATTGAAATGAGATGTTGAAACAGTAGAAAAATAGTAGCCTTTTTCTTATTCTCTTTCTTCCTCACTTGCTATCACTATTTTTATTTATTTATTTATTTTTATCTCTCTGATCGGGAGAGAGTTGTATGCATATATAGATAAACCTTCGTTATGATGTATGAAGACAAATCTTTTAAGATCCAATGCTTCAATTATAACCTATGTGTAATCTACCATACAAAGTGACAAGGGGTGGGGTGACTTAGGGGTGTTTTGGAAAGATGGTTAAAAGTTGACTTTTGGGGTTTTTTTTTTTTTTTGACTTTTTTTTGGAAAAAATGTGTAAAAAACATAAGAAGTGATGTGACCCAAAATGAATTAAAACTGGTTTTTTGCTTTTAACCCACTTCCCAAATTGCTCCTTAACCCCACCGGCCACCTTTTTTTTTTTTTTTTTTGAATTGGATGATAAATTTATATGAATGTGTATTTGTGTGGGTTTCTTAAAATTAATTAATTAAGATTTTTGAAGTAAGGTATTTAGTAAGGGTAAATATTAAGTTGAATCATTGTAAAAAATAATTATAAACAATAAATATTGAATACTTACAAAATTATTATTCTTACTAATATTTTGGTTAGTGTTTTAAATTGAAAAAGCATTTACCTAATTTACTCAATATTAATTTTATTAAATAGTTCATATAATATTTAATTTATTATTCACATCATATAATTTATTTACAAAAATAATTAAATATGAGTTCTCACAAAATTAAAATTTTAAAAAACAATAGAAAAATATTATAACAGTAGTAGATGGTTATATAAAGTCACATCTCTTATAATTTACGCATCAGGTTCGTCGAGAAATAACTTATTTATTGTTAGTATAAATTATTTCATTAGTTAAAAATCAAGTTTATTATTTCAAGAAAAATAGATAAGTTGGACGATTATAATATTTTATGAATATTGGCTTCGAAACATTGTCTTTACTTATGAAATTTGAGAAGATAATCCCTATGCATTATGATTATATTTTTATGAGTTAAATTAAAAATTAATGTGTTATTAAAAAAAATTACACATTATTAAATTAATCCCAGGCACAACACGAGTTTACCACTAGTAGTTTAGTATTAGAATATAATGAAATTTCTAAAATAATAATAATAATAATAATAATAATAATAATAATAATAATAATAATAATAATAATAATAATAATAATAATAATAAAAAACTCAAAGTAACTTTAAAAGTTGAACACATAATTTTTTTTAATTAAGTGTAAAAATATCTTTTAAATAAATTAGGTTAAAAGGTAGTAAATCCTTTTTTTTTTGGCAATTAAAAAAAATATGATTTTAATTAGATTTAAAAATTAATAAATTTTCTTTTTTTTTTCTTTAAAAAAAATAATACGTAGAAGAAGACTAAGGGTATTAATGTTATTTCATCATTTAATCTAACAGAGTTATTGCTGCAATTTAGTTCAAAACCACGTAGGAGTTATTTGCCTATATGTGAACCATAGGAGGATAAAATTATCCGACTATAAACCATAAGGGGGTAAAGTCAAATTTCTCCATAAATGTATGTGAAATATCCCTAAAAGAAAGTCAAGTCCATATTGAATTCAAAAGTCAAATTTCTCCATAAATGTATGTGGAATATCCCTAAAAGCAAGTCAAGTCCATGTTGAATTCAAACACACCTTGCCCATTCTGGCTCAAGTTTCACATCTTACGTATTGTTCAAGTTTAGCCCAACCATATTGTGGTCTCTATGACAAGTGAAATTACTCATTAGATAGTGATATAATCACATAATGTCACCGTCATATTCAATATTTATTTACTGAAAGAAACGTAGAAGACCATCATTTTCTTGATGAGTCTTTCCTTTGGAGTTGTCTAAAAATTCGTACAATATTCTGGCAGAGTTAAGAACCATATGATTAGATCAAATAAATTCTTCAATCATCTCTTTAACACCACAAATTACACATGCTAGCCTAAATTGAAAATTATATCATAACTTTAATACTACTAATATATAAATAACCTTCAAATATCTAATATATATATATATAACACAAAATTCACATGTAATTACGAACAAAACTTTATCATACTTTTAGCCTCATAGACATTTGAATAAAATCTGATTTTGAAGAAAAAGAATGAAAATGTATGGAGGATTTTCTTTCTTTGCAATGAGATTGAAATGAGATGTTGAAACAGTAGAAAAATAGTAGCCTTTTTCTTATTCTCTTTCTTCCTCACTTGCTATCACTATTTTTATTTATTTATTTATTTTTATCTCTCTGATCGGGAGAGAGTTGTATCCATATATAGATAAACCTTCGTTATGATGTATGAAGACAAATCTTTTAAGATCCAATGCTTCAATTATAACCTATGTGTAATCTACCATACAAAGTGACAAGGGGTGGGGTGACTTAGGGGTGTTTTGGGAAGATGGTTAAAAGTTGACTTTTTGGGTTTTTTTTTTTTTTTTTGAAAAAATGTGTAAAAAACATAAGAAGTGATGTGACCTAAAATGAATTAAAACTGGTTTTTTGCTTTTAACCCACTTCCCAAATTGCTCCTTAACCCCACCGGCTACCTTTTTTTTTTTTTTTTTTTGAATTGGATGATAAATTTCTATGAATGTGTATTTGTGTGGGTTTCTTAAAATTAATTAATTAAGATTTTTGAAGTAAGGTATTTAGTAAGGGTAATTATTAAGTTGAATCATTGTAAAAAATAATTATAAACAATAAATATTGAATACTTACAAAATTATTATTCTTACTAATATTTTTGTTAGTGTTTTAAATTGAAAAAGCATTTACCTAATTTACTCAATATTAATTTTATTAAATAGTTCATATAATATTTAATTTATTATTCACATCATATAATTTATTTACAAAAATAATTAAATATGAGTTCTCACAAAATTAAAATTTTAAAAAACAATAGAAAAATATTATAACAGTAGTAGATGGTTATATAAAGTCACATCTCTTATAATTTACGCATCAGGTTCGTCGAGAAATAACTTATTTATTGTTAGTATAAATTATTTCATTAGTTAAAAATCAAGTTTATTATTTCAAGAAAAATAGATAAGTTGGACGATTATAATATTTTATGAATATTGGCTTCGAAACATTGTCTTTACTTATGAAATTTGAGAAGATAATCCTTATGCATTATGATTATAATTTTATGAGTTAACTTAAAAATTAATGTGTTATTAAAAAAAATTCCACATTATTAAATTAATCCCAGGCATAACACGAGTTTACCACTAGTAGTTTAGTATTAGAATATAATGAAATTTCTAAAATAATAATAATAATAATAATAATAATAATAAAATCAAAGTAACTTTAAAAGTTGAACACATAATTTTTTTTAATTAAGTGTAAAAATATCTTTTAAATAAATTAGGTTAAAAGGTAGTAAATCCTTTTTTTTTTGGCAATTAAAAAAAATATGATTTTAATTAGATTTAAAAATTAATAAATTTTCTTTTTTTTTTTCTTTAAAAAAAATAATACGTAGAAGAAGACTAAGGGTATTAATGTTATTTCATCATTTAATCTAACAGAGTTATTGCTGCAATTTAGTTCAGAACCACGTAGGAGTTATTTGCCTATATGTGAACCATAGGAGGATAAAGTTATCCGACTATAAACCAAAAGGGGGTAAAGTCAAATTTCTCCATAAATGTATGTGAAATATCCCTAAAAGAAAGTCAAGTCCATATTGAACTCAAAAGTCAAATTTCTCCATAAATGTATGTGGAATATACCTAAAAGAAAGTCAAGTCCATGTTGAATTCAAACACACCTTGCCCATTCTGGCTCAAGTTTCACATCTTACGTATTGTTCAAGTTTAGCCCAACCATATTGTGGTCTCTATGACAAGTGAAATTACTCATTAGATAGTGATATAATCACATAATGTCACCGTCATATTCAATATTTATTTACTGAAAGAAACGTAGAAGACCATCATTTTCTTGATGAGTCTTTCCTTTGGAGTTGTCTAAAAATTCGTACAATATTCTGGCAGAGTTAAGAACCATATGATTAGATCAAATAAATTCTTCAATCATCTCTTAAACACCACAAATTAGACATGCTAGCCTAAATTGAAAATTATATTATAACTTTAATACTACTAATATATAAATAACCTTCAAATATCTAATATATATATATATAACACAAAATTCACATGTAATTACGAACAAAACTTTATCATATTTTTAGCCTCATAGACATTTGAATAAAATCTGATTTTGAAGAAAAAGAATGAAAATGTATTGAGGATTTTCTTACTTTGCAATGAGATTGAAATGAGATGTTGAAACAGTAGAAAAATAGTAGCCTTTTTCTTATTCTCTTTCTTCCTCACTTGCTATCACTATTTTTATTTATTTATTTATTTTTATCTCTCTGATCGGGAGAGAGTTGTATACATATATAGATAAACCTTCGTTATGATGTATGAAGACAAATCTTTTAAGATCCAATGCTTCAATTATAACCTATGTGTAATCTACCATACAAAGTGACAAGGGGTGGGGTGACTTAGGGGTGTTTTGGGAAGATGGTTAAAAGTTGACTTTTTGGGTTTTTTTTTTTTGACTTTTTTTTTGAAAAAATGTGTAAAAAACATAAGAAGTGATGTGACCCAAAATGAATTAAAACCGGTTTTTTGCTTTTAACCCACTTCCGAAATTGCTCCTTAACCCCACCGGCCACCTTTTTTTTTTTTTTTTTTTGAATTGGATGATAAATTTATATGAATGTGTATTTGTGTGGGTTTCTTAAAATTAATTAATTAAGATTTTTGAAGTAAGGTATTTAGTAAGGGTAATTATTAAGTTGAATCATTGTAAAAAATAATTATAAACAATAAATATTGAATACTTACAAAATTATTATTCTTACTAATATTTTTGTTAGTGTGTTAAATTGAAAAAGCATTTACCTAATTTACTCAATATTAATTTTATTAAATAGTTCATATAATATTTAATTTATTATTCACATCATATAATTTATTTACAAAAATAATTAAATATGAGTTCTCACAAAATTAAAATTTTAAAAAACAATAGAAAAATATTATAACAGTAGTAGATGGTTATATAAAGTCACATCTCTTATAATTTACGCATCAGGTTCGTCGAGAAATAACTTATTTATTGTTAGTATAAATTATTTCATTAGTTAAAAATCAAGTTTATTATTTCAAGAAAAATAAATAAGTTGGACGATTATAATATTTTATGAATATTGGCTTCGAAACATTGTCTTTACTTATGAAATTTGAGAAGATAATCCCTATGCATTATGATTATAATTTTATGAGTTAAATTAAAAATTAATGTGTTATTAAAAAAAATTACACATTATTAAATTAATCCCAGGCATAACACGAGTTTACCACTAGTAGTTTAGTATTAGAATATAATGAAATTTCTAAAATAATAATAATAATAAAATGAAAGTAACTTTAAAAGTTGAACACATAATTTTTTTTAATTAAGTGTAAAATATCTTTTAAATAAATTAGGTTAAAAGGTAGTAAATCCTTTTTTTTTTGGCAATTAAAAAAAATATGATTTTAATTAGATTTAAAAATTAATAAATTTTCTTTTTTTTTTCTTTAAAAAAAATAATACGTAGAAGAAGACTAAGGGTATTAATGTTATTTCATCATTTAATCTAACAGAGTTATTGCTGCAATTTAGTTCAAAACCACGTAGGAGTTATTTGCCTATATGTGAACCATAGGAGGATAAAGTTATCCGACTATAAACCATAAGGGGGTAAAGTCAAATTTCTCCATAAATGTATGTGAAATATCCCTAAAAGAAAGTCAAGTCCATATTGAATTCAAAAGTCAAATTTCTCCATAAATGTATGTGGAATATCCCTAAAAGCAAGTCAAGTCCATGTTGAATTCAAACACACCTTGCCCATTCTGGCTCAAGTTTCACATCTTACGTATTGTTCAAGTTTAGCCCAACCATATTGTGGTCTCTATGACAAGTGAAATTACTCATTAGATAGTGATATAATCACATAATGTCACCGTCATATTCAATATTTATTTACTGAAAGAAACGTAGAAGACCATCATTTTCTTGATGAGTCTTTCCTTTGGAGTTGTCTAAAAATTCGTACAATATTCTGGCAGAGTTAAGAACCATATGATTAGATCAAATAAATTCTTCAATCATCTCTTTAACACCACAAATTACACATGCTAGCCTAAATTGAAAATTATATCATAACTTTAATACTACTAATATATAAATAACCTTCAAATATCTAATATATATATATAACACAAAATTCACATGTAATTACGAACAAAACTTTATCATATTTTTAGCCTCATAGACATTTGAATAAAATCTGATTTTGAAGAAAAAGAATGAAACTTTATTGAGGATTTTCTTTCTTTGCAATGAGATTGAAATGAGATGTTGAAACAGTAGAAAAATAGTAGCCTTTTTCTTATTTTCTTTCTTCCTCACTTGCTATCACTATTTTTATTTATTTATTTATTTTTATCTCTCTGATCGGGAGAGAGTTGTATGCATATATAGATAAACCTTCGTTATGATGTATGAAGACAAATCTTTTAAGATCCAATGCTTCAATTATAACCTATGTGTAATCTACCATACAAAGTGACAAGGGGTGGGGTGACTTAGGGGTGTTTTGGAAAGATGGTTAAAAGTTGACTTTTTGGGTTTTTTTTTTTTTTGACTTTTTTTTGGAAAAAATGTGTAAAAAACATAAGAAGTGATGTGACCCAAAATGAATTAAAACTGGTTTTTTGCTTTTAACCCACTTCCCAAATTGCTCCTTAACCCCACCGGCCACCTTTTTTTTTTTTTTTTTTTTGAATTGGATGATAAATTTATATGAATGTGTATTTGTGTGGGTTTCTTAAAATTAATTAATTAAGATTTTTGAAGTAAGGTATTTAGTAAGGGTAATTATTAAGTTGAATCATTGTAAAAAATAATTATAAACAATAAATATTGAATACTTACAAAATTATTATTCTTACTAATATTTTTGTTAGTGTTTTAAATTGAAAAAGCATTTACCTAATTTACTCAATATTAATTTTATTAAATAGTTCATATAATATTTAATTTATTATTCACATCATATAATTTATTTACAAAAATAATTAAATATGAGTTCTCACAAAATTAAAATTTTAAAAAACAATAGAAAAATATTATAACAGTAGTAGATGGTTATATAAAGTCACATCTCTTATAAGATATCTATGATGCCTTGATAGATAGAATTCATCCCAACCCATAGCACTGCTTCTGTCCTTAATTTTTTGTGTAGCTTTAATCCAATGGAGATTGTTAGAGCCCAGGACGCCTCCCCCTCTTATTGTCCATGTAGTTATCATGTGTTCTTGAGTTTCAGAGGCGAAGACACTCGCAAGACGTTCACTGACCACCTCTACACAGCTTTAATACATAGAGGATTTCACACCTTTAGAGATGATGACGAGATTGAAAGAGGAGAAAATATTAAGTTTGAGTTGCAGAAAGCAATTCAAGAGTCAAGGATTTCAATAGTTGTCTTCTCAAAAAACTATGCTTCTTCGAGCTGGTGTCTTGATGAACTTGTGATGATCCTCAAACGTAGGACCATTGGGCATGTAGTGCTACCTGTCTTTTATCACGTGAATCCATCCCATGTGAGGAACCAAATGGAAAGTTTCGAAGAAGCATTCACAAGGCATGAAGAGAGATTCCATACAGAAGAGGCTGAAAAAAAAGATGAATGGAAGGGCAAGATACAAGAATGGAGGGCAGCACTCAGAGAAGCTGTAGATTTAGCAGGGATGAATTTACAAAATCAAGCTGATGGGTAATTTCTTCCCATGTCCTTTTTTGGCTAAGCATTACTTGCATCACCCTTTTTAGAATTTCATACCAGGGTCTTTTAGATTAAGAATTATTTATTGAAATTTGGGATGAATTTTTATTTTCTTAATTCCAAGAGTTTGACATCTTTTAATTTTTAGAAGATAACCTTTAAATATAGGAGTTAAATTGTCCTCAAGAGAACAGTCCAACATACTACAAGTCTATTTCTTTGGTTCACAAGAAGTTCTTCATAATACCCTAAACAAACTTGAATTTATTAACTATGTTTTTTGAGATGCTTCCCCTCTTTAAGCTATTTCAAAAGATGATATTAAGTTAATCGCTTCCCACCATGAAAATTTGGGTCAATTACACCAAGATAGATCCCCTCAACTAGTAGTATCACTATACCCTATCTATGAGTCTGTACATATTGACCCTCGTAATAAATATAAAAATCACAAAAATTTACTAATTAAAGAGGTGGTTTAGAGGTGGTGAAAGTGATACGCTTTTATAGTTGAAAGGGTAAAAAAGTATCGATTCATAGTTGTGAAGGTAAATGATATTTACTAATAGATGAGGGAGTTTTGGTGTAATTAACCCTGAAATTTTTTTGAAAAAATAGACTATTCTTCAAAAATTTTAATAGCTTACCTTACTATATAAATAAAAAAAATGCAAAACAGGGAAAGCAATTTATTAGAAAAAGGAATATTGATGCACAACAATGATTGTGAAAACCCATTTCGTTTTCGTCTAAGAGTCGTCCAATTGTTTCAACAAAGAGAATAACATAGTTTTACCTAGAAAACAAAGAGAATAACATAGTCATTTTGTTCATTATTCCATGAGAATTTATAATTATGTTCAAGTCATGGCATTCTTATTGTGCTTTATTTTTAATCTCGATGTTATCTTCAGATTCGAGTCAAAATTTATCCACAAAATTGTAGAAGTGGTTGCAGACAAACTAAGATGCACAATCTTGGGCAATTCCCCTTACTTGATTGGAATACATTCTCGAGCCAAAAATATTGGGCTTTGGTTACAAGATGAGTGTAGTGATGTTGGTATAGTTGCAATTAGTGGGATGGGTGGAATAGGGAAGACAACCGTTGCCAAATTTCTATATAATTCAAACTTCTCAAGATTCGAATGCAGTAGTTTTGTTGCAAATGTAAGAGAGATTCTAAAACAACCAAATGGTTTACTTCAATTACAAACACAACTTCTTTCAGACATTTTAAAGGGAAGAAAAGAAAATTTGTACAGTGTTGATGAAGGAATTGTTAAAATTAACGATGCATTATGTTGCAAAAGAGTTCTTGTAATTCTTGATGATGTAGATACAATGGACCAATTAGATGCAGTACTTGGAATGCGAGATTGGTTTTCTCAAGGTAGTAAAATCATCATAACCACTAGACGTGAGCGGTTGCTAAGGGCTCATGAAGTTTACCAGGTTCACAAGGTTGAAAATTTGAATTACAATGAATCCTTGGAGCTCTTTAGTTGGCATGCCTTTGGGAAAAGCTGTCCTATTGATGGTTTCATAGAGGACTCGGAAAGGGTGGTACAATACTGTGGAGGGCTTCCACTAGCTATTAAAATTTTGGGTTCTTCTCTATTTGGGAAAAGCTTAAATGTCTGGAAAAGTCAACTAGAAAAATTGAAAGCAATCCCCGATTATGAAGTTGTTGAAAAGCTCAAAATAAGCTATGACTCTTTACAAGATGATCATGACAAAAATTTATTCCTCCATGTTGCTTGTTTTTTTGTTGGGATGGATCAAGATTGGGTAGTTACCATTCTAGATGGATGTGATGTTTACACAACGGTTGGGATTCAAAATCTCATTGATAGATGTCTGTTAACGGTTGATGAACACAAAAAACTAGTGATGCATCAATTACTTCAAGAAATGGGAAGAGAAATTGTTCGCCAAGAATCACCTAAGGAGCCGGGAGAACGTAGTAGACTATGGAATCATAAAGATTCCTTCAACGTCTTGAGAGAAAACACTGTAAGAATTAATCCTACTCATTTATATTTGTATGTATTTGTGTAGTTATTTATTATCAAAACATGATCCAAACTTAGAAACTTCATACAAAAAATATATATATATATATATTCGTAAGTTACATTGGTGGTGTTTTCATTTGAAATGAAAGTTACATATCATTAGGTATGAGAATTGTGTACAAAACAATTTTTTTTTTTGGTACATCGGAAAGTAATTGTATAAAACATTTGTTTGTATAGTATTACTCTTTTTGGTTAATGTCATCTCCCTCTCATTCTTTGTCAGGGGACAGGAAAAATTGAAGGCCTCAAACTTGATATGAATTTTTTGGAGGATAAATATGACAGGACAACCTTTGGTATCAAAAGAAAATGTCATTTTGAAGAATTCCTCAGCACAACATTGTTGTCAAATATAGGAAATTCGTTTAAAAGACATTGTTTTGGCATCTTCTCCTGGAAAACAGTAGGCAATGCTCTGCGAAATTCAGATAAGATAGCTTTGGAAGTTGATGCATTTGCAAGGATGCACAAACTAAAACTTTTACAACTCAAAAATTTACAAGTCAATGGAAGCTTTGAAAATTTTCCGAAAGGATTACGATGGTTGTGTTGGCATGGATTCTCTTTCAACTCTATATGCGATGATTTCCCTTTAGATAACCTTGTTGTTCTTGACATGCAGTATAGCAACTTGCAAAAGGTTTGGGAAGGAACCAAGGTATGGTATTCATTTGTTTGTTTTCATTTCCATTTTGTTTAAGAATTAAAAGAAATAATAACCAACATTTTTTTCTATTACAGTTTCTCGAGTCATTAAAAATCCTTGATCTTAGTCATTCCCATTGCCTTTCTAAAACTCCTGATTTCTTGGAAGTACCCAATCTTGAGCGACTAATACTTGAAAATTGTGCACGGCTAGTAAAGGTTCATGAATCTATTGGACACCTTCAGAGACTTGCTTTATTAAATTTAAAAGATTGCAAAAATCTAAGGAAGCTTCCAAGGAGCATTGTTATGCTAAAATTTTTGGAAACACTTGACATCTCAGGTTGCTCAAATATTAAGGAATTACCAATAGAGATGGGGACTATGGATTCTTTAACAAAGTTCAATGCAAATGGAACTGTCGCAAGTCAATTACTCTCTACCACTAAGGAGGTCAAACCGTGGTATTCATTCATCTGGTCTTCTCTATTGAAACCAAGAAAAAGTGTAGAAATTTCATGGGCTCTTTTACCACGGTATTTGGTACACTTAAGTCTTGTGGATTGCAATTTATCAGAGGATGCTTTTCCAAAGGATCTTAGCAACCTATCCTCATTGCAGATATTAAATCTGAGCAATAATCCAATTTGTAGCCTCCCAAATAGCGTCGGAGGTGTTACTGGGCTTCAGATCCTTGAATTAGAAGAGTGTAAAAGGCTTCAATCACTTACGGTGGAGCAAAATTTGAAAGTATTGTCGGTCGCTAAATGTGCATTGTTGGAGAAAGTAACATTTCAATCATTTCCACCATCAACCATAGAATACGAGAACCTTTATGATGCATTTACAATGTGTCGGAATTTGGGAGGGTTTTACTACTCAAAATGTGCGTTTCATTCAACTCCATCAACCATGCAACATAATAACACATGGGAGAATCAATTTGTTGTGATTGAGCATTGGAGACCATTACTAGTCTATGATATGTGCGGCAATATAGTTGAGGAGATGGGCTCCTTTAAGTCAGAACCCACAGGGAATATTGATGTGGAGATGGGAAGCCCAACTGTTACGCTTTCAAGCAAGAACTCAAAGAATTCAAGGAAGCTTGCTCTACAGGTCTCTCTCTCTCTCTCTCTCTCTCTCTCTCTCTCTCTCTCTCTCAAAAAAAAATAAAATAAATAAATAAACAAAAATAAAAATAATAAAAATTATAATGGTTAAATTATGGTTTCTTTGGTACAGGGATGTTATGAACTTCATATATTTTACGCTTATATTCCGGGAAGCAAGATTCCAACTTGGTTTAATCTTAAAAATAGAGGATCTTCAATATCTTTAATTGTGCCACCGCATTTTAGAATTCAAGCCTTGAGTGTGTGTTCTGTTTATACACTTTTCAATAATCCAAAACATCTTGACCATAATTGTGATGCACATACTATTATCAATAATACAACCAAGAGTCTGATTTGGAGCCATTCCCCATATGCCTTTGGCATTCCAGAAGTTGATGAGGATATGATGTGGTTAAGTTATTGGAAGATTGAAAATCAGTTGGAAGGTGGGGATGAACTGAATATTTCAGTGGTTGGGAATGAAGATTTTCAAGTGAAGGAGCTCGGAGTCCATCTTGTGTACAAGGAGCAAGAAGAGAAGAGTAGCCAATCAACTAGTGAAGAAGGATCCCAATTACAATCCTCTCTCTATGGAAATGTCGTTCCTGGAAATGCTTCTACAATACATCTGGTGAGCAGAAAAGTCTTCCGTCTCCGCTGTCATTGGGTGGATTGTTCGATTTGTGGTGGTCAATAACCTCAACCTTTGTGCACTAACTCGGCAATTGGCTGCTTCGGGACAAGTGAGTGATTCAGTAGGTAATAATTCTTGCTCTTTCTCCTTATAATTATGTTATGTTGTGTGATGTTAATATGTTATATGCTGGATATTCTTCATGATGTTAAGGATTTTGAATAACTACTATGAATTTTTATTCTTTTCTCTGCTTTTGTTGAAGTTATTACTGGGTTATTTATTTTACTTTGGAATTTCTTATATGTGCTTTGCTAACCAGTGGCAATTTGAAGCATGGTAAAGGAGGTATTCCGCTTTATTTAAGGTTTGGAGATGGATGTGCTCTCTGGGGAGTCTAAACATTCATTGGAGAAGACAGTTTGCTGATGACTTGCTATTCATCTTGGTTTTGTTGTTATTCTGTTTGGATTTTATTGCTTAATTAGTCTCTGGACAGAAGACTTTGCAGTTGATTAGTTAGTTTGAGAGGGTGTTCTGTAATTTGTTTTGATATAGATGTTTATGCTTTGTTTGCCTCTTTTTTCCAATCATGTCCATTTTCAGTTGTCTTTGTTTGTGGTTAAGGTGTTTGCTCACAATTGGTTTATGGTATGTAACAATCTAATTGATGTGTGCCATTTTGTGATGACCGGGTACGTAATTCGCCTCATCCTCTTTGAGTTATGTTGGGTTTACTCATGTTAGAGTGTCGGGTTTTAATGTAAGGTCTTGTCAACTGTTGGATTCACTGTTTTTTAAAACTTTTCTCAAAACTCTCATTTTTATTTAATTCAATTCCGAGTTTCGTTTGTTGCGGAAGGTGTGAGGTTGGACTCGAGGTGTCACAGGTTAAGCTGGGAAATTTTCTGCTGGGAGGCAGAACCGTACGTGCGGGAGCTTAAGCCACATGTGTGGAGCGGGGGCCGCACGTGCGGAGAAAAGGGAGTTGTCATGGTACATTATGCTTTATATGCACGAGCGGAATGAGGTGCAAGAGGAGAGTGCTACACGTATGGGGGTGAGAGCCGCACGTGTAGATGAGGGTGCCGCACGTGCAGGAGTAGGTGCTACACGTGCGAGAGTCCACTGAGTCCGAAAATCTATCTTTTTCTCTCTTCTTGGGCTAAGTGTATCTCACTTCTTACACATCTCTCTCTCTCTCTCTCTAAAAATATCATTTCCTCTCCCTTCTCTCTAAAAACCTCCACCAAACACCTTAAACAATTGATTTCTTGTCATCCATTAGAGTTTTGGTCCAACAACCTTCATTAACGTTGGAGAAGTTTTCGAGGGCTACATTGCATGCGGTGGAGATCAGGTTTCGACACTACTGATTTGGGGGGTTTCAACTCATTTCTTCTTCAAATTTGAGGTAGGGATTTTCTTTGAGTCATATATACATTTTTGCAAGATTATGTTGTTGTTGGGACTCCTCCTTGTTGGGTTGAACTTGGTTTTGACTCTTGAGTTGTGAATGATTTTCAAAGTGGGTTTCCAAAATGCTTTTCTAAAGATCCTTGAGCTTTTGAGTTATATTGTTGTAGAGAAGTGTTGTCTTGAAATAACTAACTTCTTGCAAAATGAAGAGAAAAACCTAGTTTATGGGAACCTTAGAAATTTGGGAAATTTTTTGGAAATCTGGTGAGGTTATGAAATTGGTTTTTGATAAATATTATGACAATGTGGAATGAAAAGAAATTCATGGGTTATGATGAATAATTGGTTTGAAATGCTTATTCAAAAATGTGTATATAGTTATGTAATGATTGAATTGTTGAGAATGCATGAAACGTGGAATTGTTGCTACACTTGGATAGATATAAATCCATGTATGATATGCTATGAAATTGCATTGGAAAAGGAAATGGAAATTGTGATCGAAATGGAGAAATTGTGTGGAAAATATTGCAAATGGAAGACTATTACAATGCCTTGATGTATATTGCATTGGTATTTCAAATTATTGAGTTGTTACAAATTTTGAATTTGAGATTTAAAAACATTTGCATTGAGAAAGGAATGTTGTGAAATAAGATATCATTGAAACGTTTTGGGGCAAATACGTTGGTAAGTCCGAATAGGGGATGTAGATGAAATTAATTAAGTTGGCCTGAGTGTCCAGGGTGAAAGACAAAAAACATACAAGGAGGAGGTACCATGTGCCTTCTGGTTAGCTACCAATAAAGTGGGGATTTGGTAGTGCTAGTTATGCCTACTTGCAGACACCAACTTAGGGATTACCTGAGTCGTATTTACCGCCCATTTGAACTTGATTTAAATTTGTAGAATTTTGTTGAAATTTTAATATTTCATTGTGCATGATGGTTTTCAAAGGATGAAGATGAGATTTCTTTGTTTTTTTTTGTTTTTTTTTATTTTTTTAAAGGACATGGCATGGCATGCGCATTTCAATTTATGAGACTTGTATAAAATATATATACTTTGTTAAGAATTTCCTACAGGGCGTTATGCTCACCCTATGGGATTTTTGGTGCAGGAAAAGATGTGGTGATTCCGCCAAACTAGGGTGTGCATGTGTAGGTTGAGAGCAGAAAGCTCTTGTTTTGTAGTAATTATATTTTTGTAAGCCAAGAGCTATACTTGCATGGGTTCGAGTAACCATTTTGTGTAACTAGGCTGAAGCCTTGGAATTTGTAGCCCTTGAGGGCATTTATTTACTTTTGACTGGATGTTTTACATGCTATAGATTCATGTGCTAGAAATCATTGAATGTATTTTCGCATGTGGGACTATTTTGTAAAAGCCTCATGATCTTGTAATGCAAGTATTGGGGATTTATTCCGGTTTACCACAAGGAGCAGTGGTTGATGTACTTTCATTATGTATTAGTTTTGGGGCATTACACTTTTTTTCATAAATTTTCTCCTTAGTTAATTAGTCGGTGTTTGATAATACTGAGTGTTGAATTTTCTAAACTTAAAAAATATTTGATAAAAATTTGAAAGAAATTTGTAAATTAATTTTTTAGACCAAATGATGTGTAAGTGAGATGATTAGTTTATAATTAGAAAAGATATTATAAGAGTTGTCTTCAATATTTAATTTGATTGTCACATCATTGGGTTTGAAAAGGGGATCAGATTTAAATGATAAACTCAGATGAGTTGTTTAATATGTACAAAATAAAAAATTTCAAATTTTATTTTTTAATTTTTATGTTGTAGTGGTGATGGTGAAAGTGTCGCGACTGCAGTGGTTATGGTGATAGTGTTGTAGTAATGGTAGGGTGGTAGCGGTGGTAGTAAATTCAGTCAAAATTAAATAAATATTTTATTACTTCAAAATTTCAAATTTTAGCTTACACTATAAGTGTTATTTAAAATTTTAAATCATATAAATTATAATTATTAAACATATTTAAATAATTTTTACTTAATATATTTGGTAATTTTAAATATGGATTTGCATTATCAAACATTCATTATTATTAACTTCTTGTTATCGATGTGGGCCATGTTAATATGAAATTACATGTTCAAAATGCGATTTCACTATGAAATCATATTTTGAACTTCTGATTTTAAAAAATAGGTTAGTTTGATAAATAATTTCAAAAGTTAGTTATTTACATAAATAGTTTAATTTTTTAGAATATTCACAAAAAACTCCCCAAAATAGAGTGTGTATTATAAAATTTCCTATTGAATTATATAAAAATTTAAATTATTTTCCGAATGCATGTATTATTTAAATTGACAAAATAGCATTTGCAAAAAAAAAAAAAATATATGATATAAAAATACAAAAAAAATCTCATTTAAAAATTTCAACATAAGCCCAAAACCTTCAATCCTAATGTTGTCGACATCCTCTAATTTACTAATGAAAACTGTTTCAAATCATGTTATTGGGTCACTTTCCAAATAAGAACCAAGAAGATTGTGGAAACATCCAAAAAGTAAATCTTAAATCTTGAAAATCCCGCAACTGATCATTTACTGAAACCTGATAAAACTGTAACCTAATGGTTTAAATAACAAGAAACAAAAACAAAGGATAGAGAACAATTGTCAAAAAAGCATATCACTTCCTTCCCTCTTATATTGTTTTATGGGGAGACTTGTCTCCAATCTACAAAGTGGACTGGACGGTACAGTTAAGCTTGTAAGGTCCATCATGAATTTTGTTTTGACGATCCGAATCGTTCAATGTGTAATGCTCGTTGAGTATTTTATCTTTATAAAAAATCACATTTATCATATATCGATAGCTACTTAATCGAATTATTTTTTGTCAACAATTTATTTTGAAAATTATATTTACCATTGATAGAAATGTCATCCTATCAAGTAGTTATCGATCTCGAATTAGAGAAAAACCTTGCCCTTATTTTATTTCATTGAATTTATTTTCTTCTGGGAAAGGCATAATATGCTTTGTTCTAATCCTAGTAGACTTTGAGGGTCAAGATCAACTACCCCACTGGGGCCAGTAGTGCTTTGAAGTTTCCGGCTTACATGTGCATAAACTCACTTCTAGCATAGTGTAAAAATCAAGATTTTAAAAATTGAACGGGTGAACAAATCAGATAAGTGGTCGAATGGATATGATTATTAATTTAACTCTTTATATTGAATTGTGACTTCATAATTACTTAATAAGTATATTAAAAATTATGTTTAAATAATAAAAAAAGTATTAAATAGAAAATTCAGACCATAAATATAGTTTTTAAACTTTTGTGGTATTTACTTCACGCACTAAACTTTTAAAGTCATAAAGAAATGCATTTTCTGTTGGACAAATGTACCATTGTGCTTGTTTTATACTTAAAAACTTTGAAATTTCATAACTTGAGTTCTACATTTTCATTTTTGAAAAATCTAAAAATTCCCAAGATACTTATTTGTCATTATCCCAATAAAACAATCAAAGAGAAATCGATACAATGATTTAACTTGGAAAAACCACAATTGGAACGCCTCCAATTGTGATAAAAAAAACCACGAACCAAAATTACAAAACAATCTACTAAGAAGACAAAAAGGAATTACACAAGTATACCCTTAATTACTTAGCGAATCTATACCATAATTGAACCGACCCCTATGTGCTTCTTCCACCACCATCTTCATCTCGGAATTGTCTTGTCCAATGTTGAATCCACAACGCTGATGTCAAATTCACGACGATGAGCCACTGCAAAATCCACCAAAACTTCATGCCCAAGTTTCCCAAAATCCACTGAAGAACCACTCTCTCTTTTGTGAACGAAACAATAATAACAACCCTTGATATTCGAAAATATAAAGTTTGTTGATCAATTGATAAGCTTTTATACACCAAGGAAACTTATATAAAATAGCCTCCAATATAAAACACTTTATTTTTTCATCCTCTTTGAAAATCTGGATGGCTCGAACCCTAAAAACAATGCACAGCGCAGTTTATAGAAAACAGGATTGCGCAAACCGCTCGAGGGCACATTTCACCTCTCGAGTGGTGTGAGTAAAGGCGGTGTAAAACATATAGGCTGACAGCTCGAGCGCAAATTTTACTGCTCGAGTGGTAAAACTTTTTTCCCAGAAGTTTAGACGCTCTGCAAAAATACTGGATGATCCTTTTATTTGCTCGAGCGATCAAACAGCTCGATCTCCGTACATTATCAGTGAAGTGGCAAACTTGTAAACCTTAAGATCACAAACTCCTCTACATAGGCACAATTCGGGTTGGATTCGCACCTAAACACTCATAGCTTCATTGAAACAAAAGAGCAAATAAATTTACAACTGAAAGGAATTTTGTGATAGCGATTCCGGTATTAACCCAGCCCTTGTTGTATTCTGGACTTGGGTTTCATGGTTTCGTATTGTTATTCATATCTTGCTTCCCTTGTATTTCCTTAAATTTGGTTATTGGATGGTTGTGGTTGCATTTGGGACAGGTTGGTTGCTGGTTTCCAAACTTTCGTTGCCCAGAATTTTGTCCCTCCGCTCGAGCGGCACTTCTTGCGCTCGAGTGGGCTTTGCGAACTCTTAGCACTTTTACAAGTCTGCAAAAATACTAGGAAAGTGTATTCTACGCTCAAACGATTCTTTCAGCGCTCAAGCGGCCTTTCTTGCGCTCAAGCGTTGGCCTATTGTTTGCAAAACTACTGGGAGTGTGCATTCTGTGCTCGAGCGGCACTTCTTACGCTCGAGCAGATCAACTTATTGTGTCTGACGCTCAAGCGTCATTTCTTGTGCTCGAGAGGACTGTGCGTATATCAGTTCATGAAAGTAACTTTTTATATTACTTTTTCATATCTTTTCTCTCAAAACCCTAAAGTTGAGACCCTCTCTCTCTAAAATCTACCTTCTCTCTACATTTTCATCTAGATCTAGTGGTTTCTCTACCCATGTGCGTTTGTTAAAGAGGTAAAGCATGTCATGGGCTCTCTTTTCATCCAAACAAAAGTGGGTTTTGGTTCATTTGAGGTTTCTCCACTCTCTCCTTGATCTCTAGCTTCGAGGTAGGGACTTTCTATACTCTCCTATGAGTTTTAACTTAGTTATTTGTTGATGTGTAAGATATATTGGAACTCGAGGTGATTTTGAACAAACCTAGGGTTTGGTTTAAAACCAAAAGAAGGGTTTTCAAAGATATGTGTTAAAAATGGTTATGGGATTAGATGTGAGGTTCTGTTGTGATAAATATGTTGATTTGATACTCGGAATGGGTTTTGGAAGAAAATGGAGCTTTTTCCTAAAATGTCTCAAATAGTTATTTTGTATAAATAAATGAAATTGGTATTAAAAATGTGAAATTACATGGATGTTTATATAAATGGTGGAGTTGGCTATGTATTATATCTCACCAATGGAAAGTTGGATATTTTTTCTATCTTGGGGATTGTATATCTGTTTAGAAATATATGTTTTGAGCTATCGGTGGAGGATAGCTATGATTGTTATAGAAATTGTACAAGGCTGAATTTTCCATTGATACAACGCCCGAACAACTTGTAGGCTTGGTCTTTTCGTGTGGCGCTAAGCCAATGCTCACTTTCTCTGACAAAGAGCTGCCGCCGAAAGGCTCGGCTCACAACAAACCGTTATACATATTTGTGGAATGCAGAGAGAAGTGGATACCGGTGGTGTTGGTAGACACTGGTTCTAACATTAACGTATGTCCTTCTCGCACTGCATATGTGGTTGGCCTTAAATCGCTAGACTTTATCCCCATAGTCCAGGTGATACGGGCGTATGACAACACAAGCAGTGAGGTCATGGGTACAGTGAAAGTGAGAGTTCAGGTAGGCCCATCAGTACAAGAGATTGAGTTCCATGTCCTAGATATACCGGCTACCTTTAATCTGCTGTTAGGGAGGCCTTGGTTACATTTCGTGAAGGCTGTGTCCTCCACTCTCCACCAAATACTGAAGTATCCTCATGAGGGTGGGTAGCAACTGTTTTTGGAAATTCATCCATCCATCCACCTCCAGAGGTGACTACGCTAGTGCTAGAGATTAACCATGGCAACGAGGATGTTTTTCTCTTAGGATTCACTCTAGCTAAGGCCCGAGTTGTGCAGACAATTATGGTCGTGGACGAAGGCATGTATGTCAGTGCCTAATCCGTTTACTTCATGAACAAGCTACAGCACATTCCAGGGATGGGGCTTGGACCGAGCGATCGGAAAGGTGTTGTAGCACTGGCAGATGTGCTATACAACCTGCACGCCTTTGGATTGGGCTATGTGCCCACAAAAGAGGACTGGATCAGAAAAGAGAAAAATATGAGGGGCAGAGCTAAGGCAAAAAGAGCTGGAAAGCATTATGAACTTGTACATTGGCCAATCCGGGGAATGCTGAATGGCTGTTTCATTCGAGAATGAGAGGATTTCCCTTTTTGTGGCTTTCCTGAGTCGTGGGTAAATTCCTCGAAGAAGCGAGTTCTTGGGTTCAAGATTTTCTTTGATTATCAGCTATAGGATAGTGATGAGGAAATGGCTGAACCAAGCATCAAAGCTAACCACGGCACAGACAAGGACTCAGACAGTAGTGAAATTGAAGTAGGGGCAACACTGGCCAATCTCCTTACAGATCCCTCGACTGACCTAGAGAACTTGGGGGATAACTTTATTATCTCCATGATTAGGGAAGAATCGGGTGTTGACCCGGCCAGTGGTATTTTGGACGCATCTGAGGCACCGTGTCTTACTTGGCAGCTGGAGAGAGGCTATCTTTCCAATTCTGAATCAGGTGATGAGCCAGAATCTGATTCCACTAAATCTGTGGGGTCGGGATCAGATTCAAGTCAGTCTGGGAGGTCTAAGTCCTGTATTTTCGAGGGTGGTAACCCAGATGCCAAAGTCCTATCCAGGTCTTCCTTCAGCTTTTCTTTTGAGTTTGTAACCGAAGATCTGGACCTTTTGAATGAGAACTCCCCAAATTCTGAGTAATTTTTCGTGCCGCTTATTTATTGCATTGACCAAGATTTTCAGAATTTTAATGAAAACAAAGAGGGAGAAATTCCTCTGGCTTTGAAAAACTTGATTAATCGAGAAGAGAAGAGGTATGCTAAACCCTATATTGATGAAATCATTGCCATTAATGTGGGCACTGAGAAGGATCCACGCTTGGTCCAGATCGGGTCCGCGTTGTCTTCAGAGGAATGCGAGCGCTTAGTCACTTTATTAAAAGATTTCAAACATATTTTCACGTGGTCCTACGAAGACATACCTGGAATCGATCCTAAGATTGTACAGCACCGGATCTCTCTTGACCCTGAGGCCCGACCAGTGAAGCAAAAATTGCCCAAAATTCGCCCGGATTAGGCACTGAAGATCAAGGAAGAGGTCACCAAATAGGTTGATGCAGGATTCTTGTTGGTATCCGAGTATCTGACTCGGTTGGCCAATATCATCCCGGTGCCGAAGAAGGATGGCAGAATTCGAGTTTGTGTTGATTTTTAGGACATGAACAGAGGCTGTCCGAAAGATGATTTTCCATTACCGCATATTGACGAGTTGGTATACTTCACCACTGGCCATGCATTGCTTTCATTTATGGATGGGTTTTCCGGGTATAACCAAATTCTGATGGCTTCTAAGGACAGAGAGAAAACTAAATTCACTACGCCATAGGGCATGTACTGCTACCGAGTCATGCCGTTTGGGTTGAAAAATGCTGGGGCTACCGATCATAAGGCTGCAACCACCATTCTGCATGACATGATCCACAAAGAGGTCGAAGTGTATGTAGACGACATGATTGTCAAGTCCAAAGAACGAGAGGGCCACTACACTACTCTGGAAAAATTCTTTCAAAGGATCAGGGAATACAAGCTGAAGTTAAACCCACAGAAGTGTACCTTCGGCGTAACAGTATGGAAAATGCTGGGTTTTCTGATCACATAGAGGGGAATTGAAGTAGATCCGTCCAAGATCAAGGCCATCCTATAAATGCCACCACCAAGGATTGAAAAGGAGCTGCGCGACTTTCTGGATAAAGTGCAATTCATAAGACAGTTTATTTCCAAATTAACCTTGACTTGTGAACCACTATTGGTCTCCTGAAGAAAGGAAATAAGTTTAAATGGGACGATCGATGTCAATTTTCCTTCGAGTAGATCAAGCAGTACCTATAGAATCTGCCTGTGTTATCATTGCCAGAGCCGGGAAAGCCATTGATTCTGTATTTATCAATAACGGATTCGACCATGGGATGCATGCTAGCGCAACAATCTGAAGATCGGGTGGAGAGGGCCATCTACTACTTGAGCAAGAAGATGCTAGACTATGAGACCTGTTACACTCCCCTCGAGAAGTCTTGCTTAGCCTTGGTATGGGTAACCCGAAAGCTGAGGCACTACTTGTTAGCTTACACTGTAATCTTGGTTTCGAGATTAGATCCCATCAAATATCTCTTTGAGAAACCGGTGCTTACAGGTAGGCTAGCCCATTGGTTACTTTTCCTCTCCAAATTCAACCTCAAATATGTCACCCGCAAGTCGGTCAAGGGAAGAGTTGTAGCGGAGTTCCTGGCAGACCACCCAGTAGAGAGAGATGAGGCAGTGGAATATCTGTTTCCAAATGAAGACATTCTGCATGTTGAGGGAAAAACCTGGACGATGTATTTTGATGGAGTGTCTAATCAATATGGTTATGGAGTCGGTGTGTTGCTGATAGCGCCCGATGACTCCTATGTACCTTTAGCCTTCAAACTCCAGTTCAAAGTGTCCAATAACAAAGCAGAGTATGAGGCGTGTATTGTTGGTTTGAAAGCCCCCCTGGAACTAGAGGTAATGCGGTTAGACATCATCGGAGACTCAAACCTGATTGTGTCTGAAGCAAATGGAGACTGTAGACCACCCGAACTCGCTCCATGCGCGAGGGCGCGAATTGAATTGTGTTCATAGCTACTACAGTTTGGACTCCTGTCACAATTCTGAATCTAATCTCACAAAGTGCAATGTAGGACTGATAAATCACCAAAGAGTCCAAATCTGGCAAATCGTTTTGGAAAACTGATTTTTATCAAAAAATGCCAAACATGGACTGCTTTGCCAGATTTCAGAGTCGCCACCTAAATATTTTGTTTTTGGGAAATTTAGGAAACCCTGACTCATGCCTAAGGCTACGTGTCCGTCTTCACCAAAGTTACCTCAGCTCAGGAACTTGGGTACGAGAGGGGAAGGTCCTTAAATGAGCACCCACGCTCGCCCGATCAAAGATCGGCCTTTACTAACATGATATGTTGTTTTTGAAAACACATGCGTTCTTATTCCGGTTTATTAGCTAACCTTACTATGTGATGCGCACAGCATACAAGTATAGACTCAATCGTGAGAATTGGAACAAAACATCACATGTTTGTTTTTCGAAAATGGTTTGAAAGTGCTACTCGCAAGTAGGCTAAGACGCGGATTTGCCACCCTCAAGTGGGCTTAGAAAACAACATGATTTTGCCACTTCGTAAAGTGGGCTTAAAACGCACATTTTGATGAATTGTTCCAATTCAAGCAATAAAGCCTTCACTCACAGGCATTCATACAATTAATCATTTAAGCAAATAGCCTCATGGCAAGCATACTATCATGGCAGTCACTTACACACATGCTAGGATGCCAAAACGTAAACACTCACAGTGTACTCCGAGCCAAAACAGAAGCTAGTTAGTAATCCATGCATGATCCTAGCTATGTCAACAATGCCTAATGCAGCACATGCAAAAATGCAACTAAAATAGACTCGGCTATCTAGAATGGCATATGAATGCAACACTTGATAACATGCTTTGAAACACGTATTCAAGAAAGTGTATTGAAATACAATGCAGTTTGTATGATGCGCCGAGCCCGGTGCATGCAATATGGATGAATGATGCACACATGCGAAGTATAAGTATGCTAATTGAAATATGCCCTAAACTAACCATCGAAAGCTGATAAATAAAAGGGAGAAAGAAATGGGGTTGGAAGACATGCATCGCACACACGCACGCTTATTACAACATTTGCCCTCTCGACGGAGGGTCCGAATAAATAAGCGCTAACTAGCTACGCTAAGCTGAATTACTTATTACAAATCAACTAATTAACTATGCTATTCTAGCTAACTAATTACAACACAAATTGAAAACTAGCTATGCTAAGCTAATTTAAAATATTACAAAACAAATATTCTAATTAACTACAACACATGTAATTAACTACAACTAGCCAGTAAAGCGGTAAAATGGCCTCGCGGGCGAGGGTGGCATGCATGCTCGGTCGCGTCCTCCCATAAATCCACCGCCTTGCCTCTAAATGCCTCTGTTTGCACACTTATGTATTTCTAAAAATCATGCCAACTTCCAGAATGTTTCTGACCCCCCTTAGGAACATGCTGAGGGATGGTCGGCCAATAGGGATGGCCATCGGCCACTTCTGATAGCCGATCGGCAGCCTTGGTGGCCGGTCGGCCACTGCTTCCTGCAATTTCTCCTTTTGTTGCAACAGAGCACAAACAGAGGCATGGCAGTGTATTTGCAAGGAAATGTGTGTGCAACTACACTCCTTATCATATCTCAAGCTCAAAGGAGTGTAGTGCTCGGCTCTTGAGCCATCAATCACGCATCTCAATGCATGATGGCCAAAGAGTCAAGCTTGCACAATGTTGATGAATGCACAAAAACACGTAGGACTCGAGAGGCCTCCACCCTATCATGCACAATCAAGGGGGATGGCGACAAAGAAATGAGACGCGTTTCATCACTCCAAGTATAAAACGCCCCTCGTTTCTCATGTTTGGATCAACATCCGATCCAAACACAATGCAATGCAACACACATGCAAACAACGTGCTATGCAAACAACATGTTAATCTTGACATGTTAAGGTGGTATGCACAAGACTCTAACATGTAAACACTCATGCACAACATACTAGAACACTTGAGCATTAAACACTAGTGAATGATTCAACACTAGGACCATGCAATACAATGCTCAATGGACTAAACCAACACCAAACAGACCTCATGCATGCCAAAACAGTGGCCAAAATGATCTGAAATGATAGCATGAATGGCAAAAGAATCATGCTCATGCATTGACTCACAAACAAGGCATAAAGGTGCAACTCTCAAGAGCACCTAAAGAGTGAAAAACATGGAAGAGTGGCAACACTATATGCTCTGAAATAACATGCCAAATGATGCCAAAACATGCAAATACCTCAAGGCAAGCATGCAAGATACCTCAAAACTCAAAGCTATTCAAGGCTATTGCACTACAAGCATGCATAACAAGCATCATACGACCAAAAAGCCTCAAAACAAAGCTAAAGCATGTTAAAACATGAGTAAAAACTTGCTGGAGTGGAGCCAAAACATACTAGAATAATGGGCCAAAACACCAAGTATACTAGTCTAGTGAGCAAGGTTTACACTACAAGTGTAAGAAGCATGCAAGAGGTGGCTCTACCAACCAAAATCAGAGTTACAACATGCCAAAATAACACCAAAAACATGCTAAGATAGAACCAAAATAGGCTAGCATGATGGATCAAAGTATTGAGCACACAAGGCTAAATGGCAAGATTACACTACAAGTGTAAAAAGCATGCATGAGGTGACTCAACCAAGCCAAAACAGAGTTATACCACGTTGAAATAAGGCCAAGAATAGGCTGAGAACAAGCCAACACACGCTAGAAACACATGCTCAATAATTAGGCCAACAAGGCAAGCAAACAAGACAAAAGGAGAGGAGACCACCCCCTCTCATTTTGTACCTCAAAACCACATTTCTACCACTGAAAATCCGTTGGATTTCAGTGGTTAAAAGGCCAAATAAAGATTGCCTCAAAGGCCTTAAAAGATGGCACCAAGCTCAAGCCAATAAGGCACACAAGAGGGTAGAACACCCTCAACACCAAAGAGGCCTCAAACAACCATTTTAAACACTTGAAAACAAAGCTTTTTGTAGTTGAAAGCAAGGCCTAAAACAATATGCAAGGAGGGCCAAATAAACAATAAAATAAAGCTTTAAAGAGGATATGAGACTCACCTTTGAAGCACAGCAATAATAGCAAGTTTCTGAGGCAAAACCAAGTTAAAACCACTCAAATACAAACTCCAAGAACCTCAGCTCAAGAGTGAAGGTGTTTAACTAGGTGTTGTTGTGCAAAAGTGAAGAGAAAATACACTTTAAGGCACAAACTAGTAGAAATATAGAGAGAGAGGGATATGTTTAGCCCTAATCCAAAATTCTCAACCTCTGAAAGGGGAGAGGAGCCTCCCCACTTATAGAAATCCAAGTCTCAAGCTTGATAGACAAGCTAGAAGCTTGGTGCAATCCCTTCATACACGTGTATGGAGGATGCATTCTGTGCTCACCAGCTGGCACAGCTGGCAATAAAAATATCTGCAAAAGCAAAGAAAGGGGTCTCAGCCAAAAAGTATGGCCGACCGACCATTAAAGAGGCCGACCGACCATCAGTGAAGCCGACCGGCCACTACTGATGGCCGATGGAAAGAGGGCATGGCCGATAGGCACGGGGCCTGGCCGATGGGTTGTAGGGTTGGCCAACAGGCCACCCCCTTCCCTAAGAAACAAAGCCACAAGCTCTTGGTCCACAACCAAACATAAAACAGACAAGTTGGGAGGCTCCAAGGCAAGGCGCACAGCCAAGACCTTCAGGAACTCAAAACGAATACGAGCATGGATGATCATCGAGTGTTCAAACGATGACGTCCAAGTCTTGAGGATGGTCAAAAATGAAGTGTCTACAGTTGCTCTTCTTTGACAGAACTCGAAAGTCATGAGATGACGGGAGTGAATGTCAAAGCCCAGAGACGACCCATTTTTGACAAGGCCGAAGACTTAGACAAACATACAAAATAACAATACAGAGATGCGCTTGCGAGCTGGGGCAAAATGCAAATGACATGCAAAATGCGGAACATAACTTATGATTATGCAAAGAGGACTGTAATGAAGCATCTAGATGCAAATGTTATGCAAAGAAATGCTACAGCAAACTCGTACACAAGCAAATAAGCACGAACCAAACTACAACTCATGTAGAAAGGATGTAAGAAAATTATACAATTCTCACAGCATCTCACGCGGAGAAGGCTAAAAGCGACTACCGGGAATACTCGAAGTCTCAAACACAACATCTCTCAGCGTATCACACGTGGGAGAAGGAAAGGTACACCTCTCAGCGTATCACACGCAAGAGAGGGAAGGTAAACACCTCTCAGCATATCACACGCGAGAGAGGGAAAAGCATCACTTCTCAGCGTATCACACGCAAGAGCGGGAAGGTAAACACCTCTCAGCGTATCACACGCGAGAGAGGGAAAGGCACCACTTCTCAGCATATCACACGTAAGAGAAGGAAAGGTAAACCTCTCAGCGTATCACACGCAAGAGAGGGAAGGTAAACACCTCTCAGCATATCACACGCGAGAGAGGGAAAGGCACCACTTCTCAGCGTACACTACAACAAAAAAAGGTTTTTACGGCGTGCATTGCCCTTCTACGACATGCAGCGCATTTCATATTATGATCAGTCATGGAAAGTCATTCGCTTTCAACGACATACTTCGTACGCCATTAAAAACTATTTAACGACAGATTTTGTGCGTCGTTGTTACTTTTTCTATGACATGTTAGAATACGCCGTTAAAAACTATTTAACGACAAATTTTGTGTGTCATTACTTTTTCTATAACATGTTAGAATACGCCGTTAAAAACTATTTAACGACAGATTTTGTCCGTCGTTATTACTTTTTTTACGGCTACTTTTTCACGCCGTAATTGGTGAGACAAATAACGACGCTGATTGCGCGCCGTAAAATATGTAATACAACGACTTATTATGCCTGCTATGGAATATGCAATTTTTTTTTAAAAAAAAAATTCAACAGGTTCTATTTGACCAATTTTGTACAATCTAACAAATATTACAAACAAGCATCATAAAACATCAATCAAGCACCAAAATATTATTTGAAACATCAAAAATAAACTATATCCATAAATTATAAACATTCAACAATTGTCTATATATTTCAAGCATTCGAAAACTATATCCTTAAGTTCTAAACTGTCCAAAAAGTTTAAAACATCCAAAACTATGCATATCTAAGTTTCTAAACATATCCAAAACTATTAAGAGATTATTTAAAACTACAGGCAACAATTCCTATAACAGTTGCAACTGTAGCAAACCCATTTGCTCCTATCACAGTGACGAGGGTGCCCATCTAAGCTTGCAACTCTTACCACATTGCTTCAAACCTGCATTTATCAAAGCAAAAGAGATTTATGAATTAGGTCCCAGCCTCAAGTCCACTTATGACCTAGCAAAAGAGATTTTAGAATGACAAAATAGATTTATGACAATTTTAAACAATAAAGTTGATTCAGGCACTAATTTTGACAATTTAGAGGGGAAGTTCACAATAAGCCAAGAGGAAAACACTAAAAAACTAAAAAAAAATAAGATAAAAAGAAAATCTCGAACCATGTGGCAAATTTACAGCAACATTAAAAAGAAAAATATAATTTAAAAGAATATTTTAATAACCTTTTTTGTTTTTTGTGTAAGTGCTTTACTCAATACCACAATAACATATAAGCATAAGTAGAAACCTTGTGAAGCTAATGTTAAAGTGATAATACTAAGCTAAATGAGATCATATGCCTTTGGATAGATGAAAGAAAACAAAAGAGATAACACATGAAGTAAGCTTCAAACTTACTCTAAAAGATACACAAGAATCAATTGGGGAAATATCATAATTGAGCATTTTAGTGAGCATATAATATGCCTGTAAAACTGCATACAAGGACTTTCTATGTGCACAAACAAACATACACCTAAAATTCATGTGGTCCATGTCCATTCGTACTACACAGCACAATAGTCCAATATGATGGTTTTAGTAAGTGGAACTTCTTTTTTGATGTTTGATATAGAAATTAAATAAATACAAGATAAAATCATTTTCCTTGCATCACACCTTTTCAATTAGTTAAATTAAGTGAGTGCTTCATGCTAATTTAACATAACAAAGCATCACAAGAAAGTCTATGCTTTATTTTCTAGCATACTTTTTTCCAGTAAACTAAATAGTTTTTCAACAAAAACATATTCCTTAGTTTTATTTTCTTTTTGCCATACATTCCTACATCTCTCTTTCCTACCTAAAATTACTAACATTGCAGCACAACCTTACTATGATTAAAACAAGTGATTAAAATATGAGATTTCTCATGTATAGTTCTAAGAGCATACCAACATCAACATAGATCCTCTTTGTCGCAGCCTTGATCTGTTATGTAGATGGAAAAAGGATAACAAGAAAAGGCAATAGTTGGTCAAGTTTTTGTACAATAAGAATATGAAAGTGAAGCTAAGTTTCTAACTACCTAATTAAAAAGTGAAGCTAAGAGGCATGTCAACCAAAGTTGAGTTCAGCCATCCATACCTTGAGTTCAAAAGTTTCTTTAGAAACTATAGATGAAAAACTGTTAAGAGGCATGTCAACCGAAGTTGTTAACCCACCTAGGGCAAACAAAAAAATGAAGACGACAGTTAAGAGACATAGCTTGAAGAAGAAAATTCTGCAGGTGAGGAAATGAGTAATGTTCAACTTTGAGTGAGTATTTGTAATGCTGACGGATCCTCTTGCAGAGCTTTTATGAACTATTACAACAAAACATAAATAATAAACTGAATTTTATTTTTATTTTTACGATTATTATAACTTCAAAGCAACATTTCTTACCCTTGACATTAAAGCAAAATCAAGTAAAATTAGAGTATCTTCACAAAAGAAACCAAGACACCACACAGCAAATACCATGAATTATATCAGGAAGTGGAACCAAAACCATAAGGACAATAATATGCAAAAAGTCACAAGTCAACTGAACTAATAAAATAGAAAACCAGTAAGAAAAAGAACAATTTGCAACCCAGGCATCACATCTTTATAGTTATATTTTTTTTACTAACACAAAGATACGAGAGAAAACAACAAATGAAGCTTTAGTTGCATTTGTGCTAATGCCAAATACTAATGTACCCAAAGAAGGCTTCAAAATAATTTGGAAAGCATACAACATGCAGTGGAATTCAAAAGAAAAATTGCAAGTCAACAGGATAAATGTTAAATAAGACCTGGAAGAAGGTAATGAAGATAGAAGTGGAGCAGAATGAAAGGAAAGTATATCTAATATTCAAATAAATAATACTACAAAGGGGGAATAGCCAATAAGAAAGTGCACAGGATCTGCCACATTCTGGTTTTCAGAAACTTACATTCAGATTCTTCCTCACTTTCATCATCACTCTCAACTTCCCATTTAGTAGATACAGCGTCAGAATCTGCTGCATTGATGAAACTGAAACTAGTAAAAAAATGATTCACAGTAGAGCTAAGAAGCAAGGACACAAGCACAGACAAAGACAGGATACAACATGTGACACGCCAACATGGATATTTCATAAAATGCAAGACATGAGACCAAATACCTTAGTAGCTCACATGGAGTCTCTTGCCACTCACTAACTTGGATGGATCATGATCGTTCTGGAATACAACCAAGGTAAGTTACTAAAAATTCTTAGCCAAAATAACTATAAGCAAAGTGAAACCAAATAAAATACTCATAAAGAACGTAAAGCAACTAGAGAATAAGAAATTGGTTAGCATCGTTGTCAACCAATGAACTTGAAAGAGCACATCCTATCCATTAAGAATGCCATTTTTAAATACCAAATGAAATCCAACAAGAAATAGATTCATATCAAATAGTGTTACAAATATCTAGATGAACAAGAGTCAAAAAAAGAGCTCATCTCTAGTAGATATCGTGCCCGTCTGTAATAATCTAAAACCTGCCCACATCTTATTTACCTCCTGCACACATTAAACTAACATTTATATCTCAAGATTGTTGACACAGATTTAATCAATCAATCAACCAAACAGAGGAAGAAACACAAACAGGACAGCCAAAGGCCTCATTTTAAAAGACAACAGATCCAAAGATCAAAAATCTGAAGAGGCCATGTCACAAACAGATCTGGGTAACCCATTTTTGGGCCCCACAAAAATGGATGACCCAGATCTATTCAACACTTACAAGAGCTAAGTACAAACAAAACAAGTCCAAAATCCCAAAATCCCTCTCTGAGACCTTGCCACAAACAAGTCTAGTGCATAACCAGAAACTTGTCAAAATCGCAGCAACACAAAAACTATGATGCTTGGATCATGAAGCAAACAGAAACCCACTTATCCTGAGCCTGATGCCTACAACCAACATCGCATTATAGTAAAAAAAAAAAAAAATTTAAAAAAAATCAAGGATTCCAATGTTCTTCCTTCAAGACAAAAAGGAATATTCTGAATGTAAAGAAAACAATTAATTATATCAAGCAAAGCTTGTTTGAAACAATAATACCCATCATAGAAACAAATACGGGGTACTTACAATGCCCTTGTTCCTTCCACAGTTAATAAGTTCTCGGGAAAGATGACTTGTATCATAATGAGCAGAGACGTTGACAACTTCCCACCGTTCTATTCGGATGGGGGTGAAGAGTTGCTTTAAAAGAATAAAACAAGAATAAGTAACTGCCAAATTAGTTCACAAAGTTGCGGAATTTAAGCAAAATATGGAATGTAAAAGAATTATCAATTTCTGCAACCCTCCACCTAAAGTTGGAACACTTCTCTTCCATTATTATAACGAAACCAAGGGAATACCTTGTTAAAATTCCATCGTCCATTACGAGGTATGCAATCTTCACCATTACCAACCTTCAACTACAAGATCAAACCCCAAGCCAAACACCACAAATAAAAACAACCAAAGGCTATCAGCAGCCACACCCAGATTCAAAGCATCATAGCCATCTACAATATTTGTGTCTACTCTTTGCTGCTGAAAATAGTTTAGTTATTCAAATAATAATAATAATAATAATAATAATAATAATAATAATAATAATAATAATAATAATAATAAAATGATAATGACTAGTGTTGTTTACTCCATCTAATAGAATTATAATTTTGCCCATGTACTAATTAAAAGTAAAAACTATTTAATGCCTAAGATACATAGGTAGATACATAGGTGAAATAACCAAACCATGTATGAGAATATAAAATATTGTCAAAAAGTATGAACACCATCACCTGAGGATTTCCATTCATACAATACTCATGCATTATCTATTTTGTCCACTCCCCTTTTGGTGCACGACCTGCGTGGAACACTAGTGTCCTTTTTGTGCCAATCAAATTAGATCCTAACTTCACATTTCGTTCTTTCCCAGTGGCTTTCCAATAGCCAGATTCAGTTGCTCTCTTACTTTGTGAGCCATTTGGGTACTTCCTTCCACGAGAAGAAAAGAAGAACCGCTCATTCTCTGAAGGAATGACTGATTTAGCTGGCAATATATAAAAATCACTAACCATCCTCTGTACACAATAAATAGGACTTTATATTCTTCAAACACAAAATAATGTATTAAAGCATGTGAACCACAAAATAAATACAAACAATGGCACTTGATACCCATGAAACAGTGAAAGTAAGGCATAATATTCAAAAGCCAATGCATAATTACTTCTATAAACATATCATTTTGTCCTATAGAAACCATACCACATGGGACACCTATAGATATAATGAAAATTCTGAGTCAATGTCATCATAAATAATTCTCATTAATATAAGTTGTAAAAGTGCATATTAGTGTAAGTCTTATTAATATTAGTTCTCAAGTGTACTGCTTCACATTACTTACTGAAACCAAACCAGGGCAGAGGATGCCCTTCAAACTAACATAAGAAAAAAATGAAAGTATAGACAATAGCTACATACATAGGTGAAATAACCAAACCATTCACCAAAATCCCAACACAAATTCCCATTTGATTTTCTTCGAAAGAGATTCCCTATTTGATAAAAGCCACTAACACAACAAAATAAAAAATCACCACCACCAAAACTCATCAAAAATTCAAACACAATCTTACATAGTTTTTGCCAAACTGTGATGGTGATGTGGGTTCAATTGGAAGAGATTTTATAAATGAAACCATGAATTCTTCATTTGATTGGCCAAAGGTTTTGGAGGATTGGGTTTTTTTTTTAACAAGTTTGTTTCTGCCTAGAAAAATTATTTATAAAAAGAAAATTTGATAGTTTTGTCAACAAAATTGGTGAATATGGATGTTTTTTATGTTGAAATAATTTCCAGTGAAACCATCAAACCGTCATCACCAACACCTTCCCACCTAAAAAACTTCAACCTCAAATCAAGTTTTTTTTACTCAAATTTTGAATCAAATTAGATGGGAAAAAAAATATGGTAAAGGGTTGAAGATGCTCTAATATGTAGTTTCCATTTCAAAAGGCAAAAAAACCCCAAAACCAAATTTAGGGATAGCTAGCTCCACACAGATTAAGTACAAAACAATAAAAGTGAGATGAAATGAAAGAAGGAAAATTAAAGAAGAAATACTCCAATGCAAGCAGTGGCTTCTTAACCATACCGAAAAAGCACAGCGATGCCATGCCTCATCTGCTTCATCACCGCCTCTCTCTTGTTCCTCAGCAACTTTATCCTGGCCTCTTCGTCATTGTCTTGCTATTTTTACAATCATCAAATTCAATATACATATACACACCCATTGTTTGTCAAATTTTAGGGTTTTACAAAAAATCGAAGCAAGAAATGAGAGAAGACACACCATCTGGAGGAGTTGAAGCCTTTGCGGAAGAGAGATTCCCAATTTCATTGCTTTCTTGCAGTGTCTGGTGGCTACACTCACCGCAGTCATGTTTTCTTCTTCCTCAACGATTTGCCGAGAGAGAGAGAGAGAGAGAGAGAGAGAGAGAGAGAGAGAGAGAGAGAGAGAGGGGTAACGGTCTGCTAAGAAGAACAAAAAAAATAAAGTTCTAAGTTTTTCTAAGAATGGTGAAGATCTTCCAAGTTCCAATCTAGAAAAAAGGGGGAAAACTTAGGGTTTTGGTTCGGGACCTTGAAATCGCCATGAGAGACAGAGAAAGAGAGGGAGATGGACAAATTGAGATAGCATCTGTAAAGTGAGAGACCTATGCCCAATTCGTAGAGTATTTCATTTTACCATTTTGGCGCCAGAGGATTTCATTTAGGCGCCTATATTTATTTTGGTATTTTTATTTTGGTTATATTAGTCACGACAGAAATTGCGTGTCGTGAAAAGTAAAATATTTTTAATGGCTAGCATACGTGTGTTGTGAAAAGTGTATTTTTTAACGGCTGATTTTTTGTGCGTCGTAAAAAATATAATATTTTTAATGGCTGATTTTTTGTGCGCCGTGAAATGTTTAATATTTTTAACGGCTAGTGTACGTGTGTCATGTATAGTTGATGTATTAACGGCATGCCATACACACGTCGTAGAATATTTTATTATTTACGGCTAACATTACAAGCCGTAAAAAAAATTATCATTATTAGCATTCACGGCCTACGCAATAGACACGCCGTGGTTGGGAAATTATTTACGACATGCAAAACAACTAAGTCGTAAAAGTGAAAAACCACAACTTGCATTTACTGTATGTCGTTAATGTAGAGCCGTAAAAACTCAATTTTGTTGTAGTGGTATCACACGGAAGAGAAGGAAAGGTACACCTCTCAGCGTATCACACGCAAGAGAGGGAAGGTAAACACCTCTCAGCGTATCACACGTGAGAGAGGGAAAAGCACCACTTCTCAGCGTATCACACGCAAGAGAAGGAAAGGTACACCTCTCAGCATATCACACGCAAGAGAGGGAAGGTAAACACCTCTCAGCGTATCACACGCGAAAGATGGAAAAGCACCACTTCTCAGCGTATCACACGCAAGAGAAGGAAAGGTACACCTCTCAGTGTATCACATGCGAGAGAGGAAAAGGTAACAGTGCAAGCACTGAGGAGTTGTATAAGCATCGGAGTGCGTCCCAATGCTTCTAACAAGGGTAAGCGTAAACACTGAGCGCACCCGGGTGTTTCTAACCAACGAGGTGCTAGTGTAGACATCGGGCGTGCCCGAATGTCTCTAACTGATGAGATGAAAGAGAGGAATGGTTTTACCCAAAATTCCTCTGAATGAACCATACATACAATATCGTGCATGTATGAGAGGGAAACTTGAAAGATACGATGCAATGCCATGCATGTCTTCTGCGAGATGAATGAAAACGATGCAAACGCAATACAAGATAACCAACAGTGCATATTCAATGCTAGATAAACAACGGTGCATAACGATGCTAGTAGAATGGTGCATAGCAATGCAAGTGAAAAGTGCATAAGAATGCAAGTAAAGTGTGCATAACAATGCAAGTGAAATGTGCATAGCAATGCAACTAGAGAGTGCATAACAATGCAACTGAAATGTGCATAACAATGCAACTGAAACGTGTATAACAATGCAAGTGCGAGAAATGTATGCTGCATGCAACATTTAAGACGCGCAGTTCATGCCAAGGTGAGAAGTGCACATTCTATGCAAGCAAGGTTAAAACGTGTTCCATGCAATGTACATACTCTATGCAATGTAAACACGAATACCTATTTGACACAACGCGCATATGTTATGCAAACGCGATGATGCATGTCCGATGCAAAAGTGAAAGAGGCATATAACAAATGCAAATCTCATGAATGTGATAAGAACACCGTAAAGCCATGCTTTCAAAGATAATTTTCGAATCTAGAAATATGCAAAAGGATATGAAAAAGGATACATTTTGTGCATATCGAGTGTCGCACACGGAAAAACACGGTTCGAAGTCACCACGGAGGCTGCTTAAGCTTCAAAAGGTACACTTTCCTGCACTTTCTTGAGAGATGAGGGTACAAATCAACAGAACAACCCCAAACAAGGGCATTCAAGGTCCATCAGCCACAAGAGGGAGCCATTGGCCACCCATCGGCTACCAGATAAGCTAATTGGCCAACAATGTGGCCGGCCGGCCAACAATTTGGCCGATCGGCCAAACATTGCAGATTCGGGGTAGTTTGGTCCATTTGCCTCCGGTCTTTAAGTATAGGGTTCCAAACCCTATTCTTTCACTTTCTCAAGTCCGAAACTTCTTCCCCTTGTGCTCGAGGCCAATTTCCTCCTTCGATCCGCGCTTTATACACACTTTCAAGCGTCCCATAAACATTCGATTCGCGAAACCCTTGAGATTTCAAACACTTTGAACCGATTGAAAAGTGTTTTTGGTGCCTCACTCTTGATTTCCATCACGTGGGGTTTGTTTCCCCCTAGTTACCCTTGATCTTCGTGCCCTCTTCCGCACTTCGACATTTTCTTCCATTTTTCACCCCGCAGAGTTGACTTTTTGTTGACTTTTGGTATTCTTGCCCATTTTCCATACCTTCGACCATTTTTCTTATTCTTCTCGAGATGTCGGATGATGTTCCACATGGTGGGGCTCCTACAGGGATGGAAATGGATCCCGAGTTCGAGCCTTTGCCGCTCAGCATTCGGCCTTTCGACCTGACGACGTACGATCCTGACGTACACATGTTGCCTCTTGACGATATTTGCCAGTTCAGGAGATTTGCGCGAGGTGCTCCAGAGGACCTCTTGCTACGCGAGCCGGAGTCACACTTATCCTATGGCGCCGCTGAGGTATACTCTTCCTCTTTACTTTCTGCAATGTAGGTCATATGTCTTGGATAGCCAATATTACTCTTCATCTGATTAATCCATACACACCTGTACATCACATGCCTAGTTCATTCTGAGCACATTCATACATGATACTTCTGTCAACTCAAACATATGTACACACTGTATTTCTATCAATCTTGAACACATGCATACACTGTATTCCTGACATTACTTTGCATCTGTTCATCTTGGACACAGGGAGATTCTCATGCCTTCCGGGGTTATGGGAACACCATTGCATGAGACTGGTACATGGAGCTACCCGATGATGTTCGCCACATCGTCGATGAGGCCGGTTTTGGTGTATTCTACATGGGACTCTTGCGCCTTACTGCGAGTCCCTTTCGACACTGATATGGATGAGTGGCATGCTGCTCAGATCTTTTTGCTAGGGATTCGCCCACTTCTCTCCCGACCAGGGATGGTGCGATATTCATGGTTCGCCGACCAGTTCAGGGGGGGACGCCGACGACCCGTGATGAGGTCGAGCACTACGCCCGGGGGTTCCTCATGTTCTTGCTTGGCACTACTCTATTCGCCGACCGGGCGAACACCGTTGGCCTCTACCACTTGAGTGCACTGGTAGACGTGTCTCGCATCCGACGCTATGACTGGGGTAGCGCAGGCTTGGCCACACTGTATGGATACATGAGTTTCTCATCTCGTCGGAGCGAGCACCTGCTAGGAGGCTACTGGAGAGCCTAGGAGGTACATCTTTCCCTTCTGCTTTACAGTCCTGCTTTACATTATCTGTACACCGCTCACAATCTGTTCACTGCTTTACATTATCTGTACACCGCACACACGGTACACTACACTACATACAATCTGTTCTCTGCTTTACATTATTTGTACGCCGCACACACTGTCTACTGCACTACATACCATTTGATTTCTGCTTTATCTGTACACTGCTCACACTGTTACCCTTCCACCTTCTACAGCTATGGATGTACGCCTACTTCCCCAGGCTTGCCCCAGAGCCAGAGGTAGAGATACCTCCTATGGTACCATATTCACACAGATACGACAGGAGATGTCAGCGGAGGCCGCGAGAGTCTTTCTCATTCTTCCGTCAATATTTTGACACTGTAGCCGCAGCGGAGGTATTTCAAACCTTACAATTCATCTGGGCTTTGCTTTATATTGCACTTTCAATAGCAGATAACAACCTGTATATACGTCATTCGCAGATCACCTGGCAGCCCTGGGCAGTGCTGCCTGACGTAGTTAGAGACCAGTTTATGGGCGCTCGGGAGACTTCCTGATTCCGGGTTTTGCTTGAGGGTCCGGTCTGTCGAGCGTGGTGCTTGGGTGAGTGTTTCTTGCGACAGAGCCTTGGTTTACCCGAGCCGATGGTTCCGATGTCGCCTCCTTCGCACATGAGGCATACAAAAAGGTACACCCCGCAGGAGATGACCGATTTCACGATAGGTTGGGATGCCGACTTCTTCAGACTTGACGGCGACTACACCGTCTTCATCTAGACATATCTCATGCAGCCTCTGGCCAGTGTTCGCCGAGGTGAGAGAGAGAGAACTGTAGCCACAGCAGGAGGAGTGGGAGGATCCAAGGTGACCCAGGCCTATAGTAGGAGGGGTTCCCGGAGGGGACAGAGGGCGGAGTGGCCAGATCTACCCGCTACTATGACATGCCGAGGACGGGCTGGAGAGGCTTATCAGATTCCTATCGCTCCTCCCCCAACTGATCATGAGCTCGTCGAAGTTCGAGGCTCGACCCCGATATATGCTATACTTTACATTCTGTACATTCATTTCATTTCAGTTCATTTCATTACCTCAACACTTTTGCAGGCTTCTATAAAGTACACTGGGCAGGCTCTAGAGCTGTTGGCTTTGGTGATGGGGATGCTATAGACGAGCATGGACCTGCTCAGTATTTACGGTATTCCGGTAAGTTCTTTCAACCTCTGTTCCAAAACCCTCTATAATCTGCTCCATACTGATCTGATGAATCACATTATCAATACTGCATTTGATACACTATACTCATATACCACTCATGGCACCGATGCACTACATCTCATATACTGGCCACGGCCCTCATACACTACAATCATTCACCGCTCACGGCGTTCATATACTGCTCACAACATTCATACACTGTAATCATATACTGCATTTGATACCATACTCAGCTTCGCATAGCATAACCGATGCATTTGCCACATTGTTCTTTTCAGGCCCCATTCTAGATACCAGCCACAACGGGCACCTCAGCGGGACCTTCAGTTTCTCCTCGAGCAGCAGGGAGAGTGGGACGCGGGACTCCAGCGCACAGCCGAAGCAGAGCTAGGCGTGCTCACACCGGGAGTAGTTCACGGGAGCCTGCCCTAGATGATGATGAGTCTGACGAGTAGGGAGCGAGTCCACAGTCAGAGTCGTCTCAGGATGGAGATGAGGCTGGAGATGGTTCGAGTTCAAACTTAGATAGCGGAGCTGACGGCGGTAATTCTGGGCCTTCGTCGAAGGAAGAAGACGAAGAGGGCTTCCCGCTCTTGAGGCAACTGGCGCCGATTCAGATGTTTTGTTTTTTGCTTTATTTCTCTTTTTGCCTGTAGTTTTTGCACACTGTACAGCCTCAGGTAGTTTTATTTTCTTTAAAACTTTGTACTTTTGCAAAAAAAGAAACCATGATGGAATGAAAACAGCTTTTTGATTGAAAAAAAGTGTTACATTTTACATTCTAAGCATCGCATCGCATCACACAGCATGTAAATGAGATTGAACTTTGTTTGAAAACCACACACTCGAATTGCATTGTCTTAATCAGGTAGCGAACCAACTGACAACTGAAAGAAGAAAACAACTCGATAAACAAAACCAGGACTTGACATGCTAACCAAATGTGAATACAACTTGATAAGCAAGACAACAACTTAACAATCAGCGCAAAAATACAACTCGATAAACAAAAATGCAACAACTCGATAAACAAATTGAAGTAACACAGGCACGACTTCACAAAATCGTCACAAAAAAGCGTTTAAAGTGGAACAAGACACAAGTTCTCAACACTTCCAACACATGGACAGCTCAGAGAACAAAGGAGGGGCCATCGGCCAAGGTGGGAGGCCATTGGCCACCATAAAGGGCTATTGGCTACAAAAACTAGCTGGTCGGCTAAAAAGATGGTCGGTCGGCCATTAATGTAGAAAGTGCCCAGATTGTTGACACCTGTCTTCCACTCAACACCTTATCTTCTACAAAAGCCCCAGCTTCATATTTTCTCCATTTCAACTCTGTTTTTCCCCCAAATGGAAGTGTTTCTTGTCCAAAACCTCACAAATTGGAGTGCAAACTTGGATGGCTCGGAAAAGTTGAATTTTTGGGGTTTCGGAATAAATGCACTATTTACGTTGAGCCTCACCCCGCTGCGTTTTCCGTTCCTCCATGCCGCGGCTAGGTGTTGGAATCCGGTAACTCATGTTTTAGGCTTTGGCGGACAAGAGATGTGTCCCACTTTCGAAGACTTCCAAACTTTGATGGAGTCTCAGCGCGATGAAGAGATCTTGCCTCAATTCCGTTTTGGCCACGTCCAAGCTCTAGAACGGATGTGTGGGCTTACTTTGCATGACGCTCGATCTTTGATTCGTGACAGAGAACTAGACATTCCGAGCCTAATTCGTCGGTTTTCTGATGCCGGTGACCGCAGCGATCATCACTGGTAGGGTTTTCGGCGACACGCCCTCTGCTTGTGCATGTTGTCTTATTTCTTGTTTGCCCCAGGCTCCGGAGGGTCTAGTGTCCGTTTGATTGATGTTGCCCCGGGCTTGAAAGAGGGCAAGAGCTACATTGCCATGACACTAGTTGAGACACTAATGGGTTTGGATGCTTTCCATCGCCGGGAGTCAACTAGGTTCGCGGGGAGTCCACTACTACTACAGGTAATGTTTCCCACCCTATCTCACATATATTTGTCACATCACTCGGCCCTCAAGCTCGGTTTTTCTCTCAAAATCCTTTTCTCACTTTTCTCTCCACGTACACCTCTCTATTCTTTAATCTCTCATTTTTCATCCCTCCCCAGATACGGTTGATGGATAAGTTGAAGGTTGTGGACTCATGCCCAGCATATTCAGCTCGCGACTATTTTTTCCGGTGACGTCTAGTCGATGCCCCTGATGAGAGATGGTCATGCCAATGGATGTGCAGTCTATCTGCTACCAGTATTGCTTGGCACTGCCCCTGGCTCAATTTGCCGGCGATGAGTTACAACATGTCTCGCCAGCCGGGCATTCAGTTGATTAGCCTGGCACACTGTGTCTTTTACTTCCCGTTCCGATTCCGGCGCCAGTTCGGACATGATCAGACTTGTCCGGAAGAAGGGATAGAGTACCCTGCCACATTTCTAGTCCGAGGCGCACAGCTAGCTCGATATGCCACAGCATGGAGGACAAGAGAGCTTCTGGCCCCCGTTCCCACTTTCAGTTGCACCCTCTCTGATGAGTGCATAGCTTGGCTTGATGAAGAGGCACAGGTTGGGCCCACTTTAGCATCAGAGGCTTCCACAAGCTCTAGGAGGGGGCGCAGGAACACCTGACTTATCCATGCCCCGAGTTTATTTGCTTTAATCAGTACTTTCAAGTTTTCTTATGAATGTAATAAAAAGCAACTTCAATTTGTATTCAAGAGTAAGAGAACTTTGTACTGAAATCAATGTAATTGAAGGTTGTGGGTACTGAAAATTTTCTGTTTGGTCCAAAAATGGTCTAAGTCGTAAAAAGATTAATTTGAGCAAAATCAACTTTTATTAAAACTTTTCAAAACCATTTTTGATATGGGTCACAACTGAACACACCCGAGATCTATCACTGAGATGTACAACCCTGGATCCAGCAAGTGGACAGTTGCCCCTAGTCTAAATAGCACTGCACTGGAGATCACAACCGAGCTCTTGAATGGAGAATAGACAAAGATGACCAACATGATCACATGGACAAAGTTGATTTGGAAGTGTTTATGGCTGGACTTTAGAATAAAGTTGCCTATGTATCCTGAAGATGGGAATCAAGCCTTACGCAGTTCGGTTCAGGTTCACTTGTGTATTAACACTTTCCTTTTGCGTTCTAACTTTTGCCAAGGCCGCCCTTTCTGGGTTTTCAACCTTATGAGCTCAATTTTTATTATTTCAAATTTTTCATGCTCTAACTTTTGCCTAGGTCGCCCTTTTGGGTTTTCGGCCTAGCGAGCCACTCAGGGATAGTATTTCTTCAACTTGTCCATGTTGATCGGCTGGGAGAACTCAAGGCCATCTAAATCCATCAGAACGACAGCTCCACCAGACCAGATAGACTTGATGATGTAGGGACCAATCCAATTGGGTCTGAAATTGCCCCTAGGGTCGTGGATAGGAGCTCGGTTGTCTTTGAACACTAGATCCCCTTCTTTCAAATTCCTAGACTTAACCTTCTTGTTGAAAGCCCTGGCAATTCTTCGTTGATGACCCTGGACATGATACAGTACTTTCAGCCTTCTTTCATCAAAGAGCATGCGTTCTTCGAACCTGCTTTGCTACCAATCTGCCTCAGCTGTCTGACACTCAGCCAACACCCATAATGACGGAACCTCAACTTCGATAGGCAGAACAGCCTCCATCCCATAAACCAAGGAATACGGAGTTGCCCCAGTAGAAGTTCGAATTGAAGTCCGGTAGCCCCACAGAGCAAATGGCAGCTTATCTGGCCAGTCCTTGTAGGTTTCTACCATCTTCTACAGAATGTGCTTGATGTTCATGTTGGCGGCCTCAACTGCTCCGTTGGTTTGCAGCCAATATGTAGATGACTTATGAAAAGCCACGTTGTACTTCTCCAACAAGTCGATCACCTCCTTCTTGAAGTGGGAACCATTATCCGAAATAATCTCATTCGGGACCCCGTAGCGACAAATAATGTTGTTTCTGATGAACTTAGCAACGTGCGACGCCTTCAACACCGCGTAAGATTGGGCCTCAACCCACTTCGTGAAGTAGTCTATCGCTACCAGAATATACTCATGCCCGTTGGACCCCTTCGAAGTGACAACCCCAATCACATCAATCCCCCAAACTGAAAATGGCCACGGTGAAGTCATATGGAATAGCTTCGACGGTGGAATATTAATGCGGTTTGCATGGATCTGACATTTGTGGCATCGCCGAACAAAGCCAATACAATCCTCCTCCATGGTTGACCAATAATAACCCTGTCTAAGGATCTTTCGAGCTAGCATCACCCCACTCATGTGTGCTCCGCACTCTCCTCCATGGATGGCCTCCATCAGGCGCTTGGATTCTTCAGCATCAACGCATAGCTTATGCATCCTGAGATGACCCCTCTTGTACAATTTACCCCCGCAGACGATGAACTGAGTAGCCATTCTTTGAATTGCCCTCTTATCTTTGGCATTTGCCCCCGGTAGATAAGCTTCTTTTTCTAAGAAGTTTCAGATGTCGTAATACCAGGGATTCTCATCTTGTACCTCATCTATGGCAGCAATCAGCTCGTAGGCCAGCACGAATTTCTATTCAATGATGATCGGACGCATCCGGATTCTGAAAAAGGATGTCTATCATAGAAGATAGAGTTGCTAATGAATCAGCGAACCTGTTGTTCTCTCTTAACAGATGGGCAAAATTCAGTTTCTCAAATCGAGGAATCAGAATGTCCAAGGTCTTGTGATAAATTCTCATCTTTTCTTCTTTAACTTTCCAATCTCCTTTAGCTTGAGATACAACAAGGTTCGAGTCCCAGATGACATCCAACCGTTTTGCCCCTAGTTCTAGGGCGGCTTCTAGTCTAGCAATACATGCCTCATACTCTGCCTCATTGTTCGATACTTTGAACCGGAGCTTGAAGGCTAAGGGTATGCGGGAATCGTCGGGTGCTATCAGCAACACCCCTATCCCATACCCGTATTGGTTTGATGCTCCGTCAAAGTATATAGTCCAGGTTTCTTCTTCAACATGCAGAATGGCCTCATCTGGGAATAGATATTCAACTGCTTTATCTCTCTCTACTGGGTGGTCGGCTAGGAACTCCGTTACCGCTCTCCCTTTCACTGACTTGCGTGTCATGTACTTCAGATCGAATTTGGAGAGAAAAAGCAACCAACGGGCTAGCCTACCCGTAAGTGCTGGTTTCTCGAAAAGATATTTGATGGGATTTAATCTCGAAACCAGTATTATAGAGTGAGCTAACAGGTAGTGCCTCAACTTCCTGGTAGCCCATACCAAGGCAAGACAAGCTTTCTCCAGCGGAGTGTAGCGGGTCTCGTAATCCAGCATTTTCTTGCTCAGGTAATAGATAGCCTTCTCCACTTTGTCCTCAGACTCCTGTGCAAGCATGCAGCCTATTGTCGTTTCAGTCACTAATAGGTACAAAATCAACGGTTTTCCCAACTCAGGTGGTGACAACACAGGTGGGTTCTGTAAATATTGCTTGATCTGCTCGAAAGCAACTTGGCATCAATCATCCCATTGGAACTTCTTTCCTTTCTTCAGGAGACCAAACAGTGGTTCACAAGTCAAGGTTAATTTTGCAATAAACCGTCTTATGAATCGCACTTTACCCAGAAAGCCTCGCACCTCCTTTTCAGTCCTCGGTGGTGGCATTTCTAAGATGGCCTTGATTTTGGAAGGATCGACCTCGATACCCCTTTGTGTGATCAAGAACCCCAGCATTTTCCCTGCTTTAACACCAAATGTACATTTCTGAGGATTCAACCGCCATCGTTCTTCAAGCCGAACGGCATCACCCTATAACAATAGGTTCCCCACGGGGTGGTGAAAGCAGTCTTCTCCCTGTCTTCGAGTGCCATCAAAATCTGATTGTAACCTGAAAATCCATCCATGAACGACAGCAGCGCATGCCCAGGAGTGAAGTCCACTAATTCGTCGATATGCAGCAGAGGAAAGTCGTCCTTCGGACTGGCTTTGTTCAAATCCTTGAAGTCCACACATACCCGAATTCTGCCATCTTTCTTCAGCACCGGAACTATATTGGCCAACCAAGTAAGGTATTCAGATACCAACAGGAACCTTGCGTCAATCTGCTTGGTGACCTCTTCTTTGATTTTCAGAGCCCAGTCTGGGCGGATCCTTCGAAGCTTCTGCTTAACAGGTCGGGCCTCTGGGTCAAGAGGGAACCGGTGCTGTACAATCTTAGGATCGATTTTAGGCATGTCTTCGTAGGACCACACGAAAACATCTTTGAAATCTTTTAATAAAGCGACTAAGTACTCGCGCTCCTCCGAAGACAACGTGGACCCGATCTGGACCAGCCGCGGGTCCTTTTCAGTACCAACATTAATTGTGGTGATTTCATCAACCAAAGGTTTTACAAACCTCTCCTGCTCTTGATCAATCAAATATTGCAAAACCGGAGGAATTTCTTCCTCGTCGTTTTCATCAAAATTTTGAAAATCCTGATTAATGCAAAAAATTAAAGGCATAGAAAAGTACTCGGAAGCCACAGCCGTACCATTCTCATTAATAACATCCAGTCCACCTGATTCCTCTGTTACAATAGACTTAAAGGAAAAAGAAAAAGATGACCTGGACAGGACAGTGGCATCCAGATTATCACCTTCAAGAATACCGGACTCAGACTCAGAAGAGCTGGAATCTGATTTTGACTCCACAGACTCAATGGAATCAAATTCCGGCTCACTACCTGACCCGGAACTGCCCAATAAAAAGCCCTCCTCGTATTGCCAGACGAGGGAGGGTGCGATGGATGCATCAAGAATGCCTGAAGATGGGCCCACAGCTGCTTCATCCCCGATCATAGAAACTGAGAAGTTATCCCCCAAGCACTCCGGTACGATCTGAGGATCTGAGAGGAGACAAGCCAGCGTTACCCCCATCTCAATTTTTGTGCTCTCGGAATCCCCCTCCTTGCACTGCTCAGCCTCAGCTAGTGGGTCTGTCTGCTCTTCAGCAACTTCATCCCCGGATAATTGCAAGTCAAAGAAAATCTCAAATCTCGGCAAGCACCGCCTCTCTGCATTTAGCCATGGCTCCGGAAAGCCACGGAACAGGAAATCTTCCCCCTTCCGGACAAAGCGTCCGTTCAGGGTTCCCCGGATAGGTCTGTGCATCAACTCATAATGCTTCCCGGCTTGTTTGGCTCTGGCTCTTTCGACCATTTCTCTTCCTTTCCTGGCCCAATCTTCTTTGGTAGGCAGATAACCTAAGCCAAAGGTATATGGGTTATGCGGCACTTTAGCCGATGCTGCAATGCCCTTCCAGCCACTTCGCCCTAATCCCATTCCGAGCATGTGCTGAAGCTTGTTCATAAGGTAGATAGACTGTGCACTGACATATAGCCCCTCATCAACAGCTAGCATATTCTGTACAACCCGGGCCTCAGCTAGGGTGAATCCTGACAAAAACACATCCTCCGCACCATGCTCAATCTCCAGAACTGGTGTAGAAACCTCTGGCGGCGAATGTATCGAAGAATTCCCAAAAACAATTGCCACCCCCTTCCCGTGGGGGTACTTCAGCATTTGGTGTAAGGTGGAAGAGACGGCTTTCACCTGGTGCAGCCACGGCCGTCCAAGGAGTAGATTGAAGGTTGTAAGAACATCCAAGACATGAAACTCAATGTCCTGTTGCCCCGGACCAACCTGAGTCTTAATCCGTATAGTCCCCATTACCTCTCGACTGGTATTATCATAGGCCCGTATCACCTGGGCAGTAGGCACGAAATCCGTGGGCTTCAACCTGATTGTATATGCCGTTCTCGACGGACACACATTGATAGCATATCTTATGTCAACAAGGACCACCGGTATCCATTTCTCTCTACACTCGACAGAGATATAGAGCGGTTTGTTATGATCTCAGCCCTCAGGCAACAGTTCCTTGTCGGTGAAGGTCAAGGTCGGGGAAGCTCCTCCCGAGAAAACCAGCCCTACCAACTGTTCGGGAGTTGTATTGATTGAAAGCTTGGCCCTATCCATAGCTGTAAGGACGGCCTGTCTGTGAACCCTCGAGGCCATAAGCAGTCTCTAGATAGAGATGTCTGCTTGGATTTTCTTAAGGTGCTTCCGCACAACTTCCTCCTCCAGCAATTTTTCCTTCTGCCTCTCTGCTTCTTTGTCCTTCCCGGACGCCTCCGGCTGGTCCAAGTGTGGGGGCTTGAAATACCGCCCCTTCCTGGTCATATGGTCAACCTCCTCAACATACCAGGTGTCATCTGGTTGGTTCTGCCCCCAATCTTCGTCGGTGTGGGCAAGATAAAAGTCATCGTCTTCCCACCACATCCCGTCGGTAACCGACAGACAGCTGTCCGGCTCCGTTGTAACTATTTCTGTGCTCAGAGCACATTTCATCCCCGTAAGGGCATTGGCCTTCCTAGCCCTCTCAAGATCCTCTATCTTTTCTTACTCAAGCCGCTTCGATGTAGCCTCATGTTCAGTGTCTACTGTACTCAAACTACCCGGATTCTGAGCAAAATTCTTCACACCGGTGCTCTCTGGCGATTTCTCCTGATTCTCAGCCATTCCGGCCACTGCTGATATCCTAGCTTCTGATTGCCCATGTTCTGGCTGAGGCACCTCAACAACATCTGGCTCATCACTGAGCCACCCAGTATTTTCTGCTGATCCATCCAAGTCGAACCAGTTAATGTTCACATCCCCTAAGTCCTGCTCGTTGAAGAACTGCAGATTGGAAATATCCTCTTCTAGCTCTGCTAGGTCATCTAACCCCTGACTTGGTCTATCTTCCCGAACCACACTGATCTCTACCCCAACCGGCAACTCTACTCTCGGCCTAGCCTGGCCCATTGACACGATATAACCACTCGGATTGTATGCTTCCTCAAAAGCGCTCCCAGATCCCTCAAGCTCTGAACCAACATTTCCATCTGCCTCCAAAGTCATCCCGGTTTTGTCTTCGACAGTCGCCACCACCGGTTTGGGTTGGGTTAGGGAGGTGCTCAACATGCACAAGTCTGTGCTATCTGTGATGAACACCTCAGGCTTGGGTAGGTCGGAGGATGTGATGTATATGCTCGGGTCATATGAAATGGCCGCGGTTTGGATCAGGTTGATATGTTTGGGAGGTGGAGCTTGGTTATGTGGTGGGAGTGGGTTGGTGGTGACATTCGGCTTCTCTGGAGGCGCGATCACCTTGTTGTCGATGAGATCTTGAATCTCATGACGAAGTCTGAAGCACTGGTCGGTGTCGTGACCATGTTGTTGGTGAAAGGCACAGTATTTGGCCGGGTTATGGGTTCGTGGGAGGTTATTTGGTAATGGCCACGGCTTTAGAGGCTTGAAATGCCCCTTTCTAATTAGAACCCTGAGAGCTTTGGACAAAGGCATATACAACGGGGTAAAAGTCCTCTGACCCCGAGATGGGTATTTGGCTGTTTGTGAGCTGGTACCGGACGCACCGGTGAATGGGGTTGCTGTTTTTAGTGTGGTGGTGGTGACCATGCCCACATCAGAAGTTCTGGCAGCTGCAGCATTACTCGTGCCTGCATTCGAACTGTGGGTAAATGCCCTCTTGGGTTGCTCTCTCTCGTGGTCAATCAGACCTTGCTTCATGGCGTCCTCAATTTGTACTCCAATCTCGTGTAAATCAACAAAGGTGGGGAGGGGTTAGACGATCATTTTTTGCATCAGTTTGGGTTGGAAGTTGCGCACAACCATCCGTATCTGATCCTTGTCGACCAGCCTGATGGTCATCATAGAAGCTTTGGCCTTCCAACGGGTTACAAAATCAGAGAAGCCCTCTTTCGGCTCCTGTCTGGTTGTCTCGAGATCACGAGTTGTGATCTCGATCTGTGTGTTATATGAGTACTGGGCAATGAAGGCCTCGGCCATTTCTTCCCAACTTCTTTTGATAGAATCTTCCAACTTCGCATACCAGATGCCCGCGGTACCCGACAGGGTCCGGCCGAAGAAGGAAAGCTTTTGCAGTCTGGAGAGGCCCATTGGCCTTAAGATATCTAAGAACAACCGCAGGTGTATCATGGGATCCCTAGAACCGTCAAAACGGTCTATATGCCGCATCTTGAACCGGTCCGGCAAAGTCACCACCGAATCGGTGTATCTATCCTCTATGTCCGGAATGGAATTAACGCCTTGAGCTTTTTTGAACAGCTTTTCTAACTTGCTCACTTTCAGCGCTATTGGATCCACCTCAAATTCAAATGGTGTATCGACTGGATTAGCCGGTGCTTTGGACAGCTAAGGTAGGATTGGGGGTGGAATTGGCCCCGTTGGGACGTCCGTATTTTCCTGGACATTCGCAGTATCCCCGAGTGTTGGAACTCTAGGTGGGGGTGGGGGTGGATGCGAAGCAGATGCTCCGGCTTGTTGTGGTTGCTGCTGTTGTTGAAGTCTGGCAATCAGTTCTGTCTGTTGAGCCACAACCTCTGCCTGACGCGCGACAAAACTCTGCCTGGTGGCCAGTATCCCGCTGCATGGCTTGCATAGTCTCTTGGAGATAACGCACCATGTCCTCCATACTCGCCATAAGGTACTGATCTGACTGAACAACATGTATATCTCTCTGCGATAGAAACGAAAACCTCAGCCCGACTACTCACTGATGGGGTGGATAAGGACCACTGATCTGGTAACCGCTGTACTAATGAACTGCACCTTACTGACCTCCGTCTAGTAACCGGGGGTAATGAAAAGAACACTGCTTGTCCGTTAACTAGATCCTCAGATCGATGAAGTCTTCTACCTTTAACCCAGAGTGCTTTGGGGAAAACTGCCTCTTCGGAAGCAATGATGCTATACTACCCTGCAAAAAGATAAATAAAGCAAAATAAGGAAACAATAAGCAGAAAAACAGAGAGCATTTCGGCTTAAAATAAAGACAACACACAGTTGGCATTTGTAAGCTGAACACACTGTTCTCAACACTGATCACTGCCCCCAAATCACAGCCCCAAATCTGATAACCCCAAATACTGATGTCCTCAGACTGATACTCGGACTTGCAAACTGATACATGCATTCCCTGTAGAGACACACTCTAAAAGCACATAGCAAGCAAGTGAGAGCCAAAACACCTCTATAGAGGGATAGGGTTTCCCTGTCCTATCATGTCAGGAGCTAGGGTTTCACTATGCATGCAGCGGTTTCAAACAACCTATAATCGGGTAAGCAACCTGTCCTAGTTTGGAATGGTCACTATAGTTTCCGATATACAACTAGGTCAAATGGTCAAAAAGGGTGCCTCGGTAAAAACCGAGGCTTGTGTTCCCATTGTGGCAAAGCCCGTAACAGGTCAGCCTTATGGCACGTTTTTCCAAGCAAGTCCGGCAAACCGTTCAGGAATAGCAGACGGTAAACACGGTGTCCTAGGTGCACCAATGCAAATGCAATGCAAAGAAACACATAAATGTAAACAAAACAACATATCATGAGTTCGAGTCAAGTTCTCTAAATTCCCAGCAGAGTCGCCAGAAACTGTAGATCGCCCGATCTCGCTCCGCGCACGAGGGCGCGAATTGTGTTCATAGCTACTACAGTTCGGACTCCTGTCACGGTTCTGAATCTAATCTCATAAAGTGCAATGTAAGACTGATAAATCACCAAAGAGTCCAAATCTGGCAAATCGTTTTGGAAAACTGATTTTTATCAAAAAGCGCCAAACATGGACTGCTTTGCCAGATTTCAGAGTCGCCACCTAAATATTTTGTTTTGGGGGAAATTTAGGAAACCCTGACTAGTGCCTAAGGCCACATGTCCATCATCACCAAAGTTGCATCGGCTCAGGAACTTGGGTACGAGAGGGGAAGGTAGTGAAATGAGCACCCCCGCTTGCCTAATCAAAGATCAGCCTCTACTAACATGATATGTTGTTTTTGAAAACACATGCATTCTTATTCCGGTTTATTAGCTAACCTTACTATATGATGCGCACAACATACAAGTATAGACTCAATCGCGAGAATTGGAAGAAAACATCACATGTTTGTTTTTTGAAAATGGTTTGAAAGTGCTACTCGCAAGTAGGCTAAGACGCGGATTTGCCACCCTCAAGTGGGCTTAGAAAACAACATGATTTTGCCACTTCGCAAAGTGGGCTTAAAACGCACATTTTGTTGAATTGTTCCAATTCAAGCAATAAAGCCTTCACCCACAATCATTCACACAATTAATCATTTAAGCAAATAGCCTCATGGCAAGCATGCTATCATGGCAGTCACTTATATACATGCAAGGATGCTAAAGCGTAAACACTCACAGTGTACTCCGAGCCAAAACAGAAGCTAGTTAGTAATCAATGCATGATCCTAGCTATGTCAACAATGCCTAATGCAGCACATGCAAAAATGCAACTAAAATAGGCTCGGCTATCTAGAATGGCGTATGAATGCAACACTTGATAACATGCTTTGAAACACGTATTCAAGAAAGTGTATTGAAATACAATGCAGTTTGTATGATGCGCCGAGCTCGGTGCATGCAATACGAATGAATAATGCACACATGCGAAGTATAAGTATGCTAATTGAAATATGCCCTAAAATAACCATCGAAAGCTGATAAGTAAAAGGGAGAAAGAAATGGGGTTGGAAGACATGCATCACACACATGCACGCTTATTACAACATTTGCCCTCTCGACGGAGGGTCCGAATAAATAAGCGCTAACTAGCTACGCTAAGCTAAACTACTTATTACAAATCAACTAATTAACTATGCTATTCTAGCTAATTAATTACAACACAAATTGAAAACTAGCTATGCTAAGAGAATTTAAAATATTACAAAGCAAATATTCTAATTAACTACAACACATGTAATTAACTACAACTAGCTAGTAAAGCGGTAAAATGGCCTCGCGGGCGAGGGTGGCATGCATGCTCAGTCGCGTCCTCCCGGAAATCCACTGCCTTGCCTCTAAATGCCTCTGTTTGCACACTTCTATATTTCTGAAAATCATGCCAACTTCCAGAATGTTTCTGACCCACCTTAAGAACATGCTGAGGGATGGTCAGCCAATAGGGATGGCCATCGGCCACTTCTGATAGCCGATCGACAGCCTTGGTGGCTGGTCGGCAGCTTTAATGGCCGGTCAGCCACTGCTTCCTGCAATTTCTACTTTTACTGCTATAGAGCACAAACAGAGGCATGGTAGTGTATTTGCAAGGAAATGTGTGTGCAACTACACTCCTTATCATATCTCAAGCTCAAAGGAGTGTAGTGCTCGGCTCTCGAGCCATCAATCACGCATCTCAATGCATGATGGCCAAAGAGTCAAGCTTGCACAATGTTGATGAATACACAAATAACACGTAGGACTCGAGAGGCCTCCCCCTATCATGCACAATCAAGGGGGACGGCGACAAAGAAATGAGGCGCGTTTCATCACTCCAAGTATAAAACGCCCCTCGTTTCTCGTGTTTGGATCAACATCCGATCCAAACACAAGGCAATGCAACACACATGCAAACAACGTGCTATGCAAACAACATGCTAATCTTGACATGTTAAGGTGGTATGCACAAGACTCTAACATGTAAACACTCATGCACAACATACTAGAACACTTAAGCATTAAACACTAGTGAAGGATACAACACTAGGACCATGCAACACAATGCTCAATGGACTAAACCAGCACCAAACAGACCTCATGCATGCCAAAATAGTGGCCAAAATGATCTGAAATGATAACATGAATGGCAAGAGAATGATGCTCATGCATTGGCTCACAAACAAGGCATAAAGGTGCAACTCTCAAGAGCACCTAAAGAGTGAAAAACATGGAAGAGTGGCAACACTATATGCTCTGAAATAACATGCCAAATGATGCCAAAACATGCAAATACCTCAAGCCAAGCATGCAAGATACCTCAAAACTCAAAGCTATTCAAGGCTATTGCACTACAAGCATGCATAACAAGCATCATACGACCAAGAAGCCTCAAAACAGAGCTAAAGCATGTTAAAACATGAGTAAAAACTTGCTGGAGTGGAGCCAAAACATGCTAGAATAACGGGCCAAAACACCAAGTATACTAGGCTAGTGAGCAAGGTTTACACAACAAGTGTAAGAAGCATGCAAGAGGTGGCTCTACCAACCAAAATCAGAGTTACAACATGCCAAAATAACACCAAAAACATGCTGAGATAGAACCAAAATAGGCTAGCATGATGGATCAAAGTATTGAGCACACAAGGCTAAATGGCAAGATTACACTACAAGTGTAAAAAGCATGCATGAGGTGACTCAACCAAGCCAAAACAGAGTTATACCATGCTGAAATAAGGCCAAGAATAGGCTGAGAACAAGCCAACACACGCTAGAAACACATGCTCAATAATTAGGCCAACAAGGCAAGCAAACAAGATAAGAGGAGAGGGGACCACTCCATCTCATTTTGGACCTTAAAACCACATTTCTACCACTGAAAATCTGCTAGATTTCAGTGGTTAAAAGGCCAAATAAAGATTGCCCCAAAGGCCTTAAAAGATGGCACCAAGCTCAAGCCAATAAGGCACACAAGAGGGTAGAACGCCCTCAACACCAAAGAGGCCTCAAACAACCATTTTAAACACTTGAAAATGAAACATTTTGTAGTTGAAAGCAAGGCCTAAAACAATATGCAAGGAGGGCCAAATAAGCAATGAAAATAAAGCTTTAAAGAGGATATGAGACTCACCCTTGAAGCACAGCAATAACAGCAAGTTTCTGAGGCAAAACCAAGCTAAAACCACTCAAATACAAACTCCAAGAACCTCAGCTCAAGAGTGAAGGTGTTTAACTAGGTGTTGTAGTGCAAAAGTGAAGAGAAAATACACTTTAAGGCACAAACTAGTAGAAATATATATAGAGAGAGAAATATAGAGAGAGATGGATATGTTTAGCCCTAATCCAAAATTATCAACCTCTGAAAAGGGAGAGGAGCCTCCCCACTTATAGAAATCCAAGTCTCAAGCTTTTTAGACAAACTAGAAGCTTGGTGCAATCCCTGCGTACACGTGCATGGAGGATGCATTCTGTGCTCACCAGCTGGCACAGCTGGCAATAAAAATATCTGCAAAAGCAAAGAAAAGGGTCTCGGCCAAAAAGTATGGCCGACCGACCATTAAAGAGGCCGACCGACCATCAGTGAAGCCGACCGGCCACCACTGATGGCCGATGGAAAGAGGGCATGGCCGATGGACACGAGGCCTGGCCGATGGGTTGTAGGGCTGGCCAACAGGCCACCCCCTTCCCTAAGAAACAAAGCCACAAGCTCTTGGTCCACAACCAAGCATAAAACAGACAAGTTGAGAGGCTCCAAGGAAAGGCGCATAGCCGAGACCTTCAGGAACTCAAAATGAACACGAGCTTGGATGATCATTGAGTGTTCAAACGATGATGTCCAAGTCTTAAGGACGGTCAAAAATGGGGTGTCTACAGAGACTAAAAAGTCAAAGAAGAGAAAATGAAGGTTTACCATCAAACCCTGGACATTCTGATTTCGAGATTTAAAAAAACTAACATTCACAACTATGGTGAGAGAGAACAACCGGTTCATTGACGCATTGGCAACTCTATCTTCTATGGTAAACATCCCGTTGGGAGTGAAGATGCGTTCGATCATTATTAAACAGAAGTACACATCGGCCTACGACCGTTGCGTAATAAATAAGGCTTTAGACAAAAACCCCTGGTATTACGATATTTGGAACTTTTTGGAAAATGAGACGTATCCACCAGGGGAAAATACCAAAGACAAACGGGAAATAGATGTCTGGCTATCCAATACATTATCTGCGGTGGTAAGCTCTACAAAAGAGGTCATCTGGGAATGCACAAGCTATGTGTTGAAGAAGAGGAATCAAAGCGCCTTATGGAGGCCATTCATGGAGGAGAGTGTGGAGTACACATGAACGGTGTGATGCTAGCCTAGAAGATCCTTAGACAAGGGTATTGCTGGACTACTATGGAGAAAGACTGTAATGGTTTCGTACGGCGATGCCACAAATGTCAAATTCATGCCAATTGCATGAATATCCCTCCGTCGAACCTCTACAACATGACTTCACCCTAGTCATTCTCCGTTTTGGGGATAGATGTTATCGGCGTAGTCACACCAAAGGGGTTAAACAGGTATGAGTTCATCTTAATGGCAATTGACTACTTTACAAAGTGGGTGCAAGCTCAGTCCTATGCCATGCTAAAGGCATCGCATGCAGCCAAGTTTATCAAGAACAACATCATCTGCCGATATGGGTTTCTGAATGAGATCATATTAGATAACGGCTCACACTTCAAGAAAGAGGTGTTGGATCTGCTTGAGAAGTATAACGTGGCTTTTCAGAAGTCATCAATGTATAGACCGCAGACTAATGGAGCCGTTGATGCCGCAAACAAAAATGTCAAGAACATCTTGCAGAAGATGGTGGAAACTTATAGGGATTGGCCAGATAAACTGCCGTTTGCACTTTGGGGCTACAGAACGTCGATTCGAACATTTATAGGGGTGACCCCCTATTCTCTTGTTTTTTTATATGAAAGCGTTGTATCATGTCCAGGGCTACCAGAGCAGAATTGCTAGGGCTTTTAACAAGAAAGTTAAGTCCAGGAATCTTAAGGAAGGGGACATGGTACTGAAAGACAACCGAGCTCCCATCCACGACTCTAGGGGCAAGTTTAGACCTAATTGGACTAGTCCTTACATCATCGAGTCTATTTGGTCAGGAGGGGCGATCATTCTTATGGACCTAGATGGCCTGGAGTTTTCATAGCTGATCAACATGGACAGGTTGAAGAAATATTACCCCTAAGAGGCTTACTAGGCCAAAAATCCGAAAGGCTGACCTAGGCAAAAATTAGAGCATGAAAAATTAGAGATAAAGAAAAAGTGAGCTCGCAAGGTCAAAAACCCGAAAGGGCGACTTTGGCAAAAGTTAGAGTGTAAAAGGAGAGAGTTAATACTCGAGTGAACCTGAACCGAACTACATAAGGCCTAATTCCACTCTTTGGGATACGTAAGCAACTTCATCCTGAAGTTCGATCGTAACCATCTCCAGCTCAACTGTCCGGTTTGTTTATCTGATCGGGCCATCTTTGTTCATTCTAGCTTGGTTGTGTTACCTTGGATTAGCAGAAGAGCCAGTTGGAATGACGAGTAGTAATGATGAATTATGAGTAGTTGCAATCTTCTGATTTGGGGTTGTGCATCTTGAGGACTGATTCCTTGCGTTTCAGGCAATGATCATTTCCGAAAATGGTTTTGAAAAGTTTTAATAAAAGTTGATTGTTCTCAAAATTTTACCTTTTACAACTTAGACCATTTTGGGACCAAAAGGAAAATTTTTAGTGCTCACAACTTTAATTCCATTGATTTCAACATCAAGTACATTCTCCAACTCTCTGATACAAATCAAAGTTGCTTTTACATCATAAAAACTTGAAAAGAAAAGTTAAAGCAATAAACTAGGGGCATAGATGAGTCAGGTGCTCCTGCATCCTCTACTCGTGCTTATGGAAGCCTTTGCAGCCAAAGTTGCCCAACCTGTGCCTCCTCCTTTAGCCAAGCTAAGCACTCGCTGGAAAGGGCACAACTGAAACTAGGGGCAGGGGCCAGAAGCTCTCTTGTTCTACACGCAATAAGATACCGAGTCAGGTTTGATGCGTGAAATAGGAATGAAACCAGGTATTCTACCCCCTCATCTAGATGAATCTGACCAAGTCCAAACTGACGTCTGAACTGGAAGGGGATGTAGAACACGCATTGCGTAAGACCAATCAACTGTATGCCCGGTTGTTGGGTCATGCTATAACTTGTTGTATTTCGACTTTGACCCATCACTTGTGGTATTTCGAACTCGGGTTTTTATGATTTTGAATGGTTATTCATATCTTGTTTCCCTTATCTTTCCCTATTTTGGTTATCGGGTTGTAATTGTATGTTTGGAACAAGTTGGTTGCTTGTTTTTCGAAACCTTTGTTGCCTAGATTTTGGCTCCTACGCTCGAGCAGGCATTCGTGCGCTCAAGCGGGCTTCACAAATTTTGCTCCTCTGCTCGAGCGGCCATTCTTATGCTCGAGCGAGATTCGCCAACTCTCAGTATTTTGCAGCCTACAAATACTGGAAGAGTGTATTCTACGCTTGAGCGGCGTTCCCTACGCTCGAGCGGGTGGACACTCTGGCGTCCAGTCTTGTGCTTGATCAGAGTCCTTCATCTGCAAAACTTCTGGAAGTATGTATTCTATGCTGGAGCGTAACTTTTTGAGCTCGAGCGAAACCTTTGTGTCTAACGCTTGAGCATCACTTTCCATGCTCGAGCGGACTGCGTGTATAACAATCCGTGAAGATGACATTTTATATCACTTTTTCATTCTTTTCTCTCTCTAAAACTTTCCAGAAACCTAGATCTTGACCCTCTCTCTCTACATTTTGACCTAGATCCTTTGGGTTCTCTACCCTAGTGTCTTTGAGAAAAAGGTAAAGCGTCTTTAGATCTTTGTTTTGATCCGAACAAAGTTGGGTTTGAGCATCTTTGGAGTTTCACCCTTGTTTGGCTCGTCTTCGCTTCTTGAGGTAAGGATTTTCTACACTTTCATATGGTCTTTAACTTAGTTATTTGTCATTGTGTAACAATGGTGGGATTTCCGAGTAGTTTGACCAAACCTAGGGTTTGGGTATGAAATGAAAAGAGGGGCTTTTGATGAATGTAAAATAAATGAATATGGGATCTGAATATGAGGTCATGTTGTGTCAAAATTGTTGATTTGGTACTTAGGTTGATATTTGGAAAAAGGAAATTTTGCCCTAACTGGATTGAATTGTTATTTTGTATAAATAATTGAAATTGGCATTTGTAATGTGAAATTGGCTGATTATGGATTTGAATGGTGGAATTGGATATGTACTATCTCACACCCTTTGGAAATTTTGAATGAACTATCTGTCTTGAGATTGAATATCTATTTAGAAATAACGGTATTGGGCTATCGGTGAAGGATAACTATGATTGTTGTAGAAACTGCATGAAGATTAGGTAAATTGAAACTAATCTCTTGATGGTTGCCATTGAATATGACTATGTTTAAATCCATTGTATATGTATGATTGTTTGAGAGAAGAAAGGAGATGTACTCTATTGTTTGGGAGGAGAAAATGGATGGACTCCATTGAAATTAAGTTGGCAAGAGTGTCTTGGGTGAAAGTCCCAAAATTATACATGGATGCCGATCCCGCAGACGAAATATCCATAAAATGGCAGATCAAAGTGTTTATGTGTTAATTGTGTGATTGGAAAACCACTGAGTTGCAGTCTCAGTTGGGTTGTTTAATGACAATGAAATAGGTCCATGAATTGAAATGAATCAAAAGAAAATGGAATAAGATGTGAACTCGGTATTTTATGATCATATAAATGTAAACGCTTCATCACCTGCATTGTATATGCACATTGTACTTATATTTTTGCTAAATTTCATATATTGTGTTAGATTATTCCTACTGAGCTGTGGCTCATCCTATTTGGGAAAAACATTTTCAAGTATTGGTGACATGCCTCCACCAAGGCAATAGATTTGAGGGACTTTTGGGAGCAAGAGCTTCTTTATTTTATTGTAGTTTCTTTTGCATAGCCAAGGGCATTATTTGTATGAGCTAGTCTCACTTTTGTTGTAACCAAGCCAAGGCTTGGAAAGGTGTAAGCCTATAGGGCATTTATTTATGCTAAACTCTCTTGTAGCATTAATTCTGTGAAATGAAAGGACATTACACTCTGATTCATATAGTTACTTATATATGTTTTGGGTTGTATTTATTGTTTTATTTTTTTAAGGGCGTAATCTCATATATAAAAACAGTGGGAAATATTACCTGAAGAACTAGCAGACTTCCTACAAACTGAGTGGTCTCTCACCGATGAACAACGTCTATACCCATCAGGGTTTCGGCCAGTGCCAAGCCAATACAACTCCTACCCTCTTTCAGGCATTTCATAACTTCGATCAACCGAATGTTAGCTCCGTTGAAACTAGGGGCAAGAAGGAAATGAGCAAGCATACATAAATAGAGAGCATGTTGCCGAAAGCCTCACCAAAGAAGGTCACCTCTATCTCCGATGCCAGAAAACCGATGAATCAAGCTGGGCATATCTAGCTCCCTATCATGAGTTAAAGATCAGGCTTCGTACAAGGTGAGCCCACACATCTGTCCCAAAGCCTGGGCATGACCAAAACTGGGCTAGGGCATGATCTCCTCATCACACTGGGATTCCATCAATGCCTGAAATTCTTCAAGAGTTGGACACATTTCTTGTGCTCCAAAGCAAAATACATGTGTAATTGGGTCCCAACATCGGACCGCGCCATGGAGGAACGAAAAACAAAGTGGAGTACGGCTCAATGGAAAAAGCACGTTTATACCGAAACCTCAAAAATTTACCTTTTTTGTGCTATCTAAAGTGGCTATCCAATTTGTGAGCTTTTCGGTAAGGAAGATCTCCATTTGTAGGGAAAACAGTAGCTAAAATGAGATTCTGGTGAAGAAATCACGAAGGTAGACCTTTTGTAGAAAATAGGGCTATGAGTGGAGGCCAGTTGTCAGCTGTCTGGTGGATCCCTCACAAGTGGCTGGCTGCCCACTTTTTGTGGGCTGCCGCCCACTTTTTGTGGTATGCTGTCCACTTGTGGGTTTGGCAGTTTTGGCAGTCTAGTTTTGTCTTGATCTTATTATTTCAAGGTTTTGTTTTGAGTCTTTTGATTTTAGCCAATGTGCATACCTGTCTTTAGTTGTTCTTACTTTGTTTTTTTTTTTTTTACTTATTGAGTTCTATTTTGTGTTTTGGTTGTTTGTTGGCACATTATCCGATTAAGAACATTGTTTCAATACAACCATTCTTGGTTTCGAAAATCAACTCCATTTTTATTCTATGCAAATGCAGTACTCATGATGCAAAATAGTAACTCTTTTTATAAACATTGCGGGGTTGTACCCCAATCAGGGTTTTTACAAAAGAGAGTACAGGTTTTTCAAAAGCAAAAGTAAAAACCTATCTGAAGCTATGCATATGCTAAAGCTACAAAATAAAAGAAATTAGGCAAAAGAGTACAAAAATCGGTGCCAGTTATCTCAAGCTCGAGAGGCCCTCTTTGTCCTCTTCTTCGCCGAAAGGGGGAGGGACTGAAGGGCACTGTCTTCATCAGCACTGCTACTGTCAGAATCAGACTCTGAGCCAAAGCTAGTATCATCCTCTTCGCTCTCTGCCTCAGGGCCAGTCTTGACATTATCTCCGCGCCCTGACCCCAAGCCAGCATCATCGTCCCCGCTCCCAAACTTAGAGCATCGGCTCATTGCCTCCTTGGAGTCGCTAGTCTCAGTATTAGCCTCACTCAAAACTGGCTCCAAGGAGCTACTCTGGCCCTGAGCACCCCTATCTCTGCCTTAACCTCGGCGCTCTTCTCAACCACGCACCGGGGCGTGTCTACCTCTCCTCCTTGCCGATGGAAGAGGTGTTGCCAGTGCTGTCACCGCCGCTGCTCATGGTGCCCTTGATACGAATGGGATCTGAGGAAAACAAGTGTTAGCATATCAGATATAGTGTATGTATTGTTGTAGAATGCAGTGTTCATATTGGGTATCGTATGCAGAATAAGTGTCATGTAAAGGCCAGATTCGACTCGGGTACAGTGTATCAATGTGTTTCAGTGTAGTTAGTGTCAGAAGGCACATTAGTGTATCAGTGGGAATGTGATAGTGTGGTGCACAACAGTGTGGAATGTATGCGAAAAATAGGGAAAAATACCTGAATGCTGTGGAGACCAAGCAGTGCCTCTCTCCTCTACACCATGCCAACCAGAGAAGCAACCAATTGGAGTAGGCTCTCTATGTACTCAGTGGGTCCCTATAAGTGTATTTGAATGATCAGTAATTGGAATAATCAATATCTGAAAAGGAAAAGTGCAGAATGCAAGTTGTAAAGTGTGGTCCACACCTGAGGTGCACCCCGGGCTCTGACATACCCATGCCCTGCCTCGGGTGGCTCCATCAGAACCTGATAGGCTGTCCCGATCGGCCGCCAACATGTAAGCACAATGGGAATCACTGGCCAACCAATAACCTGTCTACCAGGAGAGGCCCCTCCAATGTCGGCCTCAGCCTCCTGCACAGCCTCACCAACCAAAGGAGTATCCGCTATGTCGCCCACGCGAGCTCTAGTCAGAGGAGGCATGAGATGAGTCTAGATGAAAGTCTCATAATCGCCCTCCGCTCTCAAATAGTCGGCATCTAGCCCCATGATAAACTGAATGATTGCCTCAGCTGGAAGGTTGTCTACCGTCCTCATCGATGCTGGGGAGAGCATAGGGACGAATGGCGTAGGCAAGCCCATGGTCTGGCGGACAACTCGCTCGCCTAAGAACCAGGCCTGACAGAATGGGCCCTCTAGTAAGATCCAGAACTGGGAGGTGCCCCAAGACCTGGCATACTGATCTCTGACCCCGGTGGGCATCATCGCCCAGGCCTGCCAACTGATCTTTAAACAGAGGATGTACAAGTTGTTAGTTGTTGTTAGTTGTCAGGATGAATAAGAACAGTATAAAAGCAGAAATGATTGTGAGTTTCGTTACCTTGCAGGCAACCACCATATCAAAGTATCGGCGGTAGAAAGCGAATGTCATATCATTGCGAGTAAGGGACAGTCGAAATAATCTCCTCTATTGGCTCTAGAGCAAGGGCTGGGAAGTAGGCATAAACGCACAGCTGCAAGAAAAGATCAACAATGCATGAACAAAAAGTAAACAAAAAGTTCAAAGTAAAAAGCACGGTGCTTGAATAGATAGTAAACAAAAAGTGCAAAGCAGAACGCACAATGCATGAACAAATATTGAACAGAAAATGCAAAGCAGAAAGCATAAGTAACAAAATTGAAGGTGTAGTGCATACCTCCCAGGCTTTCCAGTAGCCTCCAACCCGCTCTCTCCTCATACGGGAAATGGAACTCATATAGCCGTAGAGTGTAGGTAGGTCGGCTCCACCCCAGTCGTAGAACTGGACTCGAGGCAAGGTCACAAAGGCGCTCAGCAAGTGCAAACCCACGATGTTCCATTTGTTCACGAACAGCTTGAGATAGAGTTATTGTGCTTAATGATTTAATCCCTTTGGGGGTTCATTACCAACGGCATGATGTCTCTCTCAAGCCCAAAGCAGCTCTTTGTTTGATGCTTCTTTCCATTAGTGGACTTAAAACTCATTATTGGACTTAATTGACTAATGAATGGATGTTAATTAAAATGGAGTAATAAAATTGGGACTAAAAGAGATGCAAGATAATAAAATAATTTGGTGTTCAATCGGACGTTAATTGAACACATGGAGACTTGAGTCATTTCATACTTGTCAGTGATGAAATGGCTCAAGTTTCCAAGGTCAACCATTTCCCTTGATCAATCCATGATAGGGAGGAGGTTTTGTTGGTCTTTCCTTAGCATTTATTGAAATTGTATCCCTTGGTTTATAAGTCATCATGCAATGGATTTGCACCGATTGATGGCTTGTGAACCAAGCCTACCCCTTCGTTGACCTGTTTGCTGATAAGGAGAGGTAGGGTGGATAGACATCCTCTAAGAATGCTCTATTTGTGCTTTGTTTATTCTCTGTTACAGCAGGAAAGAACCAACATTAGTGGCCGGCAGGCCACTTTTACTGGGCAGCAGGCCACTATTTGTGGCTGGCCGGCCACTACTTCTGGGCTGCCAACCACTTTTTCCAGCCAGGCAATATCCCTTTTCTAGCAGAGTAGAGAAGAGGTTAAGGTGGGAAAGCAGTGCAATTTTCTAACTGTGTAACAGAGGCATTCCGATACCAAAACGGAGAGCATTTTCGGGTGAAAATCAACATCCATGCATGAACCATCCCTCAATCCTCCAGATCCGTTGAAATAATGTTGTAATATTAGTATGTTGTACTTAAAGTAGTGGATTCATAACTCAGTAGTTAAATTAGTTAGAGAAGCTAGTTATGTATTGTAATTATTTAATTAGCTAGAATAGTTAATTAATTTGTGATGTTGTAATAATTAGCTAGCATAGTTAATTCATTTCATTCGGTTTGTAATAGCTAGTTAATTAGTTTAATTAGCTAGGGCTATTTATTCAGACCCTCCTGTGCGAGAGCAAACTTGTAATATTGTATATGTCTTCCAACCCCACGTCTTTCTCCCTTTTATTTCTTTGCTTATGATGGATAGCTTAGAACATCATGTTTCTTTTACCGTTACCCATGTTTGCATCCATTTGTCTCGCATGCATACAAGGCTTGGTTCATCATTTTAAACTCACATTGTTATTTATTACTTCTTTGAAAAATGTGCTTTAACCGCATGTTATCAAATTGATTCACATGTCATGTTAGTAACCGAGCCTATTAAATAGCATATTGCATGTGTTGCATTGGGCATCTTTTCATTAGTTAGGATCAGGCATCTTTTCATTAGTTAGGATCATGCATCTTTCTAACTAGTTTCACTTTTGGCTCGCCTCAGGAATTGGGGTAAGCTTTTCTTACTTTAGCATATTACATGCACGTGATTGTTGCCATGTCAAGCATGAACAACCATGAGGCTAATTGCTTAAATGATAAACTATTTGAATGCCTGTGGATGGAGGCTAATTGCTTAAACTTGAATAGTTTGATCAAAGTACATATGAGCCCACTTTTTTTAAGTGGCATATTCAAAACAATTTTCCAACAAAACTTGAAATCAAATGTTCCAATTTTTCCAAATTAGTCTATACTTGTATGCAACACATAGTAAAGTTAGCCTAATAATCGAAACAAAAGCATATAAGGTAAATAAGAATCACATCATGACTAGTAGAGGCCGATCTTTGATCGGACAAGTGGGGTTCTCAATTCATGACATTCCCCTCTCGTACCTAAGTTCCCGAGCTAAGACACTCTTGGTGATGACGGATAAGTGGCCTTTAGCACGAGTCTCGGGTTTCCTAAATTTCTCAAAAATATTTAGGTGGTGACTTTATATCTAGCAAAGTAGTCCATTTTGGGCATTTTTGATTCAAAATCCATTTTCCAAAAGATTTGCCGGATTTGGACTCTTTGGTGTTTATCTATTTAACATTGCACTAATGAGATTAGATTCAGAACCACGGGAGTCTAAATTGTGGGCCTAGTGGTCTCTGAAAAGAGCATGAAAAGTAGAGCCACTGTAAGCTACTTAAGAGCTTCTGTGCAAAATACAAGATTAAGAACTATTACTCTAATCCTAGCTTCCCTCAGAGTAATGGTCAGGCAAAAGGATCCAACAAGACCATCTTAGATGGGATCAAGAAGAGGCTAGAAGCAGCTAAGGGAAAGTGGGCGGAAGAATTGCACAATGTGCTATGGGCATATCGTACTACGCCGAAAAGATCAACTGCGGAGTCTCCTTTTGCCATGGCTTATGGTACAGAAGCAGTTATCCCACTGGAAGTCAGCATCCTTGGAATCAAAACCCAGAGAGTAGAGAATGGAACTAACGAAGCATTCTTAGCCCGAGATTTGGATCTGTTGGAAGAAAGGAGTGAGAGAACAGCAATTCGGCTGGGGCACACTAGCAGCAGCTTGCTAGGGCTTATAACAAGAAGGTCAACCCAAGGGAGTTCAAGGTTGGGGACCTCGTCCTTAGAAAAGTCATTGGCAACAAGAAGGATCCTAGGGAGGGAAAACTTGTCCCAAACTAGGAGGGGCCTTATAGAATTATCTCAGTTGTCGGCAACGGGGCATATCGGCTTGCAGACACTGACGGCAAAGAGTTGCGAAGACCCTGGAACACTTGCAATCTGAAGTTTTTTTATCATTAGTTTCTACTTTCTGAGATTTATGAAATGATTAGCCGAAATTATAATAAAATGCTAGTTTGTTTCTATTAAATCGTTGGAATTTGTGCGATAGGACTGAATAGTCTTATGACGATGTTTGTTAAACATGTCGAGTAACTTAGACTTGCCATATGGTTTTCCATGTGGTAGACTTGAACTAAGTTGATGATGTTTCTGATTGAAACATGACAAGTAACTTAGACTTATCATATGGTAGAGTTGAATTATACTTGCTATATAATAGAGTTGAACTAAGTTGGCGATGTTTCTGATTGAAACATGACGAGTAACTTAGACTTATCATATGGTAGAGTTGAATTATACTTGCCATACGATAGAGTTGGACTAAGTTGACAGTATTTTCTAATGAAACATGATAAGTAACTTAAACTTGCCATGATAGCAGAGTTGAACTAAGTCCAAACTGGTTGGATTAACAGAGATACCGAGGTAGAGAACCTCGGCTAAAAATTGTTGGATTCAGACTGGGGCAAAAGTCAAAGATGCATGCTTAATGTGAACATAAGTGATATTTAGGCTCACATTAGGGGGCAAGAAGTAAGAATAGGCTTGACACTTGTTGAAATTTTGGAAAAATTTACACACTGGAGTCAGCCGAGGTGTTCAGATTAGGGAATACCCGAGGTATTTATTAACTGAGATAACCAACCAGGTTGTCAAACTTGGAAAGGTTGGAAAGGTAAAAGTCTTGGTAGAAGACAGCAAGTACAAGTATGGATGCAATACTTGTTGAATGTTGTTCAAAGAAATTTTAGCAAAGAAACAGCACTTGTAAAAATATTTTGATGAAATATTTTTAAGTATTGGCCGAGAAAAAAAGTAAAGATTTTTATCCGAAGTGAAACTTGTCCGAGGTATTCCAACCTGAAGTGATTACATAGTTAAGGTGTACTTTGAAGAAATGCAAAAATATTCTAAGTATGGAAACATGAAAGGCATGAAAGAAAGCAGTAAGCATATATAAAGAGAAGCATCCACACACTTAGAAAGAAAAGAAGGCATGCATTCATTCAAAGGAAACTTGTTCAAATTTCAAACAAAAAGGCTTTTCGGCCTGGCAGAGGGTATTACTCGTTCAAAATACAAAAGAGGGCACGTCGGCCAAATTGAAAATTAAAACTGTTCAAATAGTTACAAGTGAAAGAAAAAAGTACAAATAATAAAAATCCTAAGTGTTGGGGACATCGACATTGGTCTCGGATTGCTCAACCTCGACTGTTGGCAATGTGCTAACCTCAGTTGGCAGTGTTTCTTCCTTCTCTGCTGCTATCTCGGCATCTATTTCAAGTAGAGTCTGATCCAGGCTCTTCTCGGCCGCTTGGACTTCGGCCTCAGAGGATGTCTTCTTCGGGAAGGAGCTCTTGGGAACCTCGTCCTCCTCATCCTGAGTCAGGTCTGGGACCTAATCATTCAAAGTAGGGGACTTGGCCCCAATAGCAACTTCTGTTTCATCCTCAGCCTCTTCATCGGTGTCCTCCTCTTCAGCATCGTCGTCAGATTCCTTGGGAGCTGGAAGGAAAGGCACTTGGAGCTGATTAATATCCCGGAGTGGGGAGTCCACTAGAATATTGTTGAGTGCCGCCATCCAGCCGAGGTAATAACCTCGGTTGCAAGCCAGGTTGACTTACTCTTTGTACTGGTCGTGGACGGTGGCTTGGCCTTCTTCAAAAGCCTTCTCATCGGCCGCCTTGACCTCGACATCCTTTAAGTCAAGGGCCTCTTGGAGCTTGGCCTCTAACTCAGCTGCCTTGGCCTTGGCAGCCTCAAGATTGGCCTTGGCGGCTTCGACATTAGCCTCGGTAGTTTTTGCTTCATCCTTGGCTTGGTTTTGAGCAGCCCTGGCTTGATCCAACAAAGTTCGGTTATTGGCTTCCGTGTGATTAAGTGAGGAGAGGAGTTTGGCAACTTCTTGAGTTTTCTTTGCCAGCTCCTTCCTCGTCATCTCTGTCTTGACCGCATATGAGTGTGCATGTTGAATGGCCTGTAATGAAGGAAACAGATTAGTCAAAATCTGGCTAAGTGTTGGAAAGCTTCAAAAGGAAAAGTAAGAGACTTACCAAAACGGAGTGCTGCATCATCAGGCCGAAGTTCTCATACTCGTAGAGGTCAGCCATGTAGATCATGTCTTCTGGTAGGAGCACGGCCGTTGACAGGGCAGCGCCGACCTCGACGTCCTGGATCGCGTTGTCGCCAGCTGTCAAAGGTCCGTCCCTTACCATGACTTAGGGCACCCAGGTCATATTACGAGGAATGCTGCTGCTACTCTCCAGGCAGTTAAACATTGGCTTCTTAGATGATGGGGCATCAAGTGTTGCGGCCTCGGCTGGCCTCTTCTTGGTGGCAGCTGAACTCTTTTCAATCTCGGCCAGCTTGGAGATCGGCACAGTATCTTCAGAGTCAACTTGCATCACTATAGCCTTGGCCTTGGCCTTGGCCTTCTTCACTCTTTTCAACCTCAGCTTGGATTAGGATGGGGAAGATGAGGACTGAACAATTACGACTCCGGGAATGTTGGCAAGAAGGCCTTCAACGACAACAGGTTTGGGCCCATTTCGTTGGCTATTGCAGTAACGGTAACCTTGCTACCGAAATGTATTGCTGGCAAGGCAATAGGAGGATTTAATGGATCGTACGCCGATACCTCAAAATCTCAACATTTGCGACTGTGAATTCTGCCGGCAGGGGCATTAGCAGGAGGTCAACGTCGGTGCTGGCGCTGGGCTAGAGAGATCAATTGTGGGGTAGATGTAGATGGCTGCTCGACTAGGTCAGAGGAAGAGGCCTGGTCTGGCCTTGGCAATGAAGTGGTTGGTGGAGTTGTAGCAGATGAGGGAGTTTTGCTTCGGCGGGGGACGTTGGGCAAAATCGACTTATAGGTTGGGACATAGTTGAGCAACAAAGGGGCTTTGCGTCTTTCAATTGGCAAACCCAACAACTTTTTGAGACCTGGGCTTGGAAAGAAGTTCTGGCGAAAGTCCTTTGCTAGTTAAGGAAGAGCTACAAGGGTCTTAGCATGAAAAAGATTAGAGGATGATTCAGCTCTTATCATCACCCTCTCTAAACACTACTCGGTGCAAAGGAAAGAGATGAAGGTTGTCATCAGGAGCAAACTCTCAGTTGCCCGAGACGATCAAGTAATCATCTCTGGCACCCTTGTTGGAGTCTTGGAGGTCGGCTATTATTTTGTAGGTAGTGGATTTGGGTTTGAGATAATATATGTAGCCTTTTTTGGATTTAAGGCCGCACATGGTATAACATAATTGGATGTTGGCTAGTGTTATCTTGACTTTTTCTCGGTGTACTAGTTCAATTATACCATTGATAACCCTATATAAGTTGATGGCTAGTTGCATGGGGTTAAGTTTGTAGTAATGAAGAATTTCGCAGAAAAAGGTGTCAAGGGGAAACCGAAGTCCACACTCAATGAATGCAACAACGGGAAAGGGCATGGAGTCTCCATCAAGCATGATGGAGTCTTTCTCCCCAGCCAACCTGATCTGAATGTCGACTGGGATAGAGAACTCTCGCCTAAAGTACTCAAGTTTTTCTAGGGTGTCTACCCTCCACCTAAACATACCCATGACGTCAGCTTAACAAAGTTGGTGCAAGATTTTGGAAAAGAGTGATTGGTAGGGGTTTAAAGACCTTGGCTAAACCCTAAATAGGCACTGGAGCTAGGGCTTTTGAAGATCTAAGGGGAATTTGTTTCAGTTTTTTCTAAGTGTTAGGTTTCTAGGAAAATCCCAAACCTAAAAACTAAGCACGAAAGTAGAGTTGCAAGGGCAAGATCAGGAAATAAGCAAGAAAAATAGAGAAGAAACATGATTCAGAATCAAGATAAATCACACAGCATAGATAGAGAGGGAAACATAGATGTGGCAAGAACAGTACTATTGAACAATCTAGAAATATGATTCAAAGCATGAAAAAGAACAGTAAAAAGAACGAAGTACAACTATGAATATAGATGCAAGTTCCATAGCAACAGATCAAGATGGAACACAAAGCCAAGAATAATGGAAGACAGAAGTTAAAAATAAGAAATTAAGGACTTACCGAATGAGGCCGACAAAACGGATGCCAGCATAAGGCTTGCCGGAGACAGACTGTGGAAGTGGACGACAAAAAAGCTTGCCGGGTGAGGTGATTGCAGTGGTTACAGAGAACTCAAGAGCACAACAATAAAGGTTTGGGAACTTTTAGAGAGAGAAAGTCTGCAACAGAGAGAAGACGCGAGAATGAGAAGTGAAGAGACAGAGAGAGAAAGAGAGAGAGAAGAAGTTTTGTCAAAAACACGAAAAGGCGGCAAAAATGTATTGATGGTGCCTTAGGCGATGTGCCTTTCAGGCGGCGTGGACTAAATCGACGTGACTTCATGGCGCATGTCAAGTACGACCCAATGAAAATGGAACACATGTATGAAACGGTTGGGAAGGCCATGCGTAACAACTCATGCGCAGTTAGAACTCTTGGAATTCTTGAAATAATGATGCCATAACCTCGGCTAGAGGAGGGATCTCGGTTGAGATATTTAAAGAACTTGACTCTTGGTTTTTGATCCTTGATAAAGATGGATAGTTGATTCTTGGGTACTTGAAACCGACGAGTCATGACCTCGGTCGAAGAGAAGAATGAATTTTAGCCGACATGACATATGAACAAACGATGTAGGTTCCATCACCACAGGTTGCCGAGGTAATAGAACCTAGGAGGGCAGTTGTGGGGATATATTTTGTGAATGACAGCACGTGGCCAAGGTGACGCCGAAGTGTCAGCCGAGGTGCCACGTGGCCAAGTCGAACTACCGAGATGATCTCAGCTAGGCCGAGGCTATCTGTAGAAATATCGAAATCCGAGGTTAGTGGATAAGGGACAAGAGTCCTAGAACAGGGGAGGATCTCATTCTGGATAAAGATAAGGCTCAATAACAGTTATCTCTATTTGAATGAGGGTCCAAGATGAGTATTGAGCCTGAGTCTACTGAAGCGAGGCTTCTAAAGGGATCTAGTCAGTGCCAGCTATAAAAGTAAGGCACCCTCGTAGGTCAAAGATAAGTTCTTTCTTGTGAATTTAAGCACAATTTGCTATCTTTAGGAGATATTGATTACTGACTTGATCGTCGGAGTGTCCCAGGGTGGACAAACCACCGCCGGATTCTTATCTTTCTGTGACAAGTTGTTCGAGCTTAATCTATTCTGCCGGTACTCTCTAGTTGAGTTTCCCGTTTGGTTGTATGGTCAAAAATCAACACTCATAATTTTAAACTTAATTATTTTAGTGAAAGAATTTCATATTTTACTCCAATCCTGATAATTTTCATCTTCATACCCCTATGATTTATCTTACCCTATCAATATTCTCCCAAATCATTTTATATTAAAATCATATTAAGAAAAATATAATCGAGTTAGATAATTTTGTCATCCCCATATATATGTTTACAAGGAGTATATTGTTGTGTGGTGCAAAGCAATGGTATTTTCATGCTTCAGGTGTCAAATTTGATCCTAGCAAACTACCTTTTTAGCATCTCACTATGTCCGTCAAAGTTCAACTGATTCAATGTATATTATATTTTTAATTGCTGAAAATGTTATGTAAAATGATTCCATTCCATTCATTTTATCGATTGTTTGATGCTTCTTCACCCTATCTTCGTAGTAGCTTCCTCCATGTGCATGCCCTCAAAAGGTCTCATTCACATTTGGTACAAAAGTATTTATTGTCAAGACGCATACAAGCTTTGGTAATTAATTAGCTATGTTGGGCTATTGCTCCTTAAATCTCCTTTCACTTGCTTCCAAGGAAAAATCATAAATCAAAAGGTCAAAAAGAAATCTATTATAATGTGTCATTGTAAATATATGAGATATAAAAAATATTCAAACGCAAAGTCTGTTTATATTCTTACCTCTCCTTATTACTTATGCACACCTAAATTTGTGGCCCACTTGGATTATTTATGGGAGCTTACTAGAGGTATTATTAGACCTATGTGGGCTTACACAGAACTTACTCTGATAATTAAAATTGCTTATATTCAAAGACCCGTCGAGAAAAGGGCTTTGATTTGTGGCACTAATTTGTTGAGCATTAATGGCACTAATTTCTATATCAGGTAAAGAAAAAAAAAAAAAAATAAAGTTACCAAAACAGGAAATTAGTGCCATTAGTGCCAACAGTTTTAGTGCCACAAATCATTTTTCTCGAGAAAATCATCTTTACAAAAAAAATCAGATTGATCACAATACTATAAATATATTATTAAATTACATTTACCTTCAAAATAATAAATGATTCATAATCAAAATATAATTCAACTTGTTTAGTTTGAGTTTTCTGAATTATTTTTCTAAAAATTGAAGTTTTTTATTTTTTGTGTTTTTTGGTTTTCACTGAATTTTTTTAATAGTTTAAACAATTTTTTTTTTAATTTTAGATACACCTAACATAAAATACACTTAAAAAGTATAATATTTGTGAAAAAAAATCTTTAAAAAATTCACTAAATACCAAAAATACAAAAAAATAAAAATAAAAATTCAGTACATTTTTCGTATTCTTGTGTATTTATTGATTTTTTAAAATATTTTTTTTATAAATATTTTACTTTTTAGATACATCTAAGTTAAGCTACATCTAAAAAAAATTAAAAAAAAAGTCTTAAAATTTTAGAAATATTCACTAAAAATAAAAAATATATATGAAAAATAAAAAAACTCAATTTCCAAAAAAATTAAATATAGAAAATTGAAACCAAATGCAGTAATTAACGTTTATTTTTTTATGAAAAACGTAATATAAGCATTTGGTTAAATTTATTTAAATAATTTAATTTTTACAAGAATAATCTTTTTTATAATCTCTTTCATATAAACAGTTTCAATTATCGAGGTGATTCATGTGATGGGCCCACATAAACTAACAATATCTCCAACTCTTACCATTATTTATAACGGCAATGCTGGGGACCCCAGCGGGGGGTGACCCCCAGCACCCCACCTCCACGTGGGGGGCTGTGAGACCAAGCCTAAAAAAAAATAAAAATTTGGACCAATCAAAAAACAGTGAGAGTGGCGGGGGTGTTAGTCTTTTTCCTATTTATAATCTCTCCACTATCATAGTGGTTGAAACCTACCAAAGTGAGTATCATTCCAAGTGAATAATTATGTCTTGTTAATATTTTCTTACTTACAATAAATATTACTCTGTCTATCTACATATTTATCTTTATATCAAAAAAATTTAAAAATTAATTTTATATGTGAACTAAGCCATCTTCCTTTTCCTACTTTTTTTTTTTTTGGTTGGCCTTATCATGTTGTGGTGTACCCAAATGTCCCATATGAGTAAATGAATCCCAATAAAAACAATTTACATTTGGAAAATTTAGTATAAGAGAAATGTTAGAGATCATGAAAATTTTGTCATGAAAATGATCATGAAAAATTTGTGACCTTTAGATTACCTTGATTAGTGTGTGGTGCTTTATTGTAAATGTAATCCAACGGTCACAAATCTTTCATGACCATTTTTATGAAAATCTTTTCATGACACCTCGCTTTCTCACCAGCTTCATCCATCCAATCCACGGTCCCATTTTAGTTCCAAAAAAAAAAAAATAAATAAATAAATCCACGATCCCATTCACATTTGGTGCAAAAGAATGCAAAAATCATACAGATTAATTATTATTATTATTTTTTATATGTTGTTGGGTTATGATGAATCCTTAGAGCTCTTTAGTTGTCATGCCTTTGGGAAAGATTGTCCCATTGATGGTTTCATATAGGACTCAAAAAGGGTGGTACACTGCGCTGGAGGACTTTTTCCACTAGCTATAAAAAATTTGAATTCTTATGTGTCTGCAAAAGTTTAAATGTCTAAAAAAGTCAATTAGAAAAATTGAAAGTATTTCCTGATTATGAAATCCATGGAAAACTCAAAATAATGATCTAGAAAAATATTTGTATAATACAATAAAAGAAAATTGGGTAAATTGCACCAACGGTCCTCTAGTTGGAGTGAAGTTTTACTTTGATTCTTGTAGTTTCAATTTGAACAATTTGATCACTACACTTTTAATATTTTTTTTGTAATGTGGTCCCTCCATCATGCATTGTTAAGATTTTGAATGGAAATAATTATTTGCAAAACTAGAGGGACCAAATTGAAAATTACAACGACAACCGGAGTAATATATTCATATATTGATGGTCCCTGTAGTTTGTTTTGAATTCCACTTTGGTATATTAAACCAGTGGTCATTGTAGTTTATTTTGAATTTCAATTTGGTGCCTCTACTTTCACATATGATCTTTTTCTTTTTTAAATTCTAATGGTAAGTAACGAGGGACTACGTTGCAACAAATTTAGAAGTGTGGGGATCAAATGGTTCAAATTGAAACTACAAAGATTAAAGTGACACTTCACTTAAACTACAAGGAATAATGGTGTTATTCAACAAAAATAAAATATATATACATATATCCATAATAATGTGACAGTTGGATTTTTGAAATTATGAGCTTCATTTGTGGTGTTTTTATTTGAAAAATGCCACATCATTTTGTATGATTGATCTTTGCAAAATTTATAATTTTATAGCATTACTCTTTTTGATGACTATCACCCTCGTGTTCATTGTTAGGGGACAAGAAAAATCGAAGGCCTACACTTGATATGAATTTGTTCAAGGAAGAAAAATATGACAGGATAATCTGTGGGGTTAGTAGAAAACGTCATTATGATGAATTTCTCAGCACGCCATTGTTGTCAAATGTAGGCGACTCATTTAAGAGATACTGTTTTGGCATGTTCTCCTCGAAGAATGTAGGCACTGCTCCAGGAAATTCAAATCAAATGCCATTGGAAGTTGATGCATTTTCAAGGATGCACAAACTAAAAGTCTTGCAGCTCAATTATGTACAAATAACTGGAAGTTTGGAAAATTTTCCTAAAGAATTACGATGGTTATGTTGGCATGGATTTCCTTTCAAATCTATACCCTGTGATTTCCCTTTGGAGAGCCTGATTGTTCTTGACATGAGTTATAGTAGCTTGCAAATAATTTGGTAAGGAGCCAAGGTATGTTACAAATATGTATATATATTTTAATTGTATGAAAACTAGAAGAAGTATTGATAGTAGCTTCTTTTCTTCTTCTTTTTTCCATTTTTCTTTTTTGTTGTTTTGCAGTTTCTCGAGCCACTAAAAATCCTTGATCTTAGTCATTCCCATTGCCTTACTAAAATGCCTGACTTCTCAAAGTCCCCAGTCTAGAAGGGTTAATATTAAAAAATTGTGCAAGGCTGGTTGAGGTTAATGAATCCATTGGACACCTTCAGGGACTTGTTATGTTCAATTTAAAAGATTGCCAAAATTTGAGGAAGCTTCTGAGAAAGTTTTTGGAAACGCTTGACATCTCAGGTTGCTCAAATCTTGAGGAATTGCCAACAGGAATGGGAACTATGGAGTCTTTAACAGTTCTCCATGCAAATAGAATTGCCATAAGTCAATTACTCTAGCTCTACCAATAAGAAGGTCAAATCATGGCATTCATTCATCTATCCCTCTCTATTGAAGCCAAGAAAAAGCATGGAAATTTCATGGGCTCTTTTACCACAGTCCGTGCTACACTTTAGTCTTGAGAACTATAATTTATTAGATGATGATTTTCCTACAGATCTTAGTAACCTATGCTCATTGCAAATTTTAAATCTGAGTCATAATGCAATTCATAGCCTCCCAAATTGCATCAGAGGTCATACTGGACTCCTGATCCTTCATTTAAGTAGGTGCATAAAGCTCCGATCACTTGAAAAAGTGCAGCAGAAATTGAAAGAATCACATTTCGTATGATGTACATTGTTGGAGAATGTAACCTGTAAATCACTTCTATTACCCATAGAATATAATAACATATGTGGAAACCAATTTGTCCCGCACATGATACAAAATATAAACTTGGGCATGCAGATAATTAACAATTTGGGCCTGTCCAACATAGGATCCATTGGATGCTCAAATGTCACACTTTCATGCTTTGGCTCACCCAATGCAAGAAAGCTTCCTCCGCATCTCTCTCTCTCTCTCTCTCTCTCTCTCTCTCTCTCTCTCTTTATATATATATATAATCGTTAATTTAATTATGCTTTATGTCCTCACAGGGATGTCATGATCAGCACATATTCTATGCTTGTTTTTGAGAAGCAACGTTGCAGACTTGTTTAATCTTAAAAATGTAGGATCTTCAATATCGTTTACTTTTCCATCGCATCTTAATTTCAGAATCCGATGCTTGATTTCAATATGTTCTATTTATGCACTTTCCACTAATCGAAAAGAAGATTATGACTTTAATTACTATGCACATACTATTATAAATAATATGACCAAGAGTTTGATTTGGAGCCATTCCCCATATGTCTTTGGCATTCCAGACGTTGATGAGTACATGATGTGGTTAAGTTACTGGAAGTTTGAAAATCATTTGGAAGGTGGCGATGAACTGAATATTTCAGTGGTTAGAGATGACAATTTTCAAGTGAAGGAGGTCGGAGTCCATCTTGTGTGTTCCTGGAAATGCATCTGCAGTATGTCCCGCGAGTAAAAATGTCTACCATCTAGGCTGTCATTGGGAGACTTTTAGAATTTGTGGTCTATAATCTCAGCCTTTGTGCACAGTACCTTGGGAATTGGTTGTTTCGGAGCTGTGAGATTGGGTAGGCAATGATGTCAAGGATGTTGAATAGTTGATATGAATCAATTATATATTGCTAGTGGCTCTGGTCTGTGAATTTCTGTTATGTATGAAGTCAGTCCTGATTTTGTTGATGCTGATTGTGTACTACTGATTGGGTGAAGCTATCGCTGCTGCTGCTGCTGGGGTTATACTTTTACTTTGCAATTGCTCATATAAGTGGCCACTCCGGGAATGTTTTTTCAGGGTATTCATAGTCGAAACTCCAGAAATTTTTTTCAAGTAGACATTCAAAAATTTAATTATTGTAGACTTTTCAAATCACACACAAATAAATAAATAAAATAAAATTCTAATATATTGATATCATTGTTTCAAAAAATAAAATGTAGATACAAAAATTTACATAAATATATTTTATTTTTATCACTAGCATGATAAAAAAAAAAAAAAAAAATGAGGGACTTGCGTGTAGGTCCTAACAGATAGACTTAATGTCTAATAGATCTTGTGAGAATTAATGGCACTTTTCATCAAACATTATTAAAAAGTTATTAATTGTTAATTTTCAGCGATAGTTTAAAAATTTTGTCTCAAAAACTGTCACTGATTATAAGTTTAGTGACAGTCTAAAAAAATCGTCACAAAAAAGTCATTAATTTTTAACTTTCAATAACAATTTGAAAAATTCGTCACAGAAAAACGTCACTAATTGTAAGTTTTAGCGACAATTTATAAAAATATGACATAAAAGAAGTCACTAATTGTCAAATCTTAGCGACATGCAAAAAATATCACAAAAAATTATTTTTAGTCAGGATTTTATTAGGACTTATTTTCAATAAAACTCGATCTGAATTAAGTTCAACTATTAGGATCTATTAGTAGTTTATCAAAAAAAAAAAAAAGAGAAAAACTCATTTAATTCAAATTTAGATAAGCTATAAAATTGTTGATTAACATTGACATTCAAGTAGTACACTTATTGAGAATCGTAAAATCACATAATTTTGTCAATGAGGTGCTTTGCACAGGCTGAAAAAGCAAAGTTTCAAAGCATGCCATATGTCACAAAGCATTTATATTGATTAAAAGGTTAAGGGCTAGGGCTGGGTTGGATTGGATTGGATGTTCAAGGAAGTGGGTTGGGTGCAATAGCAGGGTCACATCCCCCCCCCCCCCGGCGGATAAGGGGGTGCTGCTGTGCCTTAAGGCACAGCAGTAACTGCTGTCCCCTTGTGAGAGTTTTTTTCGAGTGTTTTTCGTTAATCTGAACCGTTCATATTATAGAGTTCATCCAAAATATTATTCCTGTAAAAAATCAAGATCATCGGATATTCATAACCCGTGATTAGGTCCTAATTATTTTTAAAAATTTATGAAAGTTATGTTAACCATTAATTTTTATAGAAACAAATGTGTTTTGGTTATAGGGCTATAGGTATTCAATCAAATTGATTTTTGGTATAAATGATCTACTCGACGAACCCTACAATATGAACGGTTCAGATTATCAAAAAACACTCGGAAATAACTCCCACAAAGGGACAGCAGTTACTGCTGTGCCTTAAGGCACAGCAGTATCCCCTTCTCCCCCCCCATATTTTTTTTTTATATAAATAAAATTTTAAATAAAAATAATATTTAAAATAAAATGTTAAGGACATTTTTAAATTTATAAAAATATTGAAAATGAAATGATTATAACAAATTATATTTTTATGTATGAAAATTTTGTGAAAAAATCTCAATATAAAAGTAATATCCATCATTATTGATATGCAAATATAATTAATCTCACTATATATATGTAAATATTACTAGAGTGTTAGTTATATTTGCATGTGTAGTTCACCCTTCATACGTTGCTTTACTATTGATTAGTGATATCATATGTCAATAATAACGTGATATCACTATTATATGAAAATTTTATTCAAATTTTGTAAAAATTTGATTTATCTTACCATTATATAATTTATTTTACAACCTAAATATATGACATTTTTACATTATCCATAATATACTAGTTACATGTCATACTTTCTTTTCGATTTCACTCGAAGTTAATTGTAAAATTTTATGTGAAATACTTTTGTAACAATTTATTGAAGTTTTTGTAGTTAATATTAATTCAAAAATTATTATTATCTTCTTATTGTTGGTCATGGGGAAAAAAAATAAAATTGTAATTAATAAGTACCCCTCCTGATTTAGTTTCTTAACTCCGCTACTGATTGGGTGAGTTTTCAACTGTGATGAGTGTTCAGGAAAATAGATTAAGGTGTTCAACATAAAATTTTGAATTGAATTATATATATAATTTAAAAAAAAAAAATCAAGGTATTCAATTGAACACCCAACATTGGGCATGGAGTTGCCCCTACATTGGTAATCTATATATTTTCATTCATGTGTGATTTTAGTCCTTATAATTTTAATTAGATCAATTTTGATCAAGAATTTATAATTTTATCTTAATTTAGGCAAATTGGTTACAATTGTTAATATTTTTGATAAAAAAAAAATATGCACATGAGCAACATGCGTTATATTTTTGTAGGCAAAATTGTAAAGTTCTTCAACTTAATGACTTTAATCACAACCAACTCAGTAATCATTTTCTTTTAAAAATCTTAACTGACATTATTAATTAGAGTAAATTGACACAAAATTTAAAATTTAAAATCAAAATCAAACTAATTGACATTACAAAAATCAAAATGACAGAAGAAATTACCCAATATAAATCTTACTTAGGTGTTATATCAAAAATCAAATTCAAATAGTCTATTTCAAAATAGTAGGAGTCGGTGAATAATGAATACTAACTACCTACCAAATAATGACTAATGATAAATACATACAAGTACAAAAAAAAAAAAATGATAAATACATACAAGTACAAAAAAAAAAAAAAAAAAAAAAAAAAAAAAAAAAAAAATTACACATAATAATGCACCAAATTCGTGTGTTATCATTTTAAATCAAAATATTCATTAAAATGGGTTTTTAATTTTAAAAGGACACTCCGACCTCAAGTTAATTAGTTATCCCATATTTAAATTATGGGCGAATTACGTTTATGTAATTTAGAATTTGTGTCATTTTGCTCTCTAATCTTTTAATTGTGATACATTTAACTTTAAATTTTGAATCTCATTTCAAATGAAGATAATTGAAGATACCATTGCTTATTTTCAAGGACAAAGTTATCAATCTAATAAAATATAAATTAGTTTGATCAAAATAAATGTTAAAAATTTATTTTTAATTTTTTTAAAAAAAAATTTATACCCACCAAAGATAAAATTATATAAAAATAATAAATCTTTTACATTTTTATTTATTTTTTATTTTTTTATCAAATTAATTTTTAATATGTTTTTTTGATTATGACCATGTAATGGATGGTTGTTTTTGTTAATTTTTTAGATGGTTGTCATGTAATAAATGGTTGTATTTGTTGTTAACAGATTTTTGGATGATTATCATATAATAAATGGTTATTAAGCTTTTATTATGTAATTTAGATATTTAATATATGAAATGTTTTTAGTTTTGAATTTTTGATTTAATGGATTTGTTTAATAATGACATCAAAATTGCCATCTTGTTTGAATTTAGAAAAAATAAAAACTAATTTAACATAAATAAATATAAAAAAAATTATTTAAAAAAATTATTTCTACCCTCCCAAAAGATAAAATTATATAAAAATGATGTGTTTTTAATTTTTTTCACCAATTTAAATTTTAGTTTCTTAGAAAAAAAATTTGAAAATAGATTCTTAAAACCATACTGAATAGAATTTTATAGCCAAGAAAGTTTCAGCATTATTTATTAAAAAAAACGGCCATTACATTTCAAACAACATACAAATTAACCAACACAAAATAAGTTGTATGGCGACTTTGCTATTGAAATGGACTGTTTAAAAAAGAAATATATTTGATTGTCCTTGCTTGGAATAAGATTCAAAATTTAGGGTCAAATTTATCACAATTGAAAAGTCAGAGACTAAAATGATATAAGTCCCAAACTACGTGGACTATTAGTGTAATTCACCCTTAAATTATGGAAGCAAAGGTCAATTTAATATTTAATTAAAGTTGGGATTCTCTCAAATTCAAAATTTAAACCAGATCATTATGTTAGGTCAATCTGATAACTATAACATTTTTTATTGCGTTTGTTTTTTAAAAATGGATAATTTATTTTTAAAAACATAATTATCGTTTATTTTTTTAGAGATAAATGTGATAAAATGAAATATTACAATTATTAGATAGACTTAATTTTTTTGATAAATGATACAGACAAAAAAACTCTACAAAAATGGACCATTCAGATGATTTTTATCCACCCATAGTATCCATTTTACTAAAGTACTTGTAAGAATAATATTAGGGATCATGAAAAAAATATCATAAAATGTATTATGAAGATTTTTTATCTTTTAATTAGTGGGTGGTGTTTTATTATATGTATAATTTAAAGGTGAAGAATCTTTCATGATATTTTTTATAATATTTTTTTCATAATTCCTACCATTACTCGTACGTGTAAACGTGGTAAACATTGTGAACAATAACATGACCTGAACAATTATTTTTTTTAATATTAAAAATATTAAAAGTTAATTTGGTGAAAATAATAAAATAAATAAAAACACTCATTTTATGGACTAAAATATATTTTTGATATTTAATTTTGTCAAATTTATTTATATTTTTTAAAAAAAAATTAAAAATCAAACCATGTAAAGTGTGAGATTTCTATGTTAATTTTGGTTTATATTACATGCGAAGGTTTATGTAAAGGAGTGGTAATATTTTATTGAATTTAGGTGGTGGATGGTTGAATGATTAAAATTGCAGCTCATATTTTTTATAAGGTATTTTTTCATAAATCTTTCTTTATCTGCTTATGTTATATTTAGTTTACTTATTTATTTATTTTTTTTTATATTTCAATAAGTCATATGGGTGACTTAGTTACCAAAATACCCTTACTAATAATAGGATGAAGCATGCATTAATGTTCATATTGATAGTGTGAATGTTTAATAATGTAAACATTCACACTGTCAATATAAACATTCATACTATCAAATTTATTTAATTTAAATATTCACATTACCAAGTTACTAAATGTTCAAAAAATATTTATAAGAATAAAAATATCCGTAAAATACCTTAAATATAATAATTAGAATTTGATGGATTAAATGTCCAAAATAATAGGACTATTAGAATACAAGTAATTGAAAGAAAATTTCCTAATAAATTTTCCACTAATGTTTTGTTTTATTTTCTTTATTTTTAAATTTTTAGAATAATTCAATATATACTAACAGTCTTATTAAAAATCATTCTAAAAATACAAATAGTACAAGGTGATTGATTGTTAAAAAAAAGTAATATTTAAACCTCCAATGATTTTGACATAAATGTTTTTAGTGAGATTGTTAATAAAATTTCAAGTAGATGTAGTATTGTATTCTATTGTTGTTTTAAAAAAAATAAAAATAAATAAATAAATAAAATTAAGAAAGGAAAAAAAATTGTCCAAATAGATAGAGAGAGTTTGCATTAATAGTAAGCAAATTTGGCTTTTAAAATCACACATGATAATGCAAAAATTTCCATCAATTATAATAAGATAAATTATATTGATGTCTCTTAAAATAAAAATATATATAATAATTTTTATAATTTTAATATAATTACTCTGATCATTCTTTTAATATAATTAAAATAAATAAATTAATATAAATAATATAAAAACATAAAAACAAACAAAATAAATGATACATTTCAATGTGACAATATCAAATTTTTTTTTATGTGGCAGCTTGTTTCCAATCTATTGGATGGTGCTGTTGGGACAGTGGGGGCCCATCACGGGTTTTGTTTTGATAATACGAACCGTGCAATGTGTAGAATTTGTCGACTACTTTATCCTTGTAAAAAATTACGTTGATTAGATATCGATAACTATTTGATCAAATCAAATTTTTGTCAACAATTTATTTTAAAAATTAAATTTACCGTTGATAGAAATCTGATCCGATTAAGTAACTATCGATATCCGATCAATGTGATTTTTTACAGAGATAGAGTACTCAACGAGTTCTCTACATTAAACGATTCGAATTATCAAAATGGGACATGTAATAAATTTCCACAAATCTAACAATACACTCTAATCTGATCACGGATTGGAGAGAGCCTAACCCTTTTTTATGAATCTCTCACACAAACTTCGTGGTCTTGGTCAATTGTTGTTTGTGACCCTTTTTTTTTTTCACTTTGAGACTTTCCCAGTCTATAACTCATTCAGAACCTGTTTGTCTTTCATGGCATCTCCAGCAGTGTATTAAATATTTTATCAAATTTAAATAAAAATTTGAGAAATTCCTCTATCTGATATTTAGTTCTTTAACGGTGTTAGCTGTATATTATTATAGCTGTTTCTTATCTATTTGTATCTCTCTCCATCTCTTGTATTTGTATCTCTCTCAATCTCTATTTCCTTACTTATCTAGGTTTCCTTTCTGCCTATATATAGAGGCTTCTCCTATTGTATTATTCATTCAATTCAATATACAGAGTTTCTTCTTTCTCTTCTCTCACTACTTTCATAACATGGTATCAGAGCTAAAAATTCTCTCCTAGCTTTTTTTGCAGTTTGCTTCTGTCCTTGGTGTTGTTTTTACTGGCTTCTGCGTATTTTGTTCATCCGTATTTTCACGTTTGAACTATACCAAACTCTTCGTCTCCTCACGACGAAGCCATCGCCACCAAAATCACTACCATCGGCCTCTACACGCGCCCTCACGCTCTCTGCAGCCGCTGACGTCAGCCCTACACAACCACACCCTGCCTGCTAACATCATCCAGCCACAAGGCTGACATCAGCCCTACTTGTCCCTAAGGTTTTCCAGCCTTCTGAATATGTTGGTGACCTCCGTTTTGACAGTTATGGATCGTACAGAGAACATCCAATATGTCTCTGTTATCCTTGATGGATCCAATTATGTTAGTTGGGCTCAAGCTCTCTCTAGCTTCATTAAAGGGAAACGCCTTTGGCGGATTATTACTGGTACTCTTTCCAAACCCACCAAAAAGGAGAATGAGACCGACTCTACATTCGACGACCGTCTTGACGACTGGGAAAGTAAGAATTATCAAATCATCACATGGTTCTGGGCTACCTCAGTTCCTTCCATCAACCTTCAATTTGGACGCTTTCAGGACGATGACTCTCTTGTCTCTCCTGCCAAAGCAATTTGGGATTTTTTAAAGGAACGTTATCAGACCACTGGCCATGCTCATCAATATCAACTATTGCAGACTCTTCATCACATGCGTCAAGCACCCGGTCAGTCTCTCAATGACTTTCTATTCCGGATGTCGTCCGTTTGGGACCAGCTCGCTCTTTCTGAACCTCCATGGGCTCATTCTGATGATGCACAACTATTTATTACTTATCGGAATCATCAGCGACTATTACAGTTTCTTATGGCTCTTCATAGCACTTTTGAGCCCGTGCGTGCTTCTTTGCTTCATCGTTTGCCTTTGCCCACTTTAGAGCAAGCCATTACCGAGCTCCTATCAGAGGAGACTCGTTTTAGGAGTCTCAGATCTCACGACACGGATTCTGTTCTTGCTACTCCATCTTCTCAAAGTTCCTCATCTTCACAGCCACTCATATGCAGTTATTGTCGCAACCGCGGCCTGCCAGCCACTCATTCTCTTGTTCACTGCCAGGTTCGCGAATGCTTGACTTGTCATAAGACTGCTCCGGGCCATCTCCAAAGCCATTGTCCTCGAGCTCCCTCTACTACTTCATCTAAGAAAGGGGCTTCTCGTTCTGGGTCTCAGTCCAAATTTAACCACGGTTCTCGCTCTGCTGCTGTTGCCTCTGAGGGTTCTTCTGCTCCTTCTTTCTCTATGGATGATGTTGAGTCCCTTATCCACCAGGTTCTCAACAAATCGGGTACTCCTCCTTCTACTGCTCTTTCAGTAACCTCAGGTAACTCTTCATGGTATTTTGATTCCGCTTGCTGTAATCACATGACTTCTGACTCCACTTTATTTTCTTCTTTGTCCTCATCCTCTTCTGCTCCCACTATACACACTGCTGATGGTTCTCATATGCCTGTTAGTCATATTGGCCAAATCTCTACTTCCACTGTGACACTTTCTGATGCTTACCATATTCCTTCTCTTAAAATGAACCTTATCTCTGTTGGTCAATTATGTGACCTTGGTCTAACTATTACTTTTTCTGCTAATGGTTGTTTGGTGCAGGACTCTCAGACGAGACAGATCCTTGGGATAGGCCGTAAGCATGGACGTCTGTTCGAGCTTGTCCACCTTCGCAGTCCGCACAAATCATCTCATGTTGCTGCTGTATCTACGATGTCTCCTTTTCATCTTTGGCATTGTCGCTTAGGACATGTCTCTTTTAGTCGTTTAAAAAATTTAGTTTCTAGTGGTCAGTTAGGTCGTGTCTGTGTTGACGATGTCGATTGCTTATCTTGTCAAATTGCTAAACAACCTGCATTACATTTTAATAAAAGTAATTCTATTTCTACTGCTCCTTTTGATCTTGTGCATTCAGATATTTGGGGACCTTCCCCCACACCTACCATGGGGGGGTCTAGATATTTTGTGATTTTTGTTGATGATTTTTCTCGCTATACTTGGCTTTTTCTTCTCAAAAATCGCTCTGAACTTAAACAGATTTACTATGATTTCTCTGCTATGGTCCACACTCAGTTTTCTTGTACTATTAAGCTTTTTCGTTCTGATAATGCTAAGGAGTACTTGGATTCTGAGTTTCTTTCTTTTCTTCAGGCTCATGGTACTCTTTCTCATCGATCTTGTGCAGGCACTTCCCAACAAAATGGACGAGCCGAAAGAAAGCACCGTCATATTCTAGACACTACTCGGGCTCTTCTCCTTTCTTCTTCTTGTCCTAAAAAATTTTGGGGGGAAGCTGCCCTCACTGCCATCCATACCATCAATCGAGTCCCTACCCCTGTCATCGCTAACACAACTCCTTACGAGCGTTTGTATGGTTCTCCTCCTGATTATACCACTCTTAAAGTTTTTGGTTCTGCTTGTTTTGTTCTCCTTCAGCCTCATGAACACACTAAACTAGAACCTCGTTCTCGTCTTTGTTGTTTTCTGGGGTATGGTATCGAACATAAAGGGTATCGTTGTTGGGATCCTATCTCTAAGCGTCTTCGTATTTCTCGTCATGTGGTCTTCTGGGAACACAAAATGTTCTACACTCTTTCCAAGTTTCACCTACCACAGTCCACCCACTTACCGGTCTTCACTGATATTTCTATCGATTTGTTTTCTGATGACTTTGATGCAGATTCTGGCCCCATGCTTCCACAGCCGCCTACGCCTATCGTCCATCCTGAGGATCCTGTGTCAGCTGATGGCCCTCCGCCTTCTCCGGCTCCGGTGGAGGTTCCCCCGGACCCTATTTCCATTGAGGTTCCTCCTCCACCTGAGCGTCATTCTACCCGGGTACGGCAACCTTCTGCTCTTCTTCGTGATTATATTGTTGGTTCCACTGCTTTTTGCTCTCATGAGCCTACTTCTTATCAAGAAGCTTCTTCTCACCCTCTTTGGCAACAAGCTATGACTGATGAACTGCAGGCTTTCGAACAAACTCATACCTGGGATGTAGTTGATCTTCCTCCTGGCAAGCGTCCTGTTAGTTGCAAATGGGTTTACAAGATCAAAACTCATTCTGATGGTTCCATTGAGCGTTACAAAGCTCGCCTTGTCGCCCGAGGATTTAGTCAAGAATATGGGATTGACTATGAGGAAACATTTGCTCCTGTTGCCCGCCTTACTTCAGTTCGCAGCTTACTTGCTGTTGCTGCTGCTCGCCACTGGCATCTTTCTCAGATGGATGTCAAGAATGCATTTCTCAATGGTGATCTCACTGAGGAAGTTTTTATGCAACCTCCTCCTGGTTCTTCTGTTCCCTCAAACAAGGTTTGCAAACTCCGCCGTGCTTTATATGGTTTGAAACAAGCTCCACGTGCCTGGTTTGCCAAGTTCAGCTCTACCATTCGTGACTTTGGTTTTTCTTCCAGTGCCCATGATTCTGCCTTGTTTATCCGTAAGACGAAGCGGGGTACTATTCTTCTTCTCCTCTATGTGGATGATATGATTATCACTGGAGATGACACAGTGTGTATTTCTAGTCTCAAACAGTTTCTCCATCGCCAGTTTGAGATGAAAGATTTGGGTGCACTTAGCTACTTCCTTGGCTTGGAAATTTCTCAAGATTCCTCTGGTTATTTTCTCACTCAGGCCAAGTATACTTCTGATCTTTTGGCTCGTGCTAACCTTTCCGATTGCAAGACCGTCACTACTCCAGTTGATCCTCAGACTCGTCTTACACCTCTTGACGGCCCCCTATTGTCAGATGCAACTTTATATCGTCAGTTAGTTGGTAGTCTTGTCTATCTCACAGTTACTCGTCCCGATATTGCTTATGCTGTTCACATTGTCAGTCAATTTATGACTGCTCCTCGCTCTCCACACTATGCTGCTCTGGTTCGCATTTTGCGCTATCTCAAAGGAACTTTGTTTCATGGTCTTCACTATTCCCCTCACTCTTCTCTACAACTGCATGCCTTTTCTGATGCCGATTGGGCAGGGGATCCTACCGATCGTCGTTCCACTACTGGGTTCTGCTTCTTTTTGGGCACTTCTCTCATTTCCTGGCGTAGCAAGAAGCAAACCCTTGTTGCTCGTTCTAGTACCGAGGCTAAGTATCGTGCTCTTGCAGATACTACTCAGGAGCTTGTGTGGCTTCGTTGGCTTCTTTCTGACATGGGTGTTTCTCATTCTGCTGCCACTAATCTTTATTGTGACAATCAAAGTGCTATTCAGATTGCTCATAACGATGTCTTCCATGATCGCACCAAGCATATTGAGATCGATTGCCACTTCATACGACAGCATGTTACTAGTGGCCATGTTCGTCTTCTCTTTGTTACCTCTGCTGATCAGACCGCCGACCTCTTCACCAAAGCTCATCTTCCAGGCCGCTTTTCTGATCTCCTCTCCAAGCTCAAATTGATATCTGACTTACCACCTTGAGCTTGAGGGGGGGTGTTAGCTGTATATTATTATAGCTGTTTCTTATCTATTTGTATCTCTCTCCATCTCTTGTATTTGTATCTCTCTCAATCTCTATTTCCTTACTTATCTAGGTTTCCTTTCTGCCTATATATAGAGGCTTCTCCTATTGTATTATTCATTCAATTCAATATACAGAGTTTCTTCTTTCTCTTCTCTCACTACTTTCATAACAAACGGTATATTTTTGGCTGTGAGCAAAATGCTGGTTGACTGGGAGGACAACAGACGGTCGACCCGCAAGGGTAATCCGACAAATCTGCAACCAGTAAGGGAAACTGAAGAATGAAAGGTGGGGATCAACCAAAAAAGAAAAGCGCTGTGTGTTTCAGATTCAGGACTGAAATTTATTGGCACAAGTTATAAATTTCCTTTGACTCAATGAAATGTATATTGCCTGAAATTCCTTTAATTCTGTTGCTCCTTTAGCTTGGCTTCGATTCAGTGCATTTTGCGCGGATTGATTATCAGGACAGCAAGCAAGATAAATCTCTTGAAGTTGCATGGTGTGGATCCAAAACTTTTGGTTCCTCCTCTCAGGTCTGGAACTGCAATTGCTTTTCTGTTCCAGATCCTTTCTTTTAAATGGCTCTCTTTATTCATTATTCACTTTGTTTTTTGTTTTTGTTTTTGCTTGCAGATCTTTACTAATACATTTCCCGTTCATTATGACTTCATGCCTGTCCAGGTTCCATCGTTAAGCAAGCATGAGCCCACTAAATTTTTTTTCTAGTATTTTGGTGATTGCCTCTTCTCATCTGATGCATGCTGCAACTGCAGGATAGTCCTCTTCTATATGACTACAATGTTGAACAACGAGTTAATGATGTTATTAATGCTGCAATCACTCAAGTAAATTATAATTTCCTTTTTTCTAATTTTTTTTGGAGCTCATGTTGTTGGATTTTAATAGATCTGTTGAACTAGCTAGAATCTTGTCTTTTTGGAGCTCAGTTTATCTGAAAGGGAGGAGAGGTGGGGGGATATCCCCTGGTTGTCCGTCAGATTGCTCTACTGTGGGAATTTTTCAACTAAGAGAATGACTGCGTGGACATCCGGCCGTACATCTGGCCGGTTGTCCGGTGGGTCCAAAACTCACTGACTATGCACAGTAAAATACTGAAAGGTACTAGATATTCTTAGTTCAGTGAAACTTTTTGTATATTCTCAATTTGATATCTGTTTAATAAAATCATTAGAGTAGAAAAAATGGATATTTTTTTATCAAATTTAAATTTGATAATAGATTTAGTACAGCGTTAGCGTTAGAGATGGCCTCACACACTTTTTTGATCTTGTTTTCCTCTTTTATATTTCTTCTGTTCTGTGATTAAGCATTTGTTATTCTTATCAAATAATTGTTAAAATCTTAGTGGAAGTGATGAGTCCAATACTAGTCTGGAGGGATCTTTCATCCGCAAATTATTCAGGTAAAGCATTTCTACTCCATCTATCTATCTATCTCTCTCTCTCTCTCTCTCTCTCTCTCTCTCTCTCACACACACACACACACACACACACACACACACACACACACAAACGCGCGCGCGCACACACACACCCCCCTTTGTTTAGGATGTTGTGTGTATTTATGAGCAATACTTGTATTCCTAATTAAGGTGAAACCCATATACTATACATATATTAACTTAGGTAAATTATAAATATACCTCCTGAGATTTACTTAAATTATAAATTACTTCTTGTAGTTTTAGAAATTACACTATGCCCCCGAAGATTTCTAATTTCATAGCAAATAGGTCCTTTTATTAATGAATCATAAAGTTAATTAATAGTTTTTGGTAATATTAAAATTTTATTTCAATTAATAATTCAGATAATTTTATTATTGTATAGGTGAACAGTTAGAAATTTCACTTTTTCAATTAATTCTGTTAAATAAAAAATTCTAACAGGAAAGTATTTGTAATTTTTTAAATCACATAGGACAATTCGTATTTTAAGCAAATCTTAGAGAGTGTATTTGTAATTTACTCTATTAACTTCATAAGCAGAGCGTTACTTGATCTATGGTCTCGATTGATTGTTTGTTTGTTTGTTTTTTTTTTTTTTTCTTTTTTCTTTTCTTTTTTTTTTTTTTTTTTTTGCCACCGCCCGCCGGGGGGAGGAAATACACCACTAATAGTTGTTATAATTTCAATTAGCTCAATCTTGACCCTAAATTTTTGCGTTGGTCTCATATTGGTTCAATTGATTCTAATTATTACTATCTTTTATATAATAAAAAAATGTGCACATCACTGTTATACTTTCAGAGGCAAAATTGTGAATTTGATCAATTCAGTGCCTGAACCCACTATAAAAAATCAAAGTTTTAGAGACCAAAATTTAGACAAAATTGTTTTTTAGGGACCAAATAATTTTGTTGTGAAAAGTGTCATTATATTTTTAGCAACAAAAATTAGACATTAGTGACGAAATATTATCCTTTTGGGACCAAATTTTTTGTCTCAAAAAATAAACCATTTTGAGACCAAATTATTTTGTTCCTAAAAGTCTATTTATTAGTGACATTTTCAAAATTTTGTTGCTAAAAGTGTTATTTTTGACTTTTCGGGACGACCTTTTAGCGACTATCCTCATGACGATAGAAATTGATCCCTAAATGTCTTTTGCAACAAAATTTTCACTTTTTCAAACCAAAACATTTGGTCTGTAAAACTCTTATATGTTGTAGTAACCTCAACTAAAGCTGTGATCATTTTTTGTCAAAAACTCTAACGGCGTTATCAATTGAACCAAATTGAGGCAAAATCTAAAATTAAGGTCAAAATTGAGACAATTAAAACTGCAAGTACCAAAATAACACAGGCAATATAGGGACTACCCATATAATTTTTTCATTTTTGCTTTTTGTGTGTTTATTTATTTATTTTTTAGGTGTGATTAATTGTGTTTTCACATTCTCCCCAGTACCCACCTCGTGTGAAATCCATAAAATCATCTGTTATTTTACAATTTCTTTGTAGCCTTTGGTCTCTATTTTGAACTTGATTGACTTTGATTTGACCAAAATTTCAGTACTTCATTAGATTTGTTATCCATTATTAACAAAGGAAAATATTCCAGACCACCAATCCAAGAGCTCTAATAGCTCTAATATTGGTGCAGGTCCCACATAATGCGATGTTTTGGCCTTGTATTTTTTTTAAAAAAAAATTATTTTCTTACTCATTAGAACTGTTGGTACTCCAAAATTAGTGGTACCAATCATTGCTCTATTGAGATAGATATGTAATATCTTATGCACATACATACAGGTTGTTAGTTCTCATATAGTAGAGCTTTGGTCAATGGCCACTGCAAAAGTCAAAGAAGCCTCCTCATCGATGTTTCGATATTCTTATCACGTTTTCTTGAGTTTTCAGGGGTGAAGATACCCGCAAGACCTTTATTGATCATCTTTATAAAGCTTTAGTTCATGCAGGAATTCACACGTTTAGAGACGATGACGAACTTGAGAGAGGAGAAGAAATTGATTTAAACCTACATAGGGCAATTGAGGAATCAAGGATTTCAATAATTGTTTTGTCAAAAGACTATGCATCTTCAAGATGGTGTCTTAATGAACTTGTGAAGATACTTGAACGTAAGAGAATTGTCAATCACATATTATTGCCGGTGTTCTACCATGTTGATCCATCACATGTCAAGAAGCAAACAGGGAGTTTTGCAGAAGCATTTGCAAAACACAAAGAGGAAATTGGAGGTAGAGAACAATTAAAGAAAACAAAAGGGGCTCGCAAAGGTAGAGAGTTGGATGGCAGCTCTTAGAGAAGTTGCAGATTTGCCGGGGATGGTCTTAAAAGATGGGTAATTTTCTCTAATTCATTTCTAAGGCACCATTTTGATTGAGCATATAGATGATATTCCTTCATTATATTAGTGTCCTTAGATGCTTATATTACCTACCCTAGTCCATATTTCTTAATTGGAAAATTTTAAAACTTGGTAGAAAAGACATGATTAATATTTTCTATGATCACTTTTGAACTTTCCCAAGATCTTTATTACAAACTCCCTTTATATTAATAATAGTTAAAAAAAATATAAGTTCAAAAATAGAAAGTTAATTTAATAGTAATAAAATAATTTTGAGTAAAAGTTGGGGAAAGTTACCAATAAATCCTAAATGTTGAAATTGTGCTCCATTTGATCCCAATATTTATTCTTATGATCTATTTGGTCCTTTGTATTGGTAAATGACATAAATACCATTAGGTATTTAGTGTTACTGTAGACGTCCCCGAACACATCCCGGGGAAGGAGTGCGAGTCCCCCCCCGTTCTGGTTCGATATTGGGTTACTACAGTTCGAAGGACTCAAATGTCACGGTTCTAAATCTCGAACCAAAGAGTCCAAATCCGGCAAATCGTTTTGAAAACAGATTTTTTGAAAGAAGTGCCAAACATGGACTGCTTTGCCAGATACAGAGTCGCCACCTAAATATTTTATAATGGGAAATTTAGGAAACCCTGACTCGGTGCCAAAGGCCACGTGTCCGTCATCACCAAAGTTGCCTCGGCTCGGGAACTTGGGTACGATTGGGGAAGGTCACTTCGTGAGCACCCCTGCTCGCCCGGTCAAAGACCGGCCTCTACTAATCATGATATCTTATTTTGAAAACATTGTATGTTCTTATTCCGGTTATTAGCCTAGGTTACTATGTGATGCGCACAACATACAAGTATAGACTGAGTCGCGTGAATTGGAACAAAACATTTCATGTTTGTTTTTGAAAGATGGTTTGCTACCCGCAGGTAGGCTTAAGATGCAGATTTTGCCACCCTCAGGTGGGCTTAGAAAACATGGTGTTGCCACAATCTAGTGGGCTTAAAACAAACATTCAATGCATTATTCCAATTCAGATAACCCAACCTTCACCCACAGGCATTCAGGCAGTTATATCACATAAGCAAATAGCCCATGGCAAGCATGCTATTCATGGCAGTCACTCACACACATGCAAGGATGCTAAAGCATAAAAACTCACCAAGTACTCCAAGCCAAAACAGAAACTACATTAGAAATCATGCATGATCCTAAGTATACTGAAATGCCTAATGCAACACATGCAAAAATGCAAACTATAGTAGGCTCGGCTATTCTAAACATGGCATATGATGATGCTACAACTAACACGTATTCAATTTGGAATTGAAATACAAATGCAGTTTGTATGATGCGCCGAGCCCGGTGCGTGCAAAACAGATGAATGATGCAAACATGCTGTCATACTGTATGCTAATTGAAATATGTCCTATATCTAACCATCATAAGCAGATAAATAAAAGGGAAGAAAGACGTGGGGTTGGAAGACATACATCACACACACCCACACTTATTACAGTTATGCCCTCGCGCAGAGGGTCCAAATAAATATACAGTCCCAAATGAAAGAATAATACAGTCCCAAAATATTACAGATTCCTAATTAATTAACAAATTAAATAAGAAAAATGTAAAACTGGAATGCAAGCCAGGGGCTGCCTTGATTCTGATGAATGATGTATGTTTAGGCTGCTTTGGCGCTGAAATCCACTGGGATGCCCCAATTAGCCTCTGTTTGTAATGTTTCTCGAAATGCGTGCCAGACTCTGAAAAGTTGCTGATTCTTCATTTTGCTGCAACAGAGAGCAGGAAAGTGGCATAGCAATGTATTTTACAAATATATGCATGCCTCGATCCTCGTGCCACCAATCACGCATATCGATGCATGATGGCCGAAGAGCCGAATTGCACAACTCAATATAGGATGAATGTATATGAATGCTACAACAAAACCTAACTCCATCATGGATAATCCAGAGTGTCGGTGACTTGGGAATTGAGATCCGTTTCGTCACTCGGAGTACGGAACGTGCCTCGTTTCCCGTGCCCAGGCTAACTCCTATCCCGAACACGATGCAATATGCATGATATGTATGAAATGCAGCTAATATATGACCTAGCATGCACAATGCTATGAAAATGAGATGCCTCGAAATGCGTGCACGCGAGCACGCAAACCGAGGCAATGGTCCGAAGACGTGAAATGGCACACGCAATGCAAACTGGACTTACACTAACACGAGTGGACCTCAGCCACACTCACATAAGAGGCCGTCGGATAAAAGTGGAGTGCCTCAAAATGCGTGCACACAGGCACGCAAACCGAGGCAATGACATAAAGGCGTGACATGGCCTAAAACACGATATACAATGAGACTAGAATGAGATGTCTCGAAATGCGTGCCCTCAGGCACGCAAACTGAGGAAATGGCAACGGAATGCAACAGGACTAAAATGAGATACGCAATGCAATATGGGCTTACACCAACATGAGAGAGCCTCAGCCACACTCACATAAGAGGCCGTGAGATGAAAATGAGATGCCTCGAACTGCGTGCACACGGGCACGCAAACCGAGGCAATGGCATACGGAATGCGATGATGCTAAAATGACATACAGAATGCAAAGTGGACTTACACTGACATGAGTGGGCCTCAGCCACACTCACATAAGAGGCCGTGAGATGAAAATGAGATGCCTCGAACTGCGTGCACACGGGCACGCAAACCGAGGTAATGACATAAAGACATGAAATGGCGTGCAGATGCAAAGATGGGCTTACACCAACATGAGAGGGCCTCAGCCGCACTCACATAAGAGGCCGTGAGATGAAAATGAGATGCCTCGAACTGCGTGCACACGGGCACGCAAACCGAGGAATGGCTCGAAGGCATGGAATGACATGCAAAATGAGACATGGCATATGGAATATGGGACATGCAAATTTCAGTGGCCAAAATGATGCAAAACGGCCCCCGAATCATAGCAAAATTATACCCGATGCCCAAAATAAGTCCCGAAATGCCATGGAATGGCCTACAGCTATGTCAAACATGCACAATATGGACATGAAGTGTAAATACAGATGCTAGGAAGTCCCTAAACTAGCATTTTTCCAGTATAAAGCAAGACCAAACAACAATCATAGATGGGGCAAAAATAGCATGCAAAAAGTGGGGGAAAAAGAGAAATAATGAAGCAAGTGGTATTTGTAATGCTCAAAATGAAAAATATAGTTCTACAACACTGAAGAGGGACCAAAAATATGAACATTTACAGTAGATGACATCCCCCAAATCAGTACGTAGATATGCTCAACATAGCATGCAAAATATGAGCCAAAAGAGGGCTATAAAGAGAGGTATACCAAGAATTCACCAAACAGCCTAAGATCCTTAATGAAATATGTCAAGAAGATCAAAATATGACTCTTTCCAGGCCTGATGATGGCCGAAAACAGAATCTAGATAGGCTTAACAAAGCATGCAAAAATGGGGGTCAAAGAGGGGTATAATGACAAGTATAACATGGAGACCCCCAACAAAGTTGATCCCTTCTACAATGTTCTAGAAGGATCCAAAATAAGCCTACTCACAGTTCATGACATGCTCCAAAACAGATTACATGTAGGCCAAACAAATCATGCAAATTTACGGTAAATGTGAGAGATTATGAAGCAAGTGCATGATAGAGAGGCCAAACAGGGCTGAGCCCTTCTTCAATGTTGAAGAGGGGCTCAAAATAGGCCCACTCATAGTTTACATCAGTCTAGAAAACAGATCACACATAGGCCAAATATTCAATGCAAAATAATGGCATATAAGAGGATATTGAAACAAGTGCAAGATGGAGGACTCAAACAGGGTTGAGCCCTCAAACAAACATGAAGAATAGCTCAAAATAATGACCCTTTCAGTTAGGGTCGGAGCCCAAAACAGTGAGAAAGTAGGCTTAAGAAATGAGGCAAGAAAGTGTTACAAAAGAGGGAGATTGAGACTTACCTTTGAAGACCTCTTCTTTTCTACCTCTTGGCTTGAGGAATGTTGCTTTTAAGCCTCTAAGAACCTCTCCTTGCTGCTGGAAATGGAGTGGTGATGGTGGTGCTTGGTAGTAGTGAAGAAATGGTGCCAAAACTTGAGATTTTGAGAGAGATGGAGAGATATATATAAGCTCTTAAGAGAGTTTTTCTAACCTTAGTCTAAGAGTTGGGAGGCTCCTTATATGGACCAAAAGAGAAGGGCAAAGATGGAGGGAAATGCACCCAAGTGTTCCCCTCCAAAATATCCCCCGGATACAGATCTTTTCTGAGGGAAACAGCTATACAGCTGTAAAGCACAGATCCCAAGGAGCATGGCCGGCCCTCTACTTTTGGTGGAGGTGGCCGGCCGGCTACCCCCTATGGCCGGCCGGCTAGGGGTCAAAAGGTTCAAGCTTGGTTTCTGGCCGGCCACCAGATATTGGTGTCCTCCCATGTGTGTACAACAAGGCCCTGTGGTTGGAATTTGGCAACTCTGAAACAGGAGAGAGAATAGGCCTCTTAAAAGAGGGGTTCAAAAGGGTCAATCAGCATTACTGGCCGGCCATGTACTTTTAGGGTCCTCCCATGTGTGTACAACACAAATATGTGGTTTTGGCTCGAAGAGAATGGCCCTAGGGTGTTCAACATTAGCCCGGAAGTGAGAAAAACGGGCGTCGGAGGGCGAAAATGGAATATAACTGGTTGCTGAGATAATTGCTAGCCTCCCACCCTCCAGTGACCTTCTTGGTGATAAAACAGAGGTACCTTCCAAAAATGAACAAAAACCGATGCAAAACGAATGCTCGGGGGCCAAAACACGCAGTTCGGGGTCCCGAAAACCGGCCGTTAAGCACCGAAAGTGGTGTTTGGCCACGAAGTGGGTATCTAAGACCCCAGTGTCCCTTGAAAGGGAGTAAATGAGATGCATGCCAAAAACCGGAGGAATCGGAGATGGTTAGACGGTCCCGAACCGAGGCACACGGCCTGACGGCTCCGAAAACCGGGAACCGGGCTCCGAAATGGGCAAAATGGCCTACGGCCACAAAATGTGGCCCACGACCACTGAGAGATGGTCTACTGGACCTCTCCCCCCTCAGGAAGAGAAAACAGAGAAAACCGAGTCTGGTTTGCAAACCGAGGCAAGGCACAGAAGAGGGTTCGGAAGTCCGGAGGCAGGGCGCACGGTCGCGACTCTGAGACTTCTGAACGAGCACAATATGCAACATCACCGAGCGCTCAATCGGTGACATCTGAGTCTTAAGGTCGGTCAAAAATGGGGTGCCTACAGTTACATGTGTGAACATTTTGTAAACGTGACACAGTCCAATGTTGTTGAGAGGTTGAAATTGAATTGTCATGTGGCACGTTGATGGTGTTTGGTGGGTGCCACTAAATTGGAAATACACTAAGGCTTTTAGTACTTTCTTACATTTGGGAGCATAATGCATGTGCAACACATACTACAATCCGACCCGTTAGGCAAACCGTTGCTGTAATACATTGTAAACCTAAACCCATTTAGGCATGTTTTGGGAACCCTAATTCCCGTCGATTCAACTTGTTTTGTTCTAAGATTGTGGGAGATTTGTCATATATGTTGAGGTGCGATCGACAATCGTGATCTGTTTGTGTGTGTTTCGGCGGTTGGGTGATTTGTTATATTGCGACATTCGAAGGTATTCCGAGCAGGATACGGGGAGAGGATTTGAAAGAGGTGTTGTAATTTCTCAACTGGAGTGGAACGATGTCTGCGAAAGGTATGTGCCACCAATGTTGTTGTTGTTTCCCTTTTCGTTATGTTCCTTATGTGGTTGAATCATTGTGTGGTTGTGGTTTGGTGATTTTTGTGTGATGTTTCGAATCAGTTATTTTGTGATTGTAAAAAGTGGGGGTTGTATATTGTGTGTGGGTGTGTATTGTGTGTGACGCTGTTGGGTGTGTGGGTGTGTTGTTGTATGTTGTAGATGTCATATACATGAAACGATGGTGATGGGTGTGCCTGTTTATGGTGAATTAAAAAGTGTTGGGTTGCTATGTTGGCTAAAAAGTTGGTGTTGGCATGTAATGTGACACGATGTGACATGTCCCCAAGTTGGTATGTAATGTTCACGATGTAGCGTTGATGTTGTGCAAGTCGTGTTGTTTTTTTTGGTTGATTGTGTGTTTTTTTGTTAGACAGTATTAGCGTTAAGTGCGTTTGGCTGTTATGTGTTGGCGATTGCATGTAGTGAACATGTAACACAGGGTTTTATGTTTGGTATGTGGGTGGTTTAACTGACTAAGTTGATATGTGAGAATGTGAATTGGTTATGTACAAGTGTTGTGGTGTTAAATGGGAGGGGGGGGGGGGCAATGTGATATGAGTAGGTGTGAGTTGGTTGGGGTTGACATTAGTGCTAATAAATGTGTAAGGGAATTAGTGGGTTTGATGGACATGTTGTTTATGTTGTGTCACATTTTTGCAAAACCTTTAACACGTTATCATTGTGATGATTTATGTTCCCTATTGTGAGTTGTCTGTTGGTTGTAGTTGTTATGGAGTTGTATGTGTGTGTTTATATTGTTTCAGGTCTGTGGGTTATGTTTGTCATTAAAGTTTTTCAATTTTGTTGGTTTGTGCATACATTGGGCAGGTGTTTAGGTGCATGCAATGTAATTAATTTGTTTTTTGTGAAAATGTAGATGGTGACGGTAGCAGAAGTCCGTGGACGCATTCATGTGAATGGAAGCGTGTTGAAGGTACATGTGGGGCAAAACCGAACAAACTGGGTGTTAACATACAAGGCCGCATATTGTTCAAGCAATCGAAAACAAACCACCAGCAAGCTCATGAACAAGTTAATAAACCGGCTGCAGGGCCGTCATGCACTGCACCCACAAGGATTAACTTCCGCTCAAACATTGCGGGCATCGTGAAGCTTGTAACAGTTGAACAGTTGAAGAGGACTCCATTTTGGATCATGATTGAGGCTATCTGAATTAACAAGCTGAATCACAATATCTTCTTTAAGGGCTCATCATACTCCATTTTGGATCAATATCTTCTTTGAGGGCTGGTCACTTTGAACAGTTGAAGAGGACTCCATTTTGGATCATGATTGAGGCTATCCGAATTAACAAGCTGAATCACAATGAATTCAGGAAGTATGACGAGGCGATTTTGAAAATAATATGGACGTACGATGCACATTGTGACACATTCAACATTGGTGGAAATCTTGTGAAGCTATGTAGGAGTGATATCAGACTTTTGTTTGGGATTTAATGTGGTACTAAGCATATTGATCTGTCTTCTTGTCAAAGGCCAACATCATAGTTCATTCAGCGGAGGAGTCATAACACTGTAAGGATAACATCGAAGCTTGTGAAGACATTGTTTGAAGAAGCCGTGGCTGGGAGAAGAAGGGTTGACGAGGAGGACGCAGCAAAGTTGTTGACACTTTATATGTGTGGGAAAATGTTTTTTGCTAATTCTGGGAAGACGATAAGCTGAGTATTTGTGCGATACATTGATGACCTGAAGACCGTACGCGCATACGATTGGACTGGTGCAATACTTCAAATGTTGATGGGTTCAATCAAAGCTTTCCATCATATGCCGGAGAAGGTCACTGGGTGTGTTGTCGCGTTGCTGGTATGTAATTTTTAGTTTCTTTTGCAAATTTATTAGTTGTTTTACAGTATATTTGCTATTGTAATAATGGCTGGTTTTAAAGAATTTTGTACTTGGAACGCAGTATTGGATTTGTGAACATTCAACGCTGGTGAAACCTGAAACGGAGAATATGTTCCCAAGATTTATGAGATGGGACATTGGTGCCTTAGTTACCCGGATATGGGGTTTGGATTTCTCAGCACCTAGCAAATTCCAAGTATATGACCTCTATAATGATGTGTAATATTTGTTGACAACTATTATTTGATGAGGGTGTATGAATGTTGTGATGTTTGTGTTGTGTTGTGTTTTGTTTATGTGATGGCCAGGTACGAACTGACAAATTAAGGTCTTTGGAGTACGAACGTGACATTTTGGCAACAGACGAGCATGAAGTTTTCCATCGTGATGATAGAGTGACGGATGTGGTTGTTGGTTGTGGCAATGGGATGGTACGTATGGCGCATGAGGTTGGGGATGACATGGGAGTGAAAGCAAAAGACGTGCACAGCACGGTATGTGATGCAGTGAGTGACGTGGCTGGTTTAACCGAATTGGAAAACGCTTTGAAGTCTATGGCAGACATGGAAGTGCGGAACAAAACAAATGAGGGGATAATATCAAAGCTGGAGGATGAAGTAGTTAGTTTGAAGAGTAAAATGGAAATGCAAGCTGTGAACATTGTTGGTGGGTTTGGGTGTGTCATGAAGGTTAAGGATGGCGAGATATGAAAACTTGAAAATGAGAACAAGGAATTACGCTAAACAATTTTGATGTTAGAGGACCAACTGGCTAACCAGCAAGTACACACTGTTACACAAGCTTACCGGAAAAACGACTTTGGGGACGTTGGTGCAAGCCATTGCCAAGGATGAAGTGGGTTCGATGTGACGGTGGTGCATGATGTTACACCTATTCGAGTTAGTGTAAATTTGGGTGTTAGTGGTCAAAATGTTACTGTGCACACAGTGTCTGATTCTAGTTTGGCGCCACGACAGAGTGTGGGCGATGTCAATCTGTCGGACCTTGAAATGGGGGTGTTTCTGAATATAGGGGAAGGTGTGAGAAATTCGTTCGGGCATAACATTAAGAACAAAGTTAGGAAAGAATTAAGGCTGAAAGATTATGACTACCAGGCAGGCCGTGAGCACGAAAAGAAAACAGTCACACACGAGTGCAAGGGTAGGGAGGTGGAGAAAGGCACTGTAAATGACACAGTTGTAGATGTGGACACAGTTGGTGTGCTTGCCACTAAATGGTCTGGGTTTGAGTTGAACAACCGGTTTGGGGTGTGGAAACTGGTGATGTTTGAGGAGAAGGAGAAAATAACAAAAGCTTACGAACGGAATGGCGAAGGGTATGCGCGGGTATTTATGTAATTTCCCTCCGTACGCGTAACGTGTTTTGGTGAGATGATGTGATGCTGTGTTTGTTTTATGTGTAGGGTTGTCATGTGGGCTAGTGTTGAAGGTGGTGTAACAGTGTATTTTACCGATGTCGAGAGTCTTGTACGTGGAGAAAGTATCCGTGGCAATCTAAGTTGTGTTATTATGTTGGTGTCTCACATGCTGTGTTATGTTACATGGAATTGTGAAATGTGTGTCGCCATATGTAATTGATATGGTTGATTTCCATATTTAATGTTTTCGTGTCTCAATGTAGGTGATTGATGCGTATGCTGAGACATTGGTGACAGAGCAGGCACATATTTGTGCGGGTGATGCTTTATCGGACAAATCGTACTTCTTCAGTAGTATTTACATGGTGAGAAAGTATTGTTTCATTGTTGTATGGTGACCAGTGGATTATCTACTGATATAAAATGTTTGTTTTGTAAAACGTTATCAAAACCAGCAACATGCAAACAATGGAAAGTTATGTGCTGAAGAATTTTGCATCGTTAAAGGATTGTTGGTATATTCATTTCCCTATATGAAACCAAGCACACTGGATGCTGGTGGTGTACGATGCAGAGGATGGAAGTTGGAAACATTTTAATCCAATGAGGCAACGTTCGTCTGGCAGGTCAGACGTGCACTACAGTGAAGCGCTTGTCCTGGTAAGGAACACATGTAATTGTTGTTTTAATCAGGTCATGGATGTATTATGAGTTTGAATTTAATTCGGGTGGTTGTTTTGTGTGTGATAGAAGGAACGTGTGTCAATTGTAATGAAGCAGCCATTACGAGCAGATGGAATAGACGAGATTAGCATCGCTGAGACGTTCAACCATCCCCTCGAGGCTGTTGAAGACTGCCCCCAGCAGAAACCCGACTCGTAAGTGAACCGGTGTTGGAACCGTAACATTTTTCCGTTGTTTACGAAAGTGATTGTGCAATGTAATTAAACACTTAATTGTTTGGGTTTTCCCAATGCAGGCTGGATTGTGCGGTTATTGTTTGCGCGGTGATGAGGCAGTACGTGCACCATGTTGATGCAAGGCGTTCATTGCAAGGTACCAACGACATCGTGTTGAGAGCAAACATGGTTAAGGGATTTGTAAACGACATTATCAAAGGTCTTAAACATTCCACCTGAATGTTTATTTTTAAGCACATATGAAAACAATATCGTACAGTTATATATTTTTGAATTTTGTGAACGTAAGTTAACAATATTAATTTGGTAGTAAATACGATGTGGGGTTACGTTAAATGTGTTGTGTTTTTTTTGTGACTTGTGATACTTGCATGGGCACTGTTTTCATGTAAGCTTGGTATTGGAAAAATGTAGCTGTGAATGAAATGTACATGATATTGGCTGGTGATGTTGTTTGACAGTGGGTTTGTCTGGTGCATAGTAATGTGGTTGGGTATGTTGAATAGCAGTAGTCTGTGTGGCAAAACAAAAATATGTGGGTTGGTGTTGTTCCACGTATAGGGTGGTTAGGTAAATATTTATGCTGGGGTATGGGTGAACCATGTTGTGTGTTGTGTATGGTATGTTACGGATTGTGACGATTGTGCGTTGAGTAAGTGAGAAGGTGATTGTGGTGTTATAGCTTTTAAAGTGTATATTACAGTTTGGTGAATGTGTGTCATGATGCAGGTGTGACATTGTTAACATACTGTGTTATGAAAATGTGCGTTGAATGGGACCACATTTGACTTCAATGCCATCCATGCAACCAAATTATTGCAAAAAGGAAAACGATACATACCACTATTTGCAAAATATTTTGAAAAATGTAAAATAGCACAGTAGTAGGAAAATAGTTGGGTAAACTGTTAAGTTTTGGATTGTGTCTAACCCAAATTATTTGGTCGACTTACATAATGAAGACAACGTAATAACGAAAATGATAATAGTATGGTATGTCCGGTGTGTTCATACACACTTATTTAAAAAGGGGAAAAAAGAAAACCACAATGACAAACTTATGAACGAAAATAGTAAACATAATGTTGCATGCAGTGACGGCTAAATTGATTCTTTACATGTCTTCTTCTTGTTGCGCCCCATGCGTTGACAACGTCCACATCGAATTTGTTGTGTTTCTTCCCCCCGTGACAAAATTCATTTTTTTTTGGGCCTTCCCGGTGGTCATTTCACAACTGGTGGGTGTATGATGAAATCTTTAGTGTTGAACGGTGGTTTCTCAACAATTGGTATTGGATTTATGCTTGAAGTGTATGTGGAACGATATTCGGACACATGGTAATATGGTTCAACCAAGTCATACAAATCTCGTCTGCTGTAACGGATTGCAACCATCACGTGTGCACATGGAAGTCGTTTAATCTGCCACTGAAAGCACGAACATGTCTGCGTACCAACATCTACAAGTATTGATGGATATGAATGGACCTCGTACACATCCTCATTTGATTGGCTTACAAGCCATGCCCTACCTTTGTTGTATGCTTTTACCAACTGGGACTCAATTTTGGGGCAAAGAACTCCAGGCCATGCGGCTACCTTACGTCGGCGTTTTGACATTTGGTCCATAATTTTCGTTCTAATGCTATCAACCATCTTTGTGATTGGGAAGTGTCGTGCCTCACGGATCCATAAGTTGAATGACTCAGCGGCGTTGGAACACATCTCGCCATACCGGTCACCCCTACAGACACAAAGATGAAAATGTAAGAAATAGTTTCATGTAATTATGAAGGAAAAATGCATTAAGCCGAACAATGTACGAAATTAATTTGGTGCAATGTATTCATGATCGGGTGCGTACCAAAAGTAGGCATTTGCCCAATACATTGGAGGTAAATCTTTCAGAAAACCTGTTGCCACTTGTCGGCCTGATGTCTTAAACCTTTCTAAGCTAGAATTGAATGTTGTTACGATCGGTGCGTAAGCAGATTCACGAAATTTGCTTAGCAAGCCGACACGGTGTATCTGGTTGGTGTATCGCATCTTGTCTTGCAAGTTCCGTTGCGAATGTTGTAAGCAGAACGCGTGGTGGGCAGATGGAAATGTGATCGGAATAGATTCAAGTATACTTGTGTGTCGTTCTGAAATAAATGTGATTATCCTGTCCGTTTTGACCACGTTAGCGAGGTGTTCCAAAAACCAAGCCCAATTAGTTGTGTTCTCTGAGTCTACAATTGCAATTGCCAATGGGAATAAAGCTGTGTGGAAAATTAATAGTGGGTTCATTAAATGTGTAGGACGCAAACATCATTTAGTTTTAAAAAAAAAAAACAAATTATGCCAATAACAGTGTGTGTGTTACGAATGAGCATAACCTTGATTGCCATCCTTTGCAGTAGCAGCTAGCATGTTTCCTTTGAATTTCCCGTTCAAGAAGGTACCGTCCAGGAATAGTAAAGGGCGACAATGATTGAACCCATCGATGCATGCTTTGAATGATATAAAATATTGTACAAACCGGTGATTTTGGTCATCATAGTCAATGTTAATGTAAGTGCTTGGATTATTTTCCATAACAGCATTACTATACCACCGTAATTGATCGAACGAAATGGAATGTGCACCGAACATCTCGCCCCTTGCTTTCTTAACTCCCAACCATGCTACTCGGTAGCTTATCTCTAATCCGTAATCTTTCTTCAAGTTATAAACAACATTGGAGGGTCGTGTGAGCGGTTTGTCACGTACTCGTTCAAAGATGACATCGGACACTAAATCAAGCCCTGCCCTCGGGTTTTTTGGTGTCCGAATGGCAACACCGCAACAGTGCTCTGCGTTCCACTTACGAATGTGAAAGAACTCATCAGCATGAAGGACTCTTACGTGTATAGACCACATACATCCTTTTGATTCCTTCATCGTGCACATGGCTGTAATCCGAACGGAGTCATTCTTTAGATACTTTAACCGGAATCCACGTTCAACTGCATACTTAGGAAGAACATTACAGCATTTAGTAGCCCCGCCTTCAAAGCTTTGACCCACATGTGTGATGCCAATAACCCATGGAGCGGACATGTAAACTTTGTCAACATGAGGACAAAATTTGGGGAGTAAATCATCTTGTTCATTGTCATCGTCTGACTCATATCCTTCCCTCGGTGAACTGAATGTAACATCACATGGTTTCCGATTTGCGTCACCAAAATCATTTGAACTTTGCGTGCATCGAGTTTCAACGACGACATCAATATGTCCTAAACGGAAAGACCATGCAAGGGATACCATGTTTTCCATGTCGATATCATTTTGTAATTTGAAATTGTTGTATCCCGAAATCTTGAAAAATAAACACACATCAACATGTGTGAGACCATCAAAATTTTGACGGACAGAATTAACCAAATCATCAAATTGAAATGGAAATTGCAACTTCATGGCGGCGTTCGTATCACGGTAACAACACACCAACATAACATGAGCGTCCATCCCTACAATATGCAAACAATGTAACAAAATGGTTTTAGATTACAATCAATGCAACGCACCAAATTGTAACATACGAAAATGTGTGAACAACCCCCCCACCCCCAGTGCACTACGCAAAACCCAGCCATGTGTATCACATACACATAAAATCAGCAATGTGTATCAACACATATTGAGTGTAAAAATCATATAAATTACATAGTAAGACAAACCTAGAACACCCAAAACACTAATACACGACACCAATGTGTCATCTGGACAACGACATATACGGCCAAAAGTCGTTAACATATTGAATACGAATGTGCCCAACCCCATACGAATTGGGAACAACGATTACAATATGAACATTATATGGCACACCATGCAATTAACCTAGACATACAATGCACACGAAAACCCCCGAAACAAAACAGTACCTCCAACACACCAACACTACTGCCGGCGAAAATTGAATCACCATCTGTCCACAAACACACCAATGACCACAACACACTGTCACATCAGCCAGAAAAACCCTAACACAATGAAGGAAACATATTGTACTTCCATATACACAACAAAGCCCACATACACACACACAAAAAAAAAACCCACGTGAACAAAAAGGGTATAAATGACCAATACATATTACCAAACAAGGAAAAAAGGATCAACAGGACTATATTCACTCACTGATAGGACCTATCAGAGCAACAGACACAACGTTGGGACCAAATGGTGCAATTATTTGTGGGATGGGATTTATTGGTAAATATCCCTAGTTTTCATTAAATAAACATTTCATTTGTTAATTTAACATTACACATTTTTTTCGGCAAAAATAAAATTCATTAATTAATTAATTAAATGATAAAGGAATACAAAGCTCCCAGATTTTGGAGCTAATCTCCCAGAATCAAGAAAACAAATGGACATCCCCTTTACCAGTAAGAAAACAAAAAGGACATATCCCCTATGCTACCAAAAAGAACAAGCAAAATATACTTAATCCCCAAACACCTATTACAACTTTGAATTTCTAAACCTTTCAGTGCATGAAATGATTTACCCCTTATAAGCTTTCACCCAACATGTATTTTGAATTAGCACAAGCTCTCAGTTGTCGCTCCAATTTTGAGCATTATGCGCTAGCCATGAACTCCATAATGTTGCACTATTGGTTCCTAAAGTATGCACTCAGTGCCACTATGGTTTCTAATGTTTTGATATGTGACTAGGTCTTCCAAATTTTAATTTGATTTTACCTAGTCCAAATATCAATTATTAACACCATTTAAATTACAAATAAAATTCAATTTCTAGGGACAACTATGGAATTTTAAACAAAGTCCCTCTCTTCCCTATCTTTCTGGTTCCCACTTTCTCTCTTCCTTAACATCAACCTCCACAAAACTCCATGTCATCCTTCCCTACCATCGAACCCCTCTCCTCTGCCCCTTGCACTTTCCCTCTCACACTACCCCACTTCATAGTGTTTCCCCCTCCCCTAGCCCCACCATAAATGATCGCTCTCCCCACATGGTCTCTAACATGATCATTATCCAACACCACCATCACTGCCATGATATCATCACCGAAGAACTATCACCGTATTCCATGACCATCCACCATTTTCACCTACCATACAATTTCACCATAATCGACTAAAGCTCAATTCTCAAACCTACTGCCGAACATAATAGTTATATGTATGCATATTTGTGTATGTATATATATATATGGATACAGAACCAACCTTGTCTTAAATCCACTGCCACCATCTATCATCGACCAGTTCCAAAACTTTCTCATGAAATACATCTAGCCTTCATCTCTGCATCTCTACATCCCGAAACTTTCCAAGCTCCTTGACCTTTGAAACCATCTCACACGGAGAAAAATAGTGATGGGGGGGGGGGGACAAATCCACCATAAAAACATGCAAATACATATTTTATATAAATTGAGAAAGAGAAGTTCTAGTAGTGGTCGAGGATTGGGAAATTGAGTGGGAATAGGCTTGTAAGAGGGAGTTATAAGAAAAGACAAAAATGAGACAGAAAAGGGGTTGCTATAAAGAAGAGAGATGGAAGAGGGAGTAGAAAAGCCGAAGGACAAAACCATCATTTTATGTAAAATCAAGGGTTTTTGTTATCAATTTTGAGGGAAGTTAGTAATTGGACTATTTAAAATTAAATTAAAAACTTGGAGGATTAAAATAGCATAATCGAAACATTGGGAACAAAAGTGGTACTGAGTGCAGACTTTAGAGACCAATAGTGTATGTGTAGCTAAGCCATTGGAGAAGATATAATTGAAGTGTTGCTATGAGCCCGGCTATGAGCCCAGCCTTCTCCAAGGCATCTTTCTAGCTGGCCCCAAGGAGAGAGTCCAACAACTCTAACACCTACTTCTTATACTGCTTTCTAGCCCCATAGTCAGTCTACGAAGCGGTCCCCTCGACAACTCGAAGCTTTTCCATCTTCAAATATGCTCCTTCTAGCTTACTCTCAAAAGCCTTTGCCTTCTTTTTGGCACTAGCCAATGCCTTCTTTGTAGCTGCCTTTGCCTTAGTGAGTACCCACTTAATCTTCTCAACTTTGCTTAATGGCTAGAGGAGGTAATGACTCCTCTTGAAAAACCCAAACAACCTCCAACCTTTCTAGCCTATGCATGGTCACATACATTTGTTGAATGATTAGCAAAAATAATTGAGCTAACACGAGACAAGTGTAAAATCATATCAAACAAGTGGTTACCAAACAAAGGGGAAGGAGCAGCGTTCTGGACTACCAATTTAAAATGTAGGGGATTGGTCTAATCTTGATACTTCTGCACATTAGTGGGAAGAAGCCGTGAGTGGCCAATGGCATAGGGGAGCTGAGGATACTACCCCCAAATCCACTAAACATTCCCTCTATTTCAGGGCTGGGCATAGGGTTATCCGAAACGCAAAAACTACCCAACCTGATCCGAACCGCATACAAATGGGCAATTTCGAATGTAGAGTAGGTTCAGATGCGATTTAGATTATTCCTTCATTGCGGGTTGCAGGTTTCACCCGCACCCGCCCATACTAAACATTTTTTTTTAAAAACTTGGACCGTTGATCTCCTCACATCACAGATTCATATTAGATTTTTTGCCCCAAACCAAAACCTAATCTCTCAGCAGCAGCCTCTTTCTTCTCACTCACTCGCTCTCTTCTGGATCATTCTTTGATCTTTCCTCTCTCTCTCTCTCTCTCTCTCTCTCTCTCTGTGTGGCAATTGGTGAGGCTAGTGATCAAACTTTTTTCAAAACCTCCGACTACGACACAGTTGTCATCACTCTTTTACTCTCTCATACTCGTTCTTTCCTCTCTTCTTCGGCAACACCTTTGGTTACGGCTCCACACCGTTGAGGTCAGTCAAATCAAAGATTCACCTATGGTTTATTATGTGTTCTTTTATGGTGTTCTCTTATGTGTGCTTTGTTCTATTGGCCTCCTTGACAACACCTTTGTTACTGTACATATATACATACATAATATATGTATACTTTGTGTAGTGGGTTTGAGTTGGTTAGGAAAATAGAAAAAAGATCCATAACAGTTGTTGTGTGTGTACTTATATATACATACATAATATATGTATACTATGTGTAGTGGGTTTGAGTTGGTTAGGAAAATAGAAAGAAGATCCATAACAGTTGAAGATCTATAATATATGTATTCTAATTTCCCTTATATTTTTCATTGCCTTAAACAAATTGAAGATTCATAACAGTTGTTGTGTGTGTACCAAAATACATACAGTTGAAAATATATACAATTGTTGTGTGTGGCTCTGATAACTTGGATGAATTTAGTTGCTTTTTTTTTTTTTTTTGAACCATGCTTATTGTTTATTCTGTAACAATAATATATATATTGGAATTTTGTGTGGATTTGTGATATTTTCTATGTTAGTTCTTATTTAATTTTTATTATAATTTTTTGTAATCCAGTTTCAATAGAGGATAGTGTTCAATCTCCCTCAATCAAGCTTTTATCCTCAGAACCTTCGAGTGGAGAATAATATATATATATATTATTGTTTGAGTGGTTTGTATAGCCATTACGTCACACTTTATCCATCAAATGAGAAACTCCCAAGTGTGAGTGAAGTTTTTAATATGGTGGAAGATGATGATGATCCCTATTCTTTGGTTGACTCTCAATTTAATTCCTATTTGGAGGGACTATGCACTAGTGGAGCTAAGTTGGAATTAGAACAATATTTGTCCGAGGTTGAACATTTTGCGAAGAATCAAACATTTAAGATTTTGGATTATTAGAAGGTGAATGCAACCAAATATAGAGTGCTATGGCAACTTGCAAGGGATGTGTTGGCCATGCTTATTTCTACCGTTGCATTAGAGTCGGCTTTTAGTACGAGGGGACATATTCTTGAACCATTTCGTAGTTCACTCTCACCTTCTATGGTTGAAGCCCTTGTATGTACTCAAAATTGACTTCGAAGCAACCTTCCAATTTCTCTTCGAAAAGTGATGGATGATGTGGAGGAAATTGAGTAATATGACTCAAGTAATATGTGAATTTATTTATCTTTATTTTTAGTTGTATTGTTTATTTTATTATGTAGGTTTTATTTATCTTCTCTTGTTGACTCGTGATTAGGTACTTTGGAGTCAAGCTCATCTTCAAGTCCAACCTATAATGTCGGTGCTATAATTGAACTTCAATATCCATTTGCTCGTTGGTAAATTTTTCATATACTCAATACATTTTCTTACTATATTGAGATGCAATATATAGATATTGTTCATTACTTTATTCTTATACGCTATCTCTGTCAAAGAAATTATGAAGATTGAAGACTAAATAAATTGTATATTTTTCAGTTTGTTTGTGTGCATGGTTCATCAGACATATGCATGGAATTGGAATTTTTGAAACTTGGATGTGAATCATGATGAAGTTTGTGAGTTTGGAAATGTTTTTATTTTATTTAATGGATTTGGATGAAATTTGACAACAATTTATTTTGGTTTTAAGTGGTTGTTATTATTGCATTTTGGATGAATGTAAAGGTTAATGAAAAATTACTTTTAGGTAAGTTTAGGATTTTGAATTATTTTACTTTAATTGTGTTGTTGGGTACTAGCAAGTGAATGATTTTGAATGATTTCGGATTTTGAATGATGTGCTTGTGTTAGTTTATGATTTGATTTAAAAGTTTAAGATTTTGAATGTTTTGCTTGTGTTCGGAATTGCTTGTGTTGTGGCCCAAAATAATATTTAGAAAATGAAGAGAAAAAGGTCCAAAATAAATATTTAGAAAATGGGGAAAAATAGGCCCATGATTTATTTTTTAAAGGAAAAAGTCCAATTCGCAAACCGTTTGCAACCGCCTGCATATCCACGAATCCTATCTATATAAGCCGTAACCCGCATTGTTGGCGATTGCGGGTTGAATTTTTTTCCAAATTGCAGACATGCGGGCGGATCCAAATTGATCCACAAACCGTCCAAAATTGAACCGCAACCACCCCTACTATATTTCAACATAGGGCACCAAGGAGGATACTTCATTACATAAATAGGGGATGAAAAAGCTATAACGACCATTTTTTGTTTCTGTTGCAGAGGCCACTAACGAGAGTTATCATCAATAGGGTTGTTACTTCGAAACCGGCGTCTTCAGGTTGCAGAAAAAATGGTCGGGCTTCGGTCGATGGTGCAACTCTAGCATTTTCTTTAATTCAACAAAATCATAGGAGGGGAGGAGGGGTTTGAGAGTTCTTGGAAAGAAGATTAGAGACGGGAGAGAGAAGGGGATGGGGTTTCAAGAAAGGCTAATCAAAGATGGAGAGATTAGAGGGTTTAGGAAGAAGGCGATCAAAGGAGGAATGAGGATATAAGGGGTTGAGGGGGATAGAGAAGAAAGTGAGGCACAAAAAAAGTAACCACCGTCTCCGCCGCAGTAATATCTCCGCCGTGAGCTCAACCCACCACCACCATCTCATATACAATATTTATATTTTTTTTTAACAGAATGCACACAAAAAAGAAGATACAGATGATAGGGGAGAAAGAGAGCTTCTCTTGACCAAAGTAGAGAGAGAGATGGGAAAAAGTTTATTTGAAATATTGAAAGAAAAGAGAGTTATTGGTAAGAGTAAAGAGGAGAGGAAAAGTCTGAGATAATAATTAGAGAGAGAGTTAGCCACTAGAGAGAGAGAAAGAGAGAGGGAGAGATAGAGTTGTAACGAAATAATGAGAGAGAGTGGAAAAGAGGAGTTATTTTTTGAAACAAAAAAAGAGGAGTCATTGATAAGAGTGAAAGGAGATGAAAGGTCTAATCTAACAGAAATAGTGAGAGGAAGAGAGAGAGAAACAGACAAAGACTTTGAATAATGGAACGGACTACTACTGGAATTCTCTAATCGAAGAGAAATGCATTAAATGTGAGGAGACAAATGGCCAAAACTATTTAATATTTTAATTGACAAATTTTCACAGTTGATCGGATTTAATTTGGATTAAAACTTTTAAATCCGATGACGGAACCAAGACTCGACTTTTTGCCTTATTTACACCTGTATGTAACCGAGTATGCTGCGAAATCGACCACATAATGGCGGGTTGGGTTAGGTCAGTCTGATTGACCAGGTTGGACACATTTATGAACAGCCCTATTCATCAACTTCCACCACCTATTGTTCTGTGGGAGTAGGTTCATGAGATGGTGGAGGGGTTTGCATAAGCGGAGTAGACAGGTCAGATGGTTGAGCAGATGCTAGAGATGGTTATCTGCCCCAACAAAGTTTGTGATATTGAGCAGCCTCTTTTGTTTTGCCATTTTTTCTTCTACCTTTGGGAGGTTCGATGCGTAAGTACTTGATGTGGCAGTGGGGACAGTAGCCGGAGGAATAACCACCGTGATGGAGTCTCATCGCCTAGGTGGGTGATTCCTTTTTTGATGTGGCATTTCCACATTTATTTCTTGTGGCTCTCCCATAATGCATCTATTGCTTTTCTAGCTTGTTTTAGTTTGGCTCCAATCTCATGGAACTCCAATTTCATAAGAAATCGTAATGATCTAGTGACCCTTGAGGTTACATCTTTGTTATCTTTACTCGATGGAGTGGAGTCTCATTGCTTCCAAATGTGTGTAATAAAGGGGTTTGGTTCATTAATTCCTTTTAGAGTTTTTTTCATGCAATTCCTTCTTTCATAAGATCATTGATAAGCCCAACATTCCTTTTATTCACAAAAAAAAATCTAGAAAGCAACAGTGCCACTCTACGTGAAGATATTTTTGTGGTCTTTGGCTCATTGAAGAATCATGACCAATGACATATTTCAGAAAAGCAGGGCTAATAGCTATCTCTGTTCTCAATGGTGTATCATGATTCATGTGTAGGAGGAATGGGGAATCTTTGGACCATTTATTTTTGCACTGTCAAGTGGCTTTGAATCTTTGGTATAGGTTCAACAGTTTGGTTACTCTTTGGGTGGTGCCAGGCGCTTGTATTCAATTGATGTTTAGACGATTCAAAGGTAAAAGGAGAGGGTTGTGGTTTTGTGTGGTTTTCACAATCTTTTGGGTTATTTGGTTGGACATGAATGCGAGAAATTTTGAGGACAAGTTTGGAAACTCAGAATCAATGTGGGATAGTGTGCTAGTTGGCATCATTTTGGTCCTCCGTTTTGCCGACATTTAAAGGGATCCCATGATTTTTGATTTCTAGTGATTGGAGAGCTATTTGTGATGTATAGTTGATTTTTTCCTATTTGACTTCTTGTTTTTGTTGATTGTCATTTCGAGAGACTCCTAGTAAAATAAATTTTTAAAAAAATATATAACATCTACAATGGCAGCGTTCGGAGCAGCCCTCAACTAGGCTTCATAAAGTGTATCTCGGCGAATGATGGAATGTAGTAGACTAGATTGTAGTTGAGAAGGATGTGAGCAGCTCATTTAGGTGCTTGGATATTCTAATTGTTATTTGGATTATCGATCCGGACACTCACTCCTCGATAGCAACGATGTAGGTTTGTCAGGTATCTGCACAACAAAACACCACAAATCTAAGCAGATTCAAAGGAAAACAAAAATCAATTCTACAGAAAGAAAAATAAAGGTGTGGATTGTTGTAATAGCATGGGTGCAAAACTTGCACTCCTAGTTCTTGGATGGAATGGTGTATGTCAAGTCTTTTGCTAGAGGTTTGGTCAATTGTTTGCAGTTAGCTTGTTTGGGTTTAAGGTAGAACTTGTCTTGACACCGTTAATTGGCATAATAGAATAGCATAGGCCTGTCAATGGGTCAGATTGGCTAGGATCTGATCCGATCCAATTAACCATTTATCCAAATCCGCATATGAAAAAGTCGATTAAGCATGATCCGATCCGATCCTTTTTTTCTTTTTTCTTCTTTCATTTTTTTTTGCTCTCATCTCTGTTTAGCTAGCCATATAAAGTTAATAAAATATCAATTATAAAAAATATATAAACTGTAACATCAAATTTTGAATACTTCTACTACTCCTAAGATTATACAAAACTATTTTTTTCCAGTATGTATCACATTCATGCTTTTTTGGGGGGGAAAAAAATGCTAAATCATTCAATGTCTAACTTATAAAAAAAATGCACCTAATAGCCAAAATAAAACAGTAAACAGTTCAACATCTAACTCAGTCAAAGTTAAATCATGAAATTTAATATTTTTTTCCACTGTCTAGCTCATAAATGCTAAACCATGGCAACCATAGACAAAAATAAAACAGTTATAATAGCTGAGAATTGATTTATACATTTATACCCACATTTCACCACAAAAACAAAATAAAGTAATTAATGACAAATTATCCACAAGCTTCTCCCAAGTAAATTGTCTTAGACTTTGTTTTTGTGCATTTAACTGACTCCTCTATCTCTTTCTCCATCAACACCATTGTGAAATCGTGCACAATTGAAATAGTAAATAGTTCAATTGATCTTGGGTTCAAGGACAAAACAAAAACAAACCCTTGTAATTCCAATGAGATGGTAGGGAAAAAAAAGAAAGTGTGTAAATAACTTCTATCACAATGCAAATGGCATATCAAGTAATTCAATCCATCTATTTTTCTCAATTCCACTCATATAGATATTTGCATATACACTGTAGATATGTAAAAACTTTTTTTTTCTTTTTGAGTATTTTTCAAAACCATGCAACAACAATGTTAAATACTTCAAAAAGTGTGATGCTGCCATGTCATGCACAACATGAACAACTATGCGATTTAGAACAACTAAATTGGACTCCAAAGAACCAGGCTTCAACCTAATTAACTCTAGACTCTGCTAGTTAAAATTCATTCATAATAGTCGTAGAAAAAAAGAGAGATCAGTTTCACCATTCTTCAAATCTCATCTCAATTAATTTTAACTATGGCAAACAATAAACTTTACTATTGTCGTGAAGCTTCACTACAAAACATAATAGATGCATTGTGAGCCACTAGGACAATTCTAAAAACCATCAAAAATATGCGAGGAAGTTCATAGATAATTTAAGAATGACCAATTATAAGTTATATGTGACTATGTTCTGAATTATCATGATAATCATCTGAGCTAAATGAAGCCATATCATACTATTAGGAAGTGAGTGATGGCCATACAAACAACATAATAACCAAACTAATTTTGTTAAAGGCCAAATCAATGAGAAAAAAAGAAAAGAAAAAGACCCTTCTCCCCCCCCCCCCCCCCCGGGGCCCGGTGTCTCTAAATTCTTTCTTTGGGTAAGCAATGAAAAGCATAGCCAAACTATGTAACCATCATATCCACAACAATCATTGTCAATACAAGTATGATGATTGTTAGCAAGAGCAGAACAAAATTAATAATTTTTTGGGAAAAGAAAAGCACTTTATTGAGGAAGCAAAAGGAAACCTCGGAAGAGGAAAGAAATATACTAACCTACATGTGACAATTAAGTAAACAACAAAAACAACACTTGTTAAAGAATCAAACAGACTTGATCAATGCTTTTAAAAGGTGGGCAGAACTATAACCTGACAAATGCACGTCTGTAGCATTAACTCAGGTTTCATTATGGTTGATTAGGGGTGATGAACGAACCAAACAGCTCAAACTCGACTCGTGTTTGGCTTGTTAAAAGCTTGTTTGAGCTTGGTTCTTTAAATAAACAAGCCAAGCTTGAACACAGTTTAGAGCTCGTTAAAGTTTTCAAACCAAGATTGAACAGTCAATTGCTTATTCGGCTCGGTTCAATAAGCCTAAAATTATATAAAATATCAAACTGATTGAGCTCAGCTCCGTAAAAGCTCGTTTGAGATTGGCTACAAATTTTGAAGCTTGTTAAAGTTATTAAACCAAGCTTGAATAGTTAATTGTTTGGCTCATTCAGTTCGTTTATCACCCTTATGGTTGATATCTACTTATGGAATGGTCAGAACTGAAATTCATTTGATATTAAGCCATTTGAGGGTTTTGAAGTTCACATGGCTTGAATTTGATATCAAACCATATCTAAGATGTATATGTTTACACACATACATACTGAAATATGAGAGAGAGAGAGAGATCCACAACGTCCTTCAGAATTTCAGCTTCCAATCACTACTCATGTGAGCATTCTTCTACATCTACAATTTCAAAATAATGAGACATTAAGATATTTATAGAACTAAACTAAAGAACATCTAATTATTTAAAAACTTCAATATTTCACTTCTATTTTTGGTTGATTAAATCCAATCATTGCAAGTGATAAAGGCCTTCACAATATTTGGAAGCAACGAAGCACGTGTCTCATCAATCACCCTGCCTCCTACACTAAATGCCGCCTCTGATGCAGCCCTAATAGCTGGAACACTTAAAACATCACACGCCATCCTTGCCAAAGTAGGAAATTTTACTTTATTGACTTTCCACCAATGTAGAATATTGAAACTCTCATTACTTGGAAACACCAACTCCTTAAAGTATTGCTCCACCTCTGATTTTTGATAGGTGTAAATGTTAGAAGCACGTTACTAGACATACCACTTATGAAAACCAGCTAAACTTTCTTGTTTTGAAGAGCCGGCAAGCAATTGACTAACACTTGAGCTACTATTTTCATAAACAAGTGTGATGGAACTCATGGGATCAAAAGAATCACTCCTATACTCATAAAAAAGATCAACAAAACCATTACGAACCCTTTGAATATGCTTATTAGCATCAACATCATAAATAAGCCTAAAGCAGTATTCCACCAAGTCTAGCTTGTAACAGAAAACATGCATATTTCAAGTCACTCAACTGGGTTTTCTCCCATCAAACCAATCTAAATCTAAAGACAGAAACAAAGTCATGCAAATCTTACAAACACAAAAACAAACTAGTTGAGATGAACAAACAGCCTGAAAATTCATGGGCTTTTTAGGTTTATATACAATGATTGAAACTAGAAAAAGATCCAACACAAAAATAACAAGAAAAAAACAAGATTCATCCATCTTTTTTCACATAAAAAATCCTCAAATAAAGCTATAGACACCCTATTTTTGACCGTCTTCAAGACTTGGACGTCATCGTTTGAACACTCAATGATCATCCATGTTTGTGTTCGTTTTGAAAGCCCGAAGTTCTCGGCGGAGTGCCTTGCCTTTGAGCTTTTGAAACTTGTCTGTTATGTGCTTGGTTGTGGACCAAAAGCTTGTTTCCTTGCTTCTGGGGGAAGAGGGTGACCTATCGGCCAACCCTACAACCCATCGGCCAGGGTTTATTCTCATCGGCCATCAGTGGTGGCCGGTTAGCCTCATTAATGGCTGGCCGGCCATTAATGATGGCTGACGGCCATTTTTCTCCTTTTTTAGATATTTTGTGTGCCAGCTGTTGAACACTGAAAGCCTCCACTATACACGTATATGGATGGATTCAAGCAAGCTTTGGCTTGCATTTTCTATATAAGGGGAGGCCTCTCCCCCATTTTGGGGGGTTATAAAATTTCAGAGCTGAAATTTCTCTCTCTCTCTCTCTCTCTCTCTCTCTCTCTATATTGTGCTTAGAAGTGAGTTTTCTTCACATATTTGCACACAACCCCTTAACCAAATTAGACTTCCTTGTGGCTGAGGTTCTTGGAAGTCTCATTTGGGTTCTTTAAAGCTGGTTTTGGCTCAGAAGTTGTTGTTTTGCTGCTGTGCTTCAAGGGTAAGGCTTTGTCCCTTTTGAGCTTTATTTTGGTTAAGTCTTTGGTCATCTTTTTACACTATTTTGAGGCTGGTTTTAACCTTAAAAAAAACACTCTATTTTTAAGGTTCTAAAATGTTGGTTTGAGCCTTGTGTGGTTAGGGGGTGGTCCCCCCCCCTCTCCCCCTTGCTCTTTGGCTTGTAAAGCTTTTTGAGCCATCTTTCAAGCTTTTGAAACAAACTTTTTTTGGCCTTTAAACCACTGAAATCCAGGGGATTTTCAGAGGTAAAAAGTTGGTTTTGAGGACCAAAATAGGAGGGGGTGGCCTCCCCTTCTTGTCTCTTGTTTGCATGTGTTGATGGCCTAAGGTGTAAGCATGCTTTTTTTACTCTTTTGTAGCCTAGTTCAAGCATGATTTTGGCTTTGTTTTGACATGCTTCAACTCAATTTATGCTGGTTTGGCAACTTGTTGCTTATATCTTGCACTTGTAGTGCAATCATGCTTACTAGCCTAGCACACTTGATGATTTAGCCTATCATTCTAGCATGTGTTAGCTTAACTCCAGCATGTTTTTGGCTCTGATTTAGCATGCTTTAACTCTATTTTGAGTGGTCTTGGTCCTTTGAGGCTTGCTTTGCATGGTTGTAGTGTAAATGGCTTTACTAGCTTTGTATTTTGAAACATCTAGCATGCTTTGCTTAGGTTGTTTGCATGCCATAGCAGCATTTAGCATGTGATTTCAAAGCATATATCACTGTCACACTCTCACATATTCCACTCTTTCATTGCCTTTGAGAGTTGTGCTTTATGCCTTGCTTGCGAGCCAATATGCGAACCAATATGCGAGCATGTTTTTCTTGCCACTTGTGCTTCAATTCCAGCATGTTTTAGCTACTGATTTGGCATGATTAACTCTATTTTGAGCTGGTTTGATCATATGAGCTTTGCTTTGTATGCTTGTAATGCAATTGTGCTAAATTGCCTAGCATGTGCTATTGTTTTGGCCTCTTAACATAGCTATTTTTGGCTTACTTCGAGCATGTTTTAGAACTCCATTCAGGGTGTTTTAGGACTATTTTGGACTATTAGTCCCTTTTGAGCCTGATATTGCATGCTTCTAGTGTAATGTACTTCCCTAGCTTTGATGCTTTTGGCCCTTAACATGTTGTGCTTTGATGCTTTTGGCCCTTAACATGTTGTTGTATTATTCGTCATGCCATTTCAGCACTAAATTCTGCAACCTCCCTCATTTCTTCATTTTTTAATTTGCTTTGAGGGTTGGTTAGCCTTAGGTTGTGTTTAAGCTTGAGATAGAGTTTATGCTCAATGGCTTTAACTCTCTTTTGAGGGTTTCTCCTAGCCAAAGGCATGAACTCTCTCATGTCTTGAACCACCCTTTTGGTTGACCCCTCTCACTAGAGGACTTTCACGTTGGACTAACCGGTTAAGGAATGGCTTAGTAATGTAAAATGTGTAAACAAGAATTGAGCAAAGTAAAACATGAACAAGATAAGCATGCATTGCATGTGTTTGGATCGGACGTTAATCCAAACACAAGAAATGTGAGACGTTTCATACTCAAAGTGATGAAACGTGTCACATTTCTTGGTCGTTGTCACCCTTGATCATGCATGATAGGGTGGCGGCCTTTCGAGTCTTATGTGCACATTCACTAAGCTTATACAAGCTTGATTCTTTGGCCACCATGCATTGAAAATGCTTGGTTGGTGGCTTGAGAGCCAAGTGCCACTCTCCTTTGAGCTTGAGACATGAAAAAGAGGGTGGCAGTACATACATTTCCTTGCAAATACACTGCCATGCCTCTGTTTGCTCTCTATTGCAGCAAACGGAGGAATTTCAGAGAAACAGTGGCCGACCGGCCACATGTCCTAGCCGACCAACCACCCAAGCCAGCCGACTGGCCTCCAGTATTGGTCGATGACCACCAATCATGGCTGATCAACCATCAGTGTGTTTTTGAGATCAAACAGAAGCAATCTGGAGGTTGGCACAATTTTCGAAGGTCCAAAGATGTACAAATAGAGGCATCTAGAGGCAAGATGGTGTATTTTCGGGAGGACGCAACCGAGCATGCATATTCCCCTCGCTTCTCGAGGCCGCTCATTTAAATTCCTTAGCTAATTAGTTCATTAGCTTAGTCGTTTTGTAATTAATAAGTTAAGTGTTTAATTAATTAATTCGGTTTGTAATTAATTAGCTTAGCATTAGCTAGTTATTCAATTGTGTTGTAATACTTAATTAGCTAGAATAGTTAATTAGTTGATTTGTAATAATTAGCTTAGCTTAGTGTAGCTTAGCTTATTTATTCGGACCCTCCTTCGCGAGGGCGCAATGTTGTAATAAGCATGCGTGTGTGTGCATGTCTTCCAACCCCACTTCTTTCTCCCTTTTATTTATCCACTTTCGTTGGTTAGATTAGGGCATGTTTTGATTAGATACCTTATGCTTTGCATGTTTGCATCATTCATTTGTATTGCATGCACCGGGCTCGACGCATCATTCAAACTGCATCGTATTTCAATACCTATTTGAATAAGTGTATCAAATTGTTGCATTCATATGCCATCTTAGATAGTCGAGCCTATTTAGTTACATTATTGCATGTATTGCATTAGGCATTGTTAACATAGTTAGGATCATGCATATTTCTAACTAGCTTTTGTTTTGGCTTGAAGTACACTGTAAGTTTTTACGCTTTAGCATACTTGCATCAGTGTGAGTGTTGCCATGATAGCATGCTTGCCATGAGGCTATTTGCTTAAGTGTTTAAACTGCATGAATGCCTGTGGATGAAGGTTTTATTGCTTGAATTGAGACAATTCATCAAATGTGAGTTTTAAAGCCCACTTTGCGAAGTGGCAAAACATCATGTTTTAAGCCCACTTGAGGGTGGCAAATCCGCGCTTTAGCCTACTTGTGAGTAGCACTTTCAAACCATTTTAAAAAACAAACATGAGTCGATTTGTTCCAAGTCTCGCAACTTAGTCTATACTTGTATGCTGTGTGCATCACATAGAAAAGTTAGCTAAATAACTGAAATAAGAACACGTGTTTATAAAACAACATATCATGCTTAGTAGAAGCCGATCCTTTGATCGGGCGTGCGGGGGTGCTCATGTTATGATCTTCCCCTCTCATACCCAAGTTCCCGAGCAGAGGCAACTTTGGTGATGACGGACACGTGGCCTTTGGCACGAGTCAGGGTTTCCTAAATTTCCCAAAAATAAAATATTTAGGTGGCGACTCTGTAATTTGGTAAAGCAGTCCAATTTTGGCATAATTTGATTTAAAATCAGATTTTCCAAAATGGTTTGCCGGATTGGACTCTTTGGTGATTTATCAGTCTTACATTGCACTTTGTGAGATTAGATTCAGAATCGTGATAGGAGTCCGAGCTGTAGTAGACCAATTCGCGCCTCTCAGAAAGGGGGTGTGCGAAGAAAGTCGAGTCTACAAAAGCTAATGTAAACTAATATGAAACCAATTATATTACAGAGCTCGCTACTGGGAGCCATGAAATGTCCCAGAGCCATGGCGCAATCGACAAATCAAATTCCAACAAAAATCACAATGAACAAACCCACTTAACAAACTGATCAAACACACACACACAAACTGATCAAACCTACTCAACAATAATCACAAGCGACAAAACTCACTTCAAATTTATCATGACTATAGCAAACCCACTTGAGAACAATCAATATAAAGCCAAACACATTTCATTGAAACTAAAACCTAGTTAAACTAACACCCTGATATTAGGGAAAGCAATGGAATTCACAGAAAATTACTGCCTTCAAAAAATGGACAGATGTTTGATGTCTGACTCTAAAAGTTGCACTTATTTCAAAGTCTCCAAAATTTGAGTCACAATCGAAGATTATAATGATCCCAGTTTTGACCTGACACTTGTGGTAGTCCGGACTCAGGTTTATGGTTTCTGTATGTCGTTCATTGTCCTTTGCTCTTTATTCCTTCTTAAATTTGGTTATTTGGTTGTGTTGAGTGTGTTTGGAATAAGTTGGTTGCTTGGTTTTCAAACCTCGTGTTGCCCAAAATTTTGGTCCTCCGCTCGAGCGGCCTTTCATGCACTCGAGTGGGATTTGCAAACTTCTACTATTTTGAACGTCTGCAAAAGTACGGGAGGGATGTTTTCTACGCTCGAGCAACGTTTCCTACGCTTGAGCGGGTGGGCGCTCAAGCAGCCCTTCTTGCGCTCGAGCTGTTTGTCTGTTGCCTGCAAAAGTACTGGATGTGTGTATTCTGCGCTTGAGCGGGTCAACTCTTGTGCTCAAGCAGAACAACTTATTGTGTCTGACGCTCGAGCATCAACTCTTGCTCTCGAGCGGACTATGTGTATATCAGATCGCAAAAATGACTTTTTACATCACTTTTTCAGATCTTTTCTTTGAAAAACCCTAAAGTGAGACTCTCTCTCTCTCTAAAATACACACACTCTCTCTATATTTTCTCCTAGATCCATTGATCTCTCTGCCCTAGTGTCTTTGGAAAAAGGGTAGAGCATCGTGAGAGCTTCATTTTGATCCGATTGGAGTTTGGTTTCGGCGTCATTGGAATTTCGTGCTCGCTCTATTGGTCTTCTAAACTTAAGGTAGGGACTATCTACACCTTAATATGGGTTTTAACTTGGTTATGGGTTGTTATATGAAAATGGTGAGATTTGGGGTCGTTTTGAACAAACCTAGGAATTGGGTTCAAATTTGAAAAGAGGGATTTCTATGTAGGTGTTATGTAAATGATTATGGGGTTTGGATGTAAGGTTATTTTGTGTCAACATAGTTGATTTTGGCCATTAGGTAATTATTTGGAAAATTGAGAGTTTTGTATTAAAATGTCTTGAATAATTATTTTGTGCAAATAATGAAATTGGTATGGGGAAAGTGAAATTGGGAGGTTGTGTACATGAATGGTGTTGTTGGATTTTCTTAATCACTCACCTATGGAAATTTAAGGATTTATCTGTTATAGAGATTGTATATCTGTTTAGAGATAACTGTTTTGGGTTATCGATGGAGAATAGTTATGATTGTTGTAGACATTGCATGTGGATTAGGCGAATTGAAACTAATTCTTTAACCATTATCATTGAATATGATTATGAATGATATACATTGTATATGTATGATATTTGGAAAGAGAAACTGGATGTACTCCATATTTTGAGGAGAAGAAAGGGGATGGACTCTGTTGAACTAAGTTGGCCTATGTGTCCAGGGTGAAAGTCTCGAAAACCATTTATATACATGGGTGTCGATTCCCGTGGACGAAATTTCCATAAAATGGCAAATAGAAGTGTATGTATGGTTTGACGATTTTAATTTGTTAGAAACCTGCGAGGCGTATCCTCTGTTGGGTGGATTAACTGTAGTGAATGTATCTATTGAACCAAAATGAAAGGAATGAAATGTAAGTTTGGCATACCATAGTTTTGGAGAAAGTTATAAAGATTTTGTTATAGAATAATAAAAATGTGCATCATGCTTATGTCTTGTTAATTCTTATATACTGTGTTAGATTATTTCTACTGGGTTTTGGCTTACCCTACTTTAGAAAATCATTTTTAGGTACAAGTGACATGCCTCCTCCAAGGACGTAGCTTGGGAGGACCTTGGAGCCGAAGGCTTTTTTTTTATGTTATTTTGTATTTAATGTTCGTTCAAGCCTAGGGCTTTATATATATAGAGCTTATGGCTGTCTTTTGTTGTAACCAAGCAATGACTTGAGAAGATGTAAGCCCGTAGGGCATTTATTTTGTTGAGCAGTAATAGGTATTACATGCTATAGATTTAGGATATACATTTATAAATATATATTGCATGTGTTATCTTTTGTAATACGAACTCTGATGAATGAAAGCATATTGTTTCTATTATTACTTCTCTTATAAGGGAAATTCATAGTATTATTTTGGAGGCGTGACAACTTGGTATCAGAGCGTGCTACGTTTGAATACTTTGGATACGTGGGAAGTGGTATGTACCACAATGGGTTTGTCTCGCTTATTAGAGACTTAAGTATGGACGATATGTGCTTATATGATAACATACTTATGGGATTATATGGGTATGGGATTAAATTTCTAGGATGTTGATTGAGTCCACGGGTTCCTAGATGTCCTGTTAGAAGAACACTTGATCACTGCTGTTTCTAATTGGAACTCTGGCAACGCAAGGGGATGGTCATTATCTGGAAACAAAATTCGTATGTATTTATGTGAATACGTGCTTACGTGAAGTGAATTACTATTGTCCATCATATTGGGACACGAGTGAGTTAGCTTTGGCACATTTGTAAATATGCTAATTTCTTTTGTTGCCTTTATTAGGATGTCAGGATGTGGACATGGTGGTAGGAGTGGTAGGCCTAGACAGCAGGAGATGCCAGTGCCGGATGATATTCTGGTGCATGAGGAGAGTGTTGGTTAGGCCAACGTGGCCGAACCAATTGGTCAGTAGGCCATGGGTGCCTTAGCCCACGAAATGGCCGAAGCTTTGAGGGAATTTATGGACATTCTCAGGGCTGAGAATCAAGTCTGGACCCAAGCAACTGAGGCAGGGCCATCCTTTCTGAAGTGGGAGTTCTTTCGATCGAATCCGAATTGGGGGATCCCAAAGATCCACTGAAAGCGGACGAGTGGCTAGAACAGATGGTGAAGACATTCGAGATGCTCGGTATCGAAGACGAAGGTTTAAGAGTGACTTTGGCGTCCTTCCAATTGAAGGGAGATGCAAGTCAATGGTGGAAGTATGTGCGGGGGCGCATTGAAGGGACTTGGAAGGCCTTCTTCGACGCCTTCCAGGAAAAGTTTTTGCTTTCCACAGTTAGGGAGAAGTTGAGAGATCAGTTCTCTAAGTTGGTGCAGTTGAACACATCTGTGGCAGAGTTCGAAGTTACCTTCACTAGCTTGTCTAGGTTTGCACCCAAGCTAGTAGCAACTGAGGAATGCCGTTGCTTAGAGTTTGAGAAGAGGTTGAGGACCGGGCTAATGTTTAAGGTGGCTGGTTCGATGATTAGGGATTATAGACGCCTTGTGGAGGCGGCGGCTCATCTAAAGACCGTGATACAGTTAGAGGAAAAGATGAGGGGCTCTAAGAGAAGCCAGGATGCCCAAGAGGACAGTAAGAGACAGAAAGGTTCTAATCTCCAGTAGTCCTAGGGAGCGCAGTCGACGTCTACCTTTCCAGTACTGAGTTCGGGTTCTGGGAAAGGTGGTGAGGGTGATTTCACTTGTTTCAAGTGTGGTCAGTTGGGACACAAGTTTCCAGTTTGCCTGTAGAGAGGGGGAGGGCAACGATCTGTACAGTCTTCGGTTCGTTCTCAGAGCCAGAGTCAGGGGAGAGGCCAGCCGCTCACTTGTTATCAGTGTGGGCAGGTGTAGACGCGCCCGAACGCCACAGGGCGAAATCCCGTTTTGTTCATTTGGGCTTACTACTACAGTTCGGACTCAATGTCATGGTTCTGAATTTGATCCCGCAAAGTGCAATGCAAGATCGATAAATCACCAAAGAGTCCAAATCCGGCAAATCGTTTTGGAAAACTGATTTTATAAAAAAGTGTCAAACATGGACTGCTTTGCCAGATACAGAGTCGCCACCTAAATATTTTATTTTGGGGGGATTTAGGAAACCCTGACTCGTGCCTAAGGCCACGTGTCCGTCATCATCAAAGTTGCCTCAGCTCGGGAACTTGGGTACGATTGGGGATGGTCATGCAATGAGCACCCCCGCTCGCCCGATCAAAGATCGCCACTACTAACATGATATCCTATTTTTGAAAACACATGTGTTCTTATTCCGGTTATTAAACCTAGAATTACTATGTGATGTGCACAACATACAAGTATAGACTAGATCGCCTAATTTGGAACAAAGCAGTGCATACTTGTTTGTTTTGAAACATGGTTTGAAGTTTGCTACTCGCAAGTAGGCTAAATCGAGGATTTGATGAATTGTTCCAATTCAAGCAATCCAACCTTTACCCACAGGTATTCAGGCAGTTTATCAAATAAGCAAATAGCCTCATGGCAAGCATGCTTTCATGGCAACAATAACACACATGCTGCATGCTAAAGCATAAACACTCACAGTGTACTCCGAGCCAAAATAAAGAACTAGTTAGTAATCAATGCATGATCCTAGTTCATGTTAAGATGGCTAGTGCAACACATGCAAAAATGCAACTAGAAATAGGCTTGACTATTCTAAGATGGCATATGAGATGCAACATTTGATGACATGTATTCAACTTGGAACGCCGAGCTCAGTGCATGCAATACAGATGAATGATGCAAACATGCATAGCATAAGTATGCTAATTGAAAAATGATCCTAAACTAACCATCAAAAGCAAGTAACTAAAAAGAAGAAAGAAATGGAGGTTGGAAGACATGCACACACGCACGCACACTTATTACAAAGTTCGCCCTCTCGACGGAGGGTCCGAATGAATAATACAGACCAACTAATTAACTAACTAGCAAGCTAATTAATTATTACACAACCAAATTGAATAACTAGCTACAACTAATTATTACAAAACTTAATTAATTAACAAATTAACTAATTAAATTACAAAACCAAATGCTAATTAGCAAGTAGGGAAAACAGTAAACAATGTTGTTCCAGCTCTGGTTGGGGGAGAAAAGGATGCATGCTCGATTGCCGTCCCGAAAAGCTCTCTGGTTGCTCTTTAGAGGCTCTGTCTACAGGGTGTCCTCAAGGAATTCCTGCTGAATCTTACCAAAACCAGTCTGGGGAATACACCAGTGGCCTGCCGGCCATAGGGAGCCACTACCGACCACTATGCCAGCCAAGAATGAAGGACTGCCGGCCATCTGCAAGGCACTGCTGGCCACTGGTGTGCTGTGACACCAAGCTGCAGCAGAGCACAAAATAGAGAAAATGGAGGGTCTCCCAAGGGTATGTACGCACTATGCCACCCCATATCACCTCGAAACATCAAGGGAGAGGCATAGTCGGATCCAAGACCATCAACCACGCATCCCGATGCATGATGGCCAAAGATCCAACATGTGCAAATCAATGTGAAATGAATGCACAAATAAACACATAAAGCCTAAAGCTCTATCATGTGTGATCAAAAGCGTCGGCGAAGTATGAAACGTCCCTCGTTTCTCGTGCTCGGATTAAGACTTAATCCAAACAACAATGCAACACAAGCATGGCATACACAATGCGACTTAAGCATGCAGACATGCAATATGACTTAAGCATGCAAACATGTGATGCAATATGAACAATCTAGCAAGGCTAATGACATGCAACAACTAAGCATACACAATGTAAATGATGGCATACTCAATGCAATGTTACCTAAGCATACACAATGCAAAGTATAAGGTATAGACAATGCGATGTAATGCAAGCAACATGTAATCAAACATGCTCAATGGACTTAAACCAAAATGGACAGACCTCAGATATGCCCAAATCAGTGGCCAATAACACCAAAATAAGGGCACAAAAAGGGCAAGGCAAGCATGCACAATGCAATGGCCTAACAACCAGGCCTCAGAACACAAACCACAAGCATGATAAAGAAGTGATAAACATGGAAGTGTGACAACACTAAAGGCTCTGAAATCAAGTGTGAAATGATGCCAAATCATTCAAACAACACAAGTAAAGCATGCAAGAGGACCTAAGGCACAAAGTCATTAAAGGGACTACACAAAGGGCATGCAATACATAGCACAAATGATTGAACCAAACATGGAAAAAGGTTAAATAGGTCTAAACAAAGACCTAAACATGCTGAGATAAAGGCTCAAAGGTCAAGGTATGCAAGCATACAAGCTAGGCCACAAATAAGGTAATAATGCATAACACTCAAAGGCGCTTAAAGAGTAATTGAAGTGCTAATATGGAAATGCTAAAAGCTCTAAAATAACATGTTAGATTATGCCCAATCATCTACACAACACAAATGAAGCATGCTATGATGCCCGAAGCTTGAGGCAAGCAAGAGCATTTGTACTACAAGTATACAAAACATGAAGCATGTGACCAAGGCAACCCAAAACAGTTCTAGAATATGTTAAAATGAGTCTAAAACATGCATGGAAGGAAGCCAAAAAAAGCTAGCATGGAGGGCATAAGGCATGATGCATACAAGGCAGATAAAGTGGATTACACTACACCTATTAGGACCAAGCATGGAATGACTTAACCAATAAAAATCAGAGTTATATCATGGCAAAATAAATAAAAATCAGAGTTATATCATGACAAACTAACTCCAAAAGCCCATTGAAATGATGGCTCGCGAGCTATGGCATGAAGGCATACACAATGGCTCATATTAAGGCATAAAGGGGCAATCCCTCCAACGCATTGAATGAGTGACAAATTTGAATGCATGGCCATAAAACATGGACTGAAATCACATAATAAATGATGCCAAATCATTGAAATAGTCCAAGTAATGCATGTTAGAGGACTCAACACACAAAGCTAACAAGCTAGGTTGAACCATAGCTATACAAAACAAGTCATGCATGACCAAGACAACATAAATCAGACCTTAAACATGGTAAAACATGGACAAAGTCTTCTCAAGGCTAAGCCAAAAGCATGCTAAAATGACATGTTACAACATGATGCATGTTAGGCTATTTCATGGAACTACACTACAAGTGTATGGAGCATGCAAGGGCCAACCATACCAAACCAAAACAGAGTCATGACATGGCAAGACATCACCAAAAACATGCTAAAATGGAAAGAAAACAAGCTAGAATGCCATGCTACTTCATGAGGCATACAAAGCTAGTTTGTATGATTTACACTACAAGTGCATAAGGCATGCAAGGAGTGACAAAATCAACCCAAAACAGATCTAAGGCATGGTAAAACATCACCAAAAACCTACTGAAATGGAGCCAACACATACAAGAAAGACATGCTACTTTGTTGAGCCACAAATGGGATTGCACTACACATATGAGGAGCATGCAAAAGGTGACCAAACCAGCCATGGACAGAGTCAAGGAAGGTCCTAAAAGTCACAAAAAAGTGCCTGAACTAAGCCTCGAAAGCATAGGGATACATGCTCCTTTGGTAGGCCAATGATACAAGCAAACAAAAACAAGAAGAGAGGGGGTCACCCCCTCTGGTTTGAGGCCTCAAAACCACATGCCTACCACTAAAAATGCACTGGATTTTAGTAGCTAAAAGGCCAAACCAAGACTACTCCAAGGGCCTTAAAGCATGGCAGAAAATAAGGCCAAACAAGGCATACAAGAGGGTTGTACACCCCTAACACCAAAAAGACCTTAAACAATCATCAAAAGCACTTAAAAACAAAACTTTTTTGAGTTGAAATCAAGGCCTAAAACAATATGGAAGGATGGCCAAAATGAGATACAAACAAAGGCTTAAAAGGGGAATATACTCACCCTTGAAGATCAACTTCGAAACCAGCAACCTCAGAGGCTAGAAACTAAGTTTCAGAGCTCAAGTAACACTTCCAAGAACCTCAGCTCAAAGATGGTGGTGTACCTCTATGTGTTGTAGTGCAAAAGTGCAAGAAAAATGGACTTTAGAGCATAAACAAACACAATATAGAGATAGAGTGTGAGAAATATAGAGTGATATACAACTTCTCTAAAAATGGCTAAACCTCTGATAGAGAGGAAGGGCCTCTCCTTATATAGAAGAAAAACAATGCAAAGCTTGTTAAACAAGCTTGGAAAGGGGGTGTATGGAGGAGAGATGAGTGAAAACCAGCTGGCTCAAAAGATCTAGCATGAAACCTGCTGAGACAAGGGGTCTGCCAGCCATCAATGGTGGCTGGCAGTGGCTCATTGATGGCCAGCAGGCTTCATCAATGGCCGGCAGTAACAAAGGCATGGCCGGCAGTAGCATAGGATGGCCGACAGTGCACCAAGAGAATCAGGCTGGAAGGGCCAATGCATGGTCCAAGAATGGGGCAGAAGGGATACAGGGTTTGGAAAGCTCAAACCTATGACGTTCTGCCGCGACAGTCAAGTACTCGACGAGAAATCAAACTAGTCGTTGGATGTACCTGCAAGCACAACCAAGTCTTGAAGACGGTCAAAAATGGGGTGTCTACAGTTGCCCCTCTTTGACAGAACTGGAAAGTGACAAAGTGACGGGAGTGAATGTCAAAGCCCAGAGACGACCCATTTTTTATGAGGCCGAAGACTTGGGCAAACATTCAAAATAAACATGCACAGATGCGCCCGCAGGCTGGGGCAAAATGCAAATGATATGCACGATGCAAAAGCATAACTTATGATTATGCAAAGAAAGCTGTAATGAAGTGTAGACGTCCCCGAACGCATCCCGGGGGAGGAGTGTGAGTCCCCCCCCCCCCGTTCTGGTTCGATATTGGGTCACTACAGTTCGAAGGACTCAAATGTCACGGTTCTAAATCTCGAACCAAAGAGTCCAAATCCGGCAAATCGTTTTGAAAACAGATTTTTTTTTCAAAGAAGTGCCAAACATGGACTGCTTTGCCAGATACAGAGTCGCCACCTAAATATTTTTTAATGGGAAATTTAGGAAACCCTGACTCGGTGCCAAAGGCCACGTGTCCGTCATCACCAAAGTTGCCTCGGCTCGGGAACTTGGGTACGATTGGGGAAGGTCACTTCGTGAGCACCCCCGCTCGCCCGGTCAAAGATCGGCCTCTACTAACCGTGATATCTGTTTTTGAAAACATTGTGTGTTCTTATTCCGGTTATTAGCCTAGGTTACTATGTGATGCGCACAGCATACAAGTATAGACCGGGTCGTCTGTATTGGAACAAAACATTTCATGTTTGTTTGTTTGAAAATGGTTTGATGGTGCTACCCGCAGGTAGGCTAAGACATGGATTTGCCACCCTCAGGTGAGCTTAGAAAACAGTGATTTTGCCACTATCTAGTGGGCTTAAAACAAACAGTCAATGCATTGTTCCAATCCAAATAACTCAACCTCGACCCACAGGCATTCAAGGCAGTTATATCACATAAGCAAATAGCCTCATGGCAAGCATGCTATTCATGGCAACACTCACACGCATGCAAGGATGCTAAAGCATAAAACTTACCGAGTACTCCAAGCCAAAACAAAAGCTGATTAGAAATCATGCATGATCCTAAGTATACAGAAATGCCTAATGCAACACATGCAAAAATGCAAACTATAGTAGGCTCGGCCATTCTAAACATGGCATACGATGATGCTACAACTAACACGTATTCAATTAGGAATTGAAATACAAATGCAGTTTGTATGATGCGCCGAGCCCGGTGCGTGCAAAACAGATGAATGATGCAAACATGCTGTCATACTGTATGCTAATTGAAATATGCCCTAATCTAACCATCATAAGCAGGTAAATAAAAGGGAAGAAAGATGTGGGGTTGGAAGACATACATCACACTCACCCACACTTATTACAATTATGCCCTCGCGCAGAGGGTCTGAATAAATATACAGTCCCGAATAAAAGAATAATACAGTCCAAAATAATACAGATTCCTAATTAATTAACAAATTAACTAAGAAAACTGTAAAACTGGCACGCAAACCAGGGGCTGCCTTGGTTCTGATGAATGATGCATGCCGGGCTGCTTTGGCGCTGAAATCCACTGGGATGCCCCAATTAGCCTCTGTTTGCACCTGCTCTTGAAATGCGTGCCAAGCTCCGAAAAGTTGTTGATTCTTCATTTTGCTGCAACAGAGAGCAGGAAAGGGGCATAGCAATGTATTTCACAAATATATGCATGCCTCGATCCTCGTGCCACCAATCACGCATCTCGATGCATGATGGCCGAGGAGTCAGATTGCACAACTCAATATAGGATGAATGCATATGAATGCTACAACAAAACCTAACTCCATCACGGATAATCCGGAGTGTCGGTGACTTGGGAATTGAGACACATTCGGTTACTCGGAGTACGAAACGCGTCTCGTTTCCCGTGCCCGGGGTAACTCCTATCCCGAACATGATGCGATATGCATGATATGCATGAAATGCAACTAATATACAATCCTAACATGCGCGATGCTATGAAAATGAAATGCCTCGAAATACGTGCACACGTGCACGCAAATCGAGGAAATGATCCTAAGGCATGAAATGGCATACGCAATGCAAATTGGACTTATACCAACATGAGAGAGCCTCAGCCACACTCACATAAGAAGCCGTGAGATGAAAAAGAGATGCCTCGAAATGCGTGCACACGGGCACGCAAACCGAGGCAATGGCATACGGAATGCAATGATGCTAAAATGACATACAGAATGCAAAATGGACTTACACTAACATGAGTGGACCTCAGCTACACTCACATAAGAGGCCGACGGATGAAAATGAAGTGCCTCGAAATGCATGCACATGGGCACGCAAATCGAGGCAATGGCATACGCAATGTAATGGCATGGAAATATGATATGCAAATATGCCAATGGAATTTCATCACTGAAATATGGGGGAAAACAGTCCCGAAAGATGGCGAAATGACACCAAATGCAAGGAATGGTCCCCAAACATGAATTTTGGCACCCGAAATGGCCTATAGCTATACCAAACATGCACAATATAGACATGGAATGAAAATACAGTAGCAAGGCAGCCCCAAGACAAGCATTTTTCAGTCATAAAAAGGGCTAAACAGCAAGCACGCATAGGATTAAGCAAGAATGCAAAAATGGCTCCCCAAGAGGGGTATTGAAGTAAGTGATATATGCAATGCCCAAATGGAAAAATACCCTTCTACAACACTGAGGAGGGGAAAAAAATATGCACATTTATAGTAGATGACAACCCCAAAAACAGTATGCAAACATGCTAGAAATGCCATGCAAGATTGAAGCCAACAAAGGTTATAACATGAGGTACCCCAAACATTCATCAAATAAGAAAAGACCCTTAATAAAACATGCTAAGAAGGTCAAAAAATGACCACTTTCAGTTCTGATCATGGTCCAAAAACTGAAGCAAAATGGGCTAGCAAAGCATGCAAAAACAAGGGTAAAACATGGATTCAAAGCAAGTGACACATGGAGTATGAAAATAGTGTGGAGCCCTTCTTCAATATTGAAGAGAGGCTCAAAATAAGCACAATCTTAGTTCATGAAATACTCCAAAACAGATCACACGTAGGCCAAACAAATCATGCAAATTTACGGTAAATAGGAGAGATTATGAAGCAAGTGCAAGATAAAGGACCCAAACAGGGTTGAGCCCTTCTTCAATGTTGAAGAGGGCCTCAAAATAGGCCCACTCATAGTTTACATCATGCTCAAAAACAGATCACACATAGGCCAAACATTCAATGCAAAATAATGGCATATAAGAGGATATTGAAACAAGTGCCAAATGGAGGGCTCAAACAGGGTTGAGCCCTTGAACAAACATGAAGAATGGCTCAAAAAAAGCCTAGTTTCAGTTAGGGTCAGAGCCCGAAACAGTAAGAAAATAGGCTAAGGAAATGAGGCAAAAATGAGCTCAAAAGAGGGTGAAGTGGACTTACCCTTGAAGATCAAGACTTTGGTTGCTTCTTGGACCAAATTTGTTGCCTCTTAGCTGCTGGAAAGCCTCTCCTTGCTGCTGGAATGGAGTGGTGATGGTAGAGCTTGGTAGTGATGAAGAAATGTGGTTAGAACTTAGGGATTTTGAGAGAGAAATAGAGAGAAATGGATCCAAAGGCCTTAGGGAAATTTTTGTAACCCTAAAACATGAGTTGGAGGATGGTTATAAAGGCCAAGGAAGGGGAGGAAAGGTGGAGGGAAATGACATCAAGTTTCCCTCCCAAAGGCTTTCCCCGGATCAGATATTTTTTTGGAAAAAACAGCTGTATGGCTGTATGGCACAGATCCCAAGGAGCATGGCTGGCTGGGTACTTTTACTGCAGGTGGCCGGCCGGCCACCCCCTATGGCCGGCCGGCTAGGGGTCAAAAGGGTCAAGTGGATTTGCTGGCCGGCCACCAGATATTGGTGTCCTCCCAGGTCCCCTCAACACAACCATGTGGTTCAAAATTGGCAATTCTAAAACAGGAGAGAGAACAAGCCACTTTTAGAAGGGGTTCAAAAGGTTCACGTTGAGTTACTGGCCGGCCATGTGATATTAGGGTCCTCCCATGTGTGTACAACACAAATATGTGGTTTGGGGTTGAAGAAGGTGGCCCTAGGGTGGTCAACATTGGCTCGGAAGTGAGAAAAACGGGCGTCGGAGGGCGCCGGAGGAGCATAACTGGTTGCTGAGACAATTGATGGCCTCCCACCCTTCAGTGACCTTCCTGCTAATAAAACAGAGGTACCTGCCAAAAATGAACAAAAACCGATGCAAAACGAATGCTCGGGGGCCAAAACACGCAGTTCGGGGTCCCGAAAATAGGCCGTTAAGCACCGAAAGTGGCGTTTGGCCACGAAGTGGGTATCTAAGACCCCAGTGTCCCTCGAAAGGGAGTAAATAAGATGCATGCCAAAAACCGGGGCAATCGGAGATGGTTAGGCGGTCCTGAACCGAGGCACACGGCCTGACGGCTCCGAAAACCGGGAACCGGGCTCCGAAATGGGCAAAATGGCCTACAGCCACGAAATGTAGCCCACGGCCACTGAGAGATGGTCTACGGGACCTCTCCCTCCCTTCAGGAAAAGAAATAGAGAAAACCGAGCCTGGTTCGCAAACCGAGGCAAAGTATAGAAAGAGCCCGGAAGTCCGGAGGCAAGGCTCACGGCCGAGGCTCTGAGACTTCTGAACGAGCACAATATGTAACATCACCGAGCGCTGAATCGGTGACGTCTGAGTCTTAAGGTCGGTCAAAAATGGGGTGTCTACAGTTGCCCCTCTTTGACAGAACTCGGAAGTCACAAGTGACGGGAGTGAATGTCAAAGCCCAGAGACGACCCATTTTTGACAAGGCCGAAGACTTAGACAATCATACAAGAGGAACAGAGATATGCCCGCAGGCGTGCCCGCAGGCAAAGGGGGCAAAATGCAAAGCGATATGTACAGAGCCAAATGTAACTTAATGATCATGCAAATGCAACAAGCTGTAATGAAGCAAGTATTCGCAAATAGATGTAACAGTTTTAAGCAAGAATGCAAAGCAACAACTACATGTCATGCAGTTAGGAATGCGGAGAATTATTCAATTCTCGTTGCGTCTCACGTGGAGAAGATACGATACCTGCGCGATTCGTCTGGTCGCACCAGCCTCGAATGAACCGTACATACAATATCATGCCTGCAAAAGAGAGAAATTCAACAAGAACAATATGCTAACAACATATATTCAATGTGATTCCTGTGATTCCGAAAGTTTGACACACGCGGTGCTGGCGGATGAATGCATAAAGCAGTGTGATACAGGTAAGGTGCGCAAGATAGCGCGATGCGACGCACTAACAAGTACAGGTGAGCTGCGCAAGATAGCACGATAAAATGCATGCACAATGCAAGTAATGTGCACAAAATAGAGCGATGCGCAAAATAACGCGAGTGAAATGTAATGCACTAACAAGTACAGGTGAGACGCGCAAGATAGCGCAAATGATACAATGCACAAAATAGTGCGACAAGTTAAACAGCGTGAGTGATTTGAAATGCACAAGATAGTGCAACGTGATATACAAAGCACAGGACAGTGCGATTGAGGTGCGCAAAAAAAGCGCGAGTAATATAATGCACAAAATAGTGCGATACGCTAAACAGCGCGATTGATTTGAAATACACAAGATAGTGCGATTGAGGTTTGCAAAGCACAGGACAGTGCGATTGAGGTGCGCAAAATAGCGCGAATGTAAACTGCACAAAACAGTGCGATTGAGGTGCGCAAGATAGCGCGAATGAGGTGCGCAAGATAGCGCGAATGAGGTGCGCAAAATAACGCGATTGATTTTGAAATGCACAAGATAGTGCGATACGCTAAACAGTGCGATACGCTAAACAGCGCGAGTGATTTGAAATGCACAAGACAGTGCGATACGCTAAACAGCGCGATTGATATGCAATGCACAAGATAGTGCGAGTGAGATACAAACACAAGATGCACAAGACAGTGCAAGTGAGATACAAAGTGTAAGTGCACAAGACAGTGCGAGCGAGATAAAATGCACAAGAAAGTGCGATAAAATGCATCTTCTATGCAAGTATGGGGGCATTTTCTATGCAACAGATACGAGCACTTTCTATGCAAGTATGGAAGTACATTCTATGCAATATTGCAAGCAAGCATATTCTATGCATGAAACAAGCAAAGCATATTCTATGCGGAATCGAAAGCAAGCATATTCTATGCATGAATCATAACGATGTGCGGCACGCATGCAACAACTGTGTATATGAAGGTTCACATTCTATGCAATAGAGGAGCATCAAATATGTACTCTGGTGCCTCTGATTTGCTTATTAGAGGACCTCACAACACACTCAGCTCAAAAGGGCACACCCTATTCAAATTGGCGAGAGATAACATCTGCATGTGAAACCCTCTGGTGCTGCTTGGACTGCCATTCTGACTTGAAGCAGGCTTACACTTTGGGTTGAGATACACTCATACCCCAAAGAAACAGCGAGGCCTGAGAAGGTGCACCTAGAATGCAGTTTCAGATTTTGCTAAAGTTGAGACATGCTAAGATGCTCCAAATTTTCCCTCTTTTCTTTTACTTTGCAGTCCGGAACCGAAATAGCTTCAGATAGGTCCTTGTTTTACTATTCTGACATGACCTAGGTTGAACCCTGCGGCTTTATGAAAGAACCAATTTCGTTTTGCACAGATGTGGAGAACGGCACGGCACTCGGAGCACAAAACGATTTTAATTTTTTGAAATCGAGAGATGAGTTTTTGACCAGGTATTGAGCCTACGACTAAACACAGCAAAACGACTCAACAAGGAAATAAAAGGCACACAACCTAGACACATCGAGTAACACTCGAAACGACTCAAAACAAGAATCGAGATAAAACAAAAAGACACGACACTCAGACGTGCACAGGGAGCCTGTTTCATCGGGTAGTGTTTCCCACCCTTTCTCATTTGTGGTTCTCACATCACTCGGCCCTCAAGCTCTGTTTTTTCTGAAAAAGCCCTTTTCTCACTTTTTCTCTCATCGCACATCTCTCTATTCTTCAATCTCTCATTTTTTTATCCCTCCCCTGGGTGGTTGATGGATAAATAGGAAGTTGCGGGCTCTTGCACCTAGCATGCTGTTAGATTCTCTTTCTTCCGCTCACAGCTAGTGAATTCCTCCCATAGAAGGGTTGCGCTACAACTGGGTGTGTAGCAAATCTGCAGCTGATCGGTTGACGATGCTCCGCTGGGGGGTTCGGACGTGGTCAGATCTGCTCAGATGAGGGAGTGGAATATCTGGCCCCATTCCAGTTCGTGCTTCGCACTTGGCTTGATACCTCATTGCTTGGAGGATGTGAGAGCTTTCTGCCCTTTGTTGTGCCCTTTTCTGGCAAATACGATGCCCTTTCCGGTGAGTAGAGTGGCCTTTTCTAGCAAGTATTTTGACAAGGGGGAAAAGACAGAACTCCTGACTCAACTGTGCCCCTAGTTCATCATTTTGACCATTTTTTTGTTTTTTCTTTCTACTAAAACAGTTTTGACCAACATGAGAGTTAGATTAACATGCGTGTTCAATTTTTGATTTCAAATCATGCAAGTTAGGCTATGAGCACTGAAAATTTCCCTTTTAGGGTCCAAGAAATGGTCCAGTTTTAGAAAAATGGGATAATTTTCGAGAGAATTAGTCAAACTCAGTAAAAATCCTCAAAAACTATCTTTGCAAACGGCCATTGCTCAACGAGCATGAAACCTACTTTTGAGATGCACAACCTCGGATCCAAGAGAAAACTGCCCCGTGCTTGAAGAGAGCTGCATGGCAACGGAAAGCTGCCCCTTGTTTGAACGGCACTGCGGCGCATTGAATGGCAACGGAAAGTTGCCCCTTGTTTGAATGGCACCGCGGCGCGTTGAATGGCAACGGAAAGTTGCCCCTTGTTTGAACGGCACTGGAGCGCATTTGCAGTCAGTCCTCAGAGCGACGAACACAAACAGACTCTCGGATACAGAGAAGGCAGAGATGATCAAAACCATTACATGGACACAATCAAATTTGAATTGTTTTACGGCTGGACTTCAGAATGAAGTTGCCTACGTATCCCAAAGATGGAAATCAAGCCTCACGTAGTTCGGGGTTAAGGTACACTCGGGTATTTAACCTCTCCTTTTATGCTCTAACTTTTGCCAAGGCGCCCGTCGCGGGTTTTCGACCTTGCAAGCTTTGGTCTTCTTCTTTTTTTTCAATTTTTGTATCTTTTCATTCTTTTTTCTTTTTTTTGCATTTTCTTTTTTTTTCTTTTTTACATTTTTTCTCTTTTTTTCTTTTTCTTTTCTTTTGCATTCTTTTTGCTTTCTTTTTTTGTTTTTTTTTCTTGCTCTGACTTTTGCCTGGGTCGCCCTTCCGGGTTTTTGACCCAGCGAGCCTCTCAAGGGTAAAAGTGTAGCTTGGTCCATGCCAAATGGTTGTAGGGTTTCGAAGCCATCCGTATCCAGGAGAGTGGCTGTTGATTTGCAAGAGGACTCATCTTCAGCTCTTCGAGCATGTCTGATATCTTTGCCCCTAGTTCGAAGGGTACTTCTGTTCTAGCTTTGCAAGCTTCTTCTGATCTTCTGATCTTCTTGATCCGACTTTCCTAGCCTCTTGTTCGAGGGCTGCTTCAAATCTGGCCACACAGGCCTCACATCAAAGTTGACCGTTGAACCTTCTGAATTCAAGTTCAAGGTTTGGAAGCAAAGGGGTTGAGTCTCGAGGCTGAGAGCGATCCTAGGCTGCACAATCTCAAGAGCAATTCCACACAGATCTTCGCAGGATCGCGCAAAACATTTTGTTTTTTGAAAATTTTTAAGAAAGCGACAAATCGCTCGCGCTGAAGATAGTAAGAAACTAGTCTGGATCAAGCCAGGGTCCTTCTCAGTACTCACGCTAACAAGCATGATTTCATTCATTAAGGGCTTAGCACGCCTCTCTTTCTCTCAGTTGATCAAAGTTTTGCAAATCCCAAGGAATTCCTTCCTCTTCGTTTTCACCGCAGTGTTCAAAAAGTTTTGAAAAACTCAGGTCATTACAATGACTTCAAGGCACAAGAGAGCAGGTGGAATGCACTGCCATTTCATTCAAATCCCGGCACAACTAGCACACGGCAGAAGCAAACGAGAGAGCGTGAAAATCACTGCTGTTTTATTCAAATCTGTTGACATTACTGGCTCCCTGGCAGAAACAGACTCAAGACAAAACGAAAAGACAAACGCGAAACAAAATGGTGACGCCCGAGGTAACACCCCCCGGAATCACCCGACTCCTATACAATAGGACTGACTCGATACAACAAGACAGACCCAAAACAAAAAGACTGACTCAAAACAAAAGGACAGACTCAGAACAAAACAACAAGACTAACCCAATACCCAAGTCAGAATGCAAAATTAACAGCACTTGTACATTGCTCAAAACAGTGCATGCCACCCACCACAGCTGGAGTAATCTGAGCGCCATCCGCAGGTGGTTCATCCCTCGATCACATAATCACATTATCTCCCAAGTTCACTGACCCAGTGCCGATAGACTTTGCAGAGCTTAGTGCGACAATGACCCCGTTGTCAATCAAATCTTGTACTTCGTGGCGAAGACGAAAGCAATTGTCAGTGCCATGACCGGTTTGTTGATGGAAGGCACAATACTGGACAGCATCATGTGTAGCTGGAAGAGGGTTCGGGAGAGGCCGAGGCTCAAGGGGTTTGAGATGGCCTTGTCCAACAAGGATTTGGAAAGCTTTGGACAAAGGCATGTAGAGGGCATGGAAGACCCTTTGACCTCGGGGTTGGTACTTCAAGGCTTGTGGATTTTTGCTGGGTGCACCCGCAAAGGGATTGGTAGGTGCTGGCCTACTTTGCTGATCTCTTTTGAGTGGAGGATTAGAGCTAACAGGATCGTATCTGGTATGACGACCCTTCTCCCAGTTTTTCCTTTGATTCGGACTGCCCCTGACTTGAGTAGCGAAAGCGTCATTCACAGTTTTTGCAACAACTGCGAGGACTTGCTCTTTGTTCAGTCCCCCGGCTTTCAAAGCCTCAACAGCAAACATAAGATGTTCATGGGGATCCATGCCCGCCCCTGCCTTGTTCTTTCCACTCGCCTTCACTTTGCCAAGGGATTGGCATTCCTCAAATGTAGCCCGTTCCAAGACTGGGGAGCCTTTTGACATGAAATTCTCAGTATGTGGTGTGGTCGATGATGGAGCCAATGTCCCGGAGGCCAGATCTGTCACAGTTCTTTGAAGATCTTTTATCATCCTCATCAGCTCGGAAGTAGTGGGTTCATGGGTTTGAGATGATTGGGGTCCAGGTGCATCCATCATGCATAAGTCCATGCTTTCTGGGATAAACACCTCAGGCTTGGGTAGATGGGTCGGGGTGATGTATATGCTGGGGTCATAGGTGGATGGCAGTGTATGGATGAGATTGAGGTAGGTGGGAAATGTTTGGTCATTAGGGTCTGAAGGTGGAGCTATCGTCCGGTTATCGATGAGATTTTGGACCTCATGACGAAGGCGGTAGCAACGGTCGGTGCCATGACCGCACTGCTGATGGTACATACAGTACTTAGCGGGGTTATGTCTGGCTGGGAGTGGGTCGGGAAGAGGTTGAGGATCGAGGGGTTTGAGATGCCCTCTTTCCATCAGGAGTTTTAGTGCGCTGGTTAGGCTCATATAGAGAGGGGTGAAAGTTCTGCCCTGAGCTCGGGCTGGGTCGGCTATTTGCAGGCTTGGATTGGCAAAAGGGTTGGCTGTGGCGACTGTATCGATTTCAGTGGGCTCGGGAATAGTGCTACCTCCGACATTGGTACTCCTTGAAATCACCGTCCTCGTTGGTTCACTTGTTCTGGGAATGATCCCGCTGTTGAACGCATTCTCGACCTGAACCCCCAGTTCATGCAGACTTTTGAAAGTGAATAATGGAGTGACTATCAATTTTTGCAACATATCATGCTCGAGGTTTCGCACCATCATCTGCACTTGATCCCTCTCAGAAGGGCGGCGATCTGTCATCTGTGCTGCCTTTGCTCTCCACCTCGCAACAAATTTCACAAAAGGCTCTTTTGGGTTTTGGCGGGTTGCTTCAAGCTCTTGGATAGTCATTTCAACTTGGGTATTGTAGGAATACTGATCGACAAAGGCCTCAGCCAATTCTTCCCAGTTTTGCTTCACTTTGTCCTCCAACTTAGCGTACCAAGTGGCTGCTACACCGGACAGAGTTCTTCCATACAGAGAGAGTTTCTGTGGCTTAGTCAGACCCATCGGCTTTAGGACATCCAAGAAAAGTCGGATATGTACCATTGGATCCCCAGACCCGTCGAAACGGTCAATATGTGGCATTTTGAATCTGTCTGGGAGCCGGACGGCAGACTCAGTGTGCCCATCCTCAATGTCGGGAATGGAATTAAGGCCCTGTGCCTTTTTGAATTGCTTCTCAAGGTTCGCAATTTTCACTGCAGTCAGATCAAGGTCATTAGCATCAAGGGGAAAACGCCTCTCATTAGGCTGCACCAGGGGTCTGAAAACTTGGGCTTGAGCCAACCCTTCTCGAGGATTCAGACACTGCAAATCTTCAACTGGCGGAAGTGGGTCAAAGTTCGGCTGGGGTCCCAAAGCTGGATGTGAGGTAGATGCCCCAGATGGGCGCTGCGTTTCAAAATTGGTCTCAGCTTGCATAGCAGTTCCCTGATTTAACGCCGCTACCACAGCCACAAATTCTTCCGAACCCTGTGCCATCACGGGTCTACTGATGATGTGACTGGTGACTGTTGGATCAGATGAACCAATGAGCCCTGTCTGGCCTTTCTTTGCCTTGCCTCAGCGAAAGAACACTAGTTGCCCTTGAATTGAATCTCTGACCTAACAAAGTCTATCAGCACTAGTCCAATGTACCCGGGGGATTTCGGAGCCTTCTGAAGCTATGGTTCCCAAGACTACCTAGCAAAAGAGAAAACGGACAGCATCTCAGCCCAATTTCACCAGAACAGATATGAACAAAACCGAATGAGTGTGCTCTCTACTGAATTATGCCCCCAAAATTCCGCCTGTAAGCTGATACCCTCAGGTAAAACTGATTCCACCAAATACTGATGCCCGCAGGCCTGATACCCAAAATACTGAATTGGTGCCACAGGCCTGATGCTCAAACTCGCAAACTGATACATGCATTCCCTGTAGAGGCACACCCTAACAAGCACATAACAGATAAGTGAGAGCCAAAACACCCCTATGTTGGGGTAGAGTTGCCCTGTCCTATTTTGTCAGGAGCTAGGGTTTCACTACGCACACGGTGGCTTCAAACAACCTATAAACAGGTAAGTAACCTGTCCTAGTTTGGAATGGTCACTATGGATCCGAATATGCACTAGGTCGAATGGTCAAAAAAGGGTGCCCCGGTAAAACCGGGGTTTGTGTTCCCATACTGGCAGAGCCCGTAACCGGTCAGCCTTATGGACATGCCTTGACAAGACAAGCCTCCGGCAAACCGCTCAGGAATAGCAGATGGCAAACACGGTGTCCTAGGCGCACCAATGCAAATGCAATGCAAAGAAACACACAATTGTAGTCAAAACCAGATATCACGAGTTCGAGTCAAGTTCTCTAAAACCCCAGCAGAGTCGCCAGAAACTGTAGACGTCCCCGAACGCATCCCAGGGGAGGAGTGCGAGTCCCCCCCCCCCCCGTTCTGGTTCGATATTGGGTCACTACAGTTCGAAGGACTCAAATGTCACGGTTCTAAATCTCGAACCAAAGAGTCCAAATCCGGCAAATCGTTTTGAAAACAGATTTTTTTTTTGAAAGAAGTGCCAAACATGGACTGCGTTGCCAGATACAGAGTCGCCACCTAAATATTTTTTAATGGGAAATTTAGGAAACCCTGACTCGGTGCCAAAGGCCACGTGTCCGTCATCACCAAAGTTGCCTCGGCTCGGGAACTTGGGTACGATTGGGGAAGGTCACTTCGTGAGCACCCCCGCCCGCCCGGTCAAAGACCGGCCTCTACTAACCGTGATATCTGTTTTTGAAAACATTGTGTGTTCTTATTCCGGTTATTAGCCTAGGTTACTATGTGATGCGCACAGCATACAAGTATAGATCGGGTCGTCTGTATTGGAACAAAACATTTCATGTTTGTTTGTTTGAAAATGGTTTGATGGTGCTACCCGCAGGTAGGCTAAGACATGGATTTGCCACCCTCAGGTGGGCTTAGAAAACAGTGATTTTGCCACTATCTAGTGGGCTTAAAACAAACAGTCAATGCATTGTTCCAATCCAAATTACTCAACCTCCACCCACAGGCATTCAAGGCAGTTATATCACATAAGCAAATAGCCTCATGGCAAGCATGCTATTCATGGCAACACTCACACGCATGCAAGGATGCTAAAGCATAAAACTTACCGAGTACTCCAAACCAAAACAAAAGCTGATTAGAAATCATGCATGATCCTAAGTATACAGAAATGCCTAATGCAACACATGCAAAAATGCAAACTATAGTAGGCTCGGCTATTCTAAACATGGCATATGATGATGCTACAACTAACACGTATTCAATTAGGAATTGAAATACAAATGCAGTTTGTATGATGCGCCGAGCCTGGTGCATGCAAAACAAATGAATGATGCAAACATGCTGTCATATTGTATGCTAATTGAAATATGCCCTAATCTAACCATCATAAGCAGGTAAATAAAAGGGAAGAAAGACGTGGGGTTGGAAGACATACATCACACTCACCCACACTTATTACAATTATGCCCTCGCGCAGAGGGTCCGAATAAATATACAGTCCCGAATAAAAGAATAATACAGTCCAAAATAATACAGATTCCTAATTAATTAACAAATTAACTAAGAAAACTGTAAAACTGGCATGCAAGCCAAGGGCTGCCTTGGTTCTGATGAATGATGCATGCCGGGCTGCTTTGGCGCTGAAATCCACTGGGATGCCCCAATTAGCCTCTGTTTGCACCTGCTCTTGAAATGCGTGCCAAGCTCCGAAAAGTTGTTGATTCTTTATTTTGCTGCAACAGAGAGCAGGAAAGGGGCATAGCAATGTATTTCACAAATATATGCATGCCTCGATCCTCGTGCCACCAATCACGCATCTCGATGCATGATGGCCGAGGAGTCAGATTGCACAACTCAATATAGGATGAATGCATATGAATGCTACAACAAAACCTAACTCCATCACGGATAATCCGGAGTGTCGGTGACTTGGGAATTGAGACACATTCCGTTACTCGGAGTACGAAACGCGCCTCGTTTCCCGTGCCCGGGGTAACTCCTATCCCGAACATGATGCGATATGCATGATATGCATGAAATGCAACTAATATACAATCCTAACATGCGCGATGCTATGAAAATGAAATGCCTCGAAATACGTGCACACGTGCACGCAAACCGAGGAAATGATCCTAAGGCATGAAATGGCATACGCAATGCAAATTGGACTTATACCAACATGAGAGAGCCTCAGCCACACTCACATAAGAAGCCGTGAGATGAAAAAGAGATGCCTCGAAATGCGTGCACACGGGCACGCAAAGCGAGGCAATGGCATACGGAATGCAATGATGCTAAAATGACATACAGAATGCAAAATGGACTTACACTAACATGAGTGGACCTCAGCCACACTCACATAAGAGGCCAACGGATGAAAATGAAGTGCCTCGAAATGCGTGCACATGGGCACGCAAACCGAGGCAATGGCATACGCAATGTAATGGCATGGAAATATGATATGCAAATATGCCAATGGAATTTCATCACTGAAATATGGGGGAAAACAGTCCCGAAAGATGGCGAAATGACACCAAATGCAAGGAATGGTCCCGAAACATGAATTTTGGCACCCGAAATGGCCTATAGCTATACCAAACATGCACAATATAGACATGGAATGAAAATACAGTAGCAAGGAAGCCCCAAGAAAAGCATTTTTCAGTCATAAAAAGGGCTAAACAGCAAGCACGCATAGGATTAAGCAAGAATGCAAAAATGGCTCCCCAAGAGGGGTATTGAAGTAAGTGATATATGCAATGCCCAAATGGAAAAATACCCTTCTACAACACTGAAGAGAGGCCAAAAATATGCACATTTATAGCAGATGAAAACCCCAAAAACAGTATGCAAACATGCTAGAAATGCCATGCAAAATTGAAGCCAACAAAGGTTATAACATGAGGTACCCCAAACATTCATCAAATAAGCAAAGACCCTTAATAAAACATGTTAAGAAGGTCAAAAAATGACCACTTTCAGTTCTGATCATGGTCCAAAAAATGAAGTAAAATGGGCTAGCAAAGCATGCAAAAACAAGGGTAAAACATGGATTCAAAGCAAGTGACACATGGAGTATGAAAACAGGGTTGAGCCCTTCTTTAATGTTGAAGAGAGGCTCAAAATAAGCACAATCTCAGTTCATGAAATGCTCCAAAATAGATTACACATAGGCCAAACAAATCATGCAAATTTACGGTAAATAGGAGAGATTATGAAGCAAGTACAAGATAAAGGACCCAAACAGGGTTGAGCCCTTCTTCAATGTTGAAGAGGGGCTCAAAATAGGCACACTCACAGTTTACATCATGCTCAAAAATAGATCACACATAGGCCAAATATTCAATGCAAAATAATGGCATATAAGAGGATATTGAAACAGGTGCCAAATGGAGGGCTCAAACAGGGTTGAGCCCTTGAACAAACATGAAGAATGGCTCAAAAAAAGCCTAGTTTCAGTTAGGGTCGGAGCCCAAAACAGTAAGCAAATAGGCTAAGGAAATGAGGCAAAAATGAGCTCAAAAGAGGGTGAAGTGGACTTACCCTTGAAGATCAAGACTTTGGTTGCTTCTTGGACCAAATTTGTTGCCTCTTAGCTGCTGGAAAGCCTCTCCTTGCTGCTGGAATGGAATGGTGATGGTAGAGCTTGGTAGTGATGAAGAAATGTGGTTGGAACTTAGGGATTTTGAGAGAAAATGAGAGAGAAATAGAGAGAGATGGATCCAAAGGCCTTAGGGAAATTTTTGTAACCCTAAAACATGAGTTGGAGGATGGTTATAAAGGCCAAGGAAGGGGAGGAAAGGTGGAGGGAAATGACATTAAGTTTCCCTCCCAAAGGCTTTCCCCGGATCAGATATTTTTTTGGAAAAAACAGCTGTATGGCTGTATGGCACAGATCCCAAGGAGCATGGCCGGCTGGGTACTTTTACTGCAGGTGGCCGGCCGGCCACCCCCTATGGCCGGCCGGCTAGGGGTCAAAAGGGTCAAGTGGATTTGCTGGACGGCCACCAGATATTGGTGTCCTCCCAGGTCCCCTCAACACAACCATGTGGTTCAAAATTGGCAATTCTAAAACAGGAGAGAGAACAAGCCACTTTTAGGAGGGGTTCAAAAGGTTCAAGTTGAGTTACTGGCCGGCCATGTGATATTAGGGTCCTCCCATGTGTGTACAACACAAATATGTGGTTTGGGGTTGAAGAAGGTGGCCCTAGGGTGGTCAACATTGGCTCGGAAGTGAGAAAAACGGGCGTCGGAGGGCGCCGGAGGAGCATAACTGGTTGCTGAGACAATTGATGGCCTCCCACCCTTCAGTGACCTTCCTGGTGATAAAACAGAGGTACCTGCCAAAAGTGAACAAAAATCGATGCAAAACGAATGCTCGGGGGCCAAAACACGCAGTTCGGGGTCCTGAAAATAGGCCGTTAAGCACCGAAAGTGGCGTTTGGCCACGAAGTGGGTATCTAAGACCCCAGTGTCCCTTGAAAGGGAGGAAATAAGATGCATGCCAAAAACCGGGGCAATCGGAGATGGTTAGGCGGTCCTGAACCGAGGCACACGGCCTGACGGCTCCGAAAATCGGGAACCGGGCTCCGAAATGGGCAAAATGGCCTATGGCCACGAAATGTAGCCCACGGCCATTGAGAGATGGTCTACGGGACCTCTTCCTCCCTTCAGGAAAAGAAACAGAGAAAACCGAGCCTGGTTCGCAAACCGAGGCAAAGTATAGAAAGAGCCCGGAAGTCCGGAGGCAAGGCTCACGGCCGAGGCTCTGAGACTTCTGAACGAGCACAATATGTAACATCACCGAGCGCTGAATCGGTGACGTCTGAGTCTTAAGGTCGGTCAAAAATGGGGTGTCTACATGAAGCAATTGTATACAATAAATGCAATAGTTTTAAGCAAGCGAATACAAATCAAACTACATTACATGCAGAAAGGATGTAAGAGAATTGTACCATTCTCGCCACATCTCACGCGGAGTGAATACAATACGGTCCGGTTTGTCTGGTCGCGTCAGCTTCAAATGAACCGTACATACAATATCGTGCCTGCAAAAGAAAGAAACTCAACAGGTACGATATCGTTAGAAACATGCATAGCAATGCAAGTGAAAAGTGCATGACAACGTGAATGAAGTAGTGCATAATAATGCAAGTAACATGCGTGACAGCGCAAGTGAAGATCTGCATGACAATGCAAGTAACGTGCGTGACAGCGCAAGTGAAGATGTGCATAACAATGCAGGTAACGTGCGTGACAACGCAAGTAAAACATGCGAAATAAGGCAAGTGAAGAAGTGCGTAACAGCGCAAGTAAAACATGGAAAATAATGCAAGTAACAAGCGTAACAGCGCAAGTTAAAGATGGGTGCGAAACAATGCAAGTAACGAGCGTAACAGCGCAAGTTAAAGGGGGGGTGCGAAACAACGCAAATAACGAGCATAACAGCGCAAGTTAAAGGAGGGTGCGAAACAACGCAAATAACGAGCGTAACAGCGCAAATTAAAGGGGGGTGTGAAACAACGCAAATAACGAGCGTAATAGCGCAAGTTAAAGGGGGGTGCGAAACAACGCAAGTAACGAGTGTAACAGCACAAGTTAGAGAGGGGTGCGAAACAACGCAAGTTAGAGAAAAATGCGAAACAACGCAAGTTAGAGAAATGCGAAACAACGCAAGAGAGATAGATGCGAAACAACGCAAGTTAGAGAAATGCGAAACAACGCAAGTTAGAGAAATGCGAAACAATGCAAGTTAGAGAAATGCGAAACAACGCAAGAGAGATAAATGCGAAACAACGCAAGAGAGATAAATGCGAAACAACGCAAGAGAGATAAATGCGAAACAACACAAGTTAGAGAATTGTGAAACAACGCAAGTTAGAGAAATGTGAAACAACGCAAGAGAGATAAATGCGAAACAACGCAAGTTAGAGAAATGCGAAACAACGCAAGAGAGATAAATGCGAAACAACGCAAGTTAGAGAAATGCGAAGCAACGCAAGTTAGAGAAATGCAAAACAATGTGAGTAAAACATGCGAGACAACGCAGGCTAAAGATGTAAAACAATGCGAGAGAGATATGCAAAACAATGCGGGTATATAGAATGGATATTTAGTATAACAAGTAAATGCTAGGTGACAACAAAAGCATGCTTGATAAAGACATCTTGAAGGCAACTTCGGGTTACCTCCCGGAAACAAAAGCATGCTTGATAAAGACATCTTGAAGGCAACTTCTGGTTTACCTCCCGGAAGATTGTGATGCGTCAAAAAGGATACACCTCGTACACGTTGATGGGCGATGACTACCGTATATCGAGAACATGATTCTGGGCTTCCACGGAGGCGTTTTGAATCAAATTTTGAACACTCCTCGGAATTGTTGGAACCCAGGGACACATACCAAGGTATAATAGGCAAAAGAAGTTGGTGGAGGATTTCTGGCCACCAGCGAAAACCGCCGGCCGCCTGCCGGCCATCAGAGACCACTGTCGACCATCAATAAAGGATTGCCGGCCATCGATGGCAGATTCGGGCAAAGTGGTCTTTTCGGCCATGGGTCTTTAAATAAACCCAAAATTATTCCATTTCCTCACAAACCCTTGCATAGAAAACATTTCCCTTGCCCTCTAGGTATGCCTTCTCTCTAGATTCGCGTGTTCTACGCGTTTCCCAACACCCCAAACAACCTTGAATCGTTAAAACTCCTTTGTTCTCTTCGATTTGAACCGATCAGAAATTGAATCTGAGGCCTCTTTCATCATTTCCCCCATTCAAGGATCATTTCCCCCGAATTTCTCTCAAGGTTAGTTCACTTTTCCCGGGTTTTCAACTTTATTTGAATTTTCCCTCTCCTAGGGTTTGATTTGTGCAAAATTTCACCATTTTGCTCATTTTTGCATCTTTTTGCATCTATCTCAGATGGCTGACGATATCCCACATGATGAGGGCTTCCCCGTACTCCCTCCAGTAGAGTTAGCGGCAGACTTTGCGGGTGAGTCGGAGGTTGAGCCTCAGCCTTTACCATTGAGCATACGTCCCTTTGACCCCGCAAGGTATCACCCAGAGACTCAAATTATTCCAGTGGTGGGAGGCATCCACACTTTCACTAATTTCGATGAGGGCACGCTAGACGACCTCTTACTAAGAGAGCCGATGTCTTATTTGTCGGCCATTGCTGTGGAGGCACCAACTCTGCTCTTCTGCAGTATTATTTTCAACTACTTGCATTTCTTGCACTGTTTTGATCTGATTGCATCACATGCTTTGATCTGATTGTATTTCATACATTGTTGCTCTACATTTAACTGTACTTCACGCATTACTGCCCTGTATGTACTATATACGACCGCACCTCGTGCGTCACTGCCCTGAATTCAATTATGTCTTCGATACATCATTGTTCTGGATGCAACTGTACTTTCAATACATCACTGATCTGATCTGAACTGCATTTTCAATACATCATTGATCTGACTTGAACTGTATTTTCAATACACCACTGATCTGATTTGAACTGCATTTTCAATACACCGCTGATCTGATTTAAATTGCATTGCCGCAGAATGGATCCCGCTCCTTCCGAGGTTATGGTGCTGTGACCGCTCGGGATTGGTTTGATGTGCTTTCCGCGAGGGTCCACCGGATCATTGACAAGACCGGCTTCGGTCTATTATGCTGTAGCTTGACGCGGGTCACAGCGAGTCGCCCCCTCCTAGGGGCTCTTGTGGAGAGGTGATGGGACACCACCAACTCTTTCCACTTCTCCACGGCGGGAGATGACGATGACACCCCTCGACTTTGCTATGATCACTGGCCTGGGTGTAGGAGGTGATCCGATTCCTCTTGATCCTGATATGGGAGAGTAGGTGGCTGCATGGAATACATTACTTGGAGCGCGTCCACCGACACTTCGAGCAGGTATGGTCAGATTTACTTGGTTTGAGGAGCATTACAGAGGGGAGGATCCCGATACTGATGAGGAGGCAGCGCAGTACGCCGGGGGCTTCCTCTTGTTCCTTTTCGGTACCACCTTGTTTTCGAACAGATGGAATACCGTGGGTTTATATTTCCTAGGCGCTTTGGTGGTGCTCCAGCAGGTCCGTTTCTATGACTGGGGCGCAGCCGGCCTTACCACTCTCTACGTATACATGAGCTCGACCTCTCGGATGTGTGGGAGGTTGATCGGCGGCTACTTGGGAGCTTGGGAGGTACACAGCTTAGTTTCCCATTTTCATTGCTTTGCTTAGCATTTCCTGCTTTTGCTTTGTTCAACACTTGTATTTTCTACATTTTTTGTATCTGCTCTTGTACTGCATGCTTTCTGCTTTGCATTTTCTGTACACCATAAATACTGCACACCACATACCATACACCGCACACACAAAATCTAATATATGCTCTAGGCCTGTACCCTTTATGCATCGTACTGCGTTTTGCTTTCTGCATATTCAAAACTCTGTTCATACACTGTACTGATCACATCTTTCTTATAACTGTGGGTGTACGCATATTTCCCAACACTTGCTCCAGAGCCTGTGGAGAAGACCCCAGCGACAGTCCCATTCTCTGATGTATACGATGGTCAGCTCTGTTGTAGGACTCGAGAGAGCTTTATGTTCTTCCGACAGTATTTCGACACGATCACGGCGCGTGAGGTAAGTCTGCAATGAGATTATTTCGATTAACCTGATGCACCCTCATTAGTTATTTGACGACTGATCATCTTGTTCATTCTCTTTTCCCAGATCACGTGGCAGCCATGGGATGCGATTCCGTCAGGACTCCGAGATCAGTACCACACTGCCCGGATTATGTCTCACTACCACATTCTCTTCGAGGGCCCGATCTATCGCGCCTGGTTTTTGGGTGAGCGCTTCGTGCGTCAGACCTTGGGATTACCTGCTCCGTTTGTACCGATGGCACCTCCACTATCGATGAGGGAGACACACATGTTGTCTGCCGACCAAGTGATTCAGTTCATGGTAGGACTGGAGACGGATTTCTTCCGCACCGAGGGCGACCACGCGATCTTCGTTTAGACGCATCTGATGCCATCTTTGTCCGGTGTTCGAGGAGGAGAGGGAGTGAGGGCTCCAACTGCAAGAGGGAGAGGCGGAGTGGCCAGGTCTCGTAGGAGGAGAGGTCCTGAGGGAAGACAGGGGACTGCGTGGCCAGTGCTACTTGCTACTATGACATGTCGAGGGTGGGCTGGAGAGACTTATCAGATTCCCTTCGCTCCTCCTCTAGCTGGTCACGAGCTTGTCGGAGTTTACGGCTCGACCCCGATATGCGCTATACTTTTTATTCTGTATAGTCATTTGATTTCATTTGATGTCCCGCAGAATACTAATGACCTCAAAATTTTTGCAGGCTCCTATTGAGTACACTCGTCAGTCTCTGGAGTTAACGGCTTCGGTGATGGGGATGTTGCAGACGAGCATGGACCTGCTTAGTATTTACAGTATTCCGGTGAGTCCTTTCAAACTACACTTCATGCCACACAGTCTTTTCTTGACATGCCATCATTTGCACAGTTGCACACCGCACTGATCTAATACATTGCTCCCATATGCCACTCACGGTACGCATACACTGCAAATCATTCACTGCTCACAACGTATTATTCTTTGCACCTGATACATTTTGATTACTAATGCATTTTGGCAGATTGCCCTTTTTCAGATTCCTTTCATGATGCCAGGCCTATCAGATGTCCCAGTAGGAGCAGGGGCGGGTCCTTCAGCACCTCCTCGAACAGCAGGGGGAGCGGGACGAGGGACTAGTTCACGGGGGCCTGCCCCAGATGATGATGAGTCTGACGAGGGGGCAGTGAGTTTGCGGTCAAAGTCGTCTCAGGATGGAGATGGGGCTGGGGATAGTTCGAGTTCAGACGCTGATGGTGACAATGTTCCAGAGTCCTTTCAGTCGAGGAAGAGGGCGAGGAGGACCTCTCAGCCTTAAGGCGACTGGCGTCGATCCAGACATTTTGCTGATTCAGATGCTGCTTTTTTTTTTTTGCTTTATTTTTCTTTTTACTAGTAGTTTTGCACATTGTACTGCATCAGGCAGATTTACTTTCTTTAAAACTATGCTCTTTTATAAAAAGAATCTATGATGGAATGAAAGTAGTCTTTTTGTTGAAAAAGTTTTACATTTGTACATTCTATGCATCGCATCGCATCACTTTACACAACAATGTAAATGAGATTGAACTTTTTTTTTGAAAACTAAACACTCGAATCGCACTAATCAGGTAGTGAACCGACTAACAACAAAACAACTCGATAAGCAAAACAAAGTCTTAACAAGTTTACAACTCGATAAGCAAGTTACAATAACTCGATAAAAGAGAGGAAGATGATTACAACTCAATACAAAATCGAATACTAATACATCTTAAACGAGATGCAACAGAGTCCGACAGGACAAAAAACAAGACCTTAAAAGACACGAGTAACAGGACTTCTCTGCAGCAAACAACTGGATCTTCACCAAGAAGGCTAGTGAGCATGAGGGAGGGGCTGCCGGCCACAGAGGAGAGCCTGCCGGCCATCAGTGTGCCACTGCCGGCCACTGATGAGCCACTGCCGGCCATCGATGGCAGACTTTTTGAAACATCGACATCTGTCCTCCACTCACAGCCTTATCTTCTATATGAGTTCTAGCTTCGGGATTCTCTTCATTTCAACTCAATTTTGCACCAAATGGAAGCATTTCTTGTCCAAAACCTCACAAATTGGATTGCCAACTTGGATGGCTTGGAAAAGCTGAGTTTCTGGGGCTTTGGTATAAATGCACTATTCACGTTGAGTCGCACCCCGCTGCGTTTTCCATTCCTCTATGCCGCGGCGAGGTTTTGGAATCCAGTGACACACGTCTTTAGCTTTGGCGGACAAGAGGTGTGTCCCACTTTCGAGGATTTCCAAGCTTTAATGGAATCCGAGCACGATGAAGAAATCTTGCCTTAACTCCGGTTCGGCCACAGGACGAATGTGCGGCCTTACTTTGCATGACGCTCGGTCATTGATTCACGACGGAGAATTGGACATTCCGAGCTTGGTTCGTCGGCTTTCTGATGCTGATGACCGCGGCGACCATCATTGGCAGGATTATCGGCGACATGCGCTTTGCTTGTGTATGTTGTCCCATTTCTTGCTTGCCCCAAGCTCTGGTGGGTTTAGCACCCGTTTGATCAAAGTCGCCGAGGGCTTGAAGGAGGGTAAGAGCTGTATCGCCATGACACTAGCCAAAACATTGATGGGATTAGACGCTTTTCATCGCCGGGAGATAGCTAGGTTTGCGGGGAGTCCACTACTATTGCAGGTAATGTTTCCCACCACATCTCACATATATTTCTCACATCACTCAGCCCTCAAGCTCGTTTTTTTTTCTCTCAAAACCCTTTGCTTACTTTTTCTCTCAACTTACACCTCTCTATTCTTTAATCTCTCATTTTTCATCCCTCCTCCAGGTATGGTTGATGGACAAGTTGAGAGTGGTGGACTCATGTTCGGCATATTCAACTCGCAGCTATTTCTTCCGACGACGCTTGGTCGATGCCCCGGATGAGGGATGGTGGTACAATTGGATGTGTAGTTTGTCCGCTACCGACATTGCTTGGCGTTGTCCTTGGCTCAATCTACCGGCAATGAGCTACAACATGACCCACCAGCCCGGGATCCAATTGATCAGCTTGACACATTGCGTGTTCTATTTTCCATTCTGACTCCGGTGCCAGTTCGGCCATGATCAGACTTGCCCAGCAGAGGGGATAGAGTACCCTGCTGCATTTCCGGTCCAAGGCGCACAACTGGTTCGGTATGCCACAGCATAGAGGACTAGAGAGCTTCTGGCCCCCACTCCGATTTTCAGTTGCATTCTTTCTGATGAGTGCACAGCTTGGCTTGCTGAGTAGGCGCAGATTGGGCCTACTTTGGCATCAGAGGCTTCCACTAGCTCTGGGTGGGGATGCAGGAACACCTGGCTATGCCCCAGATTTATTTGCTTTATCAGTACTTTCAAGTTTTCTTTATGAATGTAATAAAAAGCAACTTCAATTTGTATTCAAGAGTAGGAGAGCTCTGTATTGAAATCAATAAAATTGAAGGTTGTGGGTACTGAGAATTTTCCATTTGGTCCAAAAATGATCTAAGTTGCAAAAAGATTAATTTGAGCAAAACAACTTTTATTAAAACTTTTCAAAACCATTTTCGATATGGATCAGAACTGGACATGCCCGAGATCTATCACTGAGATGCACAACCCCGGATCTAAGCAACTGGAAAGTTGCCCCTAGTCTGAATAGCACTGCACTGGAGATCATAACCGAATTCTTGAATGCAGAATAGGCGAAGAAGGCCAACAAGATCACATGGACAAAGTTGATCGAGGAAGTGTTTATGGCTGGACTTCAGGATGAAGTTGCCTACGTATCCCAAAGATAGGAATCAAGCCTTACGTAGTTCGGCTTGGGTTCACTCGAGTGTTAACTCTCTCCTTTTGCGCTCTAACTGCCAAGGCCGCCCTTTGCGGGTTTTTAACCTTGCGAGCTCAGTTTTTATAATTTCAAATTTTTCATGGTCTAAGTTTTGCCTAGGTCGCCCTTTCGGGTTTTCGGCCTAGCGAGCCGCTCAGGGGTAATATTTCTTCAACTTGTCCATGTTGATCGGTTGGGAAAACTCTAGGCCATCTAGGTCCATCAGAACGACAGCTCCACCTGACCAAATAGACTTGATGATGTAAGGGCCAGTCCAATTGGGTCTGAACTTGCCCCTAGGGTCATGGATAGGAGCTCGGTTGTCTTTCAGCATCAAATCTCTTTCTTTCAAATTCCCAGACTTAACTTTCTTGTTGAAAGCCCTGGCAATTCTCCGTTGATAACCCTGAACATGGTACAGTGCTTTCAGCCTTCTCTCGTCAAAGAGCATGAGTTCTTCGAATCTGCTCTGCTGCCAATCTGCCTCAGCTATTTGACACTCAGCCAGTACTTGCAATGATGGAACCTCAATTTTGATAAGAAGAACGACCTCCATCCCATAGACCAATGAATACGGAGTCACCCCAGTAGGAGTTCTAATTGAAGTCCGGTAGCCCCACAGAGCAAATGGCAACTTATCTGGCCAGTCCCGGTAGGTTTCCACCATCTTCTGTAGCACGTATTTGATGTTCTTGTTGGCGGCCTCAATTGCTCCGTTCATCTGCGACCGACATGACTTATGAAAAGCCACGTTGTACTTGCCCAACAAGTCAATCACTTCCTTCTTGAAGTGGGAACCATTATCTGAAATGATCTCGTTCGGGACCCCATAGCGACAGATGATGTTGTTCCTGATGAACTTTGCAACATGCGAAGCCTTCAACACCGCATAAGATTGGGCCTCAACCCACTTCATGAAATAGTCTATCATGACCAGAATGAACTCATGTCCATTGGACCCCTTCGGAGTGACAGCCCTGATCACATCAATCCCCCAGACTAAAAATGGCCATGGCGAAGTCATGTTGTACAGCTTAGACGGCGGAATGTTCATGCGATTTGCGTGGATCTGGCATTTGTGGCATCGCCGAACAAAGCCAATACAATCCTTCTCCATGGTGGACCAGTAATAACCCTGTCTAAGGATTTTCCGGGCTAGCATCACCTCGTTCATGTGCGCTCCGCACTTTCCTCCATGGATGGCCTCCATCAGGCGCTTCGATTCTTCAGCATCAACACACAATTTATGCATCCCGAGATGACCTCTCTTGTACAGTTTACCCTCGCAGACGATGAATTGAGCAGCCATTCTTCGAATTGCCCTCTTATCTTTAGCATTTGCCCCTGGTGGGACACTTCCTTCTCCAAGAAGTTTCAAACATCGTAATACTAGGGGTTCTCATCTTGAACCTCATCTATGGCAGCAATCAGCTCGTAGGCCGGCACAAATTTCTGTTCAATGATGATCGGACGCATCCAGACTCCAAAAAGGATGTCTATCATAGAAGATAGAGTTGCTAATGAATCTGTGAACCTGTTGTTCTCTATTAATAGATGAGCGAAATAAAGTTTCTCAAACCGAGGAATCAGCAAGTCCAAGGTCTGGTGGTAGATTCTCATCTTTTCTTCTTTGACTTTCCAGTCTCCTTTAGCTTGAGACACAACAAGGTTCGAGTCCCCGATGACGTCCAACCGTTTTGCCCCTAGTTCTAGGGCGGCTTCTAAACCAGCAATGCATGCCTCATACTCTGCTTCGTTGTTCGATACTTTGAACCGGAGTTTGAATGCTAGAGGGATACAGGAATTGTTGGGTGCTATCAGCAACACTCTTTATCCCATACCCATATTGGTTTGACGCTCCGTCAAAGTACATCGTCCAAAACTCTTCTTCGATATGCATAATGGCCTCATCTGGGAATAGGTACTCAATTGCTTCATCCCCTTCCACTGGGTGATCGGCTAGGAACTCCGCTACCGCTCTCCCTTTTATTGACTTGCGCGTCACATACTTAAGATCGAATTCGGAAAGCAGAAGCAACCAACGAGCCAGCCTACCCGTAAGTGCCGGTTTCTCGAAGAGATATTTGATGGGATCTAATCTCGAAACTAGTATTACAGAGTGAGCTAACAGGTAATGCCGCAACTTCCTGATAGCCCATTCCAAGGCTAAACAAGCCTTCTCCGGCGGAGTATAGCAGGTCTCATAATCCAGCATTTTCTTGCTCAGGTAGTAGATAGCTCTCTCCACCTTGTCCTCGGACTCCTGTGCAAGCATGCAGCCCATTGTAGTTTCAGTCACTAAAAGATACAAAATCAATGGTTTTCCCGACTCAGGCGGTGACAGCACAGGTGGGTTCTGTAAGTATTGTTTGATCTGCTCGAAAGCTGCTTGGCGTCGGCCATCCCATTGGAACTTCGTTCCTTTCTTCAGGAGACCAAAGAGTGGTTCACAAGTCAAGGTTAATTTTGCGATAAACCGTCTTATGAATTGCACTTTACCCAGAAAGCCTCACACCTCCTTTTCAGTCCTTGGTGGTGGCATTTCTAAGATGGCCTTGATTTTGGAAGGGTCGACTTCGATACCTCTCTGTGTGATCAAGAACCCCAGCATTTTCCCTGCTATAACACCAAACGTACACTTCTGAGGATTCAGTCGCAACCGATACTCTCTGATCCGTTGGAAGAACTTTTGCATGGCGGTGTAGTGGCCCTCTCTTTCCTTGGACTTGACAATCATGTCGTCCACGTACACCTCAACCTCTTTGTGGATCATGTCGTGCAATATTGTGGTCGCGACCCGTTGATACGTAGCTCCAGCATTCTTCAGCCCAAACGGCATCACCCTATAACAATAGGTCCCCCACAAGGTGGTAAAAGCAGTCTTCTCCCGGTCTTCGAGTGCCATCAATATCTGATTGTAGCCTGAAAATCCATCCATGAAGGAGAGCAATGCATGCCCTACAGTGAAGTCCACTAATTCATCGATATGCGACAGAGGAAAGTCGTCCTTCTGACTGGCTTTGTTCAAATCCCTGAAATCCACACATACCCGAATTATGCCGTCCTTCTTCGGCACTGGAACTATGTTGGCCAACCAAGTTGGGTATTCAGATACCAGCAAGAACCCTGCGTCAATTTGCTTGGTGACCTCTTCTTTGATCTTGATAGCCCAATCTGGGCGGATCCTTCTGAGCTTCTGCTTGACAGGTCGGGCCTCTGGGTCAAGAGGGATCCGGTGCTGTACAATCTCAGGATCGATTCCGGGCATGTCTTCGTAGGACCACGCGAAAACATCTTTGAAATCTTTTAATAAAGCAACTAAGTGCTCGCGCTCCTCCGAAAACAACGTGGACCCGATCTGGACCAGCTGCGGGTCCTTCTCAGTACCAACGTTAATTTGGGTGATTTCATCAACCAAGGGTTTTACAAACCTCTCCTCCTCTTGTTCTAGCAAATATTTCAAAACCGGAGGAATTTCTTTCTCGTCGTTTTCATCAAAATTTTGAAAATCCTGATTAATGCAATAAATTAAGGGCACAGAAAAGTATTCGAAGGTCACAGCCGCTCAATTCTCATTAAGTACTTCATCCAGTCCATCTGATTCCTCTGTTACAATAGACTCAAAGGAAAAAGAAAAAGATGACCTGGACAGGACTATGGCATCCGGGTTGTCACCCCTAGGAATACCGAACTCAGACTCATACGAGCTGGAACCTGATTCCGACTCTGCAGACTCGGTGGAATCAGATTCTGGCTCACTACCTGACCTGGTGCTGCTTGATAAGAATCCCTCCTCGTACTGCCAGACGAGGGAGGGTGCAATGGATACATCCAAAATGTTTGAAGGTGGGCTCGCAGCCATTTCATTCCCGATCATAGACACTGAGAGGTCATTCCCCAAGCACTCATGTACGATCGAAGGATCTGAAAGTAGACAAGCCAGTGCTAACCCCATTTCAATCTCGGTGCTCTCGGAATCCACTTCCTTACACTGCTCAACCCCAGCTGATGGACCTGCCTACTCCTCGGCAACATCATCCCCGGATAACTGCAAGTCGAAGAAGATCTCAAATCCTAGCAGGCGCCTTTTCTCTGCGTTTAGCCATGGCTCTGGGAAGCCGCAGAATGGAAAGTCTTCTCCCTCCCAGACGAAGCGTCCGTTCAGGGTGCCCTGGATAGGCCGATGCATCAACTCAAAATGCTTCCTGGTCTGCTTGGCTCTGGCTCTACCAGCCATCTTTTTGCCTTTCCTTACCCAGTCCTCCTTGGTAGGTAGATAGCTTAAGCCAAAGGTATGCGGGTTGTGCGGCACTTCGGCCGATACAGTAATACCCTTCCGGTCACTTCTTCCTAGTCCCATCTCGGGGATGTGCTGGAGTTTATTCATGAGATACACTGATTGCGCGTTGACATACAACCCCTTATCAACAGCTAAGATATTCTGAACGACCTGGGCCTCGGCCAGGGTAAATCCTGATAGGAACACATCCTCCGCACCATGCTCGATTTCCAAAATCGGTGTAGACACCTCTGGCGGCGGATGGATTGACGAATTCCCGAAAACAATAGTCATCCCCTTCCCGTGAGGGTACTTCAACATCTGGTGCAGGGTGGAAGAGACTGCCTTCACCTGGTGCAGCCACGGCCGCCCTAGGAGTAGATTAAAGGTTGCAGGAACGTCCAAGACATGAAAGTCAACATCGTGTTGTCCTAGACCAACCTGGGTCTGAGTCTGCACAGTCCCCATCACCTCTTTGCTAGTATTGTCGTAGGCCCTTATCACCTGGGCAGTGGACACAAAGTCCGCGGGCTTCAACCCGATTGCATATGTTGTCCTTGAGGGGCACACGTTAATGGCGGATCCCGTGTCGACAAGAACCACTGGTATCCACTTGTCTCTACACTCCACAGAGATGTAGAGTGGTTTGTTGTGATCCGAGCCCTCAGGCGGTAGTTCCTTGTCAGAAAAGGTCAATGTCGGGGAAGCTCCTCCCGGAAAGACCAGCCCTATCAGCTGTTCAGGTGTAGTGTCGATTGAAAGTTTGGCCTTGTCCATTGCAGAAAGGATAGCTTGTCTATGAACTCTTGAAGCCATGAACAATCCCCAGATAAAGATGTCTGCTTGTATCTTCTTAAGTTGTTTCAGCACAGTCTCCTCTTCGAGTAATTTTTCTTTCTGCTTCTTCGCCTCCTTGTCCTTTCCAGACGCTTCTGGCTGATCTAAGTGTGGGGTCTTGAAATACCGGTCGCTCCTAGTCATGTGGTCAACCTCTCCCACATACCAGGTATCATCTAGCTGGCTTTGTCCCCAGTCTTCATCAGTGTAGGCAAGACATAGATCATCATCTTCCCATCATATGCCATCGGCAGCTGACAGACACCTATCCGGCTCCGTTACAATCGTTCTTGCGCCCACAGCACCTTCCGTTCTTGTGCACACAGCACGTTCTGTCCCCGTAGGGGCTTTGGCCTTTCTGACTCTTTCAAAATCTTCGATCCTTTCCCGTTCAAACTACTTCAGTGCGGCTTGCTGTTCAGTCTTTTCCATACCTAAACTGTCCGCGTTCTGAGCAAAATTCTTTACACCGGTACTCTCCGGCGATGCAAACTGATTCCCGGCCCTTCCGGCCACTGTTGATATCCCCGTCCCTGACGGATCCTGTTCTAGCTGAGGTTATTCAACAACATCTGGTTGGTCGTCAAGCCACTCAGTAGACTCTGCTGACCCATCAAACCAGTTGACTGCCACGTCCGCTGAGTCCTGCTCTTTAAAGAACTGCATATTTGCCATGTCTTCTTCGAGATCCGCTAGGTCATCTAGCCCCTGATTAGGTCCATCCTTCCGTACTACACAAATCTATGCCTCCACTGGCAATCCTACATTCAGCCTATCTTGGCCTGCTGATGTAATGTAACCGCTCAGGTTGTACATGAAACTCGTAGACCCTTCGGGCTCTGACTGATCATTCTCATCTGTTTCCACAGTTGACCCAATTCTATCTTCGATAGCCACCACCACCACTTCTGGTTGAGTTCGGGAGATGTCTAACATGCACAAGTCAGTGCTGTCAGGAATGAACACCTCCAGCTTGGGTAGGTGAGAAGGGGTGATGTATATGCTAGGGTCGAATGACACAACCCCAGTTTGGATTAAATTGATGCGTTTGGGAGGTGAAGCTTGGTTGTGAGGTGGGAGAGGGTTGGTTGTGACATTCGGTTTCTCCGGAGGCACGATCACCCTGTTATCAATGAAATCCTGAATCTCGTGACGTAATCGAAAGCACTAGTCGGTGTCATGACCATGCTGTTGGTGAAAAACGCAGTACTTGGCTGGGTTATGGGAAGCAGGGAGTCTGTCTAGTAATGGCCGCGGCTATAGGGGCTTCAAGTGCCCTTTCCTGATCAAACCCCCAGAGCTTTGGACGGGGGCATATATAGTGGGGTGAAGGTTCTTTGACTTCGGGGTGGATACTTGGTTGTTTGTGAGCTACTTCCGGACGCACCGGTGAATGGTGTAATAACAAGGGTTCTTGGGGTGGTGGTGGTGGTAACCATACCTACATCTGAAGATCTGGCAGCTGCAGCACTGCTTGTGCCTGCATTTGTACTGCGGTTGAATGCCCTCTTGGGCTACTCTCTCTCATAATCAATGAGGCCCTGTTTCATTGCGTCCTCAATCTGCACCCCAATCTCATGTAAATCTGCAAAGGTGGGGAGAGAGAGAACGATCATCTTCTGCATGAGCTTGGGCTGGAGGTTGCGCACAACCATCTGAATCTGATCTTTGTCAACAGGCCTGATGGTCATCATCAAGGCCTTGGCCCTCCAACGGGTTACGAAATCGGAGAAACTCTCATTCGGCTCTTGCCTAGTGGTCTCAAGATCACGGGTTGTAATCTCAATCTGCAAGTTATAGGAGTATTGAGCTATGAAGGCCTCGGCCATCTCCTCCCAATTCCTCTTGACAGAGTCGTCCAGTTTTGCATACCAAATAACCGCTACACTCGACAGGATCCGGCCAAACAAGGAAAGCTTCTGCAATCTGGAGAGACCCATCGGCCTTAGTATGTCCAAGAACAGCCGCAAATGCACCATAGGATCTCCAGACCCATCAAAACGGTCTATGTACGGCATTTTAAACCGATCTGGCAGAGTCACGGCCGAGTCGGTGTACCCATCCTCAATATCCGGAATGAACTTTACGCCCTGAGACTTCTTGAACAACTTTTCAAGCTTGCTTACTTTTAGCGCTATGGAGTCCACCTCGAACTCAAGGGGAGAATCCGGTAGGTTGGTAGGTGTTTTGGACAGCTGGGGTAGAACTGGGGGCGGAGCCGGCCCGATTGGAATGTCCGTGTCATCCTGGACATTAGCTGTCTCCCCAGGTATGGGAACTCTTGGTGGGGGAGGAACCTGGTGCGAAGCAGATGCTCTAGTCTGCTGCTGTAGCCTGGTAATTACCTTTGCCTGTTGGGCCATAACCTCAACCTGGCGTGTAGCAAATTCTATTTGACGGGCAGCATCCTACTGCATGGTTTTCATACTTTCCTGGAGTTGACGCATCATCTCTTCCAAGCCTGCCATATTGTGCTAATCTAACTAAATAGCCGATATATCTGTCCCTGCCATAGAAATTAAGACCTCAGCCTGACTGTTCACTAATGGGGTAGACCACTGATCTGATGATCGTTGTACCGATACACTGCGCCTTACTGATCTCCGTCTGGTAACCGGGGGTAAAGAAAGGAACACTGCTTGTCCGTCTACCAGATCCCTGGATCGATTATGTCTATGACCTCTAACCCAGAGTGCTCGGGGAATATCTACCTGGTCGGATGCAATGGTGCTAAACTACCTTGCAAAAAGATAAATAAAGCATAATAATGAAATAATGTACAGAAAAACGGACAGCATAACAGCTTAAATAAAGGCAACACACAGTTGGCAAACACAAGCCGAAAGAACTGTTCTCAACCACTGATCATTGTTCCCAAATCACTGCCCTAAATCTGAATTCGATACCCGCAGGTGCAAGCTGATTCCCAAATACTGATGCCCGCAGGCCTGACACCCAGACTTGCAAACTGATACACGCATTCCCTGTAGAGGCACACTCTAAAAGCACATAGCAAGTAAATGCGAGTAAAAAACACCCCTATGTTGGGGTAGGGTTTCCCTGTCCTATTTTTGTTAAGAACTAGGGTTTCACTATGCACGCAGCGGTTTCAAACAACCTATAATCGGGAAAGCAACCTGTCCTAGTTTGGAATAGTCACTACGGATTCCGATATGCACTAGGTCGAATGGTCAAAAGGGTGCCCCGGTGAAAACCGAGGTTTGTGTTCCCGTCGTGGCAGAGCCCGCAACCGGTCAGCCTTATGGCACGCTTCTCAAAGCAAGCCTCCGGCAAACCGTTCAGGAATAGCATACGGCAAACACGGTGCCCTAGGCGCACCAATGCAAATGCAATGCAAAGAGACACATAAGTGTAGTCAAAACAAGATATCATGAGTTCGAGTCATGCTCTCTAAATCCCCAGCAGAGTCGCCAGAAACTGTAGACGCACCCGAACGCCACGGGGCGAAATCCCGTTTTGTCCATTTGCGCTTACTACTATAGTTCGGACTCAATGTCACGGTTCTGAATCTGATCCCGCAAAGTGCAATGCAAGATCGATAAATCACCAAAGAGTCCAAATCTGGCAAATCGTTTTGGAAAACTGATTTTATAAAGAAGTGCCAAACATGGACTGCTTTGCCAGATACAGAGTCGCCACCTAAATATTTTATTTTTGGGGGATTTAGGAAACCCTGACTTGTGCCTAAGGCCACGTGTCCATCATCACCAAAGTTGCCTCGGCTCGGGAACTTGGGTACGATTGGGAAAGGTCATGCAATGAGCACCCCCGCTCGCCCGATCAAAGATCGGCCACTACTAACATGATATCTTATTTTTGAAAACATATGTGTTCTTATTCCGGTTATTAAACCTAGAATTACTATGTGATGCGCACAACATGCAAGTATAGACTAGATCGCCTAATTTGGAACAAAGCAATGCATACTTGTTTGTTTTGAAAAACGGTTTCAAGTTTGTTACTCGCAAGTAGGCTAAATCGAGGATTTGATGAATTGTTCCAATTCAAGCAATCCAACCTTCACCCACAGGCATTCAGGCAGTTTATCAAATAAGCAAATAGCCTCATGGCAAGCATGCTTTCATGGCAACAATAACACACATGCCGTATGCTAAAGCGTAAACACTCACAGTGTACTCCGAGCCAAAATAAAGAACTAGTTAGTAATCAATGCATGATCCTAGTTCATGTTAAGATGGCTAATGCAACACATGCAAAAATGCAACTAGAAATAGGCTCGACTATTCTAAGATGGCATATGAGATGCAACATTTGATGACATGTATTCAACTTGGAATTGAGATATGATGCAGTTAGTATGATGCGCCGAGCCTGGTGCATGCAATACAGATGAATGATGCAAACATGCATAGCATAAGTACGCTAATTGAAAAATGATCCTAAACTAACCATCAAAAGCAGGTAAGTAAAAGGGAGAAAGAAATGGAGGTTGGAAGACATGCACACACGTACGCACACTTATTACAAAGTTCTCCCTCTCGACGGAGGGTCCGAATGAATAATACAAACCAACTAATTAACTAACTAACAAGCTAATTAATTATTACACAGCCGAATTGAATAACTAGCTACAACTAATTATTACAAAACTTAATTAATTAACAAATTAACTAATTAAATTACAAAACCAAATGCTAATTAGCAAGTAGGGAAAACAGTAAACAATGTTGTTCCAGCTCTGGTTGGGGGAGAAGAGGATGCATGCTCGGTTGCTGTCCCGAAAAGCTCTCCGGTTGCTCTTTAGAGGCTCTGTCTGCAGGGTGTCCTCAAGGAATTCCTGTTGAATCTTACCAAAACCAGCCTGGGGAATACACCAGTGGCCTGCCGGCCATAGGGAGCCACTGCTGACCACCATGCCGGCCAAGAATGAAGAACTGTCGGCCATCTGCAAGGCACTGCCGGCCACTGGTGTGCTGTGACACCAAGCTGCAGCAGAGCACAAAATAAAGAAAATGGAGGGTCTCCCAAGGGTATGTACGCACTATGCCACCCTATATCACCTCGAAACATCAAGGGAGAGGCATAGTCAGATCCAAGACCATCAACCACGCATCCCAATGCATGATGGCCAAAGATCCAACATGTGCAAATCAATGTGAAATGAATGCACAAATAAACACATAAAGCCCAGAGCTCTATCATGTGCGATCAAGAGCGTTGGCGACCGAGAATTGAGACACGTTTCATCACTTGAAGTATGAAACGTCCCTTGTTTCTCGTGCTCGGATTAAGACTTAATCCAAACAATAATGCAACACAAGCATGGCAAACACAATGCGGCTCAAGCATGCAGACATGCAATATGACTTAAGCATGCAAACATGTAATGCAATATGAACAATCTAGCAAGGCTAATGACATGTAACAACTAAGCATACACAATGCAAATGTCATATAGCGTGCACAATGCAAATGATGGCATACTCAATGCAATGTTACCTAAGCATACACCATGCAAAGTATAAGGTATAGACAATGCAATGTAATGCAAGCAACATGTAATCAAACATGCTCAATGGACTTAAACCGAAATGGACAGACCTCAGATATGCCCAAATCAGTGGCCAATAACACCAAAATAAGGGCACAAAAAGGGCAAGGCAAGCATGCACAATGCAATGGCCTAACAACCAGGCCTCAGAACACAAACCTCAAGCATAATAAAGAAGCAATAAACATGGAAGTATGACAACACTAAAGTCTCTCAAATCAAGTGTGAAATGATGTCAAATCATTCAAACAACACAAGTAAAGCATGCAAGAGGACCTAAGGCACAAAGCCATTAAAGGGACTACACAAAGGGCATGCAATACATAGCACAAATGATTGAACCGAACATGGGCAGAGATTAAATAGGTCTAAACAATGACCTAAACATGCTGAGATAAAGGCTCAAAGGTCAAGGTATGCAAGCATACAAGCTAGGCCACAAATAAGGCAATAATGCATAACACTCAAAGGCGCTTAAAGAGTAAATGAAGTGCTAATATGGAAATGCTAAAAGCTCTCAAATAACTTGTTAGATTATGCCAAATCATGTACACAACACAAATGAAGCATGCTATGATGCCCGAAGCTTGAGGCAAGCAAGAGCATTTGTACTACAAGTATAAAAAACATGAAGCATGTGACCAAGGCAACCCAAAACAATTCTAGAACATGTTAAAATGAGTCTAAAACATGCATGGAAGTAAGCCAAAACAAACTAGCATGGAGGGCATAAGGCATGATGCATACAAGGCAAATAAGGTGGATTACACTACACCTATTAGGACCAAGCATGGAATGACTTAACCAATAAAATCAGAGTTATATAATGGCAAAATAACCCCAAAAACCCACTGAAATGATGGTTCGCGAGCTATGGCATGAAGGCATACACAATGGCTCATGTTAAGGCATAAAGGGACAATCCCTCCAATGCATTGAATGAATGACAAATGTGAATGCATGGCCATAAAACATGGACTGAAATCACATAATAAATGATGCCAAATCATTGAAATAGTCCAAGTAATGCATGTTAGAGGACTCAACACACAAAGCTAACAAGCTAGGTTGAACCATAGCTATACAAAGCAAGTCATGCATGACCAAGGCAGCATAAATCAGACCTTAAACATGGTAAAACATGGACAATGTCTTCTCAAGGCTAAACCAAAAGCATGCTAAAATGACATGTTACAACATGATCCATGTTAGGCTATTTCATGGAACTACACCACAAGTGTATGGAGCACGCAAGGGCCAACCAAACCAAACCAAAATAGAGTCATGACATGGCAAAACATCACCAAAAACACGCTGAAATGGAAGGAAAACAAGCTAGAATGGCGTGCTACTTCATGAGGCATACAAAGCTAGTTTGTGTGATTTACACTACAAGTGCATGAGGCATGCAAGGAGTGACAAAATCAACCCAAAACAGATCTAAGGCATGGTAAAAAAATCTCCAAAAACCTACTGAAATGGAGCCAACACATGCAAGAAAGACATGCTACTTTGATGAGCCACAAATGGGATTGCATTACACATACGAGGAGCATGCAAAAGGTGACCAAACCAGCCATGGATAGAGTCAAGGAAGGTTCTAAAAGTCACAAAAAAGTGCCTGAACTAAGCCTCGAAAGCATAGGGATACATGCTCCTTTGGTAGGCCAATGATACAAGCAAACAAAAATAAGAAGAGAGGGGGTCACCCCCTCTGGTTTGAGGCCTCAAAACCACATGCCTACCACTGAAAATCCACTGGATTTCAGTGGCTAAAAGGCCAAACCAAGACTACTCCAAGGGCCTTAAAGCATGGCACAAAACAAGGCCAAACAAGTCATACAAGAGGGTTGTACACCCCTAACACCAAAAAGACCTTAAATAATCATCAAAAGCACTTAAAAAAAAACTTTTTTGAGTTGAAATCAAGGCCTAAAACAATATGCAAGGATGGCCAAAATGAGATACAAACAAAGGCTTAAAAGGGAAATATACTCACCCTTGAAGATCAACTTCGAAACCAGCAACCTCAGAGGCTAGAAACTAAGTTTTAGAGCTCAAGTAACACTCCCAAGAACCTCAGCTCAAAGATGGTGGTGTACCTCTATGTGTTGTAGTGCAAAAGTGCAAGAAAAATGGACTTTAGAGCATAAACAAACACAATATAGAGAGAAAGTGTGAGAAATATATATATATATAGAGAGAGAGAGATACAACTTTTCTTAAAATGGCTGAACCTCTGATAGAGAGGAAGGGCCTCTCCTTATATAAAAGAAAAACAATGCAAAGCTTGTTAAACAAGCTTGGAAAGGGGCTTATCCCTCCATAGACGTGTATGGAGGAGAGATGAGTGAAAACTAGCTGGCTCAAAAGATCTGGCGTGAAACCTGCTGAGACAAGTGGTTTTCCGGCCATCAATGGTGGCCAGCAGTGGCTCATTGATGGCCGGTAAGCTTCATCAATGGCCGGCAGTAACAAAGGCATGGCCAGTAGTAGCATAGGATGGCCGACAGTGCACCAAGAGAATCAAGCTAGAAGGGCCAATGCATGGTCCAAGAATGGGGTAGAAAGGATACAGGGTTTGGAAAGCTCAAACCTGTGACATTCTGCCACGACAGTCGAGTACTCGACAAGCAATCAAACTAGTCGTTGGATGTACCTACAAGCACAACCAAGTCTTGAAGGCGGTCAAAAATGGGGTGTCTACAGCAGGCGGGGCACATGAAGAGGTTTTGTCCACAGTTGGATGGCACACCTGGTGCATCTGGTTCGAGGTAGACATAGAGCCACCAGCCAGCACAGGCCTTGAGGGCCAATCAGGGAGCCTCTTTGGCTCAGTTAGTGCATCAGTTCTATGCTCTGAGGGGTGAGCAAGTAGATCAGAGGCCTATAGAGCGTGTGTATACTGTTACCGCGTTAGATCTAGTACCAGCGCCTTCTATTGTGAGAGGTACTTTCTTGTTTCGCAATTCAGTTGCCAATGTGTTGATTGATACGAGTGCATCTCATTCATTTATTTCATCTGCATTTGCATCAATTTTGGGGTTAGAGTTGGCTCAGGGTTGTGATATAGAGGTTGTCGATCTCCTATTTGTGTGGTGTCATCTATTGGGGGTGAGATGGTTCTGAAGCAAGGGTGTCAGGGTTGTGATATAGAGGTTGTCAATCGCCGACTTCCCTTTTCATTTGTATTGATTGATATGTCTTGTTTGAATGTTATATTGGGTATGGATTGATTGTCTTCATACCGGGCTATTATAGATTGCTACCATTAGAGGGTTACTGTATGTACCTTGAACGGGGATTGTTTTCATTTCTTGGGGGACCGGGTTGGTAGAGTCTTATCACCGGTGTATGATCTACGTGGGGGGAGTGAACTTAGCTGTCTTCTTGCTAGCTTCGTGAGCAGTGAGTGTGATAAAGCCTAAGTTAAGCTGCCAAGGGTGGTTTGTGAATACCCCGATGTCTTTCCTGAGGACCTTACTAGTTTACCACCGCATCGAGAGATCGAGTTCTCTATTGATTTAGTGACTGGCACGACACCAATTTTTATGGCACCGTATCGGTTTGCACCTGCTAAGTTGAGTGAGTTGAAAGTTCAACTCTAAGAATTGTTAGACAAGGATTTTATCTGCCCTAGTACTTCACCTTGGAGAGCACCGGCTCTCTTTGCTAAAAAGAAAGATGCAGCGTTGCGACTTTGTATTGATTATCGGAAATTGAACCGGGTAACTATTAAGAAAAAGTATTCGATACCTCGTATAGATGATTCATTTGATCAGTTAAAGGGGTCTTGTTGCTTTTCTAAGATAGACCTGAGATCGGGTTATCACCAGTTGAGAGTAAGGGAGGAAGATATCCCAAAGATGGCATTCTGTACGCAGTATGGCCATTATGAGTTTCTAGTGATGCCTTTTGGGTTAACCAATGCTCCAGCCATGTTTATGGATTTAATGAATTGGATTTTCCGTGAGTTCCTAGACTGTTTTGTAGTCATCTTTATGGACGACATCCTGATTTATTCACCCTCTGAGGAGGAACACGAGGAACACTTGCGAGTAATACTTGAGTTACTTAGAGCCCACAAGCTATATGCTAAGTTTGGGAAATGTGAGTTCTGGCTGAAAAAGGTTAAGTTCTTAGGCCATGTCGTATCCGGAGAAGGGGTAACTGTAGACTCATCCAAGATAGAGGCAGTTCAAGATTGAGAACGACCTAAGGATGCTTTCGAGATCCGTAGTTTCTTGGGGTTGGCTGGGTATTATCGCCAATTTGTGAGGGATTTTTCTAAACTAGCCTCACCTTTGACTAGATTAAGAAGGAAAGGAGTTAAGTTTGTGTGAAGTGAGACCTGCGAGAAATCATTCCAAGAACTTAAGGTTAGACTGCCAACTGCTCCAGTTTGATTATTCTGGAGAGGGGTTTGGGTTATTCTGTATATTGTGATGCCTCACGGGAAGGCTTGGGTTATGTTTTGATATAAGAGGGGAAGGTAGTAGCCTATGGCTCGTGGCAATTGAAAACACATGAGAGGAATTACCCTACTCACGACTTAGAGTTAGCGGTAGTGATCTTTGCCTTAAAGGTCTGGAGGCATTACCTTTATGGTTAGAAGTTCGAGGTGTTTTTCGATCACAAGCCCCTAAAGTATCTGTTTACACAAAAAGACTTGAATTTGAGACAAAAGAGGTGGATGGAGTTCATAGAGGATTATGATTTCGAGCTGCATTATCGTCCGGGGAAGGCCAATGTTGTGGTCAATGCATTGAGTAGGAAATCTATTAACAGCATAGCTTGTATTTCCATCCAGGAATGGGAGATGTTGGGTGCTCTTGGGGAGTTTGACTTGCATCTTGGTGAGTCCATGGAGTTTGCAGCCTTGTTTTCAGTAGTTGTACAACCTACACTTGTGAACTGAATGTTAGAAGCATAGAAGGGTGATCTTGAGACGGAATCTCTTCGGGAGAAAATCTCCAATGGAAAGGTAGAGAAGGGCTTGAATATGTATCCCGACTAGAGTGTACGATACCGCGACCGTTTGTTTATGCCGGAGTCTTGTTGAGAGGAAGTACTCCGAGAGTTTCACCATTTACGCTTAGTCTCCAGTTTTGGTGGAGGGGTATGAAGAGGGAAGTGGCGGTGTTTATATCGAGGTGTTTTACTTGTCAGTAAGTGAAGGCCAAACATCAGAGGCCAACGAGTTTGTTGCAACCCTTGCCTATAGCCGAGTGAAAATGGGAGCATGTTACAATGGATTTCGTTGTAGGTCTTCCTAGAACTCAACGGGGTAGTGATGCCATTTGGGTGGTACTTGATCGATTACCCAAGTTAGCGCACTTTATACCTATGCGTATGAGTGACTTAGTAGATTTCCTTGCCGACTTGTATATTCGGGACATAGTGAGGTTGCACGGGATCCCACTAACGATTGTATTAGATAGAGATCCACATTTTACAACTCGGTTGTGGAAAAGCTTACAAGGTGCCTTGGGCACTAGACTGACGTTTAGCACAGCGTATCATCCTCAGACTGACGAACAGTCAGAGCGTACCATTCAGATTTTGAAGGATATGCTTCAGGGTTGTGTCCTCGATTTTAAGGGTTCATGGGAGAGGCACTTGCCCTTGGTAGAGTTTGCCTATAACAATAGCTTCCAGTCGAGTATTGGCATGGCACCGTTTGAGGCATTATATGGCCACTATGTAGATCTCTAGTGTGCTGGGTTGAGGTGGGTGATGCACCTATGTTGGACCTGGAGTTGGTCTGGGAAACGACGGAGAAGGTTTCACTTATCCGTAAGAGGTTGATTACGGCCTAGAGTCGTCAAAAAAGTTACGCCTACTATAGGAAGAGACCCTTTGTCTTTTGAGGTGGGGGATCATGTGTTTTTGAAAATATCACCTAGAAGGGGCTTGATAAGATTCGAAAAGAGTGAGAAGTTCTCCCCTCGATTTATTGGGCCCTTTGAGATCCTTGAACGGATTAGAGAGGTAGCTTACCATTTGGCATTGTTGTCACAACTTTCCGAAGTCCACGATGTGTTTCATATTAGCATGCTTCGGAAGTATGAGCCGAATCCATCGCATGTATTGGATTAGACCGACTTAGAGGTAGACGAGGATGTCTCGTATGAGGAGAGACCGGTGAGAGTCTTGGATACCCGAGACCAAGTCTTGTGTGGCAAGATAATTCCTTTGGTAAAAGTATTGTGGAACCATCACGGGTTCGAGGAAGCGACTTGGAAGTGTGAATTGGAAGTCTGAGAGAAATATCCAGACTTGTTTGTTGATTCCTGAGCATGTATTGAGATTTTGATTATGTTAATGAAATGTAATAAAATTATATGTCTTAAATTATGCGAACATTGTATATGGTATGGGAGTTTGGAATCATGAGTTCAATATAAGCATTGTACATGTTTTAAGAATATGAAATATTGTGTATGTTGTATCACTTTTGGGAGCATTGTATATGCCGTATAAAAATTTCAAAAAAAGAACTTGGATTTTGATTAAACATTGCAAATGATTTTGGAAAGTATAAATTGTATGTTCAGCAATGAGATATTGTTTAACTTGTTGCAGGGAATGGATGACCGGTGAATGGGTCATAATGATGGAATTGAATGATTATCGTTGTCGTAATTAGTTTTAACTGTGTTTTAAAAATTAGATTGAAATTTCAGGGACAAAATTCTTTAAGGAGGGGAAGGTTGTAACGATCCTAGTTTTGAACCGACATTTATGGTAGTCCGGACTCAGGTTTATGGTTTCTGTATGTCGTTCATTGTCCTATGCCCTTTATTCCTTCTTAAATTTGGTTATTTGGTTGTGTTGAGTGTGTTTGGAACAGGCTGGTTGCTTGGTTTTCAAACCTTGTGTTGCCCAAAATTTTGGTCCTCCGCTCGAGCGGCCTTTCTTGCGCTCGAGTGGGATTTGAAAACTCCTACTATTTTGAACGTCTACAAAAGTACTGGAGGGATGTTTTCTACGCTCGAGCAATGTTTCCTACGCTTGAGCGGGTGGGCCCTCGAGCGGCCCTTCTTGTGCTCGAGCGGTTTGTCTGTTGCCTGCAAAAGTACTGGATGTGTGTATTCTACGCTTGAGCAGGTCAACTCTTGCGCTCAAGTAGAATAACTTATTGTGTCTGATGCTCGAGCGTCAACTCTTGCGCTGGAGCGGACTGTGCATATATCAAATCGTGAAAAATGACTTTTTACATCACCTTTTCAAATCTTTTCTTCCAAAAACCCTAAAGTGAGACTCTCTCTCTCTCTCTCTCTCTCTCTCTACATTTTCTCCTAGATCCATTGATCTCTCCGCCCTAGTGTCTTTGGAAAAAGAGTAGAGCATCTTGAGAGCTTCATTTTGATCCGATTGGAGTTTGGTTTTGGCGTCATTGGAGTTTCGTGCTTGCTCTATTGGTCTTCTAAACTTGAGGTAGGGACTCTCTAAACCTTAATATGGGTTTTAACTTGGTTATGGGTTGTTATATGAAAATGGTGAGATTTGGGGGTGTTTTGAGCAAACCTAGGATTTAGGTTCAAATTTGAAAGGAGGGGTTTCTATGTAGGTGTTATATAAATGATTATAGGGTTTGGATGTAAGGTTATTTTGTGTCAACATAGTTGATTTTGGCCTTTGGGTTAATATTTGGAAAATGAGGAGTTTTGTATTAAAATGTCTTGAATAATTATATTGTGCAAATAATGAAATTGGTATCGGGAAAGTGAAATTGGGAGGTTGTGTACATGAATGGTGTTGCTAGATTTGCTCAATCACTCACTTATGGAAATTTAAGGATTTATCTGTTGTAGAGATTGTATATCTGTTTAGAGATAATTGTTTTGGGCTATCGGCCGAGGATAGTCATGATTGTTGTAGACATTACATGTGGATTAGGCAAATTGAAACTAATCCTTTAACCATTATCATTGAATATGATTATGAATGATATACATTGTATGTGTATGATATTTAGGAGAAGAAAGGGGATGGACTCCGTTGAACTAAGTTAGCATGTGTGTCCAGGGTGAAAGTCCCGAAAACCATTTATATACGTGGGTGCCGATTCCCGCGAATGAAATTTTCGTAAAATGGAAAATAGAAGTGTATGTATGGTGTGACGATTTTAACTTGTTGGAAACCTACTAGGTGTATCCTCTGTTGGGTGGATTAAATGCAGTGAATGTATCTATTGAACCAAAATAAAAGGAATGAAATGTAAGTTTGGCATACCATGGTTTTGGAGAAAGTTATAAAGATTTTGTTGTAGAACAATAAAAATGTGCATCATACTTATGTCTTGTTAATTCTCATATACTGTGTTAGATTGTTTCTATTGGGCTTTGGCTCACCCTACTTTGGGAAACCATTTTCAGATACAGATGACATACCTCTTCCAAGGATGTAGCTTGGGAGGACCTTGGAGCCGAAGGCTCTTTTTATGTTATTTTGTATTTAATGTTCGTTCAAGCCTAGGGCTTTATATGTATAGAGCTTATGACTGTCTTTTGTTGTAACCAAGCAATGATTTGGAAAGATGTAAGCCCGTAGGGCATTTATTTTGTTGAGCAGTAACAGGTATTACATGCTATAGATTCAGTATGTACATTTATGAATATATATTGCATGTGTTATCTTTTGTAATACGAACTCAAATGAATGAAAGCATATTGTTTCTGTTATTGTTTCTCTTATGAGGGAGATTCATAGTATTATTTTGGGGGCGTGACAAAGATGGTGATTCGATGATGATCAAACTCAAAGAAATTACAGATGATAGACGTGGCAAATGATGATGATGATGATTTGATGATGAGCAACGAAATCGCATATGATGATAATGGTGATTCGATGAGTCTATCTCCAAAGAATATCTTATGGTGATTCAACGAATCAATCTCTAGAGAAATCGCAAGAGAGAGACAAGTGTTTTGATCTTTCTAGGGCAACTATTCTACTTCTCAAATGCGCTGTAATATTGAATTCAGGTACATAACCGAACCGAAATTGATTTATCTGAATTCGGTCCATTTAAATTCGAATCTGGCAGATTCTGGTTAAATGGATTATCAGATCTAGATTTCTGCAAATAAACAGATTAAATGGGTCAATTCAGCCCGAATCCGGGTCAAACCTGATCCGTTGACAAGCCTAGAATAGCAACACTCAAGTTCGTAAAGGTCGAGCTAAAGAGCAAGTAATCGATTCAACTTGACCATACCTATAATGATTCGATAACTATTGTGAGTCAACTGCATTAGATTCAAGTTCCAATGGCGGAGGCACTCTCAAAGAAGTAGATGAAGGGAGAGCCTAACACTGGCCTCTATAATGGCAACTAATGGGACAAGTATAAAGTCAAGACCCTCAATCTTAAAGTCTGCATGACTGTTCAAGCTGACATTCACACCAAGGGGAATCTAATACAATGTCAAAATTTAGAAGTGGTCATTGACTCCAGCATGTACTATAAATGCCCTATTTTTCAGAGAATGAAAAAACAATAGACAAATGAGATTATTCAAAAAAAAATAATAAAATGGAAGAGATCAAGAACTTATAAAATGGAACATCTAAACTAAAGGAGTTAATTTAAGAGATAGACAATGACGGATGCAAGAGGTATGCAACTTGAAGCAAAGTGACAATGGTGGACGAAAAGAGTGAAAAAGCCCGAAGGTGCAAAGAGTAAAAGTGAAGAATATGAAGTAAGAAATAAAAGTTTAAATAAAGGAAAAGTAGAAGAAAGAAAGGGGTAATATTGGTGTTGCCTGAAGTGCATTGTACCCTATACATGTCCTTCCGTGATGGACATGCATGATGATGCACAACCAATAACAGGATAATACATCATCAATGCAATAGAATCGTTAGAAATAAAGGAACTAAAGCCCAACATTATATAACACCTTTATAGCTATAAAGATGCTCTTTAGAGAATGACAAGCAATTGATAAATTTATGAGTATGTTTTCAAATATATTACTGCTTGTTATTGACAACTTTCTACCACTGACATTGCTTTTACCGTTGAAATGCACACTGATCGCTCCATTTTTAAGACTCTTCATACTTGTTCATCTACATTTTGTTGTTATTTACTATTGTTACATGTGTAAAAACAATTCCATGAAACGTGGGGGTTTCTTCTTTTGATTTTTCTATGAAGAATCTTGGTAAGCTTAATTTATGGATAGTCTAAGTGTGTTAAAAAAGTACTAATATTTGACACATGCTCAACACAAATACAGCTCCACTATAAAACTACCTATGTTTCTTATATCACTTTGCTAGGGTTGTGCATCCCTATTAGGAGAAATCCAACTGAACGCTGGTGTGTGTTAATAACACAAATAGTTTAAATACACGTAAGGAATGCAACGAATAACAAAAAAAAAAGTCCAGGAATAGGTAGATAAAGTTTAAAAATGTAAATAGCATTATGATTGTGAAAATTTGTGAACTTCTTGTCTTAAAGTTGATCATTCAAGGGGGAGTTGGAATTTTGGTGAACATCATTGGATTTTCTGTTGATTTTGTTTCTTTTGAATACATATCATGTTGTACTAACTATGTAAATTGCATCCATCTAAGCATAATGGCAAGGATTAACTATGTAAATTGCAACCAACATTTATTTCATTTTGTTTACACTCTAGTGGTAATGGCCAATTTAAGCATCGTGAAATTTGTTTGAATTTGTCTCATATATGTTTGAATTCTTATTTGCTTTGAACTAATGACCAGTCAATTATGTGTTGCTTTCATTTTCGTTGTTGGCCATAGGCATGAGGCACGGTATATTCAGCAAATCATTAAGGAGATTGCGAATAAAATGAATAGAACAATCTTAAGTTTGCCCCCTACCAAATTGGAATTGGTTCATGTGTAGAAGAAATTAATTCTTGGTTACAAGATGGATCAGCAAATGTTGGCATTATGACAATATGTGGGATGGGTGGAATAAAGAAGACAACCATTGCCAAAATAGTTTATAATCTAAATTTTGACAGATTTGAAGCTAGTAGTTTTCTAGCAAATATTAAAGAAATATCATAACAACACAATGGCTTGGTTTGCTTGCAAAGAAGACTGCTTTAGGATATTTTGAAGGGGAAACAAACAAAAAAAATTGAAGTGTCCATGAAGGTATTATTAGGATTAAAGATGCTTTATGTTGTAAAAGAATTTTGCTTGTTCTTGATGATGTGGATCAAGTGGACCAGTTAAATGCAGTGCTCATAATGCAAGATTGGTTTTATCTAGGAAGTAAAATTATCATAACTACCAGGCGTGAGCACTTGATGAAGGCACAAAAACTGTACTAGTTGCATATGGTTAAGGAATTAAATGACGATGAATCACTTGAGCTCTTTAGTTGGCATACCTTTCAATAAAACCACCCCATTGAAGGTTACAAGGAGCACTCAAAAAGAGGTTTGAGCTACCGCAAAGGGTTGCCTTTAGCCCTTCAAGTTTTGGGTTCTTCTTTATTTGAAAGAAATTTAGATGTATGGGAAAGTGCGTTATAGAAATTGAAAGCAATTCCTGAGAGCCAAATCCTTACGAAACTTAAAATAAGTTTTGATTCTTTTCAAGATGACCATGACAGAAATTTGTTCTTAGATGTTGTTGCTTGTTTCTTTGTGGAAAAAGACAAAGATTTCACAATTACAGTGCTAGATAGATGTGATTTCTACACTAAAGTAAGGATTGGAAACCTCATTGATAGATGCCTGTTAATAATTGATCAAAAGAACAAGCTAATGATGCATCAATTGTTTCAAGATATGGCACGAGAAATTGTACGACAAGAATCAACTGAAGAACCTGAGAAAAAGAGCAGACTATGGCATCATAAGGATGCATTCAATGTATTAATTGAAAAAATTGTAAGAATTGTGCTATTTCATGTCTATTTATATATGTTTTTTGCCCATGTGCATACATATCTAGCCTTTTTTTCTTAATTTTTTTTTTATTATTATTATTTATATTCAGGGGACAGAAACAGTTGAAGGCCTCATCCTCAACACGAATGGGTTTAACGAAGAGGAGCCATCCAGGAGGGTAAATAATTCAAAAAACACCATTCTGAATATTTTCATGACAACTCATCATTTCTTTTGTAAAGGCAGTTCATCATCATCAAAGCAACGCCGTCTAAGCTTCTCTTGGCTCTCCATGAATTCTTCCTTAACAGAATCATTTCCAACATCTAAAGAAGTAGACATACACACTAATGCATTTTCAAGAATATAGAGACTGAGAATACTCCAGCTCTATAATGTACGGCATACTGGATGCTGTGAAGAATTTCCTAAGAAGTGACGATGGCTTTGTTGGCATGGGTTGCCTTTAAAATCTATACCCAATGATTTTTCTTTGGAGAGCTTGGTTGCACTTGACATGAGCTATAGTAACTTGTAAGGAGTTTGGAATGGGACAAAGGTTTGACAATAATTTTCTTATTTTGTTTTTGTTTTTTGATTGTTTTTAATGTCTTGGGGATTGGTATGAATATCCGTATAAACTAATTTCCAATTTTTTGTGTCACTTGCTCAAATTATTAAAAATCCTCGATCTAAGTCATTTTCGTCGCCTCACCAATAGACCTGACTTCTCAGAACTGCCTAATCTTGAGAGATTGTTTTTTAAAGATTGCATAAATTTTATTGAGGTTCATGGATCCATTGGAGAATTAGGAAGACTTGTTTTGTTAAATCTGGAAACCTAAGCTTCCACACAATATTGGTCAATTAAAATCCCTTGAAAAACTCTTTCTCTCTAGTTGCTCAAAGCTGAATGAGTTGCCTACAGATCTGGGCACGATGGAATCTTTAAAGGTGTTCCAGGCAGATGAAACTACCATACATCAGTCACTCTCTATCATTGGTGAGGAAAAATCATTGGGTTCAATGTTGCGGTCATGGATGTTGACACCAAGAAAGAGTCCAACATCCATTAGATTTTTATTGGCTTTCTTATCACGCTCATTAGTAAGCTTAAGTCTTGAACACTGCAATCTGTCAAATGATGCTATTCCAAAGGATCTTAGTTGCCTATCCTTGTTGCAGCACTTGGATCTAAATAAAAACCCCATTTGTTATCTACTAGATAGTATCAGGGGCCTTACTGCACTCTAGAAACTTGAGCTAGCACATTGCACAAAACTCCATTTTCGGAGCTTCCAATGAGTTTAAATAACTTAAATATATACAAATGTAGTTCGTTGGAAATGGTAACAAATCTTCCAAACCTATTAAGATCACCGATACTAGTGATAACTTCATGTGACAACCTAGTTGAGATTTAGAGATTATTCAAGCTAGTACCCATAAAGATCATTAATGCAAAGATGTTCAATAATATGGGTTGGTTCAACTTGGAAGCAATGGGAAAGGTCAAGGTGACTTTATGTCAAAGGTTTATGTTTCAAAAATTATATTGCAATAGTAGAGTACCAAGATATATATAGATACACGGGAAGCTATTCTAAGATATACATGATCTAAGGCTATAATTATGGTTGACCCTTTGAGTAAGGGATTTTACAATGAAATACTTTCTATAAATAATCTAATGTGATCCTTGTATAACAGCTCACACCAACACTCCCCCTCAAGTTGGTGCATAGATGTCTCTAATGTCCAACTTGTCGATTGAGATGCAGAAGTTTCTACTGGATATGACTTTTGTGTGTATATCTGCTAGCTGGTCTTCTGACTTGACAAATGGGAACCAAATGATTTTTTCTTGAAGATTCTTTTTAATAAAGTGCTGATCGACCTCAATGTGCTTAGTCTGATCATGTTGGATAGGATTATGAGAGATGTCAATGGCTGCCTTATTATCGCAAAACAGGTTCATTTCTGAGCTGGGAGCAAAGCCTATTTTCGTTAATAGCCTTCTCAGCCAAAGAAGTTCACACACACCCTTGCCCATACCTCAAAATTCTACTTCAGCATTGGATAGCACAACAACTTTTTGTTTCTTGCTTCTCCAAGTGATGAGATTACCTCCTACAAAGGTGAAGTAGTTTGAAGTCAACTTCCTATCTGAAATATTTCCTGTCCAATCTGCGTCGGTGTATCCATCAACATTCAAATGATCATTTTTTGTGAACATTAGTCCTTTCCAAGGAGAAAACTTTAAATATCGAAGTATTCTAATTACTGCATTCATATGAGCTTCACTAGGGCAGTGCATGAATTGGCTCAGTACACATATGGCATAAGCAATGTTTGGTCGAGTATGTGAAAAATAAATAAGCTTACCAACTATCCTTTGGTATCTTTCTTTATCTGTGGGCACTTGATTGGCATATACCCCAAGTTGATGATTTTGGACAATGAGAGTCTCGGCTGGTTTACATTCTATCAACCCACTTCAGATAGCAAGTCTAAGACATATTTTCTTTGAGATAAAAATATGCCTTGCTTTGATCTGGATACTTCGATTCCCAGGAAGTATTTGAGTCCCCTAGGTTCTTTATCTCAAACTCAGCCGACAATTGCTCTTGAAGCTTGGAGATTTCTTCTTTGTCATCACCCGTAATGATCATGTCGTCTACATAAACAATTAGCGCTGTCACTTTTCCAAATTGGTGCTTTAGGAAAAAAGTATGGTCTGAGTTACTCTTCTAAAATCCACACTTTTTCATAGCTACAGTGAATCGACCGAACCATGCACTGGGTGATTGTTTTAACCCGTACAAGGCCTTTTGTAGTTTGCATACTACTTTGTCTTTTGGAGTTGCCGAGTACCCAGGTGGAATATCCTTGAAAACTTATTATCTAAATTTCCATGGAGGAATGCGTTCTTCATAACAAATTGGTGTAATGGCCAATCTAAATTTGCTGCAAGAGATAACATAACTCCAACAGTGTTTAGTTTTGCTACCGGTGAAAAAGTTTCTTGGTAATCTATACCATAGGTCTATGTGTATCCCTTTGCCACGAGCCTCACTTTGTACTTATCAATGGATCCATCAGTATTATATTTAATGGAGAAGACCCATTTGCACCCTACTACTTTCTTTCCATCAAGTAATGAGACCAGCCTCTAAGTCTCATTTTTTGGCAAGGCCTTCAGTTCCTATTTTATCGCATGACTCCATTGTGGATCAAGTAATGCCTCTTCTACATTTTGAGGAATGTAATCTGAGGATGGTTTATGTGCAAAGGCCTTGAGTGGTCGGATAGCCTGTGAGTGGGCACATAGTTGGCAATAGGATATTTGGATCTTCTATCTTCCACTTCCGGAGAGTATTGACTTGGTGGTTTGTCACGGTTATGTCTGAAAGGCAACACATATTCACGTTATCAATAAAAGAGGATATGGCAGGGGAACTTAATTCAGTGATGTTCTCAGGAGAGGGGCATTTGGGTACTAAAAAGCAAGAACCATCACTTATTGTTGCATTACTTGAAGCCATATCACTGACAAGTGTAGGTGTTTCATTACATTCCATATTGCACGGTTCTTCAAATGATGGTTCTACTACTAGAGAGCATTCCCCAGTTGACCTTATCTCAGCATTTCCATCATGATGTTGTTTTGAGTCACCTCCTGATTCTAGCCATGTGGTTGCTAGCCAATTTACCTCTTCATTTTGAGGCTCTCCCTAAAGAGATGATTTGGCTGGAGGTGATGGATAGAAAGGCTCTACTTTGAGAAAGGTGATATCCATGGTGATGTACGTTCACTTAATGATGAGGTCGAAGCATCGATACCCTTTTCTAATTTAAAACATATCCCAAGAAGAGACATCGGACTACACATGGATCCAACTTGGTTTGTTGGTTTTTATGGAGATGAACAAACGCAACGCATCCAAAGATTCGAGGAGGGAGCATTAACAAAGTGGGTAAAGATGTATGGCGCGAGAGAGACTACAAGGGAGTCTGAAAATGTCAGACTTTAGAAGGCAGTCTTAAGTATATATATGTGGCAACGGCATCATTCGAATGCCAAGAAGGCACATGTGCTCCAATCAACAATGCTCGTGCCGCCTTTAAGATATGTCGATTTCTCCTCTCAACAATGTTGTTTTGTTAAGGAATCTAGGAACATGAAGTTTCATGAATGAGGCCATGGCATTGGAAGTAAGCCTAAAATTTTGTATTGACATATTCACCTCCATTATAGGTACGGAGGGCCTTAATCTTAGCTGAAAATTGTGTTTGAATCATTACATGAAACGATTGAAACACACCAAACACTTCATCTTTCCATTTAAATAAATACAACCATGTCATGCGAGTGCAATCATTAACAAAAATGACAAACAATTTATTTCCAGATGGAGTAATAACAAGGGAAGGTTTCCATATATCCAAATGGATTAAAGAAAAGGGCATGTCCCTTTTTGTGTGGCTCACGGGGTAAGGAACTCTATGACTTTTGGCTACAAGACATGTCTCACATTTAAAAGATAAATGTTGTACTATAGAAAACTAAGCTGGAAAGAGATGTTACAAATATCCAAAAGAGGGATGTCCTAAGCGATTATGAAGAAGCCAAATTTGTCGTTCTTTATCACTGCTTGTATGTCGAACCTGATTGGCTTTCCCTAAACTGAAGTCATCTAGAGTCTCCCTTTTTTAGTACCATGCCCAATGATCTCCTTGGTGAAAATATCTTGAAAAAGACAAAAATGAGGATACATTAATATAATGCAATTGAGGTCGATTGTAACTTGATTGACAGAGAACAATTTATTTGATAAGGATGGAACAAGTAAAGTATGGTCTAGGGAGAGAGAGGAGAATAAGTCCATTGTTTCGGCTCCCGTGACTGGATATTGGACTCCATTACCATTTGCAGTACGAGTTCTCCTGGGCTAAGTGATACGTAAGAAATCATAAGAATCAAAGGTCATGTGATCAGTAGCCTCGGAATCTATAATCCACATGCTATCATCATGATCACGACATGTAACCAACGCTTGTCCACAGTTACCTTGATCACTAAGGGACGTGAAAGGGTTTGTCTATTCTAGTTGAGCAATCAGAGATAGTTGTGGTTTGGTACTTGCAACACCTACTCTCCCCGTGCCTTCATTTGCGCCAGTCACCTCACGTTTTTTCCATGCCTAAAAATCATTCCACCACTCAGGATACCCATGTAACTTAAAGCAAGTTTCATGGGTATGTTTCATGTTGCCACAATGGGTGCATTTCCCTCCATCAGATTGAGGTTTTGATTTTGGTTTGCCAAGTTTGAATCCTTTGGATGCCATAATCGCACCTGGAGCAATGTCACTACCGAATGTCATTACTGCTTGCCTAATGGCTTCATGTCGGACATGAGCATGTGCCGGGTCAATTGTAGGGAAGGGTTGTAGTTGAAGAACATCACTTCAAACCTTGACCAGCCGATCATCTAAGCCACCGAGGAAGACATAGACTTTATCTTCTTGTAGAATGGAGTTATACTTCTGAATATTCCCTGCACATTTCATTGGGTTCAAAAATCAATTTCGCGCCATAAACCTTGAAGATTAGTGTAATATTTTTCAATGGATCCACCCGCATACCTAATGCGAGTTACACGACGCCGAAGGTCATAAACTTGGGATGTATCAGTCCCATCAAAAAAGGTTGTAGCAATCGAATCCCATACCTGTTTAGCAGTTGGGAATCGAATAAAATTACTAATCAATGAGGGGTCCATCGAGTTGATCAGCCATCCTTTGACAATGGCATTTTCAGTTCTCCATTTCTGGAAAAATGGATGTCACGACCCAAACCTGTTTCTATGGGTTTAGCGAAGTAACCAGCCAGTAATCCGTGATTACCAAATGCCTGCTTAATAATAATGACAATAACACAATAATAGGGGCTGGTAGAAGCCAATCAATAATAGAATACATATATCGTCCAATGAGTTGTAAGGACTTAAATGAACAAAACAAACTTTCATATACATTTAAGTCCAAAACACACTTACGTACAAGATAAAATACAAGTCAAGGAATTAAATCTCATTGCCAAAACAGTAGTAACGAAAGTCATAAAACATTCTTGACACTAGACCAATTTCAAGAGGGTAAATCTGAATCACCCAATAAGCCTCAACATGGAAACATTCAGAACCTCGCAACGAGGCACAATAGTTGGTTTGACAAAAATAGGTTTCGGGTCGATGTCGTTAACTCTGATCCAGTGCTCGATCACCTGCATACATATGATGGTTTGCAAGAATTAGCTCAATTCCCCTTGTTTTCTTCTTCCTCTTGTTGAATTCTTCTCTAGGACAATCTCTCTCTCTCTCTCTCTCTCTCTCTCTCTCTCTCTCTCTCATTCTAGGCCTCTATCTCTTTCTCAGATTTTTGTTTGCTCAAATGGATAAGTTTTAGCTCAAAAGATGAGCTAAGCCCATATATATCTCATATAAACTCAATGCAAGTAATGAGGGCCAAACATGATTTTACGAATCAGACGAAATCAATTTTTAATTATCTTCTTAGATGATTCTAAAAATTTGAATTAACATATCCATGTACTCCATTCTGGTTTCTGAACCCATTTTGGTTGTCAATTTCAGTTTCAAAGTCATATTCTCAACAAATAATTTCCCAATTTGGACAGATATACACAAATTAAATCATATAATCCACAATTAACACACGGGTAATCCAGATAATTATGATTTGCATTTGTGAGGTTGTTACAAATCGGTTTCAAGAAGTTGAGGAGAGTCGCCGGTAATATATCTCAATTTGTATTTCCCTGAGATATACATCTCAACAACTTGGGACCATAAGGCATAGTTGGAACCATCCAACTTAATGCCAATATGAGCATTTGAGAAATCAGATGGGGTTTGAGAGGAGGTCTAGACTTTGGTCAAGGCCTTTGTTATTTTTGTTGTCCAATCATCGAGACTGGACTCTGCCATGGTTGCCGAGGGCTAGAGATTCTCCTAGGATCCCGCTCTGATACCATGTCAAAGGTTTTTGTTTTAAAAATTATATTGCAATAGCAGAGTACCAAAGTATATATAGATATACGGGAAGTTATTCTAAGATATACATGATCTAAGGCTATAATGATGGTTGACCCTTTGAGTAAGGGATTTTACAATGAAATATTTTTTATAAATAATCTGATTTGATCCTTGTATGACAGCTCACACCAACACTTTATTCAATGCCATGACAATAAAAACAGTGAAAGTTCCCCTTCAGGTGCTTCTTCTTCTTCCTTTTCTTCTTCTTCTTCAAGTGCTTCTTCTTCTTCTTTTTCTTCTTCTTCTTCAGGTGCTTCTTTTTCTCATATGTAAATGCTAATGATATGATTTTTGTGGCACAAGGACTTTATGAATGTATTATATTCAATAATTTTCTTCCTGGAAATGAGGTTCCAAGCTGGTTCAGTAATAAGAGCCGGGATCCTCAATTTGTTTGAATGTGCCTTCACTCCCTAATCTCAAGATCCGAGGCTTGAATGTATCTATTGTCTATGAGCAAACATATGCAAAATCTGATGACCGAATAAATGAGTACTGGGGTAATATTTTTATTAGAACCAGCAATAAGACCAAGGGTTTTAAGTGGATATAGTCCCACTTTTGTGGGACTTCCAAAAGACAATGAATATATGATATGGTTAAGCCCTTGGAAGATCGTGAATCAATTGGAAGGTGGCGATGAGGTGGATGTTATAGTGTTTTTGTGGGCTTATATGAAGCTAAAAGAGTTTGGCACTCAAGTTGTGTATAAGCAAGAAGAATACAATACCCAACAGGGAGACTTGTATCCTTCTTTTCATAATGTTGTCGAATGAAGATCTGCCAGCATATCAAGTCAGCACAGGCATGTACTTCCTTTACCATCATGATTTTGACATCTCAAGACTACTGAAAAAGTGGTGGCTAGACTTCCAAAGGCTGGTATGACTTCTTATTTGTGACTCTGTAACCACTACACTCTGTAAATATTTCAATAATATTTCGGGTGACTACCCTCTTGATTCATAATTAAAATTTAGACACCAGAACTCCTATAAATATAGAGTTCTTAATTATGCCATTCAGTTTACCTCAATTTCACAGAATCTCTTATTCATCTTCTACATAATGTTCCTATATTATTTTATTGGGTAAATATATACTTTTCACCCCTATAGTTGGACCATAATTTTATTTAATTTGGTCACTATTGTTTCAATTTAAATAATTTAGTCCCTACATTTTAAATCCAGTTTCAATTTGGTTCTTTCGTCCAAATATGTGCACCTTGGGAGACTAACTCATGTTACAAAATTGTTAATTTTAACGTTGGAAGGACCAAATTAAAATTAGATTGAAAGTGTAAGGACAAAATTATTTAAATTAAAATAATAGGGATTAAAGTCAAATTTAGGTCAAATTATAAGTGTGAAACCTATAATATTTATTTTCTTCCATTCTCTGTGATATAATGGCAACTTGAGAAAGGCTTGGCATCCAATCGTGTTATGTGTCAAACATATTTTTGAGATTTGAATAGTATTTTGGAGCAGTATTCATTCACTAGTATACCTGCACGAAGAGAGGCAAATACGTTTTTAGGACACCAGAATTGTTTCATTGAACCATGGGCTATGAAGCACGAATACTTCAAATAGGAAGACGTATCCGTATCGTATCCGTATCGGATACCGATACTCCTTAGATTCTTACGGATACGTGTCAGATACTTATTAAAAGTATTGGATACTTCTTAATTAATTTTTCATTAATTTTGAAGTATCGGATACTTAGTTTTGAAGTATCGGATGCTCCAAGTCACATATTATTGGATACTTTTGAAATATCAAATGCTCCAAGTCACGTATTACTCCTTTACGAAATTAGAATTGTATCATTTCTTGCATAACATTATAATATAATATAATTGCGAGGATAAATAGAATATTTTTACAATACTTTACTTAGTTTTTTTAAAAAAAATAACATAGTAAGTTAAAGTAATAGAATTTATCAAATTGACATATCTTCATTGTATCATGCATGTCCCCATAACTACATAGAAGTAAGAATTAATAAGATAATATAACAATAGTAAAATTAAATATCAATAAATAAATAAGCAAATAAACTTGTATATAATATTTTTAACTAATGCAAAAGGAAAAAGTATAGGGTCAAGTTGTGAATTGTTTTGATATTATAATATTAACATATTAGACTTGATATTGAAATGAAATATTTGCAAGACCTATTGAAAATTTAAAAACTAAACTAGATACTACCTTAAATTAATACCTAATTCTTAAAGATTAGTATTTTGCATCATAAAATTACTCTGGTTTCTCAACATTCTTGAGCTTATGTGTAATTCACTGCTAATAATTTTTTTTTTTTTTTTTTTTTTACAAACGTATCCTAGTCGTACCCGTATCCTACTTTTTTAGATTTTGTTGTACTACCGTATCCGTACCTCGTATCTGTATCCGTGCTTTCTAGACCATGGGTATCATTTTCCAAACCATACATATACAAAGGCACAAGAATTGTTTGGTACTTTGTCAAAATAAAGCCTCAATCAGTTTCTTTTTGGTTTTCTATTCAAATCTTTTACTTTGTTTCATTGAACCACGGGCCTTCATTAATTCAGTCTTTTATGAGTAATATCAGTTTTGATTTAAATTTGAACCTTACTTGAGATTGCATTTTATGTTTTTGCTTGTTCATCCATTCACGAGCCACATCAACATCAGTTTATATATTTACATTTAAGCTTGTAACTGGGCGTGGTTAATTGTTTTGTGATAGTTTTATTGACTGGATATTGTAAACTTATGACATTTTATGATAATAAAAAAAAGTTAACATTTTGTTTTTATGTACAATATTTTGTAAATTTTTGTAAAAATGTTACGAAGGGCACATGCAATATGCATGGTGAGGCATTGTAACGTTTCTTTCAACTATGAGTTACATGTAATTCACCTAATATTTGTAATCAGTCTCCAACTTGTTTCAAACCTTATAAATACAACCATAACTGTTGGAAATGGTTGGAAAATTATGGGTAAAACTAGAATTTTTTCCTAACTTTAGTCTACTTTTTAGTTGGGACCCGAGCGTCGATTTTCGCAAGTTCAAGTGGTAACGCGTTCTATGCCGTGTTGTGATTCACGTGATATATTTGGTTGCTCAAAACCATTACCGAGTGAATGGGAAATTGAAACCAAAATATGCTCCATGGAAATGGAGTTTTGGTGAAAAATCCTTAAATGTTTGAAAAAGGCTTGTCCCACATTGATTTGGTGGGAAGTTTTGAATGGGTTTATAAGGCATGGGATTGGAACTTCGAGTGTGTTCTAAGGGGTACCCAAGTGTTTTAGAGAGGGAGGTTATGGGCAAAATGGGATAGACCCATTGGACCCAAAAATCACCACACGCGCACCGCTGTCCGGTCAGGCGGGCTGGGGTTGGCTTGGACGCGAGTGCGTGGTGTGAGGTTGGTTTCGGCTTGTCCGGTCCAATACCTATCTTTTTGGGTCAAAAACATTTGAATTTAATTTCATTTTTTGAAAAATAAAGTCCAGAATTCAAATTAATTCTGGAAATAAACTGGTTCGGTTTTTCTATATACCCAAACAGGTCCCTTCCCGTTTTTATCTGTTTGAATTTTGAACCCAACAGATTTAAATCTGTTTAATTCAAAACCAAACAGGTTTTATACCTGTTCAAACAGGTTTGCACATGTTTAATTCAAAACCTGCAGCCACTAATCCATCTATAAATAGGACAGCCCTCATTTGATGATTTATTCAGAAATTTCGTACTTCACCTCTGCAAATTTATTCTTCATTTTGCTGCATTTAATTTTTGTGAGAAAGAGTATAAACACTTAGTGTATTCGTTAGGCAAACAATTTGTAGTGCTACTATTGTTTGTAGTTGATCATTTCATATTGGGAGATAAACGTCCACATTCTGAAAGCACCGTGGAGAGGATGAATTTGTCTTAAGGATACAGTGTCAAACACTGGATTTGATCAGAATAATATTCAAGATATTAATCAAGTAAGTTATTTATTTATTTTTCTGTTTTTATTATTTATTTAAATCAGATTTTAATTTTATTTTTGTAAAAAAATAAAATCTATTTTTATTTATTTAATTCTTTTGCTAATTTGATTTTTGTAATCAAACATTCATTCTCCTTTCCTATATTTCTTTTATATTTTGTTTGTCGTTTAGTACCCAAACAGAATTAATTATTTTAAATATAGTGAAGATTGTCCTACAATCTTAAGACAAAATATTTTTGGTATCTTCATTGTATTTAATTTTTTGTGATTTCATAAAGACATATTCTCGTTAGAAAAACAAATAGTGGTTTATGCTATTTGACAGATAGTAGTAGTATACTGTCTCTTTTCTTTGACAACTAGTAGTAATATACTGGTGTCATTAACAATTGCAGAATATTAATTTGTGTTACAGAAAATTATTGTGGTATTTTATTTTTCTAGTTTTAGTAACAAGGAAAATAAAATTATTTTATATAATAATTTATTTTCTAATTTTAGTAACTAGAAAATTAATTTGTGTTTTAATTTTTTATGATTTTTGTAATCAGAAATTATGGCTACGGCAACTGGTAGTGGTAATCCGATTGTTACACCAACACCGGTCCTTATCCAGAACCATGTTCATGTACCAATAAATCATAGAGAAAAAGGGAAAAAATTTAACGGTATTGAGTTTAAGAGAGGGCAGCAGAAGATGCTATTCTATCTTACAACTCTAAATTTGGCCCAGTTTCTCCATGAAGAGGCTCCAGCACTTAAAGAGGGTGAAAGTGATCGGAAAGTTGTTGCCGCTGTAGATGCTTGGAAACATTCAGATTTCCTGTGCAGAAACTATATCCTCAATGGCCTTGACACTATGCTGTATACAGTCCTCTGAAAACAGCAAAAGAATTGTGGGATTCTTTGGAGAAGAAATACAAGACAGAGGATGCCGGAATGAAGAAATTTGTTGTCGGTAAATTTTTTGATTCCGTTATGGTGGACTCCCAAACGGTAATTTCTCAAGTTTGAAATTTTTAAATAATTTTGCATGATATTCATTCAGAATGTATGTCTCTTAGCGAGTCTTTCCAAGTCGCTGCTTTAGTGGAAAAGTTACCACCGGCTTGGAAAGATTTCAAAAATTATTTAAAACATAAACGCAAAGAGATGACCATGGATGAACTTATTGTAAGACTGAGAATTGAGGAAGATAACCGTAAGGCTAAAAAGAGGAATGGGAAAAATCCCATTGAGTCCAAGGCTAATGTGGTTGAACAAATTCATAAACCACATAACAAAAAGAGGAAGTTTACTGGAGATAGTCCTAAATAAGGCGATAGCAACAAGAAGTTCAAAGGAAAATGCTATAACTGTGGCAAGACTGGACATCGAGCTTCTGACTGCCGCCCCCCTAAGAAGGATCATGGAAGTACAAGCAAGAAGACTACCAATCAGGCCAATGTAACTGAACTAGATTACATCTCTGACGGGGTGAATGACATCAACCTCTCTGCTGTGGTGTCTGAGGCTAACTTGGTTGGAAATCCCAAAGAGTGGTGGGTTGACACTGGAGCAACTCGTCACATATGTGCGGACAAGAAGATGTTCACTACCTACAATGAGGCTGCAAATGGTGAAAAACTTTTCATAGGAAATTCTTCTACTTTTACTGTGGCTGGACAAGGGAAAGTGATCTTGAAGATGACATCAGGAAAAAAACTGACCCTCAACAATGTACTGCATATACCTGACATCCGGAAGAATTTAGTTTCTGGTTCTTTGTTAAGTAAAAATGGTTTGAGGCTTGTCTTTGAGTCTGATAAATTTGTATTAACAAAGAGTGGCATGTATGTTAGTAAGGGATACATGAGTGATGGTCTCTTCAAACTAAATGTAATGACAGTTGTACCAAAAGTTGCTATGAATAAGAATAACACATTTTTTGCTTATATTCTTGAGTCAATTTATGGTATGGTAGATTAGGACATGTGAATTTTGATGCTTTGCGTAGATTAATTGGTTTGGATTATATACTAAAGTTTGAAATTAATCCTAATCATAAATGTGAAGTTTGTGTAGAAGCGAAACTAACTAAGGCTCCATTTAAATCGGTTGAAAGGAAAACCGAACTTCTAGAATTAATTCGTACTGATATATGTGATCTAAAATTTGTTCAAACTAGAGGAAGCAAAAAATATTTCATAACATTTATCGATGATTGCACGAGATATTGTTATGTTTATTTACTTAGAAGTAAAGATGAAGCCTTAGAAATGTTTAAACTCTACAAAACAGAAGTTGAAAATCAACTTGGTAAAACCATTAAAATGGTTAGAAGTGATAGGGGTGGTGAATATGATGCACCATTAAATGAATTTTGTGCACAACATGGCATTATTCACTAAACTACAGCACCCTATTCTCCTCAGCAAAATGGAATTGCTAAAAGAAAGAATAGAACCCTAAAAAAAATGATAAATGCCATGTTACTAAGTTCAGGCTTACCATAGAACTTGTGGGGGGGAAGCAATATTGTCTGCTAATTATGTTCTTAACAGAATACCCCACAAGAAAACCAACAGCACTCCTTATGAAATGTGGAAAGGTCAACCGCTTTCCTACAAATACTTAAAAGTGTGGGGGTGTTTGACAAAAGTTGAAGTTCCTGTTCCTAAAAAGACTAAGATTGAACCAAAAACAGTAGATTGTGTGTTTATTGGTTATGCTCAGAATAGTAGTGCATATCAGTTTCTGACTTATAAATCAGAAATACCTGATATAAATGTGAACACTATTATAGAGTCAAGGAATGCTGTGTTTTTTGAACATGTCTTTCCTTACAAGAAAAGACAGGAATTAAGTTCATAGAAAAGAACTTATGATTGTACACAAAGTCAAGAGACTAATGACAATCAAACACAAGAGACTAGTAATGGTCTCGACCAACAGGATTTAACTGATGATGAACCAAGAAGAAGTAAGAGAGCGAGAACATCAAAATCCTTTGGTCCAGATTTCCTAACATACCTGCTAGAAAATGAACCTCAAAGCTTTAAGGCAGCAATGACAGGTCCTGAAGCTCCTTTGGGGAAAGAGGCTGTCAATGATGAAATTGAGTCCATTATGCAAAATCATACTTGGGAATTGGTGGATCTTCCACTAGGTTCTAAACCTCTTAGATATAAATGGATATTCAAGAGAAAAATGAAAGCAGATGGTTCAATTGACGAGTATAAAGCAAGACTTGTAGTTAAAGGTTACAGACAAAAGGAAGGTCTGGATTATTTTGACACATATTCCCCTGTGACTAGAATAACATCCATTCGCATGCTTATTGCTATAGCAGCATTTAAATTAGAAATACATCAAATGGATGTTAAGACAACTTTCTTAAACGGTGATCTAAATGAAGAGATCTATATGGAGCAACCCGAAGGGTTTGTAATGCCAGGGAAAGAAAAAAAAGTTTGTCAGCTTGTAAAATCTCTTTATGGATTAAAACAAGCACCTAAGCAATGGCATGAAAAATTTGATCATGCAATGCTTACTAATGGGTTTAAGATAAACGAATGTGACAAATGTGTCTATGTTAAAAACACTAACCAATGATATGTCATAGTTTGTCTTTATGTGGACGACATGCTTATCATTGGAAGTAGTCAAAACATGATCAAATCAACTAAGCAAATACTTAATAAAAGATTTGATATGAAAGATATGGGGGTCGATGTTATATTAGGAATGAAAATTACTAAAACATCTGACGGATATGCATTATCTCAATCTCATTATATTGAGAAAATTCTTGATAAATTTATCAAGGATGATTTGAATGTAGCTAGAACACCTGTAGACATCAGTCTTTATTTATCGAAAAATAAAGGTGATGCAGTGTCTCAGTTAAAATACTCCCAAATCATGGGAAGCCTAATGTACCTAATGAATTGTACTCGTCCTAATACAGCTTATGCTATCAGCAAATTGAGTAGGTACACTAGTAACCCCGGAGAAGACCATTGGAAGGCGATCATTCGAGTTCTTAGATATTTAAGATTCACCCATGATCATGGTTTGAACTTTACTCGGTATCCAACAGTACTTGAAGGTTATTGTGATGCAAATTGGATATCAGATACTCAAAATTCAAAATCCACAAGTGGATATGTCTTTACTATAGGAGGCGCTGCTGTTTCTCGGAAATCCACGAAACAAACAAGCATCGCACGATCCACAATGGAATCGGAGTTCATCGCTTTAGATAAAGCAGGAGAAGGAGCAGAATAGGTTCGTCACTTCTTAGAAGACATTCCAATGTGGCCAAAACCTGTGCCAGCTATTTGCATTCATTGTAATAGTCAATCTGCAATAGGCAGGGCACAGAATCATATGTATAATAGTAAGTCACGACATATTCGTCGTCGACATAATACCGTAAGGCAATTGTTGTCAAATGGAATAATCTCAATAGATTATATAAAATCTAAAGAGAATATTGCGGATCCGTTAACAAAAGATTTGACAAAAGAGCTAGTCTATAGTTCATCAAAGGGGATGGGATTAAAGCCTATTACATAAGAGTCGTTATAATGGTAACCCTACTTATATGACTGGAGATCCCAAGAACTAAGTTCAAAGGGACAACTAAGTTATGTGTGGCTCGCCAGAAATCACCAAGGGATTAAAATTCCTTACCCATTTCTATGGTGAGAGTGATATCTGCAACATGTGTTATCTATAGGGGTATAAGGATAAGCTTAACTTTTAATGATTACTTATATCTTGATTTAGGCATATAAATCAAGACGAGTATATAGAGATACTCACAATAAGAATCACCTATATGAGTGTCGAACTGGGGCCGGTTCTATGAGAATGAAGAGGCTAAATTCTCTAGAAACACTTATGAAAACCAAGAGCGTTCAAGGCCAAAATGAACACAACAGTGAGAACCATGATGTGTTAGAAGATATTTTGTATGAAATCTATTGTCTTGGCTTATACAAACGGCTGAACAATTCAAGGCATCGCGTCCATTAGTTAGCTAGTAAGTCCGATAGGTTATCACTAGGAAAGGTTCAAGGCCGAAAGCTACCTATCCTGATGCAAGATATTTTCAACTTATACTCTTTTCATAAAGTCTACATATTGTTGCATTTCCGTTGTCATCAAATTCCATTCATGTGGGCGATTGTTGGAAATGGTTGGAAAATTCTGGGTAAAACCAGAATTTTTTCCTAACTTTGGTCTACTTTTTAGGTGGGACTCGAGCGTCGATTTTCGCGGGTTCAAGTGGTAACGCATTTTATGCCGCATTGTGATTCACGTGGTATATTTGGTTGCTCAAAACCATTACCGAGTGAATGGGAAATTGAAGCCAAAGTATGCTCCATGGAAATGGAGTTTTGGTGAAAAATCCTTAAAGGTTTGAAAAAGGCTTGTCCCACATTGATTTGATGGGAAGTTTTGAATGGGTTTATAAGCATGGGATTAGAACTTGGGGTGTGCTCCAAGGGGTACCCAAGTGTTTTAGAGAAGGAGGTTATAGGCAAAATGGGCTAGACCCATTGGACCCAAAAATCACCACACACGCACGCGCGCCGCCGCCGCCGTCCATCCGGTCCGTCGGGCAGGCTGGGCTAGGCCTGGGCTTGGGCGCGGGTGCGTGGTGTGAGGTTGGTTTGGGCTTGTCCGGCCTAACACTTATCTTTTTGGGTCAAAAACATTTGAATTTAATTTCATTTTTTGAAAAATAAAATCCAGAATTCAAATTAATTCTGGAAATAAACTGGTCCGATTTTTCTGTACACCCAAACAGGTCCCTTCCCGTTTTTATCTGTTTGAATTTTGAACCCAACAGATTTAAATTTGTTTAATTCAAAACCAAACAGGTTTCATACCTGTTCAAACAGGTTTGCATCTGTTTAATTCAAAACCTGCAGCTACCAATCCATCTATAAATAGGACAGCCCTCATTTGATGATTTATTCAGAAATTTTGTACTTCACCTCTGCAAATTTATTCTTCATTTTGTTGCATTTAATTTTTGTGAGAAAGAGTATAAACACTTAGTGTGCTCGTTAGGCAAACAATTTGTAGTGCTATTATTGTTTGTAGTTGATCATTTCATCTTAGGAGATAGACGTCCACATTCTGAAAGCACCGTGGAGAGGACGAATTTGACTTAAGGACACAGTGTCAAACACTGGACTTGATCAGAATAATATTCAAGATATTAATCAAGTAAGTTATTTATTTATTTTTCTATTTTTATTATTTATTTAAATCAGATTTTAATTTTGTTTTTGTAACAAAATAAAATCTGTTTTATTTATTTAATTCTTTTTCTAGTTTGATTTTTGTAATCAAACATTCATTCACCTTTCCTATATTTTTTTTATATTTTGTTTGTTGTTTAGTACCCAAACAGAATTAATTATTTTAAATACAGTAAAGATTGTCCAACAATAACAAACTCTACTTTGTGGTTATTGTTGGGTTCAGTTAGGTGTGATTTCTTTGGATTGGTTGTTGGACTTGTAGATATATTTTTTAGGGGGAACTTACTAATAGTTTTATACACAAAATTCAAAATCTATATAGTCTCAAAACAAAACGTTTGCACCAATTAATCCTACATATTTTTAATTATTACCAAATTTTTTTAAAAAAATTTAAAGGCACTGGACTATTACTAAAATTTTTTGGAATATCGCTGAAGTGTTATGAATGTCACCAGAAGTCGTCGAAATATCTAGAATGCTCGCTGGACATCAAGAATATCACTAGACACTCACCGAAATGTCTAGAATATTGTCATCAGAAAAAAAAAATAAATAAATAAAAATAATAATTTGAGACATTAGAGCAAAGAAATATAGCAAAATATGCTAAATATTGATAAACTGAAAGAAGAAAAAAAAAAAAAAAAGTAACAACAACAAATAGCAATAATGGGGAAAAAAAATATATATTCTTTTCAATTTTTGTGAGGTTTAAGCAAATAATCTTCAATATTGATTGAAAAATAAGCTTTGAAATTGTAAAATGTTATAGTTTCAAAGTGTGATTCAATTGAGTATTTATCTTTATTAATCAAATTGAAAAATATGTTATAGAATTGCAAAATTTTACAATTCTAAAAATGTTATGAAACAGCAAAATCTTATAGTTCTAAAAAATGATTTATTTCAGTACCAAAAAATCTAAAAATGTAAAATTTTACAGTTTTCACTCCGTAACTAAAACTCGAAAACAATTTGTTCAAAATATGAAATTTTCTCAATTAAAACAGAAAAATAGAAGTGTGTAGTATATAAAAAGTAAAAAAACTGAGAGATCGATGGAAAGAGACAGATATAGAGCGAATTGTATTTTGGCAAATCTTTTTAGTTTAGATCTAACTAGATTTGATGTAGATCTACTCAGATCTGATGTAGATATGAGTGGATCTACTCATCTCTTTCGTCGTCGATGAGCGTAAATCAAGGAATCGGTACTCGGTGGTTGTCAGTGCACCCCAATCAATGGTAGTCGCTAGTCGTCGGTGACTATAGATTAAAAAGAGAAAGAAAAGAAGGAAGGTGTAATTGTGGCTGTCGCCGAACATCAGAGAAAGAGAGATAAAGAGAAGAAGTAAGGTGTAGAAAAAGAGAAGAAGATAAATGGATACAAGACTTTTGGATCTATCCAAAAGTTTTTGCGATTAAATAGAACAAACACTTTTCAAAAAGGACTTGTGGGTAATTTGTCCATTTTTCTTATATTCGTAATTATTATCTTATCAATTGGTCCAAAAAAAAAAAAAAAAAACTCTAATTGTTAAGAGGTAACTATTTATTATTTTTGTTTTTATTTTTATTTTTGAACTGTGTTAACCCTGTATTTCACAGTATTGCATGCCGGCTTTATATTGCTTTTAGCCCTCAAATGTGCCTCTATTACTGGGTTTCTTGCCATTTTATGCGTTGTGAAACAAAAGTATCACAATATGAAATTTCAATTATTATTTTCTAGATTCAGCGATATATTAAGAAGATAATTGGTTAATAATTAAATATTTTTAGTTATTAATTAATCATCCTCTTGACACATCACTAGATCTATAAAATGAGTCTAAAAGTGGACTTATTGTGTGTCAATTTCCGACCAAACTGCCAAACTAGTACTCAGATCTATATGAAGGCCGAGGTTATCCGCGAGGATACCGAGATCATGTTTACTGGGAGTCCAAGATTACAAGTTGAAGGCTTTTTAGTTATTAATTAATCATCTTCTTGACACATCACTAGATCTATATGAAGGCCGAGGTTATCTGCGAGGATACCGGATTCCGAGATAAGCGGATGAGGGACAAGAGTCCTAGAACGGGAGAAGACTACAGTTTGGGTAAAGATGAGACTCTTAGAGAGTTTATCCTAATCCTACTGGGAGTCCAAGATTAGCAGTAATCCTAAGTCCATTAGACCTAGGCTTCTATTGGGACTAAGATTGTGTTGGCTACAAAAGGGAGGCACCCCCATGGGTCTAAAGTACAAGAAAGAAAGAAAAATGACCAAATAAAGACACTCACTTGGACAGAGCGCTGGAGCATCAGAGCATAGTTTTCATATTCACTCAACTCGGCGTTTCGGTCGAAATCGCCGGGAAAAAGCAGAGCAGTACTAGACAATCTTCACAACCATCATCTTGAAAATTTTTCATAAAACATAGCATTTTTGCTCAAAACATAATCTCCAATCCTTTCATCAAATATTCATTAAATTAAAAGAGTCATTTTTTTCATCAAATTGAAAAATCATCATATCCTTCATGAAAATTTGAAAAGATGAAGTATTGGAACTGATATTTTTTCATCAAATTTGGTGAAAAGTAAAATTTGCAATAAGATGAGAATTTTTATAAATATTTTGATGAAAATTTAATGAAAGAATTGGAGTAGTACATATTAAATTAAATTTTTTTTTACTTAAATTTAGAATCAAATTAGATGAAAAAATTAATGAATATTTGAAAATGCTCTAAAAGAGTTGAATTTAAATCACACATTATTTTCTAAATATATTAATGTGCATGAATTATATGCACATGTCATTGATACAAACACGAAAAGACCCATCAATATATTTTTAATTTAAAAATATCACATTATTTTAATTAAATATATAATATTTAAATTATAAAAGAGTGGTATTTTTTCCAACCTAATATTCAATGGACTCAGACTCTCTTTAGTCTACTATGTGGATTGAACCATGTTGTTTGGGTTCGTGAGGCCCACCATAGATCCTGTTTCGATAATCCGAACCGTTCAATATGTAGAACTCATCAAGTATTTCATTCTTGTAAAAAATCACATTAATCGGATATCGGTAGCTACTTAATTGAATCAAATTTTTGTTAACAATTTATTTTGAAAATCATAGTTTCCATTGATAGAAATATGATTTGATCAAGTGGTTATCAATATTGCGAGAATGGAGTGTTTGGCGAGTTCTATAGATTGAACGGTCCAGATTATCGAAACAGGACACGTGATAGGCCCCTATGGACCCAACAGGATGCTCCTTTTCGATCTTGGACTTGAGAGAAGCCTGGTCCATACTTAATTAACTCTAAAGATATCACTGTCACGTTATTTTAATTAAATATATAATATTTAAATTATGGAAGAATGGTATCTTTTCCAACCTAGTACTTAATTAATATGCTAATCTTTCTGCTCGAATGGCAGCCCATTTTACTAAACTACTTGTAAAATTAGAAGACACTCAAACAACATTCCTAATGAATTGTCTAGATAATTGGAGAAATTTTGGTATACTAATAGGGTATCACATAGCACTACCTTCCACCAATCACAAATGTATATGTCCCTTACTTTTTCTCAAACAGTTAGCGTAAATGTAATAGATACTATTGTCAAATCCCATCACAATAGTAGAAGGTATCACATGACATCTATCCTATTAGCACCTAAAAGTTCCTCAGATGATTGGCTAAAAGAAAAACAAAGACACAATTAATAGAAGAAAAACAAACCACAGAACAATTGTCAATACGTAATATATCATCACAATTTGTTACTAGGGCAAATTACACCAGAGGTCTCTATAATTTTCCTCAAGTTTCATTTTGGTCCTTGATATTTTAATTTGAACAAATTTCTACTCCAAGTTTTGTTTTTTGTCAAATAAGGACAATTATGGATGGAAGTTAAGTTTTTAGATGAAAAATGATCACATGCATTGCACATGAATATCTTTTAATGACAAACTAGTCTTGTTATCATTCCCTCTCTATAATTCGTCTTCTTTCTTTTCCACCATCACCATCCACAACCACCAACCACCACCTCTAAACATTACCACCCTACACATTGCCACCAACCACTACCAAAACACCTCCTCTTCCACACCACCACCTCATCAAAGTAACTTTAAACCGGCAAAAAATCCACCCCAAACTAGTAGCAAATCTTGTTACTCTACCAACCCAAATTTACCTTCCACCACGCTTGAACCACCATCAGAGCATCACTACAAAACTATCTCCACTCCGCCACCCTCACTACCCTAAATCCAACTTCAAATCCTCTCATTGAAATCTATCTCTTCAACAAAGCAGACCAATAACCAATTTCAATATGTTGGCTTGAAGAGGGGTGGTTTGCGCAAGGAGGTAGGTAGGATGATTTGTGTAGAAAGGGGTTGTAGAATGGTCTACACAAGGGGAAGAGAAAGGATGGTTTGAGCAAGAGTGAAAAGGAATTGAGGGACGATGGTTTGATCTAGAAAAAGAAGAGAGAGGAAAGTGAGGTAATAGTTCAAATGAGAATCAATCATGAGCTTCTTTATGATGGTCCTTGGTCTACACAAGTGTTATGGGTTGAAGTCTTTAAGACGATGTTTTCCCCTTGATTCTTAGCAACCTATCCTCATTAAAGGAATTAGATTTGATCTATAATCCAATTTTTAACCTCACAAATTGCTACAGAGGCCATAATGGGCTCCATATGCTTTGGTTAAAGTCCTACACATGGCTCCAATCACAGAGGCTGCAAATATTAGAAGTATTGAATGTCAGACCATATAGATGGTTGGAGAAAATGGCCTTTCTCTCACCTCCACATCCACTGAGATCCTTGGTACATTCAAAGTTTGACAATCTAATTGAGATTGTGGGATGGTGTTGCGAAAACTCCCATATTTTCCTTTCTTGTGTAATTAGAAATTGGACAACAAACCACAAAATACAAGCAATAATATGGCTGAAATTAAAGGCAACAAAACAATCACAAAAACACCAAATTTACGTGGTTCAGCAAAAGTGCCTACGTCAACGGGCCCAACTCCAAATCAACTTCCATTATAAAATAATAAGGTTACAATGGTTCATCTCTAGTCACAACTAGAGGTGTACAATCATCAAGATATATTCTTAGATCACTAACAATATTCATATTATCACCTTAAAGGTGGGTTTCAACAAAATCAACAAAAGATAAAGTTTAAGTCTCACCAAAATGGATATCCTAAACTACCAATCCAAGAGAGCTTTAACAAGATCCATGCCGATCAAAATGTAGAGCTTGGTTCCATGAACAACATACTGAAATTTCATCAAGATTGGGCAAGAAATGACCATCCAATCTTGATTTGAACTATGGAAAAAACCCTAACTTTTCTCCCATTTTTTCTCTCCTCTCTCTCTCTCTCTCTCTCTCTCTCTCTCTTTCTCTCTCTCTCTCTCTCTCGGCACTCTCTGTTTTTGTTGATGTGTGTATTTCTAAACATTAGAGACAAAAGTCTCTTTTTCTCCTTTTTCATTTTTTTTTTCATTTGTTAACAGTTGCACTAAGTTTCCCTTGGAAGCTTTACAAAACTATTAGTAAAGTAAATAAATAAACTATGACTTGTGGGACCCACCCCCACCTAGGAGGGACACCACCCAACAAATCTCTCCCTCCCGAGTTAGGTATGGGACACAACCAACCCCACCTTACTTCTACAAAAATCAAGTTTCTCCTTGGACAACGATTTAGTCATCATATCTGACCCATTCTCATCGGTGTGAACCTTCTCAAGTTGAACCAATTTTTCATCTAAGACAATGCATATCCAATGATACCTCACATCAATGTGCTTCGACCTTGAGTGGAATGTCGAATTCTTGCTCAAGTGGATAGCACTTTGGTTGTCACATAAGAGAACATATTTCTCTTGCTTTAATCCCAATTCATGTAGAAGTCTTTTGATCCCTAATATCTCCTTGCATCCCTTTACTACTGCGATGTATTCGGCTTCCGTGGTAGATAAAGCAACACATTTTTGCAACTTTGACTGCCAAGAAATAGCTCCCTTGAAAAAGTCATCAAGTACCCTGATGTGGACTTCCTATAATCAATGTCTCCAGCCATGTCTGCATTTGTGGATCCTTTCAGCAGAGATTTGCCATCTCCAAAACATAAACACATCTTGGAAGTGCCTCTAAGATACCTGAGAATCCATTTCACTGCAGCCCAATGATCCTTTCCAAGATTGGAAATAAATCTACTCACAACGCCAACTGCATAAGCTATATCTGGCCTGGTGCACACCATCGCATACATCAAACTACCAACGGTGGATACATAGGGAACTCTCTTCATTTCATCTTTTTCTTTCTTACTTGCTGGACACTGCTTTGAACTAAGTTTGAAATGATTTGCAAGTGGAGTACTCACTGATTTCGCCTTGTCCATGTGACATATTTCAAGTACTTTCTCAATGTACCTCTCTTGTGATAGCCAAATCTTGCAATTCTTCCTATCACTAGTAATCTTCATGCCAAGTATTTGCTTCACAGGATCCAAATACTTCATAGCAAAGGACTTGCTAAGCTCTTTCTTCAACTTCTTAATTTTGCTCGCATTATGCCCAACTATCAACATGTCATCCACATAAAGCAACAAAATGATGAAGTTGTCATCTGAGAATCTCTTCACAAACACAATGATTTAAAGTAGTCCTCTTCTAATCATGATCAACCATGAAGGAATCAAACTTCTTGTACCATTGTCGTGGTGCTTGTTTCAACCCATACAAGCTCTTTTTTAGTTTGCAAACTAAGTTCTCCTTGCCTTTCACTTTGAACCCTTCAGGTTGCTCCATGTAGATCTCTTCCTCTAAGTTACCATGAAGGAAAGTCATCTTCACATCAAGCTATTCAACCTCTAAGTTCAAGCTTGCAGCCAAACCAAGATTTCTTCAAAATCAATTCCCTTTTTTTGGCTAAAACCCTTCACAACCAATCTTGCCTTGTGCCTAGGCTGTGAGTTTCCTTTTTTTTTGTTTTCAATTTGTAGACCCATTTGTTCTTAAGTGCTCTCTTCCCCTTAGGCAATTTCACCAACTCATAAGTATGGTTTTCATGTAAGGAATTAATCTCTTCTTGCATGGCTTTCAACCACTCCCCTTTATACTTGTGAGTTGTAGCTTCTTGGTAGCACTCTGGTTCTCTCCCATCTGTAACCATCACATACTCATTAGGAGAGTACTTTGTTGAAGTCTGACGCTCACTAGTGGATCTCCTCAACTGTGGTTCTGTTAGTGATTTAGGAGGTGTTTGTTCCTCTTGCTCTCATAAATCCATAGCATCATCACCAACTATATCACCACCATCTTCTTGTATATCTCCTCCGTCATCATTATACACCATGGATGGAGGGACTAGATCTAAGGTTATTGGATACTCATTTGTGGAAACTAGCTTCTCAACTCCTTTATCAAGGTCTTCAATGGTTTGATCTTCAAAGAAGATTACATCTTTGCTCCGCACTACCTTTTTGTCAACTGGATCCCACAATCTGTACCCAAACTCTTCATGGCCATATCCAAGAAAGATGCACTGCTTTGTCTTTCCATCAAGCTTCAATCTCTCATCTTTAGGAATGTGCACAAATGCTCTACACCTAGACACCTTCAAATGCCCATAAGAAACATCATTCCCTGTCCAAACTATGTTTGGTATATCACCATTAAGTGGAGCTGAAGAAGAAAGGTTGATTAGATTCACGACAGTCCTCATTGCCTCACCCCAAAAGGATTGAGGCAGTTTTGCATGAGAGAGCATACACCTGATTCTTTCCACAATTGTTTTAAGCATTCTCTCTGCCACACCATTTTGTTGAGGTGTCTTGGGAATAGTTCTTTCATACTTGATGCCAATCTTCTTGCAGTAATCTTCAAATGGACCCTTGTATTCACCACCATTATCTGACCGAATACACTTCAAAGATCTCCCAATTTCCCTTTCAACATTAACCTGAAAAAGTTTAAATGCTTCCAACACACAGTCTTTAGTTCTCAAAGTATAAGCCCAAACTTTTCTAGAATGATCATCAATAAAAGTGACAAAATAGCGTGCACCGCCAAGTGTACTAACTTCATTGGCCCAAAACACTAGAGTATAGTAAATCTAGAACATGTGATTTTCTAGATGCATGAAATCTATTGAAATGAAATTTATGTTGTTTTCCAGCTAAACAATGAACACAAGTTTTGAGTTGTCTGCCTTTCACCTCAAGAAGGAGATCTTTCCTGGCTAGAACTTGCATGCCTTTCTCACTCATATGACCAAGCCTCTTGTGCCATAGCCCTGTAGAGATCTCTTTCTCAACTGCATTGACATTGCCTTTACTTAGCTTTGCTTACATCATATAAAGAGTGGAGCATTTCTTTCCTCTTGCCACTATTAAGGAACCTTTGGCGAGCTTCCATTTTCCATCACCAAATTGATTTTTGTAGCCTTCATCGTCAAGCTTCCTGGTGGAAATCAAGTTAGACAAATGTCTGGAACATGTCTCACATTTTTAAGGACAAGCCTGCAACCAGTGTTGGTCAAGCAAACATCTCCCATTCCGACAATCTTGGAGACACCATCATTTCTCATCCTCACATTGCCAAAGTCACCAAGTGTGTAGGATGTAAAGAAGTCCTCATGTGAAGTAAAAAGCACTTGAATCAATCACCCAACTTAACAGATCATGCCCTGTGAGCCCAAAATAGTCATCATCACTGTCAATGATAACATCACCATCCTTAGAAGCAAGTGCAATTGTTTCTTTATCACCATTGTTCCCACCACCTCTTTCTTTCTTTTCCTCTCTTTTAAGCTTTCGACATTCCTTTTTCATATGCCCTTTCATGCCACAATGATAGCATGCAATGTCTTTCCTAGATTGGGATTTTCCTCTAGAGTTGTCCCTTGACTTGTCTCTTGACTTGTCACGATTGTAGATTTTTATGTTTCTACTTCTTCCCCTATGTTCAGCAACAAGAGCTTGTGACTCACTAGAAGTACCCTGCTCTTTTCTTCTAGCTTCTTCATTGAACATGCTATCTTTCACCATATCCATGGTGACCACACCATTTGGAGCCGAATTGCTTATAATCACAACCAATGTTTCCCAACTATCAGGCAAAGAGCTCAACATCAACAATGCTTGCAACTCATCATCCAACACCATCTTCATCGTTGTCAACTAATTGATCAAGCCTTGGAAGTCACTCATATGCTCCACAACATTGCGTCCATCTTTCTATTTCAAGTTTACAAGCCTTCTAATTAAAGAAGCATTGTTTTGCGTAGTTTTCCTCTCATACATGACTTCCAATTTCTTCCACAAAGTGTGAGCATTGGTTTTTTAAGCCACATGATCAAACACACTTTGATCAACCCAATGACGAATTTGAGCAATGGTTTTTCTATTCATTATCATCTAATCTTCAACATCAATATTTTTTGGCCTTTTACTTTCACCATAAATTGGTCTATACAAGTCCTTAGTGTAAAAGACATCCTCCATTCGTGGTTTCCAAATCGCAAAATTCGAAGAGGTCAATTTTATCATAGCTCCTGAATTATCTTCCATTCTAAAATTCACACAAGAATTTTATCAAGCACTTTATAGGCACAAATCGCCCGTTCTGATACCACTTGTTGGGAAAACTCCTATATTTTCCCTCCTTGTGTAATTACAAATTGGGTAACAAGCCACAAAATACAAGCACTAATATGACTAAAATTAGTGGCAACAAAACAATCACAAAAATACCAAATTTATGTAGTTCAGCAAAAGTGCCTACGTCCACGGATCCAACTCTGAATCAACTTCCACTGTAAAATAATGGAGTTACAATGGTTCATCTCTAGTCATAACTAGAGGTATACAATCATCATGATATATTCTTAGATCACTAACAATATTTATATCATCACCTTAAAGATGGGTTTCAGCAAAATCAACAAAAGATAAGTTTAGGTCTCACCAAAATGAATATCCCAAACTACCAATCCAAGAGAGCTTTAACAAGATCCACTTCGATCAAAATGTAGAGCTTTGTTCTATGAACAACATGCTAAAATTTCATCAAGATTGGGCAAGAAATGACCATCCAATCTTGATTTGAACTATGAAAAAAACCCCAACTTTTCTTCCATTTTTCTCCTCTCTCTCTCTCTCTCTCTCTCAGCACTCTGTTTTTGTTGCTGTGTGTATCTCTAAACATTAGAGACAAAAGTCTCTTTTCTCCTTTTTCATTTTTTTTTTTCATTTGTTGACAGGTGCACTAAGCTTCCCTTGGAAGCTTTACAAAACTATTAGTAAACTAAATAAATAAACTTTGACTTATGGGACCCAACCCCACCTAGGAGGCACACCACCAAACAGTTGGTTCAATTTAGAATTAATAAGAAATGTTGATGCCAAGATAATTGATAATTTGGGCCTGTTAATCTTGGGATGCATGGGAAACCCAAATATGTTGCTCTCTCTCTCTCTCTCTCTCTCTGGTATAAGGTTGTCATAGAAAACATATTCTGCAAATATCTTCCGGAAAGCAAGGTTTCACCCTAGTTCAATCTTTAGAATATAGGATTCTCAATATCTTTTACTGTGCCTTAACATCTTGGTTTCAAAATTCAAGGCTAGAGCGTGTTCTGTATCTTTAAATATAGGATATCTTTTAATGTTCCCTCACATCTTATTTTTAGAATTCAAACAAAGCACTTTCCAATACTCCAATCTATGCTTGATTTTTAATGGCTTATGTTGGAAATTGGATTAGGTTTAGAACCCAAACCCAATTGGGTTGCCCATTGTGGCATGGCCTGATGAGGAGAGATCCAAATAAAATAATAGATTATATTTCAAGATATGAGATAATCTTGATATGGATAATTGTCAATTTATTAGATGATAATTATTAATTAGATATTGTTAATATGAGATAGACATTATCTAGGATAATACATCTATCTTATGGGTCTCCAAACTCTCCTATATAAACAGAACTTGGGTTTGGTATTTGACAACAAAAATATTATACGTTCTCTCTTCCTATAAACCATTTCGCCTTTGTACTGTGAATAGTATGAGTAGCTCTCTAATAGTTCTACTCCACTATAGGGAATTTTTCGAAGATATCAATGGAGGGTCGTGATTCACCTACATGATCCATGGATTCGGTAGTATGCCCAAATCCATTTATTTCTGTTGTGTATTATTTATTATAATTTCGACATTGGTATCAGAGCCTATGTTGGGTGTTTTCGTGTTATTTGTGCATGAATACATATATAGATATGATTTGTGCATAAAATTTATTTTTTTCAAATCATCCCTGATCATTTTGAATTTTATACATTGTTTAGTCTATATTGTTCAGATCATATCTGGAAATATTTGTAAAAATTGGACAGTCGGATTTTGAAAAAAAATGGAGATTTATATATCATTTTTCGTAACTTTGACTGCATGCTAGTTTTACATGCTTTATTTTCATGTTGTGAAAATTATATATTTGAAATCCTTGTTTTGAGACCTTCAAAACAGTATATTATGGGACTGATTCTGACTTACGGTTGAGGAGAAAACTCAAACCCTAATTTTGGAGAAAAAGAAGAAATTGCTGACATCATCGGCGCGTTGACTGACGATGACTGACGCACTGACGCATGTGCTGATGTCATCCGCTTAGGTAAGTGCTGATGCAGTCACTAATAAGGCTCTGTTTGTTTGGTTTTAATTTAAAATTTACGTTAATTGCTTCTATATTATTCTATATAATTCTGATTGAAAAATGGCTTATACCATTGGACTCGTAATTAAGTTTGTACAAGTTGTCAAAGTTTCATAATTTTATGAAAAATAAAATATTTTTCTTTAATGAATAATTCAATATTCTTACGTTAAATTTCTCTTGGGGGAGCATGACTTAGATTCTAGGCTTGAAATTTTTACAGTAGACTACTGTTATGTGATCTTATTTACTGGTATAAAGTTTGTATTTTTTTAGATTCTGTGATATTTATTTCTGATTTTCTGTGTAATTATTAATTACTTGTAATTCTAAAAAAATTCAGAAAATTACAAAAATTATAGAAATATGTTATGGCATTTTTTAAATACTGTATACAACATGTTAAGTTTTTTTAAATGATTAGAACTTGCAGTATGTTTTTATTTTAAATAGCATGATTTATTTATATTGATGAATTTTAATTCGATGATTAAATATTCTAGCATGTTTTCTTTTTTGAATTATATTGAGATGTTATCATGTGGAGTTGAATATTTTATCATACTTTATACATGCCATAGTTAGTGGGAGGTTATTCGGTTGAGAGAAATCTTTGTAGATTTACTTCTGAAAACTAATATTTTGTGCATGAATTAAATTAAATTAAATTTTGGATAATTGTCGCTTGTGGCGTAAGAGATGATTACGAGCATAGCGAATTTTCAATCTTGTGACTTGTGTAATATTGTCACTATTTGATTTAGATTTTTGCGGTAAAATTGTATTGTGATATGCTAATCAAATTAATCTCAATGCACATTTTTGTTCCTCTAAATTGACTTAGCTTATAGAAGTTAATTTGGTTGACCTAGACTTAGTAGAGATGTTTAAATGTGACAATGTAATCATATTCTTTAGATGAGCAGAAAGTCTTGGAGACTTTAGGTCAGTCCTTGATTGAGCCAAAACAAGAAAATATGACTAAAAGTTGCCGTGGTTTTATTTCCTTATTTGGCATGATAAAAACTGATATGTGCACTATGATTAACGGCATGCTAAGAAGTTTTCATTCGCGAGTTTAGATGTTGTGAAATTAGTAAGCCCTCAATAAATCTAAATATGATCTTGACTATTGAACTACGCGGATTGACTTTGTAATTTGACTTGTAATAATGTTGCATCATTGGATGAAGCAACATCCAAGAGTCACGTCATCCAAGAAATGAGAGTTTAAATGAGTTAGTCATTAAGTGTAAGACGAGTAGCTAGTATGAGCAGTGTTTTGCTCTCTACCCAATTGATGGGAGTGGATGGAGCAAAATTTCACGCACTAGGATAGTATGCGTTGAGGTATCGCTTGAAGTTAAAAGATTAACGCTTAGAAGCTATAAAAATCTATTAACACTAAGTGAGAAGATAGCGCCTAATGGCTATAAAATCCATTAGCATTGCTAACTTGTCTAAGTCTGGACACTTCTTGTCTCCACACTTGAGTGTGAGACATGATGAGGTGCTTCTTTGTATGATTCCTTAGCTTTGCTAACATTTTTGAATGGCGTTTACCACTAAGCGCAAAAGTTGCAAGATAGTAATGAAAAGGTCAAGGCCGACAAGGTTGTTATGACTCTAAGAATTTGACGCATCACTCATGAGAGCATTGTGTTGAATTAGACTCTTTGGCCAAATTCGCACTTAAGTTGCTTTAGTAGCTGTCATAGATTGATAGCTTATTCTCTCTTTCTTGTGGATAGTAAAATTAATTGCAATTAACTATGAAGGGAGAAACAGAGATGCAAAAAGAGTATCGTCATGTTTCAACTAGATGCAGTAAAGTGTATGGAGAACAAAATTGACTTGAAAGTGCAGAGGATTAACACTTACTAGTTAAATTTGTGACTTAGGCGCACTTGATATCTCCATGACATCCATTTATGATCTAGTGAACATTAATTAGTCATGAGTCATTACCTAGTTGGGCCTAAACCTTTACACTTGTCTTTGAGAACCCACACATTAGGATAATTGGAATTAGTTTATGACATTGGTCATGAACACTAGCTTATTGTACTTAATCACATTGACAAGAGGATGACATGAATGGTTTGAGTAGGCCCTCTTGCGCCTATTCGCTTATGGCATCTTACTCTCATGTGAATGTGTAACTTTGTTTGCAATGGTTGTACACAAGTAAGTAGGAAAGTCTCAGAAGGGCATCTGTATTGGTGCATCTAGTCCACTGTGATATTTGTGACTAGATATGTGTGAGGGTATGATAGCTAGCCCCAATCTCGACACATTTAAAGATTACGATACGAATCTTAGTCAAGACTATTGATCTCCCATAAGTCAAAGTTTTGAGATGAATTTTGACATTGCACATACGAGGTCGAGATCAATTAGATAAGAGCTTTCATGCTTTTAGTTTTGACCAAGGTGGTGAGTATCTATTTGAGTTATTTTTTAGAAAGCTCTATCAAAAGAAAGGGATGCTTAGAAAATTGATTATTTCTAGTACTCAGCAACATAATGGTGTAGTAGAGATAAGAAATTAAGTATCGTTTATGTTAGGTGGATGATGGCGCAATATGTTTCCCAATTGGGAATTGCACTTTAGTTTGTTGCTTATGTCCCTAACTAAGTGCCCTCCATATCAAATTTTACACTCCATTTGAGTAATGGGTTAGTGGAGAGCCATTTGTGGGCAATCTGTAACCATCAAGCAGCTTATCTTTATTTTACTTCTCATAAGGTTGCGAAGTTAAGACCTATAGTTCTATGACGCATTATTGTATGCTGTCATGTAAACCCTCCAGGTCATGTGTTTATAGGTGAGCAACTTTGTGAAAGTGTAACTAAGTCACATAAAGTTTTCTTAGTAAAGGTGACATGAATTGAGTTTTGGAATTCTATAAGATAGAGAATTCTAAGTATGGCACTTTATGTAGCCTAGTTGAGAATGGAAAGAAATTTCCAATATCCTAGAGACAATGGGAGCGATGTGCCTACTAGTGGATGACTCCATTAGAGAGGAATACTCTACATTCTTAGTTGCGTGGTAGCGAATGTAAAAAAATTTCACGTCATTACTAGGTGATTGAGAGGGACACATTCATGATTGCTCCACAAGATGCTGAAGAGCCTAGGATAATGCCAAAGGCTCTCTAGTCCCCTATTTTTGAAAAGTGGATCAAAGTTGCGCATTTAAGACAAAGTTTTTTAGAATTAACCAATTCTAGGATTTGGTTGACTTTCTGCTGTGAAGCAAAATTGTTCTAAAGTTATGCGCGATTTAGATAGTCATTTTTTAAGGCATAAGGCTCGCTAGATACCAAAAAGTCGCACTAGTAAGGAAGGTATAGACCATGAGAAGACTTCCTCTTGGGGAATGAGGTTACTTCGACTTAGGCTATGATTGACATGAGTTCAAAACTTTTATTTGTGCACATTGTGACCCAACTTCTCGTTGGAGAATTGAACAAGTAGATCCATAGGGATTTACCTTCTGCTTTTATGGTGAAAAGTTAGGAGCGCAAAAAGATTAATAGTTCGAATAAATCTTTTATGGACTAAAATAGTTATCCAAATAGTGGTTCTTAGATTTCATTGAGCCATGATAGGCCAACGATGATCGATGAAGATCACTGAGGAATGATCAATTGTCCAAAAGAAGTTTTTCTTTACTTAGTCATTATTAGCCAAGAATTTATAAGGTTGTCGCCACCTAGGGTTGGCAGTCCTCTATTTTAGACATGATGGACGTAGGTGATGTAATTTATATGCTCAGATGTATGATCCTTAGAGATTGTTCTGGGAGAATTCTCGGTTTGTCTTTGATGAGTTACATAAGGAATATCCTAGAATGATTCTGTCACGACCCAAACCCGCCCCTGTAGGTTTAGCATCGTAACCGGCCAATAATCCGTGGATTACCGAAGGCCTCTGAACAGATTAGCAAATAATAAGGGGCTGCGAAAGTAATAATATAAAGTAGACAAGGTCCAATGAGCTATGATAACGTACATAGGACAGAAGATTTCAAAACTTATATATATATACATAAGCATGCCAGTCAAAAGACATCAATATTTACAAAGTATTTACATCCCAAGACCTGTCTTAATAAAACACATACAGAGACTAGTATGAAAACAAAAACAGCCAAAGCATTAGGCTCGATCGGAACCTCCTCGGGAGGCACAACGGTTGGCTGACAAAACAGTACAAAAGGCCGTCAACTCTGGCCCTGGTCATGTGCTGACTCACCTACATACATAATATAAACTGTGAGTGAAAGCCCAGTGAATAATAACAGAGTAAAGGGGTTTTATGAATGAATCCATACAGATTCAGAATTTATAACTCAGTTTCGTATCAAAACCATAACTTGTCTAGATCAAATACAGATAGAAATTATAAGCCTTGTTTAAGTTTACGTGATACATTCTTTAGCACTAGCAGAAACAGTTGACCCATAAGGGATGGCCATAAAGGCATACAGTTGACTCATGTGCACGGAGATGATACGGTTGGCTCATGAGACGTACAGTTGACCCATAAAGGGACGTAAGGATCCATAACAGTTGGCTCATGAGACGTACAGTTGACCCATAATTGGGACATAACAGGACAGATAACAGTTATCATTTGAAGCTAAGAATGTCACGAATACATTTCAGAAACATTGGACACCCATTCATTCATACAGAAAATATTACCTCGGCAAACAGATCATTTTACATTACTCAGAAAATACTTATAATGGAACATAACTTTACAAAGTTATTACTCACAGTGGGCTTGGAGACAGACAGACAGAGCAGATTGATCAGACAGGCCGTGGCACGTGACCTACACGACACATAACAGATGCACACTTGAAACACATGTTCTAATTGTACAAAATTTATTTCGTTGGCTCTTAGCGTGTTTCTAATCTCTTATCCTCATTAGAGAGTCATAAACATGGCCTAGGAATGTCTAGGATGGAATGAGAATACAAAGATGCACTTAGAGACACTTTTTATAATTTTGCTGAAACAGGGGTCCCGCTCGAGCGTGGATTTATCCGCTCGAGCGGACATGCAGACAGAAGGGATCCGCTCGAGCGGACATGCAGACAAAAGGGATTCGCTCGAGCGTGTATTCCTCAACTCGAGCGGACTGTAAACTACAGTAAAAGTACTAGATGCATGAAATTCACGCTCGATGGGCGCTCGATACCCTCTCGAGCGTGAGGCACAAGTCCTCGCTCGAGCGTGCATTACCCCACTCGAGCGGACTGTAAACATGTAAAAAGTACTAGATACACGAAATTCCCACTCAAGTGTCACTTTCTCCTGCTCGAGCGTACTTCATGAACTTAGTGTGTACGCTCGAGCGTGGAGTTCCCCGCTCGAGCGTGAGTCCAAAATCTAGAATTCCCAGATTCGAACCTCAAGCTCAAAACTCAACTTCAAAGCATCAAATTCGATCCTTTTGGGCTAATTTTCTGGAAAACTCTTGTAAACTTATAGTATAACACGTTTTGAAGATCAATTTGCAAAATCAAAGCCCAAAGGTAGCTCAATTAAACATAATTTCAAGGAAAACTTCAAGAACATAATTTAAATGTAACATGCATGAATTCTCATGACTTCTAATGCTCCAAAACATGATCCAAAACAAGATTAAGCTCAAAAATAGGATGAATTCATGGACTATAACAAAAATGTGTGTGGAAATTCATAAAGAACAACTCCAAAATCCAAAATATGTGCATGCATGCATGAATTAATCCTCAATTCAACATTTTAACCCCATTCTAGACTTTAAACTCTAATCTCCCATGAACCATGCTAGAATTAATCTTAAATTCACAAGTAGAAGGAAGAACTCCCTACCTTAGGTCCTCAATTCAAGTATGGAAGCTCAAAAATGCAATTCTTCTTGATTTCTTCTAAGTCTCCAAATTAAATCCCTTGTTGAACTCAAATTCTCCTACTCTCCCTCTCTCTCTTCGAATGGGTCTAAGAAATGGCTGAGGAGATGTTATGAAATGTGTATAATTTGAGTTCAAAGCAATGGTGCCTAAGTGGCCCACTAATGGCATTTATGTAATAATCCAAACTAGTGTGATTTAATGTTATTTAATCTAATTTAAACATTCCAAATCAAATTTCAATTAAATCTATTATAAAATCACATAAATTCTAACTAGCATAAAACATTAATCAATTTCGAAATCGGGCGCCGATAAGGCTTTCAATTCGCAGTTTAAAGTCAAAGACATGAACAAATTATTATGTCGCAAACAGATAGAAACACATAAATAATGCAATTCAAATGCAAATTAATTCCAGATTCCTTCTAAATTACTGTTAGGCATAATTAACCATGATTTAGCATTAATCGGAGGTCGGGGTTATTACAGATTCTAGATGCGAAATTGCAAACTCATTGACTTACCTATCGGTAAAAGCTAGAGCCTTAGCTATTGAGTGAATCCTTGGATTGTCTTTGGAAGAAACAAATGACCCATATTCCTTGATCTTTTGTTGTAGGAGCCTGAAGTACGCTATGTGGGCGTATTCGGCATGATGAGTGCTATCTTTTGTAAATGGTCAACTGAGTAGTTTAGACCTTGACCTTACTCATTAGACTGTGGATAAGATGCTCTACTAGTAGTGTATAAATTTGCCCTTTGTAAGATTCAATGCACTTGTTGCGCACATCTTGAATGAACACAAATTGGTCACCAAAATATATTTAGAGAGGTAATTGCGCAAGAGGTAGTGATCTTGAACCACTTCATGTGAAGCACACATGGTGGATTCTGTTGTATATGCTTATCACATGAGGTGTTAATAGGGCTTATGTTTGGAATCAAGAATTGCGCAGACTGTGGTTGTGTACTGTGGTTGTGTTTTTTTTTCAATCAATCACTAATTTTTTGTGAGATTATGGGATATTGATGCTATCATAGTTTATGTCATAATGATTAGCAGATGATGATATTAGCAAGAAAGATTGGTTCACTCACACGGGCAATCGCCCTTGGTGCTTAGGAGCGAGCAAGAATGAGATTAGTGGTTTATTTTATTTGGAGCCAAGAGATGCTTAAATTATCCACTATGTGTGCCGCATTGGTTGCAACCAAGATGAGGTCGTATTAAAGACCAAACATGGATGTTAGTACCCACTTTCCATATTGTGCCTATTATGATCAGTGAGATGCGAGATCTCATTTAGCACCTAGAAAGCGAGCAAATAGAGAATTCGGGTTAGGCGCTAGAAAGTGACTAGACTAAGATCTGTACGTTGTATTGAGTATGATGCCACTCTTTGGAAGAGTTACTCCATCGTAGCATGCATTCAGACTACATGTGTTTGGTGACTTAGTAATGAGGTGAGAGAATGGATCTCTATTTCCTTACCATGTGATTCTTATGTGTCATTATTTATATGACTTTTACTTATGTACCCTTTTGTTACCTTTGACTATGTCATAAGATAAGAGGTTGATGTTCTGCAACTTTGGTATGTTGTCTGCAGTCATGTATGGTTCGACCTTAAGGGACATCACTGGGAAAGCAATCAATCCTAAACTAAATAGCATAAGGGCAAAGGGAAGATCATCTAGTATTACACCACTGTTGTATATTCACTACCGGCAACTCACATCGCTCTGTATGAGAGGCGGATTGGGTGTGAATATATTGCAAGAATTGATAGAGTCAAACATGCTCTTTTAAGTTATTAGAGATGTTTTTTGGACCGGGGTAATTAGATAGGTCTGAGGTATATGAGACACTATTTTTATTTTTGGGTTGATGTATGTATGCAGGCTCTTTTTGAGTTTTAGTGTAGAGCGTCCACATGCAGTTGTTCTTAGTGGTCGCACGGTCCATTGGCTAATATGATTGCGTTTATTGGGAAGATTGAGATACAAAAGGTGTGGTGTCATGCCAGTGCATGTTCGAGTGGGAGATATTGGAAATTGGGTTGGGTTTAGAACCCGAACCCAATTGGGTCGCCCATGGTGGCATGACTCGATAAGGAGAGATCCAAATAAAATAATAGATTATATTTCAAGATATGAGATAATCTTAATATGGAATAATCTTAATATGGATAATTGTCAATATATTAGATAATAATTATTAATTAGATATTGTTGATATGAGATAAACATTATCTGGGATAATACATTTATCTTATGGGTCTCCTAACTCTCCTATATAAACAAAACTTGGGTTCTGTATTTGACAACAAAAATATTATACATTCTCTCTTCCTATAAACCATTCCGCCTTTGTACTGTGAATAGTGTGAGCAGTTTTCTAATAGTTTTACTCCACTGTTGGGAATTTTTCAAAGATTTCAATGGAGACACATGATTCATCCATATGATCCATAGATTCGGTAATATGCCCTAATCCGTTTATTTTTGCTGTGTATTATTTATTATAATTCCTACAGCTTACATACATGTCTGTGGAGCACAATAGTCTATAATCTTGGCATTCATCTCAGAGGATAGTGATGACTATGAATATGCTATCTTTATTACTTTCTCATTTATCTTCTATATTCAGCGTTCCTTTTTTAAATGAATGTTTCATCTAAAAAGGTGTTTTTCTTTTTAACTCATGGATGTTTGTTTTTGAATTATTTGTTTGATTCTACTTTTGTAGGAAATGAAAGATGTGTTTCATCTAAAAAGGTATTTTTCTTTTTAACTCATGGATGTTTGTTTTTGAATTATTTGTTTGATTCTACTTTTGTAGGAAATGAAAGATGAAGAATTATATTTTGATGAAGAGAGACATCTGTCAGAGGAAATAAACCAGCATGGGTGTTTTCAGAAACAATAGTAGGCGGGAAGGAAGAAAAAAGAGTGGATTTGAATAATCTAGTGGATATATACCATTGAGCAAGAATTTTCACTTGCCGGTTGTTGAAGTAAGAGGTTTTGAAAAACCCAACTTTTAGAGAAAAAGAATGTAAGAATGACATTGCAAAGCTAGATGGTTGAGACAACATCGGTGATGGAAATTCCCTTCATAACTATTTTGTTCGTATGCAAAATCAAAATTTTTGGCTGATGTGAGGGCCTAATGAAGATAGAGACTTATACTTAAGTCATGGTTAGCATGTGTATCAGGATGTTCTCCAAAAGTCGTAGTGACAAACCAATGCAAAGCAATTCAAACTGCTGTTGCAGAGATTTTTTAAGAGGCATAGAACTATGCCTTTGGATCTCTCTCTCTCTCTCTCTCTCTCTCTCTCTCTCTCTCTCTCTCTCTCTCTCTCTCTCTCTCTCTCATATCAAATCTATAGTTGTAAATTGAAACAGTTTATTTTGTTCAAATGAAGTGGCCAAAATTGATCCAATTTAATCCTGAATGTCTTCGGTATGTAATGAATATGATTATGGATCATTTAAGGTTGTTAAGAGCTAGGTCACCTGATTCATGCAGGTAGTGTGGCGAATGGTGGATTAGCTTGAGAATTGGCAAATTTCGGGAAACATAGGTCGAATTCACATATTATTAGGATTAAAAAAAAATCGAGTCAAGTAATAAGTTGGTCAAATTTAATTTGATAACTTAACGAACTTAAAAATCATTTGCAAACTTACTTATTTACATGACGAGCTGATCTCGAACGAAAACGAGTCGGATTCAATTAGCTTGATTTCTTGTAGTGCAATAAATTTATTGAGTTAATTTTGAACAAACTTTTAACGAATCTGTATGTACTACAAGATAAACTCTGTTCCAATCACGTTTGTGCCACGTAATAAATGGAGGCATTCCAAAGTCACCCAATAACTTCTCCAAACCCAGACTGACTTTCTTGAACTATGTTCGGATCGGATCTAATTCTGTTCTGCCTCAATCCTCTTCGGGTCTGAAAAATTCATTCGGGTTGGGCGAACAAAAATTGCTGGCCCTACTCTACTAACTTACGGTCCTTCCATTTCATGCTCTCGACCTGGTTAGGCATGTTTGTTTGGAGGGATTGAAATATGAGATTTTCGAGACTAATAGTCCAACGCTCCTTATATGTGTAACTATCTTGTCCTAAAGTGAGAGGTGGAATACAAAAGTGTAAGACCATTTCAAACTCTTTACTGATTTTTTATCTAATTTAATTTTAAATTTAAGTAAAAGGTTTGATTTGATATGAACTACTCTAATCATTTCATTAAGTCTTTATTAATGTTTTTTTTTTTTTTTCAAAAATTCTCATCTTATTGCAAATTTCACTTTTTATCAAATTTGATGATTTTTTTTTTTTTCATCTCCAATGCTTCCATTTTTTAAAATTTTCAACAAATTCAAATTTAATAAAGAATTTGATAAGTTTTCAATTTGATAAAAAAAATAAAATAAAAAAATGACTCACCCTTATTCTAATGAACATTTGATAAAAGGATTGGAGATGATTTTTAAACATTTTTCATCAAATTTAAATTTGGTAATTTTTTTTTATCAAATTGAAAACTTGTCAAATCATTCAACAAATTTGAATTTGATAAAAAATTTAAAAGATGAAACAACGGAAATAATTTTTTTCATTAAATTTGAGAAAAAGAAAAATTTGAAGAGGAGAAATTTTATCATATGTACCATTGTTATGCATTTTTGTGACAAACATTACGTATTTTTTATTTTAGTAGAATGACTATAATTTGTCATTTGAAAATGAAACATTTTGTTTTACAGTAATGCTATACATTTTTTAGTTAGAAAATATTTAGATAAAAAATATATAATATTATCACAAAGATACGTAATACTATCACAAAATGTATAACTTTAATTTTGAATCATAAATTATCAAAATTCTAAAAAAATATATATATTTATTATAAAAATACATAATACATGTTATAAAAATATATAACATAATGCATATAATAGTCCGTCGTGTACCATATATTAAAGTTCAAATTAAATGAAAAAATTAGTACAATGCTAGAGATATATCGGGTTTGTTTGGTTTTTGTTTTGAAATAAATTTTCAAAAAAAAAATTTTAGGGAAAGAGTTTAGAATTTTTTTTGATTTGCTTGGTTGTATATTTTGAAAATAATTTTGGTGTTTAGGAGTTCGGGATGATTTGATATTTTATTGTAGTTGAATAAATATGTGTAAAAGAAAAAATGATTGAGAATAAAAGGAGAGAGAAAAAGTGATTAATTGATGTATAAGAGAGAGAAAATGATTTTGAAATCATTTTTTAAAAAATTTGAACCAAATAAAATATTAAAAAAATTTCTCAAAAATTATATCTTAAAATACAAACCCAACAAGCCATCATACTTTTGACTTTTCTGTTTTCCTGTCTTCCCTTTCGTCATTGTGCTTATATTCCAAATTGAAGTCACCATTAATTGGCAAATTGAACAGCTACATTAATTGGCAAATTGTATGCTTTTGACTTTTCTGTTTTCTTGTCTACCCTTTCGCCATTGTGCTTATTCCAAATTGAAGTCACCATTAACTGGCAAATTGAACGGCTACATTAATTGGCAAATTGAATAATATGAGACATATGATAAATTATGATTAATGAAAGATGAGTGGTGTTACATGTATCAATTAGTGTATTAATTAATATATCAACACTAATTATGATATTATTATTGATCCTACTAATTATACAAATTACAAATATCAAAAATATTTTAAATTATGTCACATTATCAATTAATACACTAATTAATGCATGTAGCATTAGTCGTGAAGGATATGACTATTTGACACCCTAGAGTAATCAATTAGTAACACCCTTGAATAAGTTTGAAACATATATTACACATACTATAATATTATCATTTTAAAATTATTAACCCTATTCATTATACAAACAGTCCTGCTACGTAATTCGAATTTACTGTGGCTCGACTGGCCCGAAATTCAAAACGATGTCATTTTGAATTTTTTTCCCCTTTCTTCTTCCTCCCCCTCTCTTCTCCTTCTTCTTCATTCCCCCTCTGCTCTGCTCTTCGAAAAAATGAAAATCTAAATCTAAATCAAAATATCAAAATCAAAATAAATAAAAAAACAAACCAAATCTAGACATATTTACACAAATCTACCAAATCTACACAAATCAAAATAAAAAAAACAAACCCACAGCAATAGAGGAAGAAAGAAGAACAGAGAAAGAAGGAGAGGAGGAAGAAGTCGCCATCATCGTTGCTCTCCGTCGCCCATCGCCATCACCGTTGCTCTGTGTGTATACACAAATCTATGTATATATACACACAGATCTGTGTGTATACACAGCCTATCATCGTCTCTCTTCCTCTCTCCAGCCCATCATCTCTCTTCCTCTCTCTTCTTTCCTTCTCGCTTCCCTCTTCTCCCTTTTCAAAGAGAAAAGGGAGGGGGGCAAAAAGAAATCAAACGACATTGTTTTGAATTTCGGACCAATCGAGTTTGAAAATTTTTGAGTTATCAAGCTTTATTATTATACAAATTATAAAAATTCCTAAAATTATCAGTGCTAATAGGTTTATTCATTTGCAAATTAGTGTGGCGATTCGAACTGGGTCTGATATTTATATTCTTTCACTTTGGAGTTTACAGTTCAAATTTGCACAGACAAGCGATCTTTTAACTATATGTTGTTGGAACAATCTTCTGTGTAAATAAAATAAATGGAAACTAAATCAAACAAAATAAAATAAAAACTTACAGAATTTATTTTGTTGAACCAAATAAAAATAAAAAGACCAAGTCGAGTGTGTGACTGTGATATCCCTGTTCCGTATTATGCTAATTGATCCTCCTTATGCATCTGATTATGTATTTGATATGATTTTGAGTGCCATTTATATGAATATATGTGGCTTTGAATTTCTATCTATTCACCGTAGGAATATCTGTTTGATTACCTGCTTTCGAATTTAAATTGAAGGCCTTATCGGTCGTAAAAATCGAAATTGATTGCGCCATTGTGATTGCCATAATTTTTAGAGCCTACGGTGAAATTTAATTGAAAATTGTTTCGGATCAAAATAATTAGATTCAAAACGATCAATTAAGTGCCCAACCACCTAATATTAAAATAATTGACTTAGTGGGGCTATATAAAGGGTCATATGCACTCAATCTCTCTCTTTTGGATTCATTTTGGCTGATTTTAGGCTCTTGAGTGTGAGAGAACCGAATTAGAGGGAGATAGTGTAGGAAATTGAAGGTTTGGCTCAAGTTTGTGAAGAATTGGAGAATTAAACTCAAGAATTTGCTATAGATTGGAAGAATTAAGCCTCTAGGTGAGTAATTCATGAATTTTGAGTTATCATCTTGTGAATTCAAGTTTGAATAATGGTCAAGAACATGGATTGGTTTGATTATGAGGAAATTGAGTTGATTTTGTTGTATTGAAAGCCAATATGTGCATGCATGTATGTAATTGCTTGAATTTGCATGTTTAACTTTAAAATACTTGATCCATGAAGAATTTTGGTTGAAGCTCATGTTTGTAATCACCAATTGCACCATGTAAGTTGAAATAGGAGTGATATCCCACATGCATGTACAATTTATGAGGAATGAGTTTGAAAGACATGGAATTGTTGTCATGGTAGCAAGTTTGGGGTAAATTGGAACATGCATGTAAATGGTTTATGAAATTGAGCTTCATAATGTGTTGAATTTGATATTAGTACATGTTTATGTGATGATTGAGCCAAAAGTATGTATTTAGAACCTTTGAATACCTAGTTGAAGCTCAAGAATGCGTTCTGGAAAACCCAGAATTTTTTATGTCCGCTCGAGCGGGGGAAGTGCCGCTCGAGCGGGGAATTCGTGCTTCCAGTATTTTTGCAGACATGGATGTCCGCTCAAGCGGGGAAGTTCACGCTCGAGCAAGGAGCCATGTAGAGAGGCCTTCCGCTCGAGCGCCAGAGTCCATGATCAAGCGTAAATTCGACATAACCAGTACTTTTGCAGGCCTCAAGGGTCCGCTTGAGCGGGGAAGTCCACGCTCGAACGGGGACCCTGTTTTCTGAAATTTTCAAAATGCATTCTGTGTTCCGTTTTCCGTTCCCTTTCACTTCTAAGTACTCTTAGGCATACATTGAGTATTGTAAATGAGTTAGAAGAATAAGAATTAAGCCTAAAGAGGAATATGTGAATTAAGAATGGATTGAATCGGTTGTGACCCATATGTGTTATGTGATGTGTAGGGTCAAGCTCCAGGGCAAGTCAATCAGCTAATCACTGTGAGTAATATCTTAACAAAGATAACTGAAATATGTTGTTGTTCAATTGCTTACTTCTATATAAGTTTTATAAGTTCGTTGATTCGATTGGTGGACAATGTTTGCTATATCAAATAAGTGGGCCAGAGGCCAGTTTGATCTGAATAATAGAGTGAATGGGCCAGAGGCCGTTTTGACAAGAATGAATGAATGGGCCAGAGGCCGTTTTGACATGAACGAATGGGCCCGAGGCCATTTTGACATGAACGAACGGGGCCCGAGGCCGTTTTGTCATGAATGGATGGGCCGGAGGTCGTTTTGACATGAATAGATGGGCTGGAGGCCGTTTTGGCATGAATGAATGGGCTAGAAGCCATTTCGACATGAACGAATGAATGGGTCAGAGGCCATTTTGACATGAACGAATGAATGGGCCAAAGGCCAGTTTGTCATTTGAATGGGCCAAAGTTTAAATGGGCCGAAGGCCAGTTTGACACGAATAACAGTTTGACACGAATGACAATTTGACACGAATAACAGTTTGACATGAAGGTATGAATGGGCCAGAGGCCAGTTTGACCTGAATGATACGAATGAATTGGGCCCGAGGCTGTATGATGTGTTTGGAACCGCAGTTAGTTAACTCACATACGTCTATGTATATATGTATTAGTTAGAAATATAAATTGGGCCCAAGGCCGTTTGATGTATATCGTTCCAATGTATATTCTTTACTTGATATTATTCGCTGGGCTTTCGCTCACGCTCATTCATGTGTTTGTAGGTGAGCCAAGAGAGGTCCAGACCCAGCCTCAGTGAAGTCTGTGTGGAACAACTAAGGTTTTGAAGAGTCAGCCCTTGCGTCTCACGCACAAGACACGTCTTCGCCCTTTTGCCATTTTACACTATTTTGTCATGTCGGCGAGGACTTTGGTTTACGTTTGTGTATAGTTTTGTTTGGCTGACTTAGATTTGAATGATCCTGTCTGTACAGAACTTTATGTTACTATACTTTCTGCTGTGAGTTATTAACATATGTATGTATGGAATGTTATAATGTGCATATAAGCACGGCTCTATGGACAAAGTTTTAAATTTGCTTCCGTTTGGCCCCTTTACTCTGATGAGTTTTGTCTTATTTGGTTTGAGGCTGTAGGTAATCTCGTGATTACTGGCCAGTTATGGCCTTAACTCATAGGGGCGGGTTCGGGTCGTGACAGAGTGGTATCAGAGCACGAGTTAATACCTTACACACTTGTCCAAAAGAGCAATAAGCGTCTAGATAAGATCTAGGATGCATTCATGTGATAAGTATGAATTTGAAAGCATCAAGAATACGCTTAAATGTTCAATATGAACGATTATGTATTATAAGTTTGTGATTCGCTTGCATTGCAAAATATTTGAATACATATGCTCTTTTGTATATGCATACCTAGATGGTGAGAACATGTGATTATATGAGATATGAATTGTTGCACTAATGTGTACAACAAGTTGTTTTGTTATAATGCACATACATGAACATATGAATCATGCAAAGTTGCATATGTGCATTCGATTCTACAAATGGGTGTTTATGTGGAATATGATTTGAGTATATGATTACTTAGTAAATGCTCAGCCTGTGATGTCTGACAAGTACACAACCATTTGTTACGTATGTGATTAATCGTGTCTTGACGGTACGTAAAATGAGAATATAACAGTGTGCCTATGTGCAAATGTACCTATGTGTATTTGTGATTATTTCTGTATCGAGCATTCCAGTACTTGGCAAGGCTTAATAAGAGTTTGTGTAGACTGTGGATAAAGTAAGGGCATACGAGTTGGCAGACTCTTCCACAGCCCGACTTGATGGACTGGAAAGAATAGTGCAAGAAATAGCAAGGATCTTAAGACAACAACGTCAGTTGCCGCTATAGCAAGAACCTTTGCCACCACTAGTGTAGGAAACGCCGAGGAGTTTGTTATCAGATTTCTGGGGCTTGTTATAGAAGTGGTAAAATGGACTGTATGGTAGGGAACTGTCCCTGAACTGAACAAAATGTGAATAAATCTTTTGCCTCAGCTAGATTCATACCAATGGTAGGAATTACAAATCAGGATAGAGTAATTACACTCATCCCAGAAAGCACTCAGAATACTACGACCACTATCCCAGGTATCTATACTGTTTATAAACGAATGCTTATGTGTTGACTGATTCTGAATTAGTACATGTGTACATCTTTGCTTGGGATATTGTTTGATTCGGATCAGCATATTCTTTCGTATCTGCTGCTTGTGTATCTAGATTGGTTAGACCCACGAGATCGAGACCGTATTCATTGAATGTATGTGTTCCATTTGGGAAATTTGTGAAATACGTATTGGGATATCGATTAACTCCGCACATGCACATGTACATCTAAACCTATGCTCCGGGTGATTTGTTATATTACTGTCTTCAATGACTAAACCACTGGAACTATGACTCTGTGATTGTGTGACTGGGTTGAGCACCCCAAATAACGAACTCTATAAATTGCGAGATCATGTGTTTGGATTGGTAGAAAATTGACTAAACTATGTGACTATATTAAGCTTGACTCGCAAACCTATGTTTTTGTGACTAATTTGGAACCTCTGGGTGACAAATCCTATATTATGTGTAATCGAAGAACTTTGTTTAATGTGTTATTGTATACCATGTGCTTGCATATAAGACCTATTTGAGAATTTCTATACTGATTATGATATATACCTCCTGATATGAGCGTCTGTATATGCAACTACACCTGAACTTATGTGAACAATGCCATATTGTACATGATTTGAAATACTTTGACTTGAACAGTTGTGATAAATGACTCTGATATGACTTTGAGATCTGATGAACTTAGAACAGTTGTGAAACTATCGACTATGTACCTAAGCAACGAAGTGTGCCTTACAGAACCAAAAATACCCCATTAAGAAAACTTTTATCTGATTCAATCTGATAGAACATTTGTTTGATTGGGCCTGTTAGAACCCTCATTTGATATAATTTGATGGGAGCTTTGCTCGATTTGATTTGGCAAGACCTTTGACGGGATTAATTTGATAAGACCCTCTATCTGATTTGACCTTGTTAAGGGGAAGTACGGATTACGTATGAATAAATAGCCAGATTATTCTTGGCAGGAAAATTGATAGACCCAAAACTTGAATCCGTTTGGAGTACTTGACTTACGTGAAAGACCTTTTGTGGGCTATCAGCAGATTGATCTAGCCATGAACACCGTTGAGAACCAACCTTCAACTATTGAGGACATATGTGTTAGAAATGAACTGAATTGTGCAAATCCAGTGATCGGGTGTCTTAAGGAACAATGCTTGTGTATTGTCATACTCTTGCTTATTTGACGCTATGGAAGCCAATGACAACAGATTAATTTGACTATAAACAGTAATGAATATTTATCCTTGACTAATCAGAATATGTTTCATATGTCTGCTTCAGTGTTATCGGATTTTGGGAAATCAGGTTATGTGAGTGGTACTGTGTTTGTTTTGATGACATTCTTGAGACGTCCTTTCGTGCTAGGGGACGTTAAGCCTATGTAGCACCTTTGTTGAGATATCTCTTTTGCCACCGACGGTTTTGTACAGGTGGGTTTGTCTAATCGATCTCGGGTCGGCCACCGACGGTCGTGAACGGGTGTGCTTTGATTCCGAGACGATTATTCATTTGTTTTGTCTGGAATGTCATCCTTTGGTATTATGTAGATGTTTATTACGGAAAATTACAAACATCCCCCTCGAGGTTTGGTGAAAATACAGATTCCCCCCTGAGGTTTGAGAAATTACATCCCGTCCCCTGAGGTTTATATTTCTATAACAAATTGCCCCCTGAGGTTTTTATTTTCATACAGATTCCCCCCTAATTTCTCCTAATTTGTTATGAAAATTTGACCTTCAGGGGGCAATTTGTAATTTCTCAAACCTCAGGGGGAAATCTGCATTTTTATCAAACCTCGAGGGGGGTGTTTGTAATTTGCCCATGTTATTACCATCCAAGAAGCTTTTAAAAACCCTGATTGTCCGAAAGTATGTGAATTCAATACGCCTTGTGTAAATAACTGCTCAATGCCATTATATTCTGCAATTGGGGCTCTGAGGATGTGTAAATTGTGTTTAACATGTGATTGACTATTTTGATATCATCTTTGACATCATGCGGATTAATATACGAAATGCCTTCCGCTTTTGGCGACTATGAGATAGTGTGGAAAGACTCGAAGGAACAGGGAATTGAATGTTGAACTGAATTGTAAACTGTAAACTGTTGAATGAATTGAGAACACGTGTATTCTATTAGAAGTCGACTGCCTCAATGTTATTGTACTTTACAATTGGTACTATGGGGATACATGAGTTACGTATGTCGTGTGGTTGATTGCTTCGTTGTTATCTTTGTTGACTCGAGAATCAGTGTCTGGATCCGCTTTAAATTCCTGTAGACTTTTGATTGACCTTGGATAACTGTGATGAGTCACTGAACTAAATACCGAATCGGATTGTGAATTGCGGAGTTATTGAAGAATGAATTGAACTTTTATGACAAGGGAATAGACCAAACTTCTATGGTAAAGTTAGCTGACATCTGAAATAAGTATGTGGTGACTTATTGTGAAAAAGGAAATTGTTGAATTTGTGTCTAAATATTTTCGGTACCAAAAAGTCAAAGCCAAATATCAAATATAGATGGAACTACTTCAACCTCTCCCTGCTTTGGAATGGGAATAGGAATAGGAATATGCGACTACGAATTTCATTGTAGGCCACCTTGAGCACCCAAGGTACAAGTCCCGTTTAGGTTATTGTATGTAGAATTACTAAGTTTGCTCATTTCCTCCCTGTAAAATTTTCGTATGATGCTTATAGACCAGCCACTGGTTACATCGATAAAAATTGCTTGTTTGCATGGGGTCCTAGTATCTATTGTTTTAGACAGGAATCCTAAAATGTGCCCGAATTTTGATAAGCCTTCAAGAGGCAATGGGGACTGAATTGTGATTCGACGTTGCTTGCCGTCCGAAAATCAATGTATAATTAGAAAGAACTTTTGGGAGAAATGCTCCAAATATATTCAATATATCTTTCAAGGAGTTTGGAAAGTCTATTCGTTGTTGGCAGACTCTGCTTACAACAATAGCTTACACTCTGGTATTGGTGTGGCACCGTGCAAAACCTTGTATGGCGGAAAAGGTAAGCCTCTGATTGTTTAAGAACAGAATGTTGCTTGATTTTAAGGCTGAGCATACAACTATCTAAAGGATAGCACGGGAACCGTTGAATAAGAAGTATTCCGAATTATTTTCGACTGAAGGTAAAATAAGTTTGGAGGACCAAACTTCCTAAAGGGGGGAAGACTATGATACCCCTGTTCCGTATTATGCTAATTGATCCTCCTTATGCATATGATTATGTGTTTGATATGATTTTGAGTGCCATTTATATGAATATATGTGGTTTTGAATTTCTATCTGTTCACCGTAGGAATATCTGTTTGATTACCTGCTTTGGAATTTAAATTGAAGGCCTTATCGGCCGTAAAAACCGAAATTGATTGCGCTATTGCGATTGGCATAATTTTTAGAGCCTACGGTGGAATTTCATTGAAAATTGTTTCAGATCAAAATAATTAGATTCAGAACGATCAATTAAGTACCCAACCACCTAATATCAAAATAATTGACTTAGTGAGGCTATATAAAGGGCCATATGCACTCAATCTCTCTCTTTTGGATTCATTTTGGCTGATTTTGGGCTCTTGAGTGTGAGAGAGCCGAATTAGAGGGAGATAGTGTAGGGAATTGAAGGTTTGGCTCAAGTTTGTGAAGAATTGGAGAATTAAACTCAAGAATTTGCTATAGATTGGAAGAATTAAGCCTCTAGGTGAGTAATTCATGAATTTTGAGTTATCATCTTGTGAATTCAAGTTTGAATAATGGTCAAGAACATGGATTGGTTTGATTATGAGGAAATTGAGGTGATTTTGTTGTATTGAAAGCCAATATGTGCATGCATGTATGTAATTGCTTGAATTTGCATGTTTAAGTTTAAAATACATGATCCATGAAGAATTTTGGTTGAAGCTCATGTTTGTAATCACCAATTGCACCATGTAAGTTGAAATAGGAGTGATATCCCACATGCATGTACAATTTATGAGGAATGAGTTTGAAAGACATGTTATTGTTGTCATGGTAGCAAGTTTGGGGTAAATTGGAACATGCATGTAAATGGTTTATGAAATTGAGCTTCATAACGTGTTGAATTTGATATTAGTACATGTTTATGTGAAGATTGAGCCAAAAGCATGCATTTAGAACCTTTGGATACCTAGTTGAAGTTCAAGAATGTGTTCTGGAAAACCCAAAATTTTTTATGTCCGCTCGAGCGGGGGAAGTGCCGTTCGTGCAGGGAATTCGTGCTCCCAGTATTTTTGCAGACATGGATGTCCGCTCAAGCGGGGAAGTTCACGCTCGAGCAAGGAGCCATATAGAGAGGCCTTCCGCTCGAGCGCCAGAGTCCGCGATCGAGCGTAAATTCGACATAACCAGTACTTTTGCAGGCCTCAAGGGTCCGCTTGAGCGGGGAAGTCCACGCTCGAACGGGGACCCTGTTTTCTGAAATTTTGAAAATGCATTCTATGTTCCGTTTTCCGTTCCCTTTCACTTCTAAGTACTCTTAGGCATACATTGAGAATTGTAAATGAGTTAGAAGAATAAGAATTAAGCCTAAAGAGGAATACGTGAATTAAGAACGGATTGAATCAGTTGTGACCCATATGTGTTATGTGATGTGTAGGGTTAAGCTCCAGGGCAAGTCAATCAGCCGATCACTGTAAGTAATATCTTAACAAGGATAACTGAAATATGTTGTTGTCCAATTGCTTGCTTCTATGTAAGTTTTATAAGTTCGTTGATTCGATTGGTGGACAATGTTTGCTATATCAAATGTGTGGGCCAGAGGCCAGTTTGATCTGAATAATAGAGTGAATGGGCCAGAGGCCGTTTTGACAAGAATGAATGAATGGGCCACAGGCCGTTTTGACATGAACGAATGGGCCCGAGGCCATTTTGACATGAACGAATGGGCCCGAGGCCGTTTTGACATGAATGGATGGGCCGGATGCCGTTTTGACATGAATGGATGGGCCGGATGCCGTTTTGACATGAATGAATGGGCCAGAGGCCGTTTTGACATGAATGAATGGGCCAGAGGCCGTTTCAACATGAACGAATGAATGGGCCAAAGGCCAATTTGTCATCTGAATGGGCCAAAGGCCGTTTTGACACAAATGAAAGTTTAAATGGGCCGAAGGCCAGTTTGACACGAATAACAATTTGACGCGAATGATAGTTTGATACGAATAACAGTTTGACACAAATAACAGTTTGACACGAATGATAGTTTGACACGAATAACAGTTTGACACGAATAACAGTTTGACATGAATGATAGTTTGACACGAATGACAGTTTGACACAAATGACAGTTTGACACGAATAACAGTTTGACATGAAGGTATGAATGGGCCAAAGGCCAGTTTGACCTGAATGATATGAATGAATTGGGCCCGAGGCCGTATGATGTGTTTGGAACCGCATTTACTTAAATCACATACGTCTATGTATGTATGTATTAGTTAGAAATATAAATTGGGCCCAAGGTCATTTGATGTATATCGTTCCAACGTATATTCTTTACTTGATAGTATTCACTGGGCTTTCACTCACGCTCATTCATGTGTTTGTAGGTGAGCAAGAGAGGTCTAGACCCAGCCTCAGTGAAGTCTGTGTGGAACAACTAAGGTTTTGAAGAGTCAGCCCTTGCGTCTCACGCACGAGACACGTCTTCGACCTTCTGCCATTCTACACTATTTTGTCATGTCGGCGAGGACTTTGGTTTACATCTATGTATAGTTTTCTTTGGCTGACTTAGATTTAAATGATCTTGTCTGTACAGAACTTTATGTTACTATACTTTCTGCTGTGAGTTATTAACATATGTATGTATGGAATGTTATGATGTGCATATAAGCACGGCTCTATGGACAAAGTTTTAAATTTGCTTCCGTTTGGCCCCTTTACTCTGATGAGTTTTGTCTTATTTGGTTTGAGGTCGTAGGTAATCTCGTGATTACTGGCCGGTTATGGCCTTAACCCATAGGGGCGTGTTCGAGTCGTGACAATGACACTCTGTCCTTAAGATAGATTCGCCCCGCTACGGTGCTTACGGTTGAGTGGCGTCTATCTCCCAAGATACAATGATCTTCACAAACTTGTAGTAGCACTCCACACAAATTTGTTCGGCGAACTAGAACCTTGTGTTCTATACTCTCTTTAAATTTACTCTAAAACTAGAATAAAGAATTAATAATGCAATGGAGAAAATTGGACAAAAAATATACAAATTGCAGACTGATTTTCGGATGATCCGGACTGCTGGAAATTGGCTGTATTTATAGGCAAAAATTTGACCCGAACAGGTGCTGTGAGGAATCCGAACAGGTACCACTTTGTTTCAAACAGATATAGTTTGAAATTCAAACAGATTCACAGCAATTTACATAACTGAATCTGTCTTACAATCTGGAACTGTTGGACAGTTTGAAAACTGTCCAGATTTGAACTTGTAACTGCCTGGGCAGTTTGAAATGAATCTGTCCGGTTTTAAACAGTTTAGAAAAAACTATTTCAACTGAAAAATCTGTTGTGGAATATTTAGACAGGAAAAAGTTTGTTTGGACAAAAATTTAAATTCAAATTTAAATTAAATTCCCGCAATAATTTTTGAAAAAATTCAAATGAATTTTGTCCAAAAAATTAATATTAGAACCGACCCGACCCACACCCGCGCCCGGATGGACGACGGCCGCACGCGCGCGTGTGTGTGGTTGTTTGGGCTAAGGTTCACTTTGTCCATAACTCCTCCCTTCTACAAACTTGGGGTGCCCCTTGGGGCCTAACCCAAGTGTTGTAGGCTAGAGCTTATATACTCAACAAAACTCTCTTAAAGTTTCAATGTGGGACAAGCCTCACAAGGAAACCCATATTTAAAACTTAAATGTTCAATTCCACGAACCCAAAAACGACGTCATGTTCCCATTCACTCATAAATGGTTTTGACGAACCGTCTTCACCGTGTGACTTGCCACGCGGCAAGGAACACTTCACCTCTTCGGACCCGCCCCAAAAGACGTTCGGGGCCCACTCAATTTTGGGCTCAAAGATGGCCCAAAATATGCCTATATAAACCAATTTTTCCAACATATGTTTCCAATTACACTTCAAAGCTTTGTCCATTAATGGTTTCTCTAAGATCTCAAGAAGCCACTTCTTCTAGGTCTCGCTTTGCTCACCATGTCCTCGTGAGTCGAGCTTCTGACACCTGCTGGACCTTTTCCGATCACTTCTACGCAGCTCTAGTCGGTGCTGGTTTTCTGACTTTTATTGTTGAAAATGATGATGAAATTGAGAGAGATAAAGATGTTAAGTTAGGGTTTAAGCGAGCAATTGAAGAATCTAGGAGCTCCATAATCGTCTTCTCGAAAGATTATGTTTGTTCGACATCGTGTCTTGATGAGCTTGTGATGATTCTCGAACGCAAGAGAGGGTCTAAATATGTGGTTTTGCCAGTTTTCTATGATTTGGATCCATCACAAGTTAGAAAGCAAAGTGAGGTTGTTGGAGAGGCATTTGAGAGACACAAAGCTAAATTTGAGGATTGTGAGTTTGGGAAGATTGAAGAGTGGAGGGAAGCACTTTGAGATGTTGCAGATCTGGTAGGGCTGGTGCTACAGAATCATGACTAAAAAAGTATGGGTTTTTTTTCTTGTTCTTTTTATTATTATTTGTATTTTTTTTTTTTTAACTTCAAAATGAGCCATATCACAGTGTGTGAAAATTCTGTCACATCAATTTTGTTTACATAATTTTACTTGTTCTAAACCAAATCAAACCAAACCTTAACTCCCATCAAATGGGGTTGGTTATCTAAATCTTTCTCTCTATTCGACTCTATCCAAGGCCATATCGTTAGTCAAATTAAGACATAATTTTACTTGTTCTGAATCAATAAATTCAACTGTACCAATACTTCTCTATACAATACCTCTCTTTAGGTGCCGTTATTCACATACCATAACTAAGGGACTTTATCACTCTTCATAATGTGTTTAACGGAACAAAATGCCTCTACTACTGCTGAGGTGCTTCTACTAATCTTTTTCCGGTCCATATGTACTCTTAGATACTATTTGATTCACTGGAATAAAATGGAATGGAATGATTGTTCCATCAAAAAAATGTTCATTCTCATGTTTGGTTAACTAAAAATATAATGAGAAAATATATTACATATGGAATTATCATTCATCATTCTAATGGTATGGTCATTCTATATGAGAGCCCAAGGAATGATGATTCCATTCCACTCTAACTTATTCCAGTGAACCAAATAGAGCATTAATACTTGCTCTGAAATACACAAAGACGAAGACATTTAGGCTCCATTTGGATTTAAGGATTTCAAATGAAGAAGATTGGAAATTTGAGCCTAAAATCCTCAAGCCTCATTTGGATGACCACGCGGCATATGTATTTTTAAGCGAGCCAAATCTGCCCATGAATTTGATTACCAAAATACAAGGATTTGAAATTATGCCTGAATAGTTGTTATTTAACAAATCCACTCTTCTGACGACGTGTCTCATTCACACTCAATGTATATATTGGACTCAATGGAAACATGAAACTAAGGAATCAAATCCTTGGTTAGAAATAATCCACTTGATTTCCCTATTGGAGTTTCTTCTTGTATTCTTTTGCATCATCTTGATGCTATTCTAATAAAGTTGTTTATTTATTTATCCAAAATAAATAAATAAATAAATAAAGACAATCTACTCGATTTCCCCATTGAATGTAGTTACAACAAAAAAGTTCTTTTTTTTTTTAATTTTTTTTATATAAAAAAAATCATGTATTAGAAATTTAACAACTACCAAAAACAAGCTCTCCATATCCGTACTCTTCATATGCTTATGCGCAAAAGGCATGCAATACGCACATGAGGCGCACACCTCAAACTGTGATGCGAAAGCTTTTAGGGAGTGTCACCCAAAAATCAAAGTCCTGATGCATTTTGTATTAGCCTCACTTTGTGGCTTCAATACCACCTCTTAAAGCTTTGTTCATGACATACTTTCTTTGGCTTTTTTTCCACCAACACAATTTGCAGGTATGAGTCAAAGTTTATCAAGATAACTGTTGAAGAGATTGCAAATAAAATGGATTGCACAATTCTAAGTGTTACCCCGTACCCAACTGGAATAGATTCTCATGTAAAAGACATTAACCTGTGGTTGCAAGATGGGTCAAACAATATTGGCATAATGGTGATTTATGGGATGGGTGGAATAGGTAAGACAACCATTACAAAAACTGCTTATAACCAAAACTTTGAAAGATTTGATGGCTATAGCTTTCTCGCAAATATTAGAGACACTTCAAAACAACCCAGAGGTTTGTTTCATCTGCAAAAACAACTTCTTTCAGATATTGTCAAGCGGAAAAAGGAAAAACTACAGAATGTTGATGAGGAATCATTAAGATTAAAGATGCTATGTGCTGTAAAAGAGTTCTTGTTGTTCTTGATCATGTAGATCAATTGGACCAACTAAATGCAATATTTGGCATGCGAGACTGGTTTCATCCAGGAAGTAAAATTATCATAACAACCAGACATGAGCGAATGCTAAAGGCTCATGAAGTGTGTGAAATATACAAGGTTACAAAATTGAAAGACACTGAGGCGCTTTGTCTCTTTTGTCGACATGCCTCTGGACAAGACCATCCGTTGAAGCTTACACGCAACAGTCAATAAGGATAGTATCCTATTGCAATGGTCTTCCATTAGCTCTTGAAGTCTTAGGTTGTTCTCTATCTGGTGAAAGTGTTGATGTATAGGAAAGTGCATTAGCAAAATTAAGAACATTTTCTGATGTCAAGCAAAATTGAGAACATTTTCTGATGTCAAAATCTACAACGTACTTCAAGTAAGCTATGAATGTTTAGACGATCATGACAAAGATTTATTCCTTGATATTGTTTGTTTCTTTGTTGGAGAGGACAAAGATTACATGGTTACAATACTAGATGGATGTGAATTCTACACAAAAGTTGGGGTTCAAAATCTCATTCGTAGATGTCTTGTATATGAAGTTGACCAGAAGCTTATGATGCTTCAATTGCTTAGAGAAATGGGTAGGGAAATTATTCACCAAGAATCACCAAAGGAACTTGGAAGACACAGTAGAGTGTGGGATCACAAGGATGCCTCCTAGAAACTGAAGTGCAATAGAGGAATTGAAGTGCTGGAAATGTAAAGAACTGTAAATGCAAAAACTGGAAAAAGAAACGAAGTAAATAAATTGGTATCTGGATCTGAGTCTAGGTCCTTTCATTCTAGGGCCTTCTCTGCAATTTATACTTTCCAATGGTAACCATCGAAGTGGGTCTTCAACTATCAAAATGTCCTCCCATGATTGCTAATCATGCTCCCTCACAGTTACTCCCACTATGCCCGTCTTGCAGTTAGGCTTCCCTCCTGAATTTGAATTTGAATTCGTGAGTAACCACTGGGCCAGTCGTCTTGGGCCTTCTAGTTATTCCAGTGCTGTGCAGATCCATTGTTACCAATATGAACAGCCACGTGTCAGTCTTTGGTTGGAAACTTGTATTATCTTCCAAAATTGCCCTTCACATGCCATATGTCAAGCTACGATTAGTTTTTACAAAATATACAGCCAACATTATCCCCGCACTAATATATCCAATACTTGGAGATATTAGTGGACCAGTGTGTAGCTTGTCTTTTTCGGACCCTCTTTTGGAAGTTTAAAAGAAAGCCCTACAGTTCAGACTCCTGCAGTTCTGAATCTAATTTCACAAGTGCAATGTGAAATTGATGAACACCAAAGAGTCCAAATCAGGCAAATCTTTTGAAAAATCGATTTTTAAATCAAAAATGCCAAAATTGAACTGTTTTGCCAGATACAGAGTCATCACCAAAATATTTTATTTTGAAAAAATTTAGGAAACCCATGACTCGTGCCAAAGGTTAAGTGTCCGTCATCACCAAAGTTGCCTCGGCTCAGGAACATAGGTACAAGAGAGGGAAGGTCATGAATTGAGCACCCCTGCTCGCCCGATCAAAGATCAACCTCTACTAATCATGATATGATTTTTATCAACATTATGTGTTCTTGTTCCGTTTATTAGGCTAGCATTACTACGTGATGCGCACAAGAAAGTATAGACTAGTTTGCTCAATTTGGAACAATTCAACTCATGTTTGTTTTGTGAAAAAGGTTTGATTTTGCCACCTCAAGTGGGCTTAAAACATACATTTATTGAATTATTCTAATTTAAACAAGAAGCCTTCATCCACAAACATTCGAGTAGTTTAACATTTAAGCATTTAGCCTAATGGAAAGCATGCTAGTCATGGCAATCACTCACACTCATACAAGTATGCTAAAGCATTTAAACACTCACCTAGTACTCCAAGCCAAAAAAAGAAAACTAGTTAGAAAAATGCATGTTCCTAACTATACAAAATGTCTAATGCAACACATGCAATATGCAATTACTAGGCTAGGACACTAATATGGCATATGAGACAATTCAAGACGGCTGGAATTGATTCCAAAACTATCAATGAGCAACATGATTGCTTGATGGTCTCGGATGCAATTTTGGACAAGAGTCGTTAAAATGTAAAGAATGAGACGACTTGTCCCTCTTGTCAAAGTATGAACTCAAAGAGGGAAGTTGCGACGCTTCAAGAATAATCAAAATGCTATGAATTAACATATGACGACTTTTGACACAAGTGACTTTGCATAACATCCGGCCAAGTTGAAGCAATTTTAAGCCTTTTTCTTTATGTGTGTTGATCCAAGTTTTAAACCAATTTTATTAGGCCTTACCATTATTTAGTCCACTTGTCCATAGTGATGTTAAATTCCTATAAACAAGAAGAAATTTCAAACAAGAGGTTCCTCTAAACATAAGAGAAAGACCACACCGTTGGCAATGAATCTTTGGAAAGATTAAGACATTAAGTACGAACCTTTCTTACATGATTCGAACAACCTCAATTGGTTCAAATCATTCTCAAGTATGAAAGAGATGAATGATGGGTTGATGGATTGATTATTAAACTTAGACTCTCAAACATGGAAATGAGTAAAGAAAGCATAACAAGCAATAAGTATGTCAACTTATGAGATCACAAATGCAATAAACAAGGCATAAACCAATTGAAAAGGCCTAGGCAACCTGAAAACAACCCTTAATACATGAAAAACAGAGGTAGAACATGCATGAAAAGAGCTTGAAAAGCTTGACAATAAATAAGAGAACTAAGGCTAGTAAGCAAGGATAAGGAAGGGTGGCTAACCCCTCCACTTTTGAAGTTTCGAAACATGATTTTTAGCCTTTCTAAACCTCTGAAAATCAATGTAAATATCAAAGGAAAAGAATAGAAAAGAGAAGGTTTGAGTTATAAGTAAAGGTATAGAAAGAGCAAGCTCTCTCTACCCTTTTGGTAACTCTTCAAACCCAACTCCAAACACTTCAAATAAGCTCAAAACAATCCAAAACAGCAAGAGTTATGAAGTAAGTGAAAGAAGAGAAAGCAAGAGAGAAAAAAACAAGCTTATACCTTTCATAGGGTAAACTTGTTAATGATTCAAACTTGGCTCCAACTCACTCTCAAGCTTGTATTATGCCTCTCCAATATCAACCAAGGCTCTAGGGTGATCAAACAAGGTTGTGTATGGAGGATGGAGATGGTATAGACAAGCTAGGTTAGCTCAAAGCTTGCTTGCAATGGAAGATGGAGGAGACAAGAGCTCTTAATGTGTATATATGACTTCTAGAATTTTGTTTAACCCTCAAAACAATCCCAGAGTTTCGTTTTTCTAGAATTCAAGCTCAAAAGGTGATAAATATCTTCAAAAATGGACAACTGGAGGCCTTCCGCCCAGAATAGTGTTTATCGCCATCGAGGGCCGGCCAGCCATTCATAGCCACGGCCGGCCATCACTGATGCACCGCCAAGCCTTGATGGCCTCCCCTGTTTTTTTTTGTTCAAACTCAGCTCAAGGTGGGAAAAGGTCCAAAAATGAAATTCACAGGTTCAAACAAGGTAAATGTTGAAGATTTTGGATTATTTCAGGAGATTGATTGAATCCGAATCGCTGTGAATTCACAATTCAACTTTCATCATCGAGTGTATTGAACCAAGCATCTAAGTCTTGCGGGCGGTAAAAAATGAGGTGTCTACAGTTGCCCCTTTTTGACAGAGCTCAAAGTCATAAAATGACGTGAGTGAATGTCAAAACCCAGATACAACCCATTTTGACAAGGTCGTAAGATTTGGACAAGAAAGCAAGACGGAAATTAAATGGTTAGGCCCGTAGGCTGCCTACGCATCCCTTTGCAAGGAATCAAACCAGCGTAGTTCTAGAGCGAAATGCGAACATATGATATGCAAAATGCAAGAATATAACTTATGATCATGCAATGAGGCTGTGCAATGAAACATTTAAATGCAAATGCAATGCAATGAAAATGCCACATTTAAACAAACCGAAACAAGGTACAGTAACCTCAACATGAAAAAAAGTAAGTAAATAAACACACCACGCGTGGGAATCATGAGCCAAACCATATTTCATACAGAAAGGATGTAAGAAAATTATGCAAGCTTAAATACACGTTGCGCAAGAAAGGCGAAGGGTGACGTAACCATCGGGCGTGCCTGAGGTTTGAACCAAGATCCTAATGGGTTGCACGCGCGAGAAGGAAAAGGGTGGTGTGAACACCGGGACGCACCTGAATGTTTTTAACCGAAAGGGGTGGTGTGAACACCAGGATGCACCCAAATATTTTTTAACCGAAGAAGTGGTGTGAACACCGGGAGGCACCCGAATGTTTTTAACTGAAAGGGGTGATGTGAACCCTGGGACGCACCCGAATATTTTTTAACCGAAGGAGTGGTGTGAACACCGGGACGCACCCGAATGTTTTTAACTGAAGGGTTGGTGTGAACACCAGAACACGCTCGAATGTTTTTAACCGAAAGGGGTGGTGTGAACACCAAGACGCACCAGGACGCACCCAAATGTTTTTAACCAAAGGGGTGGTGTGAATACCAAGACGCACCCGAATGACCAGAACAGTTTAAACAAGATAAATCTCGAAGTTAAACTAATGAAATAAAATCAAATTATGCGCTCACGCAATGAAACAAAACGAAAATGGATATCTTGCTCCGTCTCTTCATTTCCTTTGATCTTTTTGCTATTTTGCCTTCATTCTTTGTTTTCTCCCCTCTCTCTTTTCTTTCCTTTTCTTCTTCTCTTTTTTTTAACACTCATTTTTCTTGTTGACATACAACTACTTACTACACTTAAATCAAAACCCACGATCGAAAACTCAAACTTAAAACTCAAAATTAAAACCCAAAAGTATAACTCAGAAATTAAAATAATGAAATAAAATCCAACAACACACATAAAACAAAACAAAACAAAACAAAGAGAAATAGAAAAACAGAATTGAAAACACCGAAGGCCGGTCGGGCCTCGGCGATGCACGGCCGGGCTTCGATAGCGTCGGCCAGCCTTTGATAGCGGCAAGGGACAGTTCAATAAAAGTCACGCCCATGGCTGTTTAAAACACAAAATAACTTTCATTTTGATCATAACCTAGGTCGAAAATCCCTCATTTTTCTCTCTAAACTTCCCTTCTCTCTAGATTTCCTTTTTTTCTTGTGTTTATCCAACAACCCTCACAAAAATTTCTTAAAACAACTTGTTTTCCTCTTTATTTTGAACCAATTAAAAATTGTTTTGGTTGAAGTTTGGGTTTTCTCTTTGTTTTCTCTCACTATTACCCACATTGCTCACGTTTTCCTTCTATCCCCTTTTGATTTTCCACAACTTCTTTACTTTCTCTCTCTTAGGGCTTGGGATTTAGGATTTCACCTATTTTCACTCATCCCCTTTACCCTTTCTTCACCTTCTTTCATGGCGAGTGACGAGGTTCCCATTCTAGAGCCTGTTATAGGTATTGGTGCTGCCCTTGGTGCAAACATGGAGGCAGAAGAAGCTGCTGCATTGCTCCCCCTTGCCGAGAGGCCTTTTGATGCAACCACATACCAGTCGCGTACACATGTACCACCCCCTGGCGACATCTTGAGATTCAAGGGCTTCATTCCAGGGTTGGATGAAGATACTCTATTGCAGGAGCCCATGGAGCATATATTTGCCAATGCTTCCACGGTACACAACTTTTTCCCCATTTTACTTTGCATTTTACCTTGCACATATGTTGAAATGTTAAGCTTGATGAATAAACTACTTATCTCCGCTGTACATATACTGATAAAACTTTCAATTGATAGGTGATCACCAGGAGGATAGGCAGCTACGGCTCTATATCCGGTCCTCGACGTTGGTACGAGTGGCTTCCTGTAGAGGTTCGCACTTTGGAAGATGTTGTTGGCTTTAGGCCCTTCTGCTCTGGGTTCATACAGATAAGGGCCGAGTCTTGGCTTTACGGGGCCCTAGTAGAGAGATGGTGGGACACCACTAGCTCATTTCACTTCTCTTCTACTAGCGAGATGACACTGACCCCATATGACTTCTCAATGTTGATCGGTTTGCGGGTTGGGGTCGGTGGCCCAGTCCCTTTTGATCTAGATATGACTCAGTGGAGAGATGCATAGCTCCAGCTTCTCAGGGCGATCCCAGACACTACCAGCCATGGGATGGTGTGCTACAGCTGGTTCTTGGAGCACTTCTCTGGCACATAGCCAGCTACTGCAAACGAGGTTGCTCAGTACACCCGTGGCTTCCTCATATATCTTCTTTATACTACCCTGTTTGCAAACAGGGAAAATACCGTGGGATTATATATTCTAGGGGCATTGGTACACCTTCCTCGAATGGCGGATTACGACTGGGGTGGCACAGGTCTGGCCACCCTATACTGCTACATGAGCTCCGTCTCCTGCCGTAAGGCGGATTCACTTGACGGCTACTAGAGGGTTTGGCAAGTACACCCTACACTCACCTTTCTGATATACTTTACATTCTGTTCACTGTTGTATTTCTTACATATCTAATCCGTTTTCTCATGTCATCTGTCTGCCTTTGGTTTGCAGCTTTGGGTCTACACATATTTCACTTCATTGGCTCCAGTTCCAGATCGAGTTTTCTGTACCCTGCTCTCAGTACTGCAACTCGCGATTTGAGCGACGTCGCCTTGTAGATCGCACCTTCCCATATTTCTGCCACTTCTTTGACATTATCACGGCAGATCAAGTATTGCACTGTTTCCCACACTATATGGTCACTCTTATACTGTTGTAATGTTATACTGTACCATATTGCCACTTCCATACTACACTGACTTCTGACACTACACTAATTCTGACACCGTACTACCATTCTGGCATCGCATTGATATCTGACACTGCATTGATTTTCTCAGGTTGACTGGCACCCTTGGGCAGGCATTCCCCAAGTGTCAAGGGTGACCTACACCGCTGCCTGGCATGCTTCCACGATGAGAATCCTGTTCGAGGGCCCTTTTAGCCAGGTATGGCCGAGCATACTACCTGGGAAAGAGATTCATCGCCAGATGTGGGGCGTTGCTAACCCTGATATTCCACATCCTCCTCCTGCCGACATGAGGATGGTAGATGATTTACAGGATGGTCTTGAGCTGGACCTCTTGATGATAAGTGTGGACGGCGATCGTCACCATGAGCCCGACGACTTTACGACTTTCTTACGCACTCGACTGATGGCACCTCTTACTCCAGGCGTGGCTCGAGCTGTGCGAAAGGTTACTGCTGCTACTGCTACTAGAGCTGGCGATGCGCCCATTGGAGGTGCCCCTACCGTTGCTTCCATTCCTGGATTGTCTATGCTTCCCACCGAGGTCATATACATACGTCCAGATGGAGTGATTGAGCAAATCCCACTTGAGCCCATCGAGGAGAGGAACCGTAAACTTGTGTTTGCCTCTAGCATTGAGCAAGTACACTTTCTTTTTATGCTAGTCCATGCTACACTTGCTTATTCTCAGCCATTACTATTCATTGTTCAATTACTTCTATCTGTTTTTCTTAGTTTTTGTTCTTTTGCAGATTCCCCAGGCGTATGGTGACGAGCTTCTTCGGACGATCGACCGACTACTCATCATAGTACGGAGGAGGCAGACTGCCTTAGTCACTCGCGGGATTGAGGTACATTGTGTGTGTAGCCTACTGTCGTTGCCATACTGTACACTTCTAATCATTCTATCTGATATCTGATATCTTTTTCAGCTTGAGCCAATGCCGGCAGTCCCTACAGGACCTTCCGCAGCCAGTAGGCAAAGACGGGAGCCAATGAGAGACCAAGAAGGTGTTAATCGGGAGAGAGGTCGAGTGAGGCAGCGCTTGCCTTCCGAGGAGTCTTGACGGGTCCACGACCCTGGAGGATGAGGGAGAGATTGACCTGCAGTCGAGCAGCCATAGTGATGAGCGATGCACCTCCTCCACAGCCGAGGATAAAGAAAGCAAAGATGGGCTACTGATGACGATAATGATTTTGCTTTTATTTTGCTTTTGCTTTCGTTTTGTCATGTAGTTTATAAAACTAACTTCCAATAGACCTTTTTCTTTTCAAAAACTTTCTTTTGTTTTGGTTGTGTAAAATGATGATCAGGGTTGCACCCGCCAGTTATGAAAGGCAAGTTTTGTTGAATGATCTCTTTGTACAATATGATGAACTACATTACCCTTGCATTTATAACCTTCGGAACTGTGAATGCTTTGCTCTTGAATTGATTCGTGAACCGAATAATGACTTACAACCAATCAAAACATAAAATACAACTCGATAATGGAAAAACGAAATGAAAACAACTCGAAAAAGCTAACAAACACTTGGTACAAACAAAACAAAACTCAAAAGTATAATTGAAGTTCATTCGAACAAAGGTCAGGTTTCGCTACAATAGATCTGCACTGGGCCAGCATCAAGACCTGGCCGGGGCTTCACTAATGCACGGTCGGCCATCAGTGTGATGTCAGTCAGTGCTGTCCAGCTGTCATGCTCAGCTCCTTTTCAGACTCTATAAATAATGCTCCCATGCTACTTTTCTGGCAAACTCACAAGTCCTTGATATTTTTCTCTCAAAATGGAGATATTACTTGTCAGCAGGCTTCGGGACTAGATAGCCGCTTTGGATGGCTCAAAAAAGGTGAATTTATGTGGCTTCGGCTTAAACGCCATTTTTTCTTTGAGCCACACTTCTCTTTGCTTTCCATTCCTACATGTTGCGGCTAGATGTTGGAACCTAATCACACATGTCTTTGGCTTCGGGGGACAAGAAATATGCCCGACAATTGAAGAATTTCAGGTATTAATGGAATCCCGACACGATGAGGAAATCATACCTCAACCTCGCTTTGGCTACATCCGAGCTTTGGGATGGATGTGTGGGCTTACTCTATACGAGGTTTGATCTCTAGTTCACAATGGAGAGCTGGATATTCCCAGTCTGATTCATCGATTTTCTGACATTGGTGACCGAAGCAACCTTCTTTGGTGGGGTTTTAGGCAACATGCCCTTTGCTTGTGTATGTTGGCACATTTCCTTCTTGCCTCTAGTTTTGGTGGATCCAGCATTCGATTGGTCGAAGTGGCCCAAGGTTTGGAAGAAGGCAAGAGTTGCATTGGGTTGGTGCTGGCCGAGACTTTGATGGGCTTAGATGCCTTCCATCGGCGAGAGACTACCAAATTCGCAAGAAGTCCACTACTTCTTCAGGTAATGTTTCCCACCCTTTCTAATATGTATTTCTCACATCTCTCAGCATTCATGCTCTTTTTCTTTTTCTCTCAAAGCCCTTTTCTTACTTTTCTCTCAACATACATCTCTCTATTCTTTTAATCTCTATTTTCTTTCATCCCTCCCCAAGTGTGGCTTATGGATAAGCTGAAGGTAGTGGATTCTTGCCCTGAGTACTCAACCCGAGGATACTTCTTCCGCCAATAGCTAGTGGATTTTCTAAATGAGGGATGGTAGTGCCACTGGATGTGCAACAGGTCTATTGTTGACATTGCTTGGCGTTGCCCTTGCCTAAATCTAACCAAAATGAGCTACAACATAGCTCGACAACCTGGTATTGAGTTGATCAGCCTAACACACTGTGTATTCTACTTTTCGTTCCAGTTCAGGTGTCATTTTGGACATGATCAGACTTGCCCAGAGGAGGGGGTAGAGTATCCAGTTTCATTCCCTATCTGAGGGTCATATTTGGCTAGGTACCTCACTGCTTAGAGGACGAGATAGCTTTTGGCTCCTGCCCCTAGTTTCAACTGCGCCCTTTCTGGCGAGTGCCTGACTTGGCTCGAAGATGAAACACAAACCGGGCCCACCTTAGCATCAGAGGCTTCCACAAGCACAAGTGGGGGACGCAAGGGCACCTGACTCATCTATGTCCCTAGTTTATTGCTTTGATCTTTACTTTTCAGGTTTTATGAATGTAATAAAAGCAACTTTGATTTGTATCGAGAGTTGGAGAACTTTGTATTGAAATCAATGAAATTAAAGTTATGAGCATTGAAAGTTTTCCTTTTGGTCCAAAAATGGTCTAAGTTGTAAAAGGCAATTTTGAACAAAAAAATCAGCTTTTATCAAAACGTTTCAAAACCATTTTCGATAAGGATCACCACTTGGCACACACAGAATCTATCGTTGAGATGTATAACCCCGAATCCAAAGATCACAAATTACCCCTTGACTAAATAACACTGCTAAGCACTGTAACCAGCTTTTTAGAATAAAGATCGCAACCGAACTCTCAGATAAAGAACAGACAAAGATGACCTAATCAGCACATGGATAGGACAGTTGATTTGGAGGTGTTTTACGGCCGAACTTCAGGATGAAGTTACCTAGGTATCCCGAAGATGGGGATCAGGCCTTACGTAGTTCGGTTCGGGTTTGCTCGAGTATTAACACTCTCCTTTTACGCTCTAACTTTTTCCAAGGCCGCCCTTTAGGGTTTTCAACCTTGTGAGCTCAGTTTTTCTTTATTTCCAATTTTTTGTGCTCTAACTTTTGCCTAAGTCACCCTTTCGGATTTTTGGCCTAGCGAGCCTCTCAAGGATAGTACTTCTCCAACTTGTCCATGTTGATCGGTTGGGAAAATTCTAGGCCATCCAGGTCCATAAGAATAATATCTTCACCCGACCAGATAGTTATGATGATGTAAGGACCAGTCCAATTGGGTCTGAACTTGTCCCTTGGGTCATGAATGGGGGCTCGGTTGTCTTTCAACACCAAATCCTCTTTTTTGAGATTCAGGGACTTAACTTTCTTGTTAAAAGCCCTGGCAATCCTACATTGATAACCCTAAACATGGTACAATGCTTTCAGCCTTCTCTCATCAAACAACATCAGTTCTTCGAACCTGCTTTGCTGCCAGTCCACCTCTGCTATTTGACACTTAGCCATAACTCGCAACGACGGAACTTCTATTTCGATTGGCAAAACAGTTTCCATTCCATAGACAAGAGAATAAGGAATCGGCCTCGTAGACGTCCGGATTGAAGTTTTATAGCCCCAGAGTGCAAATGGCAGCTTGTCTAGCCAGTCCCTGTAGTTCTCAACCATTTTCTGCAAAATATGCTTGATATTCTTGTTGGCGGCCTCAATAGCTCCGTTGGTTTGCGGCCAGCATGTAGATGACTTATGAAAAGCCACGTTGTATTTCTCCAACAAGTCGATCACTTCTTTCTTGAAATGAGAGCCATTATCTGAAATGATCTCATTTGGGACTCCATATCAGCAAATGATGTTGTTTCGGATGAACTTAGCCACATGCACTACTTTCAACACTGCGTAGGACTGAGCTTCCACTAACTTCATGAAGTAATCAATTGCCACTAGAATGTATTCATGCCCATTTGACCCTTTTGGTGTGACTGGGCCGATGACGTCGATTCCCCAAACTGAGAAAGGCCATGGTGAAGTCATGTTGTACAGCTTTGACGGTGGGATATTCATGCGATTAGCATGGATTTGGCATTTGTGGCATCATCGAACAAAACCAATACAATCCTCCACCATGGTAGACCAATAGTAATCTTGCCTAAGAATCTTCCAGGCTAACATTACTCCATTCATGTGCACTCCACACTCTCCTCCATGGATGACCTCCATTAGGCGCTTTGATTCCTCTGCTTCGACACACAACTTGTGCATTCCCAGATGACCTCTCTTGTACAGTTTACCTCCGCAGATGATAAATTGAATGGCCATCCGCCGTATTGCCCCTTTATCTTTGGCATTTGCCCCTAGTGGATAAACCTCATTTTCCAAGAAGTTCCAAATGTCATAGAACCACGGGTTTTGATCTTATGTTTCATCTACCGCGGCGATAGTTTCGTAAGCCGGTGTATACCTCTGCTCAATGATGATTGGATACATCCAGACTCCGAGCGGGATGCCTATTATGGATGATAGAGTTGATAAGGCATCAGCGAACCTGTTGTTTTCTCTTAGTAGATGCGTGAAAGTCAGCTTTTCAAACCTAGGAATCAGAATGTCCAGGGTTTAGTGATAGATCTTCATCCTTTCTTTCTTGACCTTCCAGTCTCCATTGGCTTGAGAAACAACTAGGTTTGAGTCTCCGATGATGTCCAACCTTCTTGCCCCTAGTTCCAAGGCGACTTCCAAACCAGTGATACACGCTTCATATTCCGCTTCGTCATTGGATACCTTGAACCGGAGTTTGAAGGCTAAGGGTATATGGGAATTGTCTAGTGTTATCAACAACACACCGATCCCATAAATGTATTGATTAGACGCTCCGTCAAAGTATATTGTCCAAATCTCTTCCTCGACCTGCAGAATAGCTTCATCTAGGAACAAGTATTCTACCACTTCATCCCCTTCCACTGGGTGATCTACCCAGAACTCTACTACAGCTCTCCCCTTGACCGATTTGCAAGTGACATACTTCATATCAAATTTGGAGAGAAGAAGCAACCAACGGGCTAGCATACCCGTAAGCGATGGTTTCTCAAAGAGATATTTGAAGGGATCTAATCTCGAAACCAGAATTACAGAGTGGGCTAACAAGTAGTGCCTCAACTTCCTGGTAGCCCATACCAAGTCTAAGCAAGCTTTCTCTAGCTGGGTGTAGCAGGTCTCATAATCCAGCATTTTATTGCTCAAGTAGTAGATGGCTTTCTCCACCCTATCCTCAGATTCCTGAGCAAGCATGTATCCTATTATTGTGTTCGTTTCCCCGGCTCTGGCAGTGCAACACAGGCAGATTTTGAAGGTACTATTTGATCTGCTCAAAGGCGAATTGACATCGATCATCCCATCAGAACTTGTTTCCTTTCTTTAGGAGACCAAAAAGTAGTTCACAAGTCAAGGTTAATTTAGAAATAAACCGTCTTATGAATTGCACTTTACCTAGAAAGCCTCACACCTCCTTTTCAGTCCTTGGTGGTGGCATTTCTAAGATGGCCTTGATTTTGGAAGGATCTACCTCGATGCCCCTCTGTGTGATCAAGAAACCCATCATTTTCCCTACTGTTACACCGAAAGTACACTTCTGTGGATTCAACCTCAATCTGTATTCTCTGATTCGTTGGAAGAATTTCTTCAAGGCAGTGTAGTGGCCGTCTCTTTCCTTGGACTTGACAATTATGTTGTCCACGTACACCTCGACCTCTTTATGGATCATATCATGCAAAATTGCGGTTGCAACCCTTTGATAGGTAGCCCTGGTATTCATCATCCCAAACGACATCACCCTGTAGCAGTAGGTTTCCCACGGTGTAGTGAGGGCGGTTTTCTCTCTGTCCTCGGGCGCCATCAAAATCTAGTTATACTCGAAAAATCCATCCATGAAGGAGAGTAATGCATGACCCGCGGTGAAATCCACCAATTCATCGATGTGTGGCAAGGGAAAGTCATCTTTCAAACTAGCTCTGTTCAGATCTCTGAAGTCCACACACACCCAAATCCTACCGTCTTTCTTTAGCACTGGGACGATGTTGGCCAACCAAGTTGAATACTCAAATACTAGCAAGAACCCTGCGTCTATCTGCTTGGCGACCTCCTCCTTAATCTTCAAAGCCCAATCCGGGCGTATTCTCCGTAACTTCTGTTTGACGGGTCGGGCCTTGGGGTCAAGAGGGATCCAATGTTGTACAATCTCAGGATCGATTCCAGGCATGTCTTCGTAAGACCATGCGAAAACATATTTGAAATCTTTTAATAAAGCGCCTAAGCACTCGCGCTCCTCCGAAGACAACGTAGACCCGATCTGGACCAAATACAGATCCTTCTCAGTACCCACATTAAAAGCAATGATTTCATCAGCAAGGGGTTTTGTAAACCTCTCCTCTTCTTGATTAATTAAATTTTTCAAAACCAGAGAAATTCCTTCCTCATCGTTTTCATCAAAATTTTGAAAATCATGATCAACACAATAAACAAGTGGCACAGAAAAATACTCAGAATCTGCAGTGGCATTCTCATTCTCACAGTCTAGCTCATCCAGTTCCTCGGTTACAACCGATTCAAAGGAAAAAGAAAAGGACGATCTGGACAAAACCTTGGCATCCGGGTTATCAATCCCAGGAATATCAGACTGAGACTCAAAAGAACCGGAATCTGATTCCGACTCCACAGACTATGTGGAATCAGATTCTGGCTCACTACCTGACTCAGAACTACTACAAGATAGGTTGCCCTCCTCCAGCTACCAAACGAGGGATGGTGTGTTAGATGTATACAAAATGCTGCTAGAAGGGTTCACACCCAGTTGGTCCACGATCATGGAAACGGTCAGGTTATCCCCAAAGTTCTCTGAGTCGATCGGAGGATTTGAAAGGTGACATGCCAGTGCTGCTCCTACTTCAAGCTCGTTGGTGCTTGAGTCATTTTCCATGCCCTTCTCCGCTTTAGCAGTAATTGGCTTAACCTTTTCCTCTGTATCACTGTCTTGCAGCTGCAAGTCGAAGAAAATTTCAAAGCCAGGAACCCGCTGCTTCTCAAAATTAAACCAGGGTTCAGAGAAACCACAAAATGGGAAGTCTTCACCCTCCCAAACAAAATGACCATTCAAGGTTCCCCGGATTGGTCTGTGCACAAGCTCATAGCACTTCCCGGTCTGTTTAGCTTTGGCTCTACTTGCCATCTCTTTTCTTTTCCTAACGCAATCCTTTTTGATGGGCGTATAGCCAAGACCAAAGGCATGTGGATTATGTGGCACTTCGGCCAATATAGTGACGCATTTCCGGCCACTTCTGCCCAGCCCCATTCCTGGCACATGTTGGAGCTTGTTCATGAAGTAGATTGATTGAGCACTGACATACAAGCCCTCATCTGATGCCAAGATGGTCTATACTGCCGAGCCTTAGCTAGGGTAAATCCAGAAAGGAAAACATCCTCTTCACTATGAACAATTTCCAACACGAGAGTAGTTATCTCTGGCGGAGGATGGATACAAGAATTCCCGAACACAATAGCCACCTCCTTTGCATGAGGGTATTTCAGCATTTGGTGAAGGGTGGAGGAGACAGCTTTTACTTGGTATAGCCACGGCCTTCCGAGCAATAGATTGAAAGTAGCTAGCACATCGAGGACGTGAAACTCAATATCCTGTTGAGCCGGGCCCACTTGAACTCTAATCTATACTTTGCCCATTACCTCCCTACTGGTGTTGTCATACGCCCGAATCACTTGGGCTATAGGCACGAAATCCACTAGTTTCAGGCCAATGGCATATGCTGTACGAGATGGGCAGACGTTGATTGCTGACCCAATATCGACTAACACCACTGGCACCCACTTTTCTCTGCACTCCACTGATATGTACAAAGGTCTGTTGTTGCCTAAGCCCTCAGGCGACAGTTTCTTGTCTGAGAAGGTTAAAGTTGGTGTAGTACCTCCGGGGAAGACCAACCCTACAAGCTATTCCGGAGTCGTGTCAATGGACAATTTGGCTTTATCCATTGCTGATAGGACAGCCTGTCGGTGCACTCGAGAAGCCATGAGCAGGCCCTAGATTGAAATATCAACCTGAATCTTCTTTAGCTGTTTCAGCACTGCTTCTTCTTTCAATTGTCTTTCCTTCTACTTCTCAAGCTCTTTATCCTTTCTGGAGGCTTCAGCTTGGTCCAAATATGGGGGCTTAAAGTACCGCCCACTACTAGTCATATGGTCCACCTCCTTAGAGTACCAAGTATTGTCTGGTAGGTCTTCACCCCAGTCTTCATCAGTGTGGGCAAAATGCAGATCATCATCTTCCCACCATATTCCTCCGACAACCGACAAGCAATTGTCCAGTTCCGTTCTGACCATTTCCTCATCACAAGTATCCCCACAGGGTGTTGAGCTTTTCCAGCTTCCTTTTTGTATTGATCCTTCTCTTGCACAAACCACTTCAACTCGGCTTCTTGCTCTGTATCAACGGTACTCACAACGCCTAGTTCTTAAGGCAAATTCTTGATACCGGTGCTATCTAGCAATTTCCCTTTGTCGTCGGCCATTCCAGCCACTACAGGTATTCTTGATTCCTTTTCTTCAGGTTTTAGTCCAGTTCTCTCCTCTTGGTTAGGTTCATCACTAAGGCACCCGAAGTTGTCTGTCGACGCATTCAGATCAAACCAATCAATCTGTATGTCCCCCTAATCTTATTCGTTGTAGAACTGCAAATTGTGTAGGTCCTCCTCCAACTCCACTAGGTCATCCAGTCCCTAACTTGGGCCATCTTCTCTCACCACACTAACCTCCGCTGTTATCAGCGATACCACCTCGGGCTTGGCCTGATCAACTGGCACAAGGTAGCGGCACGGGTCATACACTTCCTTTGCTAAATCCGCAAAGCTCTCAAGTAATGGGCTAACACTCTCTTCCACGGCCAACTCCCTTCTTCTGCCAATGTCATCACCACGGGTTCAGGCTGAGGTGTGGACATGTCCATCATGCACAAGTCCGTGCTTCCAGGGATGAACACGACCGACTTAGGTAGGTGAGAAGGGGTGATGTAGATGCTGGGCTCGTATGGGATGGCCAGTGTATGTATTAGGTTTAAATACTGGGGTGGAAAGACCTGATTGTGGGCTGGAAGAGTGTTGGTGGTTACATTCGGCTTTTGAAGTGGTGCTATCACTTTGTTATCAATGAGATCTTGAATCTCATGACACAACCTATAGCATTGGTCAGTGTCATGACCATGCTGCTAGTAAAAAGCACAGTATTTGGCCGGGCTGTGTTTAGGCGGGAGATGATCGGGTAGTAGGCATTGTTCTAACGGCTTAAAATGCCCTTTTTTTATCAGCACCCTCAGGGCGTGGGACAAAGGCATGTATAGTGGGGTAAAGACCCTTTGGGTTCGAGGTTGGTTGTTTGAGGTTGAGGTTTGTGGATTTGTACTGGCAAAAGGGTTGGCAGTCTTAGCTGTAGTGGTGACAACATTCACATCAGATGGCCATGCAGTTGTGCTACCACTTATGGTTGCATTGGAACTGCGTGTGAAAGGCCTCTTTGGCTGCTCCTTCTCATCAGTTATCAACCCCTGTTTCATTGCATCCTCAATCTGAACCCATATTTAATGGAGCTCAGTGAACGTGAACAATAGCAAGACAATCATCTTCTACAGTAACTTCCCTTGTAGATTATGGACCACCATCCTAATTTGATCTTTCTCAGATGGCTTAGTAGTCATCATTGAAGCCTTGGCCCTCCATCTCATTATAAAGTCGGAGGAGCCCTCCTTTGGCTCCTGACGGGTTGCCTCGAGATCACAGGTTGTGACCTCGATCTGCGTATTGTAGAGTACTGTGCGATGAAGGCTTCAGTCATTTCCTCCAAGTTTCGTTTCACAGAATCTTCCAACTTTGCATACCAGATCGCCGCTATTTCAGAGAAGGTCCGACCAAAAAGTGACAACTTTTAAAGTCTGAAGAGGCCCATTGGCCGCAAGATATCAGAAAACAACCGCAAATGGACCATGGGATCCCTAGAACCATCGAACCAGTCTATATGCGGCATCTTGAATCTGTCCGATAGAGTTACTACCGAGTCAGTGTATCCAGCTTCGATGTTAGGGATTGAGTTCACCCCGTTTGAGAAGTTTTTCTAGCTTATTGACCTTCAATACAGTGGGGTCAACTTCGAATTCAAATGGCACCTCCGTTTGGTACACTGGTGCCTTAGAGGTTTATGGTGGAATAAAGTCTACTAGGTTACCTAGATTCTCTTGGACATTGGCAGTGGTTCCAGGTACTAGAATACCCATTAGATAGGAAGCAAAAGCCGCCGCGGGCTATGGTTGTTGTTGCTGCAGCCTGTTTATGACTGCAGCCTGTTTATGACTTCAGCTTGATGGGCTGTAACTTTAGCTTGGCGAGCAGCATCTTGCTGCATGGCTTCAATGGTTTGCTGGAGATTACAGATCAAGTCTTCCATTCCTGAAGGATACTAGGCCATCTGAATAGGCAAGTGGTCTCTTGCTGGCCAAGATGAAGAGGTTTGATCCTAACTGGATGCGGATGATTGTTGAACAGGTGAATTATGCCGAACTCTCCTCCGTCTCGTAACCGGTGGGACCGAATCAAACACTGGTTGTCCCCTGACAAGATCCCCGGATCTATAGAGTCTCCTCACACGTGTCCAAAGTGCTTGGGGGGTAACGGGAATGTCCGAAGCAATTGTGATTAACTACCTTGCAAAAGGAAATAAAGCAAAAAGAAAGCAAAAATCAGAAATCGCACAAGACCTCAGCTTAGATGTAAACAAGACACAGTTGCAATCCTAAGCTGTAGAACTGCACTCAACACTGGTTTCTGCCCCCAAATCTAATACCCAAACTTGTAACTAATACATACGTTCTTGTAGAGTTTCACTCTAAAAGCACATAACAGTTAAGTGAGAGTCAAAACACCCCTATGATGGGGTAGGGTTACCCTGTCCTAGTTTCGTCAAGAGCTAGGGTTCACTACTCAAGCAATGCGGTTTCACGCAATCTTGCATTCAAGTAAGCAACCTGTTCTAGTTTGGAACAGTCTCTATGGCTTTCGATATGCAACTAGGCCGATTAGTCAAAAAGGGTACCTCAGCAAGACTACTGAATATACCTCTCACACCTCACATCGAGAAGTGAAAGGAGGATCAAACAGTACAACGGTAGTCTAAATCCAAGGGTTGTGTTCCCATCGTGGCAGAGCCCAAACCAGTCAACCTTTTGGCAAGCGTTTCCAAGCAAGCCTCTGGTAAACCGATTAGGAATAGCAAATGGCAAACACAATGACCTAGGTGCACCAATACAAATGCAAATGCAAAGAAACACATAAATGTAAATAAAATGTCATATCATGAGTTCGAGTCAAGTTCTTTAAATCCCCAGCAGAGTCGCCAGAAACTGTAGCTCGCCTTTTTCGTGCCCCCTTTTGGAAGTTTGAAAGAAAGCCCTACAGTTCGGACTCCCGCGGTTCTGAATCTAATCACAAGTGCAATGTGAAATTGATAAACACCAAAGAGTCCAAATCCGGAAACTCTTTTGGAAAATCGATTTTTGAATCAAAAATGCCAAAATTGGACTTTTTTACCAGATACAAAGTCGCCACCTAAATATTTTATTTTGGAAAAATTTAGGAAACCCATGACTCGTGCCAAAGGCCATGTGTCTGTCATCACCAAAGTTCCCTCAGCCCGGGAACTTAGGTACGAGAGGGAAAGGTCATCAATTGAGCACCCCCGCTCGCCCGATCAAAGATCAGCCTCTACTGATCATGATATGATTTTTATCAACGTTATATGTTCTTGTTCCGATTATTAGGCTAGCATTACTACGTGATGCGCACAAGCAAGTATAGACTAGTTTGCTCAATTTAAAACAATTCAACTCATGTTTGTTTTGTGAAAGGGGTTTGATTTTGCCACCTCAAGTGGGCTTAAAACGTACATTTGTTCAATTATTCCAATTCAAACAACAAGCTTTCATCCACAGGCTTTCAAGCAGTTTAACATTTAAGCATTTAGCCTCAGGGCAAGCATGCTAGTCATGGCAATCACTCACACTCATGCAAGTATGCTAAAGCATTTAAACACTCACCTAGTACTCCAAGCCAAAAAAAGAAAACTAGTTAGAAAAATGCATGTTCCTAACTATACAAAATGTCTAATGCAACACATGCAATATGCAATTACTAGGCTAGGACACTAATATGGCATATGAGACAATTCAAGACATGCGGTCTAAGCACGTATTCATCGAAGTATTGAAATGACAATGCAGTTTGAATGATATGTCGAGCCTCGGTGCATGCAATACAAGATGAATGGATGCAAGCATAAGGTATGCTAATCGAAACATGTTCCTAATCTAACCATCAAAAGCAGATAAATAAAAGGGAGAAAGACGTGGGCTTGGAAGACATACACATTATTACATTACACTCTCACAAAGGAGAGTCCAAATGAATAAACTAGCTAACCGAGCTAAGCTAAGCAGTGCTAATTAAGCTAACTATTACAACACTTGAATAAATAGCTAAACTAATTAACTAATTATTACAACATTTGAAATAAATAATTAACTAACTATCTAAGCTAATTAATTAAGAATTTAACTAGGCTGAGCTAATTAAATATTACAACACCAACTAATTAGCTACAACTAATTAGGCTAATTAAATATACCAACACAATTAATACACAACCAATAATACTAATGAAGCAATTAATTGCATTTGATAAGAACATGATGGAAGATGGATGAAGGTTGCATGCGTATCGCTTGAAAGCTACTCTGTCTGCCCAGACCATCTCTGTTTCACCTTCAGCCACTGCCCCTGTTTCTGCAAAACTGCCCTGCTGGCCACACACCAAGGGTCTGCCATGCATCACTGATGGCCGGCCAGGTATACAGATAGCCGGCCATGCATCCATTTTGTGTAAAGCTCTGTTTTTGTGCTCTGAGGTGAAATCAGTGTAGATAAAGCATTTTCAAGCTCTGTTTGTCCTTCCTTCCTTCTCTGTCATGGGAAATCCTCGAGAGTGGGTTGGAATTGATTCCAAAACCATCAATGAGCAACATGATTGCTTGATGGTCTCGGATGTAATTTTGGACAAGAGTCGATAAAATGCAAAGAATGAGACGACTTCTCCCTCTTGTCAAAGTATGAACTCAAAGAGGGAAGTTGCGACGCTTCAACAATCATCAAAATGCTATGAATTGACATATGATGACTTTTGACACAAGTAACTTTGCATAACGTCCGGCCAAGTTGAAGCAATTTTAAGCCTTTTTCTTTACGTGCGTTGATCCAAGTTTTAAACCAATTTTACCATTCTTTAGTCTGCTTGTCCATGGTGATGTTAAAGTCCTCTAAACAAGAAGAAATTTCAAACAAGAGGTTCCTCTAAACATGAGAGAGACCACACCGTTGGCAATGAATCTTTGGAAAGATTAAGCCATTAAGTACAAACGTTTCTGACATGATTCGAACAACCTCAATTGGTTGAAATCATTCTCAAGTATGAAAGAGATGAATGATGGGTTGATGGATTGATTATTAAACTTAGACTCTCAAACATGGAAATGAGTAAAGAAAGCATAACAAGCAATAAGTATGCCAATTTATGAGATCACAAATACATTAAACAAGGCATAAACCAATTGAAAAGGCCTAGACAACCTGAAAATAGCCCTTAATACATGAAAAACAGAGGTAGAACATGCATGGAAAGAGCTTGAAAAGCTTGACAATAAAGAAGAGAACTAAGGCTTGTAAGCAAGGATAAGGACGGGTGGCTAACCCCTCCACTTTTGAAGCTTCGAAACATGATTTTTAGCCTTTCTAAACCTCTGAAAAGCAATGTAAATATCAAAAGAAAAGAATGGAAAAGAGAAGGTTTGATTTATAAGTAAAGGTATAGAAAGAGCAAGCTCTCTCTACCTTTTTGGTAACTCTTCAAACCCAACTCCAAACACTTCAAATAAGCTCAAAACAATCCAAAACAGCAAGAGTTATGAAGTAAGTGAAAGAAGAGAAAGCAAGAGAGAAGAAAACAAGCTTATACCTTTCATAGGGTAAACTTGTTGTTAATGATTCAAACTTGGCTCCAACTCACTCTCAAGCTTGTATTGTGCCTCTCCAATATCAACCAAGGCTCTAGGGTGATCAAACAAGGTTGTGTATGGAGGATGGAGATGGTATAGACAAGCTAGGTTAGCTCAAAGCTTGCTTGCAATGGAATAAGGAGGAGACAAGAGCTCTTAATGTGTATATATGACTTCTAGAATTTTGTTCAACCCTCAAAACAATCCCAGAGTTTCGTTTTTCTAGAATTCAAGCTCAAAAGGTGATAAATATCTTCAAAAATGGACAACTGCCGGCCTCCCGCCCAGAATAGTGTTTATCGTCATCGAGGGCCGGCCGGCCATTCATAGCCACGGCTGGCCATCACTGATGCACTGCCAAGCCTTGATGGCCTCCCCTATTTTTTTTTGTTCAAACTCAGGTCAGGGTGGGAAAAGGTCCAAAAATGAAACTCACAGGTTCAAACAAGGTAAATGTTGAAGATTTTGGATTATTTCAAGAGCTTGATTGAATCTGAATCGCTGTAAATTCACAATTCAACTTTCATCATCAAGTGTATTGAACCAAGCATCTAAGTCTTGCGGGCAGTCAAAAATGGGGTGTCTACATAGTGCATTCTACCCACATCCCAAGACATGCATGGACTTTGCTTACTCTAGAAGTGTAACCGTTCTTTGAAATAGTGAAGCAACAAACTTCATTAAATACCCATGCTTTGAACTTCTACTATCTGTGTAAATGGAAGGTCCTTTCATTATTTGTATGATACGAAAGGACTGGTACATCTTCAATGGCCAATCACACTCTCTCTTACATTGATCGAATATATGATGAGGCTTTGGAATATGATTACGAACCTTGAAGGAATTTCAATGCATTTATTGGTTACACTTATCCGCCTTCATTTATACAAGTCATGGATGCTTTTGGCCCATATGAACCTTTGGACAAAGCATTTGCACAAATGGATCTTGGAAGCTCTTCATCTGCTCCAAAACTCTTTACGTATGATGAAGCTGCTTGTGAAGTTGCTTTCTCCAAAAGTACTGGCTGGGATACTTGGTCACCACCAGCTCAACCTCAAATAAGGGAACGAATTCATCATAGATTTGTTGAGTTCGATGATCTCTTTTTGGTTCCTCCCTCCTCTCGAAGTTCGGTGGTGTACCCCTACATACCTATTGACCACAATCGCTGTCTGGAGGATAACTTACTTTTGGCATGATACACCTCTCCATGCTAACAAGGATAGTACAAAAAACTCCTCATCCCACTGAAGCACTAGGATTCAGTCCCTCATTTTTTGCCAAAAAGGCAAAGTTTTGCTCTTCTGACTGGCTTGAATATGTTAATAACCCTCAGTTCTCTCCTTCTTTTGGGATGGACCCTTGTGCACCCCTTCTTCCTCAGAACCCTCACTGGATGGAGGAATTGAAACTCACCCTTTTCGAGGGTCGATATTTCGCCCCCTACCAACCCCCAGTTCTTCCAACTGCATTTGAGCAATACAAAGCTCAACTTTTGCTCGCTGTCTTTTCTCACCTGCCCTTCAACGTCCTTGTGGATGAGATTCCTCTCAAGAACTTTCAATGGGCTTGTGACATTATGACTCGAAGTCATGTCCTCAACCCCATAGCCTAGACTGAACTCCAAGCCTTTTTGGACCAACTCCCTCTTCTTCTCCATTGGTCTCTGGCTATTAGTGACTCTTTGGATGAAGCCATAGCCAATCGAATTCAGACTCAGTACGAGGCAGAGAGCCTTCTTGAAGAGTATGATGCCTTCAAGAACAAGGACTCAGTATACTGGGAGGATTTGGACATGGAGGAGATGGAGCAAAACCTGAAAGAGACAGAGTTCAAGGTGAAGGCCACACAGCTTTTTCACAAAATAAGAGCCCATAAGCTACAGCAACCTAGGTTAGATAGAGTAGAGGATAGAATAAATAAAGAACACAAGTTCATAGAACACTACTGGGTTAAATTTAATGAACTTGTTACTTTTTCTATTCCCTATTATTATGAAATTGACTTTGTTGCCAAGTAGGCCTTTTCAATGTAATTATTTATATATCAATAAAACTAGGGGTTTTCTTTCTCCATTTTGTATGATCTGGTTTTATGTTCCAATTGCATGCTTGTGACCTTATTCCTTACTTTGTTCACACAATCCAAATAAATAACAGCTTCGAATTAACTAATTTCGCTTCGAAGCCTGGTTTGAATATCTCCAAAGTATGGAATACATATAACATTTTTCTTTTTTTTTTTTGGGTCCTAGGTCTTCTCATTCCAATTGTATGGTCAACATGATTTGTGTAGATAATATCTCTGAATTAACCAATTTTTGCGTCAAAGTTACTTTTAAGTGCTTCGAAGTATGGAACTACTTTTAAAAGTAACAATGTTTCTTCCCCAAAAAGGGTTTATTTTGACAGAAAATTCAAGAAGGAATTTTCCATGTTCAGGAAAGTCTCTTTGGGTTTTGATCCTTTACTTGACTTAGTACTAGCTTCATAGTATTTACTTACTTTGAAGCCTAAAACATCAATTAAGAATCAAATTCCAATTGTAGAATACTTCAAAGTTCCCTTTGAAGGATTTTATCCTTTACAGAAAAACTAAGAGCATGTCCCCAATCCCTTCGAAGCAAATCAAACCCAAACATTCTTGAATTTTAAGGCATAAAGTGTGCTTCGAAGTCAATTACCTACTCTCGAGGCCCAACTGGATGTTTGACAACTGGCTTTGAAGCCAAATCCTTGTTTTAGAGACTTTGAGAAGAAACTGGCTTCGAAGCCAAAGACGTGTTTTCGAAGCCAAACTGGGTATTAGAAATATGTTTCCCTCCCAAGAAATCACTCTCGAGAGAAACTTTCCATGTTGCGCTTTCAGGACCCCTTTGAATTTTAAGTCAAAGGCTTAAACCCATATGGGTCCAAAAACAGTCAAGCAATTATCTCGGGTCTTTTTTACCCATTTAGGCTAACTGGGCATCTTTTTGGACAGAAAGGTTTAAAAACCCTTTCTCTTCACGCTTTTAACTTACTCGCTCATCCAAAAACACAAACCCATTCATTTCTATTGCTCTCTCTTCCTCTTCACTCCTTTTCTCAGCTTCTTCCTCCAAAAACTTCTGCGAATGGCTTCTTCCTCCTTGAAAGTACCAGTTGTTGAACTTGTGAGCCCATCCGTAGCTTTGAAGAGAGTTATGGCTGAAGAATGTAAAAAGTACAAAGCCGGCGAACAAAGTGCTATCAATGGGCGCATTTTCATTCCTCGTCATCACGAGCAAAGGGAATATGTGCTCGAGCCCATTTTTAAGGAGGGCCCTGCCCAGCTTCCTACTTTATACCTACGTTTGGAGGATCACTACCTCCTCTATGAAGGTGACATTGATTGGGGGAGTTGGAGGATGAACCGACCCCATCGCTGCTGGCCCACAGTAAGGCAGAATGGAAGGAATGGTACGATCGAGTTGTTCCCACAAGGACATTGGATCTCCAGGAACTTTGCCTCTTCGACACCCTTCAACTATCCAGGTTCACTATTTCGGAGGATCCATTTTTAATACCTGCTGCTCTTTGTTTTTGGAACTCTACTTTTAATTTCTTCCAATTTCGATGTGGTATGAAGGCCCCTACTGTCCTTGACATCTGTCATCTTTTAGGGTTATCACCTATTGGCACTCTCTTTGGTCCGGACTACCCTAACCTTGATGTCCATTTTCTATTCCCCCTCTGAACTCTTCCTATAGTGACTTTGTCAAATCTGAGAATAAAAGGGAAGGTCCTGTGACTAATAGGGAACTCTTTTCTTTTTTGTTGTATTGGCTTTGCAAATTCCTCTTCTGTACCTCTTCTTAGAGAATTATGCCTGAGTTTGCCCCTCTCGCCAAAACTCTTATTTTGAAGAAAAGGGTGCCTTTGGCTCCATATGTTTTGGGCCATGTTTACAGAGCCTGCTCTCAATTCTATGAAAAAACCCATGGATGCTAATCAAGGAGGCCCATTCTAGGTACTCCAACTCTGGCTTTTAGCATACTTCACAAACTTGCACTCCAAATGTTTAAGATTCCTGTCGCCAAATCCTACCACTTATGGCATGAAGTTTGCCAGAGTCTCTCTTTACCATTCCAATTTTGCCTTCTATTTTTCTTTTTTCCATCAACTTCCAACTTCCCCTCCTTCTTGCCTCTTTTCTGCCCCTTTGAAGCCAGCATCGGGCTAGCCTAACTAAGAGCATTCATGGGTGATAGGTCCTGTTCCAATCCTCAACAAAGAAATATGTGGCTTCCATTCTGATTCTGAGGGAGTTCTTCATTGGCACTATGAATCCTCGAGCTTATAAATGTATTTCTGAACTCTACTGTCCTGCTCAATTTGCTAGACAATTTGGGCTCACTCAGGGGATCTCTATCCCTCTTTGCAGCCAATCTAACTCAAATCTTGCAAGCAGAGAACTGAGAATTCCAAGGTCCAGGCTAGATGAAACAACCTCCAAATTGATCCAAGACTTAATCAGGTTTGAATTCTTCCCTTTCATTCTCCAAGGCACTGCATTGAGGAGGTATCAGAATTGGTGGACAGCCAATATGCAAGTGCACTTGGCCATTCCTTCTCAGGATCTATTGGTAGGGCTAGATGTGCCTCAGGTCAAGCCCAAGGGGACTGGGATCATCACTTCTTCCACTGCTCCTGATATCCCAGCTCTTACCCCTGCTGCCACAGAGGCTGTTCCTGCTACCTCATCTCCTCCTCCTAGAGTCACTAGAGCTATTTCGAAGAAAAGTATACACTGCTGCTTCCTTTATTTTCCTTTTCTCTTTATGATGCCTTGCTTATTTACTTATAGCTTTTTCTTTGGTGCATGAGCCTCACAGGAAGACTCTCTTCAGAGAGTTCAAGCTTTGAATATCCTCAAAGGCAAGAAGCAACAACAGAGGAAAAGAAGACTTTTGCTTGATCTTGATGAGGAGATACCTGAGGCTCACTTGGAAGAGGAAAAAGCAGAAAAGGAGAAAGAGACACTATTGAAGAGAATGAAGAAAATAACAGTTTCTCCCTCTTACCTTATAGGGCACTCTACTCATGAGGCGACTGCCAAAGCAATGGAAAAAGAGCACTCTAAGGAAATCATTGTATTTCAAAGGTCTGAGAAGAGAAGATAGCAGCAAATACTAAGGAATGAAGCCGCTGCTGCTAATGCACTTCAAAAGGAGGCTGCAAGGAAGAAACAAACTGCTGAGCACTACTCCATTCGCAGTTCTCCAAACAGCAGCACCACCACAACCTCTGAAGCTGGTAACCTCTTTCAATCTCTTTTGATGATTTCCTTTCCAGGTTTCAGCATGGGATTAACACCTCTTTTTTTTCGTATGCAGCAGTAATCAGTCCATTCCATCTTCCTTCGACACAAGCCCCTCCTTCTTTATCTGTGGATGAAGGGCCTTCTCAGACTTCTACAGAACTGGAAGCATCCTTAAAAGGAGAAAGGGCGACTTATAGTGAAGTGCTAATGAAGATAGAGCGTATTCAGGCAATATTTCCACTTCCCAGCTTTACACCTTCCAGGCCCTCTCCCTTTCCTCTTGTGAGGCAGAGTTTTCCACCTTCCTTGTGTCCAGACTTAACTCCATATTTGCCCCGTCTATCCTTTGTCTCATCTTAATATACTCCTCCTATAGTCCTAGCTGCCCCACTTCCTATTGAGAACACTCCAATAACCACTTCTACTTCAGTGGTCATTGGTCTTCCCAAGGATGACACTAGCGGCTCACCAACTTCTTTCTAACCATCCAGCTTCAGTCCCTCTTCTTTAGACTTGCTGGTAGCCAGGACTATTGACTCTATGAGAGGAACTTACCTATCCCCATACTTCCATCTCTTCCTTCAACTAGCAATTCCTCTATACTGATAATGTCAGAGGAGGAAATGGACATCTTCGAGGCTCAACTGGCCAGATTGTTTGGCATCTCTTCACCAGCTCGAGTGCCAAGCAGTGAGGTTGAGCCATTGATCCTTGCTGATTCTTTGCTGGAGATTATTAAGAGCTTCTCCACTGTTGCTGAAGCCTCCTTACCTCAAGTGGACTTGGGCACTTGTTTGAATTTACTACAAACATTTTCGAGGATTCCATTTGAAGCTTTACAGAGGCCCATTATCAAGAATGGTTTCCTTAAATGTTGCCAAGCCTTCAAGCAATCCAATATGGCCTTTTCAGGCCACTTATCTCAAGCAGCAACCACCATAGACTTTTACATCAATATCTGCCAAATGGCTAAGGCTGCAGAAGAAAAACTGCTAAAGGATAAGGAGTTTGTATCCCATATCCATGCTGAAGTGTTTGAATTAAAGGGACAACACTCCTATGCATCCCAGTTTCGATCCCAATTTTTGGAGAACAAAGCTCAACTAGAAGAGGAGCTAGCAACAATCAACCTAGCCTAGAATCGAAATGCCAAGAAGCTGCAAATTACTAACTAAGGGCTAGCTGACAAAAGACAAGACATGGCTACAACCATTCAATTGTTCCCATCCCTTAGGAGTAAAGAATCAATTATAAGGGAACAACTAAAACATTATACTGATTTTTGGGCCAATTTGTGGCTGCATGTACTCAATTCTTTATGAAATGAAATCTTTATTTATTAGTTGAGTGTTTCATGCCCTTTTATTTATTTTTACTTTAGCATTTTTCACATTTCTTGTGTTTCCCACATAGTTGGATAGTAAGATTTCAAATACCTGCCATTGATTTTCTTAGGATGCACATATCCATTCAGATTTTTCAGATGGTATGCTCTCCCAGGCAAGACTTTATGAATTTGGTATAGTCCTTTCCAATTAGGTGACCATTTGCCAAACTTATGGCTTTTAATTTCTATTGGAAGTATTGTTTTTCATACTAAATCACCTTTATCAAAGCTAATGTGTCTGACTTTTTTATTATAGTTTTTGGCTGCGTTCTTCTTTTGGAAAAGAATACTATTTAATGCCAAAATTCTAGCTTCATCCATATTCTCTAATTCCAAGAACATGCTTTGATGGTACTACTCAAAAGTTAACTAGTCCTAGCATTTTACCCTCAAGGATTTAATATTAATTTCTACAAGTAACATTGCATTATGTCCATATACTAAGGCATAAGGAGTGATTCTTGTACTTGACCTTGGAGAAGTTCTATAGGCCCACAACACATCTAACAACAAGTTATGCCGATCCCCAGGATTATCTTCCACAACTCTTTGTATTCCTTTTTTCAAGGATTTGTTAGATGACTCAGCCTGACCATTTGCTTGTGCATAATAAGGGGTGGAATTAACAAGGCTAATTCCAAACTCTACTGCAAAAGATTTTATCATCTTTCCATTAAATACAGTCCCATTATCTATAGTTATGGTCTATGGGATACCAAACCTATGGATCAATTCCTTAATAAATCCAATAACTTCAATCTGATTTACTGCCTTATAAGGCTTGGCTTCTACCCATTTAGTGAAGTAGTCTATGGCCACTAGAATGAAACAATGTTGCTTCGAAGAAGGAGGGTGTATTTTCCCTATCATATCCATTGCCCATCCTCAGAATGGCCAAGGCTTCACAACTGCATGTAAATTAGTTATTGGCACATGTCTTATCATGCCATGCTTTTGGCATGCCTGACATCCCTTTGCATACTCTATACAATCTTTAAGGATGGTTGGCCAATAATAGGAATGCCTTCGAAGCAACCATCTCATCTTCACACTAGGCTGACGGGCACCACAAATGCCTTCATGCATCTCAGCCATGGCTATTAATGCCTCTTTTGGTCCTAGACATTCCAATAATAGCCCATCTGCTCCCCTTTTATAAAGAGCATTGCCGTACACTATGTATTGCATAGACTGCAATTTGAGCTTCTTACTGGCCTGCGAAGATGGGTCAGTTAAATACTGTATGATTGGATACCTCCAATCTTGATCTTGCAAGTCATTATGGTTAACTTCTAACATAATGCCCCTTTTAACCAAAGGTGGTATTAATTTTTGATATGTTGCTTGACTTATGTCTAATTGAGTATCATCATTTCTTCTGAAATTCGAAGCCCTCTGAGCTATATCATTGGCTTTGCTATTCGTGAATCCTAGGATATAAGTCAGATTTGCTATTGGAAACTGAGAAAGCAAATGTATTGCAACAACATAGTAGAGCAACATGCTTGCACTTTAACATTTGAAAATTTCTTTTACTTGGTTGATTACCAACTGGGAATCTCCAAAAATGTCAACTACATGAGCTTGTAATCCAATGAGTATTTCAAGTCCCATAACTAAGGCTTTATACTCGGCTTGGTTATTTGAACAAGTAATTTCATCAACTTTAAAACCATTCGTGGTTTCTATCCCCTGGGGTGACTTAATCACAACCCCAATTCCAACTAGACCATTGGCTCTTGATCTATTGAACTACATTTGCCATGGCTCAACATTGACCATACCAAGATCCATTATTTCTTGGCTTTCTATTTGACATGGATAATCTGCCAGAAAGTTAGCCAAAACCTGCCCTTTTACTCCCTTTTGGGGAACATATTCTAGATGAAACTTTGATAAAGCTAGTATCCATTTGCCAATTCTTTCTCTCAACATAGGTCTAGATAACATGTATTTAACTAAATCTGTGGCTGCAATTACCAAGACAATAGTAAGTAAAAGATAGTATCTTAATTTCATTGCTGCAAAGTACAATGCTAGGCACAACTTTTCTACAGCTAAGTATTTACATTTACAAGAATTTAAAAACCTACTAAAGTAATAAACTGCTTGCTCCTTGCCTTCTTCATTGTCCTGAGCCAAGAAAACTCCTAATGAGTCTTCTGTTGCAGCAATATATAGCTTTAAGGGTTTATCTTTCCTTGGTGGCATCAACACTGGAGGCTTGGCCAAGTAGGCTTTGATTCCTTCGAAAGCAGCTTGATGCTCAGCTGTCCAAACCCATTCCTCTTCATTTTTTAGCCTTAACGAAGAAGAAAATACTTTAGTTTTCCCTGCAGTGTTAGAAATAAACCTTCAAAGGAAATTAACCTGACCAAGGAACTTTTGCAATTTCTTCTTACTTGATGGAGGCTTAGCCTCAATGATAGCCTTGGCTTTGTTCTAATCAATCTGTATTCCCTTCTTGTGTACTACGTACCCCAAGAAATTTCCAAGTGATACACCAAAAGCACATTTGAGGGGATTAAGCTTCAACTTGAACTTTCTCATTCTTTCGAAGGCTGCCTTCAAGTGAACCAGATGTTCCTCCATAGACTGGGACTTTACAACAATATCATCAATGTAATACTCCAGGTATCCTCCAATGAGGTCATGAAAAATGGTATTCATTGCCCTCTGATATGTTGCCCCAGCATTCTTTAAACCAAATGGCATTTTAACCCATTCAAATGTGCCATATTCCCAAGACAGCTAAATACTGTCTTGTGGACATCCTCCTCTGCAATGTAGATCTGGTTACAACCAGAGTGCCTATCCATCATAGACAAAATCCTGTGCCCTGCTGAACTGTCCACCAATAGATCAACTATAGGCATGGGATATTCATCTTTTGGAGTTGCCAAATTCAGATTTCTAAAGTCGATGCATACCCTCATTTTGCCATTCTTTTTAACCACAGGCACAATATTAGACAACCATTCAACATACCTGGCTGTTCTAATGAAGCCTGCCTTAAGGAGCCTGAGAATCTCCTCTTTCACTTTTTGAACCACTTCAAGGCTCATCTGTCTTGGTTTCTGCTTGTGTGGCTTGAAATTAGGCTCCATACGAAGCCTGTGTTCCACGAATGACCTGCCCAGTCCAGGCAGTTCATTATAAGACCACACAAAATAGTTCTTATATTGTTTTAGGACTACCAATAACTGGTTCCTATCAGTAGGACTCAGCCAAGCACTGATGTAGGTGGGTTACTGCACAGTAGCTTCCCCTAGGTTAACTTCTTCCAAAGGGTCCTGCACTTTAGCACTTACTGATGCTTCCCCTTTGAATTCTTCTACCTTTGAAGCACCCTTCTCACTTTGTTTTGCCCATATCCTTCCTGGTTCAACATCCTTCCTTTCCTCCTCATAGACAAAATCTGTCCACAAGGCATCTTCTTCCTGTATTTCCTGGACTTTATTTTCAATGTCCAACGTATAGTATTTACCAAGAGCCAAAGGTTTGGCCACTTGGTGCATCTGACTATAGCCAACCACTATGGCTTCTTTCTCTTTTCCCTGTACTTTCTGGACTATTGTCTTTATGTCCAATGTTGAAAATTTGATTACAGCCAATGGTCTGGTTTCTTGATTTTGTTCTCTTTTCCTACAACCAGGCATCATTATCATCTTTGACAGTGAACTCCTTATTAGCACTCTCATGTACTAGATGTTTCAAGTGTGCTAGTTCTTCATCAGCTGTCACTTCTGTTGTCATATCAGACTTTTTTAGCACACTAAGAGGTACCACCCCATCAGTGTATAGCTTAACCTCTGCAAAGTCTGCACAAGTGAAAAAAGGTTGTGGATCCGCATTGACTTCCTCCATCTCCCCATTGCATAGTGCTATCATCATTTTCTGATGTAGAGAATAAGGCACACACTTGTTGGTGTGGATCCAATCCCTGCCAAGCAAGGCATTATACTTGGTGTGGGAGCCAAATTTCATTGGATCAATAGAGAAGAATGGACCAGTCTGGTCCATAACATAACCTCTATTCGGCATTGGTCCCAGTCAATTGAAGAGCCGAATAAAATAGCCAGCATTCCAACCAGTAGAACAAAGGCCGAGTAGAAGTACATGTAAGGGATCAGGGATGGGCCAGGCCCAAAGAGAATACTATAAATATAGGATCTTCAGTCAGAGGAAGGTATGTGAGAACCATTACACTTAACTTAAAATACAAGTAATTCAGAGACCAGAGACTGACTTGCCCGTCGGAGTGCTAATTCCGGCACCCCCGACCAGAGTGTTAATTCTTTTTCAGGTGACTAGCTGAGAATCACTAGCGTCCCCCAGGATCTGAAGAGTATTTCCAAACCACTTCTCCACAATTGGCGCCGTCTGTGGAAATACTCAAATACATCCATGTCGGGCGTAACGAAAGACCCTCCGATAGTCACTGATGAAACCACTCAGAGAGACGACCTCACTCCAGCAAACATGCTTGGACTGGAGACTATCCCCGCAAGACGCGCTTTGAACTTTGCCTCACCCTCGACTTCAGAGCATGAGGCAATGCAAGCCATCAGGGAACAAGCGAAGCAAAACGAACAGAGGTTGGAGAACATGATCGCTGAGAACGAACGTCTCCGTCAGGACTTGGCCTTGGAAGTGGCAAAGTCCAAACAAGCTATACACTAAGATCTGGAACGACCACTGAGGGCAGGTGGTCGGCAACCTCGAGCCCGACAACAAGAAACTGATAGCGACTCTGACTCATTATCCCCAAAGCCCAAGAAGAAGGGACGACCCAAAACTTCTACTTTCTCTGAAGAAAGTCCACATATAAGGCATAAGCGCAAAAGAAACAGTTCAGATTAGGAAGACCAGCATAATCCCTTTGTGCGACGGATCGCAAGGGCGATTCTGCCCAAAAAGTTCAAAGCTCCGTCGTTCACTCTCTATGATGGAAAATCAAATCCCACCGATCACATCCGTCACTACAAGCAAGCCATGACATTGCATGCAGACGACGAGGCCCTTATGTGCCGAATATTTCCCAGCAGTTTGAGACCATTGGCTGTCAGGTGGTATTATAAACTGGAGCCAGCTTCGATCAAAAGCTTCCATCAATTACAGAAATCCTTCAGGGCCAAATTCATCACCAACGAGGTCCAGCCAAAACAAGCCGACTCTCTTTGGGCAATGCAGATCCAGCCAAGAGAAACACTAAGAGCGTATTCGGCGCGCTATTGGGAGTGCTTTAATCTTGTCGATGATACCTGCAACGACTCCATGGCCATCACCGCCTTCAAAATGGGTTTGCATCCTGACAATGCTCTCCGCAGTTCCTTGACTAAAAGACCCCCCAAAACAGTCTAGTCGTTAATGAAGAAAGTTGAGGAATACTGCAAAGTGGAGGATGACGCCTTGCAAGTTAAAGCCAGAAACGTGGCCAACAAGTCGGCCCCTCCTGAAATTGCTCAGCCAATAAATTCTGCACCACCTTAGAGCCCCGAGCCACGGCATCGGGCTAAACGACACAAGAGATAGGATTCCCGCCGATCAGGTGACCAATGCTCCCACCGAGTAAATGAACAACTTCAAGTTGATAGCAGGTGCACGAGGCGCACCAACAAGAAATATACAGAGTTGACAGAGCCGATCAGTGCGGTTATGTCCAAAGTCCAACACCTTCCGTTCTTCAAATGGCCGTCCAAAATGGTGGGACCTCCCGACACAAGAAGGCGGGATAGATGGTGTGAGTATCACAAGGACCATGGCCATGATACTGAGAGTTGTTATGCATTGAAGGATCACTTGGAGGAATTGGTACAAGATGGTCGGCTACAACAGTACATCCGAAAAAGAACCTCAACCAAAGCAATAGCCTTAAGACAGGATTCTTATCCACTCGGCGTGATCCACATGATATACAGCCTGCCAATGTCATCCGCGGTGCATACAATTCAGTCAAATCCCGACCCTCAAAGTCAACTCACTCCGGCTAAACGGCCCCATGAAGCTGCGGGCATTGCTTTTGATGATTCAGATTTGGCCGGAGTGACACTTCCCCACATCGATCCCTTGGTAATTGAGTTACGCGTAAATCGATTCACAGTTAAGCGCATACTCATTGATCCGGGGAGCACATCGGAGGTTATGTACTACAAGGCATTCACCAAACTCGACTTCTCTGAATCGGATCTCTCTCCGGCCCCTTATCCACTATTCAGCTTCAACGCCAATCCAGAGTACCCGTTGGGAAAAATCACACTACCTGTTCGAGCAGGCTCCCGAACAGTGGATGTGGAATTCTTGGTCATCAAGCTGCCATCGCCGTACAATCTCATCATGGGGCGATCTTGGTTGCATGCTATGCAGGCCGTGCCAAGCACCAATCATCAGCTGTTACGCTTCCTGACAGAACGCGACATTGAGTAAATTCATGGCTCTCAGAAATCGGCATAAGCATGTTATCTCCTTGCTCAAAAGACACCAAAGGAGTTGTAAGTGAACTCTATTGAGGTAACAGATCGGGAGAGCCTCGACGATGTTGGGCGGCTCCCAAATGAAAAGGCCACAAAAGACCCAGATCGAGTTGAAATCAACGGCAACCCAGACAGGTTCTTCATGGTCGGCGCCTCCCTTAATCAAGCCGACAGACAGTAGCTAATTTCCTTCCTGCTCGTCAACCTTGATGTATTTACATGGACTCCATATGAGATGCTGGGTGTAGATCCGTCTGTTTCGCAACATCGTTTAAATGTTGACCCTAAATGCAAACCGATCATTCAGAAAAGCCGGCGATCAGCCGCAGAGCACACTGCCGCATTTGTTGAAGAGGTTGACCGGTTGCTTGACACCGGGGCAATCAGGGAAGTGACTTACCCTACATGGCTCTCTAATACTGTGGTTGTGAAGAAGAAAAATGGGACCTGGTGAGTCTGCGTTGATTTCATAGACCTAAACAAAGCCTGCCCCAAAGATTGTTTTCCTCTCCCTAGGATAGACCAACTGGTAGATGCTACAGTACGTCATCAGCGTATGAGCTTCCTCGATGCCTACAGAGGCTACCATCAAATTGCCATGCATTCGGAGGACCAAGACAAAATTGCATTCCTCACCCCAAGAGGAACCTATTGCTATAAGGTTATACCTTTTGCGCTGAAGAATACAGGGGCAACTTACCAGAGACTACTCACCACCACCTTCAAGGAGCAACTCGGCCACACTATGGAAGTGTACATTGACGACATGGTGGTCAAATCCAAGGAAAAGCAGAATCATATAGCCGATCTGGAGGAGACATTTGGCATTCTACGCAGATATGAAATGAAGCTAAATGCTTCCAAATGTGTATTTGGGATCGGCTCTGGCAAATTCTTGGGTTACATTGTCAACCACCGAGGAATCGAAGCCAATCCAAGGCAAATCACAGCAATCCTGGAACTCAGCTCCCATCGATCGGTCAAGGAGGTTTAGAAGTTAATGGGGATGGCCACCGCACTTAGCTGGTTCATCAGTCGTTCCATGGATCGCTCCCGACAATTCTTTCATACACTACTGCAGGGCAAGGCTTTTGAATGGTTCGCCGAGTGCGAAGCCGTTTTCAACGACCTCAAAACCTACCTCTGATCAATTCCACTCTTGACAACACCTTCGGTAAGTGACCCGCTCATTTTGTATCTGGCAGTTTTCGACCGGGCCGTCAGCGCCATACTGATAAAGGAAGAGCTGGGGGAGCAACGGCCAGTATATTATGTGAGCAAGGCAATGGTCGACGCCGAAACACGCTACCTTCTGCTGGAAAAACTCATCCTCGCCTTAGTCATGGCGGCAAGAAAATTGATGCATTACTTCCAGGGGCATAGCATCGGGGTGCTAACAGATTACCCCCTCCGATCAGTACTACACAGTGCGGAAGCATCAGGACGCGTTTCAAAGTGGGCTCTTGAACTCGGCAAGTACGATATTCAGTTTCTACCTAGAACCTCAATCAAGGGACAGGTGCTTGCCGACTTTGTGGCTGAATTCACTGGGGGTCTTGCCGACTTCAAGTCTGATGAAGTTCGACCTAAGCTGAACTAGAGAATTTATGTTAGGGACATTTGGCAGTTGTACTGTGATGGATCATCCAATTAACGGGGCAGCGGAGCCAGAGTAGTAATCATGGCTTCCGACGGCGCAATAATTGAGCAGGCCGTCAAACTCGACTTCGAAACATCAAATAACGAGGCCGAATACGAAGCCCTTCTGGCCGGTTTAAGGAATGCGCATCTTTTGGGTGCTCGGCATTTGTTGGTATTTTGCCATTCAAAATTGGTGATCAATCAGCTAAAGGGGGAGTACGCAACCAAAAATGACCGTATGGCGGCTTACATGAAATCGGCTAGCGCCTTGTTGGCCAAATTTGACCATCATGAATTGAATCAGATAACACGTGACCAGAACACATATGCAGACGCCCTAGCTTGCCTAGCCTCCGCCATTAACTCAGAGATTAAACGGATCATCAAAGTAGGTTTCATCCCAGAGCCGAGCATTGGCCCTTCGGAGGAAATCCAGGTCAGTGTCATAGAGTCAGGACCGAGTTGGATGGACCCCATTGCTGCATTCCTGTCTTCCGAACAACTCCCAGCCGACAAAAAAGAAGTGCACAAGCTGCGAAACAAAGCCCTGCGATACTACTTGGATCCGCAAGGAAAGCTTTATAAAAAATCCCTTTCTGATACATACCTGGAATGTGTACACCTGGACAAAGTCGAAGAGCTTCTAACTGAAACACATGAAGGCAGTTGTGGTGCCCATTCTGGCAGGCGCTGTTTGGCCCATCGAGCTATAACACAGGGGTATTACTGGCCGACAATGAGAGCTGATGCCGAATGCTATGTGAAGAAATGTGAATAGTGCCAGAAGTTCTCCCCGTTAACCCATCTGCCTACTGAAGAGTTGAGCTCCATTACCAGTCCCTGGCCGTTCGCCCAGTGGGGACTTGATATCGTAGGACCATTGCCGAGGGCCCCAGGGAACAAGCGATATTTGATTGTCGCGACAGATTACTTCACAAAATGGGTCGAAGCGGAGCCATTAACACACATTCGAGATGCTGATGTTAAGCGCTTTGTATGGAGAAATATCATAACACGATTCGGCATTCCAAGAGCTCTTATTTCAGACAACGGCACCCAGTTTGATTGTGGCGTCTACCGAGAGTTGTGCAGCAAGTATGGTATCCGGCCTTACTTTTCTACGCTGGCTTACCCACAAAGCAATGGTCAAGCCGAAGCCTCTAACAAATCCATCTTGGACGGCATCAATAAGAGGCTGGAGAAAGCTAAAGGCAAATGGGTCGAAGAATTGCTGAGTGTATTGTCGGCTTATCAAACTACGCCGAGGAGATCCACTAGAGAAACGCCGTTTGCTCTATGCTTCGGAACCCAGGCGATCATACCCTTGGAGATCGGCCACCCAACCCTGAAATCGCAAGTTTTTGATATGGGCCGAAATGACATGATGCTGGCTTTGGATTTGATTCTAATTGAAGAACGAAGAAACCATGCCCTTGCGTCCATGGCACGGTACCAGCAGTAGCTTGCCAAGTCATATAATCAACGGGTTCAGCTGCGCCACTACACACCAGGAGAGTTGGTCCTGAAGAAGGAACTTCCAGCTACCAAGAAACCGGGGAATGGAAAATTGGGTCCTAACTGGGACGGCCCCTATCAGATTGATTCGATCGCAGGAGTAGGGACATATCGGCTCAAAGACATGTCTGGAAGGAGTTTGCCATGACCTTGGAATTCAACGCACTTGCGCAAATTCAATCATTAAACCTGACTTGTGGGGAATTATATAAGTTCTGAATGGCTCACCATGTACACATTCCACTTTTGTAAAGCAAAGATTCCTGTTTACTCATTGTGCAATCCAGTTCAAAAGATTTCTGATAAAAGCCTTCGGATTCGGAGCGCCCTTCGTGGATATCACGATTGGCCAAATAAAGTCTCCGGATTCGGAGCCCCATCAGCACATGACGCCTTTGGGCCGAAAAAGCCTCCGGATTCGGGGCGCCCTTCGTGGATATTACGATTGGCCAAATAGTCTCCGGATTCGGAGCCCCATCAGCGCATGACGCCTTTGGACCGAAAAAGCCTCCGGATTCAGAGCGCCCTTCGTGGATATCACGATTGGCCAAATAAAGTCTCCGGATTCGGAGCCCCATCGGCGCATGACGCCTTTGGGCCGAAAAAGCCTCCGAATTCGGAGCGCCCTTCGTAGATATCACGATTGGCCAAATAAAGTCTCCGGATTCGAAGCCTCATCGACGCATGACGCCTTTGGGCCGAAAAAGCCTTCGGATTTAGAGCGCCCTTCGTGGATATCACGATTGGCCAAATAAAGTCTCCAGATTCAGAGCCCCATCGGCGCCTGACGCCTTTGGGCCGAAAAAACCTTCGAATTCGGAGCGCCCTTCATGGATATCACGATTGGCAATGTTTGTCTCCAAATTGGGAGCCAGGGGCGTGCGTAACACGTGTATGCCGAATAGATATTTTATGAAGAATGCTCTGTTATGTCAAGCCGGCAAAAATCGTCTACACATTAAAGCATTTAAAATACATTTATTCAAACTTTTATACAATGAGACATGCAAACACATGTGTGCCGAATATAAAATGAAACACAAACATTGAAAATAAAACATTTTATTCGATCAACCAATGATTACATAGTTTTGAATGCAATCTGCGTTTGACTATTACAATGAGTATTTTTATTCGGCGGCTCCTTCATCATCACTCTTCTTAACTTCAAAAGCGGAAAAAGGGAAATCATTTTGTTGGTACAGCGGCAACGCAGAATTTAAACCTACTGCCTGGAGAGCCTCAGCTTCCTGAAGTGCCTTGATCCAGCCGTGCCTGAACCCACGATTTTCACATCGGCAAACTTATTCGGCGAGTTTCTCCTTGGTCTTCTGAATTCCAACCTTTCGGCCATCATGAAAGCCTTTTTCATAGGCCGTGGCCCTCGCACTCTCAATCGCGAACATGCTAGCCGTGTTCTGATCGGCAATAACATCACTAATCACAACCGGGTTGGGATGGCTGGCTGATTGAGACTGGGCAGACTTGATTTTCCTTAGCTCACGCTCGGCCTTCTCTGCGCGAGCTTCTGACTTTCAAATGCGTTCATCTCTCTGCTCTATATCACCCCGAGCGGCGTGGAGACGCATGCCTATTTCATAAGCGATGTACAGCCCCTTCACGGCCCTGTGAACGCCTTCACGAAACACTTTAAAGTCCTACCGACCCACCATCGACTGCTGGACTTCAGGTGGAAAAATCTGTCGAGCGAACTTGACTGCCACATTTGGATCTCGAACGATCAAATCCGCCTCTGTCATTAGTCTATTCCCCATGAAGACCGCAAAACTCAATGGGCGCAGAGTCGCATCGAACTCTCTTTCATAACGGGGTTGAGGAGATTTGCCCTGTGGCTGCTTGTCCCTCCTGGGCGACCTACTTCGACGACGAGGAGATTGGTGTCTCTCCCGCTCCCTCGAAGTCCTACTTCACGTGCGCGAAGGTTCACCACTTCGACTCATATCTCCTCCCAGCTCAGCTAGCGTCCTCGCTTCCCCTCTGCTGTTGAAGAAAAGTCTATTCGACATTCGCACTTGTTTAACCTTCCTCAAAGAGCTGGACTGAGTTGCTGACTGAGCATATAAATAGGACCTTCGTTCACGAAGTACACGCCCATTTATTCCCTACGAGGGCAACACCTCTGAGGCAATCTCATTAATATTGAAACCTCAACAGCCTGGCGCCGATTGAGTCACATGCCCCAATCGTCCCATCAACCTCTGTTATTCAGCGTTCTATGTTCATGAACCAGTTGGGACAAGGGCAGATTCATCAATCTAGTCGGCTTGAGTGCCCTAGTCGTTCCACGAATCGATTCATCAATACAATATTCATAAGTTCATTTTATTCGGCGTTCTATGTTCATGAACCAGCTAGGGCCAGGGCAGATTCATCAATCTAGCTGTCTTGAGTGCCCCAGCCATTCCACGAATCGATTCATCAGTATAATATTCATAAGTTCGTTTGATTCGGCGTTCTATGTTCATGAACCAGCTGGGGCAAGGGCAGATTCATCAATCTAGTCGGCTTGAGTGCCCCAGCCGTTCCATGAATCGATTCATCAGTACAATATTCATAAGTTCATTTTATTCGGTGTTCTATGTTCATGCACCAGCTGGGGCCAGGGCAGATTCATCAATCTAGCCGGCTTGAGTGCCCCAGCCGTTCCACGAATCGATTCGCCAGTATAATATTCATAAGTTCATTTTATTTAGCGTTCTATGTTCATGAACCAGCTGGGGCGGGTGAGATTCATTAATCTAGTCAGCTTGAGTGCCCCAACCGTCCCACAAATCGATTCATCAGTACAATATTCATAAGTTCATTTTATTCGGCGTTTTATGCTCATTTCGTTCTAATTCATGAACCTCCGTTATTCGGCGTTCTTGTTCATGAACCAGCTAAAGGCAGATTCATCAAACTGCCTTATGAGCTGACCTATCGACACCTCATGAATTCATTTTATTTAATCATAAATCAAATTCATTAATTTAATCGGCTATTAAGTTTGACGTCTCACGTAGTCGTGACATTTTGTTCTAACTGCTGATTCTTTTAATTATGTACTCATACAGGAAACAATATAAGCAATAACTTGAGAGCGTAGAAAATTTTCATTCATAAATTGGGCGCTAACAGCAGACATTTTACACATGAAAATCCAAAAAAGATGAAAATCAACTAACAAAGAACATGCATCGAAGTTAAAAATACTTAACAAAAATAATTTCATCCCCAAAATCAATCCTCGGGATCAGACTCTAGCGGCTCAACGTCCACTTGCTCGTATGGAATCGACATGTCCAATGTCACTCCAGCGGCAGCAAGGGCTTTGAGCCAGCCATGTTTGAATCCTTGATTCTCAAATTTAGGGACCTCTTCTACATAGTTTTCTAGAGCGGCGCTCTTCCCAGCCTCGAATGCTCCGGAAGCCTCGGAGTCGGCTTTTTCCTTCGCTGCTTTCGACTCTGCCAATTCAACCTCCAGCTTGGTAAGCGCCTCCTTGGCTAACTTGAGCGATTCCTCACTCGCCTTTGCCCTCTCCTCGGCGTCTGATCTAAAATGATCAACAGTCCGCGCCCTTTCCTTCTCAGCTTCGGCCCGCACACTTTCCATTGTGGCACTCATCGCCTCAAACTCGACCCTGCTCCTCTGACCCTCCACTTCCGATTGCAAACGGCCAATCCTTTCATCGGCATCATGCTGGCGGCGGCCTAATTCGGCGATCCTTCCGACCATCTGCAAAACAAGTTGGGATCATCACATACTAAGAAATACCATATGCAAACAAAACCAAAACAAAGAGTTAGGATGAAGTCACATACCAGGAGGGCCGACTAGGCAGCTAACGCTATTGCTACCAAATCCAGCTCTGCCCGAAAGGTTGCCTTATCAGCCGGCAACGAGACCAAGGCAGCCAAGCTCAATGCCACAGCTGGATCCTTCATGGCCGACTCTTCGGAGGAGATAGGCGTGTTTTTTATCTTTAGTTGAACAATGAAAGGACCAACCACATTCGACTCCTCTAAGCGTGGTCGTTTATCAACGGGGCTCTCCTCAGAGCCAGCCTCTCCCTCGGTGGCACGTTTCTCTCCCCGATCTTCTGAAATTGGCCGTTCTTCTGGATTCAGCCGATCAGCTGCCTTTTCTGTCTCGGCCACATCAACGTGAGCTGTTTTTTCTACAACTATGGGTTTAGAAGATTCAGTCGGGGCAGGTACAGAACGGGTGGCCTCGACTTTCCGTCGGGCGGCCATGCGTTCAGCATTTCTCTTTCACGCCATCTGCGTGAGACTTTCCCCAGCCATACCCTCAGAATAAGTGCCGGGAAGGTCTCCCAAATTTGTAAAAATATCTCTGAAGGCGTCCCCTCAGCCTGATGTGGACGGAGGGTCCAACGAGTTCAGTCCGGCTTCCTCAAAGACTGAGTTAATAGCTTCGTCAACCTCTGCTGCCAACTGATCCGGGTCCTCGGCGATTGGTTCCGCCGCTTATTCTTCTAAGTGTTCAGAATTGGATGTTTCTAAATCGATCTGCCTCAAGTTTTTGAAGCTAGGGAAGATGAGGGCTGTAAGATGGTTGTCGCCTTGCGCGATTGGAATGTTGTCCGCCGCCGAGAATGTAGTATAAGTCGGCTCGTACCACAAGAGAATGTGGGCTGCCCTCCCTTGTTTTTGAAGGTTTGGACGGCCGACGAACTGTAGCGTGGTCTTCGTTTCTGCAAGCACGACGTCGTCGTCTGAAGCTAACACTCTCTTCAAGTCGCTGCCTGCATAAACAAAACAATTAGATGTGTATAGGGCCGAACACAAACATGGAAATAACATAAACAAGTGATCTAATCGGCCACCTGGTTTGCCTTTTCGCCTTGGCACAGGGTCTAGGCAATCTTCACCTTCGCCGAATTCCCAATTACCACAGACGACGACCATTATGTCATCGACACGCTTGCCAGAGCTGGCAAGCATAGTCACTAAGTGATGATCAGTATCCTTGGCTCTAAGAAAGTAGCGTCCTAGCTGGCCAGTAGATTTGGCTAAGACATAATAGTGCCGAATGGTGGGTATACCTAAATTAATCCTAAGACGCCGATTTATCTCTATAATTTCCATTTTGATGCGAAAGAAATTCACGTTGGGCTGGGAAGGGATTAGACCCCAGTATCGAAGAACGGCCGTCAAAAATGGGTGAAGAGGAAAGCAGAGTCCGCCCTCAGCAATTGATAGGAGAGGAAAGACAATTATGCTCTCATATTCCTTTTCCATATCAGTGGTGTTGTCTGCTAAAAGTGACAGATGGACGTCATCGGGGATGGAAAAATGGTGTCGAAAGCCAGAGATTTGATCCGCTAAAAGGAGCTCCTTCAGATGTTTTGCCATTTTGGCCAACCCAAGGATTATGGAAAACTAAAAGCAAACAAGGAAGCGGGATCAAAAATGAAGGAGAAGAAAACTTACAGGAGACGATGGGAAAACGAGAAACAAGGAGTTGCAGAAGTCGCGAAGTGAAGGAGTTGCACTAGAAGGCGAGCCAGATATCTTTGAGTATTCAAAACATACACTTGAAGAGACAATTTCAATCGCATTAAATGAAGGCAGTGTACGAAGGGGCAGGAAATCGTTACAATGACCAAAAAGCGTGTATGCATTCTGACACGCATCGGGAAGAGAATTAACCGCCGAATTTTTGACTTCCCAGGCTAGAAGCCAAACACGCCGACTAACTGATGCTAGTGGGGTGTTTGGGGGGCAATTGTGGGAGCCGAATTTCATTGGATCAATAGAGAAGAATGGACTAGTTCGGTCCATAACATAACCTCTATTTGGCATTGGTCCCAGTTAATTGAAGAGCTAAATAAAATAGCCGGCATTCCAACCAGTACAACAAAGGCCGAGTAGAAGTACATGTAAGGTATCAGGGATGGGCCAAGCCCTAAGGCCCAAAGAGAATACTATAAATATAGGATCTTCAGTCAGAGGAAGGTATGTGAGAACCATTACACTTAACTTAAAATACAAGTAATTCAGAGATCAGAGACTGACTTGTCTGTCGGAGTGCTAATTCCGGCACCCCCGACCGGAGTGTTAATTCTTTTTCAGGTGACTAGCTGAGGATCACTAGTGTCCCCCAGGATCTGAAGAGTATTTCCAAACCACTTCTCCACACTTGGCATTGCTATCTATAACAAAGAATGGCGTCATGCAATCTCTGGTTCCCACACTCAGGTTGATGTGCAAAATGCCCTGAGCCATTTGCTTATCCCCAGCAAAACCAACGATGGTTGTGCTGGTTGGAATCAACCTAGGATTTCTTTCCCTAACTTCTTCAAAAAGGACCTCGGAAACAGGTTGACTGCTGCTCCATTGTCCACTAGAACCCTATTTATCTGCACCCCATTGAAATAAGCCTTCATATACAAGGGCTTAACATGCTGGGTCATTGATATTATGGGGTACTCGAAGGGGTATGAGAGGTTGATGCTCACCTCCATACTTTCTTTATTAGTTTTCATTGGCTTGGCTACTTCTAACTCATCTTGAATCATGTTGGCCTGTGAATCTTCACTGGAAACTGGAATAAGGTCATCTTCCTGACCTTCTTGGTCTCCTTTCCAACCTGGAATTCCTGCGACAGCACATAGACCATGTTTAATGGCACTGGAGGGAATGAGACAAATTGCACCGCTCGCTGCGACTGTTCTCCTTCCATATGGTTCTACTCTGAAGCTTAAGAGGCATCCTCCATGCTGCACTCTGGCAGCTCAATGCTAACAGGTTCCTTCAAAGCAGTTTGTTTGTGACTTGCTCCTGTTGGCTCTCGACCAGAAAGTCTGTTCAACCATAAAGGCTTCAAACACTTCATCCTCAGCCAATTCTGACCCATGGCCTAATGTTTCCTCATGTCTCCTCATCACTTTCCATTAAGGCTTTTTCAAGGCCTGCTAGGCTAGACTTTTCTTTGGCTTTTAGTTCAGCATGAACCTTGGCCAACCGCTCTCGACTAATACTTTCTTTGTTTGTAGGACCAAGTGTTAATCCTTCCCCCACTTCTGTCTGGCCTGGTGACTGGGCCAAAAAGGAACTTGCTCCACTTTCTTTCAAGTCCCTTTGGTACTGAGTGTACCTTCGCTGAATTTTTCTCCTCTGAGACCTGGATATCACAGGGATCGTGTCAGGTTCCCTAGTCTTTGGGTTATTAAGTAGGACCTGGTTATTTAAAGCCACCAAAGGAGGCTTGATCATCCTTCCTTTATCCCCAAATGTCTTGTTTTGTGCAGGTACTACCTTAGGTTTGCTCTGCATGACAAACCAATCCGGGACCCCAGGAACCCACGAACTGACTACCCTTACTGCTGGGTCTGCCACACCTGTCCTTGGAGCAGGCTTCGAAGCATTTCTTGCAGGCCAATCTCTAGGCCTGGTTCCTTGTCTTGAGCCAAACTCAGGCTTCCTTTCTGGCAGATTTCCCATCCTGTAATAATCAGGTGACCTGGTTTCATGCAAGGATCTCTTCCCCTTTGATTGCATCCCAGCGTCTGATGAACCAACCAAGGATGAGCGTTGTTTGGGGCCAGTTGGATATGGCCTTCTATCATAGGTGCTTACTGGTTTTCAATCTTTTTGCACATCTTTATAATACTAATTCTTATCAACTGGGAGCCCCTTCAACCATTTGTAACTCATTCTGCACCTGGGGCACATTCTCTACACCACAGCTGCTTCGAGGGAGTCATCATCCAAGGTCTCTTCACTAGGGCCATCTCATTGGCCTACGAAGTTTTGTCCACTGGCTGATGAACTTCTGGTATCCTTCTTGAAGGCAGCCTGGCTAGCCACATGCATCTGCATATTAACCTCATTCAATTCCTTCAAAGATAGATTTTTGAAATCTTGCATGCCAACATTGACTGCAGCCTTCCCAATTTCTGGAAACGGGTTGGTGTCAATCCCAAGGCTTTCTCAGTCTTGGTTGAAAACTTTAACCTCCCCTTCCGAATCTGTTCTTGGATCCTGTCTCGAAAAATAATACAGTTTTTAGTCGAATAAGACCAAGAATTGTGCCATTTACAGTACATTTTCCCTTAAGTTCTTCAAGAGTAAGGATCTTAACCCCTTTTGGTAACTTTAGGAAGTGTGCTGCAAACAAATGATCAAAAATGTCATCTGCCTTTGTTATGTCAAAAGAATACTTCCTGTGAAGGTCTTTCTTTTTAAATTGTTGGTCTATTGTACTGTCTTTCTGAATTAATGCCTCACATGTCCTAGGCTCTTTTCCTGTGATCTCTATTGCATCAATCTCATAGTTAGGGTCCCTATAGTAGGTTTTATAGGATGCATTATTTCGATCATGTTCCTCTTCCAGCAAGGTTTTATATCTGGAGACTTTATAAGTTAACTCCACTAAGTCTCGAAATTCAGTTACATCAAACTTTTTTCAAAGCCTAAATTCCAACCCATTTTGTGCCAATCTCACAAATTCAAGCTCAGGTAGCATGACCCTACATTTATTTCGTGTCCTTTTAAATATGGCAATAAATTAAGCAGCTTTCTCATCAAGCCGTTGGCTCAACCTTGCCAAGTCTACCATGGAAACCTCTGGTTCTGTTTGGAAAAATTGGGCATGAAATGCTTCCTCCATTTGTTGCCAGGTTTGGATGGAGCCAGGTGTAAGGTTTATGTACCATGCGAAGGCTGCCCCAGTTATAGAGTTTGGAAAAAGTCTCAGTTTTATATAATCAATTAGTGAACTCACCACATTGGCCTATAAACCTAGCAATGTGTTCTATAGTTGACTGATTTCCATTTCCATAAAAGAGGGCGAAGTCTGGTATTCTAAACCCCCTTGGATATTCGTGTACCTTGTCTACCCATTCTGGGTAAGGTTTCCTGTACACCGAAGTTTGGACCACCCGAGCCATAGGTCTACACATTTCTCTGACGATGTCAACAATCTGGTCCCTAGGAACCATATTTTGTGCTGGCTGAACCACTACTGGAGGAACAAACACAGGGTTTGGAGAAACTCCATGTGCTTGTGGGCCTCTTGGTCCATATATAGGTACATTCAGGGCTGGTTGTCCTTGTTGTACTAGATGTTATTGAAGGTATGGTTGGCCTCTTGGGGCTTGCCCTGCGAAAGGCACTACAAGAGGAGAAGCAGGTGTTGTTCTCTTCCAATTGCAGGAAATCCTTCCAACCCCCCGAGTGCAAACTCAAACACAGGGTTGGTGAAACCTCTTGTGCTAGGCATGTTTTCAAACATAGGATTTGGAAATGCCCTCATGCCATTACCCTGGGCTAGCCCAGGTCCACCAAATTGTATGGTTTCGTTGGTAGAGAATGGTACATTCTGAGTGGCCATTGGTCTCAAAGGAGTTTCATACCATGACTGGGGCACAGGTGCTAACCTCTTATGGTTTTGACTACTAGTCTAACCATTGATTTGTCCATTATTTTGCATAGGCTGTTTATCTCGAGTCAATCTTTGCTGAGGATTATTTACATTTTCTTCAGTCTGTCCTACAATAGTTGGTTGATGAGAGTTCATTCGATCCAAAAAGGATGTTGCCCATCTTTCCATTGTATACATTAGTTGTTGTCCCATGGCATCTACTTAACCTCCCCACGGATTTAGTGGTTGGGCAAAAAGGACATTTGAGGGTCCAGTTTCTTGGCCCTATCTAGTATGTTGGACATGTGTTGCATACTCTGAAATGCTAGTCTGTTTGATCCAATGGCAAATTGAAGAGGAGCGAACTCCATTATGTATATCTAGCAGAGGAGTGGAGTTACTATGAGACGAAGAGGAGCATATGCCTTTTAAAAAAGGGTAATGTTAGAGATACCAAATTTTCTACCAAATAAATGACCAAATGTCTCATATGTGCTTTTTAAAAAATTATTTTTTAGTATATTGTTTGATGTTGTCAACTTTCATACTTTGTTATTTATTTTCAATGTAAAATTTTTTAAGGTTTTATAAAATTCTTTAAAATCTCATTAAAGCTCACATTTACATCAAACTAACAAAATTAACAAAATCAAACCATAACATATGGTCTGTGTAGGTTCTTCAATTATCAAAATTGAAAGGTTGGGTTCAATGCTAAATTTTCTCTCAACACCGATAGAATCAAACCATTTGCACCCTGTTGGCTTTTTTGGCTTTCGAAGGTTATTTATGTAATGTAAGCATGCCAGCAAGGATCAATTAGTCCTTACAGAATTTTAATTGCCAACCAATTTATCAGACGATTGTGTTGAAGTTCTTTCAACCTCAATGAAGAAGACTTTTACTGGTGACTTGTTTTAAGAGAAATTTGTAAATTATAGCAAATATGAAATAATTCCAAACTGAATTTCATTAAGTAAATAAGAACTTACAAATGAAATGACCCAACCTTGAAAAAGTTTACAGTAGCGACTACTCGAAACTACTCCTAGAAACTGAAGTGCAATACAGGAATTGAAGTGCTGGAAATGTAAAGAACTGTAAATGTAAAAATTGGAAAAAGAAATGAAGTAAATAAACTAGTATCTGGATCTGAGTCTGGGTCCTTTCATTCTGGGACCTTCTCTACTATTTATACTTTTCAATGGTAACCGTCAAAGTAGGTCTTCGACTGTCGAAATGTCCTCCCATGATTGCTGATCGTGCTCCCTCACAGTTAGTCCCACTACGCCCTTCTTGCAGTTAGGCTTCCTTCTTGAATTTGAATTTGAATTTGAATTCGAATTCATGAGTAACCGTTGGGCCAATCATCTTGCACCTTCTAGTTATTCCAGTGTTGCGCAGATCCATTGTTACCAATATGAACCGCCACGTGTCAATTTTTGGTTGGAGACTTGTATTATCTTCCAAAATTGCCCTTCACGTGCCACATGTCAAGTTGCGATTGGTTTTTACAAAATATACAGCCAACACACCCCTAATTATTCATTTCATGTTTCTCAATCTTGGAAATTCATGATGTTGATGATGTGAGAAATGAATTTTGTACTTAATAAATCACAGTTGGGTAAATTGATTTTCGCCTAATTAGTTTTTCAATTTTTTGGGCATTACAGTTTTAAATTATCATAATATGTTGATAATATTGTTTTAATAAATATTTATGACAACTCAAATTGTGGTAACTACAATGTGCTGTAAACAAGTGGTTAAGAATGTATAAAAATATTTGAAAATATGTGGAAGTGTTTGGGATTCTATTGAAAAGTGTCTTTTTGTGGTAACTACAATGTGCTGGAAACAAGTGGTTAAGAATGTATAAAAATATTTGAAAATATGTGGAACTGTTTGGGATTCTATTGAAAAGTGTCTTGGGTGTGCCATAATTAAGTATTTTATCCCTCTTTTTAAACCTTAATGAAGAAATATAAATACAAAGTTTTACTATTGAACTTGAAAACCCAACTTAAATGAATGTGGGTATTTTTGAATTATAAATTAAGATTAAACTATTTCTGATGTTGTTGATAGATTAATTACTCATCTGGGTAATAAATTGCACAACTATTCTAGGCAATTTCCTCCTTCAAATTGCAATTGTTAAGACAGTTTCATTTACAACCACATTCATTGCACATCTTGGCAAGTTCACAAGTTGTCACTACTCTATACCCACGTTGCCACTACATGCTTTAGAATCATTGCATCCTGCACAAACATAACAAGAACAACACCAATAATAATAACAATAACTTTGACCATAGTTAGTCTTTCAAGATAGTTCACAGTCTAAATCCACATGTCATAATTAATAAAATTAAAATTAACTATAATCGACAGATGATAATCAACAAAAATATATTTTATAGTGCAAACACAAATATATATGCGGGGTTAATATATTAGTGGACACATTCTTTTGCTCACTCGTACATTTCAGTTACGAATAGTGGGTCGGTGCCTTGATTCTGAAGGGAGGATGCACATTTTGGACTACAGATTGTAGACCTAGAATTAATTTGAGACTACAGCCATTTTGTTAATTTAATGTAATTAATCTTGAGTTTACAAATCAAACAGTTATTTTATGAATTGTAACTTTCTATACTATTATTCACTGGGGCATAAGAAAAGATCGATCGAATTGAATTGACACCGATCAAAATATATTGAAATTCGATTTTTGGTTCATTTTTAATAACTCGTGATCTATATCGGTTTTGAAATTTTTTATACTAATATAAACCAAACCGATCAAATATTATATTTAAATACATTTATATTTTAATTCTTTTTACACTTTTTGTTTTTGAATAAAAACTGAGAGAGCAATTTTTATACTTCTTCTTTGTCTATTTTCAATGTAAAAGTTTTTATAAAATTCTTGAAAATCTCATATAAAGCTCTCATTTACATCAAACTAACAAAATTGACAAAACCGAACCATAAAAGCGCACAAATGTAGTAAATATGTCACACATTAAAAAAAATATACAGTAAAAAATATTTACCCTAAAAAATAAAATAAAGAAAAATTTTAAATATTTAAAAAAATAAACCCAAAATTTTTTAAAATATAACTTAAAACTCAAAAACTCAAAAGTCAAAATATAATTCAAAACTCAAATCATAATTCTAAAACAAAACCACACCTAGCCCTATATCTTGTTAGGTTTACTATCTCACTTGTCAATCAGGTAGTAAACTCAAAGGGATAAGACGACCTTCTAATGGTATGGATGCTAATAGTACTGCTAATCGTAGGCCTACGCTTCCAACGTCGTTCCCCGATCACTGAGCCCACTAGGGTACCTGCACAAAGGGCCAGTGGGGAACGGCAGTCCCCCAACAGACCCTCTGACAGTCAAGTTAGAAGAGAGAGGGGTTAATAGCAAACGCTAGGAGAATAACGATACGGCACTTAACCTTTTTATGTCTTGGAAGCCTCCTTATATCCTTTGTTCATCATTTCCTTGTCCACTCCAACCTGTCATGTTGGCCGAAAGTCTACGCACTAGCTTGCCTTGTTCATGGTGAGGCTGCATGCTCTGACGTGAAGGGATTATCGCATTTAATGCTATAAGGGCTTCATTAATGGCTGATGTATGGTGCAATAACTCTACAGGATCTTTGTCTGCTTACGTGGCTGGTTCTCCTCTTGACAAGTGTTTAGATGCCATTGGTTCTTGGTGTAACATTGGATTCCAGTAGTGTTGGGCTTTAGTGTTTAAACCGTGTATTGGGCTCTAAGTAGTGGGCCAAAAACCTCTATGGGCCCACCGATGTCAGTAGTCCCCCATTCCCAAGTGTAGCTTCAATCCAACGAAAGGAATAAAAAGAAAGACAAGGATTATGGGTGGCCGAGTGAAAGAAAGGCTGACCGCGAAGGGTGACTGGGAAAGAAGACCAACCGAGAGGAGAGCTAACCGCAAAGGGGGACCAAGCGAGAAGACTGACCGAGAGGAGGGCCGACCGCAAGGGGGACCGAGCGACAAGACCGACCAGGGAGAGGGCCGACCACAAAGGGGGACCGAGTGAGAAGACCGACCGAGAGGAGGACCGACCGAGAGGAGGACCGACCACAAAGGGGGACCGAGCAAGAAAACCGACCGAGAGGAGGGCCGATCGCAAAGGGGGACCGAGCGAAAAAGTGGTGGCGCGCAGGGCTTGTGGAGCTGCGGGGCACGTGGTGATGTGAAGTGGAATAGACAGGGAAGGAGAAAAGGGTAGTGAATCGTGGTCGTACACGTGGCGTGATCCCATAATAAGGGAGGTGATGCGTTAGCAGGAAATGAAGGGGTAGGACTAATATAGGATGTGGAAAAGGCAGGGGTGGAAACTTTCGAAATTTTTCAAACTGGCGAAATTTAATCTCGATCCTTGGAATATAGGCAAACCGTGGGCATTTGGAGTTATTCGTTTTACTTACCTTTTTGCGAAATACCAACACATCCCAGAGTTGAACTCATTTGTTTCATGTGACACGCCTTTGCAACACTTTGCGAACTTCCTTTTGCCAGCGTCCAAAGCGATACGTAGACACGTGGAAGGGATGGCTCAAGATGAAGTGCCAGCCATGAGGCTAGAGGCATTGGGAGAAGACGACGCAGTGGAGTTCGCCAAACAATACAGAGCAGAGAGGAGGGAGGAAAGGGGGGCGAGGCAAGCAACGTGGGCTCGCCCAACGACAATGATCATAGCCGCTAGGCTAATTAGCCAAGTGGAACCAGACCACTGGCACACCAAGGCCAACAAGTCTACATTTACGGCGGAGGAGTTGGAGGAGGTACGAAGGAAGTACCAAATTTCGGCGGACATAGAATTGAAGTTTCCCACGTCTAAGGAGAGGATGTCGGATGCACGACCAGCAGAATTCACGTTGTATAAGGAGGCATTACGCGTCGGGGGGGGGACTAAAGCTACCGCTCCCCCAAATAGTGGTGAACGTACTGAACTGACTGGAGGTGGTGCCAGGGTAGCTGATGCCCAACGCATGGAAAATACTAATGGCCTATGCGATCGCATGGCCACAGGCAACCGGAGGGGCGGCTATGACAGTGGAGGAATTCTTCTCTTGCTACAAGGCCTCCGGCCAACAAGAAATGTGAGTGACCTTACAAGCAGTGGCCGGCCAAGGTCTAATGGCGAGCTTACCATCCTCGGTGAATGGGTGGAGGCCGAGATGGTTCTATATATCAGCGAACGGTGGAAGGGAGGTTCGCACAACGTGGAAAGTCCCCACGAAGTCAGTGGAGCCAAGGCTGAAGACAGGGTGAAATAGGTGAAGGATTGGAGAGAGAATAAGGGTGCAAAGTGGGATGACCCAATCCGACCTTTAACCCTATTTGCCTTGAGCCTAGGACCGCCGCCAACTGAGGAGGATCCTGCGTGGGAGAAGTTGGAAGCAAGGAGGAAGGCGGAGGAGCGGAGAGCGTTCGCCAAGGTGGACAGGTATAAGGAAATGCGGTTGGGGCCTGCACCCAAACTGGTGATGAGAGAGCGGATCTGACCATGGCCCAAACCATTGGGAGACAAAGATCTAACTGACTTTGCACCACTGCCGCCCCTAGTGGATCTTCTTAAAGAGCGAAACAAACAGGAGGTGGAGGCATTTTTGAAGAACAAGAAGAAAAAGAGAGCAGCGAAGGGGGGCGAGAGGGGTCCACTTGTGAAGAAGATAAAGGATGGGAGGGGGGAGGAAAGGGTGGTAGGAGAAGAAGTGATGGGCCCAAGTGTCCAAGTGGAGATAGGAGCGATGGAGCCAGAACAAAGGGCGCAAACATTAAAGATGGGGCATGTATCAGAAATGGCCCCAAGTCCTATAGAAGGGAAGGTTGGGGTGGACAACCCAGATATGGGTATCGCACTGAAGACCGCCATGTACCACATGCACGCGGTGGCTGGTCAATCGGCAGAAGAAGGGGGGCAAACCAGAGTTGCAACCGACCATCTCGTTGGAGTGGTGGAGGATGCGGCCGTGCGGTCGATGGCTCAATTAACAGAGGCCGACCTCCTGAGAGGGTTCTGCTCGGCCCAGATGGAGACGACGACCCTAGTGGCTGCCCTAATGAATAAAGCAGCACACACGAAGGTGGAGGCAGAGCCGCTAAGGGCCCAGCTAGAAGGGGTGAAAGTGCAGCTGCAAAACCTAAAGGTTGAGACAGCGGGCTGAAGGAAAGCCACTCGGAATGCGTGTGCAAAGGGGCTGGAGTATGCGCAAAGGGAAAAGAAGATGGAAGTACTGGCGGTGGTGCAGAGCTACTTGGCAGAGCGTGCTGGTGCCAAGCTCGTCGTGACCAAATCAGAGCTGGAAGCGGAACGCCACAAGACGGTATCGCTGGAGTTCGAGTTGGCGGGCGAGCGGAGGAAGCTAGACTTGGTCCAAGAAGCCTGCACCACTACCAATGAGAGGTTGGAAGAGACCTTTTCCAACAACAAAGATCTGCGCGACCAGGCAATCAAGGACAAAGAAGAGGCAGATGATCAGATCGCAGAGTTAGAGAAGGCACTGGCAGAAGAGAGGGCCAAATTGGCATTTGAGAGGGCGGCATATCCCGACTTATGCGTTGCGGCCGTGAAGCAATTCAAGGGGTCCGCTGAATTCCAGATGGCCATTGATGCCGCAGTCGCCAAGAGCTTAGCGAAGGAGGGGGAAGGGGGTGCTAGGCCGTCGGGAGTGGCCAATGGAGGTAGGAGCGAAGAAGAAGTGATCCAAAGCTTCCAGTGGTCAGACTTCTACAAGCACAAGATGAGCCAGTACTAGGACAGCGGCTGGATAAGCTTTAAGGCACAAGAGCTGTTCCTAGGCATGGACTTCAGTCTCATAAAGGTAGGGGAAGATGACGTTGCCCAGACCCCCTTGGATGAGGGGATTGGAGAGGAAGATCTTGCCTCCAGCAAGGGGAATAATCTCTATAACGAAGTGTAAAAAAAAAAAAAAATTTGTTTCTTTTGGTTTTTTTTTTTTTTTTTTTTACATGCAAAGTCTGTAATGAATTGTATAGAAGTGCAACTTTGTTAATAAAATGACGAGTTTTTTTATTGTTGTTATTGTTGTTATTGCTTTGATTGGTAAAGTTTAAATGGTAAAAATGGCTGAGTAGAATTGAATGAAAATTTGTAAGAAAAATTTGGGAATATGAAATTTGATAAACTTGGTAAAAATGGGCAAGCAAGCTAACTTGTACAAATAGTATGAATAGTAAAAGTGGATAATTATGAACTGATTTTAATTGAGTCTAGCAGTGACTGATTGTAATTGCATACTTGGTTTGGATGAGTTCAGTTTTGACTTAGACTGGCTAAGTTCTTCGCGCTCAGTCTGGCTGAGACTCGAAGGGCTTAGTCCGGCTGAGGCTTTAGTTAACTCAAACTGTCTGAGCTATTCCTCATGCTCAGTCTGGTTGAGACTTGAAGGGCTCAGTCGAGCTGAGGCTTTAGTTATCTCAGTCTGGCTAAGTTTTTCACGCTCAGTCTGGCTAAGGCTTGAAAGGCTCAGACGGGTTGAGGCCTTAGTTATCTCAGTTTAGCTGAGTTCTTCACACTCAGTCTAGCTGACGCTTAAAGGGCTCAGTTGGGCTAAGGCTTTAGTTATCTCAGTCAGGCTAAGTTCTTCACGCTTCGTCTGGCTGAGGCTTGAATGGCTTAGTTGAGCTGAGGCTTTAGTTATCTCAATCGGGTTGAGTTCTTCATGCTCAGTCTGGCTGAGGCTTGAAGGGCTCAGTCGGGCTGAGGCTTTAGTTATCTCAGTCTGGCTGAGTTCTTCATGCTCAGTCTGGCTGAGGCTTGAAGGGCTCAGTCGGCCTGAGGCTTTAGTTATCTTAGTCGGGCTGAGTTCTTCACGCTCAGTCTGGCTGAGGCTTAAAGGGCTCAGTCGGGCTGAGGCTTTAGTTATCTCAGTCAAGCTGAGTTCTTCATGCTCAGTCTGGCTGAGGCTTGAAGGGCTCAATCGGGCTGAGGCTTTAGTTATCTCAGTCTAGCTGAGTTCTTTATGCTCAATCTGGCTAAGGCTTGGTCAAAGAGTTGTTATTGAAATGCAACACAGATAATGGAGATGCTAGCTTGTTGTCATTTAAGGCACAGCCTGTTGATCACAAGTTTACACCATATATGGAAAAGGCGTAAATGAACAAGTGTGCAGATCGAGAAAAGAGCACATACAACAATTCAAAAATACAAAAACAAGAGATGCCATTTCACTAGAAGTAACGCTTTAAATGCTCGACATTCCATGGATGGGGGAGGTCTCTGTCTTCCATACCTTGGAGACGGTAAGTGCCCGAGGTCTGGTCTTGACAACATAGAGTCTTTCCCATTTGGCTGCTAGCTTGCCCTCGGTCGAATTTTTAGTAGCAAGGGTTGCTTCACGCAAGACTAGGTCGCCCACCACAAACTCTCGAGGTCGAACTTTGTGGTTATAATGTGTTCTCATTTTCTGTTGATATGACGCCCGTCTAACAACAGTTGTCTCTCGGAGTATTTCAATCAGGTCCAAGTTAGCCCGACGTAACTCTTCGTTTAGTTCTGAATTCGGGTGTAAAACCCGAGGGGTCGACAGGCCGATTTCCACTGGGATGACGGCCTCAGCACCGTATGTTAGGCGGAACGGGGTCTTTCCAGTAGGGGTTCGGGTGATCGTCCGATAAGTCCAGGGCACGTTCGGTAATTCCTCGGCCCAGAGTCCTTCAACGGCTTCTAGCTTAGTTTTGATGATCTTCAGAAGGGAGTGATTGGTGATTTCAACTTGCCCATTAGCTTGGGGATGACCTGGGGAGGAGAAACATGGCCTAATGTCGAGCTCTGCACAGAATTTCCTAAACTTGGCATTGTCGAATTGCTTGCCGTTGTCCGAAACGATGGCTTGGGGGATTCCAAATCGGCAAACGATCGACTGCCAAATGAACCTGGTGGTGTTTCACTCAGTGATTGTTACGAGGGGTTCTGCTTCCACCCATTTGGTGAAGTAGTCAATGGCAACAGCAGTGAACTTGTTCTAGCCTCTACCAATGGGCAAGGGACCAACTAAGTCGATACCCCACTTGGCGAAGGAGTAGGGGCTGCTGAGCGTAATCAGCTCTATTTGTGGAGCATGGGGGATGTTCGCAAAGCGTTGGCATTTATCGCACTTGAGTACAAATTCGGTGGCATATTAGTTGAGAGTAGGCCAGAAGTAGCTGGTATGAAGGATTTTATGGGCCAAAGACCTTGCACCCGAATGATTGCCACAGATGGCCTCATGGACTTCTCTCATCACATAGGTCGCTTGAGCAGGACTAAGACACCTGAGGTATGGGCGTGAGAATCCTTGTTTGTACAGTAGGTCGGTGATGAGGATGTAATTGGACGACCGGGCTCTGACTTTGGCGGCTTGCTATTTATCGTCGGGCAACTCCCCTCGCATCAAAAATAGAAGGATGTCTGTAGCCCGTGGGATAGGTTCGTTTTGGAGGAAGTGAACCTCCTATTGATTTGGCAAAGTAGCCAGATGGGTCAGGTATTCAATACGAATGCCGTGGTCGAGGTCTGACTGGTCGGCCGAGGCTAATTGAGCCATTTCGTCTGCCTTGGAGTTTTCTGACCTATGGATGTGTTTGATTTGGAAAGTATTGAAAAGGCGAACAAGAGAGAGTGCAATGTCCCTGTAGGCCCGCATCGTGTCTTCCTTTGCATCGAACTCCCTAATAATCTGTCCGACGATCAACCAGAAATCACTGAACACATGAAGATGGCTTACACCAATGTCTCTGGCCAGACGAAGACCCACTATCAAGGCCTTATATTCGACTTCATTATTGCTTGCGTCGAATAGAAAACGGAGGGCACACTTGAAATACCTGCCCTCGGGGGTGGTGACGATGAGACCGACCCCACTGCCTTCTTTACGGGATGACCCATCAACATGAAGGGTCTAGAAATGGGGGTCTTCTGCCTCGAAGTTGAATTGCGTTGGCGGAGGGGGCACGTTCGGTGTCAGATTGGTGAATTCCAAGATAAAATCAGTGACGGCTTGTCCTTTGATCGATGTTCGAGGTTAGTAAAAGATTTCAAATTGACTAAGCTCGACGGACCATTGCATCAGTCTGCCTGAAAACTCTGCCTGTTGCATGACCTTTTTCAAAGGCTGGTCAATGAGAACCACTATGGAGTGAGCTTGGAAGTAAGGCCAGAGGTGCCTTAAGGCTATGACCAAGGTGAGGGCCATTTTCTCCAACAAAGGATAGTTCTGGTCCGCCCCCTGAGAGCACAGCTGATATAGTAGACTGGGCGTTGTACTGAGCTATCTTCTCTAACGAGGACTACATTGGACAGCCACATGGGGCAGTCCACATTTTGGATGAACTACGCCTTCAGTAGCTTGTCTACCTAGGAGGCGATGAGGGCATTGCATTCTGGGTGAAAGATACGCTGTCTCTGGCGGAAAGGTCGGAAGTGGGGCTCGATATTGAGACGGTGAGTGATGAAAGAGGGATAGATGCCCGGCATGTCAGATTAGGTTTAGGCGAACACATCATTGTGCTCCGTTAGGACAGCTGTGAGGTCGACCTTGGCCTGGGAGGATAGTTGGCTGCCGATCCTAGCTGTTTTGGCTGAGTTCTTAGGATCGATGGGGACTTCGACAAGTTCTTCCACTGGTTCCCTTTGACTAACTCTTCTTCGTCTCTGACGTTGAGTCCTTCGATGATCATAGCTTCCTTCAACTTGTCCTCTTTTAGTGAGGCGACGTAGCATTCTCTGGCCATCGTTTGCTCGCCCCTCACGGTGCCTACCCCAAGGTCGGTGAGGAATTTCATAGCTAGATGGTACGTGGAGGTTACAACTTGGAAAGCGTTAAGGGCTATGCGGCGGAGGATTATGTTATAGGCAGAAGGACAGTCGACGGCAAGGAAAGTTAGTAACTTGGTGGTCTGCCGTGGGTACTCTCCGATGGTGATGGGAAGATTGATGGAACCTGTGGAGGTCACCCGATCCCCCATGAAGCCGACTAACGGGGTTTGGAAAGGGGACAATTTTTCTTCGCTGACTTTAAGCTGGCGATAGGCATTCAGGAAGATAATGTCGGAAGAACTGCCGTTGTCGACAAGCACCCGTCTGAATTTGTAATTTGATAAGAGAGCAGAAATGACGAGGGGGTCGTCGTGGGGGAAACGGATGCCTGTGCAGTCAACCTCCGTAAAAGTGATGGGTTCAGTCCACTGCTTGGGGTGTTTGAAGGGGCGATCCAATGTGGCGACTTCTTTATCGGAGCCCTGTTTGATTTTTCTGAGTTCAGCTCTCTAGGCCGAACGGGATGGTCCTTCGCATGCAAGCCCGTCAACAATGACTCTGATCTATCCAACCGGGGGAGTAGGATTGCCTTATGGTTGGGGTTGTGGTGGGGGCTGATCATTGTCTCGGTTAGGTTGTGCGGGTTGTCGGGGAGGGGTTTGTCGGCGGTGGCCCCTGGCGAGTTCGGTCCTTGGCCGTTGTTGGGGACGGGTTGTCGTGAACCGACTGAGGCGACCCTGTCATATCAGATTCACTACCTGATCTTTGAGGTTAACACATTCCTCAGTGTTGTGGCGATGGTCCTGATGGAAACGACAGTACTTGGATTGATCTTGCCGATTGGAAGGAGACCGTAAGGGTTGGGGCCATTTCAAATTGTAATCTCGTTGGATCTGGTTCAAGACTTGTTCCATGGGGGAATTGAGGGGAGTGTACTGCTCGAACCGACCGAGCAGTCGGGTAGGTGCCGATCAATCGGGGCGAGCGGGTCGGTCGGTATACTGAGGGGTTTGCTATGTATATTAGGTGGTTCTGGTTTCAGATTCCTTTCTCTTCTCCCTAGAGGTTGGGTTTTTAGTTGTAGTATCTTGGCGGGCTACCAGAGAGTCTTCGGCGTTCATATATTTTTAGGCTTTGGAAATGAGGGTGGCCATGAAGGTTTGAGGGTTTTTGGAGAGGGAGAAGAGGAAATCAGATGATCGTAAACCAGCCATGAAAGCCGTGAGGATGACCTTGTCATCGTTTTCCGCCACCTGTAGGGCTCCGATGTTGAAACGGATGACAAAGCTACGTAGCGACTCTCCCTCCGTCTGACGGATATTAAGAAGCTATGTTGTCGGATGCCGCTGGCGTTGAGCGCCAATGAAATGGCTCAAAAATGAATCACTTAGGTGTTGGAAAGTAGAAACGGAGTCCTGTGGTAGCTGACTAAACCATAGTCGAGCCGACCCCTTAAGCGTCATGGAGAAAGCCCGACACATGATCTCATCAGGAAAAGCATGGAGGATCATTAGGGTTCTGTAAGTCTCCAAATGGTCAACTGGGTCCATTATGCCGTCAAAAAAGTCGATCAAAAGCATTCTGAACTTGGGAGGTAGGGGTTTGTCCCTGATGAAGGCGACAAATGGGGAGTTGGCTATTGCGGAGGGTTTATTCTGTACGTTCTGCATAACTCCTTGAAGCTGGAGTTTCATGGCTCGGAGTTCCGCATCCCAGATAGGAACATTGTCACCCCCAGAGGGCAGTAGAGGTTGAACACTACAAGCCTCTCCTTCAAGGGTAGGCATTTGACCAGATGAATGTAAACCTCGAGGTAGCGGGTTCATGTCTTGGGGTGGAGCTTGCCGACCCTCTAAGTTGGAGAGGTGGGCTTGTTGGAAAGGATGGCTCGGGGTTTGTTCTCGATTGGGAGAGATATCTTGTGGTGGTGAAGGAGGTATAGGGAGGTTTCGCTGGAGCAAAGCGTTGATCAAGGCCTGGTTTTGCTCGGCCAAGCGGTTGATGTTGTTTGTGAGTTATGTGAAGTACTGAGGTGGGTTATTTGGATTGGTAGGGTCGGCTTGGAGGTCACCGATGTTGTGTTGAGAAGCCATGGATCTCGTTGTGACCATTCACCTTGATGGCTAGCGATAAGGGATTATCGAGAACGAGTCTTCGGTAACAATGAGCATAATTGTCACACGAAATGGCGTTCCCACAGACGGCGCCAACTGATAGTACTGCTAATCGTAGGCCCACGCTTCCAACGTAGTTCCCCGATTATTGAGCCCACCGAGGTACCTGCACAAAAGCCCAGCGGGGAACGGGAGTCCCCTAGCGGACCCTCCAACGGTCAAGTTAGAAGAGAGAGGGGTTAATGGCGAATGATAGGAGAATAACAATAGGGCACTTAACCTTTTTGTGTCTTGGAAGCCTCCTTATATCCTTTGTTTATCATTTCCTTGTCCACTCCGGCCTATCATGTTGGCCGAAAGTCTACACTCTAGCTTGCCTTGTTCATGGTGAGGCTGCATGCTCCGACGTGAAGGGATTATCGCATTTAATGCTATAGGGGCTTCATTAATGGCTGATGTGTGGTGCAATAACTTTGCAGGATCTTTGTCTACTTACGTGGCTGGTTCTCCTCTTGACAAGTGTTTAGATGCCATTGGTTCTTGGTGTAACGTTGAGTTCTAGTAATGTTGGGCTTTAGTGTTTAAACCGTATATTGGGCTCTAAGTGGTGGGTCAAAAACCTCTATGGGCCCACCGATGTTAGATGCAAACAATTGACTATCATCGCTTGATAAAAGAAAAAAAAAAAATCAATGTGATAAATGGTCATTTTACTATCACATAGTGAAAAAAAGAGACACTAGAACCACCATCAAAGCCTAACCAACATGCTTTGCATCAAGATGCACTTGCGGGCCCCAATGGCCGTGAGATAACCACCCTTCAAAATTCCAAGTTTAAAGAAAATCGACATTTGGTTGAGATGTTCTAAATAAGTGTATTTTTTAATTTTTTATAAAAAAATTATATAGAAAAATAAAGAGGAGATGTTGATTGATGTAATCCAAAAAAATAAAAAGATAAAAAATGTATACTTATTTTGGGATGCCAAACCACCCCTTAATTTTGAGAATATATATATCTATATATATATTTAAATGAGAATAATTCAAAATAACTATATTTTTATAGTATAAATAATTTTGTATTCAGTATAAGTAAAAGTTGTGACATGAAACACAACTCTCACTTATTTCGACTTGCATTTTTATAAAAATATAATTATTTTGAATTATTTGCACTTAAATACAATTTTTTCTTTAATTTTTAGGGACTTTTAAAAGCAATTTTTAAGATGTAGTTTTCAAAATTTTCATTTTTTTTTTGGTTATTTACACAAAGACCCCATAAACTATTTGGAACTATCACTTTGACGCCCTAAACTATAAAAGTGTATAAATACACCCCCTCAACCATTGATAAGTATAACTTTTTTTTCTAAACTATAAAAGCGTACAAATATTCTTAAATTATAAAAACATACAAATTAAACTGTTAACGAAAGGAATCAAAGTGAAACAAACCAATAGGGGTCCATTTGTAGATTTTTATAATTTAGGGGGGCAAAGTTATACCTCTCAATAGTTTAAGAGATCCATTTGTACGCTTTTATAATTTAGGAGTCGAAGTGATACTTCCTAATAGTTTAGGGGGTTTCTATGTAAATAATCCTTTTTCGTTTTTTTTTTTTTTTAAAAAAACAGGAGATTTAGATTAAAAGTCCCTAAAAATTACTTGCCTAAAATATTTTGTACTTACCAAAAAAACCCCTAAAAATTTAAAGTAAATGAAAACAAAGAAAATCAAACTAAGCATTGTGTCTTAATAAGAGTAGGGTCGACATAAATTCTGTTTGCCAATTTATTTTTTCAACGGTTAAAATGTTCAATTGATTAAATAAATCCATATTTTTTCCAGTATATTTCATATCAATTTAAGTCTTCTGCATAATTATTTAATAATTTCAGAGTATCATGTAGCATTGTCCACATGATGCTCCCAACCAACATCATAGGGACAATTTTACAAATGAAACAATATTGACCCACCATTACTAAGTTATTGAAAAATAATTGATGACTTACTTAGTATATTTTATAATTTCTCATTTGTTAATAACATCAAGTAAGCAATGCCACATAATACACGAGAACTATCATAAATTTTTTAAGTTTTCTCCTCTACTATTTGTGTTTGTGATCATATAATTCTTAACTTGTTATTTGTAAACTTATCTTCAATTGATACTACTCTTACCATTTAATGAATATATTTATTTTTAAATTTATCTTTCCTTGTCTTACCAAATATTCATCTAAATATCTTTATCCTTATTTAAATTACACTCATTTATAAACATATCCTCTCTTAATAACACAATATTTTGTCTCTTAAAAATGGCCAACCTTATAGATTTATCAAAAATATTCTCTTAATTTTATTAATATTCATCCATCATCACGTAATATGTGACCCAACAACAATGTTCGCACACTCACAATCCTAGAGGTTACTTAATAGTTTTAGAGCAATACTCCACTTATTTATCACTTAACAGTTGTCTCGTTGTCTATCATGACCAAATAAAAATACGAAGTCTTACTGTTTTAACTAATAAATAGAAGTTATGACATTGTGTGAACTTATCTCAAAATCATCAAATAATTTTCCTTTGCAACTAAAGATGTAAGAAAAATCAAGGGAACCGAGCCGACCGATCAAAATCGATTAAAATTTTAGTTCTCAGTTTATTTTTCATAATATACAATTTGTTTCAATTTTAAAATTTTTTATACTAATACAAACCAAACCGATTGAATATTATATTTAAATACTTTTATATTATAATTTCTTAAACATTATATGATAAATTATATAATAAGTAACTAATATAATACACTTTTATAATAAAAACTAGCTAGAAACATTTATAGAGCAATTTTCATGCATGTTATTAATTTATTTTCAATATAAAATTTCCTAATCTACAATAAAACCCTTTAAAACCTCATGCAAATTTCCCTCCTACATTAAACAGACAAAACCAATAAAACCGAACAATAACATACGGTTTGTATCAGTTTCTCAACCATGAAAACCAAACAGAAGTATTTTTTAGAAAATATTTTTTTTTTTATTTTTGAAAAAAAATATTTTTTATATTTTTTATTTTTTTGAAAAAAAATATTTTGTTATTTTTTTAAGGGTAAATTACAAACATAGCCTCTGAGGTTTGATTAAAATACGAATCACCCCATTTGGTTCTGAAAATTACATTCCACCCTCTAAGATTTAAAATTTCATAACAAATCCCCCTTTTTATTAATAAATCATGAAGTCAATTAACAATTTTTAATGATATTAAAAATATGTTTCAATTAATAATTTAGGAAATTTTATTATTGTATAAAAGAGTAATTATGAATTTCATTTTTTAGTTAATTCTCTCAAATAAAAATTCTAACAAGGGGGACAATCTGTATTTTAAGCAAACCTCATAAGATGTATTTGTAATTTACCTTTTTTTTAAGTATTGGTCAAATAATTTGTTATGATTTAGATATATATATATATATGGGCGATCCAAAAAAATTTTAAGTTTAAAAATAAATATTTTAAAAAATTAAAAATATTTTAAAAAATAAAGTAAAATATTTAAAATAAAAAATAAGAAAATATTTAAAATAAAAAATAATTTTTTTAATATTTTAAATATTTTTAAAAAATACAGAGCACAAATATAGTAAATACAGCACACATTAAACAAAATAAATAAATATTTATAATAAAAAAATATTTACCCAAAAAAATAAAATTAAGAAAATTTTTAAATATTTAAAAAAATAATTTCAAAATATAATTCAAAACTTATAACCAAACAATTTTTCCTTTTTCAAAACTCATTTAAAAAATTTATTTTTTAAAATATAATTTTACACTCAAATTATAATTCTAAAATTAAACCAAAACATGTTTAACTGTCTCGCATATAGAGATGAAAATATCTATATAAGGATGAGTTCATATTTTTTGTTTTTTTTTTTTTTTTTGGGAACTAATGTTACATTGGCCCCGTTTGGTATAGTTGTTAAAACAGATTATAGATTATGATTTTAATTAGAAGTTGTTAATCTGTTTGATGTAGCTGTTGGATTATAAATTTAAGTTGCTGAGTGATGTTTGTTAAATAAGCTGTAAAATAACTTTTTAAATTAACTTTTATTTTTTATTATTCACTACTTATTTACATTTTTCATTAAAAATAATAATAATAATAATAATAATAATAATCCATAGCCCATTTTGGTCTTTTTCTATTTTTTTTTTTTTTAAATTAAGAGTATAATCTTAAATTAACATGTCCACAGCAAAAATTGATAATCAGAAGCAAGAGGTGAGCAGCTTCTCAGAATCAGCTTTTTTGAATTAAAATAAGTTGTTAAAATCAGAAGCTGTTTGAAATAGATTTAACCAAACAATTCAAAAAAACTTTTTCAAAACTAGAATCTATAAATTAGCTAAAATAAACCCTACTAAATACCCCCATTGTTTTGTGGCTACCCCCCTCCAAGCGAGGAGAAAGGGTGTGTTTGGTGTGACTTATTTTGGTCAACTTATAGATTTTAATTTTGGAAAAGTTATTTTGGACTGTTTAATTAAACTTATTTCAAACAGTTTCTGATTCTAGCAACTTATTTTAACTCAAAAAAATTGATTCCGAGAAACTGCTTATCCCTTACTTCTAATTATCAACTTCTACTATGGACATATTAATTTAAAGTTATACTATTAGATTTTTTTTATTTTTTATTTTTTAAAAAATAAAAAAAAGACTCAAATGGACTATGGATTATTATTATTATTTATGAGAAATGTAGATAAGTAGCAAATAACAAAAATAAAAATTAATTCAAAAAGCTATTTTACAACTTATTTAACAAATGTTACTTAGCAACTTAAATTTATAATCCAATAATTATACCAAACAGATTAACAACTTCTAATTAAAATCATAATTTATTACTTATTAAGTTAAAATTTATAATCTATTTTAACAATTACACCAAACAAGATCAGAGAGCCACTTTTCCTTTTTTTACGCCACATGATTTGTTTCTCCCTAATATATTTTGGTCTGTTTTCCACCAATCCGCGTATCTACTCCTTTCCTTTTCTCAGTCTCACTCTCTGCTTCTGTCACACACTTGCAATTCTATTGAAAATTGTCTTGGGTGTGCCCATAATTAAGTATTTTATTCTTCTTTTTAAACCTTAATGAAGAAATATAAATACATAAAGTTTTACAATTGAACTTGAAAACCCAACTTTAAATGAATGTAAGTATGATTAAACACACAGAAAAAAAACTGAAAAAGAAAAGAAAAGATTAGAAAAAATGTTTGTTAAATAAATTTTTATTGTGAGAATTACATTATATTATATAAAATTATCTCACAACATATTATTATAATCATACAACAAATTCAACAATCATACAAATCAAATAGAAAAGAATCCCAAAACAAATAAAGAGAGAAAGACTAATATACATAGTACACAAGGGGAAGTCTCAAAATCCTAATATCCTGTTTCAAATAATTATGTCCTCCATCAAAACACTCAAAATCATAAATTTCTAGATTTCAGTACATTAAGAACTTATTTGATTGGGCGAATCAAAAATGATTCATACCTCTAAAAAAATATCACTAAAACACCTCTAATTTGTCTTTTTCTGTCTTTTTTTTTGTCTTTACTTGACTGTTTTTTTTTTTTTTTTTTTTTGAAGCCTTGACAGCTCAGTAGTGCTGTCCTACAGCACCTCTAATTAGAGGTCTGTAGCACAGCCCTTGGGCGAATTATAGTATAAGTTTGAAATTATTAATTATGGGGATTTACATTCTAGTGTTTGATTAATTTTTGTTAGCCACATTAGATTTTGATAAATATTTTATCAACAAAATCGATAGATTTTTTAATATTCGAATTAATAATGCAAAACAAATGTGAATTAGGAATTGTTTAGACCAGTAATCCTGAATAACTAGTTATGCACTAATTTTATAAATTATTAATCTCATAACTATTAATTCTGCTCATCAAGTAGGACATGACATTCTCACATGATCTTTGCTCCCAGCAGCTTCATTTCAGTTTCCTCACTCTCTCATTAATATATATAATCCATGGTTGCCTTGACAGATAGCATTCATCTCTTAGCCCTTCTGTCCTTAGTTGGTCTTTCTTGAACTTTAATAGCCAATGGAGATTGTAAGAAACCAAAAAGCCTTCTCTTCCACTTGTCAATGTAGTTATCAAGTGTTCTTGAGCTTCAAAGGTGAAGACGCTCGCAAGGCATTCATTGACCACCTCTACACAGCTTTAGTACAAGCTGAATTTCACACCTTAAGAGATGACGATGGGATTGAAAGAGGGGAAGATATTAAGTTTGAGTTGCAGAAAGCGATTCAAGAGTCGAGAATTTCAATAGTTGTCTTCTTAAAACACCATGCATCTTCAAGTTGGTGCCTTGATGAACTTGTAATGATCCTCAAGCGCAGGAGGATCTCAGGACATGTAGTCCTACCTGTCTTCTATCACGTGAATCCATCTCACGTGAAGAATCAAACGGAAAGTTTCAAGGAAGCATTCATGAAGCATGAAGAGAGATTCCAGGCGGAAGAGAGATTACAGAAAGAAGTGGGTGAAAGAAAGAATGACTGGAAGAAAAAGATGGAATAATAGAGGGCAACGCTCAGAGAAGCTGCAGATATAGCAGGGATGCATGGCGAGAACGGATAGTAAGGATTCTTGTCCCCAAATATCTCTGTCCCTCTATCTCAAATCACTCTCAATCATTGAATATGTCTTGAGATTCTTAAATTTTGGTATTCTCATTGTGAGTAATTTGGGACAGGGATATTTGAGGACAGGGATCCTTGGGCGAGAATGGGTAATTTTCTTACCAAGTAGTTTATTTAGCAAGGCATTAATTACAAGCATCACTCTTTGTGAAATGTCTTATAAAAGGCCATGTAAACTGTCCTAAGAGGGATGTGATTCAATAGTAACCCATGGAAATTAATTGTCCAAACTAGAACATACGTCTCGCCAAGCAAGCGCTGATCTATGGTAAATTGTGGGATAAAATCTTACAACATGAGCTCCAAATGTCCCCTAGTCTAATGCCTTATTCTAATTCCTCCAAACAAAATTTAAGGGTTTTTTTTTTTTTTTTGGGGAGAGATTTACGTCTTTTAATTGCCCTTGAGGGGCATCCCAACAAAAATGAAGTTCTTAATAAACAACAACAACAACAAAAATAATAATAATAATAATAGAAAAAAAAATGAAGAAGAAGAAAGAATTAATTAATTAATTATAAATTATAATTTATTTATTGTTATTATTTTTTGAAGATGATCATGCCTTTAAGTCATTTTCAACTTACTGCTAGAAATTGGACTTTTAGTGGCATTTAGAAAACACCGCTATATCTATCAAAAACGCCGCTAATTCCTTTTGTGGCGTTTAGTACCAAACGTCCAAGATGCGGCCGTCGCTATAGCTTTGTGACGTTTTAAAAACACCGTGATATTAGTATAGGAGGAGTTTTAAAAAACGCCGCCAAATGTCCTACTGTACATGCGCTGACGTCACCAATAATGATTTTTAGCGACGTTTTGGAAATGCCGTCTCATCTGTTTTAAACAATATGACCGTTGGTATTTAGGGTTTAGGAGACGTTTGTAGAAACACCGTCATATCCCTTTTTTTTATTTTATTTTAAATTATGCTAAATTTATTTGATTGAATTAAAAAAAATACCTGTAATAAAACTAACATATAAAATATTATCTCCCATTCAAATACCTATAATAAAACTAACATATAAAATAATAACTCTCATTCAAATAACGAATGAAGTATTAATTCAGTTTCTCATTCAATTAATATCCAATCACCATTACCCACAAAATAACATATCCAAAATCCAAAAATTATGTTTTAACATTTACCACAAACTAACATATATCCAAAAATCATGTCTTAGTATAAAAGCTGTAGCCATCACTGGTCTACATGCCTACATCAGAACATAAACTACATTCAGATTCACCAAAGTAAACACAAATTGAAGAATTTGTACCCAATACTTATAAACAATACTTAAAACTTGAAGAAGCACTAACAAGAAGATTTTATCACATACCAAGAAGCACTACAATTCCAAGAATATAAATGCAAAGAAGCACTATGGCTATGCCTCAGGGATGAAGATTTTAATCATTAGAAAATTATACTGTCCTACTTGATACTTCTTTCTGCTAATTATGTCAAATAAATGAAATACCAGCAATCATAAAACCAGTATAATATCTAGCTTTTTAGCACCTAAATAGATAGAAATGCATGCCCACATTATATCTTATATTACATAATACACAGTGTTCCATGCACATGGACATTGAAGACAATAACTGACAAAGAAAACCTATGCAGGGAAGCTCCAAGAAACTGACACCAGTAAAACCATAAGCTTTTTAACTGAAGCAATTATCTCAAAATGTACCACTATTTATTCCAATAGTCAATTAACAGAAGCAGCTACAAAAATAAACTATAAGCTTTTTAAACTTCTTGGGAATAATTCACACATTAATATATATGTATATATATTCATAAATTTCACAATTTTAGATGCCAATCCCCATAATTGGAACCCCAATTATCCATTCCAGCAGCCATATTTCTCAGGAAAGAAACAGCACAAAACTTTTCCGATTAAACAACAAGAAGAAAAATGATTCGAACAAATATTTGATCACCATACAATCCAGGAAGTTCTAATTCCACAACCAAATAAAAAAAACCTAATTCCATACCAGAACCCCAAATTTTCACCAGATATTGAAATATATACAGATCTTTATATGCATATTGTATGTGATTGGTATCGGGAGAGAAGGATTACTTAGTTACAGAGTCAAATCGAAACAACGGAATCAAAGCGTGTTGGTCGCGATCACAGAAAGAGCTGAGAAATAGAGTTGACTCGGACGCGTTGCTCTGTGTAGTATTCGGTGCAATTTCATTGCTCTATGTTAGGTAGGCTTCGGTGGTATTGGAATGAAAAACGATAAATTAGAGGCTGCGATATATTACCAAGGCCATGTTTGGGCAAACCGAATTAAATAGGTTTATCCTTTTTATGATTGGTAGTTTTAGAATTATCTATTCTTTTTTTTGTTGAATTGACTCACTATTAAACATTAAGCAAACATCATGTCTTAATAGATTTAGAAAAGTGAGAAATTAAAAACTGGTGATGTTAGTACTTTTACCTTGTTAATTATTCTTCTTCTTCTTATTCTTCTTCTTCTCTTTCTTTGAAAGGTGAACCTATATTTAATAAGAGCAAGTATTGTAATTAATAAGATATGGTATTTGTCAAAAAAGCTTTGATTAAATGATTGCTCACCTCTTGAGATGAAAATACATGAGATTGTTGTTGATGTGACATTGGCCGAACAATGGGATGACTACTAAGTGAATCCACAACCTATCATTCAATTAGAGGCTTAAGTTGTATATTAGCTCTAGGCAATTTAAAGTAATAACTAGTAAAAATAATTAAAATACCTGCTGCCTATGTAATGGGTTTGAGGGTGCAACAACTGGATCAACGGCGACGCCTGTAGCTTGCAATTGAGATTCCAAAAACTGAATTCGTGACTGAAAATCTGTGCGTATAGCCTGAATTTGCTTCTCCATTACGTTATTCATCTTCGATTCGAGCTGCATTTGATACCGTTGAAGTTGCTCTTGAACTTGTTCCTAAACTTGAGTTTGGAAGATACGATTCTGCTCTTGTGACCGCCTACATCCACCTCCAAAAACATCAGTGGGGGACGGTCCCAATCCAAACGTTCGAACATGGCCAGGTCGCTCTGGGCCCATAACTTGTGTGAAGATTTGCTCCTATAATGTTGCCGGGTCAGTAGAAGATCCTTCCATGTGCTCCGTTAACTCATTCATTTGAGTTTGGAAGTTTGAATTCAATAATTAGCCTCTAATATAAATATAAATCATATTAAAAGTCCAGAGTTAAAGTCGTATCACATACCATAACCTCATTAACTGAATCACTATTTGACATCCCATATTTCATGTATGCTGCCATCCACACTTGTGGCCGACTAGCAGGAACCCCATTGTTCTTTTTTGTCTCATGTAAATGAAAGATGCTTAGGGTTTGAGAGCTTGGACAGAAAAGAATATGTATATATATATATGGCCAAAACGATGTTGTTTTGGTACAACAACAGGATGCACCACAGGATAGAACGGTAGAGGATCCAGACTTGTCGTGCACCAAGACTTAAAGTCTGACAGGCTGGGATCCTCTGTCCCTATCTCTATTCAGAAAAGTTATGTGGGGGAATTACTTCTCAGTGACAACAACAATTTTATGTTACAGATAAATGGAAAAAGATTGACAATTGTGGCAGGAGTGGAGAGTAGGAAATTTACTATCGATTCATAGTTTTCTAATGTTGAATGAACCATTTGCCCCTACACTCAACAACGATATTGTTTAAACAATGTCATTTTCTACTCTCAGCCCTAGCACTGTAGCACACTCCCAACATTAAAAAACTCTATTACCATTTTCAATCTTTTCCACTGATACGTAACATAAAATTCTTGTTGCCACTGATAAGTAATTCCCCAAAAGAAATAAATGACCTGTTCTAGTGTGTGTTTTTTTTTTCCCTGAAACTCCGTCCTCTGTTGCCATATCTCTCTTCTCTTTTAATTTTTAACCCAAAGGTATCATTGAATCACACACCAAAAACATAAAACATGTTTTTTGAGTTTAACAATTGACTGTTCTGCAAACTCTATCATCATCCATGAGGGGTCTGCAAATCCTAGGCTATACCATATGATTCATGGAGTCATCTAAAGAATTACAAGTATTAAACCAATGAAGTAGATCAAATTGTAGCTATGCAGGGAACAAGAAATTCATTTGGCAAATTATCAAATATAATATATATATATTGAATGACTTGCCTTGGCACAGTGAACTCTAAATTGTGTTCATAATTTGTCTTCAAGTATTAGAATATTAGAGGAGGACAAAATAGAATTCAGTAAACTTTGAGAGAATAATTATACCTCCAGTCAAACTACTGAGAAAGGCTTTCGGCCAGTTCTATGATGTAATGTCTTTTTCTTCCGGATTTTTCTATTCGTCTTGCTTGATTTCTATCAAATATGAAATTTATTTAAGATGTTATAAAAAATTATCATATATAAACATTTTTTCACATAAATAAAATTGTACCGATGCACTTTGAGTGCCCCAATAGTAGACCAAAGCCCGCCACTAATCCTCATGTACTCTATCTGGTCGATGAGCCAACCTTTCTACATCATTCTTGAAGGGTTTGTATCCCATTGTTTTCACTCAACTTTTCCAATCTCTCCATTTCTTTCCAAATGAAGCCATTATTGTTTTCTTCATGGATTCATCTGCATCTGTATGAGCCTGCATTACAATTATAGACACTTGTAATATGCAATGTCAACTACACTTGTAATATGCATTTCATATGGAATACAATTGTAACTAACACTACATCTTTTCAACTTATTTCATATTAAATATCCATTTATACCTTTATCTCCCTCCATATGTTATCTTTGTTTTTTTTTGGGCCATGATGCCAAGTCGTAAAAGTGAGTGGTGCAAGACTCCCATCTCGTGCCAAAACGCCCAAATGTGAAGCAAAGGATGTGTGTCCTTCAACTACTTGATTCAGCTCATTTGAAACAACTTTTAAAACACCATCTTCACTAGTACCCCATTGACCATGCACATATGTGGGACCCCTTGTCTACTTTTGTGTGGCTTGACTTGAGCTAGGACCTACAAAACAATAGTAGTAAGCTTCATATCACATACCAAACGCAGCAAGAGTAGAGAAATGGTAGTAGTCCTTTTGATTTTAATTCATCAGTAGTAGCTTTGTTTTGTTTCTAGAACAAAGTTGCTAGAGTTTTGTTTCTTCATTTGGCAGAAAGTAACATGGTTTTCTTATCTTTGTTTAGTCTCTTCCATCAGCTGTATGTTTCTTCATATTGGTCTATCATTCTTATCATCAAAAAATAGAGTTACTAATAAATTGCAACTAAAGTAACCCTACATGTCCATAAAGACAACAAAATTTATTAAAAAAAAAATAGAATACGTAGTTATATTTGTGAAGATGAAGTCACAAGAAAGCTCGTGATATTTGCACATCTATAACCTCAAAATGTGCAAATCATACCCTGGGTGTTAAAATTAAGCAGGAACAAGCTAGCAATGCTTTACAATCAATTGAATAATTGAGTCTAGTCTTTGCCAAAATTCACCTTTAAAACACATTTCAAAACAATTCCATCTACAAAAGCAAAAGCAAAAGCAAAAATATAAAAATAAGCAACAAGGGATCGAAATCATTTTTGCAACTAAACTAATAATAGAAGAAAGAAAACTGATTAGGTATTTGCAACAAGCATTTCTGTACATAATATAAATTTAAACTTATAAGTAGCTTCTGCTAAGATAGGAATTAAACTAGGATAATTGAGCTGGTTCTTTTTAATCAATAGTTTAACCTTGTTGAATTGTCTTTGTAGTAGAGCCAATTGGATGAAACAGATCCATGTAGCTATTCCCAATTAATTGCTTCTATACCTTGTTGAGTTGAGTGATATATGAGAATCTTAAAACTTTGCTATCCTTGCTTCTATACCACACATTATGCTTTTAATTACCAAACTCAATTTTTTTTTTAAATAACCATGCAGTATGTATGATAGATAAGACTACAAATCTAACTCAAAAACACCATAAGGAAATATCAAGCAAAGTTTATACGTACCAGCTGAAACAGAGCCATGTGATGTACTACCGCTACGTGATGTGGTAGGAAGACTACCTGGTGGATGCCATGATGCCGGTGGATCGGGTATGACTTTCATCTTGAGTGTGGTCTGAGTCTCATTTGAACTAGAACTACTAGAGCTTGATTGCTCACTTTCATTAGAAGAATGGTCGGAGCTAGAACTCATAGATAATATCTATAAAAAAAACTACAAACATAAGAGTAAGGATATGATAATCTATAAATATCTACTGCATTCAAAACAAAATAAGAGTACATGAAAGGTAAAAATGGCCATTTAAAGAAAGCTACAAAGGTATAAAAGCAAAGATTTTATTTATATGAATATCTGTACAGAAAACACAAGTGTAAAAGTGAATATGCGGCCAATTACAATATCATATCATTTCTTCGTCATCTTCAAATTGTGCCTCTGTCGATGCTTCAAGAGGTCCAATAGTTTCATTAATAGTTGTTCCATCAATACCTTGCCTAACCCAATCTATGTCCTCCTCACAAGTGAAAGAAGCTACATCTAACTCTTGATCAACAAATCCTTCCACTTCGTTGTGATGTAGTCCTTCATCAATAGTTGGTTGTTCTCCACACACCTCATACAAGTCTCTAGGTTTCATCTTGAGTACAACATTCCAATCTTCATCAACAAAATCATTAACATACAAGACTTGTTGTGCTTGAGATGCTAGGATGAATGGCTCATCACTGTCTTGTTTCTTCGCATATAACAAGTGATTGAAATTAACAAGTGTAAAACCAATTTCATCTTGCTTGAGTCCCTTATTGTTATCAATCCAGTTGCACATGAATAACATGTATCTATGGTCGTGTGAGTAATACAATTCAATAATATCTGTCACATATCCATAGTACGCTACATCACCTTCCACTAGATTAACGTCTTTCGCACTTGCATAGCTAGAAGTCTTTACCTTCACCATAACCCCACTATTCTGAGTTTTTCTTCTCAACTCACGACTCCTAATATGATACCTAGTACCATTAATTATATACCCATGAAATCTAGTGGCCTTTTGGCTGGGTCCCAAAGCCAAAATTTTAATCTCATCTGACAACGCCACATTTTCAGTAGCTAACAGCTCTGTAACCTATTTTTAAAAGAAAGTTATTAATATTAAATATCAATTAACAACGTCAAAAATATAGAAACACATGGATTACAAAAATATAAAAGACTTGTTGTGCTTGACATGCACTTACATGAGAATTGAACCATTTGGGAAACTCATCATTATGACGACGATCCACATCAAAATCTCTGAGACGATGATGTGACCGCTTAATAAATTCACGATGTTCCCTACACAATTAAGCTACTACTAAAATGCAAGATAATTATAGTTGGTATAAATACATTCATGATGAGACAAAGGTTGCATCTATCTTACTTTCGATATGGGACAGCTGCAGCAATGTTAAATAACACATACCGATGAGCCTGTACCCATGTTGTGTTATCAAGCACAAACCATTTTCCTTTTCCTAAAGCCCGCCCCATTAATATCTCAGGATTGTCGCTAACATCACAATTCCTTAACGGTCGATGCAATTTCAACTCAACATCATGCAAGTACCTTGAGCAAAATGTCATACATTCTTCGACTAAGTATCCCTGTGCAAAATGTCATACATTCTTCGACTAAGTATCCCTGTGCAATTGAACCTTCAGGATGACTTCGATTACTCATGTATGATTTAAGCATCATAAGGTACCTATAAATAAAAAGATGCATGCATGACTTCCAAGTATTAACAAGCAAATATATACAAAATGGACATTGGAGTAGAATTACACACCTTTCTACAAAGTACATCCATCGATATTGCACCGAACCTGCAATCTTCGCTTCCTCTGCTAGGTGAATAGGTAAGTGCTCCATTATATTGAAAAATGATGGAGGAAAAATTCTCTCAAGATGGCAAAGTGTAAGAGCAATTTTGGACTGAAGACGATTTAGACCATCCACCTCTAGGGTTTTGAAGCACAACTGCCTAAAGAAATTGCTTAACTCAATTAATGGTTCAACCACTTTCTTCGACAACAAATTTCTCACTGCTGTTGGAAGTATTTATTGCATGAGTATATGGTTATCATGACTTTTCAATCTAGATATGCTACGCTGTTTGCGGTTAACCCGACGAGAGATATTGGATGTGTAACCATCTGGAACTTTGATGTTCTTCAGAAGTGTACAAAATAGACTTTTCTCTCTATTGTTCATGGCAAAACATGCAGGAGGCAAATAATACTTGTTCCCAACCCTTTTCTGAGGATGTAGTGCCTTCCGAGTTCCCATATCTTGCAAATCTCGACGAGTATTTAAATTGTCCTTCCTTTTCCCATCAACATTTAATATCGTCCACAATATATTATCACACACGTTCTTTTCAATGTGTATCACATCAAGATTGTGGCGAATCAAATTATGCTCCCAATATCATAGCTCAAAGAAAATACTCTTCTTCTTCCAATTATGACCCAAGTCCTCATTTTCCTCCTTTTCTTTCCCTTTTCTATTCCGCTTGCTAGATTATTGACGCTTAGAATTCAATTTGAACTTAGGCCCTAGTTGTTGTAGCACATTAGCCCCTGATAACCGAGTTAGACATGGTTTGAATTCACGAGTGCCATCAAAAGACGCACTAGCTTTCCAAAATTTGTGACCCTCGTTCAACCAGCAACGATGCCCCATGTAACATAATTTCCTTCCATTCTTCAAATATCGAGAACAAGTATGTGTGTTACAACAAGGACAAGCTAAAGCACCTTTCGTGCTCCATCCAGACAAAATTGCATAGGTAGGAAAATCATTTATAGTCCACAATGACACAGCATGCATTCGGAACATCTGATTAGTTTCCGCATCATATGTGTCAACATCATTTTTCCACAATTCTTTCAATTCATCCACTACAAGGCGTAAGTAGACGTCAATGTTATTTCCAGGTGAAGAAGGACCATCGATGAGCAATGCCATCATCATTTGACGCTATTCCATACACAACCTTGGTGGCAATTTGTATGGCATCATAATAATTGGCCAACTACTATGAGAGACATTTATTGCCTTGAATGGATTGAATCCATCCGCTGCTAACCCAGTCTGACATATCGAGGCTCACTCACAAACTTGGGATACAAATTATCAAAAAATTTCCAGATAGGAGAGTCAGCGGGATGTCTCATTTTGCCGTCATCAATTCGGCCCTCTGCATGCCATCTCATTAAAGAAGATGTTTTGGATGACATAAACAATCTTTGAAGCCTTGGAATCAATGGAAAGTATCTAACAATCTTTTGTGGAATTCTTTGTTGCTTCTTCTTAACATCATTCTCCTCCCCCTCAAACTGTTTGTATCTAGGCATATGACACACTATGCAATCATCCATACTAGCTGTTTCCTTCCAATATAGTGAACAATCCCTTAGGCATGCATGTACCCTATGATAATCGAGGCCCAAGTCCCTAAGGAGTTTCCTGGTTGCATAAAATGACTTTGGCAAAGTTTCACCCTTTGGGAACGAATCCTTCAAAAGCTCGAGCAATATCATGAAAGACTTGTCACTCCATCCACTAAGGCACTTGATGTGCAATAACTGAACAATAAATGAGAGCGTTGAAAACTTCTGACACTCAGGATACAACTCTTTTTCGGCCTCTTTCAATAAATTGAAGAATTTTTCAATTTTCTCATCTGGGCCTTGTTTAATGCCAGAACTTGCTGCCTCGTGAATAAAGCTTGGTGGAGGAAGTCCAAATCCTTCGTATAGCATTTCATAAGTTTCATCACCATCGTTCGAATCAGTTTGCCCGACATTCACATTGTGTGGCACAGGCAACGACAAATTCTCCCCATGAAAAATCCAACTGGTGTAACTTAGAAGAAACCCGTTGATCATTAAATGTTCCTCTAACAGGCCTTTCTCCACCAATTTGACATTACGACACTGTTTACATGGGCATGTGACTTCATTCAACAACGGCTTATTTTTGCATGCAAATTTAATAAATTCCTTGACCCCTTGTATGTATTCCGGGTGCAACCTATGCAAATTTATCCAACTTTTATCCATCTGATTCTGTCTTACACTACGAATGTCACTGCCAAATCAACAAAGTTCAAAATTACCGTTCCATTTTAATTAATCTTAACCTCAATTAAGTACCATATAATGCATGCAATATGACATCATTCACCTCTAACTGATCTCTAATATGTTGGTTCATCCTACTTTCTCATTCAGGAATGCACAGTCTATATTGTAAAAAGCAGCTCATACCGCTCCGCTCATCTCTAACAAAATTTCGGCAGCATCTCCCCATGGTTCTCCAAATACACGACATAGACTAGGTGCACTACTACACCTTGTCTAGTATGCACTCGGAGAACACAAGGAGTTGCTACACGAAATATCTACGAGATGGACTATAAGCAGTAGAACTACTAATTACAATATAGACTTGTGCTCCTAAACTATCCAAATTGGACAATCCAAGAAGAGCTTCATCAAAGATGACTAGGTATCTCTAATGAAGATTATTGGACGGGTCTAAGGCTATTTATGCATGCATGCACCATTAATGATTGCATCCCGATGGTGCAATCTAAATTAGTACTATCAAGCATATCTAGTATGATGCATATTAATGAAGAAACCAAAAGTTTCTACAATGCTCTTGATAGATTATGATAGATTCAAGAAATACAGTGCTCTCTCAAATCAATCAATAATAGAATAATTTTGGTAGGAACTCATGGATGTGGGAAGTTCAAACCCACTACCCAAACCAATAAGTGTACCAAAGCTTGAATACTTCTAATGATGATGATGATGATTCAGAAAACACCAAAAAGCAACCACCAAATGAGGAATCACATTCACAATCACAATCACAATCACAATCATATTAGTTGAGGAATCACAATCATAATCACAATCATAGTTATCCACGTTAATAACTATGAAGAAAACTTGTTTGAATTGAAGACCAAACTTCACCATATAATACTACAAATCAAGACAAAGTTACATGCAAGACAATTCTTTCACATGCTAGCTAGATGATTATTTATTTATTTATTTTGGGTCAAATAACCCTCCAAATGAAGTTAATTGTGTCCTACACTCTCTCAAATTATATTTTATACATAATTATATATATTTTTGGAAGAAATGGTTTCCAACTGTGTTTTTTTTTAATGAATTTCTTAGCTTTCAAAGTTTGTGCTGTACTAGTCCAAGTCCTTCACCAGTGAATTCTCATGACAAAAATATTTATTTCTCTCTCTATCACTCATCACTATCATGTCTCTTAAACCTCTCTTGATGAAATGACTACTACATTGTCTTTAGTGTGTTTAAAACTATAATTAATATCACTCCCTATATTATGGTTTGGACTTTGAATAAGAATAAATGCCTCCCGTTCAAACTACATATTCAAATATAAACTATAACTCTAAATCTTCCATCATGTTTATATTAGCTTCATGTAGATGATTTCTATGAAATCTTGAAAATGAAACTTTCTATTTATGTAGCATAAACATCAAATTATTCAACAAAGCAATTCAACATGGAGTAGATGACATCCTACTATGAAATCAACATAATTAACATAATAATATAAGCTTGATAATTAGGTTTTGATGAACTCTATAATGTTTGAGAATCTTATGATTAATCCCTATATTTCGATTAGCTACCCCATAATTAGCTCTATGCAATTTTATTGCCATTAACTATGTCTGTCCTCTCAATTTTCATCTTTTGTTCCTATGGAATGATTTTTGTTCCTATGGAAGGGTTGGGAGTGAAATTAAAAAGTTGAGGAACTCTTTTACTTGTCTAAGCTATCCCATCAAGCTTTTTTATGCTATTGCATGTTTGTGCCTCTAATAGTCCATAGTTTGGAATATTGGTTCTTCTTACTCATCCGTACCAATGTTTCCATATGTGTTAGCAGTTTTCTTGTTGAAGTAAAATTGGAATAATTGTCAATGTGCTTGTTTGGCTATAAAGTTTATTTTTGATATAATAGTTTTATTACTAATTATAAAACCGACATATAGTTGCAAGAGTTGAAGCAGCGTGCATCAGGGAACATGGATGAGCCCTTTCTGAGTCCTGGCGTATCTGAGAAGCAACCATTGCACGTGGTGATGGTAAGGAGTTGTATAACATAGTCTTTGTTATCTTTCTAGTATGAAGATTTGCATCCTATACTAATGTGTCATGATGTTATCTTTGGTTGTATAATTGAAGATTGATAATCCTTATCTGTTTCATGTCTCACCATTTTATTTAGTAGGGAGTTTTTTTGTTCATGTGTGTGTTTTTAAATCATAGCATATATTGTTTTCTCTATTAGGTTGACCCTAAAGTGTCAAATAGATCATCGTGCTTTGCTCAAGAGCTCATCTTAACAATCTTGTTCACTGTTACTGTTGGTTTAGTGTGGTATAAGTTTTTATTTTTATTTTTATCCAAAATATGTGATGAGCACTATAAATTTAAATTCAAACTTCTTTTGTTTCTTTATTATGTGTCACATTCTATGCAGCACGGATATTTCTAGAACAACATCATATCCATATCATATTCGTATTGTATACCGATACTCCTTAGATACTCGTGGATATGTATCAGATACTTTCTAAATATATCCATAACTTTCTTTAATTCTGAGAAGTATCAGATACTTTTGGATACACTCTAGGTCACTTATATGAACTTTTATGAAATTGAGATTGTAATAATTTTTACATAACATTAAGTATAATTGACCAACAAACAATCAACATGTTTAGTGAGAACAAACAACAGGACATCAACATTCTAATATCAATTCAAATTAATTCAAATATAAGTTCAACTTGATTCAAATATCAGTTTAGCTTGATTCAACAGGACATTTAACATGATTCAAATATCAATTCAGCTTGAGAGAGAGAGAGAGAAAGAGAGATAGATAGAGACAGAGACAATGGAGCTCACCGATTTGAATCGCTGAGATGAAATTCGATTTCGATTTCGAGAGAGAACTTTGAAATGGCTCTGATGAATCACCGATCTGTTTCGCTAAGACCGAGTTGAATCTCTGAATCACAGAGCTGAACTGACAGAGATAATTAGGGTTTAGATAGCAAAGAGAAAGAGAGAGAGAGAGAGAGAGAGAAAGAGAGAGAGAGAGAGAGAGAGAGAGAGACAGTAGCTCACCGATTTGAATCGATTTTGAGAGAGAACTTTGAATGGCTCTAATGAATCACCGATGTAAGATCTTCGAAATGGCTCTGACTTCGATTTTGAAAGATATTACAAGTTTGCTGTCACTGATCTGAATCGATTTCGATTTTGAGAAAGAGAGAGATATAGAGCGCGAGTGAGAGTGAGAGTGAGAGTAAGAGTTAGATTCAAAATAAAGGTGAAACAGTGAGAGGAAGCGTGCGGGACAAAACCATTTCAGGGCGTTGATAAACGTCTTCTATTCATGAAACAGCGCCGTTTTGATTAGAGAAAAATGCAACGTTTATGAAACGCCATTAAATATTACAAACAGTGGCGTTTTAAAAAACGCTGTTAAAAATACACCTCCAAAACTAATATTTCCTATAGTGACTATTGCATATGTAGTTATTCATTTCAAATCACAAGATTTACCCTGTTTGGCTGAGTTTTCAGATATAGTTTTTTTTTTTTTTTCAAAAAACTAAAACTAGTTTGATTTAGGCAAAAAATAAAAATAAAATATGGCATATTTTTCAAAAGTTCTAACATTTGCCTTAGTTACCATAGAACAAATGGTCCAATCCATGAATGTGAAAATACATTTTTTTTTCATATGAAACTTTACCGGTTGTTTCAATAACAAAAAGGGTAAATTACACTTTGCAGTCTTCAAGTTTGATCACTTTCTCACTTTAACCCTTAAAGTTTTTTTTTCTCACTTTGGCCTTTTATGTTTCAAGTTTTTTTTAATTTATTTCTAAAACTTATTTCTATTCAAAATTATACAGAAAATGTCACAATGGCTATTACATAACATAAAAATATATTATTATATTAGAGTTTAAGTTTATGTCAGAGTGTGAGTCATATATAATAAAATATTTTTATATCATGTGACAGTTAATGTGTCATTCTCTATTTAATTTTTAACAGAAATTAGTTTTAGGAGTAAAGTGGGAAAACTTGAAACATGAAGGGCCAAAGTGAGAAAAAAAAAAAAACTTTAAGGGCAAATGTGAGAAAATGACTAAACATAAAAGGGGCAAAATGTAATTTACCCTAATAGAAATAACTTGGTCATGTTCATTATTGCATGAGAATTTGTTATAAGGCCAATATGACAAGATTTTCAAAATCATATTTTAAAATTCAAAAATACTATTACTTTTCATTATTATTATTATTATTTTAAATACAAATGTTTAAAATATTAATAGATATCCAAATAAAATTATAGTTATTAGTAATAAGTATGACAATAGTTTCAAATACAATAATAACATCCTCAAAAAAACAAAAAAATTTATTATATTATTTATAATATTGAAAAAAAATAACAAGGTAAGTTGTAGTGGTTCTCATGTTGTTGATGTTGTTATGGGTGATAGGAGAGTTGTGGAGGTTGATGATAATTCTTCTAGGATTGATTCTGTAATTTGTGAGAGTTTTTTGGTTAATGATTGTGATGATTTTGGTGGTTTGTTACCTAGTTTTTATCCAGAACTAGAGAGAGTATTGTTTTCTGCTAGTTGGAAGGGTATTATACACAGTGTTAGTCAAGAATTTGAAGGTGGAGTGCCGAAGTTCCGCATTGCATTGGCTAAGTATGCAGTTGAGTGTGGTTTTGTAGTGAATTATGTGAAGAACGATGCAACAAGAGTAACTGCTAAATGTATGATGAAGTCGTCTACGAGTTGTAAATGGTTTGTGCATGGAAGAGTGTTGATGAATTATGGTATTTTTTTTATTATGAAGTTGGATAATGTGCATATTTGTGGGGTTGTTGCTCGTAGATCTTGTAGCAAAATTGTTGGTTCTAGACTTGTGTCTGATATTGGCCCTGTTTGTTAGAGATTATTTTCAGCTTTCAGCTTAATTTAAGCTGTTTTGATATGTTTGGTTTAGCTTATGCTTATAGCTTATAGCTTTGTGGAAGTCAGAAATCAACTTATTCTTTGAGTGGGGCAGGAGATGCTTTGAGAATAAGCTGGAAATCAGCTTAAGCTGAAAGTTATAAGCTATAAGCTGTTTGGGCATAAGCTATAAGCAGTTTCCCACAGCTCTACCAAACAGGGCCATTGTACATAATGATATTAATAATAATCCATTGACTCGTCTTATTGAAGTTTAAAAAAAATTGAAGAAGCAATATGGTATAGATGTTTCTTATCGAGTTGCATGGTTAGGAGTTGATAAGGCAAGAGGTGGGTTGTTTGGTGATTTTGCATCTTCTTTTGACCAACTTCGATAGTACCTTGAGACAAGTATGAGAACGAATCCCAGAAGTGTGTTTGAATTAAATGTGGATGAAAGTAGTGGGTGTTTTCAGAGGTTGCTTGTGGCATTTCATGGATGTTTATATGGCTTTCAATTTTATCATCTGTTGTTATTTGTTGATGGTACATTCTTGGAAGGGGCATTACAAGGGCATTTGCTTGCAGCAACATCAAAGGATGGTAATCAAAGTATGTATTTATTTGCAATTAGTATAGTTTTGGTTTGTCAGTGTGTTTTAGTAGTTGGTGGATTTTGGTTTCTGATATTGGATTGTGAGTCTACTAATTTTTGCAGTTTCATGTTATTTTGTTTTCAGGCTTGTTTCCTTTGGCTTTTGCTATTGTTGACGCTGAAAATCAAAATAATTGGATGTGTTTTTTAAGTCATTTGTTAAAAGCTGTTGGTTCAAGCCGAAGATTGACCTTTGTGTCTAACCGTCAACATGGATTGCTAGACACTCTTTCAATGGTTTTTCCCAATGCACATCATGCATGTTGCTTAAACCATTTGAAGAGAAATTTGATTGACAAATTGGTGGGACTTCGTATTAACTATAAGCTGACTTTGATGAAAATATTAGTTAAATGTACTTATGCACCAACTGTTGCTTCTTTCCAACATTATATAAAGAAATTGAAGCGTATTGCTAGGAATGGTAGAGTTGATAGTATGTTGGATGGTTTGCAAAATGATAAGTGGGCGAATGCATTTTTTAGAAGGAAACAATATGGTGAGATATTATCTAATGTTGCCGAGTCTTACAATAATTGGATTGGTGGGGCCCGTGAGTTGCCTATTACTTGTATGGTTGATATGATTAGTGTTCAAATCATGACTCAATTGTCTAATAGAAGAGCTGAATCTAAAAGATGGACTACTAAATTGTGTCTAGTTATGGAAAAGAAGTTGGTGGACTCTTTGAAGCTAGCTAAGTCTTAGGATGTGATTATTGCTAGTGATATTGTGATTTAGGTTCATTCTTCTATTTCTTTTTATGTTGATATTGGTAGATGGACTTGTTCTTGCCATGAATGGCAATTGAATGGTTTTCCTTGTTATCATGTTGTGCATGCTTTGCGTAATAGTGGTAGAGATGTGTATGATTTCATTGATCCTTTTTTTTTTTTTTTTTTTTGTGGATTGTTTTAGAGAGTCGTACAAGGAATCTGTTCATCCTGTGCCTTCAAGTGAGAGGTTTGACTTTGATGGTGCTGGTAGTTCGATTATCAAACATCCTATAATGAAGAAGTAGCTAGAGCGAAACAAGAAGAAGATGATACCTTCTAGGGATGAGAATGTGAAGTAAATCAAGTGTGGGGGGTGGTTAAAATATAGGAATTACAATAAGAAGACGTGGAAGGCTGCTATTTGAGGCCATAGTCTATTCTTTTGAATTTGTATTTGAAATTGAGGAATTATGATAATAAAATGTGATACCTGGCATTATGGAAGTAATGAATAAAGTTGGTTGCATTTTTTTTCCTTTTTCGATATGTTCTTTAGTTATTGAAATTGTTTTGTAACAGTTTTTTTTTTTTTTTTTTTTGTGGAGTTAATTGGTTTTATTTTTATAGAATGCTGAGAAGGTTGTTGAAATTTTCTTATTGAAACTATATAATCTTGCAGTTTTACTATATGATATATTTATTTAATATTTCGTAGTGACAAAACTGTATAATTTTGTAGTTTTATTTGCAATTTTGAAATGTAGTTCATCTATTTGTTTGAGTCATGAAATTGGATAATTTTGCAGTTTCTAAAATTATGTAGGAAATACATATTATAATGCGTGGAAGGCACTCACGATAATGAAACTGCATAATTGTGTAGCATAATTTTTATTTGAGTGATGAAACTGCATAATTTTGCAGTTTTAAGAATTATGAGAAACAACCTGATGAAACTGCATAATTTTGCATTTTTAAGAATTATTAGAAACAACCTGATAAAATTGCATAATTTTGTAGTTTTAAGAATTATTACAAACAACCTGATAAAACTGCATAATTTTACAGTTTTAAGAATTATTACAAACAACCTTTCCTGTATGAATTTATATGCAACCACAAATGCGTCGACAATAATAAGCACAAGAACACAAATAAGAATAATAACCACATGAAGAACAACAACAAGAATAATAACAACAACAAGAGCAACAACAATATCAATGACAACAATCATTTTCACCATGATAATCACAAGAAAATCAATTACCAAAAGCATAAAAAGTACTTGTCACATGTAAAAAAGAAAAAAAATAGTACAAAAATATGTTCACATGAGTATTTGTATTGTAAATAAGTTTGTTCATTGTTTCTATGATTTGGTATGTTTTGTCAACATTTGGTAGTGCTCGAGTTTCCAAGATCGGTTCTTATCATTGAGGAATTGACTGATGATTTCTGCTTGAAATTTGACCCACTCAATTGGTCGAAGTGATTTCTACACAGGTTGCCAGTTGATATATTGGTTAATAACATTGCAGACAGTGATTGCACAATCATTCCTACAAAGTTTTAGATAAAGTTAATTAGTTAAGTAAAACTGCAAAATTTAGCATATCGAAACATTAGTTATTGAGTTTGTATCTTACGAGTGTGGGATTTATTGTGGACATTTCTCAATTGATGCAATTACTGTCTCGCACTCTTGAGATGATAATATGTTTCCTTGATTGCTGAATAATGTTTTATTCCATCTCAGTTGATGTTGTTGCTACAAAATAGTTAATGGGAGTTTTTGTTAGTTATAGTGATGTGCTGAGATGTTTGGAAAAGAATGGAACTAAGTAGGAAATTTTATTTAACTTACAATTTCCTTTGCAATTTCAAAGTGCTTGTTGTGACATCCTTTGTAACGCCCTCAAAATTAAACCCATTAAATATAAAACAAGGCATGCATTATTAAAAGGAAAACATCATGTTATTTAAATCATCAGTGTATTACGAAAGAAAACATCAAAATAAATGCCCTACGGGCTTACATCTTGCCAAGCCAACACTTGGACACAATTCCATGAGTTCTAACTCAAAACAAATAAAGCCCTAGGCTTGAATGTTTACATAATTCAAATAAAACAACTAAAACAAATAAAACAAGTCTTCAAGTCCAAATCCTCACAAGCTAAGTCTTTGAAGGTAGTGAACCACCTGAACCTGAAAATGAAGTTCCCATATAGGGTGAGCCACAGCCCAGTAGGGAAATACTAAACCAAGCATAAGAATTAACTAAAGTATTAGCATCTGATACATGGTTAACACACTATATTCCAATTACAATTTTCACGACACGAATATCTATATTGCCTATGACACAGTGTCTATGGCACATCTTACCTTCCACCTATGGCTCAGAACCTGGCCAAATAACTCAACGGGAATTTCATCTCTTATTAACAATAATTTAACAGGGATAACAAATTAAGTTAAACCTCTCTATAACATAACAAATACACATGCTGGTATTGTATCAATCATAACCACATTCACTTCCATACTTCCCAACTGATACACATGGTGGTAATGTATCATATCAACAATAAATAGAAATACTTCTATTAACAATAAGCACACATATATGTGATGCTAGTGGAGTCCATCCCCTTTCTCCTCCCAACAAATCTGGTTTAGAGGTCCATCCCCTTTCTTTCCCTAAACCCTCCCACAGATTCGGTTTAGAAGTCCATCCCCTTTCTTCCCCTAAACCGGGAGTTCATCCCCTATCTCCTCCAAAACCAAATGCATATGCAACATAATCAATACTTGCCATATACAACACATAATCAATACAAGTAATGTTCTGTATTAATTCAACAGTCAAATAGATGACTCAATTCCAGTTATACCTAAGCCACATGCAAGGTCTACAACAATCAATGGCTATCCTCCACCGATAGCCCAGAACAATTATTTCTAAGCAGGAATAAATATACAGTACATATAATCCCAATTCCACAGATGAGTAATTAAATATCCAACTACACCAATTTATCTCATAATCCCCTAATTTCATGAATTAAACTCAATTCCACATACTTCCCTTAAATTAATTACACAAATTAATCTAAGTCAAAACCTAGGGTTTCTCCCAAAATTACCAAACTACCCCCATATACCAAAATACCAACACTTATGATTAAAGCGTATAAATGGAGTAGGAAATCCCTACCTCGAAGCAAATACTCAAAAGAAGAAAACCGGGATGAAGCCCAAACTCCAAAGTGCTCCAAATCAACAATTGCTCAGATTAAATGGAAGCCCTCACTCTCCTCTACCTTTTTAATAAAGCAACTAGGGTAGGAAATCACTCTAACTAGATCAAACCTAGGAGAGAATGTGTTTAGAGAAGAAGAGAACTCGGAAATTAGGGTTTTTGGATCAAAAGATGTGTAAAAATGTTTTAAAAACCGTAACTGCGAATTTATACAGGACAGGCTCGCTCGAGCAAAGACATGGTCGCTCGAGCGACCAGACACAAGGAAATCTCGCTCGAGCGAAGAGAATCTCGCTCGAGCGAAGAATGTAATGCTTCAGGTCTGCAACCCAGAAGCATGCTCGAGCGACAGAATGCTCGCTCGAGCGAAGGAATCGAAAACATACACCTCGCTTGCTCGAGCGAAGGGAGCTCGCTCGAGCCAAAGACAACCAGTTCGCTCGAGCGAAGACAAGCTCGCTCGAGCCAACAAACACTGCGTTCAGGTCTAGTACTGGACGCAATCCTTGCTCGAGCCAAGAAAGGCTCGCTCGAGCGACGGACCAAAAAGGAAGACCTCGCTCGAGCGAAGAGAAGCTCGCTCGAGCGACCAAGCCAAAAACTGAACATCAACCCTTGGTTTCTAAACCCAACCAACCTGCAATCAACCTGCCCAAAACATCCTATAACCCAAGAATAAGGAATCAAAGGACAACAACAACAATAATATGACAACGGAATCCACGGAACATAAGTCCGAATACAATAATCAAATGGGAAAAGACCGGGATCGCTACATCCTTTTTGCAGGCCTCAAAGAGTCATAGTGCCTCCATATCCCATTAGCATTGTCAAAGACCACAATCGTTCAATGGTTGTCGTGGTTGATTGGGAAATGGATATATCTGTTTTTCATTACTTCTGAAAAATGATTGTCCATTATTTTTTCTCTTAGTGCCTGATCTTGGTTTTGTAGTGGAGTCTGTAATCTATATATGTTTGAAATATGTTATAAAAGTATGTGGTAAGACATGTTAAGAAAATAGAAAATTTTACAGTTTGAATAATATTGAAAAGTATGTTAATAGTTTTGCTTACATTGATGAGTATTGAGAAAACGTAAGATCTTCCTGCATATGGATTTCTTGCAAACGCTAGATCATGTTTCTCAAATTCTTCAATTGATGGTTGGAGTGCCAATTTCATTTCTGTGAAGGCATCAATAACCTGAAACATGTTATATATAAGAATGTGTTAAGTTTGTGGAATAGGTTATTGAATATGAACAGGAACTGTAAAATTGTGTAGTTGGAGACCTACATTTCCATATAAGGCTTCCCTGTTGGACAATTTTCATATATCTGAAAAGTATATGCAATTTTCATCTTCGCTGCCAGACCAGACACAAGCAGTTGATTGTGTGTTGTTGATGAGTTGAATTTGGTCTTGGTCTTTTTTGGATAGGCTATCCCAAACCTTGTTTGTTTTGCAGAATGAAATGGTGAGTGGCTTATTGTGGATTGATTCTTCCTTGAAATCATCATCATTTTCCAAATCAGTCACTACTTGAACTTGTGTCTTCCCTTGATTGGCATCCTCTTTTGGCTTGGGTTTAGCAATAGCTTCTTTCTCTTGGCCGATATCTTCTTTCATCATTTCTTTCCCCTGCTTTTTTGCTTCATCAACACCCTCTTTTAGCTCGGGTTCAGCAGCAGGTTTTTTCTCTGTTTCGATTTCTTCTTTTGTCTTTTCATTCTCTTTCTCTTTTTCTTCATCGATACCCTCTGTTGGTTTGGGTACATCAGCAACAGCTTCTGTCTTGTTCCTTATATCTTCTTTGGCTTTTTCATTGGTTGGCATTCAAAATATGGCTTATGTGCTCGTTTTCGTGACTTTTGTTTGATTCTCTTGACCATTGATCTTTGTTGGGGACTTCCAACTTTTTTGGCGGACATTTCCTTCAACTGGTCTTTCTTTTTACACAATTCAGCCATGAATTTTTGTTCCATTTCTTGCATTTGTGCTCTCATGGATGCTATGAGTTTGTCCTTGCTGTCCTCTTTGGTTGATGTTTGTGCTTTGTAATCACCTATAAAAATGTTGGATTTTGTTTTGGTTAGTTTAATTAAATTTTGTAGTTTGGTTTAGTATTAGACAAGAGTTTACCTTGTGCATGAAATGTGTCAGATTTCTCTTGGAGTTCTTCTTGTTGTTTTGCTTGTTCTTTTTCTTCATGTTGTTGTTCTTGTTAGTCTGTCAGTTCTTGTTCATTGACTTCTTGCTGTTGGTTTGTTTGTTCTTCTTCTTCTTCATCGGTGTCTTCTTGTTCATCACCTTCTTCTTCTTCTTCTTCTTCTTCTTCTTCTTCATCAATCTCTTGTTTTTTTCCTTCATCACTTTCTGTTTCTTCTTGTGGTTTTTGCTTTCTTTTCTTTCTTTTTTGTTATTGTTCTTGTTCTTATTCTGATTGGTGTTCTTCTTTGAGAAAGTCATGCCCATCACTGTCTAGAGGTTTTTTTTTTTTTTTTTTGCTTTTGTTTTTTTTTTTCGCTTATTGTCCTTTCTATGGTTATGTTTCTTTGCTGAAGAGTCTGTTGATGTGCTTTGATTGATATGCAATAACTGTATTTCTTGTTCAGTTGGGGTTAAAGCACTTTGGTCAACCTGCATTGGAACAATGTGGCATATATCAGTAATATTGTAAAATTGGTCAGCTTCATAACATGATTTGTACTGTGAGTAATGTGAGTTAAGTGTTGAAAATATGTTGTTTGAAACTGCAAACTTTTATAGTTTCATAACATGATTGTTAGTGTAATGAATGTGAAAGTTGTTGAATAGATTTGTGCGTTGAAATTGTTAGAAAAATTGGTTTTATAAGGCTTATTTTGGGCCAACTTTGAGCCCAAAATTGAGTGGGCCCCAAACGTCTTTTGGGGTGAGTTCGAAAAGGTGACGTGTTCATTGCCGCATGGCAAGTCACATGGTGAAGACGGTTCATCAAAACCATTTCAGTGAATGGGAAGTTGATGTTGTTTTCGAGTTCGTGGAATGGACAATTAAAGAAGTAAATGTGGGTTTCCTTGAAATGGGTTGTCCCACATTGAAACTTTAAGAGAGCTTTTGTGGGTATATAAGCTCTTGGTGTACTAACTTGGGATAGGCCCCAAGGGGCACCCCAAGTTTGTAGAAGGGAGAAGTTATGGACAAATTGAACCTTAGCCCAAACCATCACACACGCACGCGCTGCCGCCGCCTTCTGTCCGACCGGCCGAGCCAAGCCGTGCCGAGTGTGGGTCGGTTCTAATATTAATTTTTTGGACAAAATTCATTTGAATTTTTTCAAAAAAAAAACTTAATGAAATTAAATTCAAATTTGGTACCAAAATTAAATTTAAAATGTTCTGTCCAAATTTACCTCTCTCAGTCCAAAATTTCCAACAGAGTTAACTGTTTGAAACTGCCAAATAACTGCCCAACTGTTACAGATCCACAATTGCCGAACAGATTCAAGAAATTGGCTGCAGATCTGTTTGAATTTTGAACAGTATCTGTTCAAAACAGGTTCATACCTGTTCGGCTCTTTATTGCACCTGTTCGGACATTGTATTTTGCCTATAAATACCAGATCTGTTCCAGTATTTTACTATTCCAAAAATTAATTTTTGTTGCCTTCCTTTTGCTCTCTTGCATCAATTATTCTTCATAAAATTTTTAGGGAAAATTTTAGAGAGTATAGAACACAGGTTTTAGTTCGTCGGACAAATTTGTTTGGAGTGCTACGACAAATTTGTGAAGATCATTGTATCCTAGGAGATAGACGCCATTAGTCCGTAAGCACCGTAGCAGGGCGAATATGTCTTAAGGACAGAGTGTCACACACTCGACTTGATCTTTTAAATATTCATTCAGTTCAGTAAAAATAAATTCGGTACGTAATTTATTTTATTTGTTTGATTTGTTTCAATTTTATTTATTATTCACAGAAGATTGTTTCAACAATCTTAAGACAGATTCAAATTATTCTAGTTATACAGAATTTTTCGTTTATCTCCTTTCTTCTTTCTTCTTTTTACAGAAATTATTTTCTGTGATTTTACAAAAATAATATTCTAGTTGGAAAACAAATAGTAGTAATATACTGTTTGACAGATAGTAGTAATATATTGTCTATTTTCTTTGAGAACTAGTAGTAATATACTGGAGTCATTAACAATTCAGAATATTTATTTGTGAAATTTGTCAGAAATTAATTTTGGTTTTCATAAATAATTTCTGAGTGTTTACTAATTAAAATTCTGTTTCAGTATTTTAATTATTGAAGTGTTACAGAAATTTAATTTTCTGTGTGGAATTAATTTGGTTAAATAAATTTTATTTTATTTTCAAATTAATTAGAAATAAAAGTTACAATCTTGTTTCTTTTATTTTTACAGAATTTAATTCTGTAAATTTGGATTAATTTTCTGTGTAGTATAAAATTCTAATTATAATTTTGTTTTATAATTTAGAATTCATGGCTACTGAAACAAATGCTCAAACGAGTACAGGTATAGTGGCTGCAATTGCGCCAACCCCTTCTCCTGTTGTGACAGTATCGATAAATTACGATGAGAAGCCAGAGAAGTTCTCTGGAACTGATTTTAAAAGATGGCAACAGAAAATGTTGTTCTATTTTACTACTCTAAACCTGGCTCGTTTTCTCCGTGAGAATGCTCCTACTCTGAACGAGGATGAAACTGACCAGCAAGTGGTTGCTACAGTCGATGCCTGGAAACATGCTAATTTCCTTTGCTGGAACTGCATCTTGAACGGACTTGACAACACATTATACAATGTCTACAGTCCAATCAAGATAGCAAAGGAACTTTGGGAGTCTTTGGAGAAAAAGTACACACAGAAGATGCTGGCCCAAAGAAATTTGTGGTTGGCAAATTCCTGGACTTTGTGATGGTTGATTCTAAGACTGTGATCAGCCAAGTTCAAGATCTCCAACTCATTCTGCATGACATTCACGCAGAAGGCATGTCTCTCAATGAATCCTTCCAAGTTGCAACCTTAATTGAGAAATTACCACAAGGCTGGAAGGAATTCAAGAACTACCTCAAATACAAGTGCAAAGAAATGTCTTTAGAGGAATTAATTGTGCGTTTGAGGATTGAGGAGGACAACCGCAATTCAGAGAAGCGGGCCGGTAAGCATCCAATAGAGTCTAAGGAAAATGTGGTGGCACATGCTCCAAAAGCAAAGAAACGGAAGTTTTCTGGAGAAAGTTTATCACAAGGCTCTAAAGGAGGGGAAACTAAAAAGTACAAGTTTAATGGCAAGTGTTACATCTATGACAAAGAGGGACATCAGGCCAAAGATTGTCGTAGCAAAGACAAAAGCAAAAGAAGAACAAGCAAGAAGCCTACTCAAGCCCATATAACCGAAGTGGATAATATTTCCAATGGTGTAGATGACATAAATCTTTCTGCAATTGTTTCTGAGGCAAACCTTGTCGGAAATCCTAAAGAATGGTGGGTGGACACTGGTGCTACTCACCATATCTGTGCCAACAAAAAGTTCACATTTTATTCTATAGTGGACAACGGTGAACAACTTTTTATGGGCTACTCCTCAACTTCCAAAGTTGAAGGACAAGGGAAGATTGTTCTGAAGATGACATCTGGAAAGGAACTCACTCTCAACAATGTGCTGCATGTACCGGAATTCGCAAAAATCTTATTTTCAGATCTTTCTTCAGTAAGAATGGGTTTAGGCTAGTGTTTGAGAGTAATAAATTTGTACTTATTAAGAATGGGATGTATGTAGGAAAAGGTTACATGTCTGATGGCCTTTTCAAGATGAATGTAATGACTGTTGTACCCTCTGTTATTAATAAAAATACATCTTCTTCTTACTTGCTTGAGTCTTCAAATTTATGGCATGGTAGACTTGGATATGTTAATTATGGATCTTTACGTAGATTAATTAATATGGAATGTTTTCCTAAATTTGATATTGATTCAAATCATAAATGTGAAATTTGCATTGAGGCAAAATTATCCAAAACTCCTTTTCATTCAATTAAAAGAAGTACAGAACCGCTTGAATTAATTCATAGTAACATTTGTGATTTTAAATCAATTCAAACTAGAGGTGGGAAAAAGTATTTTATCAGTTTTATAGATGACTATACTAGATATAATTATGTTTATTTAATTCGAACCAAGGATGAAACTTTGGAGACTTTCATTCAATACAAGAAAGAAGTTGAAAATCAACTTGGTAAGAAAATTAAGAAACTTAGAAGTGATAGAGGTGGTGAATATGAATCACATTTTGGTGAATTTTGTAAAAAACATGGAATAATTCATCAAACCACCACTCCTTACTCACCACAGCAAAATGGAATTGTTGAAAGGAAAAATAGGACTTTAAAAGAAATGATGAATGCCATGTTAATAAGTTCTGGATTACCTCAGAATTTGTGGAGGGAAGCAATACTTTCTGCTAATTATATACTTAATAAAGTTCCCCGAAAGAAAGTGAATCAAACATCTTATGAAATATGGTATAGAAGAGTACCATCCTACAAATACTTAAAAGTATGGGGGTGTTTGGCTAAAGTGGCTATTCCTGGTCCTAAAAAGACTAAGATAGGTCCTAAAATAGTTGATTGCATTTTCATTAGTTATGCTAAGAATAATAGTGCATATCGGTTTTTGATTTATAAATCAAAACATTCCGAAATGCATGTAAATACTATTATTAAATCTCGGAATGCATCATTCTTTGAACATATATTTCCAAATAAGATTGGACAAGAGACTAGTAATAATAAAAGATCTTTTGACGCTATTACTAGTAATGATCAAGAACAAGATCAAGAACAAGAGCAAGATCAACTTGATGAAGAGGAACCTAGGCGTAGTAAACGTGCTAGAGCCTCAAAATCTTTTGGTCCAGATTTCCTAATATTTTTGTTAGAAAATGAGCCTTTAACTTTTAAAGAAGCTATGTCCAGTCCTGAGGCTCCTTTATAGAAAGAAGCTGTAAACAACGAAGTTGAATCCATCTTGCAAAATCACACTTGGAAATTGGTGGATTTGCCACCAAATTGTAAACCTCTTGGGTATAAGTGGATTTCAAAAGGAAAATGAAAGCGGATGGATCAATTGACAAATACAAGGCAAGACTTGTGGTTAAAGGTTTTAGACAAAAAGAAGGTCTTGATTACTTTGACACATACTCACCGGTTACTAGAATAACAGCCATTAGAATGCTAATTGCCATTGTATCTCTATATAATCTAGAAATTCATCAAATGGATGTGAAAACCGCTTTCTTAAATGGTGAGTTAAATGAAGAAATTTCCATGGAACAACCAGAAGGATTTTCTGTTCCAGGAAAAGAAAAGAAAGTGTGTAAATTGGTTAAATCACTATATGGTTTAAAACAAGCGCCAAAGCAATGGCATGAAAAATTTGACAAAGCAATGATGTCAAATGAATTCAAAATTAATAAGTATGACAAATGTGTTTATATTAAAAACACAGACAAAGGTTATGTCATTGTATGTCTTTATGTGGATGATATGCTCATCATAGGTAGTAATAATGACATGATTAAAACTACCAAGAAAATGTTGAATAAACATTTTGACATAAAGGACATGGGAATTGTTTATGTAATACTTGGTATAAAAATTACCAAAAAATCATAATGATATGCTTTGTCACAATCTCATTACATTGAGAAAATACTTGACAAATTCAGCAAAGATGATGATCATCTTGCTAGAACACCTGTGGATGTTAATTTGTTTCTTTCTAAGAATGTAAAGGAAAGTATTTCTCAATTAGAGTATGCCCAAATTATTGGAAGCTTAATGTACTTGATGAACTGCACTCGCCCAGATATAGCTTATACAGTAAGTAAATTAAGTAGATATATGAGTAATCCAAGAGTAGAACACTAGAAAGAAATTATAAGGGTTCTAAGATATCTTCGATTTACTCGTAACATTGGGCTGAATTATACTAGATATCCAGCAGTACTTGAAGGTTACTGTGATGCAAATTGGATATCGGATACTAGAGACTCAAAATCCACTAGTGGGTATGTTTTTACTCTTGGTGGGGTGGCTGTATCTTGGAAATCTTCCAAACAGACTTGCATAGCAAGGTCTACTATGAAATCAGAATTCATAACTTTAGATAAAGCTGGAGAAGAAACAGAATGGCTTCGCCACTTCCTTGAAGATATTCCAATGTGGCCAAAATCAGTGCCTGCTATATGCATACATTGTGATAGTCAATCAGCAATTGGTAAAGCACAGAGTCATATGTATAAAAGTAAGTCACGACACATTCGTCGTCGACATAACACCGTGAGACAACTACTCTCTAATGGAATTATTTCCATTGATTATGTGAAGTCTAAAGACAACATAACGGATCCACTAACCAAAGAGTTAGCAAGAGAGCTAGTTGAAAATTCATCGAGGGGAATGGGACTTAAGCCTATTAAATAAGAGTTACCACAACGGCAACCCAACCTAGTTGACTGGAGATCCCAAGATCTAGGTTCGAAGGGACAACCAAGTTGTGTATGACTCAGAAGGATCACTGGGGAGTCAAACTCCTACCCATTTCTATGATGAAATAGTGATGTCTGCAGCATTTTAGGTTAAGTAATACTTTTAATGATTCTTATATCTGGGTATACCTAGCGAAGTATGGCAGGATACTCTTCATAAGAATCACCTATATGAGTGTGAACTGGGCCGGTTCTATGAGATTTGTGAAGAGCTACAATTCTCTGGAGCACTCATGAAAGACCAGGTTGTTCAGGGCCAAAATAAACACAATAGTGAGAACTAAACTGTGTGGTAATGTACTGTGTGAGTTCTATTGTCTTGGTTTACACAAACGGCTGAATAGTTCAAGACATCATGTTCACTGGTTAGCTAGTAAATCTGATAGTGTCTCACAAGGGAAGGTTCAAAGCCAAAAGCTACCTATCCTTTGCAGAATATTTCCAATTTATGTACTCTCTGTACTTAGATCATGTTGTTGCATTTTGTCTCCGTCAAATTCCATTCATGTGGGGGATTGTTAGAAAAATTGGTTTTATAAGGCTTATTTTAGGCCAATTTTGAGCCCAAAATTGAGTGGGCCCCAAACGTCTTTTGGGGTGGGTCCGAAAAGGTGACGTGTTCCTTGCTGCATGGCAAGTCACACGGTGAAGACCAACTTTGAGCCCAAAATTGAGTAGGGCCCCAAACGTCTTTTGGGGTGGGTCCGAAAAGGTGATATGTTTCTTGCCGCATAGCAAGTCACACGGTGAAGACGGTTCGTCAAAACCATTTATGAGTGAATGGGAAGTTGACATCGTTTTTGGATTTATGGAATGGACAATTAAATAAGTAAATGTAGGTTTCCTTGAAATGGGTTGTCCCACATTGAAACTTTAAGAGAGCTTTTGTGGGTATGTAAGCTTTTGGTGTACTAACTTGGGACAGGCCCTAAGGGGCACCCCAAGTTTGTAGAAGGGAGGAGCTATGGACAAATTGAACCTTAGCCCAAACCACCACACACATGCGCACGTTGCCGCCGCCGTCTGTCCAACCGGCTAAGCCGAGCCATGCAGGGTGTGGGTCGATTCTAATATTAATTTTTTGGACAAAATTCATTTGAATTTTTTCTAGAAAAAACTTAATGAAATTAAATTCAAATTTGCTGCCAAAATTGAATTTAAAATGTTCTGTCCAAATTTACCTCTCTCAGTCCGAAATTTCCAACAGAGTTAACTGTTTGAAGCTGCCAAATAACTGCCCAGCAATTATAGATCCACAACTGTTGAATAGATTCAAGAAATTGACTATAGATCTGTTTAAATTTTGAACAGTATCTGTTCAAAACAGGTTCATAACTGTTCGGCTCTTTACTGCACCTGTTCGAACAATGTATTTTGCTTATAAATACCAGATCTGTTTCAGCATTTTAGTATTCCAAAAATCAATTATTCTTTATATAATTTTTAGGGAAAAATTTAGAGAGTATAGAACACAAGTTCTAGTTCGCCGGACAAATTTGTTTTGAGTGCTACTACAAATTTGTGAAGATCATTGTATCCTGGAAGATAGACGCCATTAGTCCGTAAGCACCGTAGCGGGGTGTAGACACCCCACTTTTGACCGTCCTCAAGACTTGGACATCATCGTTTGAACACTCAATGATCATCCATGCTCGTGTTCGTTTTGAGTTCCCGAAGGTCTCGGCTACGCGTCTTGCCTTAAGATCTCTCAACTTGACTGTTTTGTGCTTGGTTGTGGACCAAGGATTTGTGGTTTTACTTCTGAGAGAAGAGGGTGGCTTGTTGACCATCCCCTCAACCCATCAGCTAAGGCATGATGCCATCGGCCATGTTTTTTTTGCCATCGGCCAAAAGTGGTAGCCGATCGGCACTCTTTTTGGTCGATCAGCACTCCATTTAGTCGATCGACCATATTTTTTAGCCGAGACCTTTCCATCTGTTTTTTGCAGATATTTTGTGCCAGTTGTGACAGCTAGTATGCACATTTCTGATCCTCCATACACGTGTATGAAGGGATTTGTTTCAAGACTCAAGCTTGTTGAACAAGCTTGAGAATTGAAATTCTATAAGAAGGGAGCCTACCCTCCCTTTCCAGAGGTTCTAAAAATTGCATATAGAAGTTCTATATCTCTCTCTATATATATTTGACTTCTCTCTCTTGTTTAGCCTTTGTTTGTGCCCAAAAGTGTGATTTCTTCATACTATTGCACACAAACACCTAGCGATACACCATCCTTTTGTTGCTAAGGTACTAAGGAGTTGGTTTTGGTGTTCTTGGGTGGGTTTGAACTCAAGAAAATTGCTGGAGTAGTGTTCTTGAAGGTGTTCTTCAAGGGTGAGTAAACTACCTTTTAATCCCCCATTCTTGCTTAAGCTTTTAGACCTATTTGCATATTGTTTTAAGCTTAACTCTAAACTACAAAAAGTTCTGATTTTTCATTCTTGTGAAGTTTGTTTGAGGTCACTTTTTGGTTGGGGGTAGTCTACCCCCTCTTTGGCCTTGTTTTGTGCCTTCCTTTTTGAGCTTTGGAACTTTCTTGTTTTGACCTTCTCACCACTGAAATCTAGAGGATTTTCAGTGGTAGAGAAGTGGTTTTGGAGTCTTGAATAGGAGAGGGACACCCCCCTCTCTTTGTGTCTCATATACTAGTATATATGGCTCATATTGGTAACATGTTTGCTTAGCATGCTTTGGCTTCATTTCAGCAAGTATTTGATGTTATTTTGTCATGCTACACCTCTGTTTTGAGTTGGTTTGACAGCCTCTTACATGCTTCATGCACTTGTCTTGCAATCCTCTCATTTGCCTTAACATGCATCATACATTTAGACCATCATTCTTGCATATTTTGGCTCAGCTCCAAGGAGTTTTTAGTCATGTTTTACCATGCTCTAGCTTTGATTTGCATTGTCTTGGTCATGCATGCATTGTTTTGTATAGCCATGGCTCAATCTAGCTTGTTAGCTTTGAGTGTCCAAGTCACTAGCATACATTGCTTAGACCATTTTCATGATTTGGCATCATTTCATATGTGATTTCAGTCCATGTAGTATAGCCATACACTTGCATTTGTCATCCTTTCAATGCTTTGAAGAGTTGGTGTTTTCTGCCTCATGAATGGATCATTGTGTGTGCCTCCATGCTTAGGTCTTTAGGATGCCATCTCAGTGGGTTTTTGGGCTTATTTTGACATGCCATAACTCTTATTTTTATTGGATAAGTCATGCCATGTTTGGTTGTAATAGGTGTAGTGTAACACCTCTTTGTTAACCTTGCATGCTTCATGCTTTTGGACCCTTGTTCTAGTTTGTGTAGGCTAAGTTCAAGCTTGTTTTGGCCTCATCTTGACCTGCCTTAGGACTGTTTTGATTGCCCTTGGCCCCTTAGGGCTTTCTTTGTATAACCTTGGTGTAATCCATTTTACTAGCTTTAAGCTTTGAGCCTTCTTGCATGCTATGCTTGACTTGTGTTCATGATTTAGCATCATTCCTCACATGATTTCAGAGCTTATTGCATTGCTACATTATCATGTTTGTCACTCCTTGCTCATGTTTGAGGGTTGTATCCTTGTGCCTAAGTGATAGGCCAATTGGCATGCATGCTTGTTTTGCATTTCATTCCATCATTTTCTTAGCATTTTGGCCACTGATTTGGGCATGACTGAGGTCTGTCCATTTTTAGTTTAAGTCCATTTACCATGTTATTCAAATGTTGTTACATTGCATCATGTTTGCTTGCTTGAGTTGCATGATATTTGCATGCTTGTCGCATTGTCCATCTTTGCATGACATTTGCATGCTTGTCCATCTTTGCATTTCATGCATGTTTGTATGTTTAGGTTACATTTTGCATACTTGCTAGTTTGCATTTTGTCACATGCTTGTTTAGGTTGTATTGCATTTGGCATGCTTGTTACCTTAGGCTCGTGTGCATGTTTGAGTCATATTGCATTTGGCATGCTTATGTTCCATTGCATAGCTTCTCCATTGTTACATGCATTGCATTGTGTTTGGTTTGGGGTGTCAAACCAAACACGAGGACCGAGGGACGTTTCGTACTTAAAGTGACGAAACGTGCCTCAATCCTCGATCGCTGACACTCTTGATCCAACATGATAGGGTGTGAGGCATTCGTGTGTTTCGTGCATTCATTCCACATTGATTTGTGCAATTCGGCCTCTTTGGCCATCATGCATCGAAATACGTGATTGATGGCTCGAGAGTCGAACACTACATTCCTTTGAGTCTCAAATATGATAAGGGGTGTAGGTGCACAACATTTTCTTGCAAATGTATTGCCATGCCCTTGTTTGTCCTCTGCTACAACAAAAGGAGCAATTTGCAGGAAAAGATGGCTGATCAACTATTTGGAGTGCCGATCAGCTAGGAATTGTTGGCCGATAGCATAAAAATTGGCCGATGGCCTCATATTTTGGCCGATGACCTTTCAGCATGGCCATGGGGTGAATCAGAAGTGAGTTGGAGATTTGTGCAGTTTTCAGAGGTGTAAAACAGTGCAAACAGAGGCAACATAAGGCATAGCAACGGGTTTCCGAGCGAGGCGATCAAGCATGCATCATTCGATCATTCCGAGGCGGAGCTGTGGCAGCCTCTTTAGTTTCATACTTAGTCTGTTTTGTAACTCAATTAATTTGCTTAATTAGTTAAGAGTTTTGTAATAATTAATTAGCTAGGGTAGTTAATTAATTAGTTGGTTTGTATTATTTATTCGGACCCTCCGTCGAGAGGGCGAATTTTGTAATAACTATACGCGAGTGTGTGAATGTCTTCCAACCCCACGTCTTTCTCCCTTTTATTTAACCGCTTACGATGGTTAGTTCTAGGTCATGTTTTGATTAGCATCCTTATGATAGCATGTTTGCATTCATTCATCTGTCTTGCACGCACCGGGCTCGGTGCATCATACTAACTGCATTGTATTTCAATTCCTACTTGAATACAAGTATCGAGTGTTGCATCTACACGACATCTTAGAATAGTCGAGCCTATTTGTAGTTGCATTTTGCATGTGTTGCATTAGCCATCTTAATATAGCTAGGATCACGCATGATTTCTAACTAGCTTTTGTTTTGGCTCGGAGTACTAGGTAAGCTTTTATGTTTTAGCATCTTGCCTATGTGTAAGCGTTGCCATGATAGCATACTTGCCATGAAGCTATGTGCTTAACTGTTATAACTGCCTGAATGCCTGTGGGTGCAGGTTGGATTGCTTGAATTGGAACAATTCATCGAAATGCGAGTTTTTAAGCCCACTTGAGGGTGGCAAAATCATGTTTTCTTAAGCCCACTTGAGGGTGGCAAATCCACGTCTTAGCCTACCCGCGGGTAGCAACTTCAAACCATTTTCAAATAAACAAACATGAGATGTTTTGTTCCAACTTAGGCGATCTAGTTTATACTTGTGTGTTGTGCGCATCACATAGTAATTCTAGCTAATAAACCGGAATAAGAACACATGTGTTTTCAAAAACAAGATATCATGCTTAGTACAGGCCGATCTTCGATCGGGCGAGCGGGGGTGCTCATTGCATGACCTTCCCGTCTCGTACCCAAGTTCCCAAGCCGAGGCAACTTTGGTGATGACGGACACTTGGCGTTAGGCACGAGTCAGGGTTTCCTAAATTTCCCCCAAAATAAAACATTTAGGTGGCGACTCTGTATCTGGCAAAGCAGTCCATGTTTGACACTTCTTTAATAAAATCAGTTTTCCAAAACGATTTGCCGGATTTGGACTCTTTGGTGATTTATCGGTCTTGCATTGTACTTTGCGAGATTAGATTTAGAACCGTGACATTGAGTCCGAATTGTAGTATGCTAATGAACAAATCAGATTTCGCACCCTTCGCGTGCAGAGCCCAGGACGTTCGGGCACGTCTACATGGGGCGAATCTGTCTTAAGGACAGAATGTCACACACTCGACTTGATCTTTTAAATATTCATTCGATTCAGTAAAAATAAATTCGATACGTAATTTATTTTATTTGTTTGATTTGTTTCAATTTTATTTATTATTCACAGAAGATTGTTCCAACAATAATGTAACTTTTATTTTTACAGAATTTAATTCTGTGAATTGTTGGAACAATCTTCTATGAATAATAAATAAAATTGAAACAAATAAAATAAATTACATACCAAATTTATTTTTACCGAACCGAATGAATATTTAAAAGATCAAGTCGAGTGTGTGACACTCTGTCCTTAAGACAGATTCGTCCCGCTACAGTGCTTACGAACTAATGGCATCTATCTCCCAGGATACAATGATCTTCACAAATTTGTAGTAGCAATCCAAACAAATTTGTCCGGCAAACTAGAACATGTGTTCTATACTCTCTAAATTTTTCCCTAAAAATTATATAAAGAATAATTGATGCAAGAGAGCAAAAGGAAGGCAACAAAAATTAATTTTTGAAGTACTAAAATACTGGAACAAATCTAGTATTTATAGGCAAAATACACTGTCCAAACAGGTGCAGTAAAGAGCTGAACAGGTATGAACCTGTTTTGAACAGATACTGTTAAAATTCAAACAGATCTGCAGCCAATTTCTTGAATCTGTTCGGCAGTTGTGGATCTGTAACTGCTGGGCAATTATTTGGCAGTTTCAAACAGTTAACTTTGTTAGAAATTTCGGACTGAGAGAGGTAAATTTGGACAGAACATTTTAAATTCAATTGTGGCACCAAATTTGAATTTAATTTCATTAAGTTTTTTTTGGAAAAAATTCAAATGAATTTTGTCCAAAAAATTAATATTAGAACCGAGCCGACCCACACCAGCACCCAGTACGGCTCGGCTCGGCCAGTCAAACGGACGGTGGCGGCAGCGTGCCCGCGTGCATGTATGGTGGTTTGGGCTAAGATGCAATTTGTCCATAACTTCTCTCTTCTACAAACTTGGGGTGCCTCCGTGGGCCCATCCCAAGTTAGTACACCAAGAGCTTATACACCCACAAAAGCTCTCTTAAAGTTTCAATGTGGGACAACCTATTTCAAGGAAACCCACATTTACTTCTTTAATTGTCCATTCCACGAACTTGAAAACGACGTCAACTTCTCATTCACTCAAAAATGGTTTTGACGAATCGTCTTCATCATGTGACTTACCATACGGCAAAGAGCACGTCACCTTTTCGGACCCACCCTAAAAGACGTTTGGGGCCCACTCAATTTTGGGCTTAAAATTGGCCCAAAATAAGCCTTATAAAAACCAATTTTTCCAACAGAAACTGCAAACTTTTGCAGTTTCATAACATGAGTGATAGGAGTGTTAAATAGGTGTGTGCTTTGAAACTGCAAACTTTTACAGTTTGATAATATGATTGTTACTATAATGACTATGAAAGGAGTGTTGAATAGATTTGTACTATGAAAGTATAGAAGAGTTTGAATACCTTTTCAAAGTCAGTAAGGCTGATGTGTTTCCACTTGGAGTACATTTTGCCAAGGTTCCACTTCATAAACCTTGGGAAGCCTTCTTTGTTAGATGGTCGGAGAAGTTTACTGTGCTTACAATACCAGTACTATAAAAAAAATTGAAATATGTTAGATAGTTTGAAATAGTTGGATGTTTGATATTTTTGTGTGAAATAGTTGAGTAGTGTGTTTACCAAGAGTAACATAACATGATGCATCTAGTGGCATGCCTTGGGTTGTTGTTTGCATTTGCCATTGATTTCATCAGTGTGTCTTTTATTACCTCAACCCAATTGTACTTCTTGATGTTGTTGAAATTGTCAACATAGTTAAGGAAACTCCAACTGAGTGTATGGCCTATTGTAGGGATGAGAAGTTTGAGGCATAGGTAAAGGGTGATGACCCTTGCAAGATCTTAACGATCATTGGTTGATTTTCCTTTTTTTGTTTGTTGAAACATTTTGGTCAATGACTTGGCATCCAATCTCTTTATTGATTTGCATCTTCATTTGTAAAATGCGAGCTCAAAATCCTTTGATCTTGCATAGGATTTGGTGGTGATGCTGTCTTCTCCATAGTCGACACCAAAAATGAGCCTCTCATCATTGTTTCTGAGTTTCATTTCCTTTTTGCCAAATATAAATGTTTTTTTTTTTTTTTTTTTTTTTTTTTTTTTTTTTTTTTTTTTTTTGTGTAGAGTGTTGTCATTTTTGCTACAATGGAATTGTATCATCTACACCAAGAGGCCTTCAGTTGTGTTGAGGAGAGAGCATTTATAATGGCCCAAAAAGGGATTTTTTGCAGCTCTATCTGTTGGGCTGTTATGAATTTGACCCCCTTGAACAATTTGATTACCGTTCCGATGTTGGAATGGTAATTAAACTGTTGAACTCTCTTTGCAGGGACTGCTCCATTTTTCCCTTTTGATACCTTGGTTTGTGTTTCGGGAGTTAATTGGCTTTCTTGGAGCTTTCTTTTTTCGGTTGGAGGAGCTTCTTGTTTTTTTTGTTGGCTTTCTTTTGTTTGTTTGTTTTTTTTTTTTTTTTTGGTGGTTGGAGGTGTGGTTGGTGTTTGTTGTGTGGGTGTGGTCTGTGGTGTAGTTCTTGGGCCTTTTCTTGTAGGTAGTGTGGTTGTTTTGTGGGTTTTTTTGGTTATTTTTGGTTGTGGTGGTTGGGTTTTTTGTGGAATGGGAGATGTTGGTGGCATTTTAGTGGATACAGGTGAAGGACAGTCAAAAGAAGAGACACTTAAATCCCTGATTGGATTTTTGGGCATATTGGTTTGTTTCTTCCAAATCATCCAACAGCTATTTCTAAAAAAATGAAAGCAACAGCAGGACATGAGTAATATAGTGACAAAACTGTATAATTTTGCAGTTTTATATGTAGTTTAATAGTAAGTTATATCTATTTGTTGTTAATAGTTACAAAAGTGTATAATTTGGAAATTTTATTTGTACTTTATAATAAGTTACCTATTTGTTTTGAATAGTGATTAAACTGTGTAATTTTGCAGTTTCATTTGCAGTTTAAATAAATTTAGATATGTTACTTGTAGAGTGATGAAACCGTCTGATGTTTCAATTTTATAAACACTAGCAACAATAAGAACAACCCATTGTATTTTGTAAACAACAACAATAACAACAAGAAGAATAAGTATTCAATGAAATGTAGCAACAATACGAAGAAAAAAAGCCAATATTTAACAACAACAAGAAGAAGCAACAACAATAAGAATAAGAACAAGGAGTTGAATGTGTAAAAACAAGGGATTAGAATGTTCTAAAATAGGGGATTATATATAAAATAGGGTTTATACATTTTCAAGTGTGTAAAATGTGTTTTACAAGGGTTTTTTTTATGAAAGTGTTATTGAAACGGTATGATATATACAAAATATCAAAGAATAATGTACAAATTTGAATGAAAAATAATAGATGAAGAGAGATGTTACTTTTTTTCCCCATATCTATGAATCGGAAGTCAGAAACTATGAAATTTCTTCAGAGTTGTGATAGTTCTTCGTGTTGTTGAGAGTCGCGATTGGAGAAGATGAACGGCTTCGTGTTATGTTAGTGAAAGACGACGATTAAAGAAGATGAACGGCTTCGTTTTGTGGTTAGGGTAGGGTTTTAGAGGTAGTGGAGTTGAACGGTGGAGAAATGAAGGACTGAGAATGCAGAGGCGAGCGGCGAAGATGTGACAGTGTACTGATCAGACTGGTGTGAGATGATCGTGGATGAAGGTTGAGCGCGTGTAAATTGGATGATATGTAAGGGTATTTTCATCTAATTGATAATTTGAGAACTTAATAGAGTATTAAATTTGTTTTGGGTCTAAATGGGACGTAATATGTTGGGCTTGGACCTTTGGGTTAGTTCCCCATCTGTTAATAAGGGCCCCAAAAAAGGGTTTTTGCTGATCAAAAAAACAACAATAAGGGCCCCAAAAAAAGTATTATACAAAAAATGATTTCACTATACAAAAAATGAATTAGAATTTTAATTTTTTTTCAAAATACTAAATATAGTTTTACATATTATTTATAATATAACTATACAAAAATAGGGAAAGATATTTTCCTTATTGGCATTTGTTAAAATTTGAAGGAAATAATATTTTCTTTTATAGTAAAGATGGTTGCTGAACTTAGAGGTACTTGATAAAACTAAAACTAATTAAAGTTTTAAATGTTTAATACTTACAACTATCAATACTTAATTAATTTTTAATGTTAAAAATTTTTACAACAAATTTCTCCTCTAATTTTAAATATATTTACCTAATACATGTGGAGCATCTCTAAAGGAAGAGGCAAAAGAGCATCTTGAGGCATTTTTGCTAGTGCAATTGCTTTTCTCCTTCTCCAAGGGACTCTCTATCATAAAAGGCAAAATGCCCATTCTAATTTTGACTATTCATAACTAGCTAGCCTTTATTGAGAGGCAAAAGGGTTTCTAACTGAAATTGCACCCTCCATCTGATCAAGTACTTTTCTTTTGGTTGGTTTTGTGTTTGTATATTACATCTAATTGATTTGGTTTTGTATTTGCATATTACCATTTGAAAATATTTTTTAAAAAATAATTTCATTATGTATTTTTTTTTAAAAAATATTTGTAAATGACATGTCAACATATGCATCATGTCATAAAAAAATTATTTATTCATTTATCTATGTTTATAATACTTTTTTAAAAATTAAATAAATTAGTTTGATTGATTAGCTGAAATAAAGAGTATGATTGGACTGTACACTAACTAAACTAGTTACGCAAAATAAAAAATGTATTTTTCTATATACTTTTGTAAGGCATTTTACCTCTTACACTTGGAGTTGCTCTATTTGTTAAACCGTCCTCAAATCAATATAAGTAGGTCTAATTGTAAGAACATAATTTTAGAATGTTGATAGAAATTTTTTAATATTCGTAATTAAAATTTGTGGATTTATTTATTTATTTATTTATTATTATTATTTTATTATTATTATTATTATTATTATTATTATTATTATTATTAGAATAAATTTTTGATTAGGATAAATTAAGAAAAAAAGACAATTTTATGTCTTGAAGTATTTGCTCTTTGTCATTTGAATCACTTCAGTTTCAATGTTGTCATTTTGGTCATCATATACTTGCTCAAGAGAACCAAAATGACAAAATTTAAAAATTGAGGGACTAAAATGAAAAGAAATGCATACTTTAGGGACCAAAACTGTCTTTTATTCATATTTATGTTAACGGACGTTAAACCTATGACCAAATTGACTCAAATTAACAACTTTGAGGATTAAAATGACAAAATTGAAACTTAAGGGACTAAATTGAAAAATAGCGCATACGTTAGGGACTAAAACTATCTTTTATCCGAATAAATTATATTGACCTCTTTTGAAATTTAGAGAAAATGCAAGCAACATTATAGTTTTGACATACTTACACTAATCTCCCTCCCTTTCAATAAACTAAACAGACTAAAATCAAAGCAAATAGTGCAAAGACACAAATATAAATAGAAAAAACATACCAGCATAAAAGAGATTACAATATAATTTCTTCACTTGTGTGACTAACAAATAATTGATAAAAATGTGAATAAAAATTATATGAATTAAAACTTTAACTAAGCTTAATGTAATTATATCAAAACTATGAAATTTACTGTATTTTCTCTAAATCTCACGGGTAGTCAGTGTAATTTCCTCTCTCTCTTTTTCAATAGATATTTGTGGAACAATAAACTCTTTTTTTACTTTTTTTAGATGTAAACAATCAAATTTTTAGTAGTTAATTTAAATGCAATATAATATTTTTTTGGTTTAAATTCATTTTACCCTTTGCGATTTAGGCCTGGAGCACTTTACCCTCCTATGGTTCAAATATAGTCAGAAAACCCCCATATGGTTTTCGAGTAAAGAGCTACCATTAGTTTTTCCATCCAAACTAACAGAATGTATATTACACACACTATTTTTCAGTGTGAGTTTTGTTTTCTTGATAAATTAGAATGAAATTAATACAATAAAAGGACAATTTTACTTCCATTTTCTCCAAACCAAAAATTAGATTAATATGTTAATTAAAATATAATTAATAATTGATATAAAATATAAAATAAAATTAAGAATTTATTAAAATATAATTAAATAAAATATAAAATAAAGAATAAAGAATAATTAAGAATTAATCTAAAATGTAATTAAATTAAAATTAGATTAACATGTCAGAAATTAAAATAATAAATAATTAAGAATTTATAATTAATTTTGATTTAATTAAATTAATACTATATGTAACACTTGGATGTTTTAATCTATTGGAAAGTGTGTTTAATCACTCTATTTTCTTTTTGGGAGTCTTTGGAGTTATTGTATTTTAGTTTTGGAGGAATATCATTTGATTTAGACTTGTTGGGTTTGTTTGTGCGCGCTTACTCTTGTAAAAAAGTTCCTTGGGAACTTAGAAATTCTGTTCTAGGGTTGACACCAGCCTTCCTAAGGGTCGACCCTTACCTGTTGCTGAAATTTCTAGAAGTGTTGCTGGAATTTAGGGTCGACACCAGCCTTGGCAATGTCAACACCAGCCTTGGCAATGTCAACACCTGTCTTTTATTGTTGGCCTCAAAGGTCGAAACCAGTCTGGGAAGGGTTGACCCTTATATATTGCAGAATCTGAGTTTAGTTGTTGAAATTTAGTGTCGACGATTCCGGTCCAAGGGTCCACACCTTATTTTGACAGCATTGTCATTTCTTCCTGAATGGTCGACACCACCACACCAAGGGTCAACCCCTGCATGCTTATTTTCAGAATTTTGGATCCAAATGGGCCCTATCTTTAGGGGGTTTTGGACTTATTCTTTTCAATGACCTTAGGGTAACTTTTCTACTACTATAAATAGACCCAAGACACTTCTCTCTCATGATTTTCTTCTCCTCTGGCCTCTCAAATCGTGAGTCTCTCTTTTTCTCTCTCTAAACTCAACTTTTTCCTATCTAGATCCTTAGATCTACTCACCTAGAAGTATCTTCTCACCTGGGTCCTTTGAGAAAGGTTTTAGAGCGCATCAAGGGCTTTCTATTGATCCGAGAAGTTCGTGGTTTCGTCGACCTTGGGTTTTCTGAGTTTTCCTCTTCACTTCTTTGAAGTAGAGATACTTTTACCCTAGTATTTCCTTGTCTTGAAGAGATTTCATGGTGTTGTTGTGGCTTATGAGCTAATTTGAGGAGATTGTTGGATTAATCTCATGTGTTACATGAATCAACCATTTTACTTGACTTTTGCATGAAATTTCTTGACTCTTTTTTTTAAAATGTGTATATAAATGTTATTAAAGCCTGTATCCATGATGAAGGAGAAAAACCCCCAAATTTGGTAAAAACCTAAATTCTCAATTTGAGTAGAAAACACCAAATTGAATGGAATTTCCTTTGATTCATGAAAATATTGTGAAAAATAAAGAGATGAAAGATGTGGATGTTGATATGGTAAAGGAATTGTGACTTGGATGTTATTTTTCTTTGAATGTGGTATTGTATTCCATTCTTGGCTATAGTGATCCCGATTTTGCTCTCATGTTTACTGTATTCCGGACTCGATTCCGTTGATAGTTGTTGTTGTCTATATTTCATTTCCGTCCTTTAACTCTTTGTATTTGAGTTTAGAATTGTCTTGGGCGTGTTTCGAACAGGTTGGTTGAGCTTTTGTCCCAACTCTTGTTGTCCAGATTTTTAGTGATCTGCTCGAGCGGGTCTTCTTGCGCTCGAGCGGAGTTTGCATACCTTCAGTAGTTTGTCCGTCTGTAAAAAATACTGCAGATGTGTTTTTCACGCTCGAACGGATTTACTTACGCTCGAGCGAGTCGCGCTCAAGCGAGTGTTCGATGTTTGTAAAAATACTGAAAGAGTGTAATCTACACTCGAGTGGGTGGTGTCTTGTTTTGTGCCTTGGCGCTCGAGCGGGTATTTTTGAGCTCGAGCGGGTTAAGTTTTTGTGTTTGACGCTCGAGCGTCCTATTTTCCGCTCGAACGGGTCATACGTATATCAGTTGGCAGCTGGGTCATTTTAGATCATTTTTTCAACTCTCACTCTCTCTCTTACTTTTCAAAGCCTATTTTGAGAGCTTCTCTCACTACATTTCACCTTCTCTCTAAGGTTTGATCTAGTTTGACTGATCTTCTACCTTAGTTCTTTTGCAAAAAGTGTAGAGCTTAGCTTGGGCTACCTACCAATCCGAAAATCTTAGGATTTGGAGCACTTTCGATTTTCTTCACCTTTTTTTTTTTGGGCTCCGAAATTTGAGGTAGGGATAACTACTCATATTTATGATCTTTGACCTAACTTGTAGTCATTTTGATGTAATGTTATAGCTGGCAAAGTTTGGGAGTTAGGGTTTCAAACCTTATAATGTAATAGAGGGTTTTTTCGTTCCTTTGAGCTATATATGTGTATTTGAGTCTTAAATGAAGTTATTGAGGTCTACTAATGATATTTGTACCTTTGGGTCAATATTGGGAGAAATTGGGAAAATGCCATATTTGGGTTTTATTAGGTTATTAGTGTAATTAATGACTCTCATTGTGAAATAGTGGAATTGGGGAGTTATGAGAAGGAGTGGTGGAGTTGGATTGATTAATCACTCACTTTGAAAATATTGATAATTTATCTGTTGATGCATTTATTATCTGTTTAGAAATAATTGCTTGGGCTATCGGTGGAGTATAGTCATGATTGTTGTAGACACTGCATGATGATTAGGTGAATTAAAACTAATCAGTTGAATATGTCATTGAAAATAACAGTTGGAATAATACATCTAATTTGTGTATTGATTGAACATGTATATGATAAACGTTTATATACATTGTATTGTGTGGGAGGAGATAGGGGATGTACTCCATGGTTTAGGAGGAGATAGGGGATGGACTCCTAAACCGGATATTATTTGGGAGGAGATAGGGGATGTACTCCACGGTTTAGGAGGAGATAGGGGATAGACTCCTAAACCGGATATTATTTGGAAGGAGATAGGGGATGTACTCCACGGTTTAGGAGGAGATAGGGGATAGACTCCTAAACCGGATATTATTTAGGAGGAGATAGGGGATGGACTCCATTGATACAGCAAATCTGTGTATCATTTGTGAAGTATGGAAGTGTTTTATTATGAGTTGTTATCTCATGTGAATTGTGAAGTATGAAAGTGTTTGTTATGAATTTTAATTCATTTGAATTGTTGATATTGGAAAGGTTTTTAACATGAGCCGTAGTCTCATGGGAATTGTTTGGCCAGGTTTTGAGCCATGTTTATAAATCGAAATTGTTAAGTAAAAGAAAATGGAATGAAGCATGGACATATCTGTCATGGAACTGAAATGTGTTATGAGTTGATTTATATGAGTTAAACATTTATCAAATGCTAATGTTTTAGTTATTGCTCATATTATGTTTAGCATATCTCTACTGGGCGTTAGCTCACCCTATATGAGACATCATTTTCAGGTTTAGGTGATATGCCACCTCCAAGGACGTAGCTTAGGAGGCTTGAGGCTGATAGCTCTTTTTGTTGCTACTCTTTTGTATATTACATGTATATCAAGCCATGAGCTTATTTTGTGTAAAGAGTTAGAACTCTACTTTTGTTGAACCCAAGTGTTGACTTGGAAAGTTGTAAGCCTATAGGGCATTTACTTTTGTTATCAACATGTAATATCTTTTGTAAGAATACTCTGATGAATGGCATTATGTTTTACTCTCTTAAGTTTATGGATGAAATGAATGCACGATTTATGGGTTTATTCCGAGGGTGTTACATTGGCTAATGTTGGATGTTTGTTGATGGAATAAATTGTGATTGAATTGTTGATTGGCATGAGTCTGGGTAAGAGTCAGTTTTGAAAATGTGGTGTGGTGTTGTGTTGTGTCACGACCCAAACCTGCCCCTATGGGTTTAGCACCGTAACCGGCCAGTAATCCGAGACTACCAAAGGCCTGCTGGACAGTAATACAGTAATACAGAGTACAGGGGCATGGCGGAAGCCAATACAGTAAATAAACAATGTCCAATGAGCTGACAGTCTGTATGCAAAAAGATTTTTCATACCTTTATACTTTCAGTACAGAATAGTATGCACAAAATATACAGTCAGTCAAAACTGGGACTTAATCCCTATTAAACAGTACGGTACGGTGCTATCAATCTGTACAGTAAACAAAACAGTTACAGAGACAAACAGGGAAATAAAACACCCCTAAGCCCCTAAGCCATAGCTTAATAGGCTCGGAACCTCGCAGTGAGGCACAGTGGTTGGCTTGACAGAATTAAAGCTTGCCTGACGCTCCTAGCTGCGGTCTGGTGCCTGTACACCTACATATATATATGAGCAGTGAGCTAAAGCCCAGTGAATAACACAATGCGTAAAGGGGTTAAGAATAAATGTCCTTTCAGTATTGAAAACAGTCATTTCAGTAGGTTTATCAGTCATTCAGTTTGTGGCTCATATTTCAGGTCATAACAGTCATTCAGTTAAAGCAGTGATATGTGGTACATCCATTGGCATAACAGCACAGTAAACAGTAGGTCTTAAAAGACCGGGTCTTAACAGACCAAACGGTAAATGATGGCCATCAGTAGCAGTACAGTAACAGTAACAGTAACAGTAATAGTAACAGTAACAGTGACAGTACTATTTCAGAGAACAGTACAGTACTTGTGGATTCAAGAGGTGTCTCGCACAGACTCTAGAGGTGGCTCACACTGTAGCACTTAGTTCCGTAGATTCTAGAGGTGGCTCACAGTGTAGCACTTAGTTCCGTACAGCACTTTGTTCCGTATCAGAAATACAGAATGGCCATCATAACAGTAAACAGTAGTGGTTCCAAACTTGGGAACCGACAGAGATCTCTCTGTCACAGTAACAGTAAACAGTAGGTGCCAAGGATGCCACAGTACAGTTCAGAATATAAGACATACGTTCATTCAGTACACAGTATCAGTTCAGTGAACAGTTCAATTCCGTAAACAGTATCAGTTCAGTAAACAGTATCAATTCAGTAAACAGTTCGGTTCAGTAAACGGTTCAGCAAACAGTTCAATAAAGTAGACAGCTCAATAAAGTAAACAATTCAATACAGTAAACAGTTCAGAAGATAATCATTTTTGAACATATCTTTACACAGTGGTTACTCACAGAGTTCTGGGCTACAGTAAGCTAGAGCGTCCCCTCAGTAAGCCAACCCTACACAGTATACAGGATGAACACACACTAAGCTATACAGTTGGGGAAGATCAATAACTTAATCCCTAATTTGCCTCGGTGTGTTCTACATCTATATCCTCATTAAGATGTCTTAAACTAGGCCTAAGAATGCCTAGAATGGGATGATGATGCAAAGATGTGCACAGAAAACAGTTTCAGAATTTTCAGGAAAACAGTTCCTCGCTCGAGCGCAGGTTTCCCCGCTCGAGCGGACATGCAACAAAGGTCCCCGCTCGAGCGTCAACTCCCCCGCTCGCGCGTATGACACAAGCCTCCGCTCGAGCGTACAATACCCCGCTCGAGCGGACTGTAAAGCAGTGAGAGATGCTGGGAGCTCGATTTCCCCGCTCGAGCGGCACTTCCTCCGCTCGAGCGGACGACCAGAACCTGGAAATTCCAGATTTGAACTCCAAGATCAAAATCAACTTTCAAAGCATCAAAATCGATCCTCTTGGGCTGAATTTCTGGAAAACTCTTGTAAATTCATAATTTACATGATTCCAAGCTCAATTTATAAAATCAAAGCTCAAGGGTAGTTCAATTAAACTCTTTTTCAAAACAATTTTCATAAACATGATGAACATGCAATATCCATGAATTCAATCAATTCAAAGCCTCAAATGTTAGCTCAACTAAGCTCATTTCTTCAAGAACAAGATGAAATCATGGTCTTTATCATGAATATGAACATGCATGCAAGATTTCCACGAAATCAAACCTCACAATGCAAGGATAAACACATGCATGCATGAATTCTAACTCAACTCAACATATGAAGCTATTACATGTCTTTGATGAGTCGATTCTTCTTAAAACATGGTGAAATCATGGGCTTAAACATAAATGTGAGCATGCATGTAACATTTGCCATGAAGACAACTTTAAATTCCTCAATACAAGCATGCATGCAAGAGATGAGCTTCAATTCAACATTATAAGCCATATCTTGGCTCCAATCTTTAATAATCCTCTAAACCATGCAAGGAGTAATTCAATTCATAACCAAGAAGGTAATTACTCTACCTTAGATCCTCAATCACAAGACTAGAAGCTCAATTTAGCAATCTACCCTTCAATTCTTCAAGTTCACCAAAGTGTAGTCAAAATCTCCCTCAAATTCCAAGCATACAAGGTGAATTCACTCTAGTCCCTCACTCTCTCTCTCTCCAGAGTCAGTTGTGTGCAAGAAATGGGAGAAGAAATGTTGTGTTGTCAAGTAAGGCTTAACATATATTAGACTAAGTGGCCCACTAAGGGCTAGTTTGGTAAATAAGGCCAACATTGCAATTTATCACTAATTAATTTAATTTAATCATACCTAATCACTTTTCAGGTAATTATACCATACATTCACATAAATTATGGTGATCATAAATCTCTAATCAATTTCCGGTCCGGCCGCCGATAAGGCCTTCAATTTGCAGTTTAAACGGAAACACATAAACAAATAACATGCAATTCAAACAGATACAGTCACTTAATCAGTTTCAGGTTTCAGTCAGTCAGTGCAGTGACTCAGTCAGTTCAATTACCAATCGTATTCGGTCTCAATTTAACGGTAATCAATAATTAATCGGTAAACAGTGACGAGGGTTGTTACATGTTGGTACCCACACAGGGAGTTTAAAAGGTACCAAAATGCCCTATCTAGGCTTATCGCTGGACGAATGTGGGAAAAATATTTTTGGGTGTCCACAAAGTCCTGTTGTATTGTACCCGGCAAAACTGAAAAAACAGATGGTTTTCTTTGAGTGCCCACTCCCTACCGTATAATAGCCGGCAAATGTAGGGGCGATTTTAAAACAAAAGCAAAGGGTGTTTTGAATTGGACTCATATAGATGGACTCATGGCTTGCTTTCTATGGTTGTGATTGTTTAATCATTGTGCTTGATAATATGAAGTGTAATTGTCATAGTTTGGTTATCATGTATCTATATGATTGATAAAGACTGCAAGTGTAGACAAATTCCCTTGTAATGTTTTTGCCGCAAGGATACCATAATCTTATTCAAGGGATTAAACACTTGGTTAAATATATTCCTACTAGGCATATAGCTCAACCCTATTTTATTTTTCAAGAAATGATGAAGTACCACCTCACTGAGGGATTGGAACAAGCAATAGCTCCTTTTGGGAAAAGTTGATATCAAGGATGTTTTGGTTACTTTAAATTGGAATTTTTGTAACAAGACTATCAAATTTATTTTGCTGTTAGTATGCCCTAGAGGCTTATATTTTGTAAGGCCATCTAGTTCATTGAACTGAAAAGCGAATCTCGAATATTGTGGAAATGTACATTATGAATTGTAACCTCTTAACTCTCAGTTCAATGAAAAAGATGCCTTTTTGGGTAGATTATTATGTTAGTCTTGGCATGTTCTTGTGAGAAATTCAGGGCGTTACAAATTGGTATCAGAGCAATAGGCCAGAATACCTTGGGCTCGTGGGAAGTGATGTGTGTCACACTAGGGTCCTTAGGCTAGGACGGAATGCTTAGGATGCCTTGTGTGTTATGTGTCTTTATGTGATTATATGGGTATGGGGTTAGACTCCTATGCTATGACTTTTGTCCGTTACATTCATCGAAATCCTTTTGGAAAGGCACTTGATCATTGTTCTTTCCACTTGGAGGTCCTTGATTGCCATGGAATTAGCCAATATCTAGGGAGGACAACTCATGTGTGCTTTTATGTGATTGTATGTGTGATTGTTTGGATTATTTTACATGGAAGTTTGTGTGTTTACATAGTGAATAAGTATGAGGATTAAGAATGGAGCACTTAGGTGCGGAAAGTTGGTCTTGAATTTAATATTATGTTTGGATGTGCTAGAGCTCACGGTAGACCCAGTCGGGGAGGCAAGAATATTCCAGCCCAACCCGAGATCCCTCCGCAAGAAGCAGAAGTGGGTCAAAACAATATACCCGTTCCACCAACCCAAGAAGCTATGAGGGCCTTGGTTAGGGAAATGGCAAGGGCTCTACTGGAGTCCATGGAGATATTGAGAGCCAAGCAAGTGGCTAGAACTATTGAAGGAGAAACAAAAGCTTCTTTTTTAAAAAAAGGAGTTCTTTCGTTCCAATCCCGTCGAGTCTAGCAGTGAGCCTGATCCGATGAAAGTTGATAAGTGGTTGGAGCAAATAGTCAAGTCTTTTGAAATCTTAAACATTCAAGAATATGAATTGCGAGTGGCATTAGCGGCCTACCAGTTGAAGGGGGAGGCCGGGAAGTGGTGGAAATCCATAAAGCATAAGGTTGAACATCCTTGGGAAGCATTTGTGCAAGCTTTCCAAGATAAATTTCTCCTTCCCATAACTGGGGAGCGGTTGAGGAAACAGTTTGAAGAGTTGTTGCAACTTGATGCACCGGTGGCGGAGTTTGAAGCCAAATTCACTAGCTTATCGTGTTTTACACCCGAATTAGTGGCAACAGAAGAGCAAATGTGCCTTGAATTTGAGAAAAGGTTGAGACCGAAAATCTTGATGAAGGTGGTTGGCAATATGATACGTGATTACGACCATTTAGTTGAAGCGGCAGCTGATGTGGAGATTACTATAGAGGCCAAAGAGGCAAGGCAAAGATTGAAGAGAGTAGGACATTCTGATGCTAGAGGTGACACGGGTTCTTCAAAAGATCTAAGGGTTCATCATCCTCCTTTCAATCGTCTCCACAACAAGCTAAATCCTCTAATTGTGTGACAGGTGGAAGTTCGGGAAGTATGACCCGAGTTACTGGTGCTTGTTATAGATGTGGCCAAATAGGTCACAAGGTTGCAGAGTGCAAATAGAAAAGTAGAGCACGGTTCCAACCTATGCACCCACAAGGTCAACCTCAGAATAGGAGGCAGCCTCAATCTTATTATCAATGTGGTCAGCCGGGACATTTGAAGAAGTTCTGCCCGCAGAGAGTAGGGACTCCGAGTATGTCAATGTCTCGGCAGTCTGGAGGTTTACAGATGGGTCAGGGATAGAGACAGTCTTATCAACCTACTCAATCAGGTCAAGCATCTAGGACAGTTCAAGAAGCCACGTCTTCCCAATCCGCACCACAAGCTTATGTCCCGAGAGGTGATGTATGAGAGCAAAGGTCACAGGGAAGAGTATACACTGTCGCCGCTTCCGAGCAAGCTGCGGGGCCAATAGTTGTGAGAGGTACATTCCTCATTTTCAATACTTAGGCTAGTGTGTTGATTGACACTGGAGCATCACATTCATTTATTGCCACGTCATTTGCATCATTGTTGGGGTTAGAGAGTAGGCAACTACAATCTTCACTTACAGTAGAGTCACCGGTTGGAGGCAAGGTCACCTTGACCCAGGGGTGTCAGGGGTGTGTAATTGAGGTGGCAGGTCGACAACTTCCGTTTAATTTTGTACTGTTGGAAATGTCGGGCTTTGACGTTATCCTCAGTATGGATTGGTTGTTCACTTACCGGGCAATCATAGATTGTTATCGGGAGAAAGTTACGGTGTATACTACAAGCAGTGATTGTTTCATGTTTCTGGGGGATAGGTACAGTAGATCCTTACCCTCTTCATACTACCCACGTGGCCGGGGCTAATTTAATTCTTTTTAGCAACCCTTTTGGATGACGGAAGTGATGTAGTCCGGGATGAATTTCCAAAGGTAGTATGTGAATACCTCGATGTCCTTCCTGATGATCTTACAGAATTACCTCCTCATAGGAAAGTAGAGTTCACCATAGACTTGCTTCCAGGTATGGCACCTATCTCATTGTCACCATATAGGTTTGCCCCAGTTGAATTGGTGGTTCTGAAGGAACAATTGCAAGAGTTACTTAGTAAGGGCTTTATACGCCCAAGACCTCACCTTGGGGAGCCTCGGCTTTGTTTGCGAAGAAGAATGATGGATCCTTGAGATTGTGCATAGATTACTGTAAATTGAATCAAGCCACAGTTAAGAATAAATACCCCTTGCCTAGGATAGATGATCTCCTCGACCAACTTAAAGGCTCTTGTTGTTTCTCCAAGATAGATTTAAGGTCGGTTTATCACCAAAACTGAGTTAGAGAGGAGGACATTCCCAAAACTTCTTTTCGTACCCGATATGGTCATTACGAGTTCTTGGTTATGCTCTTTGGGTTGACAAATGCTCCAGCCACATTCATGGATCTAATGAATAGGATCTTTTGGGAGTTTCTTGACAAATTTGTGGTTATCTTTGTAGATGATATTCTTATCTATTCACCTTTCGAAGAGGAGCATGAAAGGCATCTTCGTATTATCTTGCAACTTCTTGCGGAGCACCATTTGTACGCAAAATATGAGAAATGTGAATTCTGGCTTTCTAAAGTGAAGTTCTTGGGTCACGTAGTCTCAGGAGATAGAGTTATGGTGGATTCTTCAAAAATAGAAGCTGTGCAGAATTGGGAGCAGCCTAAAAACGCCTCAAAAGTTCGTAGCTTTTTGGGCTTAGTCGGTTATTACCGCCGATTTGTAAAGAATTTCTCTTCCATAGCATCACCATTAACCAGATAAATCAGTAAGGGAGTAAGGTTTGTTTGGAGCGAAGCTTATGAGAACTCCTTCCGAGAACAAAAGCTTAGATTGACCACCGCCCCAATTCTTATCATTCAGGAACGAGGTTTAAGTTATACGGTGTATTGTGATGCCTCTAGAGAGTGGTTAGGATGTGTTCTAATGCAAGAGGGTAAAGTAGTGGCATGTGGCTCGCGCCAACTGAAGATTCATGAAAGAAACTACCCGACACACAACTTAGAACTCGCCGCTGTTGTGTTTGCCTTGAAGTTATGGAGACATTATCTATATGATGAAAAGTTTGAAGTTTTCTCTAACCACAAAAGCCTCAAAACTTGTTCTCCCTGAAAAACTTGAATCTACGCCAACGGAGATGGATGGAGTTTCTAGAGGACTATGATTTTGAAAAATACTACCACCTCGGTAAAGCCAATATAGTAGTGGATGCTTTGAGTAGAAAATCAGTAAGTACGATGGCTAGTCTAGCGATGAGGGAATGGAAGATGATGGGGGATGCCAATAAATTTGCTCTAAAGCTCAGTGAATCTTCAGAACAAACTACCCTCTTCACCACCATCGCACAACCTACCCTTGTTGCGAGAGTGGTTGAAGCACAACTGGGTGACTCGGAAGTAGACTTAATCAATGAGAAGATCTCTCAAGGGAAGGAAGAGAGGGGTTTAAGTGTTCATACAGATTCTAGTGTTCGTTACCTTGATCAATTGTTCGTACCTGAATCCATGAGGAATGAAGTTGTGAGGGACTTACATCATTCTCACCTAGCCGTGCATCCTAGAGGCACCAAAATGTATCATAACTGAAGTCGCCAATTTTGTTAGAGGGGTATGAAAAAGGATATAGCCTCATTTGTATCCAAATGTTTGACATGTCAACAAGTTAAGACTGAACACCAAAGACCAGCTGAATTGCTGCAACCTCTTCCGATTGCTGAATGAAAGTGGGAACACGTCAACATGAACTTTGTTTTTGGCCTCCTAGAACTCAAAAAAGCAATGATACAGTATGGGTGATTGTGGATAGACTTACTAAGTCCACTCACTTCCTTGCCATGAGCATGATAGATTCTTAGAGCTTCTAGCTAAACTTTGCATCCATGAGATTGTTCGCCTCCATGGGGTTCCAATGAGTATAGTGTCTAATAGAGATCCTCGCTTTACAGTGAGACTATGGCAGGGTCTTCAAAGTGCCTTGGGTACTCAATTGAATTTTAGTACTGCTTACCACCCACAAACCAACGGGCAATCTAAACATACTATCCAGATTTTTGAGGATATATTGAGGGCATGTGTGCTAGATTTTAAAGGGTCTTAGAAGAAGCACCTACCCTTAGTTGAATTTGCTTATAACAATAGTTACCATGCAAGTATTAAGATGACACCTTTCGAGGCATTGTATGGGCGTTTGTGTAGATCACCGGTGTATTGGACTGAAGTGGGAGATTCACCCTTGCTAGGCTCGGATCTAGTCCGTGAAACTATCAAGAGAATAGCCCTCATTTGGAAAAGGTTAGTCACCGCTCAAAGCCAACAAAAGAGCTATGCAAATAGAAGAAGACGACCCTTATCCTTTGAAGTAGGTGACCATGTCTTTTTGAAGATATCTCCTAGAAAAAGGTTGATGAGATTTGGCTAGAGTGGAAAGCTATTTCCTAGATTCATCGGCCCCTTTGATATCATTGAGCAAATTGGAGAAGTTGCATATCGCCTTGCATTGCCGCTACAACTCTCCAAGGTCCACAATGTGTTTCACGTGTCTATGCTTCACAAATACGAACCCAATCCCTCTCATGTGTTAGATTGGATGGAGATTGAGATAGACGAAGATGTGTCTTATGAAGAAAAATCGCTCCAAATCTTAGATACTAGAGAACAAGTTTTGAGGGGTAAAACAATCCCCTTAGTTAAAGTGTTATGGCGCCATCACAATGTAGAGGAAGCTATATTGGAATGTGAAGCGGAGAAAATAAGTATCCCAACTTATTTTCTAAATTGTGATGTACTTGTTTTGTTGTTCCTTCTTTGTACTTGATGAATTGGGCATGAGCTAAAACCTTCTATTATTTCTTTGTCTTGGAGTCAAATTGATACATATTTTGCTTGGTTGCGAGATTGTTAAGGATTGAATAAATATGATATTGTTACCATACCTTGTTATCTTGGTGAGAACGGATATTATTTCGAGGGCGAAATTTCCTAAGGTGGGGAGGTTATAACACTTGGATGTTTTAATTTATTGGAAGGTGTATTTAATCACTTTATTTTCTTTTTGGGAGTCTTTAGAGTTGTTGTATTTTAGTTTTGGAGGAGTATGATTTGATTTAAACTTGTTGGGTTTGTTTGTGCACGCTTACGCTTGTCAAAAAGTTCCTTGGGAACTTAGAAATTCTGTTCTAGGGCTGACACCAGCCTTCCTAAGGATCGACCCTTACATGTTGCTGAAATTTCTGGAAGTGTTGTTGGAATTTAGGGTCGACACCAGCCTTGGTGGTGTCGACACCTGTCTTTTGTTGTTGGCCTCAAAGGTCGACACCAGTCTGGGAAGGGTCGACCCTTGTATATTGCAGAATCTGAGTTTAGTTGTTGAAATTTAGTGTCGACCCTTCTGGTCCAAGTGTCGACACCTTGCCTTGATAGCATTGTCATTTCTTCTTGAATGGTCAACACCACCACACTAGGGATTGACCCCTGCGTGTTTATTTTCAGAATTTTGGGTCCAAATGGGCCCTACCCTTGGGGGGTTTTCGACTTATTCTTTTCAATGATCTTTGAGCTACTTTTCTACTACTATAAATAGACCCAAAACACTTCTCTCTCATGATTTTCTTCTCCTCTTTCCTCTCAAATCGTGAGTCTCTCTTCTTTCTCTTTAAACTCAACTTTTTCCCACCTAGATCCTTAGATCTACTCACCTAGAAGTATCTTCTCACCTGGGTCCTTTGAGAAAGGTTGTAAAGCGCGTCAAGGGCTTTTTATTGATCCGAGAAGTTCGTGGTTTCATCGACCTTGGGTTTTCTGAGTTTTCCTCTTCACTTTTTTGAGGTATGGATACTTTTACCTTAGTATTTCCTTGTCTTAAAGAGATTTCATGGTGTTGTTGTGGCTTATGAGTTAATTTGAGGAGATTGTTGGATTAATCTCATGTGTTACATGAATCAACCATTTTACTTGACTTTTTCTTGAAATTTCTTGACTCCTTTTTTTAAAATGTGTATATAAATGTTGTTAAAGCCCGTATCTATGATGAAGGAGAAAAACCCCTAAATTTGGTCAAATCCTAAATTCTCAACTTGAATAGAAAACACCAAATTGAATGGAATTTCCTTTGATTTATGAAATATTGTGAATAATAAAGAGACGAAAGATGTGGATGTTGATATGGTAAAGGAATTGTGGCTTAAATGTTATTTTTCTTTGAGAAAAATATTTTTGGGTGTCCACAAAATCCTGTCGTATTGTAACCGTCAAAAGTGGAAAAACATATGGTTTTCTTTGGGTGCCCACTCCCTGCCGTATAATAGCCTGCAAATGTGGGGGCGATTTTAAAACACAAGCAAAGGATGTTTTGAATTGGACTCTTACAGATGGACTCATGGCTTGCTTTCTATGGTTATGATTGTTTAATCGTTGTGCTTGACGATATGAAGTGTAATTGTCATAGTTTGGTTATCATGTATCTATATGATTGATAAAGACTACATGTCTAGACAAAATCCCTTGTAATGTTTTTGTCGCAATGATACCATAATCTTATTCAAGTGATTAAATACTTGGTTAAATGTATTCCTACTGGGTATATAGCTCAACCCGATTTTATTTTTCAGGAAATGATGAAGTACCACCCTATTTTATTTTATTTTTGGGCTAAAAGGATATAATGTGTCCGAAATGACAATTATCTGTTGATATCAACCTATCTATCTATCTCTTAAAATAAACTTATCTATTGAAATCAACCTATCTCTTTGTCTGTTGAAATTCACTAAACTAATTATCTGTTAAAATATAACACATATCATTTATTCAACACTGTATTTCTTGAATGTTACACATTTTTCTACTCCCCACTACTACCTATTGTTGCCAATCGCCGGTCAGTGGTTACTAGCGACTTTTCCAATCAATTTTTCGTCAAAATTTTCTGGCGCCAATGACTTTTTCTGGAGACTTTTCCGATGTGTTCTTATTTCCAAATAAAATTTTACTTTGAATCTAATTCCTTATACCCCATTTGAAATGAACTTTTCACAAATTTTCTCAAAATAAAAAGGTGAATTACATCTGCAGGTCCTGTATTTTCTTTTGTGTGTCATTTTAGTATTTATAATTTTAGTAATCTCAATTTTGATGTTTAATTTTAAATTTTATATCAATTTAATTTAAGGAAATTTTATATATAAATCTCATATAAGAAAATGTTGATCCATTTATTTCTAAGAGTTTTCTTATGAATTAATTAATCCTTTTTGTTTTGAAAAGTTGTATTTATTTAATTTGGTGCCACTTGAATTAAGTTATGATTTATTTTTTCCAATTTTGGGATGAGAATGGAAAGATGAGGTGTGAAAGATTCTTTTTGGGGAATTAGTTGCTAAGGTGTCCGTTTTCGAGCTTGGAAATTTGCATTTCTGTTGGTGTGATTTTCTGGTGTTATATTAGAGTGTTACATTAAACTGTTACATTTGAAAAAAGTACACTAAGGAGTTTTTGTGTTACGTTTGGAAAAAATACACTAAGATTTTTTTTTTTTTTTTTAATGTTACGTTCTTATGTTTGAAAAAAATATACTAATGAATTTTTTAGCATGTTACATTAGAATGTTATATTCGGAAAAGTATAGTAAAAAGTTTTTGTGTGTTACATTGATTAAAGTGTTACGTTTGAAAAAAGTACATTAAGAAATTTTTTGGAATATTGCGTTGTTACGCTTGAGAAAAATAAAATTTTTTAGTATATTATATTAGAGTGTTATGTTTGAGAAAAATACATTAAATTTTTTTTTGTATATTACATTGATTAGAGTGTTATGTCTAGAAAAAATATAATAAGGGATTTTTTTTAAATGCTACGTTGTTATGTTTAAGATAAGTACACTAAGAAATTTTTTTAGTGTAAGTGTTATATTTTTAAAATGTTACATTAAAATGTTATATTTAAAAAAAGTACACTAACGTTCAGTGATTTTAACATTATGAGAAAACCTCTATTTATCCTTTTAACACATAATACATGCATATTTATAGTGGACTCTTTATATAATTTATACTATAATAAAACTTTTGAGTCTATAACCCAAAAAAAAATAATAATAATAATAATTTATAAAATCACTATTTAAAATTGATTGATTCTTTACCTCTGATTAATATGTCACTGCTAAAACTATAGAACAAAATGTCAGATAAAAATGGAGAAGGTAATTGGGGATGATCTGAAAACCCCTAAACATTAGGGTGTTTGTAAAATCCCCGAGCAGGCGTCATATTCCTTCTCTTCTTCTTCTTCACCTTGAGATGGATAATTCTACCCAGAAATCCAGCGAAGTGAGACACTTGTCGTCCTTTCTATGTGTGTGTGTATATATATATGCTTGTGTTTGTGGATGTATGTATATATGTATGCATGAGTGAGGGTTTTGATTTTGATGCAGCTTGCTGTTGAGGACGCAGCTCCTGCATCCACCAAATCTGCAAAGGAAGGTAGGTTTGCTTTCTTTCTGATTAATTGTTGTTAAATTGTTTTTGATTTTGAGAAATTTTTGTGTTGTGAGTGAGGAATGTGGATTGTGTGTATGTAGTAGTGAGTAAGAGAGAAGGACACAAGAGTGATGAGGCTAAGACGACCCTGAAGAAGGAGAAGAAGATCAACAACAGGGAAGATGATGCAGCTTCTTCACAATCTGATGGAGACCACAAGGTTTGACTAGCGACCATTTTTAGTTGGTTCCACAACCTGTTTTTTTTTTGTTTTTTTATTTATTTTTTAATTACACTTTTTTTTTTTTTTTTATGTAGTAAATTTATGAGCAAAATTCAGTTTACACACGGGGCCAGAGCATTTTATCGTACAATTCAAATATAGTGAGAAAGTGACCATATTTGTATCAAAGTGCAATGCATTTTTTTTTTAATTTTATTTTCAGGGTAAATTATAGCGGTAGTAAAATAAAAAAAAGCCTAACCGCATAGGTCATCCTTAGGTGGCTCTACACAGCAGATAAGTTGCGGCGGGATTTGAACGCACACTCCTGACACTGGGTACGGTTCACCCAGGACTGGAAGGTTTATCCTACCAATCATATGTGTTATCGCTAAGATAGTTGGCCCCATGGAGAGTCGAACTTGGGATCTCAAAATTTATACCTCAAGCCTTTACCAAGTTGCCACACCCTTTTGGTTAAATTATATCAATAGTCTTTATATTTTGCCATTTGTGTCATTTTTGTCCCTACAATTTTAATTGACTCAATTTTGACTCTTAATTTTAGATATTGAGCCAATTTGGTCCAATTGGTAACAATGTTAGGATTTTTGATGAAAAATGATCACTGAGTTGATTGAGGTTAAGTCACTGAATTGATCAAATTTACAATTTTACTTCCAAATATATGACACATGCCACTCATGTGTGCATTTGCCAAAAAAAAAAAAAATGCTAATAATTAGAATCAATTAGACCAATTTAAGACAAAATTAAAAATTTAGGGTAAGAATTGAGTGATACAAGAGCCAAAATACAGGACTATTAGCGTCATTTGCCCTTATTTTTATTATTTTATTTCTCTCTCTTCTCTCATAATTTATAATTTCTAACATTAATTCAATTAAATTATAATTAATTATTTATTATAATTCTTACTTTTTAATCTAATTTTAATTTAATTATATTTTATATCACAATTAATCCTAAATCCTTAATTATTTATTATAATTCCTAACTTTTTAATCTAACTATAATTTAGATCACAATTAATCCTAAATTATTTATTGTAGTTCTTGGCATCTTAATCTAATTTTAATTTAATTATATTTTAGATCAGTTCTTAATTATATTTTTATTTTAATTAAAATCTTAATCTAAGTTTGGAGAAGATTGGAGTTAAATTGTCTTCTTGTTGTTTTCACTTTATTTTTTCAGAAAACTAAGTCCACTCTAAAAAATAGCAAGTGTGATACACAAACTAACAGTGACACTTTAAACCAAAACCACATGTGAATTTTCTGGCTATATTTGAACCATAAGGTAAAGTGTTTCAGCCTCAAACCACTTGGGGGTAAAATGAAGGGGGACTTACGTGTAGGTTCTAATAGGTGGACTTATTGTCCAATAGGTCCTGTGAGAATTAATCACGTTTTTCATCAAACACTATTAAAAAATGTCACTAATTGTTAATTTTTAGTGACAATTTGTAAACTTTCACAAAAAATGTCACTAATTATAAGTTTAGCGACAGTTTAAAAAAAATATCACTAATTGTAAGTTTTAGCGACAATTTATAAAAATCATGACAAAAAAGTCACTAATTGTCAATTTTTAAATTTTTAGTGACATGCAAAAAATCATCACAAAAAATTATTTTTAGCGACAATTTTACTAAGATAGGACTTGATGAGAATTAAATCCAACTATTAGGACGTATTAATAGTTTATCCCTTAGTAGTAGTAGGAATCGTGGATGATACTCAAAAATCTGAGGAAGAAGCGCGATTTTGTGCTTCTGAGGAAGAATCGGAGAAGAATTGTGAGTTTGAGGTGTGAGAAACGTGAATATGATGCAAGAAGGAAGCGATCAGGATCTCGAGCTCTCGACCTCAACCTCACTCTCGATCTCTCTGTCTTCTCTCTCTCTCGATCTCTCTGTGTCTCGATCTTCTTCTCTCTCTAGATCGAGAGATCTTCTTCTCTCTCTACCTCTCGTTTTCTCTCTCTTTTCTACTCGATCTCTCTGTCTCTCGTTCTTTTTCTCTCTTCGATCATCTTCGTCACTCTCTTCTCTCACTGTCGATCTCCTCTTCATCTCTGAGCTTCTCTCTTTCTTCGTCTCTCAATCTGTTCTCTTCTCTCTCTCTCTCTCTCTCTCTCTATTTTAATATAATTTACTACATATAATATAATCAATCATATATAATATATATATAATATAATTTATCATATACAATATATATAAAATAAAATTTGTAAATTATAATTTTTATCATATATAATAAAATATCTAATTGTTATTTCTTAAAATATCATATATAATAATAATTTTTGTAAATTATTATTTCTTAACTTTTTAACATATAATGAATAAAATAAATCATCTAATTGTTTAAAAGAAATCTAATTAAATCATATATAATAATATCACTCCATTATCACTCCATAAGTGCTCCTAATCTATGACTCCTTTAAGTGGTCACGTTCCCCCACTCCAGCTCCCGCTCCCGCTCCGGTAGGTTTACCCTAAAATAAATTTTGATCTAAATTTATTGTACATGTCTTTGTATTGTTCTTTTACTATTTACTATGTGTTTTGAATATTGCTGTATAACAGATTGAATACCGATTCTAAACTATATTATAGTGGTAAGGATTGACACTTTAATGGGGTAGGAATAATAGTTGTCAAGGATCTTGTAGAAAATGTAGTTGCGGTCATTAGGAAATGTGATAGGATTATGTTAGTTAAATTAGTTATTAGAGAGAATATAATAAACATTATTAGTGCATACGCCCCCCAAGTAGGATTAGATGATTAGACTAAGAAAGATTTTTGGGACCAAATGGATCGTAGGAGAGAACCTAGTTATAGGTGGTGATTTCAATGACCATGTAGGAATAGATAAACTATGATATGAGAGGGTGCATGGTGGGTCTGGTTTTGGTGACAGAAATAAGGCTGAAGGGGATATTTTGGATTTTGCTTTAGCTTCTGACCTAGTGATGACCAATAATATGTATAAGAAGAGAGAGGAGCATCTGATAACCTTTAAGAGAGAGGAGCATGCGATAGACACTCTTCCAGACTCTTTCTCTAACCCTGTCTTTGTTTTGCTTCAGGAGTCTCCTGTCAAATCTGTGGTGCCTTCAAATAAACAGCCAGTATCTGCTTCTAAAAATGGTACTGCGGTGTCTAGCAGTTCTGATTCTGAGGAAGACCAAGTATGCATAAGGGTTAAATTTACAAGATTATTTACCTGAGTGATTTCTGATATTAATTTTCTACTGTTGCTGGTTCATTTTAATATATCTCTGTTACTCTTCTCCATACCATCTATTAGTATTTTATTGTTTGTTTTTATAAATAGGACCCCAAAAGCAAGGTAGCTGTTCCTACAAAAAAGGTGCTTGTAGCAGCTCCCAAAAAGAAAGTCGAATCCAGTGATGATTCCAAGTCAGATGACAGCAGCAGCTCAGATGATGACGTAAGTTCAGTGTTTTTTGGATTCTGTTTAATGATTACTGATAGTTTTGTTTATGAGAATTGTAATGGCTACCATGATAAGTCATTATACATATTATATCCAGAAGAAAATAATACCACCCACCCTAGGGAAGAAGCCTGCAGCTGTCCCTGAAAAGGCGGTAGACCCCAGTGATTCCAGCTCTGATAGCTCGTCAGATGAGGAAAATGTGAGACTGCAAATGTTGTCATTTCAATTACCTTTGGAGTAAATTCTCGATACTAACAAAGGTTATTGATTAGGGTCAGAAGAATAATGTCAAAATGGCTGCCTCCCAACCCAGGAAATTGCCGTCAACTACAGTTAAAAATGTTTCTGTTGCGATTGTCAAGAAGAAAGATGAATCAAGTGGCAGTTCAGAAGAATTATTAGAGGATGAAGATGTGAGTTTACTGCCTCTATTCTACTTATTTTGTATCATTATTTGTGATGTCTTCCGCTGTCTGACTCTCACAAAATGCATCATGTGTTAGGGTATCACGATCCGAGAGAATTTGCCATTTAAACTCATAAGTTACTGGTGTATTCAGGAAAATGGGCACCCCCACCTCTTTGTATCCCACTTGCAGTACCACAGTCAAAATTTGGTCCAGATTTGGATGCTTTATTAAGAATTGAATTGAAGTGCATATTGTTATAACACTGCACTTGATTGTGAGTTTGAATCTAAATGGTGGCCAGTTTTGGACAAAACAATATGTTTATGTAGGTTAGCGAAGCCTGAGGCACGTATAAAGTGATGGAAATCATTATAAGTTGCTCACTACTTTGCTTTTTTCCCCCTGTTGCTCACGGATATCATATGTTGTATTCTACTATTTGCCTATTGGAATGCAGGCCCTGGCGACTAAACTTGTCCCTTCAAAAAGGTCATCTTCAGCAACTGAAACAAAGGAATCTAAACAGGTATATTCATGGTGTCTACATTTCACACTTCTGTTTAGTTGATAGTGGAACAAAATGGCCACAAAGCATCTCGTGAAAATGAGAGTTCTGTTGTGTTAGGCTACAGTTTATGAGCAACTCTCGTGGGGTTTTGGAATTTTTTGGCATAATTTTTTGTTTCTTTGACTGTTGTACTGATTTCATGTAGCAATGTTATTGTACTTCTGTAATCACAGGAGGAGGCATGCCTTAAAGAAGCAGACAGTGATAGCAGTTCAGAAGAGGAGCCTCAAAGGAAAAAGATGAAGGCCCAGGTAGGTTATATTGTTAGCATCAATTATAAGCCACAAGTTTTTATAGTCTTCTTGCTACATTAAATTGCATTAAGTGATCACTTTGTGAAATATGGTGCAGCCCACTGTTACACCAAATGCTGGAAAACAAAGTGCAAAAAAAGCTACACAAAATGGGAGCAGCAGTGATGAGGGAAGTTATGATGATGAGCCTACAAAGGCACAATCACTAAGGCGAAGCTCTGTAAGTTGAGGGCTGATGAATTGATTAATAATCTTATAGTATTTACATTCGGAACATCTACTTCTCGTTTGTAATCAATTGCTTTCATGGAAGCCTACACGAGTTGCAAAGAAAAGAAGTGAATCTGAGGACGAATGTTCAGAGGACAACAGTTCTGGCGAAGAAGACACTTCCGAGGAAGAACACGAAAAACCTTCCAAGTCTCCAAACTCCAAGTCTCCAAATAAAAATGTAAATACCACTTCCTCAAATAATGTAAATAATGTTAGTTAAACTGAGAAATCAGTTTTTTTTTTTCTCATAAAAATGAATTTGGATTGACTTCTTTTTTGGTTTTGATGTGGCCTTGTGTAACTATTTTGTGACTGCTTGTTTGATGTTTAAAAAAAAAAAAAAAAAAAAAAAATTCTGTACTCATGCGTCAAAAGATGTGATGAGATGCAAGTCCTAAAATTAAATGACAGAATAACTGAATAAAATGATTAGAGGCTTCTATTGCAAGGGAAGCAATGGCTGCTACCAGAGCATTTTAAACCTTTTAAGATATTAAATTTTGCTACATCCAAATTCCAAGTCTCCAAATAAAAATGTAAATACCACTTCCTCAAATAATGTTAGTTCAACTGAGAAATTAGTTTTTTTCCTCATAAAAATGAATTTGGATTGACTTCTTTTTTGGTTTTGATGTGGCCTTCTGTAACTATTTTGTGACTGTTTGCTCGATGTTTTAAAAAAAATAATTCTATACTCGTGCGTCAAAAGATGTGATGAGATGAAGTCTTAAAATTAAATGACAGAATAACTGAATAAAATGATTAGATGCTTCTATTGCAAGGGAAGCAATGGCTGCTACCAGAGCATTTTAAACCTTTTAAGATATTAAATTTTGCTACATCAGCAGCTGCCACTGATGCTGAAAAATCAGTTACATTTAATTAATTAAAGATTATGCTGCTGGTCATATGATTTGGATTATCATTCTATAAGAGAAGGAAACACTTAGAAATTTCTATGGGTTTGTGCATGTGTTTACCCTTTGGGTTAGTAGCAGTTCACATTATGCTAAGATTGAGATTTTGCATAACTAATTTTATCAAAATTAATTTTGAAAGAAATGGAATGGATGTTTATATTTGCATCTAGTTAACTGGAACTGCAACTTATGAGCTCGACTTCTGAAAACCCCTGTACTGTTGATTCCAAATTGATTCCTCTGAAAATTTTCCAAAAATTTCTTGGCCAAACAGGACAGCGATGTAGACATGGTAAATGCGGTATCACTGGAGACAGAGAGCAGGCAAGCCGATGCTGAATTTGGAAAAAAAGTTGTAAGCACTAAAATTTTTATTTGTAGTTTTATTTTATTTTGTGTGTTTGCAATTGAAGAGAGAATGTAATTTTTTATATGCAGCCCCAAACACCAGTTACTCAAGTTCAAACTGAAGGATCAAAAACCCTGTTTGTTGCCAACCTATCTTTCTCTGTTGAACAAACTGATGTGTACGTATTGCCTATAGTAAATTTGAGTTCCAAACTTCCATGCTGATTTTCATTTGACAATTATTTATTCCTCCAGGGAGGACTTCTTTAAAGATGCTGGAGAAATTGTACAAATTCGCTTTGCATTAGATTATGAAGGAGCATTTAAGGGCTATGGCCATGTTGAATTTGCCACAGTAGCAGCTGCGCAGAAGGTACATCTCTCATTTTTCCAATTCACAGTTTAGCTTTTACAAGATTTCTAATAGCCAATATCAGGCCGGCTTTGTTTATATTTTTGTTTTTAGGGTGGGAAATGTTCATATTGTCTGGACCACTGGAGTTGTGGATTTTGATCATTCAAAGCTATCAATAATAACATTAATAAATGTAATAACGATAATAACAGTAAGAAGATGTTTATTCTCATCCACTTCATGGACTTGGCTGCAATTATTACAACTGAGAAATTAGTATGCATCTGATTGGTTGATTAGGACTCAGGAATCTCAGTGGTGCTGTCCTTTTTCTGTAATGATACAACAATATTTGGTATTGATCCCTTGTCTTCTAGTATCTCATAAAGCTACTCATTTTATGTGCATAACATTCCTTGGATTACACAGGACAGTGGTTTTTACATTGACACGTGGACAGCCTTGTTGCCATTTTGTGCAATTGTTCTTCAGCTTGGCAGTCTTTGATAATCACGTCTTGTATAAAACCTTTTCCATGTTACAAGGACTTGAGTACTAGTGTTGGGTGTTGTTATGTGTTTAAAGGTTAGATTCATCTACTTCTCATGTCCATGGACACTAGGAACTAGAGCTATTTATAGAATGTCAGTATTATGCATAGGCACAAATTTCGAAACAATGTTTCGACACATTTTGAAATTCATGTTACAAACATCCACAGTTTAGTTTTTAGACTAAATAGTGTTGATTATTTGATAGTAGGTTCCTATTTCCAATATGGATTCCAGATTGTTAATTACAATTTACATACTTTAAACAAGTGAAACCTCCAATTAATGAAGAACAAAAAAAAATTAACAAACGAGAATTTAAGCAAAAGAATTATTCTATTAAAGTTTTGGTTTTTTAGAATCCCTAGATACACAAATTACAATTACTGGGTTGGGAACCCTTTACACATAGCTTGCCATCACTGTGTGTTGCAATGTTGATTGTTGAGTGTTGAATGTTTGTTTCTCTTCACAATTCCCTAGCCTCTAACTTTCTCTGAACTCTTCTTGGCTTTCGAATTCTCTCAGTCTGTCTCTTCGTTTTTATCGTCTTTTTGTTTCTCACTTTTGGATCCCCTCTTGTGTGATGGTCCTCATATTTATAGAGGGACATCTACATGATAAGAGACCTATCTTCACGTATCACTTACTTGTATAGGTTCAAAGACTTTGAATTTTAGGGCTTCATCATCCTATTGAATCTCGAACATTAGCATAAAGGGTTTTTGGAGACTCCAGTTTGTGTCCCAAGTTTTTTATGCTTGGAACATTAACTTAAAGGGTTTTTGGAGAGTTGATCACCAAATACCAAATTTCCTACACAATTTATGAAGAAATTAGGATCTTCTTATGCAACCTTCGTCATATTCATGCTCTTCCTTTCCTTGGTGAATTTTATGGAGAGTTCACACCTTCTAATGGTGTCTTGTATTCATCTAACATATCCTCTATTTGTCATGGCCTCTTCAACATTAACTGCTTACAAACCAAAAAGTTCAGTAACTGGACTTCCAATTTCGGTGATGAATTCTCACTTCTTGAAACTCCTTCTGATGTTCATTTCCGACGGAGAGATGGGATTCCTAATGAGGTATATCTGGCTTAGTGGGTTTGTCTTCCCTCACTCTTCTGGGAAATCCATCCTACTACTTTCGTTGTAGCTACCAAAATGGCTAGTAGTTTTTCGTTCAACCTAACCATCCCTGCTTTCGCATATCTGTAACCTTCTCCTAGGAAAGAAAATGTTTAAGGTTCTCTTCATTATTTTGTTGGGTGGGTTTCTCTTTACTTGGCCAAGACTTAATTCTCATGGTGATCCTCCCAAATTATGACATACTTTTCATATCATACTTTGGGTTCATTGGGAATCAGTCGGCCACTCAATTTTTTCCAAATGGGCCCCCTTATGTAGATTCACCTGTTAACTGTTTCAGTAAGTGTCATTTTAGGGCTCTCACCCATAAAGATGAACCTTTAGGTACCCTTTCCGATTCTGAAGGGATATCTTCTTTCTTACTCAATTACTTGATATCTTTGAGAACAGGGATTGTGACCCTTAGGATGGATCCGTCTTTACTACGAACTAGGATCCCAAGAGAAAGTGTCTCCATGTATGCAAGCAATGAATAACTGTTGTCATTTCCTTCTCTTGCACCGTGTACCTTTGTTCGGTGTCGTTGAGCTTGTGATTTTCATAGGCAACAGGATGCCCATTCTGCATAAGCAGGTCTCCAATGGCAAAGTCAAAGGCATCCGTGTGCACCTCATATGGCTTGGTGTGGTCAGGTAGCCCCAAGATTGGTTCCTCTGTCACCGCCTTTTTCATATTGTCAAAGGCATTTTGTCATTTCTTTGACCAATCCCAGGTCTGTTCGTCTTCAGGAGGTTCGTGAGTGGTGCTACCTATGCCAAATACCTCTTTATGAACCACCAATAATAGTTGACTAGGCCACGGAAAGACCTTAGCTCTGTCACTTTGGTAGGAGCTTTCCATTCTTGTATTGCCCACACGTTTCCTTTTTCCATGATAAGCATCTTGTCCTTGATCTTGTGCCCCAAGAACATCACTTCATTCATGGCAAAGGAGCACTTCTTCTCATTCACGTAGAACTCGTTATCCCTTAGCACTTTGAACACCAGCGTCCATAGATGATCCACATGGTCCTTCAACGTGTTGCTATAGACCACAATGTCGTCCAAGTAAACCACTACAAAGCAGTCCAAGTAAGGATGAAAGATCTTGTTCATTAATGTGTAGATTGTGGCTGGGGATTGGTGAGGTGAAAGGGCATCATTAAGAAACTTGTAGGAGCCATGTTCAGTGACACAAGTAGTTTTAACTTGGAATTGCGGAATTGCAGAATTGCGTTTGTTACCCAAGCAGGAGTGTTACCCAAAAGACAACTTAAGAGGGGGGGTGAATTAGGTTTTACAATTAAAAATTAATAATACCCTAATAAAAATTATGACTAGCACAATAGATAAATATAGTTAATGAAATAAAAATAATTAAAATAAGTGTTCTAACAACTATGTCAGTTAATGATTTTAGCATAGTGAAAATATGAAATATAGTTACAGCAATTTAAATAAAATAAAGAGATAAGGGAGAGAGAGGCAAACAAATTTATAGTAGTTCAGCTTCAACTCGGCCTACGTTCACTCCTCAAGCTTTATGCTCTAGTTTCACGGGGGTGTTAGCAACCTCTTTACAAATGGAGTAATCCTCCATGGATTTTACACAGACTTTCTAAGTCAAGAATACTGAGTGTACTACACTCCTACAAGATTGAAAAGAATGTGTTTTTGCTTTCACAGAAAGTTACAAGAATTATCTCTCAAAAATAGATATATAAAATGAAGCTTTGATTTTTCTGTAAATCTCACACAAGAAAGAGGAGCTTAATACTATAAGGCTTAATGTATAATTTCTGAGAGAGGATGTAAATAAAAATTGAAGAACACTTCTCAGAGAATTTTTCAGAGAATAGATGTGAGTGATTATAGATCAAAGAATATTTTCTGGTTTTTTTTGTAACTTGTTTACATTAGAGGCTTTGGTATATATAATAAAACTTATAGCCGTTATATTCATTTGAATTTATAGCCGTTGTATTCCATCATTACTAATTTGAATATCTTCCACTTGAACCTTTTGAACCTTTTGAACTGCTGCTGTGTTGGGCTGTTTGAACCTCTATTTTGGGCTATTTGAACTCCTGATTTAATCAAATATTAAATACATTCTAACAACATTTAGGATAAAGGTTGTAGGTGAGAAATAATGGGACAAAATAAATTTTGATTCTATTTTTCTCTTTCAAATAAATTAAAACATAATTAAATAAACCATCAAAATAAATTTTGGATTCAAAACATAATTAAATAAATCATCAAAATAAATTTTAGATTCTATTTTTCTCTTTTAAATAAATTAAAACATAATTAAATAAATCATCAAAATAAATAAGTCTACAAGGAGTTTCCTGCTACTAAGAAATGAACTTCATTTGTTAGAAACATGTGGTTAGAAGATGTTATGCATTACTGAGAATGTTGAGTGAACCATCTAGATTGGTAGTTGCCTACCATTTATATGTCTTCATTGTAGGCTCTCAAGTTGGACGGCCAAGATTTGTTGGGTCGTCGTGTGAGACTTGATCTGGCGAAGGAGAGGGGCTCTTACACATCAAATAGCGGGTATTTTCCCCATTTCCCCACCTACAGCTAGTTTCAAGTTACTCTGATTAAGTTTCTATGAATTTAATTTTCGACACCAAATATTGTATAATGGAAAGAAATTCGTACCAAAAGAGTGGGAGAGCCCCAGGACAAACTATATTTATTCGAGGCTTTGATAAAAGCAGCGGGGAGGACCAGGTATAATGTTGCAAATAACATTTCCTCTAGCACTAGTGTTCCTTTTCTGTCACATTCCTATATCTCTATGCATGATGTACAACAAATATGGATTGCATGGATTGCAGGTCAGGAGTGCGCTGGAAGAGCATTTTGCTTCTTGTGGAGGGATTTCAAGGGTAACCATTCCAAAAAACTATGTTGGTGATGAACTCAAAGGGTGTGTACTTTTTCTCCTAATTTGAATATTGTGGGTTATGGTCTTAGAATGAATTGAAACTAATATTAAAACTAATTTCAATTTGTTGAATGCAGTCAAGATATATGGGTTGGATGTATTGTGATGTGCATTATTTGTTTATCAAGATACCATACATGTCAATGATTAAATAACTGTAGCAATTTGTGTCGTTACTCGATAATGCAATAATTATGGCCATACAGAAACGTAATGGCTTCAAAGGACAATTAGCTCTTTAAAGAAGGGTAATTAAACAGTGAACATATGTGTTGTGGAATGTTAATTCTTGGATAAGTTATTGGCTGAGTTTTATTTGTTATGCTTTGTTAGGCAGTATTAGCTGGGACTAAAGTTCTGTTGAGAAGATGACTCAGCTGCTGATGTGTCATGTTGAGTAGGCTGTTAAGATATTCAAAGATTGCTGAAATAAAGTTGCTGGAGTATTTTTGAATAAGTCAAAATGTTTGAAAGCTTCAAAGTAGTTGTTACTAGAAAATAGGAAACTAGAAGATAAGCTCATCTATTCATGGGCTTGTGATGCTATTTCTTTGCAAGTTGTTATGCATTTCTGTTATATTTCTCATGTATATAAAGCACTTTCTAGTCAATAAAATTGCAGGTCATTTTGGCAGTTCATTTTTGTTCTTACATGTTCTTATTTTGTTACTGTTCTTGAAAAATAACGACATATTAGTATCAGAGCTGTTTTCTTAAGGGGCCTATGTGAGAAATCCTGAGAGATCTTTCACCAAAACACCAAAACACAAACACCTAACCTTTCTAAGCATGGCCTCAAATGCTCTCTCTCCAATAATACCACCAGTTTTCGCTGGTGAGAATTATCAAACATGGGCAGTAAGGATGACTGCTTATTTGCAAGCAGTTGATCTTTGGGAGGCAGTTGAAGCTGATTGTGAAATCGTTCCATTGCCTGACAATCCCACTATACAAGAAATCAAGACTCACAAGAAGAGGACAACTAAAAAATTCAAAGCCAAGTCTTGCCTCCATTCAGCAGTTTCTGAAGCTATTTTCACCAAGATCATGACTTTGGAGTCAGCCAAAAACATCTGGGACTATCTCAGAACTGAATCTCAAGGCAATGACAGATCAAGGAGCATGCAAGTGATGAACTTAAGGAGGGAATTTGAGATACAAAGGATGAAGGAATCAGAGACCATAAAGGAGTACTCTGATAGGCTGCTGAGCATAGTAAACAAGGTAAGGTTGCTTGGAGAAGACTTGTCTGATCAAAGGGTTGTTGAAAAAATCCTAGTAACCACACCTGAAAGGTTTGAGCCCAAAATCTCCTCTCTTGAGGAATCCAAAGACTTAACAAGTATTTCCTTGGCAGAATTTTTGAATGCTTTACAGGCACAGGAGTAGAGAAGACTGATTAGGCAAGAAGGGTTTGTGGAGGGAGCTTTGGAGGCCAAACTACAAATCCAGGATAAAAGTAAAGGCAAGAAAAAGAAGGGCAATAAAGACAACTCAAGCAAAGGTAATGCTGAAGATGGAGACAGCAACAACAAAGGAGGAACTTACCCTCAATGCCAGCATTGCAATAAAACAAATCATCCTCAATCTAAGTGTTGGTGGAGGCCTGACATCAAGTGCAGAAAGTGCAACCTGTTAAGCCACATAGAGAAGGTTTGTAGAAGCAAACAACAGCTAGAAGGTGAAGCTAAAATGGTGGATCAGCAGGAGGAGGAGCACCTGTTTGTTCCCTCATGTTATGCAAGCAAAAGCTCTAATGAACACTGGTTAGTTGAAAGTGGCTGCACAAACCATATGACCTATGACAAAGAGCTCTTTAGAGAGCTAGATAGAACTAAAATTTCCGAAGTCAAGGTTGGAAATGGTGAGTTCATTGAAGTAAGAGGAAAAGGGATAGTAGCAATTGAAAGTGTTTTAGGTACAAAACTAATCACTGATGTTTTATGTGCCTAGAATTGATCAAAATTTGCTAGGTGTTGGTCAGCCACTTGAAAAAGGCTATAAACTGTTGTTTGAAGATAAAAAGTGCATGATTAGAGATGCAGATGGCTGCGAGGTGTGTACAATCAAAATGAGAGGCAAGTGCTTCTCTCTGGATCCAATGAAGGAGGAGCAAACAGCATATCAAGTCTCCATGAACGCAACAGAAATTTGGCACAATAGATTGGGCCATTTTCACCATGGAGCACTCATATATATGCAGAAAAATCAGCTGGTACAAGGGTTACCTCCACTAGAAGAGCATCTACTTGGCTGCAAGGCTTATCAATTTGGAAAACAAAGTAGATTGCCATTTCCTAAAAAGGCCTGGAGGGCTTCATAGAAGCTGCAACTAATACATACTGATCTTGGAGGGCATCAGAGAACCCCATCATAAAAGGGAAGTCAATATTATATTGCTTTTATAGATGATTTAACAAGAATGTGTTGGATTTACTTCTTAAGGTTTAAATCCGAGGTTGCAGCTGTGTTCTGGAAATTCAAAGCTTGCGTGGAAAACCAAAGTGACTGCAAGATGCAAGTATTAAGATCAGATAATGGCAAGGAATACACCTCAAAACAGTTCGATTTGTTTTGTGAAGAAGCTGGAATTGAGCACCAGCTGACAGCTCCATACACTTCACAACAAAATGGAGTGAGTGAGAGGAAGAATAGAACACTCATGGAGATGACCAGATGTCTGCTACATGAAAAAGGGTTGCAAAAAAAAATTCTAGGCCGAGTCTACAAATACTGCTATTTTTCTACTTAACAGACTTCCAACAAGGGCTTTGAAAAGAAAAACACCCTTCGAGGCTTGGTATGGATACAAACCTTCATTACATAACTTCAAAGTATTTTGTTGTCTATGTTTTTCATATGTGCCTCAGGTGAAAAGAGACAAGCTTGATAAGAAAGCAAAACCAGGAGTCTTTATTGGTTACAACATCTCTAAAGCTTACAGAGTTTCCCATCCTCAAACAGGGAAAGAATGAGCAATGGAATTGGGATGATGGGGAAAAAATCAATTTTTAGAAGATTTGCAACCTTCTGAAGACAATGTTGATGACCCACCTGTCAGGGGAACGAGACTGCTTTCTGACATTTATCAAAGATGCAATGTTGCTGTAACAAAGCCTATAGGATTTGAAGAAGCTAAAAATGATCAGAAATAGATAGAAGCTATGAAAGAGGAGATGAGAATGAAAGAGAAAAATCACACTTGGGAGCTTATGGAAAAACCTCAAAATAGGAAGATCATAGGAGTTAAATGGGTGTTTAGAACCAAGTTAAATGCAGATGGATCAATTAACAAGTATAAAGCAAGGCTAGTGGTGAAGGGTTATGCTTAAATCTACGGTGTTGATTTCTCTGAGACCTTTGCACCTGTGGCAAGGTTAGACACAATCAGGTCGCTGCTAGCAATTGCAGCACAAAAATGCTGGAAGATCTATCAGCTAGATGTTAAATCAGCCTTTTTGAATGGTTTTTTGCAGGAGGAAATATATGTAGAGCAGCTAGAGGAATTTGTTATGCAGGGGCATGAGGATAAAGTGTATTTGCTGAAAAAGACATTGTATGGTCTTAAACAGGCACCAAGGGCCTGGTACAGCAGAATAGATAGCCGCTTATTAAGCCTAGGCTTTGTAAAAAGCCTAAGTGAATTTACTCTGTACGTGAAGGAGGCTACTGACTTAATTATTGTGCCTGTTTATGTTGATGACTTGCCTATAACAGGGAGCAATGAGGAGCTTGTAAAGGAATTTAAAGCAGAGATGCTTATGGTGTTTGAGATGACAGATTTGGGCTTGATGTCCTATTTTTTGGGAATGGAAGTGAAGCAAAGGCAGCATGAAGTCTTTATTTGCCAACAAAAGTATGCAAAGGAGATCCTCAAAAAAATTCACATGGAAGACTGCAAAGCTATATCAACTCCTATGAATCAGAATGAGAAATTCAGCAAGGATGATGGAGCCAATAAGGTTGATGAAGGTTTGAACAGGAGTTTGATTGGTTGCTTAATGTATCTTATAGCAACCCGACCTGACATAATGCATGCTTGAGGTTTATGCACTGTGCAAGTGAGGTGCATTTTCAAGCTGCAAAGAGGATTTTGAGGTATATCAATGGCACTGTCAATTATGGCATAAAGTTCACTCATTGTTCAGATTTTAAGTTCCATGGCTTCTCTGACAGTGACTGGGGAGGTTCTATTGATGATATGAAAAGTACAACTGGTTTTTGCTTTAGTCTTGGATCAGGCATGTTCTCCTGGTGTTCAAGGAACCAAGAGATTATTGCACAAAGTACTGCTGAAGTTGAATATGTGGCTGCTACAGCAGCCGTAAACCAAGCTCTGTGGTTTAGGAAATTGTTAACAGATCTGCATATGGAACAGCAGGAGTCCACACAAATCTTTGTTGATAACCAAGCTGCTATATCTATATCTAACAATCCAGTTTTTCATGGGAAAACAAAGCATTTTAAGATTAAACTTTACTTTCTCAGGGAAGTACAGAAAGAAGGAGAAGTACTGTTGCTCCATGGCAAAACAGAAAATCAGGTTGCTGATATTCTAACAAAAGCACTTTCTAAAGCAAGGTTTGAATTCCTAAGAGAAAAATTAGGAATGAGCAGCAGCTGATCCAAGGAGTGTTGAGAAGATGACTGAGCTGCTGATGTGTCATGTTGAGTAGGTTGTTAAGATATTCAAAGATTGTTGAAATAAAGTTGCTGGAGTATTTTTGAATAAGTCAAAATGTTTGAAAGCTTCAAAGTAGTTACTAGAAAATAGGAAACTAGAAGATAAGCTCATCTATTCATGGGCTTGTGATGCTATTTCTTTGCAAGTTATTATGCATTTCTGTTATATTTCTCATGTTTATAAAGCACTTTCTAGTCAATAAAATTGCAGGTCATTTTGGCAGCTCATTTTTGTTCTTATATGTTCTTATTTTGTTACTGTTCTTGAAAAATAACAAGAAGTTCAGTGGGGGGTTTACAGCCATATGTTGTGCACGCCAGGGTAGGGTGTTTATGTATCAATCAACAAGGATAAAAATCTGGTAATTTGAGAGTATTAGCTGAGTTTTACTCTGTGTATCAAGGGATAAAATGCATTTCAAGACTTCATACTGGATGAAATGATATTGAAACCTTTTTTTTCGGTGAATAAAATATTTTTGTAATAGATTTAAATTTTGATGCTTTGATGTTATTGAAACCTGCTAATTGGGTTGGGGCTTGTTGAAGTAAGGATCATTAATTGATCATCACTTTGCATCAGCCAGATGTGGTGTGTTTGTATAGTTTGGAGATTTTATTTTAAGCAAGGGTTGTATGAACACCTGAGGGATTATTAGCTGCATTATTTTAAGAAGGCTTCCATGCCACTGCCTTATTACCAAATGTTGAAATAATATAACAATAATTGTGCAACTGACTAGTACCCAAGGCTATTAGGACTTGGCCTGAGGTTGAGATTGGTGGATGACATACATGCTATATATATATTAATTAGTTCTCTGTCTCTTTTTGATTGCAGGATTGCTTACATTGATTTCAAGGACAGTGACAGTTTCAACAAAGCTCTGGAACTCAATGGATCTGAACTTGGAGGATATACTTTGATGGTGGAAGAGGCAAAGCGGAGAGGTGATAATCGTGACTATACTGGCAGTGGCAGAGGTGGTGAAAGAAGTAGTGGTAGGTATGGTGCTGGTCGGTTTGGAGAAAGTGGCGGCCGGTTTGGAGGTTGGTGGTAGAGGAGGATGTGGAGTGCGCAGCAAACCAAGCATAAGTACTGCTGGTGGTATTGGTATGTTGGCTTCCAACTTGTTTTTAATCATTCTTTGATGATGAGAGCATCTCTTGCGTTGAATGAGTTTTCAAGTTTGGACTGGGTTTCGTAACAACTGGATTACTGCTCAAAATATTTCTGAGCTGCACTGCTCCGGTGCTTTTGAGGCTGTGGGATGATTGATTCTATTTCCTATCCCATATACTTTTGCCATTTTCTGATTATTTTTTATCCCATGTACTTTTGCAGGGAAAGAAGACTACATTTGCTGATTAGGATTGTTATGAAGGGATTTTGAAGTGATGTTTGGGGTTTGGTATCTACTTGTTTCTCTCATTCTAGTTTGTGTGTGTGTGTGTGTATGTATGTATGTATGTATGTATGTATGTATGTTTTGGATAAGATTGTAGTTGTATTGTTTGACTTGACACTGGAATTGTTTTTGGTTCCTGCTTAGTGTTTGCGCTCGATATCTATCTATACTGCCCTGTTATATTTTTATCTGTTTATTGATAATTGCCATTTTGGGTTATACGAGAGTTGAAATGCATCTGTGGGGGGTTCAAACTATAATGCAATTGCTTTGTAGAGTCCCTCAGGACAAGCAAGCCAAGCCTTGATTCTTTTTGGGCAATTGTTCTACGAAGTCTGAAAAAATATGATTGAACAGTTATTTCTTTTCAGTAACTTAACATAAAGGGCCAGTTACACCGAACCTCCCTTGATAATTGCCTAAATTACACCTAGCCCCACTTGTATTGAAAAATGACACTGGCCTTCCTTGAAACATAATAACATTTCCGTTAGTGAAATGGATGTAACTAGCTTATGTCATCATATTTTAAATGAAAATACCCATTTTACCCTTGATTTTTTTAATTTTTAATATTTTAATTTTTGAAAGAAAAGAAGGAAAAATAGGCTATTGTCCTCCCTTTCCCAACCCCCACCGCTGCTCTTTTTTCTCCATCAATACTCTCCTACTCCACCACTGCTCTGTCCTCCCTACTCCTTGAGTCAATGAGTTGGCTTATATTAAGAGCAATGAGGGAGCTATATTAAGAGAAAAGGTGAAAGGGGAACATGGCTATTGACCCATCCTCCACCACCACTTCCATCTCCACTCGGCGCCACTACAATTACCCTGCTTCCTTCTTTACAATGTTGACCCACCATTTTTTCCCTTTTTGCAGCGCAGCGACTTCTATCCCTCAGCTAACCCAACCCTCTCCTTCCCCTTTTGCAATGCTGTTGTTATAAATTTTCATCACATTATTACAAATATAACCAATTACAACTAGTGAGTGTAATGACGACTCCACCTCCCAACGTAGCTCAATGCGATCCCCTCGTTTATTTCCTGAAAAGGAAGGGGTGAGTTAACAAGCCTAGTAGATAATTAAATTGGTTCATGCACCAAAAGTTTTCCAGCCCAAATGTAATGGAATGAAATGAACTGAAGCCCCAGCAGAAGCTAGCAGCAAGTCCCTCTTGACTGGTGGTTTGAGGAGGTTTCAGTTCTGTCTTTGGACTGATCACTTTCTCAGGGTGGGTCATTCATGAGTATTGCCATGAAGGTAAAAGATGTGAGATTTGAATTGATTGGTGATGATGCAATCATGTAGTTGCTAGTAGATGAAGAAAGTAGTAATTGCAGTAACAACAATGGCAATGACAATAGATTGTATTTTATAATTTTGGGGGCTGAATTAAGAGGCTTTGTGTTGATTGATTTTTTCTATTTTATTTATACATGAGTTTTTTATTTTGTTCTCTTGAATTTATATATATATATATTGAGAAAAGTTATAAAGCAATTACATTAAAATAAATGTTGACATCATATAGAACAATAAAAAAAAAAAACAACGAAGGACCAAACAAGAAAATCTACTGAAACTTCAACAACAAACAACAAAATCCGTCAAAAAAATTAGCAAACCACTAATCTACACATAGATGTGATTTGAAAAATAAGACTTACATCTAAGAAGAACACAGCCTTGTCGTTGTTGTCGCCGTTGTTGTCATTCCTACCACCACTGCTCAACTCCATTGTTGCCGTTGTTACCTTCTTGTAAATCGGTCACCGTTGGAAGCCGGAGTTAAAGAAGAACACTTATAATAGTAATGGATAAGGATTGAAAGAAGAGGGAAATCTTTGATTGCGAAACTTTAATGCATGGATAGAGTTCAATTTGATTGTTTAAGTAGTTGACAATGGTGGTGACTGCTAGTGGTGGTGGTGGTGGTATGGACCGATAAAAAGATTAAGTGGATGTTAGGCGACACGTAGATAAATAGGGAGATGATACTTGGACGACATGTGGATAAATTGGGAGATAACACTTGGACAAATAGGTGACTTGGAAAGATATGAGACAAAAATAGACAGATAAGTAGGAGTAATATGGTCTTTCAAATTGTTTTGTCCTTCTAACTCCAAAAGAATAGACCTTTGGTTATTGCCCCAAAAGTTTTAAAATTAGACTCATGCCCCAGTGCCCTTTAAAAAATGTAAATTCAATAAATATGCATGACAACTTTATATAATGTTAACTTATGAAGTAGTGAAAATAAAAATTTATTCACTTATGTAACTGATTAGTTAATGAATTTTAATATTTAAACAAAAAATAAATATCCAAAAAACGAGAGTGTGGGTGTAGGAGTGAGAATATTTTAGCAGAATTAAAAATCAAAATTTTAAATTTTAAAAATAAAAAAATATATTTTAATGTGATTAAATCAAGGATTGTTCAGTAATAAATCAGGCCTAGGTTAATGAGATCTTCCGCCTAATTAATTTTTAAAAACCGGGACCTAACAATATACTAGTTGATTGCTCACACATTGTCAAGCATCACTTTAATTTGCTTGAGGAGAAAAGAATAATTTCTCTTTAATTTAAGGTAGGTAATTGATGTAACGGAAACGTGAGATAGTAATAATCTTAGAATCCATTGATTGAAAACTTAATATCGGAAACAATATTCCTTTTTACACTTGTTGATTCACAAAGAATACTAAGAATAAAGGTTTAATACACAATGGTTGATTCTGAAAGAATATCTAATGTTATACCCAATGTTGGAACAAAATAGTATAAAACTCGAAATATATTATCAGAAATGATAGAGACCCCATTTTTTCTTGACCCCCACAAACATATGTTAGTGAATGATAAGAGAAAAAAACAAAAAAAAACAAAAACAAAAAGTAAGAAGTTCGCCAATTCCAATACATTGGGGGTGGTTGGGGTCAAAGAAAAATGGGGTCTCAACCTTTTTCCATATATTAATTCTCAAAAAACTAAAGAGCCCTAAAACTTACCTCCATTATTTATTAATAAAGGCAGACCTAACCTAATAGGAAACAACTAGAATTGATAGTTACCTAATGACCAATACAAAAATATAACAAAAATTATTAAAAATAGAAATATTGCATTAAAATAAAATAAAAACTACTAATATATGCTTCTACTATAATGGTAGATTCAACAAAATCAGATTCCAAGGTTTACACTTGGAGTAATTGAAGTTTCAAATCTTTTCAAAAATGGCAGATTCGAAAAATTGATGATAGAATTTGCTCAAAATTCACTGGGGTCTATCAATCCACCAAATTTCACGCAGATTGGCCCGCTTTGCCTTACCTACCCCTTTGATCCAAGAATTGTATAGCCATGCATGCTGCAAAGTAATTCATATTATTTCCAAGGTCTGCCTCTCCAGACATAATGTCTGGCAAGTCTGACCATTCACTAAATTGGTGAGCTATATATATATGAGAACTCCATTCACAAAATTTGTGGTCTAATAATCATTTAATTGACCATTTTCCAAGATCCTTAAAAGCCCAAAAAAATTGGAAAGTTTAGACCTCAGCTCTCTCACTAGCAGCTAACGAGAAAAATATCCTCGAGAAATTGTACAAACTAATTCCCTTTTTACTTTCAGTGTTGCTTTCAATAATTTTTTCACTTATGGTCCCTTTTGTTTCTTTCCACATTCACCTAAGGTATAGCTACATAGGCAAACTGAATCTTTGGGGAGAACAACCATTACAAAGAAAATGCTCAAATGTAGATGACCAAGATGTTGATGACATATATGGCAATAAAGATCATTAAAAAAAAGGGCACACAGAGAGGAGAATGGAATCATCAACCAACATCTGAATTTCTATTATTGGGTGGCTGTGTCATATGCTTTCAAATTCTAGAGTGTCATTTCATCTCAATTCTTCAGTAAGTATTGTTGGACAATATATACATTTATAGAAATTGAATGTCTATGCTATAATCATATATGCTCAAGTATTATCTTCCTTATTTTTTATGCATCCCTATCTTGCTTCGAAAGGCCTCTACTAGTTCTACCGTATATGTACCAATGAGATACCATGTAATCCCAGCTAAAACAACCTGCAACCAGGAGCTATTGACAATAAACAATGCCGATGAGCCCCCTATATGCTCTTCCAATCTACCACTCGACCCTTCCAGTATTTGTAAACGAACTATTGCTGCTGCAACCGTTGCTATTGCCATTGGAATACCCCACACAAAAGGGTTTCTCTTCATGTCTTTCCTTACTGTAAAATCTTGATTATTTGTTTTGTAGACATCCTTGGTGGTACGAGAAGACTCCGAAGCAATTCCAGAGCCAGAGATATTCTGGTGGGTTGTTGCCTCAGGCAATTTCAGAGTTGATGGAATCCAATACTCATCGTTATATATGTAACTTGATGGGATTTGACTGATCGGTTTTCCATTCTCTCTTGCATGTTTTCTGGCCGCGGCAGCTTCTTGCAGCTTCTTGATATTTGGTTCAGTGGATTTTTTGCCACTGGGTATCAAATTTTTGCCAGTAGTACTTGATCCTCCTCCTCCTCCTGCACTGGGTGAATGCCAGTACAACCAATTTGAGATTGATCTGATTGCTTGAATAGCTGAACTTCTTGCTTCCCTTTGGGCATCTGATTCCTAAAATGCACATTTTTATGGTTTATGGTTGGTACATGGTTTGCCTAGAAGGTACAAATTAGACCACATATGAAAAGAAAAAGAAAAAAACAAAATATGCTAACCAATGGCATAGAAGATTTTTACACATTGTTTACTACTTTAGTTTGTCGAAAGCACTGTGAAACTAAAGATTTATAATGAACACTTGAGAGTCAGAATAACTAAAAAAACTAGTTTATGGCACAAATACTAGAGAAGAATCAGATAGATTGAAGCACTCACTGTGGATTGATCTGTAGAAGAAGCTTTATTCTTAGCATCCTGAAACCTGGCTTGGAATTTCTCCACATCAACGAAGATATTTGAGACGCGTGTACCCACTGCATTGCTTGCACCAATTCTAACATTGCCTCGTGGCTGCTTGGACATTAGGAATTCTAAGGCAGCTAGGTTGGACCTCTCCACAACCCTATGTTTAACCCAGCCGCGAAAATAAACTATATCAATTAGCAAATAAAAGCCTATTGGCAGACTCAACGCACATGCTTATTCATCGACAGGAAATAGTGGTATAGATGTATGCTGAGATGCCTTTATAACATGGTGGTATAGATGTATGCTGGGATGCCTTTAGATGCATTTTTATTTTTTTATTTTTTAGCTTTTACTGGACAAGGATTTCAAAGCCAATTCAAAAAAAAATTTGGAGCACTTACCAGTAAGCCCCATATACAAAATTCAAAACTCATCTAATCCCAAAATAAAACTTTTCCATCAATTAGTCCTTCATATTTTTAATTGTTACAAATTTTTTTTTTTTTTTTTTTATATTTAAAAACGTTGCTACACCCCCACCACTGTTAGACTTTCGTTAGACGGTCATGGGAGACTCATCGGAATATTCAACATCACCGGAAAATCACTGGAGTATCGCCGGAGTGTTCTGAATTTCATTGGAAGTCGCCAGAATGACCAGAATGTTCGCTTAATGTCAAGAATATCGTTGAAAACTCACCGGAATGTTCAGAATATTGCCGGGAAAACATATAAATGGAAAAATTATAGCTAAAAAATAGCAAAATATGATAAATATTGATAAACTAAAAAGAAATATATATATAGATAGATATATAACAACAATAGAAAAAATATATATTATTTTTTAATTTTTATAGGGTTTACACAAATAATCTCCAATATTGATCAAACCGAAAAGCTATTACAGTTTCAAAGCATGATTCTATTAAGTATTTATCATTATTAATCAAACTGAAAAATATGTTATGAAACTGAAAAATTTTACAGTTCTAAAAATGTTATGAAACTGCAAAATTTTATAGTTTTAAAATTTTGCAATTTTAAAGTATGATTCATTTCGGCACCAAAAAAATTGAAACTATAAAATTTTACATTTTTCACCGCCTGTAACTAAAACTTGAAAGCAACTTGTTCAGAACTTGAAATTTTTCTTCATGAAAACAAGAAAATAGATATGCGTAGAACAGAAAATGTAGAAAAATTAAGAGATCGAAGGAGAGAAACAGATATAGAGAGAAGATTGTACTCCGACAACTATTTTTGGTTTAGATCTAATCCAATCTCATGTAGATCTGAATAGATCTACATCAGATTTAAGTAGGTCTATTCATCTTCTTCGTCGGAAACTCATTTCCTTTGCCGTCAATGAGGTACTGGTGAACCCCAATCAATGGTAATCGTCTATTGCCGATGACTATATATTAGAAAGAGAAAGAGAAGAAGTAAGACATGCTCGCCAGTCACCGGAAATCAAAAAAAAAAAAAAAAAAAGACAGAGAATAACGAATGCACAGAGAAGAATGAAGAAGAAAAATACGTAATGGACTTTTGAGAGTATCTAAAAGGTTGTAGGACTAAATAGACTTGTCCTCTTTTACATAGGAGTTTAAGGTAATTTGCCCTTTTTTTTTTTTGGTAAATAAAGCCCAATTTAATTTGATAAAGCATGCATATGTAAAAATTATGCTTAGGTATTGTTGGATTTTAGTTTCCAAAACCCAAATTCATTTTTGTAATGGATAAAATTAGGCCTGAAATGTGAGTCCCAAAACCGTAGCACCGCACTGCACCGCACCGCACCGCACCGCACCGCATAAAACGGTGTGGTTTGGTTTACAAGTGTATTGCAGTTTGTTTGGTTTCAAAGAAAAGAAAAAAAAAAAAAAATTACTTCGGTTCAACTCAGAATCTACAGAAAAACCGGCCGCACCGAACCAATTTCACCCCTATGGCCCAGCCCTCACTTTTTTCTTTTTCTTTTTTTTTTTCTTTTTCTTTATAATTTTATATATAATCTTTATAAGTAAAAATAATTCACCTAACTCAATATTTGTGTTTGCTTTACATCAAATAATCAAAAATAAATTATCAAATCACAACTCTTTTCATTCATTATGTTCGTCTCTAACTACTTTTTTTTTGTTCTTTTTTTACTTTATTTTGTATGAACCATAATTTTTAACATTGGTAGCCATAAATACATTACACTTCTCACCTTGTAACTCCTCATGCCTAATGGGAGGGTATAAGATTTCTAATAAGTGGATGCATAAAAAAATTGAGGTGTGAACAAGGATACCATTTTCTTTTGATTTAACTTTTCTTTTCTTTTTTTCCATTGATTTGGATTTTTTTTTCAATTGATTTGAGTAGAATGAAATGAAATGATTTAAATATGGATTTCAAATAAGCAAAGTTAGGTGATTAATAAATAATATGCTGTCCTGACTTAATTCGGATGGGGCAGAAACAGAACACTCTTCTTAGCCTCGACAAATTGATAAATCGATGAGGGAACCAAACAGACAGAAGAAGGTTGAGGGAGGTATAAAAATCCTTACGAGATGCAGTCGACTGGACATGCGTCAATGGCCTCATGGATTTTGTTTTCGGGATCGGCCCATTGAGCAACAACCCGAGCTCTCCCATAAACTGATTCAACAGCAAATGTCTTCTCAGCAAGCAAGGCACATTTTAAGCAACCAACACACTTTACTTCATCCACAAACACAGCCCTTTCTTCCTTTTCTGCTCCAAACCATACTGAATATATAGGTTTCCCAGTATACCCTCTTAATTCTGAAAACTTTGCTTGCTCCTGCTTATTAAAAGTAAATGCATAAACAAGGAATCATATAAAACAATGCATGCACAAACACTCACAGATGCTAGCCTTTTTTGTGTTTCCCTTTTTTCTCTTTTTTGTCAATTGGTAGATATTTAGGAATATTCTGAGACTCATATTGGACTAGACATTCAACAATATGAAATTAAAAAAATTGGAATCATATTATCATAAGCATACAACAAAACTCGACATGCACACAAGAAATATTTGAACAAATACAAAGATAGAAAATACCAGCACATATATGAGTAAATTGAACTCCTAACCTGAGGTGCATGGCCTCTTAGCCATCATGCAAAACTAATGCATGTGACAAAACAAGGGTAATTTGGTAGAAAGTTCCATGAATGAATGTTATGCTAGACTAGATCTCACTCAGCACTATTTTTTTTTTTTTTTTTTTTTTTTTTTTTTTCTATACGTGGCAAGTCCCGTTCATTTTAGTCTTTAACATGTTAAGTCCATTTTTTAAATTTTAAGTGAAGATTAAGACTGATTTATTCCTTAGTGGAGTGCATCTTATGCGCTGAGTTGTCTAGCTTTTAGTTTTATTTATTTCAAACCCTAAAAATGTCATAACTTTTGTTGTATATACCCATTTCTAATAAAAAATTTATTTTTGAAATGCACTCATTAAGATTTATCAAACAAGTTCAATATGAAAATGAAATTATGTAAAAATTAAAATTAAAAAAAAGACAACTATTTGGTGTTTTTATGCTTGCGTAACTTATAAATTTCACAGTTGTAATTGAGAAGTTTCTTAATTCACAGTGAAATTTCTCAGTCAACTGTGAAATTTCCCCCCTTTTTGGCAAAATCTTTTTGTTTGGTAAATATCTTCGAATAGGTTTCAAAAACATATGTTTGGTTTGCATTTGGGAGATGAGTTTTAGAAAAAAATTTCTAAAAATTTGTTTGGTTTGAGTTTTTCTCAAAAAATTTTCAAAATCACTCTCTCTCTTACACATCAATCAATCACTTTTTCTCTCTCCTTTTTCCTTCTCAATCACTTTTTCTCTCACACATATCTACTCAAATTCTCCCAAAATATCAAATCATCCCAAACTCCCAAAAAAACAACTCTCCCAAAATATATAACCAAACAAACCAAAAAAATTTCTAAACTCTCTCCCCAAAATAATATAATCTGAATTGATAAATGAGTATACTCCTCACGTTATTGATAACGGTCCAAATCCATTCCCGTTTGTCTAATTCATTGGCTAAGGTGGTGGGCTTTGAACCTCAAGTTTACCTTCTTGGGTGGGTCTGCCCTTGTGTAGGATGGATTGGATTCTTGATTATAAAAATAGTAATAATATAAAGATATTTCAGTCAAGTGATGATGTGGCAGACTTTGTATCAATGTCATAATTTTTCTTATCATCAAAATATATAATTTTTTTGCTAATCACAAAAAATATAATTTTCACTATAAATTGACAAAACTTTATTATTTATATCTTTGGTTGTACATTATAAATTCATCATTGATAATTTTTATTACAAAGTATTATAACACATACCATCAAAATCATAATTTTTATCACATAAAATGACAACTTTTTTTATTATGTGCCCCTTCTTAGGGGTGAGTGCACCTAGAGCCTTTCCTTATGAAAATTAACAATTAAATGTACGAAAAAAATTGAAGTTAAACAAAATTTGAAATTTAATATTAGAATTTAAGATAATTACGTTGATGGAATTGTTCAGGGACAATTTAGGAATGAAAAATATGTGACGGTTCACACATATGTGCTTTATATAATAACTAAGCAGCAGTGCGTGCGCAGTCAATATATGGATTTGTTGTTAAAACCATAACAACTTATAAATTCTAATTTAAATTTGATCTAAACAGTTTGGGATTCCAGGTCTCATTTCAATGATTTAAATCATTCATTTTGTCATACATTTCGTACATGTCATCTACACACAAAAATTAAATCAATCCGATAATAGTAAAGTATTCAATTTACCTTGCTGTTACCAAACAAATGGACGATAATTGTGTTTTTAAAAATAGATCATTCATTTTTTATTTACAAATATGATAAATTAAATATATTATGATTATAAAATTGATCTAATTTTATTTTGGAACATACCCGTGATAGGTTTTATAGACTCCGACAACACTATCCAGTCTAGATTATAGACGAGAAAGAATCCAACTCATATAATATAGTAGTATAGAAGATAATGTTGATATATACCAGAAAATCTAAAGCATAGGACAAGTTATTTTAATACATAGAAATTATTGGAAGATAATAAATTAAAAAGAAGAAGATACTGACCTTATCATAAGCAAAACGAGAATTAGGATCAGAGAGAAGAGAGTAGGCATCATTGAGAATGATAGCCATGTCATGACCAGCAGGGCCAGCAATGTCCGGGTGGCAGCGCTTCTGAAGAGCCCTGTAAGCCAACTTGATCTGGGATTGAGAAGAAGAGCTATCAACACCTAGAAGATCATACAGATCCAAGTCTAAAGGAGAAGAAGAAGCCTTGCTGCATCTACATGTAAGACGATAATTGTTCTTATTCTGTAGAGCAGTTGGTAGTGTAGTACTAGTGTAAAAACTGGTAGTGTTGGAGAAGAAGGTTTTTGGATTTTTAGTAGTTATGATTAATGAAGCAAAACTAGGAGGCGTGGATCTGTTGTATCTCTTGTTGTTGTTGTATCTCTTGTTGTTGTTGTTGTTGTATCTTCTGTATGGAGGAAGAAGAACAAGGCTGGCACCAGTGCAATGCATTTTGCTCCTCCCTCCTCCACCTCGATCAGCAAGCAAGGGATGAGATGGGATGAGATGCGATGAGATATGAGAGATGGAGAGTAAAATGTGGTGGGTGGGTTACGACTATGGGGTTTTGTTTGTATGTGAGATTCTCTTCATTACATTATTGTAATATAATGGAGTATCTTTATTAGAAAAAAATTATTCAATAATTTCATAATATTACTTGGTTATATTTCAAGTCAATCATTAATTATTTATTTTTATATTGTTTTCTCATCGCAACACAAATCGTGAACTCTTACCTTTTTTTTTTTTATGATGCATCACGTATCTATACTTTAAAAATATTAAATAATTACCGCTTTATTACGTAATTATGAAATTAATAATCACAAAAATTTATTATTATTTTAAATTTTAAAGAATCATATATAATTCTTAAATAATGTAATAAAAAGATTTATCATTATAATTTTAGAACGAAAAGGATCACAATCTAGCGAAAAATTATAATACACACCTCTCAATGTTGGAACGGACCCAATATTTTGATGTAGACGGGGCGAATATAGTAAATCTTTTATTTTTAAATATAGACTATAATATTAATTTCTACTGACATAAATAGTGGGGGGAAAAAAAACATATATAACTAAGTCTGTTTTCATGTGTCCATGTTCAATTACGAAAGATAGAAAATGTAAGATGATATCTACTGCAGTGATATATCTTGAATTGTGATCAACGATTTTTCATATAATTAAAGACTTCTAAATAGAATCAATATTTAAATTCCAAATAATGTATTTCTTAATAAATGTAATCAAGTAACCTGGTGAATTTTCTTCAACTTTTTCTCTCCTTGAATGTTAATACTTGTAGCTGATACTAGATATGAGAAATTAATTTCTTTTATTATATTTTGTCCAAAATTTTTAATTTCATATTTGGACATCCATGTTTCTTATATATAGAGTATTGAGAACTTAATTTTTTTTTTTTTTTAAACTTAGAAGAGATATAGGATGGGCGAATCCATATAATTTGGAGTTAATACTAAACTAATATTAGTATAATAAAAGAGTTTTTGAAATTGTAACTCTTGTTCCTCTTTAGGTTCATTTTTATCTCTACGTACTTTATAACTAAAAAAGAAAATAATATAATTCTATATATTTTTTAATCAAAATTATAAAAATCAAAATAAAAAATTTCATAAATTATAGTTAAAATATTATTATAATTAAAAAAAATTAATTATAATTAAAGAAAAAATAATATAACTACAAACACATATATTAGGATGATTATTCAGTACTTCCGGAGTATAGACACGTGACACTCCATAAGGTTTTGATTAGTGAAGAGTCGTAAGAACCCACAATTTATGTTAAAGATGGGAGAATAACATGAAATTAAGTAATTGATGATTAATTTAAAATATGACTACGTGATACTTTAGAAATACCGAATAATTTCCCCATTTGTTATATCATTTTAAAGGTACGTATAGTAAACAATCTGACACTCCTACATTTTGGCGTTGGAGATATTTTTTTGGATGGTATAGGTGAGAGATCAGATATTTGTTTGCGTAACAAAGATCTCTAACGTGTGAGATATTTTGATTTGTTTGCTTTAAGAAAGATAGCGATACGAGCAGCCCAAGCCCCGCTTCGTCGCACACAATAGACAGATCATTGCCCCGTTTGGTGTAGCTGTTAAAACAGCTTATAGATTATAGCTTAACAGATTATAGATTATGATTTTAATTAGAAGTTGTTAATCTGTTTGGTGTAGCTGTTGGATTATAGATTTAAGTTGCTGAGTAGTGTTTGTTAAATAAGCTGTGAAATAACTTTTTCAATTAATTTTTATTTTTTATTTGTCTACATTTCTCATAAAAAATAATAATAATAATCTATAGTCCATTTGAGTCTTTTTCTATTTTTAAAAAATTAAAAAATAAAAAAATTTAATAGTATAACCATAAATTAACATGTCCACAGCAGAAGCTGATAATCAGAAGCAAGGGGTGAGTAGCTTTTCAGAATCAGCTTTTTTGAGTTAAAATAAGCTGTTAGAATCAGAAGCTATTTGAAATAAGTTTAACCAAACAGTCCAAAATAACTTTTTCAAAACTAAAAGTCATAAGTTGGCTCTGAAAAGTTGAAACAAACACCCCCCATGTCACCTCCATTTAGCGGGATTTTATTTCCAGTCCACCGTCGAATTAGGGAGGTGTTGCTCAGTTTAATAACTTTATTTTTATGTTTTATTTTAATAATTTAAATTATTTATATTTTAAAATTTATTGATTATATTGTTTTTATAAAACTTAAGTCAAATTAGATAACGATAATCATATATTCAGATCAATTTTATATATTCTCTTCGTCTCAAAATATTAATCTCTTTTGAAAAATTTAACTTTTTTGTTTTTAGTAAAATTATTACACTTTAAAAATACAAACTTTTCAAAACTACCCTTTCAATTTTTTTGAAAACATTAATTGTCATAATTATATTTTTTGTGTATGAACTGGTATGGACTATCTGATGAAGAACTAGAGACAATCTAGTCCCAAAATATAATTGTTTGAAATATTCTAAAAAAATAAAGTTTTTTTGGCTTAAAAAAAAAAAAGTTGACTAGTCAAGAAACTTATCTGTCATAGTAAGGCTGTGCAAAATACAGTTTAATTCGTTAAAACCGCATTGATCCAGATCGATCCGTCTGCTAACGGCGGATTAAATTTTTAAATTTATAATCTGTCTTCAAAATCGCTTCTCTCCACTATAGTTAATACATATATTTTGTTTAAGAGGAGGATCCATGTTGGCTTGTTTTTTCTACGAAAGAAAATACTACAAATGCGAGTGTGCCAGCAAAAATTGAAAAATCCTTACAGATTAAATTCAAGCCAATTATCAAGCAATTGTGTTGATGATTCTTTTGCCTCAATAAAGAGGATTTCAAAATTGTTAAGTATAGAGAAAACAAAAATTAAAAGAAGAAGGACGGAGATGAAGAAAGATGATTAAGTGAACAATCGGGGTAATTGAGTGAACAATCAAACAAACCATTAATTTACCTTTACTCCTATGTTTCGAAAAGAAAGTGCATAAAATAAAATGCACAAAATTTACGTCTACTCCTATGCTTCGAAAATAAAGTGCATAAAATAAAGTACAGAAAATTAAGTGCAGAAATATAAATGACAAGAAAAATAGAAATCAATTGTCTTTGATTTGACTTTTAGATCTTTGTACAATGTAGTCATAAATGGCTATTTATAGGCAAACATTTGTAGGAAAAAACTACCTAATAACTACCACATTTTTCCATTTCCCACACTTCACATTCCATGATTTTCCACTTCATCTTTATGTCTCCATAACTTCTTTAACATCCAATTCATGCTTCATGAGCTTCTACATTCTCCATCATCGTTTCACATGTGTTTAATGATTCATAGCTTCTCATAACCTCCAAATGAGTAGGAGAGTGTCACGTGTCCTGCAATTTATCAATAATAATAATAATAATAAATTATTTATTTATGGTGCCAACAATCCCCCAGTCCAAAATCTAGACTGGAGGGAGCTGTTTGGACCTGTGAGGCCCAACATAGACTTTGTGTATTTCATCCAAAAAAATTAAGTAATTTATTGTGTTTGTCATCAAAAAATGTATGGTTTATTTTCAAAAACACAATTATCGTCTATTTTTTTGGTGAAAATGAGATAAATTGAATAGGTTACGATTATTGAATCGACTTAATTTTTTGTGTGAATAAAATACATGAAGTGTCCGACAAAATGAACAGTTTGGATTATCAAAATAGGGGCAATGGTGGGCCCCATGAGCCCAAACAACATCCTCTAGGGCATATGTCTCCTTTTTTTTAACCTTTAATGAAATATCAAAGTAAAAGTGAGTGTAAAAAATATTTAAGATGTAAAATTTATTGCAAATTAGTAGTTGTATAGATGAAAAATATTATATAAAATTAGTTTGTGTTATATATAAGAAAAATAGTATGCAAATATGACCAAAATAATTGTGAGGCACATGAGTAGAGAAACAACGAAAAGTATTATTTTAAGTTATTTAGCAAATTTCCTGATAGAAAATTAAAGAACATCTGAATATTATTCACTAGGCATTGGCTCTCTTTCTCCCACATATATATATATATATATATATCTATATATATGTGTGTGTGTGTGTGTATAGGTGATGATGAGAAGGACTAGGATTAAAAATGTGGAGTCTATTTTTGAGTTTTTGCTTTTTTAAATAGAAGACATGTAAATATTTTTGCAACGTAAGCTAAGAGGAGTTTGTAAGAGATTGGAAAGTTTTTTATTATAGTTGTGATGTTTATATGTTTTATATCTTTTTGTAACCCTTACCTAGTTTTGCAAATTATTAGTTATGTAATAAATAAGACTTGTGCGTTTCATGTCATTATATCTATGCACAACTCTGAATGACCTTAAATTATTTTGTATGTACAACTTCTGCTTATGTATACCACAAATATGGTATAGCCCATTATTTGTTTTTGTTTTGTACGGCCTTTGGTAGTTAAAGACTATTGGACGTGAGAGGGTAATTTATGTTTAAATTGGGCCGAGCTAAGATAGTGGGCCGATCTATGATCCATATTGAAGAGGCTGAAAAGATGGGCCCCGGACAAGTGTTAGTCCGGTCCGAAGTAGAGGATTTCCACCGGAGTAAGTGCTTATGTTTAGTTCGGTCACAGGTTATTTGAGTTAGCTCGGTCATGTTGTTTAGAACCGAGGTATGTTGGGCCCGCTTAAGACCTAAGTAAAGGTTAGCTTGGCTTAATTCTTCTATGGATAGCTCGGCCTAGCATGCGAAGCCGAGGTAGAAAAAAGGAAAGGAAGACCGAGGTAACAGTTAGATCGGTCGCGACTTGTTAGCCCGGTATGGCAGTGTTACTTCGGTCGTAAGATAGTTCGGCTCATCTCCCTTATGGATAGCTCGGTTTTAGCATGGGAGAACCGAGGTAAGGGAAATAAAGTAAGGGCCGAATTAACAGTTACTTCGGTCATATGGAAGTCCGGCCATGGGAAAAACCATCTCACTTGGTTTAAGCAGTAAGGGGGGGGGTGTTGAAGGATGAGCATTATCCTTCAGGAGTATGAATCCTGGGAGGACTCTGTCTGGAGGAATAAGAGTCCTACTAGGACTCTGCCACACGAAACCTATAAAAGCTCACCAATATCACCTATGAAGAGGTAATGCAACTTTTGCTCCCTGAATACATAGAGCTTTTGCCTATTTGTCTTGTGGACTGACTTAGGCATCGGAGAGGTTTCTGGCACACACCCGCCGGCTAGCTCACGTTTGTGTTTTCAGGTAGTGGAACGTCGTCGCACGGAGGAGCGCAGATTTGATCAACAGGATTATACGAGAAGGTGTATTTCTTTCCCGTACAGGACGGTTACCTCTCTATCCTGTTTGGGGTGAGATGGCGTCGTGGATGTGTTTTAGAAGTTATAAGTCTTGAATTAATGTTTAATATGAAGGAAGCGGATGGAAATTGAATTAAAATATGTAAGAAATCAAAATTGTGAATTTGTTTTGAAAATTAAGATTTTGTTTGATTTTGATCTTAAATTCTTACATGCAAATATTTTTCTAAGAGTTGTTATTCAATTTATACATGTTTTGGAACTTCTAGAGTCAAGATTTGAAGCTTTGGAATGAAAGATATGATAAGAACTAAGTTAGAAAAAGAACTGGCTTGGAATAATTAAAATAAAAATGAACAATCTTCACTAATTTAATCATATCTCTTTGTATATTTGAAATTTGGATATGAAACTATCATCATTAGAAACTAAACTTCTGGGGCTTGAATTTAGACTCAAGAATCGACCAAAACCGAGTTTAGATAAGGAATATATGACCATTGGAAGTTGGGTTGAAAAAGCAATCGCGAGACTGCTTGAATTCGCACGTGCAGCCAACTGGGGTTTTAGCCCATTTTGCTTATTTTTCACATTTTTGACTTGCCAGGCCTCATTCTGCTTAATTGAAACTTGAAATAAACTTGAATAAGACTTGAAAATGGACCTAAAAGTACATATTTAAGAGAAATAGTATGAACCAAAACTAGAACATTACGAATTGAACCCGAAAAAGAGTGGTAATGCATTATTTTGAATTGTATTCCATGAATGTTCGGACTTTCTTTTGTGTAAGTTGAAATCTTGTGGATCCTACTTCTCACGGGAGCCACAATGAGTAATATACTATAGTAAAGCTATGTTCTGAAATTCATTTTTGATTGAAAAATGATAAGAATTATGTTTGAAAAGTTATGTTTTATTTTGAAATGAATGAATATCAACAACACACTCTTTGCATCAATGTATGTTATGTCATCCTCAGATTAGTCCCAACAGGGCTGACTAACGTGGGGGCTACCGGGGGCCACGCCTTCTCCGGCTCAAAAAAAAATTATTAATATATATTACTTTTCAACAAAATATCAATAATATATAATTATTTAAGTAAAATGGCCCCCCTGCTTCTATTTTGTGGGCTTCCATCTATTCATTAGATGGCCCCGGGCCAGGTCTCTTCTTTCCAAAAAAAAAAAAAAAGCTTAACAGAAGACAGAAAAAGACAAAAAAGAAGAAAGAAAAAAAAACTAAGGGTTTTGACTTGCTACAAGCCATCTTATTATTGAAAGCATAGGGTTTTCTTGGAGTCAAATCAACTTGGGGAACATACAAAAAAAAGTCTTACTTTTGCTATTAATCTTCTCATTATTACAAGTATGTGATTCATATTCTCTTTTATTGTTGTTTTCAATTTGTAATAGTTTTATTATCTTTTTTTTCAATGTCATGTTGATACAATTGCAATTTTTTTAATTTTACATAATAAAAAAAATCATGAATTAGGACGGATGATTTCAATTACTAGGGTTTTTTTGTTTTTATCATATTTGGGCAAATTTAATTTTATTTAGATTAAGTGTTATAAATTCAAAATTAAAATGAATTGAGACTTGTATAAAATTTATGTGTTGAATCTGAATTCTGAATTTTTATATTTATATGAAATTTGTTTTAATTGCATTTGTTATTCTAGGCACAAAAAATTCCTATGTCCTGGGATATATATATATTACATTAGCAATTGGTTCTAACTTCTAAGTAGAATATTAACCATGTACGTAATGAGTTCTATTTTGATTTGTAGATTATTATGGAAAAGCCATGTACAATTGATAGATTTTTTAAAAGGAAAAATGCAAGTTCCTCAGAAGTCAATGCTGACAATACATCATTGCCAACTTCCAATGTTGATATCCCTGAAAATCCTCCCATAAAATCTCAAAAAATTGATGTTAAAGAAATTGATATTGGTTCATTAGAGTGAGATCCTAGATTACGTATACAGATATGAGATTATCATGTTAATTAACGTGATGAAATTCGACAAGCTTATATTAAGGCTAGTCCATACCAACCTATACTTTCAAAGTATCCAAAATCTGGATCAACAACTCATCTTCGTAGCTTTCAACCGTCATGGTTCAAACTATTTTTGTCATGGTCAGAATATTCACTTGCAAAAGATATAACTTTTTGTTTACCATGCTTTCTTTTTTATAAACCATGTGGATTTGGATATTATGGGCAGCAAGCATTCACTTTTGATAGATTTCAGAATTAGAAGGAAGTCAGGGATGGAGCAAAATGTGCTTTTTCGAATCATATAGGGAAAGATCCTAATTCTTTTCACAATGTTGCCAAGAGATCATGTGAAGACTTGATGAATCAATTTCAACATATACAAAAGGTATTGGACAATTTCACTTCTGAACACATTGTAGATAATCGACTAAGATTGAAGGTCTCAATTGATACAATTTGATTGCTTGCATTTCAAGGTTATGCTTTTAGAGGTCATGATGAGAGGCCAGATTCAATCAATCGCGGAAATTTTCTTCAAATAGTGAAATTGTTGGGGTCATATAATGATAATGTTGCTAAAGTATTGGATAAAGCTCCGAATGATGCCTCTTACACATCACCAAAGATTCAAAAAGAAATTTTACATATTTTTTCAACCAAAGTGAAGAATGCAATTCGTGAAGAAATTGGTGATGCAAAGTATTGCATAATTGTTGATGAAGCTCGTAATAAGTCAAAGAATGAGAAAATGGCTATAGTTTTGAGATTTGTTGACAAAGATGGTTTTGTGAAACAGCCTTTTTTTGGGCTTATTCATGTCTCTAACACTGCTGCATCAACCCTAAAAGATGGAATATATTATATATTGTCTCATTACAATTTAGATATTCAGAATATTCAAGAATAAGGATTCAATTGTGCAAGCAATATGCGAGGTGAGTGGAAAGGATTACAAGCATTAGTTTTGAATAATTGTCCATATGCTTATAATATTCATTGTTTTGCACATCGTTTGCAATTGGCTTTAGTGGCAACATCGAAAAATGTTATCCTAATTCATAAATTTTTCCTAAATTGACTTTTGTTGTCAATATTGTTGGTGCTTCATGCAAGCGCAATGATGAATTAAAAGTTGTGCATGCTGCTGAAATTGAACATATAATTGACATTGATGAGCTCGAGACTAAAAAGGGACTTAACCAGATTGGCACTTGTAGACACCCCATTTTTGACAGCCCTTACGACTTGGACGTCATCGCTTGCACACTCAATGATGAGTGTATATGCTCGTTAAGTGCTCGAAGTCCTCACAGCTTTGAGCATTTCAAACCCTACACCCTTGCTGCCTTGTTTTGGACCAAACCCAGAGATTTTCAAGCCTGCAAACTTTTGTAGCCTGCTGGCCCCTTCTATGGCCTACCAGCCATCACTTCTGGTTGCCGACCACTGGTGTAGCCTGCCGGCCACCAATGTGTTTTGCAGATATTTTGTGATAGTTGTGCCAGCTGATTGTATAAATGCTTGCATCTGCTCCCACGTATATGGCTGGATGTTTTTAAGGGAGGTTCACGTTTCTCTATATATAGAAGGCCTCCTTTCTTGCCATGGGGTTAGAAAAATTTTGGAGAAAAAATTTTCCTCTCTCTCTACAACTCTCTCTCTCTCTCTCTCTCTCTCTTGCAAATTTCTTAACCTTTGCCTATGCACTCTTAACCAAACCTCTCCATCTTTGAGTTGAGGTATCTTTGAGCCTTGTTTGAGCTCTTGAGGGTGTGTTTGCCTTGTTTTATTGCTTGAAAGTGATCTCCGCTTCAAGAGGTATAAAGCTTTTCCTTTTTACTTGTTGTATTTACTCTTTTTCCTACTGTTTTTCAACTAATTTTGGGCTGTAAAAACTCGGTATTTTTTGGCTGAAACTTGGGTTTTAAGGCCAATAAAGGTTGAGGGGTAGTTCACCCTTCTTTACACCTTACTCTCAAGGCCCTTACTCTTGTGTTTCCCACCTTTGCACTATCTTTTTTTGAGCTTTTAAACACTAATTTTCAGAGTTATTTCAGTGGCTAAAATCATGGTTTGAAATTCAAAATTGGAGGGGTTAGCCTCCCCTCCTTGTGTCTTGCTTACTAGCCTAGCATCATCCATGTTTTAGCTTATTGATCTAGCTATTTTTGTCTTAATTCCAATATGTTTTAAGACTTATTTAGGACTATTTTAGGATTGTCTTTAAGTGTTTGTTGCATTTGAGCTTGTTTTGCATGCTTGTAGTGTAATTGTCCTCATGAGTTTGGTGTTTTAAGCATTAGACACCATCTTATTTGAGTTGATTGCATTTATTTATGACTTTCCATACTTGTGATCACTCCTAATCACCTCTACAACCTCCCTCATTTCTTGACTTTTGTTTTGCTTTGAAAGTGGTTTCAAACTATTTGTTTGTTTAAGCATGAGATTGAGATGTCATGCTTAATGGTTTAATACCAACGATATGATGTCTCTTTCATGCCCAAAGCAACTCTTGGTTTGAGCCCTCTTTCCATTAGAGGACTTAAACTCACATTTGGACTTAATTGACTAAAAAATGGATGGTAATCTAAAATGAAGTAATAAAATTGAGGCTAAAAAAGGTGCAAGATAATGACTTCTTTGGGTTCAATCGTACGTTAATTGAACCCTTGAGTCTTGAGTCGTTTCATACTCGTTAGTGATGAAAATAGTTCAAGATTCATTGTCAACTACTTTCCTTGATCTTTCATGATAGGGAGGTGGTTTTGAGTCTTGTTTCATTGCATTTATTGAACTTACACATTTGATTCATAAGCCATCATGCAATGAAATTGCATCTATTGATGGTTTGTGAACCAAGTTTACTACTCCTTTGAGCTGTTCAAATGATAAGGAGGGGTAAATTGTGCAAACAAACCCTTGAGAATACACTGTCTCTGCTCTATTTTCTCTCTGTTGCAGTAGGGAAGTTCAGTCATCAGTGGCCGGCAGGCCCTCTGCCAGCCACCAGTGCAAAATCCAGTAGTGTACTTCCCCAGCATAACAGAGTTGGTCTGGAGGTGGAAATCAAAGCAAGTGTTCTACTGTGCAATAGAGGCATTCAGCAACAGAAACAGTGACTTTTTCGGATGGAAACCGCATTCATACATGAGCCTTCCATCGATCCTTGGGATCCGTGTTTTAAATATATTAGTGTTGTGCTTGAAATAGTGGCTTTGTAATTACTTAGTTAGAATAGCTAATTCGTCTCATATTGTAATTATTTTAATTAGCTAGATTAGTTAATTAATTCAGTTTGTAATAATTAGTTAAGTAGTTTAGCTAAATTATTCATTTGGGTTTGTAATAGCTAATTAGTTTAGTTAGCTAGTTTATTCATTCGGACCCTCCTGTGTGAGGGCGTAATGTTGTAATAACGTATATGTCTTCCAATCCCACATCTTTCTCCCTTTTATTTACTAGCTTATGATGGTTAGTTTAGGGCATCATGTTTTGTTTAGCATACTTCATGATTTACATACACTTGTTTTACATGCACCGAGGCTCGGTTCATCATTCTAACTTGCATTGTTATTGCTTATACTTCGTTGAATACATGCTTAGACCGCATGCTATCAAATTACTTCATATACCATATTAGTAGTCGAGCCTATTTTAATTGCATATCACATGTGTTGTATTAGTCATATCGCATAGTTAGAAATCATGCATTTTTCTAACTAGTTTCTCTTATTGGCTTGGAGCACTAGGTGAGCCTTTACTCGCTTTAGCATATTGCATGTTGATGTTGCCATGTTTAACATGCTTACCATGAGGCTAAATGCTTAAATGACAAACTGTTTTGAATGCCTGTGGATGAAGGCTAATTGCTTCAATTAGAAGAATTTGAGTAATGTTCATATGCGATCACTTTTTCAAGTGGTACATATTCAAAACAATGTTGCAAACAAACATGAGCCAAATGTTCCAATTCTTGCAAGTTAGTCTATACTTTTGTGTGTGAGCATCACATAGTAATGCTAGCCTAATAAATCGAAACAAGAGCATATAATGTAGATAACGATTCATAATTATGATTAGTAGAGGCCAATATTTGATCGAGCGAGCAGGAGTGCTCAATTCATGACCTTCCCTCTCGTACCTAAGTTCTCGAGCCAAGACAATCTTGGTGATGACGGACACGTGGCCTTTGGCACGAGTCATGGGTTTCCTAAATTTTTCAAAAATATTTAGGTGGCGACTCTGTATCTGGCAAAACAGTCCATTTTCGGCATTTTGATTCAAAATCGATTTTCCAAAAGATTTGCTAGATTTGGACTCTGTGGTGTTTATCTATTTCATATTGCACTTGTGAGGTTAGATTTAGAACTACGGGAGTCCGATACTGTAGGGCTATTCGTCTTCCGAAAAGGGGCACGAAAAGTCGAGCTACAGCACTTTACAATGAGTTGGAGATACTCGTTGGAGTTCTCACTTCAAGTCAGTTTCATGCTTAATAAAAATATCCAGTCCGACATATGAAGTTGTTCTCAACATCATTAATGAAGGAACGACTTCTGCCTAATGAGGAGATGCAGACTCAGCTTATGAAACGTGGACTTTATTTGAATTTGTCTTTATTTTGCATCTCATGAAAGAAATGTTGGAGATCACTAATTTACTTTGTCAAGCTTTGCAATCCCAATCTAAAGACATCTTAAATGTTATGAATCTAGTTTCATCTACCAAGGCACTTCTGTAAAAGTTTAGAGATGACAAATGGGATGCTTTACTAGCCAATATGAAATCATTTTGTGAGGTACGTAACATAGATGCCCCGAATATGAATGCCCCTTATATTAAGAGAAGAGGTAGAGCTCATGATTATCAAGATGACTTTACAGTTGAGCATTATTATCGAGTAGATATTTTTTATGCTGCAATAGATTCTTAACTACAAGAATTAAATGGGCAGCTCATTGAACATGCAATAGAGTTGCTTAATCTTAGCTCAACTCTAGATCCTCGAGATGTGTCTGAAACTTTTAGAATCGACGATATTTGTCGATTAGTAGAAAATTTTCATTTGCAAGACTTCACAGTTCAAGAGAAAATACAGTTAAGAATGCAACTTCGCCATTACGAGCATAATGTAGTTCAGCATGCGGATTACAAAAAGTTGTCTACTATTTCTGAATTGTGTCAGTGGTTGGTAAGGACAAACAAATCTACGATCTATCAACTTGTTGATAAAGTGATTACACTTGTTCTTATTCTTCCAGTGTCTACTGCAACTACGGCGCGATCAATTTCAGCCATGAAAATTGTCAAAACTAGACTTCGCAACAAAATGGAAGATGAATTTCTTACAGACTCTTTGCCTGTGTACATTGAAAAGGAAATTGCTAAAAATTTTACCACAGAGTCAATCATTGAAGACTTTCGAAATATGAAAGAATGTCGAGTTCCACTTTGATAGATGATTGAGTTGATTTGTATAAATAATTTTTTAATGCAGGACTTTACTTTTATTCATATATTAAATTTACTAAATATATGGTTTTATTTTTTATGTACTAATTTAATATTAAATTTTAGTTTACTTTTTGAATTCAAAAAAATAGTAGTTTATATCAATTCATATATAAAAAAAATTATTTATGTCTTGGCCCCTCGGCAAATGAATTCTTGGTTCCGTCCCTGGTCCCAGCCATTAAAAGACTGTAAGCATGCCAATGATCATCAATGAGATCTCCTCTGCTACTTGCGAGTGGGTTTGTTTAATCGGTATCCGGTATCGATTATTCCTTTGTTTTGTTTTGATGGATGTATGCAAGTATATGTTTTGAAAATACTATATGCAAGGATTGTTTTGAATGATTATTTTGAAATTATTGAGCTTGATGTCTTATGCTGTATTTTGCAAATTAAACCTTTATTATAATATTATTCACTGGGCTTTGGCTCACTCTCTCTCCCTTATATATATATATAGGTAAAAAAGATGAATTATGGAGAGTTTGGCTTCTTAAAGTCTATGTGCGTGTGCTAGAGAGACAGAAGTCGCATTTAGTTTGGAAAAAATATCAACTAAACATATTATATGTCTTTGTAAAAGAGTTAAAGAATGTAATTAAGAATATGTATATTTCATTTCATATAGTTATGCACTACTCTGAATGGATATTTCAAATGGACTCAATTAAAGAAAATTAATGGCTTCCGCATCTAACTAAGAAAAATTTGCCCCAATCATCACAATAGCCCAACTTGTTTTGTAAGTTAGGCCTTTGCTAGTCCATGAATACTAGCTGGTCACTGTACTATCCTATTTGGGAGGGGTGAAGGGGGTCGTGACAGAGTCGTATCAAAGTACGAAATAATTTTTACTTACACTTATTGTCACATCCCAAATTTTATTACTCGGAAATATTACCAAAACCTTTAATTCAAGTCCATTTTATTAAATATATTTATTATTACAAATAACCATTTCATAGAGTAATAATATTATTGTTCTCTCTCAAATAAATACAACCATAATACATGTCAATATTCACATTGAATTACACATAAATCTCTCATTTATATTATGACTTGTAAAAGAAAATAAACTCTTCAAATCCTCGATTTGGCATTCCAGACTTCGTTCCTAAAAATGATTAAAATAAATGGGATGAACACGAGGTCCAATAGGAATCTTCCCCGATTCTAAACAATATGATCCCTAGATACATGCGATCAGGAATGCTAACAAGTGATACATCTACACTTAAGATGCTCTGTCATATTCGAAAATACAATATATATATATATAGGAATACCATTTTCCTAAAGAAATCCATGAACAACTTTTCAGATAAAAGATTTTCTTTTGTTCTTGTATGATTCTAGTATAGTTTTCAAAAGTTCTATACGAAAATCCCTTGTTGACATTACCAAAAAGTCTAATTATAGAAAAGAATGACTCTAAAATAAGTCATAACAAACCATTATCCATTATAACCACATTAGATGAATTTACACAATCCCACATATTCAACCGTACACCATTATGATTATTTACTTCCCGTTATCACAATCACATGTGTAGATCTCGTTATAATCGTTTTACATAAACTAAATACAAACTGGCTCCATTACCAAGCCACATCATCGCACTACCATGCTTTACCACTCACGAGCCAAAAGGAATACGGAACCTCACGCTTTACCGGTCACAAGCCAGAAGGAACGTGGAACCTTTACACATCTCATCAGTCCACACGCTTTACCAGGCACTACTCTGGAAGGAAGGCGGAGCCTTTATTAAGCTCCATGCTTTGTCGGCTCAAATATGGCGGGAAATGACCCCAAAACAACATCCTAATCCATCAATTCCACAAGTCATTCCCCCTTATGATTTGTGGGCAAAGCCAACACATCATTCATTACTTTCGTGACATATTAGCTCAATTACACATCCACCATATGATAAGGATTCGTTCACATAACAAGTACTGATCATGTTCCACCACATTCTCTATTATTTATTAAGTCATTCATTGTTACAATTCCGGCAAAGAAAAACAATAACAACATTCATTGTTTTTATCACAAAATAATCTAACAACACTTCCACCAAAAATATAAATGGCTCATCTTTAGAAGTATTCACACTTCTTATGTTCTAACTATGTCTATCCTTTTTCTCATTATCATCAAGTCTACATACTCAATTTCACAATACACTAATCATCATAAATTCCTAGATTAATTGATTTAATTACCAATCTTAATTTCTTTAACCTAACCCACATATACAATGATCATTTTCCAACCTTTAATTGTCATTATTTGTACTTATCTCAACAAAACATAAACTTAATTTCATGAATCTAATGTCAGTTTAAGCCTTCTTCCTTTCCAAAATAAGTTCTACAACTAAGGTTAAGCATAAATTAGGGATTTTTACTATTCCACACAAAATCTTAATCCCATAACCCAAATATTCCATATTCCACTTAAATCTTCAATTCAACTTCCAAAATTTAAAAACCCTAACTTCCTTTACATGCTATTTTGAAAATCTCCTCAAAATGAGAGTTTTATGCAATAGAAATTACCACTCATCTATCCACAAGATAATATTGAAGAGAAGCAAGGAAATCCCTACCTTAACCAAGAAAAGAGAGAAACTCGAAATTTCAACTTTCGTGAAATAGCAATCCGCTTGGATGGCTAGAAAGGCCTTAGCGTGCTCTTCGTTTGATATAAGGAACATGGGGTGAAAAATGAGAGGAAGGAGATGAAAATCAAGCTTTAAAGCTTGAACCCTCAACAATAGTGGAAAATGAGAAGAAGAGAGAGAAAATGAACAAAAGGAGATTTTTATACTGGCTGATCCCGAATAGACTGCTCAAGCGCAAGAAGTGTTGCTCGAGCGACCAGAAACAAAAGATGTTACCGCTCGAGCGCAGAAATTGACACTCAAGTAAAGAAGACCAACTTCCATAAGTTTTTGCGGAGCTATAGTGAAAATACTAGGCGCGTGAATTCACAGCTCGAGCGATAACTTTATCGCTCAAGCGGTCTCACCTGGAAAACACCAAACTTCTGGGAACCACGATTCTACGCTTGAGCAACAAAGTCTTCACTCGAGAGGCCCGCCTAAACAAGCTGTTACACTTATACACCTTGTCCTCTAGAGTAATAGGATTCCTTAAAAAGAAATGTAGGATTGCATTTATTTTTGAAATATGTGTTTGATGACAAGGTGTGTATTACATGAAACATGCATTTAACATATATACATACATTCTTGTCAATATTATAACCTATGTCGATGTGTATAAAGAATGGTGAGAACAAGAAGTGATAAAGTTGCAAAAGCCTCTACAGCACGTATAGACTAATTGCAAAGGATGCTAGAAGTGGTTGAAACTTTAAAATAACAAGAACAACAACAGCAACAATAACCACCACCAGAATCTATGATGTAATAGAACCGAAGGAATGACTATCAAGACTATGCATCAATGCAGCAACAAGCAAATCAAGTTGATGAAGGATTCATAGCACTTATTAGAGAATTCAAAAAGACAAAACTCCCAAAGTTTGAAGATAGACTTGACCCTTTGAAGACAGAAGCATGGGTACTTGAAATTGAAAATCTATTTGAGATCTTTCCGTGCTCTACTGCACAAAAAGTTCAACTTGTCGCCTTTACCTTAGGGGAAGAAGCAAGGAGGCAATAGATGATGATAAGAGGTAACAACTGAGGAATAACTTCTAATCAATGTGCACGTGACAAGAAAGTTTCAGAATTTAAGAAATTAAGACAAGGCAACAAGACCATGGTGGAGTTCGATGCTCATTTTACATAGTTGGCTTGATTTGCACCTCACATAGTAGATACAGAATACTGTAATGCTAGGAAGTTTGAAGCTAGACTTCGTGGACCCATTAAAGACAGGGCGAATGTTCTAAAGCTATCCAATTATGTTGATGTCCTAGGTAGAGCTCTTATGTCTGAAGCAAACTTAGCAGAACAAGATAGATCCAGGGAATAGCAAGGAAGAGACAAGGAATTGAAATAAAAAAAGGATTAACCAGTGTTGTCAACAAGAAGCCGAATGTGGGAATGTCTAGCCACTCCAACAAAGAAAGCAATAGTGGACCGACATGTGCTGTATATGAAAAACATCATTAGGGACCTTGTCATCGAAGCACGGGAGCATGTTTTGAATGTAGAAAGGTGGGTCATCTCAGGAAAGATTGTCCCAAGGCTTAACAAAGTGTTGTTAGCTCGTCTGGTTCAATCCTAGTTTCAAAAGCAAATGCAATTGGAAAGGAGAATGTTAGACAAGCAAGAGCTTTTGCGTTGGTTCCTAAAGATACACATAATACAAAGTCGGTTGCTTCAGGTATTCTTTCTATATGTGCTCAAAATGCTTAAATGTTGATTGATTCGGGTTCTATGCATTTTTTTGTTTCGAAATCCTTTGCTAGCAAATTGAATAAAATAATAGGACCCTTGGATTACTTGTTATCTGTTTCTTCACCATCGGGAGGATCTATGATATGTGTATCCATTTATCTAGTATGTGAAATCATGATTGAAAATGTTAAATTGTATGCTGATTTGATGCCTATTGAAATAAGTCACCACGTGAAATCATGATCGATAAAGTAACTTATCTCAATAGGCACCAAATCAACATACAATTTAACATTTTCAATCACGATTTCACATGCTGGATAAATGAATGCACATATCATAGATCCTCTTGATGGTGTAAAAACAAATAACAAGTGATCCAAGGGTTCTAATGTTTTATTCAATTTGCTAGCAAAGGATTTCGAAAGAAACAATGCCTAGAACCCGAATCAATCAACACATAAGCATTTTGAGCATATATAGAAAGGATACTTGAAACAACCGACTCTGTATTATGTGTATCTCTAGGAACCAACGCAAAAGTTCTTGCTTGTCTAACATTCTCCTTTCCAATAGTGGGTTTTGCATTTGCCTCTGAAACTAGGACTGAACCAGACGAGCTAGCAACCGTTTGTTGAGCCTTAGGACACTCCTTCCTAAGATGACCCACTTTTCCACATTCAAAACATGCTTTTGTGCTTTAGTGACAAGGTTTCCAATGATGTTTTTCATATATAGCACATGTTGGTCCACTATTGTGTAGACACCCCATTTTTGACCGTCCTCAAGACTTAGACGTCACCGTTTGAACACTCGGTGATCATCCATGTTTGTGTTTGTCTTGAGTTCCTGGAGGTCTCGGCCACGCGCCTTGCCTCAGGATCTCTCGACTCGACTGTTTTGTGTTTGGTTTTGCACCAAACACTTGTGTTTTGCTTTTGAGGGGTAGGGAATGGCTTGTTGGCCATCCCCACACCTCACCGGCCATGGCTTGAGGCCACTGGCCATTGTTTTGTTGCCATCGACCAAATGTTTGGCCGGCCGGCACTCTTTGTGGTCGGCCGACCATTGTTTTGGCCAATTTGTCATTTTTGGCTGGCCGACCACTGTGCATCTGCTTTTGCAAATATTTTTATGCCAGCTGTGCTAGCTGGCATACACTTTGCCCCCCCTCCATACACGTGTATGGAGGGATTTCACTCTTGTGTAGCTTGTTTTGTAAGCTTTGCAAGAGTGATCCTCTATAAAGGGAGGGCCTCTCCTCCCTCCTAAAAGGTTGTAGAAGTTCAAGAGAGAGGTCTGAGATTAGGGTTTGAGTCTTGTATCTATTCTATCTCTATATCTTCCTCTCTTTGTGTATAAGTGTGTGTTTGTCCTTACTTTTGTGCACAAACACCTAGTGTTACATCATACCTTTAGTTGCTGAGGCATTAGAGGGTTGTTCTTGGAGTTCTTGGGTGGATTCAAGCTTGAAGAAGCTACTGGAACATTGTTCTTGAAGGGGTCTACAAGGGTAAGAACTTTACCTTTAAATACCCCATTTTTGCATAGTCTTTTTGCCTACCTTGCATCTGTTTTTGAGCTTAGTGTATAACATATAAAAGTCTTGTTTTTACTTGCTTAAAATAGTTGTTTAAGGTTGTTTTGGTGTTTGGGGTTGTTTGACCCCTCATAGGCCTTGTTTGGCCCCCATTTTGTGCTATTTTGGTGAGCTCCGGGACCACCTTGTTTGGGCCTCCTCACCACTGAAATCTTGAGGGATTTCAGTGGTGAGGATGGTGGTTTGAGGTCCTAAGAAGTAGAGGGCCATCCCCTCTCCGTGTTGTCTTTAAAATGTGTCATTTTTGCCTCATGTGTGAACACCGTTCTTGAGTTAATGTTGGCCATGTCTTAAGTGTTATTTGTACTTATTTTGTCATGATATAGCACTGTTTTTAATTGGTTTAGACACACCATGCTTGCTTTGCATACTTGTCTTGTAATGCCATGAATTTGCCTTAACATATACTTAGCATCTAGACCACTATGCTTGCTTGTTTTGGCTTAGCTTTGTGAAGCTTTTATGCATGTTTTAGTATGCTTGAGGTCTGTTTTTGGTTGCCTGGGTCGTCCATGCTTTGCTTTATATAGCTACCATGCAATCCCCCTTGTGAGCCTTGAGTGTTGACCCCTCTAGCACGCTTTACTTGCTTTGTTTCAGTGGTTTGGAACCACTTACCATGTCATTTCAGTCCATATAGTATGCTTGTATACTTGCATTTATGGCTCATTTGATGTTTCAAAAGGTTTGTGTGTTATGCTCCATGATTGGTTCATTTTGCATGCCTTTGGATTTAAGCCATTTAGATGCCATCTAGGTGTGCCCTTGACCTTGTTTTGGTCTACCTTGGGGTGGTTTTGAGTCCCCTTGGCCCTTTGAGGTTTGGTTGGCATGGCCATGGTTTAAGCCCCTTGGCTTGCCTCGAGTTTTGGACATTATTGCATGCTATGCTTGTCTTGTTAAGTTGGTTTGGCACCCTTTTCTAACATGATTTTTAGAGCATTATATGCATGCTATTTGCCCTTGTTTATCCCTTTTAAGTGTGCTTAAAAGTTGCTTCTTCATGCCTAAGTGTTGGACCATGTTTGTATGCATGTTTGTATGTGTTTTGGCCCTCATTCCCTTGGCATTTGGCCACTAATTTTGGCATGCTTGAGAGCTATCCATGTTAGTGTAAGTCCATCCCACCATGTTATTGCATGCATGCCTTGCATATTGTCGCATGCTTGCTCCATTTTACCTTGTGTCGCATGCCATGTGTAATTGCATCTTGTTGCATTGCTTGAGCTATATGACATGTTGTTACATGATTAGCTTGTAATACATTTGGCATGTATTCCCTTTTTTTAGTCACTTAACATGTTGTTACATGTTTGTGTGTTGTCCATGTTGCATGTTTGCATTGCTTGCCCTCATGTTCATAGTGCATACTTAGCTCGCATGCCTAGGTTGCATTGCATCTTGCACGCATACCTTGCCTCTTGAATCACCATGATAGAGGTTGGATCTTTATGTGTTTGTTCGGTTTGCATTACATTTGAAATCAAATGCACAACTTGGCCTCTTTGGCCATCACGAATTGGAATGCGCGATTGGTGGTCCGAGGGTCGAGTACCAAACTCCTTTGAGTCATGAATATGATAAGGAGTGTGGTTGGTGCAAACATTGCTTGAAATGCATTGTCATGCCATGTTTTGCCCTCTACTGCTGTCAAAATAGGTTTCCGCAGGCATACATGGTCGGCCGACCATCTCTACTGCCGACCGACCAAACATTTTTGGCCGAGAGCTATACAAATGGTCGATGACCACTCCCCTATGGCCGGTGGTGTTCCCCCTTGGCCGGTGACCCTTCCCAGTGTCCAGAGAGTGTACCTTGGGATTTTTGCAGTCTTCAGAGGAGCAGAGCAGAGTAAACAGAGGCAGCTTGTGCATGGCATTGGATTTCCGGGCGAAGCCAATCCGAGCATGCGTGCACCCCTCTTCCCGAGGCCCTTTACTGCTTTCAGTAGCTTAACTGATTCGTTAATTAGTTAAGTGTTGTATAATTTAATTAATTAGCTTGTAGGTTAATTAATTTGTATATTCTTTTGGTCCCTCCGAGCGAGGGCGAATGTATAATAAGTGTGGGTGCGTGTGTGCATGTCTTCTAACCCCCACTTCTTTCTCCTTTTTACTTACCCGCTTTTGATGGTTAGTATTAGGGCATATTCAATTTAGCACACCTTATGCTACGCATGCGTGCATCTATTCATTTGTATTGCATGCACCGGGCTCAGCGCATCATGCTAACTGCATAGTATTTCAAATCTAACTTGAATACATGCTATCTGTACATTCCACATGCCATCCTAGGATTAGCCGAGCCTATTCTAGTTTCATTTTGTATGCGATGCATTAGCCACTTAACATGGACTTGGATCATACATTGATTGCTAACAAGTTCTTTTGTTTTGGCTCGGAGTACTCGGTAAGCTTTTTATGCTTTAGCATCTCGCATGAGTGTGAATGTTAACATGACAGCATGCTTACCATGTGGCTATATGCTTATGTGATGTAAACTGCCTGAATGCCTGTGGGTGAAGGTTGGATTGTTTGAGTTGGAACAACTCGTTGAAATCCGTGTTTTAGCCTACTTGCGAGTAGCAAATTTCAAACTGTCTTTCAAACGAACGGATATGCAATGCTTTGTTCCAAATTAGGCGATCTAGTCTATACTTTTGTGCTGTGCGCATCGTGTAGTAAGATTAGCTACTTAATCGGAATAAGAACACATAACGTTTTCAAAACAAGATATCATGGTTAGTAGAGGCCGATCTTTGATCGGGCGAGCGGGGGTGCTCATAGCTGACCTTCCCCAATCGTACCCAAGTTCCTGAGCCGAGGCAACTTTGGTGATGACGGACACGTGGCCTTAGCCAAACGAGTCAGGGTTTCCTAAATTCCCCCCATAAAAAATATTTAGGTGGCGACTCTGTATCTGGCAAAGCAGTCCATGTTTGGCACTTCTTTCAAAAAATCTATTTTCCAAAATGATTTGCCGGATTCGGACTCTTTGGTGATTTATCAATCTCGCATTGCACTTTGCGAGATCAGATTAAGAACCGACACAAATCGAGTCTGAACTGTAGCATGAGGCCCACGAGGGCGCGTCTACATATTGCTTTCTTCGTTGGAGTGGCTAGACATTTCCACATTTGGCTTCTTCTTGACAACACTGGTTTATCCTTTCTTTATTTCAATTCCTTGTCTATTCCTTCGCCATTCCCCGGATCTATCTTGTTCTGCTAAGTTCAGACCGCTCTAGCGCACAATGACCCCTTCCCAAAAGTTCAGACCTACAAAAGACCACTCGAGCGCAAGAAAGACCGCTCGAGTAAAGATTCCTCGCTTCTAGTAGCTTTGCAAACTGTAAAAGACCGCTCGAGCACAAGAAAGATCACTCAAGCGAATAAGCAAAAATCTAGGCATCAACTCTTTTGAAAAACCAACTCCAAACTTGTTTCAAACACAACCAAAACTCCCAAATAGCCAAACTCAACTAGTAACAAGATGAAAATGGGATGAACAATAGTTAAGGACATGGATTCTCGGATTCAAAAGCAAGAAATGGGTCGAGTTTAAACCGAAACCGTTATAAAAGCAATCCTCCACCGATAATCCAAAACAAATATTTCTACTCAACAAATCATTTTGCCAACAATAGATAAAATCTCAAAATTTCAAAATGGGAGTGATAATAAACATCCAACTCCACTCTCATCATCAATAGATACCCTTTTTTCATATCTTTTCAAAATCCAACACTATTTCCTTTCCTTTGATAAACCAACATCAAGGATTTTTCAACAAAACCTTCTTTGTTTTCAAAATCACATTTGAAGGAGGAATTTCCAACATTATCCAACAATCTATACACATCCACAATCCTTCTCAAGAATTTATATGAAAAACTCCTCTTTTACTTTTCAACATCAAACCCTAGGTTTAACCCAAAGCCCCAAATCACTAAACACTTTTCAAAAAGCAAATAACTAAGCTAAGAATCATGCAAAAGGTTGACGAAATCCTTACCTCAAGTCTAGAAGATAAAGAAAACAAGGGTTGAAGCTTGATGGGGCCAAAAACAAGATCCTCCCCAATTAGAATGAAACTTTCGACGAGCTCTACATTTTTCTTCAAAGAGCTATGGTGGAGAAATCAATGGGTGAGGATGTATTTGGGGTTTTAAGGCAAGAACAAGAGAGAAAGAGAGAGAGAGAGTGAAGAAATTAGGGTTTGGAAGGTGTTAGAGAGAGAAAGGAATGAAAAAGTGATTGAAAAATCCCTTTTCCTAAACTGATATACGCACAGACTGCTCAAGCAACCAAAACACCGCTTAAGCGTAAGAGACAATAAGTGACACCGCTCGAGCGACCAAAACACCGCTCGAGCATACAATTACCCCATCCCAGAAGTTTTGCAGACTGAAGAAGACTTCTCGAGTGGAAGAAATACCGCTCAAGCGAAAACACCTTACTCTCAGAACTTTTGCAGACCCACAAAATACTGAAAGATCTCAAAAACCGCTCAAGCGAACAAGCAGAAAACAAAATAGCAACTCTTTTGGAAAAACTAACTCCCAACCTGTTTCAAACACAACTAACAACTCAACTCGACTACGAACAAGACGACAAGGGATATAAACAACAATTAAAAGAACTGAATCCGGGATCTAAGAGTATTAAATGGGTTAGGTCTAAATCGAAACCGTTATAATCTTCCCCTCTTAAGAAATGTTTTCCCCAAAATTTAAATCAAACCAATAACTACCAGATTTTAACCAACCACATTAGTAGCAATGGTAAAATAGAATCCTCCAACATCCAATATTACAAATTGAGTTCCCAAAACATTTACAATGTTTACATATTACAACACATATAAAATTTACAATGCAAATCTTAAATATTGACAAATAGGTCCGGATACTTCTCATAGACTTCCGTCTCACGTTCCAAGTCGCCTCTTCAACTCCATGGTGTCGCCATAACACCTTAACCAATGGGATGGTCTTGCCCCTCAAAACTTGATCCCGAGTATCTGACACCCGAATTAGCCTCTCTTCGTATAAGGCATCCTCATCTACCTCCAACTCAGTCCAATCCAGCACGTGTTAAGGATTGGGCTTGTATTTTCAGAGCATACAAATGTGAAACACGTCATGAAGCCTAGAAAGTTAGGGTGGCAAGGCCGAATGATAAGCTACCTCCCCAATTCGTTTTAGAATCTCAAAAGGCCTAATAAATCTAGGAGACAACTTCCCGCTCTTCCCAAATCTCATCAAACCCCGTCTTGGTGATACTTTCATAAACATATGATCCCCTACCTCAAAAGACAAAGGCCTCATTCTACGGTCGACATAGCTCTTCTAGCGACTCTGAGCCAAAACCAACCTCTTACGAATAAGTGTAATCTTCTCTGTTGTTTTCTAGACTAACTCCGACCCTAACATAGGTTCGTCACCCACCTCGGCCCAACACACAGGAGATCTACACGGTCGGCCATACAAGGCCTCAAAAGGTGCCATTTCAATACTCACCTAAAAACTATTATTGTAGACAAATTCCACCAGGGGCAAGTGTCTCTCCCACGACCCCTTAAAATCGAGAAAGCAAGCCCTCAGCATGTCCTCTAAAATCTGAATGGTACGCTTGGACTACCGTCAATCTAAGGATAATAGGCAATACTAAAGGTCAACTTAATACCGAAGACACCCTATAGGCTCTACCTCAACCGAGCCGTAAAACGTGGATCCTTATCTGAAATAATAGTCAGTGGGACCCCATGAAGTCGCACTATATCTCTAACATACAGATCGGCAAGGTAGTCTACCAAGTCACTCATGCGTATAGGTATAAAATGTGCAGATTTGGTTAATCGATCGACCAGTACCCATACAGCGTCCTTACCCCGTTGAGTCCTCGAAAGACCCACAACAAAATCCATCGTGACATGCTTCCACTTCCACTCAACTATAGGTAAGGGTTGCAACAAACCCGCTGGTCCCTGATGCCCGACCTTTACTTGTTGACAAGTAAGGTACCTCAAAACAAACGAGGCTAAATCTCTTTTATTCCCATCCACCAAAACTGGCGGCTAAGGTCGTGACATATCTTTGTGTCTCCTAAGTGTACCGCAAAGCATGAATGGTAGAACTCTCAGAGTATCTCCTCTCTACAAGATTTTGGTACATAAAGTCGATCTAGATATCTTACACTCAAATAAGAGTAAACGTTCAAGTCTTTCTCTACCTTCTCACTAGATATCTTCTCTCAGACAACCTCTACTTCAGGATTACACTGTTGTACCTCTATGACCCCGGCTAATTAAGGTAGGTTGTGCAATTACGGTAAATAAGGTAGCCAACTCAACAGATTCACCCAAGTATAAGTCAAACTCGCGAATAGTGCCCAATTCTTGAATGGCGATATTAGCTACACTGCTTATAGATTTCCTACTCAAAGCGTTGGCCACTACGTTGGCCTTTCCTGGATTCTAGTATAACTCAAAATCATAATACTCCATAAATTACATCCACCTCCTCTGTCTCAAATTTAAATCTTTCTGTGAAAACAAATACTTCAAACTCTTATAATCAGAAAACACCTCAAATCTCTCCCCGTATAGGTAATGCCTCCAGATTTTTAAAGCAAAAATCACTGCAGCTAACTCTAGGTCGTGAGTGGGATAATTTCTCTCATGTGTTTTCAACTGCCGTAAACCATATGCTACCACCTTCCCTTCTTGCATTAATACACAACCCAAACCTTCCGGAGATCCATCACAATAAACCGAATAACCCAAACCCTTCTCCGGAATAATCAAAACTGAAGCAGTGGTGAGTCTAACCTTAAGTTCTTGAAATGACTTTTCGCAAGTCTCATTCCACACAAATTTAATTTCCTTCCTTGTCAACCTAGTCAATGGTGAGGCTAATCTAGAGAAATCATTCACAAAATGTCGATAATATCCGGCCAAGCCCAAAAAACTCCAAATCTCAAAGGCATTCCTAGGTTGTTCATGTGGACGCGCCCTCGGGCTTTATGTCACCACAGTTCGGACTCCCTTTTGTGTCACGGTTCTTAGTCTGAACCAAAGAGTCCAAATCCGGCAAATCATTTTGAGAAAACAGATTTTTGTAAAGAAGTGCCAAACATGGACTACTTTGCCAGATACAGAGTCGCCACCTAAATATTTTTTATGGGGAAATTCAGGAAACCCTGACTCGGTGCCAAAGGCCACGTGTCCGTCATCACCAAAGTTACCTCGGCTCAGGAGCTTGGGTACAATTGGGGAAGGTCAGCTATGAGCACCCCCTCTCGCCCGATCCGAAGATCGGCCTCTACTAACCGTGATATCTTGTTTTGAAAACATTACATGTCCTTATTCCGGTTATTAGCCTAGAATTACTATGTTATGCGCACAGCAAACAAGTATAGTCCAAATCGCCCAAATTGGAACAAAACATTTCATGTTTGTTTTGAAAGTGATTTGCTACTTGCGAGTAGGCTAAAATGTAGGTTTTGCCACCCTTAAGTGGGCTTTAGAAAAGACGGTTCTGCCACTATTCTAACGGGCTTAAAACTCACAGTTTTAATGCATTATTCCAATTTAGATAATTCAACCTCCATCCACAGGCACTCAAGCAGTTATATCACATAAGCAGCTAGCCTCATGGTAATCATGCTATTATGGCAACACTCACACGCATGCGGTATGCTAAAGCATAAAAACTTACAGAGTACTCCGAGCCAAAACAGAAGCTAGTTAGTAATCATATGCATGATCCTAGTTCATGTTAAAATGGCTAATGCAACACATGCAAAATGCAACTATAATAGGCTCGGCTATCCTAAAGATGGCATGTGAAATGCTGCAACTAACAGGTATTCAACTTGGAATTGAAATACAAGTGCAGTTAGTATGATGTACCGAGCCCGGTGCATGTAAGACAAATGTATGGACGCACGCATGCATAGCATAAGATATGCTAATTTAAATATGCCCTAGTCTAACCATCATAAGCGGATAAATAAAAAGGAAGAAAGACGCGGGATTGGAAGACATACACACACCCACACACAATTATTACAATACGCCCTCACACGGAGGGACTGAAAGAATAATACAGTCCGAATAAATAATACTAAATTAATTATTACAAAACTCCTAATTAATTAACAAATGAAATGCAAAATTAAAATGGCCACAGCCCCACCTTCGAAATGTTTGGATGATGCATGCTCGACTCGTACTGCTTGAAAACCCGTTGCCATGGCACTGTTGCCTTTGTTTACACTGCCCTGCCCCTCTGAGGATCATACAAACTTCCAGACTTGCTTTGAATTACTCCCTGAGTGCTCCAGATTGCCACCGGCCAGAACAAAAGGCCACCGGCCATGGTAATTGGAGTATCGGCCAAAAATTGAATCACCGGCCAGCCATTGATGGCCAGTCGGCACTATATATGGCCGGCCGGCCATAAATTCCTGCAGAACCTTGTTTTTTGACAGCAACAAAGGACAGACAGTGCATGGCATGGAATTTCAAGCAAATGTAAGCATAGCCACTCCTCCTATCATGCAATAGATTCAAGGGAGCATGACCCTCGACCCTCGGGCCACCAATTATGCATTTCGGTGCATGATGGCCTAAGAGGCCAAATTTGCAACTTAATGTAAAAATGCATGCAACAAACAAATGAAAGCCAACATCCTATCATATTGGGGTCAAGGGCATCGGCGACCGAAGATTGAGGCGCGTTACGTCACTTTGAGTACGAACGCTTCTCAATCCTCATGCTTGGTTTGACACCCCAAACCAAGCAATGCAATGCATGTATGCAAATATGGCTCAAAAATGCAACATGAGGCTAATATGCAAAGCATGCCAAATGCGATGTATCCTAAGCATGCAAGCTAAGTTAATATGATATAAACATGCCAAATATGCATATGAGTATATGAGATGCAATTAGCTAAACATTATGCAAACATGCAAGTATGATACTATGCAAGCATGAGCCCCAAAGCAATGCAACATGACCATGCAATGATGGGCCTAAAACCACAAAGGGCAGACCTCAGTCCACCCTCCAAACAGTGGCCAAAATGGCCAAAATGCCCAAAATGATGGGCCAATGCTTATGCAAACATGCACACCAATAAGTCCAAGACAAGGGGCATTCTACCACAACTACCCCAAGCACTCATGGCATGAACTTTCCAACACAAAATAGAGTTTCAATATGCAAAATGACCCCCCAAAACCCACTGATATGGCAGCCCCAAAACTTAAACACTTAAGCATGTATAATGGCCCCTTTTCAAGGCACAACAAAACAATTCTCCAAGGCATGAAAGGGATGATAAGTGCAGGCATACAAGCATGAATTAGGGACTGAAATGGCATGTGAGATGACCCCAAATCACTTAAACAACCTAACCCAAGCATGCTCATGATTCACATAACCAATGCCAACATGCTAGAATGCTAAGGAGCCATATAAAGCATATCAAATATGACCAAACCAGCACCTAACAGACCCCAAGCATGGAAAAATATGACCAAGAACTCACAAAGTAAAGTCAAAACATGAGAGCATGGTGGTCAAATGTCATGATACATTTCTAGGCAAAATGAAGGAACACAAAGCAAGTACAAAATGCATGTTAAGGGTCAACAAACCAACATGTAACAGAGATATAATACGACCCAAAACACCCAAAAAGCCTCTGAAATGGAGTCATAAACAACTAAGCATGCATGCTACCATATTGAGCCAAAAACATGGATAAATGAGTCACAAAGGGGAGAAGGGTGTCCCTCCCCTATAAAAGACCTCAAACCTCCTTCTTCACCACTGAAAATCCACTGGATTTCAGTGGTGAGAAGACCAATACACAAGAATAACCAAAGCTTGCCAAAAGAGCACAAAAAGAGACCAAAAGAGGCCTAAGAGGGGGAGGTCGACCCCCAACACTAAAACAACCTCAATGAAGAATCTGAAGCATGAAAATACAAGACTTTTTTTAGTTATACACAAAGCCTAAATCAGCATGCAAGATAGGTAAAAAACTAGTGCAAGATTGGGGAAACTAAAGTAAGATTGTTACCCTTGAAGAACTCTTGAAGAACAGCAAGATCAACCACCTTCCTCTGGTCAAAACCAGTCCAAAAACTCAAGAACAAGCCCTCCAAGCCCCTCAAGGTCGAAGTATGGTGTAATGGTGTGTGTCTTAGTGCAAAACTAAGGCAAAAACACACTTTTTAGGCCTCCAAACACACACAAAGGATGAGAGAGAGGGAGATATATAGAGAGAGAATGTATATGACAGATATGTATATGTATGTCTCTAGCTTTTTTGTTCAACCCTTGACAATGGAGGAGGAGGGGTCCTTAAATAGACAAGGGAGATGTTTTGAAGCTTCTCCAAGAAGCTAAACTAAAAAAGGGTCAAAGAGGGCAAAAGGGGCAAGGCTTCTTGAGGAAGCTGGGACAGCTGGCAAGCTTCTTGAGGAAGCTAAGACAAAGGTCCAAGCTTCCTCAAGAAGCTAGACCAAAAGGGTGCAAAAGGTGCACAACAACCACACTATGCACAGGGAAGAGTGTTGGTGCGTTCCAGCTGGTACAGCTGGCATGCACCATGCCTGAAGGGTGCAAAGGGTGCATACCGGCCAGCAGAAGAGGTCACCGGCCAAACAAAGTGCCGGCCGGCCACATAAAGTGCCGACCGGCCATTGGTATCAAGAAACCATGGCCGGTGGCAACAATGAATGGCCGGTGATGTAAAGGGAAGGCCGGTGGGGTGTGGGGATGGCCAACAATCCATTCCCTGCCCCTCAAAGCAAAAGCACAAGCATTTGGTGCAAAACCAAACACAAAACAAACGAGTTGAGAGATCCTGAGGCAAGGCGCACAGCCGAGGCCTCCAGGAACTCAAAACGAACACGAACATGGATGATCACTGAGTGTTCCAACGGTGACGTCCAAGTCTTGAGGACGGTCAAAAATGGGGTGTCTACAGTTCACAATCTTGCATTGCGTCTATCTTAGATGAATCCACGGTCACCCCTTCCCCAGACACCACATGGCCTAAAAACTTAAATTCGTTGAGTCAATACTCACACTTCCCAAACTTAGCATATTACCAATGTACTCTAAGCAACTCAAGTACAACCCGTAAGTGTTCCTCGTGTTCCTTCTCGGAGGGTGAGTAGACTAAAATGTTGTTGACGAAGACAACAATGAATTGATCTAAGAACTCACAAAAGACTCAATTCATCAAGTCCATAAACAAAACCAATGTGTTAGTCAACCCAAAAGGCATTACTAAGAACTCGTAGTGGCCATACCGTGTACGGAAGGTTGTTTTCTGAATATTTTCCTCCTTCACCCTCAACTGGTGATACCCCAATTTCAAATCAATCTTAGAAAAACCAACGAGACCCCTTCAACTGGTCAAACAGATCATCTATTTGTGGTACTGGGTACTTGTTCTTAATAGTTACTTGGTTTAACTTCCGATAATCGATGCACAGTCGCAATGTACCATCTTTTTTCTTCGCAAAGAGAGTCGGTGCTCCCTAAGGTGATGTACTAGGATGAATGAAGCCCTTATCTAACAAATCTTGAAGTTGTACCTTTAACTCATACAACTCGGCTACTGCAAACCTATATGGTGCCATGGAGATCGGAGACGTGCTTGGTGCTAAGTCAATTGAGAACTCAATTTCTCTACGTAGTGGAAACTCTGTGAGATCCTCAGGAAAACATCCGGATATTCTCGAACCACTCTCAGCAATTCACTCTAGATCACACTACCCTCATCGACTACGGTAATGGCAAAAAGAAAATTCAGTTGTTCTCAACCCAATGCCACTCTACCCCCAACCGGTGTCTCAACCAAAAGAGGAGACTCCAACAATTCAAACTACAAACCCAAAGCAAATATAAAAAAAGACAATATGAATGAATGAGATCAATCAACGCGTTAGCAATAGAGTTGAATGATAAAAAGTTACCTCACACTACGGAAAGTGCTGCTAACTAATCCGACGTAATAACAGCATACACACGCTCTAAAAGCCTCTGCTTTACTTGCTCACTCCTTGAAGCATAGGCCTGATACACGGATTAAGCCGACATGGCTCCCTGATTGGCCCTCTAGGCTTGTGCTGACTGTGCTAACTGATGGCTCTATGTCTGCCTTGAACCAGATGCACCAGATATGCCACCAAACTGAGGGTAAAACCTCCTCAAATGTCCCGACTGCCCACACTGAGAATAGATAGGCAGCTGGCCCTTCCCTTGACCCTGACTCTGACTCTAAAGATGAGTCGAAGACGGTGCCGACTGTTGTCATCCTCCTCTTTGCGAGCAAACTGAAGATTTGTGGCCTAACTGACCACATTTGAAGCAAGTGAACCTACCCTGATTACCTCTCCCCAAACCCGAACTTGGTACAGGAAAGGTGGATCTAAACTGTATAGCCTGGGACTGCTGTGGGTTGGAACCCCTTTGTCGTTTATTGTCCCTTGCATCTCCTTAAACATCCTGGGATCTCTGTTTGGAGCCCCTCATCCGCTCCTCCTCTACTTGGATCATGCTCTCTAAGTGAGCCGCTGACTCCATAAGACGGCCATAATCTCTAATCATTGACTCGACCACATTAAAAAGGAGTCTGATCCTTAACCTCCTCTCGAACTCAATGCAACAGCGTTCTTCTATCGCTACAAGTTCTGGTGCAAATCTCGACAAAATAATGAAAGCCACCTCAAACTCGACTACTGGTGTGTTTAGCTGCTTGAGCTTCAAAAACTACTACCTTAACTTCTCTCTTGCTGTGGGTGGAAAAAACTTATCTTGGAAGGCATTGACAAAAGCCACCCAAGTCACCCTAATATGCCCTCGTGCAAACTTCCACCACTGACCCGCATCTCCCTTTCACTGGAAAAACGCCAAGGTCAATCTCAAACTGTCGTCCTCAATGCCAAGCATCTCGAATGTTTTCACCATCTGCTCAAGCCACTCATCGGCCTTTAATGGCTCTTTCGGATTCCCTAAAAACTCGTCTGGATTCAACCAGAAGAATTCTCTCTTCAGAAATGATGGCCCTATTTCTATAAAATGGGCCTAGACTTGATTCTCAGTCCTAAGAATGTCCATGGATTCCCGCAATGCTCCAGCCATTTCATGGGCTAAGGCGCTCATGGCTTGCTGACCTACTGGCTCGACCACATTGGCCTAACCAACTCCCTCATCTTATGCTGGAATTTCATCTGATATCGGCACCTCTTGCCACTTAAGCCTGCCATGCCTACCACCACCACATCCTCGTCTTGACATTCTAATAAAGGTAACACAATAGTTTAGCACATTTACAAATGTGCTGAAACCAACTCACTCAAGTCTTAATATTATGGACAATAATTAATTAATTCCACATAAGCACTGAGTCACGTAATCATAAACGAATTTCCTTTCTAGATAATTAATTGTTCTATGACATTGCCAGAGTTCCAGTTAGAATAAGTAATGATCAAGTGCTCTTCAAATAGGATTTCTAGAAACTCGTAGATCCAACCAATATTTTAGAAACCAAATCTCATACCTATCTAGTCATATAAACATGTTACCACATAGCATACCAGGTCTACTTCTAATATTAACTAGTGAGACAAACCTATTGTGGTAAAAACCATATCCCACGATCCCAAAGTATTCAAATCCGGGAGCTCTAATACCAAATTGTAACACCCCAAAATAATAATAACAACCTATCTCATGATAATCAAAAGAAAATGTAACATACGAAATAATAACCTTTCATTTGTTTTCTTTTACCGCACAAAAGATGACATTTGCGAGTATACATTCATAAATCCTAGATCCTGAATCTATAGCATATGCCACATATGATCGAACTGAAATAAAAGGTTATCCAGTTAAGTTAATGCCCTAATGGCTACATCTTTCTAAGACAATGCATAGGTACAACAAAAGTGAGTTCAACTCAATACAATTAAAGCTCAAGGCTTGTACAAAAATAATTACATCAAAAGAAACAAAAGAACCTTGGTTGAGGCATATCATTAGCACCTAAAAGTTGTTTTCCACATAGGGTAAGGTAAAGCCCAGTAGAGATGCTTTAACACAATGTATGGAACTTAGCAAAGTTATAAAGTGAATGCACATGCATGCCATTTGTCAAACATCATCATTTTCCACCTCAAAATAATACAATGCCTTTATCAATATATTTCAATTCATGAAAATACACTTTTATATCAGAAAACAGAGCAGTGGACACAAAACACTAAGAATCTCTAGGTACGTGTTTGCCAGTAGGCTATACAAGCGCTGCCAAAGCCATTTCACCAGTACTAACTAGAAGGATCGGCACCTAACCATGCAGGTTTTTGGACTTTTACCAAGGAGACACATGCTAACAATATAAACCATAGCCACACCCCTAACCAGATTCACCAAAGTATACACCCTTTTTTTCTCAAAAATAATACATTTTCAATGTTCAAGTATGAAGCAATGCTCAATGCAAGATGTATGAGAAATTAGTTTCAATTTAGCCTAATCCTCATGCAATTTCAACAAGAATTAAAGCTATCCTCCACCGATAGCCCAAAATAGATATTTATACTCAACAGATAATTTTTCCAACAATAGATAAAATCTCAAAATTTCAAAATAGTAGTGATAATAAACAACCAACTCCACTCTGATCATCAACTGATACGCTTTTTCCATACCCTTTCAAAATCGCTATTTCCTTTTCTTTTATAAACCAACATCAATGATTTTTCAACAAATTCTTCTTTATTTTCAAAATCACATTTGAATAAGGAATTTCCAACATAATCCAACAATCTATACACATCTACAATCCTTTTCAAGAATTTATTTGAAAAACTCCTCTTTTACTTTCAACATCAAACCCTAGGTTTAATCCAAATCAAATAACTAAGCTAAGAATCATGTCAAAGGTTGAAGAAATCCCTACCTCAAGTCTAGAAAATGAAGAAAACAAGAGTTAAAGCTTGATGGAGCCAAAAAGAAGATCCTCTCTTATTAGAATGAAACTTTCAACGAGCTCTACCTTTTTCTCCAAAGAGCTATGGTGGGGAAATCAATGGGTGGGGATATATTTGGGGTTTTAAGGCAAGAACTAAAGAGAGAGAGTGAAGAAATTAGGGTTAGGTGTTAGAGAGAGAGAGATAGGAATGAAAAAGTGGTTGAAAAACTTCTTTTCTTGAATTGATATATGCGTAGACGGCTCGAGCAACCAAAATACCGCTCGAGCGTAAGAGACAATAAGTAACACTGCTCAAGCGACCAAAACACCGCTTGAGAGCATAATGACCCCATCCCAGAAGTTTTGCAGACTGAAAAAGACCACTCAAGCCCAAGAAATACCGCTCAAGCGAAGATACCCTACTCTCAAAACTTTTGTAAACCCGCAAAATGTTAGAAGATCTCAAAGACCGCTCGAGCGACCAAAACACCGCTCGAATGAACAAGCAGAAAACAAAATAGCAACTCTTTTGAAAAACTAACTCCCAACCGGTTTCAAACATAACCAACAACTGAACTCGACTACTACCAAGACGAAAAAGGATATGAACAACAATTAAAAGCACTGAATCCTAGATCTAAAAGTATTAAATGGGTCGAGTCCAAACCGAACCGTTATAGACCAAAACATGGCTCGGACGCACAAAGACCCCCTCTCAGAAATTTTGCAGACTGCAAAAGACCGCTTAAGTGAAGAAATGACCACTCGAGTGAAGATCACCATACTCCCAGTAGTTTTGCAAACCTGCAAAATACTGGAAGGAAACAACGGCTACTCGAGTGAAGAAAAGACCACTCGAGCGAACCTGAAGAAAAACCGACATGAACCCTTTTGAAAAGTGGACTCCCAACTTGTTTATGACACAACCAACAACTCTAAACAACCAAGCCCAAATAACAACAAGGTAAGAAGGAGTATAACAACGATAGAGAGTATCTGATCTCAAATCCAAGAACATGAAAGGGTTGGGTCTAACCCATGCCGTTATAAAAAGCAAATGTCAATGCTTCCAAAGACAACAAAATCATCATAGTGGGGAGGATAAGGAGCATCCAACACAAAATGGCTTTTCATTTCCTTGTTTCATCGTGGGAGTGGTGGGCTTAGTAGGCTTGAACCTACAATATAACCATTATGAGCAATACATTTATTCAACCAATTAAATATAAGCCCTTGCACATCTCTGCATGCAATTCACTCACTTTGAAAATGGCGAATGAGTGTTCTCTATTTGCTTGCAATGCCAATTGTTTGCCTTTAGTTTGAAGTAGAGGCAGAGGGCACCGTTTGCCATACATTTCAAAAAAAAATAAAAAAGTATGAGTATGAATGAAGCAAGAAAAAGAACAAAAAGAATTAAGAAAGAAAATAATATACAAACTTGCTAAAATAAAAAGAGAGGAAAACAAGATATTTTAATCAGGTTAAGTGCATCAAGAGTGGGGACTCTAAGGTATTGGTGAAGGATGAAGAGATTAAGGAGAGGTCGAAGAACTATTTTGAGAAGTTGTTAAATAAGGAACATGGAGGAAGGTCAAAAAGGAAGGAAGTAGAGAGTAACAAGGAAAACCAAGACTATAGGTTCTATCGTAGGATTAGGAACTTTGAAGTGGAGATTACACTTAAGAAGATGAAATCGAAAAGGCTTTAGAACCCGATGATATCCCTATTGAAGCTTGAAAATGTTTGGGTAAGAAGTGGATGGCTTGGTTAACTAGGTTATTTAGCAAGATTTTGTTGACTAGGAAAATGCTAGAGGAGTGGAGGAAGAATATCTTAGTGCCAATCTATAAAAATAAAGGAGATGTCTAAAACTACAACAACTATAGAGAAATCAACCTAATGTGTCATATAATGAAAGTGTGGGAGAGAGTGATGGAATGTCAATTGTGAGATATAACAGAGGTGTCAGATAATCAATTTAGGTTTATACCTGGTAGGTCAACAATGGAAGCGATCTATCTTTTGAGGAGAGTAATAGAAAAATATAGAGAAAAGAAAAGAGACTTCATATGGTTTTTATCGATCTTGAGAAAGCATATGATAGAGTGCCTCAGGATATGATATAGTAGGTATTAGAGAAGAAATGGGTGAGATGTATGAATGTCACGACCCAAACCTGTCTCTATAGGTTTAGCATCGTAACCGGCTAGTAATCCGTAGATTACCAAATGCCTCTTAAAGAGAAATCAAATTATTAGGAGCTAGCGGAAGCAAATAACAAATATACAATGTCCATTCAACTGCGCAGACATATATGAGACAGAAACATTTTAAACTTTATATACATATATATACAAATGATCCTTACGTCATCATTTACATATATATATATATTAGACAAAAAGGGGACTTAGCCCTAATTATAGAATAAACAAAAACTTTAACTTTAATCACATAGTCTTGACCACTTGACGTTTTTGGAACCTCCACGAGAGGCACATAGAGTGGCTGACAAAGACAAATTCCAGACAAAAGCTCTAGGCCTGGTCACTCGCCTGATCACCTACATACATATATATAAACAGTGAGCTAGAGCCCAGTGAATAACAACAAGATAAAGGGTTTATGAATGATGTTCATCACAGATCCAGAAATCAGAGTTATCTCAGAAACAGATTCTTATACATATCCAGAAGTCATAAGGAGCTATATGTGGTACATCCATTAGCCATCAAATCAAATTGGTCATGAGACCCACATGCATAGTCGGTATCAACAACCCCAAAGGTCCATATCTTGTGCACAAGTAGCCATGGTATTCTTTCCCCCAGGCAAGGGTCATGTGAACATAGACCACGGTATTGTTTCCCCTGGGCAAGGGCCATATAATCATAAGCCACGGTATTGTTTTCCCCAGGCGAGGGCCATATAAACATAAGTTACGGTATTGTTTCCCCCGGGCAAAGGCCATGTGAACTAAGGATGCCACAAATACATTTCAGAAAATTAGACATTCATTTATTATTCATAAAATAGCATTTTATATACCAAATCATATCTTATCATTCTGAAAGTACTTATCATGAAATATAGCTTTACAGAGTTGTTACTCATAGATAGCTCTAGAAACAGATCAGACGGACAGTGGCGCGTGACCTACACAAACACATAACATATACATATTGAAATACAATATCACTTCCTTGATCAAACTTGACTTCTCTTGTCTTTTTCTGATTAAGTAATCTGAAGTTCTACTACGCTTATTCTTTCTTTGTTCAAATGAATCGGGGTTCTCATTTCATATATTCTTTCATTACTAAATTCTTCTTTTTCAAGTAGATCGATTTCTTACTTGGCTTCTTAATCAGTTACTACTAAATCAATGACTTATTCTTTAACCAACTAATTTATGTTGATTGTTAGCTTATTAATCTTCAATGAGCCATAAATCATGTCCAAAATGCTTTGGGAGGAGATGAAATGAAAATATAAACAAGGTGTGATTTTTCAAAACATGCTGAAAATAACCTGACCACTCAAGCCACCACTTGGTCGCTCGAGCGGACTGTGTTGTCTGCAAAAATACTAGATGGGTCAAAAGTACACTCGAGCCAACATTTAGTCGCACAAGCGACTAACAAACGAAAGGTGGGTTCGCTCGAACCACCAATTGGTCACTCGAGAGGTCTGTAAATTTTCTGAATTTCAAAACTGGAGTTGAGCTTCCAAACTTTGTTCCAAGACTTGGAGTCATGCATGGCTTGCTTGAAAACATGAAAATACTTTGAAAAATACCAATACATGCCCTTTTAGAAATCAATTTCCCCAAAACTCAACAATTTTTTCAAAACTTGAATTATTTATTCATTCATGCAAAGATTTCAAATTCTTTTTTTCTTGATTTTCAAAACATGAAATTAAAGTTATAAAACTCTTAGAAGAATATTTGCTTGTAATTTATGAAGCTTAGTTTAATTATAACTTCCAAAATCAAACCCAAAATAATTAATTTCTAAATTAACTTTCATAAATTTGAACTTAGTTGTAATTCTTCATTTTCTTGACAATATATTTTTAATCACATAAAATTTCAAGCTCTTTTCTATTTTCCTTCAAAACGTGAAATTATAGGAAAACATGAAATTAAAGTTATAAAACTCTTAAAAAGTATTTGCATGTATGAAATTAATATCAAAACTAACTAATTTTATATTTTCAAAATCAAATCACAATTAAATTCTCGAATTGCTCTAATTTAGATTTTTTATTATTATTAATTTTTCCTCATATCAAACCCAAATTCAAACTCATAAAACATGAATTAAAATCTCAAAACCTTGAAATCCTATGATACATGTTAGGATGGAATTCAAATTCCATGGAAAATTGTAGAAATTAAACTCAAATAATGAAATTTGTAAGTTATTTCTTTGATCCTTCAACTTAATGTATTTTCTTCATTCTTTTCTTAATTTCTTCCTATTTATATGAAATTGAACTCATTTACTTCTTAATTTTAGTTGTTAGATAATGAATCTATAAAAATCAAGCTTGAAATCCTTACATATAATCTTCAATTGATAAATTTCTTGATGATATTCCATTTTTCCTTTCTTTTCCTTTGCTCTTTTCCCTTGTTGAGTTCTTGAGTTCTTCTCCATTTCACTTCTTTGTCTCAGAATGTTTGATTGAATGAATTCTCTCTCTCTCTCTCTCTCTCTCTCTCTCTCTCTCTCTCTCTCTCTCTCTCGATTTTCTTCTCTCTCCTTTTTTTTCTTCTTTTTTTTTTTTTTTGTCTACCAGCAAAGGAGTTGAAACCATCCCTCAAAATATTACACATATACACACCTTCATCTCTTGACCCACACAAGGACACATGCACACACACTTGTCAACACACCCATAGAATGGCTCAGTACACCCACACCCACACCCGCATCCACTCTCAATTCTAGATTCTTCCATAATTCAATTTATGTTTAGGATTAATTTAATTAAGCAACACTTAATCTTAATAAATCTTGATTAATATATACTTAAATTAATCATAAGTAATCTCAAATCCCATATAATTTAATTAGTCTATTTGACTTCCATTAGAACCCAATTAATTATAGTTAAATTTATTGGTCTGAATCAGATTTTTAATCAAACTCCCAAAAAGCTCTAAACATCAAATTAAACTCATTTCCATCATCAATCTTGGTTCCTCAAATCATTTATGCCTTCAATTTCATATCAAACTCAAAATCTCTGTCAATAAATTACATATTCAAATTGGATCCTCATAAGTAAATTTAATCATAATAATCTTAATTCCCAATTTGTATAACTTAATTAACTCCAATTCGGACCTAATTAATCAAATCTCAATTTTATAAATCTGAATCGAATATTTCACTCACATATGGTCCGATACTCAAAATTAAAATAATTCAATTCACCAATTATACTCTCTTGAACCATTTAGGCTTTCAATTTCGAATTCCAAAACAAATCCTTAATAGAATCATATACAAATCAATCTCCATAATTTTCATAAATCCAAATTAAATTAGAATAATGGGCAATTAAAATTCAAATCTCCTTAATTAATTAAATGCTAATTATTATACGCGGTGGGGTTGTCACAATGAAGGTGTGGTGACCACTATTAGATCGCCGGCTAAAGAGATAAGTGAATTTTCAATTACTATAGGGTTACACCAAGAATCAACATTAAGTCCTTATCTTTTTGCTTTGCTAGTGGATGAAACTAGAGAAGGAGTTAACACTAAGTTAGAGACTTGGAGAGAAGCACTTGAATCTAAAGGATTTAAGATAGGTAGAACTAAGACAAAGTACAGAGAGTGCAATTTTAGTACCCGTAACAATGGAAGCAGAGGAGAAGTAAAGATTGAGGACCAAACACTACTTAAGAATTAATATTTTCGCTATTTAGGATCGATTATCACAACAGTTGGGAAGATTAGAGTGGATGTGGTCCATAGAATTAAAGCGGAGTGGCTTAAGTGGAAGAGTGCGTCTGCCATACTGTGCAATATACGAGTACCCACTAGACTAAAAGGGAAGTTCTATGGAACGACTATTAGACTAGCGATGTATGGGATGGAATGTTGGGCAACTAAGAAACAACATGTAGATAAGATGAGTGTTGTTAAGATGATGATGCTAAGGCGAATGTGTGGCAAGACTAAAAAGACAGAGTTAGGAATATGTATATTCATGAATGGGTAGAAGTAATACTGATAAAAGATAAGTTAAGAGAGAATAGATTAAGATGGTTTGGTCATATACAACAAAGACTAACAAAGGCAGTAGTGAAGAGATACGATACAGTGACAGTAGATAGAAGTATTAAGGGAATGGACAGATCTAGATTGACGTAGGTTAGTGTAATAAATAGAGATATGAATCTCCTTAATTTGACTAATCAAATGACCATTGATAAAGTCGAGTGGAGAAGAACAATTCATGTAACCGATCCTATTCAGTGGAACTTAAGGCTTGGTTTGGTTTGGTTAGCTTTGTTATGAAAATCGAAGGTTTAATTAATATCTTTCCAAATGCCAAATATTTAAGAGGTGGGTTGGTCAATCCATTTTTTGCCATTAGAATCGTACTTAGCAACTAAATATGTGCACGATGACTTTTTCTTTTCCTTTGCTAATCTCCATAGCCACTTGGTAGCTCAGCTCATCTGGGATGACCAAGCTCTTGAGAAATTTTTTATTCTAGATTTGGAAATCTGAGTTGGATCCCCGCCAGAGTTTGTCTATGTTCTTCCCGTTCTATGAAATCGCCCCCTTTTTGTATATAATGTCGACTTGCTGTTAGTGAATGGAGTTTTTCTATATTTGGAAGATAGATTCTCCCGTTAGTTCCACTGAGATCGAAAAATCTCTAGTTGGAGGTTTGAATCTTCTTTGTGCATTGAACCATGGCATGAAAGTGAGGGTTTCCATCTTCATGGAGCTCCATTGCTACAAGTATGTAGTATGGCTGACAGGCCAGTTAGAAAAGGGATTGGAGGAGCTCTTAGAGTTGTTCTTTTGGGCAAAGGCATTGTGTGTAAGTGAGGAAAACATTCTTGGCATAGAAACAAAAAGAGACTTGGCGAGGCATTTTGAAGTGGTAAACAGTAAACTCACACCAGCGGTACAAGGGCTCCCTATTAGTTAGAGAACCTGGTGTGAATGGTGTAAGTTGGTGTGACTGGGGGGCGCTGTATTAATAGTACCAGTGCCCCTCCTCCCGGTGCTGATCTGGGTCGTCCATTTATGTACTTGTGGACACGTTTATAGATGTAGTTAAAAGGAAGTCACACCTGAGCCTAGGTGTGAGTGGTGTGAGTACTTTTGATCTCATTGCCAGATAGTGCTATACACGTGTCACGTTTGTAGTGGTTTGCGTGGTTGTAAAGTAAAGATATTTTCAGAATGAGTGATATAAAGCAAAGACAGGAAAATGATTATGCTTTTGAATTATTTTGAATGAGAAATCTTCGTCCTTACTCATAGGCCAATTTTGCTATTTATTTGGTACCAGAAAGCATTTGATGGTAGAAAGGAATATCCTTTTGCAGTGGGATAACTATTATGACGACGTTGTTTTTTAGTACCTTGTTTCGTCCCTTATTTTCTGTCTTTTTTTTTTTTTGTTGATTGATTGGTATACAATGTTGTAGTCCTTAGAAGAGTATCTCGAGAATTACGAGCAGTTCACTCAAATGTGTGTAGATCGTTTTTTGATGTGGCAAATAAGACTGTGGGAAGAGAGCCTTCAGTCAGCTCCAGCGAAGTTTGTTCGCGGGTACGAAGAGTAGAGAGCAAAAATATCAAAGCTAAGATGTCTGAACAGAAGGGTTAACAAAGGTAACAGATCCTATAGAAGTGTTCGGATAAAAACATTTTGAGTTTTTTATATAAAAAAAATGGAAGAAGTAGTAAGCAGCCAGTATCAAACTCCCCTTGCGTACCAAAAGGTCAAGGACACTGGCAGCCAGTGGATATAAGCAGAGTTACCGTGGTTGTGCACCTTTTAAGGCAGCATACATTCGCAGACGTTACGTTCAGAATATTCTCCGATATATTAAGAAGACTAAGAGGGAAGTAAAGAAGTTACAACTGTACAATGAACAATTAAGGGATGTTAAATTTGATAATAAAGGTGTAGCGAGATTGCTGAATAGTAGATGTGACCGTCAATCTGACAAGATCGTGGTTAAGGGTATAAAATTAATTGGGAATGTTCAATTGGGACAAGAGGCTAAAGAGGAAACTGTGGTCCACCACGTTTCATTTTTCGTCATAAGTGATAATAGTCCGTCAGATTCCATCCCCACACCTGACAAGATATTTATTGGAGTTGGTAAAAGTAATCCTGAGAGCTGGATTGTTGATCCTGACCAGTTCGACAGGTTTTGGATGCTAAAGAAAATGAGATTCAAGCTCGTTGGTGGCAAGAATAAATACTGTGTTTGTCACGGAATAGAGGTTGTGGATTGGTTGCTCCCAGTTGATGTTTGGACGAACTACAACGACACACTGTTAGGAAATATTAGAAGTATTCAGAAGGGTGCGATATATTTAGTGGCTATTACTGTTAGTGGAAAAGAATGAAAAGTTACGTTAAGGAGACAAATGTACTTTTAAAATGTTTAGAGTTATAATTTTATGTATTTTTATTTGTAATGTTCAAGTGGATGGAGGTGGACGATATAAAAACTGGTGTTGTTAAAGGTGTTTTAGCAAGTGATTTCAGTTGTATTGAACTTGCGTTGCCTAATTTATTTTCTCAGTTGAGGTTAAGATACAAACAAAAGAGTATTAAGGTTGATAAAATATTAATAAAATATTCCCCCCTTTACACACCCAATGCCAGTGGGTTAGTCAGAGTAAATGTATATGATTGGAGGTTAAATGGTAATGATAGTTTGCAGACGTATTTTATTTTCCCTGTGGATTGTCAGTGCAAATTAGTATATTATGGGAATGGTTATTATTCCATTAATGAAAAACGGGTGCCATGGATGGTGAAGTATTGACTCGAAGATTCGAATATTAAAAGGGGAGTAACATATGGTAAAATGAAAGAGTATTTGAAGTATTCTACAAGTGAAATGCTAGAAGATTCACAGTTGAAGGCCCCATCTATTGTTGTCTTATCTAAAAAATATGCTACAACGAATGTTAATGTTTGGCATTGTGCTCCAATCGAAGTTCTTCTGATTCTCTCACGGACTAAGCCAGTTGGTTTACTTGAGAGGCGGAGAGATTTGCTGTTAGAAGGTTTTGGGAAAAGTGGTTCAATTATTGATAAACGTAGAGGTCGTCTCAGCTTATCCGAGATTGATGTACGCAGAGCTGGTGATGGTGCTTGTGATGTTGACCCTAGTCCATCGATTTCGGAGGTTTATGCTACTAGAAAAGACGAAGTTGATAAGAGATGATCTATTGTTATGGACAACCCAACATTTTCTGATGTTTTACGAAATGTAATCATGAGTGTAAAGAAGAATGACGATGTTATTGTTGATGATAAGGGAAATGTAATAAGTAAATAAAAGTTTGAGTGGTTATATAAATAAAATTAATAAAAAAATTTATTAATCATGATAGTGGTTACATTTACATCAAACAATTCTCTCATTTTTGGGGACATTACATCTTAGTTAATATAATACAAGGAATTCCTCCTCTAATAGTGAGATCTGGTTGGAATTTAACAAATACATGGAAGCCTCTCTGGCAACCTACTAAATTTTTCATTAGTTCGGTTGGGACTGTCAAGTATTTGATGTCGTCTATGACGTTGTAGACGGCGTCTTGATCGTAGTCCTTGAAACTTATTCTGTCAGAGAAGTAGTTGTGTCGTCCGAGACTTCTAGCCTAGGCGATTTTTCCTGTTCTTAAAGATCCTTCAAGGTAGAGGGATATTGGGCGAATGGGTCGCTGTTCAGGACCCTGTTATCAGATGGGGCCCTCAATTGTGAATCTTCTAGCATTTCACTTGTAGAATAATTCAAATGCCCCTTCATTTTACAATATGTTACTCCCCTTTTAATATTTGAATCTTCGAGTTGATACTTCACCATCCATGGCACCTGTTTTTCGTTAATGGAACAATAACCATTCCCATAATACACTTTGTCCTTACTCACATACCAATTCTGCTATTTATTTGGTCCAGAAAACATTTAATGGTAGAGAGGAATATGTTTTTGCAGTGGGATAGCTATTGTGGTAACGTTATTTTCTGGTACCTTGTTTCGTCCCTCCTTTTCTGTCTTTCTTTTTTATTGATTGTATTGATATATAATTTTGTACTCCTTAGAAGAGTATCCCAAGAATTACAAACAGTTAACTCAAATGTGTGTAAATCGTTTTTTGACGTAGCAAATAGGACTGTGAGAAGAGAGCCGGCGGTCAGCTCCTCTCACTGATTATGTCACAAAATACTCCCAATTAAAGACATTTTCAAGAGATCATTACAAACAAGAGCTGCTCCCATATACTAGCCCCTTTAATTCATTTCTTTTTTTAAATGAAGAAGTAAAATTGGGCATAAATTAATATTTGTTTGTAAGTCAGAATTTGTAAAATACGAGCTATGTCAAAATTGTTGTCTCTCCGTTTATAATGAAGACAACTGGATTAGATTAGGAATACACAATAATAATATACACGATTTACATACTAACGAAGAACTCTCCTCCTCCTCTGATAACAAGATCCTGAACAGTGACTCATGTGCCCAATATCCTTCTACCTCGAAGGACCTTCAAGAACAGGAAAAACTGCCTGGGCCAAATCAGCTTGGATAAGGATGTCAAACTCTAAGGTAGGCAAAATGCAACCCTCTTTAGTCTCTTTAATAGACTAGTTAAAGCACACGTGCAACACACGTGACTATTTTGGTTCAACTGATTTTTTCACCAATTGTAATAGGTAGTGTTCATGGATTTAAGCAAAATTTTGAGAAAATTTGAGATCAACTTCAATGGGGTACTATCTGTATGCATATGATTTGAAAATGAAATTAAAATTAGACAAAGTAAAAAAATATAAATTAAGTTGTGAATTAACTTATGTGCAGTTGTCTATATTGCATAATCAAAATATACGCATGAACTGCATGGAATTTGCACATAAACATTTTAAAATGTATGTTTAAACATAGTATAAGATTGTGTGCCACAACCATTAAATCGACTAATCAAATGTAAATGGGGATCCTTTTTTTTTTTACTAATTGATAAAAAAAATATATAAATGTAGAAAAAAGAAAACTGAAGAAGTAGTTAAAATTTAGGAATTTTAAAAAATGTGACAAAGTTCACACCAAACCGAGTTGTACTCTTTATACATAAAGTTCCACATTATGTTGGTCTTACTCCTTGTAAGACATCTTTATCTCATTGTGTTTGGTACTTTGTGCATTTAGACTTATTAGAATAATTCTATTTATACCCAAAAAATCATTAAGTACACCAAATTTTTCAATACTCTTCCATTAAATTATTTAGAGTTGTAGGGAAGTGGTTCTGGAAATACTCTTCCGATCCTGGGAGACGCTCTTGATCCTCAGCTAGTCACCTGCAAAGACAAACACTCCGGTCGGGGGTGCCGGGGTCAGCACTCCGACGGGCAAGTCAGTTCTTATACTCAAGAAAGCTTGTTTACTAAGTTTAGTGAAGTGATTCTTACCTCCCTTTCCAAGAACGCTGCTTCTTTATTTATATCTGTTCCTTCTGAGGCCTCGGGGCCTGGGCCTACTTTTCAATCATTACCCGTTCTTCTATTCGGCCTCAAAGATCCTTTCTTAATCGGCTTACGTATTGTATTCGGCTCATCCTAGTCTTGCAGGATGCAGCCGGTTAATGTCTGCAGGATGCAGCCGGTTAATGTCAATCTACTAAAATATGCCCCTTCCGATTTAGCCATTTATTCGGCTCCCACAATTGCCCCCCGAACTCCCTATTGACGGTAGTTAATCGGCGTGTTTGGTCTAGAATTCGAAAAGCTTAGCATAGATCAAGCGGCTTCGTGTTCCCCAAGACGTCAGAGGATGTCAGAAGGCGCATACCTTTTCGTTTATCATTACACTTTCCCGCGCCATTCATGTGTCTCTCGCATTTATTGCGATTTGAAACTTCAGTCCTTTTGGGTGCACATTTCGTCGATCATCTAATACGTTTGGACCGCCAGCGCGCATCTCTCCTCTCACTCACATTTTCTGCAACTTTCGTCCGTCTGCCTTTGCCTCATCTGCTCTTCGTAAGTCTTCTTCCCTTTTCTTTGTAATCCTATTCTCTGTTTATCGTTTTTACTTTCGACGAATCCTTGGGTCCCCGTTGGAATGGCTAAACACTTGAAAGACCTCCTTTCTGAGAGTCGCATTTCTGGATTCCAGCGACATTTTTCCATTCCCGATGACGTCCATTTGTCTCTCGTAACGGACAACACTCTAGATATGGAAAGAGAGGACCAGAATACGATCGTATTCCCCCTCCTGTCCATTGCGGAGGGCGGAGTTCGTTTCCCCTTACATCCATTGCTCAGGGCCGTTCTACGCTATTGGAGTCTGATTCCTTCTCAACCCAATGTAAATTTCTTTCGAATCGTTATGGGGGTTATAGAGTTGAATCGACGCCTTAGGATCAATCTCGGAATTCCGGCCATTCGTCACTGCTATGCTTTAGCCAAATCCTCTGGTCGGCTGGGGCGGTACTTCCTCAGGGCCAAGGATACTGACCATCATTTGGTGACTATGCTTGCCAGTTCTGGTAAGAGGGTTGACGATGTAATGGTCAATGTCCGAGGTAATTGGGAGTTCGCTGAAGGCGAAGATCGCCTAGACCCCATTCCCAGACATAAGGGTGATCCAGGTTACCACGTAGTATCTTATGTTTGTCGATCTGTCTTTTAATCGGCTCTCTTTCCTTAAGCTCTCCTTATCTTTTGCAAGTAACAAATTGAAGAAGATTCTGACTTCAGTTGACGACGCGGTCCTTAGGGACATTAAGACTGCACTCGACTACTTCGGTCGCCCAAACGTGCAAAAACAAGGGAGAGCCGCCCACATTTTACTCCGGTACGAACCCACTTATACCACATTCTCGGCTGCGGACAACATCCCAATTCCATTCGGCGATCAGCACCTCTCGGCTCTTCTCTTCCCCAGCTACAAGGACCTTAGGCAGATTGGTCTCGAAGCCTCTGATTCGGGGCAAGACGCAGAGCCGGTGATAGAGGTAGTTGCCGACCCGGCCAAAGAATTCACTGAGGATGGCGAAAAGGTTGACGAGGCCGTGCGTTCGGCGTTCGAGGCTGCCGGACTCAACCAGCCTTCCTCACCATCCGCTTCGGGTCGGGCAGAGTTTTCTTCCGGGGATATTTTCGCGAACTTAGGAGATCTACCCGGCGATTTCTTCGGAGGTATGGCAAAGGAAAGCCTTATGCAAATGGCGCGTAAGCGAAATGCCGAGCGGATGGCTGCTCGAAAAAAGGCCGAGGCCGCCGAATCCGATCCCAGGTTGACTAAGGCCTTTGTACCCATTATTGAAGGAATGGCTCAGGTTACGCCGGTCGAAACGGAAAAAGTGGTCGAACAGCAGGCTGGCGAAGAACGGCTGATTCCGGAGGGACGCGGCCAAAAATGTAGCGCCGATGAGGAGGCTAGTTCAGAAATTAGTCCCATTGACAAACGGCCTCGCCTCGAAGAATCGGACGTGGTTGCTCCTTTTGTTATTTAGCCCAAGATCAGAGATACGCCGATTCCTTCCAATGCTTCGGCCATGGAGGATCCGGCCGTTGCCTTAAGCCTGGCGGCTTCAATTTCCTTGCCGGCTGATAATGCAACCTTTTGCGCCGTGCCGGATATTATGGCCGTAGCTCTGTCTGCGCAGTCGGCACTTTTGGTAGATGATTTCAAATTCGCTTAAATCTATTTTTATAGAGGTATCTAACGATCGCTTGTTGTTTGCAGACCGTCAGCAGGATCGCCGACTTAGGCCACCGCCTGCATGATGCTCTTGGCAGAATTGACCGTTTACAAACAGAAGTGGACGGTCAGAAGAGTAGGGCCGAGTTTGAGAAGATGAGAGCCGCAATGGAGAGCGCACGAGCCGAAGCGGAGAAGGAGAGGGCTCGCACTGCTGAACAACTTCGTTTTGACGCTGAGGCCAGAGCGAGTGCGAGTGAGGAATCGCTCAAGCTCTCCAAAGACGAGCTTGCCGAGGCGAAGAGTTAGTTGGAGGAGCTCAAGACGGCCCAGGAGAAAGCCGAATCTGAGGCTTTTGAGGCGGGAAAAAGAGCCGCCTTCACGGAATACGTTGATGAAGTTCCCAAATTTGAGAATCGGGGGTTCAAACACGGGTGGCTCAAAGCCCTTGCTGCCCCTGGGATTACATTGGATTTGCCAATTCCTTACGAGCAAGTGGATGTTGAGCCCCTTGAATCCGACACCGAGGAGTGATCTGGGAGGCGTTTCCTAATTCATTTAGTTTTTTTTTATTTTTGTTTGGTAGAGTTTTGTTGGTTCATGGTGGTTTTCATGTATAAATTGGTTACTATCTTGTGCACAATTTATTAATGAAAATTTCCTTGTAATTTCATTACTACTCGTACACAATTTGTGTGGTTATGTTAATGAAACATTTTGATTCGTCTTTAGAGATTGAATATCCTGTGTCAATATTGATTCGTCTTTCTCATGCCGACTGGATTCGAATTATGAACTGTCGATTTGTGAGCCGGCTGGGGTACTTGAGCCGAATATATTGATGAATCTGCCCTTGCCCCAGGCGGTTCCTGCAGAGGTTAGAATCAATTCGGGAGCCGGCTGGGGTACTTGAGCCGAATAGATTGATGAATCTGCCCGTGCCCCAGGCGGTTCCTGCAAAGGTTTGAAGAATCGATTTGTGAGCCGGCTGGGGTACCTGAGCCGAATATATTGACGAATCTGCCCTTGCCCCAGGCGGTTCCTGCAGAGGTTAGAATCAATTCGGGAGCCGGCTGGGGTACTTGAGCCGAATAGATTGATGAATCTGCCCTTGCCCCAGGCGGTTCATGCAGAGGTTTGAAGAATCGATTTGTGAGCCGGCTGGGGTACCTGAGCCGAATATATTGACGAATCTGCCCTTGCCCCAAGCGGTTCCTGCAGAGGTTAGAATCGATTCGGGAGCCGGCTGGGGTACCTGAGCCGAATAGATTGATGAATCTGCCCTTGCCCCAGGCGGTTCCTGCAGAGGTTTGAAGAATCGATTTGTGAGCCGGCTGGGGAACCTGACCCTTGCCCAAGGCGGTTCGCGATATTCGAATAGATGCTAAAATCGTGCCCCTGCCGTCGACTCAGCCGGCGTCGGGCGATTCAGGATCTCCAATTAATGAGATTGCCTCGATCGTGCTGCCTCTGTGAAGGATAAATGAACAAGGGTACATCCTTTATGAGCTTGGTAGACAACTGACTCGAGCTCCTGAAGGAAGACTGATTGCGCGAATGTCGAACCGACTCTTCTTTAACAGTAAAGGGGAAGCGAAGACCCTAGCTGAGCTGGGCGGAGATATGAATCGAGGTGGTGAACCCTCGCGTACAGGAAGTAGGAGTTCCAGGGGTCGAGAGAGGCGTCAGTCTCCCCGACGTCGCAGTAGATCGCCCAGGCGAGACAAGCAGTCGCAGGGTAAATCTCCACAGTCCCGAGTCGAGAGGAGGTCTGACGCGAATCCGTGCCCATTAAGCTTTGCGGTATTTGTGAAGAATAGACCCATGACGGAGGCGGACTCGATCGTTCGAGACCCAGACGTAGCGGTCGACTTTGCCCGATAAATATTTCCTCCTGAGGTTCAGCAATCAATGCTGGGTCGACAGGACTACGAGGTGTTTCGCGAGGGCATTCACGGCGCGGTGATGGGGCTTTACACTACTTACGAAGTTGGCATGCGACTGCGCGCTGCCTGTCAAGAAATGGAGAAGAAGGAAGAACGTATTCGAAGTTTGGAGGCCCGCGTGGAGGCGGCCGAGCGGGAACTAAGGAAGACCAAGGCGGCTCAGGCACAATCCACCGCGCACGCGAACCCAATTGTGGAAGAGAGGGTTACTAGTTGGCTTATCAGCTCCGCACTTGCCGATCGAGAGACGGCAAGTATGTTCGTAATAGAGAGCGCGAAGGGGAGGGCCTATGAGAAAGGTTTCCATGAGGTCCGAAAAGTGGGAATCGAGAAAACCAGGGAAACATTGGCCGAAGAAGTGTGCCGATGTGAAAACCGTGGGTTTAGGCACGGTTGGATCAAGGCATCTCAAGCCGCAGAAGCTCTTCGAGCGTCGGGAATTGATTTGGCATCACCACGCTACAGGAGTAAAGATTTTCCGTTTTCTGCTTTTGAAGTTGAGAAGAGTGAGGATGAGGGTGACGCCGTATGAGTTTAATAGTTGTAAGATTGGAACGCAGGGCGCGTTTGAAACTATGTAACTTGTTGTTTTATTGAATAAAGAACGTTTCATTATAAATGTTTCGTTGTCATTCATATTCGGCATATGTGTATTTCGTGTTGCTTAAATGTTTGAATGAATGTCTAAATATTGTCCGACCCAGGTAGCTGTTAACTGTCCGGTGATACGCGGGCTTATCGGCAGGATCTGCACATGGGCAGGATCGACACATTCGCGATGACCGTTAAGGTTTTATTTAGGCTATTTCAACGGCCATTTATCTTTGACTTGGGTCAGCGCATTGATGCTTGGCCAGTTGGATTAGTGGGCTGGTCGAGGGTGATCGGCATGTGAAGACTTAGCCGACCGGTTTAATAAATCTATTTCGCTTTGGCCCAGCCAGTGCACGTTTCGGCCAGCCGTCGGGATGGCGGTCGTGGCGAATGTCAATCGACGTTCATCTTATTCAGCCAATGCGTTTTTTGGCGTTAATAAAATTTTCTTGGGATTGGGACCTCGCGATCGCGGTCGTTGTTGAGAATAAAAGGAGTAGGCGCTTCGCACCAATAATCCCACTTGACTCATCATTCCTTGTGTGGGATGGTGATTTTGGTTATAGAGGCTCAAACTTCGGTCAAGTTTGGTGTTGAGATGGTTTGCAGCAAAAAACCTACCCGTGAGGGAGTTAGGTCATCCAAAGAGCTTGAGATCTGTGAGTCTCCAAGTCGTCGAAGCAGATCACCCCGAAAGGAGAGTCAACAACTGTCAAGTTCATTCTTCCTTGTCCTGGATCTTTGCCTTGACATTGTCAGTGGTGTCAGGGGAAGTTTGGCGCTATGCAAGTTGTGGGCTTAAGCATAACTGGTTCAAGGTATTGCACGCTGTGGAGGGGTTTAGGGCGACGGTCGTCGATCCGGCGATGCTGCTTTACCGGCGCGTCTTGTTCCTTTTTTGCTTTCGATATTGTAATGCTCGAATGCGGGTTGTGTTTATGTAACAACTATTTAATCAAATAAATAGTTTTATTTTAAATCTATTTGCGTGTTATTCTGAATTTTGCTTGTGTACTAAAGCACATTACTTCGAATGTATGATCTGTTCTAGTGTGTTACATAGGATCAATTATCAATATCTTTTGTTCGTGCCAACGTTTGCTCCGGATTCGGAGACGTAATTAGCACTTAGCACTGTAGACCGATTAGTATGGCCGAACGGATTAATGCAATAATCCCCTGAAGCACTAAAGCGGGCTCCGTATTTGGAGGCTTGAACCCGGGGCCCATTCGGCCTTAAGGAGATTAATTGGCTCGAATCCGAAGTCTTAATCGGCCCTAAGGCGTCATGCGCCAAAGGGGGCTCCGAATCCGGAGACTTGATTTGGCCAATCGTGATATCCACGAAGGGCGCTCCGAATCCAGAGACTTAATCGGCCCTAAGGCGTCATGCACCAAAAGGGGCTCCGAATCCGGAGACTTGATTTGGCCAATCGTGATATCCATGAAGGGCGCTCCGAATCCGGAGACTTAATCGGCCCTAAGGTGTCACGTGCCAAAGGGGGCTCCGAATCTGGAGACTTGATTTGGCCAATCGTGATATCCACGAAGGGCGCTCCGAATCCGGAGAATTAATCGGCCCTAAGGCGTCATGCGCCAAAGGGGGCTCCGAATCCGGAGACTTGATTTGGCCAATCGTGATATCCACGAAGGGCGCTCCGAATCCGGAGAATTAATCGGCCCTAAGGCGTCATGCGCCAAATGGGGCTCCGAATCCGGAGACTTGATTTGGCCAATCGCGATATCCACGAAGGGCGCTCCGAATTCGGAGACTTAATCGGCCCTAAGGCGTCATGCGCCAAAGGGGGCTCCGAATCCGGAGACTTGATTTGGCCAATCGCGATATCCACAAAGGGCGCTCCGAATCCGGAGACTTGATTTGGCCGATCGTGATATCCACGAAGGGCGCTCCGAATCCGGAGACTTAATCGGCCCTAAGGCGTCATGTGCCAAAGGGGGCTCCGAATCCGGAGACTTGATTTGGCCGATCGTGATATCCACGAAGGGCGCTCCGAATCCGGAGACTTGATTTGGCCGATCGTGATATCCACGAAAGGCGCTCCGAATCCAGAGACTTGATTTGGCCAATCCTGGCGAGTGCCCCACTGGGAATTGACATATGATTTTGAGCGACGAGGAAAAATAGTTCGTATTGCAGAGGCGAAATATATTTACAGGTATCAGAGCCCACAGATCGGGTCAGTGATAGGGTTTTCATCAGAACTCTGCTTGTGCCGATTGGGGGGAACCACGTATTTCTTCAATGCCGTGGGTTGTTAGGAAACGCAGGATCTGATGGTAGGTGCTTGGGACGGACTTCATGATATGTAGCCAGGTTCTTCCCATGATGGCATTATACGGCGAGGGGAGCTTCACGACCAGGAATTCCGCTTCGACCGTTCTGGAACCCGCTCGAACAGGTAATGTGACCTTGCCCAATGGATATTCGGGATTCGCATTAAAGCCGAACAGTGGGTAAGGCGCCGGAGATAGATCCGACTCGTTGAGGCCGAGCTTGATGAAAGTTTGGTAGTACATAACCTCTGAACTACTCCCTGGGTCTATGAGAATTCGTTCAATGATGAACCGGTTTATGCGTAATCCAATGACCAACGGATCAATGTGGGAAGCTGTTGCGTCATTGAGGTCGGAGTCGTTGAAGGCGATTGTCGGAGCTTCTTCGGACCGGTCAGTCGAAATACGGCGCCCCTGTAGAGTTGGATGCGATCGAATTGTGTGCACGGCTAGGGGTGTAGGCAGGCTGTAAATTACATGGATCACGCCAAGTGGGGGAGAGTCCTGCCTCAATGCTAATGCCTTGGTTGGCTTTCCCTGTTTCACATACTGCTGCAGTCGGCCGTCTTGCACCAATTCTTCCAGGTGATCTTTTAATGCGTAGCAACTCTCTGTTTCATGGCCGTGATCTTTGTGATATTCGCACCTCCGGTCCCTTCGTCGTGTATCGGGTGGCCCCACTATCTTTGACGGCCATCTGAAGAATGGAAGGTGTTGGATTTTGGTCATTACCGCGGTGATTGGCTCTAACAGTTCCGTGTACTTTTTGTCGGCGCGCCTCGAGTGTCTACTGTCGACTTGCAATTGTTCATTCGTCGGGTGGGAGCATTGATCACTCGATCGGCGAGAGTCCCGCCTTTTGTCTCGTTTAGCACGTTGTCGCGGCTCAGGGCTCAGAGGTGGCACGGAACTTATCGGTTGAGCAATTTCAGGAGGTGCCGGTTTGGTGGACACTTGTCTGGGTTTAATCCTCAAGGCATCGTCTTCCACTTTGCAATACTCTTCGACTTTCTTCATCAACGCCCAGATTGTTTTGGGGGGTCTTCTGGTCAGGGAGTTGCGAAGAGCACTGTCAGGATGTAGTCCCATTTTGAAGGCGGTAACGGCCATGGAGTCGTTGCAAGCGTCGTCAACGAGGTTGAAGCATTCCCAATATCGCGCCGAATATGCTCTTAGCGTTTCTCCTGGTTGGATTTGCATAGCCCAGAGAGAGTCGGCCTGTTTCGGCTGTACCTCGTTGGTGATGAACCTGGCCCTGAAGGATTTTTGTAATTGATGGAAACTTTTGATCGAAGCCGGCTCCAGCTTGTAATACCATCTGACAGCTAATGGCCCCAAGCTGCTGGGGAATATTCGGCACATAAGGGCTTCATTGTCTGCATGCAACGTCATGGCCTGCTTGTAGTGACGTATATGATCAGTGGGGTCTGATTTTCCGTCGTATAGAGTAAATGATGGAGCTTTGAACTTCTTGGGCAGGGCCGCCCTCGCAATTCGTCGGGTAAAAGGATCGTGCCAGTCCTCTTCATCTGAACTGCTTCTTCTGCGCTTGTTCCTTGTGTGTGGACTTTTTTCAGAGGAGCTGGAAGTGTCTGAGCGTCCCTTGTTATGCTCCGTGGATAATGAGTTGGAGTCGCTATCGGTTTCCCTTGGTCGAACTCGAGGTCGTTGTCTACCTGCCCTCAGGGGTCGTTCGGGGTCTTGGCGCGCGGCTTCTTTGGATTTTGCTACTTCCAGGGCCAAATCTTGACGGAGGCGTTCGTTTTCTACAATCATATTTTCCAGCCTTTATTCATTCTGTTTAGCTTGTTCTATGATGGCTTGCATCGTCTCCTGCGCTGAAGTCGTTGGCGAGTCAAAATTCAAGGCGCGTCTCGCAGCGATGGTTTCCTTCCCGAGCATATTTGCCGGAGTGATGTCGTCTCTCTGTGTAGTCTCGTCGGTGGCTATCGGAGGATCTTGCGTCACGCCTTCCATGGATGTACTTGAGTATTCCCACAGACGGCGCCAATTGTGGGGAAGTGGTTCTGGAAATACTCTTCCGATCCTGGGAGACGCTCTTGATCCTCAACTAGTCACCTACAAAGACAAACACTCCGATTGGGGGTGTCGGGGTCAGCACTCCGACGGGCAAGTCAGTTCTTATACTCAAGAAAGCTTGTTTACTAAGTTTAGTGAAGTGATTCTTACCTCCATTTCCAAGAACGCTGCTTCTTTATTTATATCTGTTCCTTCTGAGGCCTCGGCGCCTGGGCCTACTTTTCAATCATTACCCGTTCTTCTATTCGGCCTCAAAGATCCTTTCTTAATCGGCCTACGTATTGTATTCGGCTCATCCTAGTCTTGCAGGATGTAGCCGATTAATGTCTGCAGGATGCAGCCGGTTAATGTCAATCTACTAAAATATGCCCCTTCCGATTTAGCCATTTATTCGGCTCCCACAAGAGTTATAACTTACTTTCAATACACCCTATATTTTTTCTCAAATTATCCTTCAATGTACATCCAAATCCCAAATTACACCACTCTGAAAAATCTTTTAAATAGATTTCTTATTACGGTTATTCATTTGAAATTTATTACTCTCTACATATTCTCTCCTTCTATTCCACGGCCGCCTTAAAGTTTCTTGTAGTGGTTGTTGTTTGTGTTGTTGTTTGGAGTGATGAAAAAGATGATAAAATAATTAAAATTTTGAAAAGAAGATGAAGAGAATCGAATATGAAGAACACATATAAATGGTTTGGAGGGTATCATGAGAAAAGTAATAATATTTTATTTTAGAATTTAATATGTATTTGTCCTTATTAATAAATTTATATTAGAGTATAATAAAATTTTAAATTTTAATTGAGTGTACTGAATTACTATTTGAGTTCAAATAGAATCACTCGACTTATTTTTATAAAATAGGAAGAAATTGAAGACACTTCCTAAAACAAATCCACTAGACTTTTGGAATCATAAACAAAATAATGAATGTTGCTTGTTGAACAAAATTTATTTATTTTTAAATAAAAACTTTAAAGTAGAGTTCTAACTTAATAAGAAATTTTAGGAAATATAATTTTTTTTTTAATTATAATAATCTTAGCCCAAAGAAAAACAATCCAACTATAACTACTTTCAACACAAAATATAATTTAAAAAATATCTTTCTGTCAAAGTTTCAAATAAACAAGAATTTCATGATTTGATGCAACTTCAATCTCTACAATGTGATAATGAATTGATGAAATTAAAGTGAAACACGATTCAAATAGATCGAGTCCTCATGAATTGAAATTAAAAGTTAAATAAGATTTAAGAGAAGTTAAAAGACACACTTATAACTTTTATTTATAAACGTCAATGTGTAATTCAGATTTGTTAAAATTCTACATGAAAAAATCTAATTACTATGAAAATTTGTCAAAAAAATTGCCATGAATCAAGAAGTATTGTTAAGATTTAATTAGTGTATTATGAAATATACATCAAGAATGATTTCAAAGTAAGAAAATTGTTATTGATGAAGAAGTGTGATTGAAATTCAATTGGTGTATGATAAATTCATATGTAGAATGAATTTGAAGTACATATTATTATTTTATATAAAATTTTAAATACAATAATGAGTATCTTATTGATTTATATCAACAGGAAAAAATTTATAAGGAATAACTTTCAAATATTGCCAAATCTTGCTTTTTAACGACTCCATTAAAACTCATTTCTTCCCATTGATATTGCTACCAATATAATATAATAATACAATATAATTTTTAATCTAACCACATTTAGAAACTAATTTATTTGTGTAATTTTTAAAATTTTTTAATGTTAAATATTATATTTTAAATACGAGAAAATATTAATAAAAAATGAAAAATCAATACAGGTTCATATTTATTTTATTTCGTATTTTTTTTTTACAAATACTTTACTTTCCAATTATATTTAGATTCGATATACATCTAAAAAATATTATATATATATATAATATAAAGAAATTTCACTATCACTAATCACTAAGAATGAAGAATACGAAATGAAAAACAATCAAAAATATGAAAAACTCAAAATTGAAAAATAGTTTTTAAAAATTAAACCAAAAAAAGTGATTATTATTTAAAATTTTGACAACATACGTGTGGGGATATATTTTCTGAGTACCAACACATGGCAAGGTGACGCCGACGTGTCAGCCGAGGTGCCACGTGTCCTGGTCGATTGTGCCGAGGTGATCTCGGCTATGCCGAGGTTGTCTCCGAAGATATCGAAGTCCAAGATAAACAGATAAGAGACAAGAGTCCTAGAATGAAGAAAGACTTCAAGATGGATAAGGATAGTATTCTTAAGGAGTCTATCCTTATCTCTTGTAGAGTCCAAAGTAAGCACTGAATGAGAGTCCATAGAAGTCAGGCTTCTAGTAGGACTAGGATTGAGTAAACTATAAAAGAGAGGCACCCCCGTGGGTCTAAGGTACGCAATTTATGCTTTGAGCAGTGAATTTAATACTTGATTATCTTTGAGAGATATATTGACTTGATCGTCGGAGTGCCCCCGGGTGGACGAACCACCGCCGAAATCTTCTCTTTCTGTTGCAGGTTAGCCAGGTGTCATCTATTCTGCCGGTGCTCTCTAGCTGATTAATAAACGGGCAGTGTGATCAGAAAATCACTCACAAAATTTGGCGCCGTCTGTGGGAAAGAAAGAAGGATAGATGGCCAGTAACGGACAACAAGAAAAGATTAGGGACGACACTCCTGCTGGGAGTGGGAGACCTATTGACCTTGATGTCACAGGAGACGAATGCCACGCAGAGACTCGTGACCAGAATCACGAAGTGAAAGACGTCGGCCAGACTGGCGACGCACCAAAGAAACCAGATCGAAGTGGCTACTACAACGAAGACGACCTCCAGGTATGGAAGGACAGGTGCCTACGAAGGGACGAAGAGATGAAAGAGATGGCAAACAAATTGGCAGACCTGCAATCGGTCGTCAATTTCATGATGCAAAACAACGTCATGCAGCCACCGTTCCCGCTGCAGGACACGCCGATTCGAGCGGCCAATGCCCAGAAGGGAGGGCAGAGAACAATCCCCGTAGCCCCTCAGCACAACGGGAGCGAAAGACACTCTCACCGACCTTCCAGGGAGGTCGGACGAAGGGAGCCAAGAAGAGAAGAATCACGGAGGACGCATCACACAAAGGAGGCAGACCCCGAGGGACATCGGCATGTTCGGGGGCAAGCGCTGTGCTTCGACACAACTCATGGAGAGGGGTCGAAGAAGACTCACCACGACACTAAAAGTAGTGCACTGAAAAGACTGAAAGCAGAAGATAGCCGAGCTCCTGGGAGGACAAAAGAGGACTTAAGGGATTACCTCAAGAGGAAGCAACAGAATGCTGATGCCGAGGTAACCTCCCCAGATAACCCGAGGACACCATTCTCGGTGGAATTGGACAGGTTTGAGGCACCGAAGAGATTCAGTATGCCGAGGTTTCAAATATACGATGGTAAGTCAGACCCCAATTTCCACGTCGGATTATATTTGAACTCAATGGCATTATATAGTGGGAACGAGCCGTTGCTCTGCAAAGTGTTCCCCTCATCCTTCGGGAAGATTGCATCAGATTGGTTCCACAAACTACCAAAGGGAAGCGTGAAGACCTGGGAAGGCCTGGCCGAGATGTTTGTGGCCAAGTTCGTGACAAACAAGCTGCAGCCATTAAGGGTGGACGCATTGATGGCTCTGAAGATCAGTAAGGATGAAGGCCTTAGGGCCTATGCAAAAAGATATTATGAGGTATTCAACCGAATACCAGAGTGTAATCAAGAAGTAGCGGTCGTGTCATTCAAGAACGGCCTAAAAGACAACTGCCCACTACGAAAATCTTTGGCAAAAACTTTGCCAAAAAGCATGGAAGAGCTCATGGCGAGAATCGAGAAGTATGCCAGAGCCGAGGAAGACACGTCGGGGACTAAGGAGATAAAGCAAGAGAAAGGAAACGGCTCGCCGAAGCGAGGCCGAGGTAACAACGGATCGAACAAGTAAGAAGCAGAACTGAGGGCCGTCCAGGCAATAACAACTGTGTTCCGAACTCCAATTCACAAAGTCCTGGATCAAATTCGGAACTAGCCCTATTTCAGAGCACCAGCAAGGGCACCAGGGGAATTCATAGGAAGGAACGTTGGCAGGCGTTGTGCTTACCACAATGAAGAGGGGCACACGACTCAGGGTTGCAGAGCCCTGAAAGCACACGTGGAAGACTTAGTAAGGCAAGGCTATCTGAGAGATCTGGTCGACGAGGCCAGAACAAGAGAAGAACAGGCAAGATTGCCCCAGGCGCCAGCAACCCCGTCTCCCCCAGTACAGCAACCACAGGCAGGAGGAGCTCGGGTGGTCAATGTGATGCACTCAAAGGTCAACGAGAACAAAATCAGAGGGGAAACCCAGAAGGTAAAACACCTACAACACGTCTACCAAGTCGGGGAGAAAAAACATCGTGCAGAAGAGCGCCAGGGACCAATGATAACCTTTACTGAAGCCGACCTCGAGATGGTCCAGCATCCCATAATGATGCCTTGGTAGTATCCCTCCAGGTTGGGGAATGCCAAGTGAAACGCATCCTGATTGACCAAGGCAGCTCTTGTGACATCATGAACGTCCGATATTACAAAGAGCTCGGCCTTCACCCAGACGATATGGAACAATCCAATGGCCCAATGGTTGGTTTCAATGGAACGCTGACATGGCCACTGGGAGCAGTAAACTTGGAGGTGCAAGCTGGTACCAGGAAGATCAAGACAGAATTCACCATCATCAACACACCCTCCCCTTACAACATCATCTTGGGAAGGCCATGGTTGCATGTGATGGGGGCAGTCCCCTCAACATTGCATCAACTATTGCAATTCCCAATAGAACATGGGATAGAGAAAGTCAGGGGTGATCAGCTGCAGGCGAAGAATTGCTCCATGGCAGCAATAAAGTCTACCTGCAGCATACGAGAGCCAGAAAAGGCAGAAATTAAAGATGAGGACGTGGAAGTCCTAGAAGACGTCGGCAAAGAGCCAACCGAGAAGAGCGAGGAGGCACTGAAGAAAATCATCGTCTAGGATGGGGATGAAGAACGCTTCTTTCTTCTGGGCTCGAGCTTAGCCGAAGAAGAGGAAAAAGAGTTGGAAGCCTTTTTGAGAGCAAATATTGAGGTGTTTGCTTGGACACCTTACGAAATGCTTGGCATTGACCCCAAGGTCACTTGCCACAAACTGAATGTTAACAGGTCGGCCAAACCTGTAATTCAAAGAGCCAGAAGACCGACGTTGATGCACATCGAAGCAATAGAGGAAGAAGTAGACAGACTTCTGGAGGCTAGGGCCATTAGAGAAGTTCACTACCCGACATGGCTATCCAATACAGTGGTGGTAAAGAAGAAAAATGGTAAATGGAGGGTCTGCGTAGACTTTACCAGTTTAAACAAAGCCTGTCCCAAAAACAGCTTCCCTCTACCCAAAATTGACCAGCTAGTGGATGCCACTTCAGAGCATGGAAGGATGAGCTTCCTGGATGCCTACAGGGGGTATCACCAGATAGCTATGGACCTCGCGGATGAAGAGAAGACTGCATTTATCACTCCCAAAGGGCTATACTGCTACACAGTGATGCCCTTCGGGTTGAAAAACGCAGGAGCCACTTACCAAAGATTGGTAACCAAGATGTTCAAGCACCTGATTGGCCGAACAGTAGAAGTCTACATCGCCGACATGGTCGTTAAGACCAAGGAGCCTGAGGGTCATCTCGCCGATCTAAAAGCAGTCTTTGAAATCCTTAAAACATATCGGCTCCGACTCAATGCATCGAAGTGTGCATTTGGAGTTGGATCTGGTAAGTTTTTAAGATATCTGGTGACCAGGAAGGGCATTGAGGCCAGCCCAAATCAGATCAAGGCCATCCTAGAGCTGAAGAGCCCGATGTCGGCAAAACAGGTGCAGATGCTAACTGGAAGGGCCGCAGCCCTGAACAGGTTTATAAGCACAAGCTCAGACAAGTGCAAACCTTTCTTCAAATTAGTGAAGAAAGCCACAGACTTTCTTTGGACAGAGGAGTGCGAAGAAGCATTAGCCAATCTGAAGAAGTACCTAACCACAGCTCCAATTCTTTCGAATCCAGAACCAGGAGAGGAGCTGTTCCTGTACTTGGCAGTGTCAGAACATGCGATAAGTGCAATACTAATCCAAGAAGAGAAAGGGGAGCAAAGGGCTATTTACTATGTAAGCAAAACCCTAGCCGACGCAGAAACAAGGTATCTACCCTTAGAGAAATTGGCACTGGCTCTAGTAATGGCTTCAAAGAAGTTGAACCATTACTTCCAAGCCCATAAAATTGTGGTACTGACAGAGCATCCATTGAAGTCCCTATTACAGTAGGGAGACTTAACAGGAAGAATAGCCAGATGGGCAGTCGCCCTAGGCCAGTATGATCTGGAGTACAGGCCCAGAACTGCAATCAAAGGCCAGGTTTTGGCCGACTTCGTGGCCGAGTTCACGCCAGAATCCATCAAACATCGGGCTCCGTTGAGCCAAGACAGACAATGTCCAAACAAGTAAGGAGAAGCCCAACCAAAGACAAAAGAACAAAGGAAAGAAGAGAAACTTAGACCCTGCAGCATTTACATCGGCGACTCCTTTCGACTGTTCGTTGATGGGAGTTCAAACCGACAGGGAACGGGGACAGAAGTAGTACTGATATCTCCAGATGGAGAGATACTAGAACAATCGATTCGTTTGGGGTTCAAGGCCTCAAACAATGAAACAGAATATGAAACACTCATTGCAGAACTGAAGCTGGCAGCAGCAGTACAAGCAGATGAGGTAATAGTTTTTTGTGACTCACAATTGATAGTTAATCAGACAACGGGCGAGTTTACAGCCCGATATGAAAGAATGTCGACCTACGCAAAGGAAGTCATCAAGCTGGCAACCTTATTCTGGAACTGCAGACTACTTCACGTTAGCCGAGATGATAACAACCACGCCGACGCGTTGGCCAACCTGGCAACTTCAATACAAACTAGAAAAACAAGGACAATAATGATTGCCTATTTGTCGGGCCCGAGCATAGAACCGTCGACCACAGAGCATGAAGCAATGTGTGTGGACATGAGACCAAGCTGGATGGATGCAATTGTTGCATTCCTGAAAGAATGAAAGCTGCCAGAAGACCACAAAGAAGCACATAAGGTCAGATTGAAGTCGGCAAGATTCAGTCTGACAGCGGAAGGACATCTCTACAGAAGGTCCTTCACTGGACCCCTTTTAAGGTGCGTACACCCTCTACAGGTGGAAGATTTTTTATATGAAATTCATGAAGGAATTTGTAAAAGCCACGCTGGGGGCAGATTACTAGCTCACAGGGCCATTACCCAGGGGTATTGGTGGCCCTACATGCAAAAAAAATGCAAAAGCCTACGTGAAGAAGTGCGAACAATGCCAAAGGTTTGCACCTTTGATACACCAGCCAACTGCTGACCTAAACCCTGTATCCAGTCCTTGGCCATTTGCCCAATGGGGCATGGATCTCGTTGGGCAATTGCCCCAAGCAACTGGGCAAAGGAAGTACTTGCTGGTAGCAACAGATTACTTCACAAAGTGGATAGAAACAGAACCTCTTGCCAAGATCCGAGATGTGAGTGTCAAGAACTTCATATGGAGAAACATCATCACCAAATTTGGGATTCCAAGAGCAATTGTCGCAGACAATGAAACTCAATTTGTTAGTAAGCTGATCAAGAACTTCTGCGCAAAGTTCAAGATCAAGAACTATTTTTCAACCCCAAACTTTCCACAAAGCAATGGACAAGCAGAAGCATCCAACAAAGTAATACTGGATGGGATAAAGAAGAGGTTGCAGGCAGCAAAAGAGAAGTGGGTAGACGAATTGCCCAATGTACTCTGGGCATATCGGACTACGCCGAGAAGATCAATAGGGGAATCCCCCTTTGCCATGGCTTATGGCACAAAAGCAGTCATTCCATTGGAGGTCGGCATCCCAGGGATCAAAACCTAGGGAGTTGAGAACGGGACTAATGATGTACTCTTAGCCCGAGATCTAGATCTTCTAGAAGAAAGAAGAGAGAAAGTTACAATACAGCTTGCAGCATACCAGCAACAGCTTGCCAGAGCTTATAACAAGAAGGTTAATCCAAGGGAATTTCAAGTCGGCGACCTAGTCCTAAGAAAAGTCGTCGGCAACAAGAAGGATCCCAAGGAGGGCAAGCTTGGCCCAAACTGGGAAGGACCCTACAAAATCATATCGGTAGGGCATATCGGCTTGAAGATAATGAGGGCAAAGCATTGCCAAGACACCGGAACACTTGTAATTTGAAATTTTTCTATCATTAGATGTCACTTGTTTTTTACCGACAACATCAATAAAATTTTAGCAGAATTCTTCAACACTTAGACTAATAAAGATGCATAATGTGGTTCCTGCAAAACATGAACAATGAGAACCCAAGTGAAACTCAGGTTCACATTAGGGGACAGAGAGTTATAAATGATATTTAACACTTGTTGAAATTTGTAGCAATTTACAAGTTGAAGTTAAACCGAGATCATTGTTTAACACTTGTTGAAATTTGTAGCAATTTACAAGTTAAAGTTAAACCGAAATCATTGTTTAATACTAGTTAAAATTTGAAGCAATTTACAAGTTGAAGTTAAAACCAAGATCATTGTTAACACTTATTGAAATTTGTAGCAATTTATAAGTTGAAGTCAAACCGAGATCATTGTTTAACACTTGTTGAAATTTGTAGCAATTTACAAGTTAAAGTTAAACCGAGATCATTGTTTAACACTTGTTGAAATTTGTAGCAATTTACAAGTTGAGGTTAAACCGAGATCATTGTTTAACACTTGTTGAAATTTGTAGCAATTTACAAGTTGAAGTTAAAACCAAGATCATTGTTAGCCGAGGTATGTCACCCTGAGAAGGTTGCAAAAACAAGGAAGAGTATATTGAAGACATGCAGAACATTCTAAGTATAGAATCATGTAAAAGCAATAAAAAGAAGATAAAGATTCAAGCATTCAGGGAAAGCAGATGCATTTTTACACAAAAGAGGGCACATCGGCCCTATGAAAAGCTTACATTGTTTCAAAAAACAAAGTACAAGAATGGAAAGAAAAGACATGAAAATTAAGGTTCCTCAACATCAGCAGCAACTTGGGTTAAGACCTCGGAAGATTGTTGAGAAGCAACCTCGGCCACCTTCTCCACCGCGAGCTCGGCTTCAATTTCTGCAAGAGTTTCATCTACACTTTTGTCGGCAAGAGAAACGACGACCGATGTCTTCTCAGCCACAGCATTTTTAAGAACCTCCTCACCATCCTCATCTTGAGTCAAGTCTAGGACTTGCTCATTTTGAGGAGAAGACTTGGTCCCAGCAACATCTTTTGGTTTCCTTACCAAAACTTCCTCTTCGGCCTCATCCTTAGAATCAAATTCAGAATGACTAGGAGGTGGAGTTGGAGGAAATGACAGGGGAAGGGCATCAGTGTTCCTCAGGGCAAAGTCCTCAAAGACATCTAGTTTTTTCAACAAAGTCATCCAACCAAGGAAGAAACCCTTGTTGCATGCTTGCTTGACTTGCTTTTCGTAGGCCTCTGTAACATCGGCCATGCCCTGAGCATATGCCTTTTCGTCAGCATCTTTAATTTCGGCCTCTTTAGTGGCCAAGGCATCTTGAAGCTCCTTCTAGGCCTGGGCCACTTTGTCCTCGGCTTCCTTCAGCTGGGCTTGAAGAACTTTGTTTATTGCCTCAGCGGCACCGACTTTTTCCTCGACATTGTCCTTCTCTTTGATGGCGACCTCGGCCTGATCCTCCAGCATCTTCATCTTTGATTGCAGGCTCTTATTGGTTTTCTAAAGTGTGGAGACCTCCCTCTTCTTCTCGACAAGCTTCTCACGGTTCTCAAAAGATTGCATTGAGAAAGAATGGGCATGCTGGATGGCCTGAAAGGAAACAGAAGTATCAAAAAATATTCTAAGTGTGAAATGAAGAGAGAGAAAGAAAGAAAAAGTACTAAGCAAAAACACTTACCTGAACAGAACGTTGGAGCATCAGGGCGTAGTTCTCGTACTCACTGAACTCGGCATTTCGCTCCAGATCGCCTGGAAGAAGCAGTGTAGTACTGAGGGCAACGCCGACATTTATGTCGTCGGCACTATCACTAGCTATAACAGGTTTATCTTCCAAAGTGATTTCGGGGGCCCAGGGGGCATCAGGTTTTTTAGACCCCGAGGTCGTTCCAGAGGATGACCTCGGCCTTTTAGACTTGGTGGATTCGGAGGGAAGGGTTTCAGCAGACCTTTTCGCAGGGACAGAGACAGTCTTTTCACTGGGAGCCAGTTTGGAAATTGGTAAGGTATCCTCAGAATCGACCTGAGTTACCTTTGTCTTGGGCTGGGCCTTTTTGGTTCGTTTTGGTTTTGGTGGAAGCTGGGTTTGTGTTGGTTGTGCATCAACATCAAAAAGAATGCTGGCCAAGAGGTCTTTTGCAACTGGTTTTGGGCGACCCATCTCGGCAGAAGAAATTGTTCGGCGTCGACGGCGGCATTGGGATATTGGAATCAAGTATGGAGCCGAGGTTGACGATTGCTCAACTGGATCAGAGGTTGATCCTTGGTCAGTCCGAGATGTGGACGCTGTTTGTGGAGTCGTGGCAGAAGGTAGAGAAAGGCTTTTCTTTTTCTTCCTAGGGACGTCGGGCAGAGCTGACTTGCATGTTGGAATAAAGTTGAGAAGCAGAGGCGCCTTCCGTTTTTGGACTGGCAAGTCCAAAAGTTTCTTCAAATCCTTGCTGGAAATGAAGGATTGGCGAAAGTTCTTTGGTGGCTGAGGGAGAGCTGCAAGGGAAAACAGACATTAGAAACAAGTAAAGTATTAAGGACTTGAAAAGAAACAACCAAGTATTAACACTGGGCTCTTACCCTTGCCCTCTAAAATTGATCGAGGAAGAGGGTAGAGATGGAGGTCCTCGTCTGGGGCAAACTCCCAATTTCCTGAGGTAATGAAGTAATCGTCTCCAGCCCCCTTGTTAGAGTCTAGGAGGTCAGCTACGATTTTGAACTCTGTGGACCTCGGCTTAAAGTAATAAATGTAGCCTTTTTCTTTCAAGTTAAGGCTGCACATGGTATAACAGTATTGGATATCGGCTAAGGTGATCCTAGTGTTTTCCTGTTTAGCTAAGGCTATGATACCATTAATCACTCGATAAGAATTGATGGCAAGTTGCATAGGGTTCAACTTATAATAGTGGAGAATCTCACGAAAAAGGATATTAAGTGGAAGCCGAAATCCACACTCAATAAAGGCAACTACAGGAAAGGGCATGGAATCATCAGTAGGCATGATGGAGTCATCATCCCCAGCCAACCTCAGGTGGACGTCGGCTGAGATTTCAAACTCCTGTCTAAAGTATTCTAGTTTGGATGAGGTGTTTATCCTATGTTTCCACATACCCATGATATCGGCTTAATCAAGGAGATTGGGTTTCAGAAGATGTTTTGAAAGGGTTATTGGGACCTGGGCAAATGCTTAGGTAAGTGCAGGTGTCAGTTTTTTCCTAAATTATGGGTTCTACAGACAAATCTGGAAAAGACACAAAAAATAGAAAACAAGAACGAGTTTCAGAATCAAAAACAAAGGTAGGCTATCAAGAGCATAGAAAGTACAAGGAGTACAAGGTCAAGAACAGTGGGAAAAATGCAAGAAAAAAGTGAACAGTACACATTCAAAACATGGACAAGAACAAAGCCATTGAATAAATGCATTCAGATATATGATTCGCAAAATTAAATGTTGAGCAAAGCAGTAATGGCAACGAATGATGGAGAGCATCAAGGAATTGAAAACAAGAGGAACACTGGCTTACCAGAAAACGTGAAGCCGGTGAGAGGATCGCCGAAGTCAGGCGACGATTACAGAAGAAATAGAGCAGCGAGAGCTTCACTGGAATGAAGGGATGCAGGCAGTTGCAGAGCTCGAAGCTGGAACAATGGCGGATTCAGGAGGAAAGGCAAGAGAGAAAAAGAACTTGACAGTGCAAAGTGAAGAGACGAAAAAGAGGGAAAAGTTTTGATAAAACTTGAAACGGTGGCAAAAGAAATCATTAAATGAAACCTAGAAGAACGTATGCGTCAGACGGCGCACATAAGAATAATTCGATTTACAGACGCGTGTCAGGTACGATCTAGTAAGAAAAAGACGCGTGGCTGGAAACGGTTGAGTTGTTATGAACAGACAGCTCACACGCGTGAGGGAGCTCTTGGAGTTCTTGATCTTTTAAAAAGACATGTCGGCCTATGATGATGATCTTGGCTGAGATACTTTAAGCCAACGTACTGGAAGGAAGTACCGATATAGGTTCCATCATCTCAGAATACCGAGGTAATAGAATCTAGGGGGCAGTTGTGGAGATATATTTTCTGAGTACCAACACGTGGCAAGGTGACGCCGACATGTCAGCCGAGGTGCCACGTGTTCTGGTCGATTGTGCCGAATTGATTTCGGCTATGCCGAGGTTGTCTCTGAAGATATCGAAGTCCGAGATAAACAGATAAGGGACAAGAGTCCTAGAATGAAAAAGACTTCAACATGGATAAGGATAGTATTCTTAGGGAGCCTATCCTTATCTCTTATAGAGTCCAAAGTAAGCACTGAATGGGAGTCCATAGAAGTCAGGCTTCTAGTAGGACTAGGATTGAGTAAACTATAAAAGAGAGGCACCCCCGTAGATCTAAGGTGCGCAATTTATGCTTTGAGCAGTGAATTTAGCACTTGATTATCTTTGAGAGATATACTGACTTGATCATCGGAGTACCCCCGGGTGAACAAACCACCGCCGGAATCTTCTCTTTCTGTTGCAGGTTAGCCAGGTGTCATCTATTATGCCGGTGCTCTCAAGCTGATTACTAAACGGGTAATGTGATCAGAAAATCACTCACACAATACGTAAATTATTAAAGTACCATGCAAAATAATACAATTCTAAAAATCTAAACAAAGAAAAAGTACATAAAAATAGTTTGCGAATTCCTTAAATGCAATACGAAACCACATGCGTCTCCCTCTATGTAAATTCAAATAGATGCATACAACTCTAAGATTTAATCCAAAATATTCATAGTATATTTGTGTAGGTTCAAACAAATAAATACAACTCCAAAATTCAACTCAAAATATTCACAACGGTCTAATCCATAGACATAATGGATAATTATAAGTAATATGTACAACAATGTGAAAGTAGATAGGAAAAAAAAAAATTACAATTTAACCGTCAAATCAAAAAATAGGATGATAGATTTGTTATAGAACTTTTGAAAGGAGAAAAATAGGAAACTAATCATTTTTAATGATAAATAAATAATTCAATGTTAATGTTAAGAAGGGAAAAAAAAAAAAAAAAAAAGACACAGTTGTTTTATATAACTCTTCATGACTTTTGTACATGATGTAATGGTTGGATTTAAATCCGAAACAAATATTTTTGAAATACATAAAATGTAAAAAACACTCCAGCTTCTTCGTACTTTTAAAATAATAATAGATAGAAATATATATGATTAACGTGAAGAAAGAAAAAAAAATATTTCTTTTAAGAACATAATTATTTTACAATTAAACTTTGTTTCAAATTCAAATAATTATTAAGAGAAACCTAATTAATTTAGGGAGCTTTTTCGATAAATCCATCTTTAATTACTTATGTTCCATCCAATCCATATTATTTTTAACTATTCCATTAGGTTCTATTTGAGATAAGAAGACCAAAATACCTTTTTCATCTACTTATGTTCTATTTAATTCATATTATTTTCTTATGTTTCAATAAGTCCTATGGGTGACATAATTACCAAAATACCCCTAATGTGAATGTTCATATCGTCAATGTGTAGGGGCCCGACCCATGGGCAGCCAAAAGCCCGCCTGCGGCCCGGGGCGGGCCCTCCGTTGACAATGTGAACATTCACATTGACATGTTAACATTCACATTGATAGAAGTGTAAAATTAGCCCGGGGCGAGTCCGGTCCGACCCGGCCCGTGACAATGTGAATATTCACATTGACATATTAACATTCACATTGATAGGACTGTAAAATTGTGGGCGGCCTCGTTGCCGGGGCGGGCCCGGCCCGTTGATAATGTGAATATTCACATTAACATGTTAACATTCACATTGATAAGAGTGTAAAATTGACTCGCGTCCCGTGGGCGGCCCAAAGCCCGTGGGCGGCCCGGGGAGAGCCCGGCCCCGCCCGTGACAATGTGAATATTCACATTAACATATTAACATTCACATTGATAGGAGTGTAAAATTGGCTCGCAACCCGTGGGCGGCCCGAAGCCCGCCCGCTGCCCGGGACGGGCCCGGCTTGGCCCGTGACAATGTAAATATTCACATTGACATATTAACATTCACATTGATAGGAGTGTAAAATTGGCCCGCGGCCCGAAGACGACAGCCTCGGGTCGGGCCGGTAGACCTAGGCCTAGGCTCGAGCTTAGGCTGGGCTTGGGCGGGCCTGGCCATTTTTTTTTTAGTTCTTTTTAATTTTTTTTACCAAAATTTTATTATTTTTCACAAAAAAAGACATTGTGCCTCAGGCGGGCTGGGCCTCGGACCGAGCATTGAATGGGCCTTAAGCGGGCCGATGGGCCGGGCCGGGCTTCAAAGTGATGGCCTAGGCCCTAGCCTAGGGTCTCGGACATGCTCGGGCCCGGACCCAAACGAGCCTGTCCCAGGCCGTGGGCGGGCTTCGAGCAGCCCACGGGCGGCGGGCCAATTCTACATTCCTATCAATGTGCATGTTAACATGTCAATGTGAATATTCACATTATCAACGGGCCGCAGGCGAGCTTCGGGCAGCGTGCAAATTTTACACTCCTATCAATGTTAATGTTAACATGTCAATGTGAATATTCACATTGTCACGGGTCGGGCCAAGCCCGCCTCGGGCTGCGGTCGGGCTTCGGGCCGCCCACGGGTTGCGGGCCAATTTTACACTCTTATCAATGTGACTATTCACATTGTCAATGTAAATATTCACATTGTCAATGGGCCGGCCCCGGGCCCGTCCCAGGCTGCGGGCGGGCTTTTAGCTGCCCATGGGCCGTGGGCCAATTTTATACTCTTATCAATGTGAATGTTAATATGTCCATGTGAATATTCACATTGTCAACAGGTCAGGCCGGGCCCGCCCCGGGCCGCCCACGGGCTGTGGGCGAGTTTCGAGCAGCCACGAGGCACGGGCCAATTTTATACTCTTATCAATGTGAATTTTAACATATCAATGTGAATATTCACATTGTCAACAGGCTGGGCCGGGCCCGCCCCGGTCTGCCTACGGGACGTGGGCGGGTTTTGGGCAGCCACGGGGCGCGGGCTAATTTTATACTCTTATCAATGTAAATATTAACATGTCAATGTGAATATTTACATTGTCAACGGGCCGGACCCACCGCGGGCCACCCACGAGCCGTGGGCGGGTTTCGGGCAGCCATGGGGCGCGGGCTAATCTTACACTCCTATCAATGTGGATGTTAACATATCAATGTGAATATTCACATTGTCAACGGGTCGAACCGGGCCCGTCCCGGGCCGCGGGCAGGCTTTTTGCCACCCACGGGACGCTGACCAATTTTATACTCTTATCAATGTGAATGTTAACATGTCAATGTGAATATTCACATTGTCAATGAGCCGGGCCGGGCCCGCCCCGGGCCGCGGGCGGGCTTTTGGCCGCCCATGGGCCACGGACCAATTTTATACTCTTATCAATGTGAATGTTAACATGTCAACATGAATATTCACATTGTCAACGGCCCGGACCGGGCCCGCCCAGGGCCGCCCATGGGCCGCGGGCGGGTTTCGCACCACCACGAGACACGGGCCAATTTTACACTCCTATTAATGTGAATGTTAACATGTCAATGTGAATATTCACATTGTCAACGGGCCGGGCCCGCCCCGGCTCGCAGACGGGTTTCGAGCCGTCCACAGGCCAATTTTACATTCCTACCAATGTGAATTTTAAAATATGAATGTTCACATTATAAATTTGCTAACCGTTCAAAAAATATTTATAAAGGTATCAAAATTAAATATAAGGGCATAAGTGTCCAAGAAAATAGTGTAAATCAAGAAAAAAAACTTTATGGAATAAACTATACATACATGGGACTAAATGGGTTAAAAAATTCCTTCATGGACTTCTTGAGTTAAAACACTTCTAAATGAGATTTATCAATAATTTTTCCATTAATTTAAGTAATTTAAAATAAAAAAATTAAATTAAATTAATAACTCATATATTAAGGCCAAGTTTGGGAAGACTAAATAAGTGCACTTTTTGTCTTTTTTGACTAAAAAATTGAGGTTGAAAATATGGATGTTTGGGTTAACTTTTTGACTTTTTATGGAAAAATGTGTAATAAAAAAATGTGAAAATTGATTTTTAGAGGAAAATTTGAATTGGGAGTTGTGCAGCCGTAATTGTTGACTTTTGGTGAATAGTGTTAACTTTTTAACTTTTTGAGTAATTTTTTGACTTTTTGAATTATTTGGGAGTACCCAAACAAGGCCTAAATTAAGAACGAACCAAAAATTTAAACATTCTTTTAAAATCTAACCTATGATAAGTTAAACCCAATGACACGTCAAATCCAACTTAAAATAATATGAATAATTATTTAATACTCCAAATCCAACCAACCCAATTTATCTACCCATCTCTTAAAACAAAGCAAAAAAATCATTACAACAATAATATCATATTATTATTGACATGTATGACCACCATTTAATCATAAATTACTTTATAATCCAATTGTAGCCCACTACAAGGATATACATGTGTTAATTAGACTGAGCGCTCATTTGGTTTTCATTTTGTGGGTAAAAAAATACAAAAGTCTAAAATAAATTATATAAATTAATAAGATAAAATATCACATTTAAATCATAATCATTATATTTTTTTTCTTATAAAAGTCAAAAAAATCCAAACTAAACAAGACCAAAAAAATCTAGCTAAAAAATTCCTAACACAAAAAGACTAACTATATTAGTCAATGCCAAATAAACCTTGAATAAGACAACATTTACATAATATGATTTACCACGTGTAATGTTTATAACAAAGTAATGATACTAACATAATATTATTAGGGAAATTTTCATACAATTATTATAAAATCATAAATAAATTAAAAAATTTAATCATTAATATTTATAAAATATACCACTCATTTATAATTACTTTTTTTTAAAATTACACTAAATTGTTATTTCCACATTACTATAACACTCACAAAAACTACATGACAATAAAAATAATGTGAAACTTAAAATCCGATCTCCGGAAGTCTGCTCATACCTACCTAAATGGAGTAGATTTTACGCATCCCGAAACTTATGTGAAGCAAAGTTGAATTATGTCTTAATCACTCACAACGAGAGTGGAATGAGAGCATATATCGCGTCCTCCAATCCAAACCTGACTCAATATAATTAATAATATATAAATAAATAATATAGGTATATATACACATAATATAATTAGATATAAGAAAATAATATTAAAAAATCTATAATTTTGTTTAAAAATATATAAATAATAATATTAAAAATCTCACTGTTTATATATATATATGAAAATAAAAAATACATTTAGTATGCTAAGAATTTAAATGATTCTTAATTTTTTTTTGACTATATAAAATGTGATCAGACTTCCAGAGATATCGAGTATTCACAAAGGCAAGAGTAGGGTTGGAAATTCACTTGTAACAAGGATGGGGCTGTGACGGGACAAGGGCGAGGAATGACAAATCTGTCCCGTAACTACCCCTAGCGAAACTTATAAAAGAGTGAATATCATTACAAAATAATCACCAATAATGCGAATTAAGATTCGTTTGGTATTGAATAATATAACCAACTTTTGTGTTAAAATTTTTTTAACCTCGTTTGATTTTTGTTTTGAAACTTTTTTTACTTTTATGAGAAAAAAAATATAATAATTATAGATAAAAAAATAATATTTTATATTATTGATTTATATAATCTATTTTGTCTTTTTATACTTTTTTTTAATCCCAATGAAAAAACCAAACGAGCACTGAATATCAATTGCTATTATTATCAACTAAAAAAATTGTCCCATCAACTTTTTAATTACATTCTGATTTCTTTAGAAATTTTTTTTAAAAAAACTAATATTTAGGGTGTTAAACCAAATCCAAACCCAACCTAAATAAAACCCAACCCCCTCACCACATCAACATGAAAATTAAGAACAATCTTTTTGTCAGAGCATTATTCTTCATGCTGACAAATTGCTGGATAAAAAATATTAACGAACCACCCCATGGGAATGGGAAATCCTGCTGTGCCTCATGACACAAGTTACAGTGACATTCCACATAGACTTGCCACAAATTTCTTTCAATAATTCAAACTGTTCATATTATAAAATTGTCAAATAAATCATCTATGCCAAAAAACAAATTAATTAGGCATCTATAACCTCATAAAAAGAGCACATTTTTTTTAAATAAACAATTAACAAAATTTTTATAATTTTTTTAAAACAATTATAACCTAATCGTGAGACTAGATATTTGATTTACTTAATTTTTTTCATAAATAATAAACTCGATAAACTTTACAATATAAACAGTTCGAATCATCAAATTAAACTTAGAAAAGCTCCTAAATGAGCTCACACAGCAACCCTCAGTCCCCACCAATAATGCAAAAATGATCCCTATCAAATCCATAATTTCAAGATTCCACTAATCCATGTACAAATATTAAACAAACTACATTATATAAAGTGAATATCTCAGTTGGTGTAGACAGAAGATTGAATGCGTAAATTTTCACATTCCAAAATAGTTCTAGCATGTATATATATATGATCAACAATCAGCAGTCAAAAGAATGTGGTAACCATAATTCCAAGCCCATAGTTTTTGGGTAAATTGTGAGTGGGCAAAACAAAACAATAACAGCTGGTGCCAAGTTTTTTCTTCAATCTCCCAAGGAGAATAGCATCAGCAATGCTTGCAGATATCTTCAGCTGCAACTTTTAACTACCTACTATACTATTTTCAGTGAGCTGTCCCTATACATGCAAGCTTCACCCGATGACAAGTGCCAAACAACAAAATCGAGGAAGAAAAAGCCCAACCAACCAATATCCCCTATGCACATACGTACCTTCAAAAAATTCATCCACATTCCTTCAAAAATTGATTAAAATGGTACTGCTCATGAACAAGATTCAGCAATGCAGCCGGTAGTGTGTCCCCTCCAAACAACCAAACAAAAACAAAAAGAAGTATTAGTCTCCCTCACAAGTGATCCAGAGAAGAAAACAACCAACCAGGCTTCATTTTGCAATTTTTTACTTCTAAAACACTAAGTCAAATCTGTCAATGAATGTCATGCGCATATTATGTGTCGCTAAAATACTCACTCAGTATGCTTCTCCAATTCTTTTACAGCCTCGTTTATAGCATGAAGAGTCATTTTCTTTACCTGTTCATGTAAAGCACAACACAGAAGCAAGCCTCATATACCGCAGAATTTACAAACTTAGCACTAAAAAAAAATGGAAAGTATTTCAGAATATAAGCAATCATAGAGATCTATTAAATAATAAATGCAGTAAAACAAAATATCATAAGGTAGTGCACGAAGGTAATAATAGATAATGTTGAAGATGATAAACAAAGTTCAAGTAATATAATAATCCACAGACACGCTAAACAGTACAACACAGCTCAATGAACCAAACCAAGCCTTGGGACCCAACCAATTGCCATATAACAAGTCAAGACCCGATGAAATTCTATATGAATCACTATCACCACAAAGTCAATGCCTAGAGTAAAATGCTTGCATTGCTCTATGCCATATGTGTGTTTCTAATTCCTCCCATGGTAACATTTACCGTTCTTGGTGATATAAACTCATGTAACCTATTTTCACCATCTTGATGCATAGAATGAAAGTCATTAAAAGTTGACAAGAAAATTGCATAAGTTATCTAATGTTCAACATGTGATGTTTTCATTTTATTCTTTTGGTAGAAGTCAATATATTAACTAATACATCACAATTATCTACAACATGATTTTAACAGACAACCTTGCCTAGTTTAACTTGATAGTTAGAAAAGCATTTTTTTTTTTCTGAAAATTAAAAATAACTGGCCATTAATGAAAATAATAATTTATTGGATTGTTTAGAAGAGGAGACTCATGCCAATGGGTGAACAAATCACATTCTAGTCCACAGATCCATTAATTGTCGGTCAATTCAAGTCAAATCCACATTCGTTTAGTGAAATTCACAAATTTGAAATTAATCCTCTTTTGACCAATGAATGATGGAGGGCCACGTGTACCTTATTCTACACTTGAGCCACAAGGAATCCAATGTTACATTTTGCCAATGCTAAAGAGCAATAGATTTTGAAGATTGGAGTCTGCAACCTAGTCTAGTGTAGGTCCAAAGTGAATGGTTACCACCAGGCCATCACTTCAACTGTTAAAATATCTACAAGTATTTATTTTTAATTCAATTATCATCATTTTTCCTACAAAGCAGCATATATTTTCTACAATAAATCAGAGCATATATAAATAAAAGTAATTTAAATAAATATATTTTGTATTAAAAAATTAAATTACATATCTATACACGCTCTGAAGAACTTAGGTGAACAATCAACAGAGTCCATATCACATTAAAGAAGTAAATGATATGCATATGGTCTACCTCCAACTTGTCTTCCTTGGCCTTATGATTTTCAGGGAGCAAGCGGAACTCTTCTGTTAAACGAATGCACTCACCAACATTTTCAGGTGAGACAAAGTCAAGTGCAACCTTAATACATGACTGCAAAGATAACAAGAAGGGTATCAGAAAACTACATCTTAACTTATATTATGAAACAATTTATTCTATTGAGATTAGAGATAAAATCTTGAGAACAAAATATCAATCTTTTCAGTGAAAGATGAATCTACAATTGTAGGATGAAAATCTTCAATTTAAGCACACCAAAACATCTCCACAATGTGAGCTGAGACAGCAACTCTGAACTCAATGAATGAGCTAAACAAGATCATCTATTGAAAGCAATTTATGACATTGCAATTTGCTAAGCAGGTATCACATTTTGATGGATCCCACAAGATCCAAGAGGATCCATATGTCAGCACAATCAATCACTTTAAATAAACCTATAGGCCAAAAGACATTGTTGTCACTCATCAAATAACACTACAATAATGTAGATACTACAAGAATCACAAAAATCTCTTACATATAGTAAAGAATTGTCAAAATGATAAGTCTGACAAATGTATTTAAAGCTAAAATGCAAATGAGATATAGACAGATTGGAGAAATGTGTGCATAGAAGATGGGATGTTCAAGTGGAAAGACAAGGATCTTTATGCTAATTATGTTTATGCATATCCACTTCAGTCTTTTATATTTTTATATTTGGTGACATGGGCTGTTGTCTTAATTTGGGAAAATGGTAAATATGCTGATTTTACAGGCGATCCTTCAAAGAGAAGCCACTTCAAATTTATAACCTCTTAAATCAGATAAAATATCTTACAATACCTTCAAGTTTCTAACTTGATGAGGACAACCAGCAGGAATAATAACTGCATCTCCAAGTTTTTGCACAAAAGTCCATGGTTCAATTCCTACATTACAGCATCCATTTGACAATTATGACTGCAAAGTAATACAGCATCAAATCAAACTGCCTTAGGGGCGATAATCAATGAACTAACCATATTCCTCCTTTAGCTTTCTTTTATGCTCGAGAGTCAAATAAAAAGTCTGATCATGAATAGGGTGAACAACCTGTAGCAGAAAATATATAAATGGCAACATGAGTGTACTCAGGTGAAACACAATTACAACAAAATAAAGCACCACAGCATATGGTACATGAGGATGCTTGTGTCAGCAAATCCATGTATTTCACATTTATGCCTTTAACTTACTACTATTGTTACCAACAGAATCTTATCACAAATACCCAACTATTGGCCTCACCAACTTTAAGGACCCCCACAAGGGTTTACAAGGACGCCAGAAGTTGAAATTATACTGACATCAGAAGAAAATGGGGTTGTACTAACTGTTTAAAAAGCAATTGAAAGTGATTTAATGCTTTTTACAGTGCTCAACAAGTCTATGTATTCACAAGAAGAGCATCATTATTCACATTTTCAAATGAAGAATTAACTTTTAATATAACAATCAAATTCATTTACCTTTTCCTTTTTTCTCCTGTAACTGATTGTGTTGGTTATATACTCAGACTTACACACCCACACACACATATATGCAATATGTATAAACTTGAACAGAGGCGTGGAAACAAACACAATGGTTTTACTTCGACAGGTCCCTAATACTTCTGAAGTCCTAAGGAAAACAGTTACAAAAATATTTAATCAAGTCAATAAAATAGAAAGAAAACTAATGTTGCTCAAAATGGAAAATCACATGCATTAATCAAATGCTTTAAATCTGCATAGCTCAAAACTTATTATTGGACAATGTTTTACCTGCTGCAATGGAGAACAGTGGATATGCCTGAATTCCCTGAAGTGCTTTTGAAGATATTCCTTCAGCTTTGGAACATCTTGTCTCCTAAAAATGTCCCAGACCGCGCCTCCATCTGCATGTTCCAACCCTTCCAACACAGTTTCAGCATTCTTCCCACTTTTGTCTCCGTCCTTGTCAGGAGATCCTTGGATATTAGAGAAACCATTTTCACCTTCGCCATTGAAATACCTTTGTCTTTCTTCATCATTGCTGTTTTTTTCCTCATTCTCCGGTTCTGCACTAGTTATCTTCTTTCTCAATTTTTTGGACTTCCTTTCCAAAACTACATTTTTCCCTCTCTTCCTTCCTCTTCTTTGAGGACCTTTTCCTGTCATTCCATTTGCTTCAGCCTCGTCATTGTTGCTTTTTTCTTTTGATGGCAAAGCAGAATCACATTCTTCAGCTACCTTCTTGGCCACAACACCATTTAGATCATCTTCACCAGTTTGGTCAGCAATTTCTTTAGCATTTACACAACCTGCCTTGTCAATACCATCACTATATTGTCCACCATCAGAATGTATTTCACAAGATCCACTACCATCTACACAGCAGCTAGATGCTTCAGCAGCATTTGTACTTGACTGAACACCAGTGTCACCTGATCTGGAGTTCTCCACCAATGATGAAAGCTGCTGCTTCTCAACCTTTTGGCACACTTGAGTACCATTTTTAAAAAATTCCCTCTGATCTTGGGTAAAGTGCTCTTGTTTCAACTTCTTTATTTTGGAAAGCTGCTCTGGTTTAAGAGTCACTGCTTTTGTGTGCGTCAATACATTCACCTGAAACAGAAAATCACTAATTTTAAGGGCCTCCCTAGAGGGAAAGAATTGATGGCACAAGGAACTACTTCACCAATGCAGAAACATTGGAGAATTTAGAAGCCATGTATGCCTGCCACAAACTTAAAGTTAGTGATGTAAGCATGCATTTTGGCCATTTATAGGCATAATAGTTTTGACAAAAACATCATAAATTTTCTGAAAATATTTATACATTTGTTTCAGGTATTTACAAGATTTAAAAAAGGAACCATACATATAAAATTACAAACAGAATTACGGTTATGGTAATGTTTATTAAATGACATTAGAACGGCTGTATCTTCCAATCATATGAAACATGACTGTCTAAGGACTGTTACAAGGATGTTATTAAACCATTATTTAAGGATCAGAAAGTAGTGGATACGGTCCGTACAATTCTCTTCCCATGGTATATCCAAGACGAATGGAGCTAGGATTTTTGTTCAGTGGGGCCAAAATCTTACCTAGATGTCTAGAACTATAAATGAAATCTTTTTCTTACTTGACAATCAAAAGAAGTAAATATTTTTAAATGATAATAAAATTGGAAGCATAATTTAATATAGCATAAACAGAAATAAGTGAAATAAGTGAACATTCAATAGTTCAATCACCAAATTTAATTTTACAAAACTAAACGGGCAAGAGAACTGAAGTGATTGAACAACATGCATCACTTGAGATTTTTGAGGGACCACAAAAAGACAAGTTCACTGTCACAAAGAAAATGGTGTTGTCAAGAAACAAGATGGAAAGTACAAAAGTAAATATATATATATATATAAAGGAAAGAGAGAAATGAGGGAAGCAAATTTATTAACAATAGAAATAAATAAATTAATTAAAAAAAGATAGTCATACTGCACTATTAATTAACCTCTCATACTCCCCTTGGGAGAAGATAAAAAAAGAAAGAGAAAACATCATTGCTCAATAAAAAAAAGGCCTAGATAGCAAAATAACAAACGAGTAATATAAAGGAAAAAAATGAAAAATATAAGATTCAAGGGCAAAAATAAAATCTCAGAGCAAGCAAATTGAAAACATTTAAAAAAAAAACTCAAGTAAAAATAGAATTTTACCAAAGTTCAATAGGGCCAGTTGGCCCTGCCTATCCCCTTAATAGCTCCGCCCATGATCCAAGAAGCAAACAATAACTGGTCAATCTAGATCACTTCAGTGGGGCCTTAACAAGTATTCCATTCCACCATCCTAGAAATACTGAAACCCGTTTTTCTCCATGACCAAAAAGGGGGCAAAGTTAGGGGAACACTAGAGAATTTCATTTTAATCTAACATTTAAGAACCTCAACACTCAAATTGCTAATTTTTGTTGTTTCTTTCAGAATTATTGGGACTTGTGGCTGAAAATAAAATTTGGATGAAAATTCTTATGCCAAAAAGTAATTAAAACCCAATGCAGACAAGATAGTCACCTTCGTCATCTAGAATGGTTTTAGGTTTGATCTAGATTCCTATTTGGCCATTCCTTCTATCAAACTTCACATTTATGTTCTATCAATTGACGATGTGCATACACACACACACATATATAAGATGCACAGAAACCCACATACATCAATATACATGCCAAAGTGACATACAAATACATATACAATACATATACATGGAGTGTGTGTAAAAGAGAGATTTCCATAGATGGACACAATACATATTCATAAAGTGTGTGAAAGAGAGATTTCCATAGATGTACTGGCCTTAGGCCTGTAATAAATTCTTTTACAGACTGCAGCTAGCCTGCCTCAACATGGCCTTACCACATACTAGACCTAATGCCAAACATATTTCGACCTATGTTACACAGACTCTTCAAAATAAATCAAATATCCATATCAAAAACCCAACTCTCAAACAAGGATATGGAATGTGTCGAATATTTTTCAACGGATACTTCTTACATAATTATATATAATACTATTATTATTATTATATATATATATATTGGTGTATAATTGCTATAAATGTCATTTTGACACTATAACTTGTAAGTTACATATAACACCATTTTATCTCACATAATTAAAAATATAAAAATATGCTATTTTTTTCCAAATTCGCATACCCTTAAATTTATGAGTTGATGAATCCAACCTCTAAATACATACCCGCATCCGATACCCGTAACCAAGTCCATGTAACATAGATTAGGACCCTTATGTGTCTAGCTTATCCTCTAACCTATGTTTAATAACCAAACACAACATTCGCAAAAACTGTGAAGGCAAAGAGAACCAAAATGACAAAAAAGCTAAATAGGAGTTTCCCAGAAGTGAAAGCTACAGTACCAGAAACTCATAAACATATCCTACCGCATCAGACATATCACAGTGAAGCTTGGTAACAGAGTCCCCACGCCCCAGCTCCTGAGCAACCCCATAAGCAATATATGTTTTCGGCCCCAAGTCTGGCTTCAAAGTCCCTTCCGGCAATTTGACTGCAAGATTGAGAAAGCCATTGCGTGGATGTGTATATTCCTTGAAGGGCAAGCAATTGATATACTCAACACCATGACGAGGTAAGCGTTCCTCAAAAGCATTAGATGGGGGCCAATCTTTCAATTTCAGAATCTGAGGCCACGAAAAACTGTCAGATCGGCCCTCCAAATATCCCGTAAAGAACTGATGAATATTAATCTCTACCTGCAAATTGCAATGCATCACACCAGTAGAATCACCTATCAAATTCATCTTACAATAGAGAAGAAAAGAAAACTTCAGCAATCATGAAAAGATGTCTAAAAGGGTTAAAGTAGACATACTATTGAAGGTATTTCATTTGGGCCTACCCTCCTAGGAAAGAACATCAAAAACCATATCATTTAAAAGGACCAGTGTTGTCAAATTTCAGTTTCTTTTACATCAGTGTACTCTAATACAAGCCATTCATGAAAAACATTAGTTGCAGCATGCACAGTAGGATAATTTTTCAAAAAGCTTTGGAACAGGAGAAAAAATAACAAGGAGAAACATGGAATTGAAAGTAAAAACAGAGAATTAATGAGGAATGAAAAGCAACATGACAATGATTCAAGTAGAGAGAACAAAAGGCTAAAAGAGTAATCAGAGAGAACAAAAGACTAGAGGAGTAATCATTGTTAACTTGGCCTCAACAGAGAGAACAAAAGACTAGAGGAGTAATCATTGTTAACTTGGCCTCAACAACTGTTGAGGAATAGGACAAGTTCATACTGCTGCTCATTTTTGCAAGTGCAAAGCTCTGTTGCATTAATGTTTGCAACATAAAGAGAGCATTTTTGTTAGTTACTAAGAGTTGTCTATTTACCACTTCCAGAATGAAAACGACTAGAAACAGAGTTGACAGCTTTCAACCCAATTTGTTGCTTCAAAAGTAAACGTATCAAGCACCTTAGCTTAGAAAAAGAAACAACCATATTTAACAACATAATGAGAAGCCATCTAAAACAAACGATCATATTTAAGTCTTCTGGTGAGGAAACCCCAAATCAAGGTTTCCTTCTCCATTTGATGTATTTTCTCCTCTAATTCAGTTGATGTACAAAATACCAATATGAATTTGTTTTGGAGGTAGTTTCTCAATTTCCATGCTTTCTATGAAGGGAGTCTATTAGTCCCACCCTAGCTTTTGACATCTTTCCCTAGAGGGACTATTGCTTCATATCACTACCACCATATGAAGAAACTGTAACAATTTTTTTTTGTACAAAAGCAGTAGCAAGGTCCTCCACGATAAATTCTTTCCCATCAGAACTATCTGCTGCAAGGTAGAAATAATTTTTTATGTTTTAAAATAACCATCTATGTATCAATGTCAAGCTCTTATAAGTTATAACCCTAGGCAACTCAAACCAACATAATAGCATCTTAATCCTAATTAAAAACACAAAGCACAAGCAAGTGATTGCCAGCCTCCACTGTTTGAGAATGGCGCTGTTTGGGAAGCCAGAAATGAGGCTATTATAGCCTATTTTGAGAAAAAAGCCCAAAAGCAACACTGTTGGAAGCTTTTTCAACAAAAAAAAAAAAAAAAAGGCTGCACAGCCGGCAGTGTAGGCACAGCCTACACTGTCAGCTACAGAACTTGTTCCATCAATAAGTAAATTACGATTTTACCCCTAGATATCAATTTTAAAAAATATATTTTTAGGGACAAATTTGTCATTTTAAATTTAAACATCATTTCAACACACTTTCCAATACAACAACTCAACTAAAAATTCATCTCATCTTCCCAAACACAAAACTAAAATAGCCTACTAAAATAGTCACTTCCCAAACGAGGCCAATGTATGATAAACAAAACCATTAACATTTAAATTATCAATCTGCTAATTTTTCCAAGTAGAAAACATACTTGATTAGACCGAGCATATCTAATTCGATAAAAAGGCCAGATCAGCTGTACTAATGTTAAATGCATGCAGCAAGCCGACTTCTAGTTTAAGAGACGGCAATATAGCTCTCTTAACCAAAAAACAAAAAGAAAAGGTGTGGTGTTCTTAAAAAAATTGTTTTGTAGCTTTCTTTTGTATAGCTAAAACATTATCTGCTTGCCATTTTTCCCTCTGTTATGTTGCACTAGCATAACTTCCACTTAACCAAAGGATACCTCATTGTGAACTTACTCTTTTAATGTATTGAAAAACTTGTAAGCAAATGTGATGAACTGGAAACATCTTCAAAGTCACTACCATGCCATTAGTTTTTCAGGTTACTATATTGATTATGGTGCTCAACAAAGATTTTTTTATTAGATGCTCAACTCTTAAGGAACAATTTTAAATCTTGAACTGACCTCACTCCAATCCAAACAATCAATGGCCACAACATCCAAATGCTGAGAATGCTTCAAATGTTTCATCTGTCTGAATGCACGCCACATAACCATTGGTTCCCAACTCAAACCAGATGTATGTTCGAGCACATTACTCACAATCACTGGCTCACCCTTGATCCAGTGCTGCTGGAAATGCTTCAAGTCCCCATGTTGAATATCTCTAGTCGTAGGACAGTACAGATAGTTGTCATTGGAATTTTCTCGACAAGCTGCTTTACGTGACTTACCACTGCCCAAGTCAATGTCACCAGATGAACTGAAACAGGAGCAGACCTGCAAGGGTGTTCTAGGCATATCATAAAGTTTGCACATTTTAGTTGTATCGTCTGCTTTCTTCACCAAGTCTGAAACCCAATCTTCAGGAAACAAGTACCTCAACTCTAGTATGCCAACACCACAACCACCCATATTCTCTGGAGGGCAAGGAATGCTACCATCTTTCTTTGCTTTCCACTCAGAATTTGACTTCTCATAATCTGTGGAGCTCTTGTTAACAGATATACCCAAAGCTGCTCTCTTTCTAGAAGAAACAGACTTGGGTTTGCCACCATGGAGATAAGCTAACCCATTGTCAATATATTGAAAGATTACTTCCTTCCCACCTCCCTGCAAGTGACCATCACGGACCTCCCGGCAACAAGTAAGGCAAAGGTCATAAAAACAGTTTGGACAGCTTCTGTGGAAGTCAACAACAGAAGTTTTACAGTAGTTGCTGCACAAAATATGTGATATCATTACGCAAAAATTAAGAAATATTTAACATAAAGAAGAAAATTTTCATGAAACCTACCAATAAACACGCTCATCCTTTTCACAAGCTGCCTTTTGTAGCTCTAATGCTGCTAATGATAACCCTGGCCAAACAAACATACAACTAGCAAATAATTGCCTGATCTCGTAGGTTTTGGATTAGAATATTAATTAAACGAACAAGTGTTAAAGCAACTATGAAGAAGCATTAGTACATTGAACATTTTCTCCTAAAGGCCTTTTAGAATATAATCCCTGAATTTTTTATTGAAAAAAAAAGTATAAACATGGCAAATTGAAGTAACTAGCAGTGAAATCAGAATAGCTATCTACAACAATTGAAATGAACAAATTAAATGAAGTGAAATAGATGAAAAAGAAAGCACTTCCACAGTGAAGTCAATCAAATAGCATGGCAAATCCATCTTATATCCGTTAGAACAGTGCAAGTGCATGTGCAACTCTCATATCCATATGAAATCACTATCTTAGTTTCAAATAAGAAAAAAGTTTTGGTCACCACCACATCAAGACCAAAACTACTAACATCTTTTAAACATTGATCGCCGAAATCACAATTCTATTATTCTATTCAATATCTCTGTACTCAGTGTAGTAACCTCCATTTCATCGCTTTAATAGGAAAACATAATTATAGAGTTTTTATGTTACACAAAACCAAAGAATTACTACCTTGAATCTTGGCCTCTATTTCCTTCTCCATCAATTGCTCTTGATTGAAATGTTTCAGAAATGGAATAAGTGCATGTAGCAAATACATGGAGTGGTGAACCTTTTCATCTTCGTTGATCTTCAATTTTAAATTGTTCAGTTCCTACAGCGAGCCACGAAGAGCATATAATATATATATTTTGTATAAGTTGAGGACACTGAGAAGCACGGACACGTACACGACAACTCGTAAATTTTCAAAAAATGCAAAATCCAACATTTTGGTAACATGCAAAACATATGAACTTTATATATTTATTATGTGTCATATTTCTTAATATTATATATTTACTTGTATCAAATATTTAATTTCATTAAATTCATTGACCTTGGATATGCTATTTCAGTATTAGAAATATATATATATATAATTAAAAAATGGTCGCAGTGTGTCCCGACGTGTCTACAACATGTCCCCATCATGTCCCAACTGACACAGTGTGTCCAAGTCTCTCCAGCATGTCCGATATGTGTCCAGAGCATGTCCAGCACATGTCTGTGTCCAGCACATGTCCAACATCAGTACATGACCTCCGGAGAGGTGTCCATGCTTCATAGGGAGGATATCTAGAATAGGCACCGATAGAACAGATCGTGAAATGTCTGGAGCAAAGAAAACTGACTGACTTTAAGAGATCCATCTAAACGTAAGCATGCTTTGCAATTGCAGTTTCCACGACAAACAGGGCAAGCCTCGGCAATTGCCTCCTCTTTCGTATCAGGATACCTGCAAACATGACAAAATTATTATTAATATCAATCACAACAGAAACTATCAGAAATTATTCACAAGTTCAACTACAAAAATGTAACGTAACTATAGTCTGATGACTGAAACCCACAATTATATTATGATCTCAAGTGGAGATGAGTGTATAGGATAATCTAATTAGCAAAATAATATATATGATATATCAAAAGAACACTTGACTGTACTTGTCAACTAATTATGATTATACTGACAAGTACCAACATGCAAGTAGAAAGCAAAAATCTCATTTCATGCAACCATCTCAATAAAGTAGTGTCATAGAAAGAGATACAACAACTAATAAGCATAGTTTTCAGAACCTTACAATTCACTATTCAATTTAAAATTCCACTTATATTTACATCTACATTTTTTGGCCATTTTGTCAATGGATATCATAAGAATTTTTCAGCCATTTTAAATTGTGTCAATTTAAGAGGTAAAACAGCCTTAAAAATAGCTAAAATGTTAAAAATCAAGCCGTTGCACAGATATTCCACAACTATTATAGAATAGTTTAACAACAAACCACATCATTTTGCTTCGATTTCTGCCAAGTTCTATCTTCCAATACATGTAGTAGCAGAGCATACGCACACACCAGTGCATAATATAGTAGACATCACAAATCCTTATATGCTAAAAGGTAATATGTGTTAAATGATAGTTAGATCCTTCAATGGCAATTACATATTTTAACCAAAAAATTTAAAAAATATCATAAATTGTCACATCATTCTCTATTTTTCTGCACATTTTTTTATAAAAAATTATTAAAAAAACAAAACCTTAGCCAAGTTCAGTGGATCCAACAAAATTAACTCAAATAGTATTCACTCTATTTGGTTTCAATTTTTAAGATACACTTTTCAGAATATTTTACTTTTTTGTTTTTCGTAATTTTTTTATTTTTACTGAATTTTTTTAATATTTTAAACAATTTTTTTAATTTTTAAATTCACTTAACATAAATACACTTAAAAAATATAATATTTGTGAAAAAAATTTTAAAAAAATTCACTAAATACTAAAAATACAAAAAAATACTAAAGCGTGCTTGTTTCCACTTTTTAAAAAACATTTTTCAGAAAATTCTACTTTTTTATTCTTCGTGTTTTTTTGTTTTTACTGAATTTTTTTAAAAATTTAAGCAATTTTTTTATTTTTTAGACACACCTAACATAAATACACCTAAAAAGTAAAAAATATATAAAAAAAATCTTTTAAAAATTCACTAAATCCCAAAAATACAAAAAAAATACAAAAATTCAATATATTTTTTGTATTTTTATGTATTTATTAATTTTTTAAAATATTTTTACACAAATTTTTTACTTTTTAAATACATCATGTGCATCTAAAAAAATAAAAAAATATTTAAAATTTAAAAAATATTCACTAAAAACAAAAAAACACGAAAACCAAAAAAATCAATTTTCAAAAAACTTAATCCAAAAAACTCAAACCAAACACACTGAGTACATTTTTTTGGATTTTGTGTATTTATTAATTTTTTTACAAATATTTTATTATTTAGATACATTTAACTAAAATGCATCTAAAAAAATTTGTTTAAAATTTTAAAAATATTCACTAAAAATACAAAAAATAAAAAAACTCAATTTTTAAAAAAATGAATTCAAAAAACTAAAACCAAACACACTAATTACTTATAAAAATAAATAAATCATAATTCACATCTCAATATTATTAAGTTGATTAATGTCTACCAAGTGTTTTCATGCCAAGGAATTTTAAAAGAAGAAAAAATATAATATTAACAATTTTTGTCTTGTCAATGTCTTCAAACTTTAGAATAGACAAAATTCAACTGAGAATCTGCTCTTTAAATCAAAAGAAGCTTTTAATTTGATTCAATGTTGGCATGGTTATAGGGGAATTGTGACTAAGCAATTCCTTCAATTTTTGATGAATTCAAGAGAGAGTGAAACATAAGGGTAGAAGATTCTAACAAACAGAACAACATTGAAACAGAAACGACAATCTTTATAATCTAAAAATAATGAAGTGCACCGCAACCACTAATACAAATTAATTTCATGCTCAATAGGAAAAAAAAGAACAATTTCTTATGAAACTAAAATAATGATCAGGGTGCTAGAGCGAATTAAAAAAAACACACAAAACAAAACAAAACAAAAAAAAAACAAAGGAGTAGAAGGAATTAATACCATCTGTGTAAACAGGGAATACAAAATCGTTTGGTCTTACACCTCTGGCACCGAACAACACGGCCTTTGTCATTCCTCTGGCATTGATGACACATCACTGACTCGATTATGTTCCCCTATTCAGATTTATCATTCCCAACAAAAAGAAAATCAGAACAACAAACATAAAACAAGACACAGCTAATGAATCCAATCCAATCCAATTGAGAGAAGAAGTTGCCTCAGTCTCACTCACATTTTCATCTCGCTTTCTTGAACGAATCAATGGAGTCTCTTCTTTCACTCGTTTTGCTCTGTTCCTCCGAGAAGGAGCTTCCTCCTCCTTTTCATCCTTACCTGAACGTAAACAATCCAAATCTCCATTCTTTTTTGTCTTGTTTCTCTTAGCCAATGATTTTGTGTTGTTTGTCTGTGTCTGAGTCGCTTTCTTCTCTGTCTCATTCTTCTTTGGTCGCCTGCTTCTAAGACTATATTGGCCATTCTGCTGCTCCTCCACAGAATCCTTGCTATTTTCCATAATCACACACTTCACTTCACTAGTAACTCTTTTATTTTCTTGGCACTTTCTCACCTCACGTTCCTATCAAACAAACAACATAAGAATTTCTCGAGTATGCTGTATGTAGTATATATATATGTTTGTATGTCTCACTCACAGACAGACAGACAGAGTAGAGCCACCAGTTACGAGGGAGGGGGATGGAATTGAAGAGGCCCGCCAAAACGAATATGAGTTTTGAAAAGTCCCGCCCCCCCTCACTCTCCCGCTTCAGCTTGCTGCATAGTGATGATGTGACCATGGCCGCCCTACTCTGCTCCTTCCACTACGTTGTCAAATGTTTTATTAAACTATTTTTTTTACTAATTACAAAATTTATTGTATATATTTTTTTTTTAGAGGTTATGAATATCTAAAATATAAATTGTCATAATTTTTTATTTAACAAAGTTAATAAAAAAAAAATTTATAAGTGTCTTGTTTTACAATAATAAAATTATTCAATTGTTAATTTAAATATATTTCTAATATCATTAAAATTATGGAGACTTATTTATAAGTCATTTTTCAAACACTTATGCTAGGCTAAGTCCTGTGTAATTTCTTATAGAGACTCAAGTCCTATTTAGATAGGAATGTATTCCACAAGATCCTACATAAACGTAACGTGACGTGACACTTACATAAACGTAACGTAACGTGACACCTACATAAACGTAACGCGACACCTACATAAACGTAACATAACGTGTCACGTTACATTTCGCAAACTTAATGACTTTTTATTTTTTTAAATTGAATGTGAAAATGTTGTTGATTTATATTGGTGTCACGTTACGTTTCATATAAATATGATCTATGGTAAATAGGAAATTGAATGTTGTCATAAATTATAGGTGTCACGTTACGTTTATGTAGGTGTCACGTTACGTACAAATATCACATTACGTTTATGTAGGTGCCACGTTACGTTACATTTATATAGATATGATCTATGGTAACATTCAATTTCCTATATATGGTTTTACTATTATTTATGATATTAACAACTAATATTTAGGGTAAATGTGTCAACAAACATCCCACAGGACTTATGGGAACATAAATTTTTTAGTAGAACCATATGTAGCATAAGTCTCCCTAATAGGACTTATAAATAATTTTCCCTTAAAATTATTAATTAATTTGATAATTTATAAATAAAATAATACATTTATTATAAAATTACAAACGTCAGGGTGTAATATAATTTTCAGAACCACAAAGGTGTTTCGTATTTTAAGAAAAATCTCAGAGGGTTATTTGTAATTTATCCTTTTGTTAAAAAAAATTAGGTAGCGTTTTTGAATTATATTTTAGATTAAAAATTTTCAAAATTCATAACTAAGGTGTCGTTTGGTAACACTTACGTTTTCAGTTTTCAGTTTATATTTACAAAAATTTTAAAAACTCAAATAAAAACTTGTTTGGTAAATTTTTGATTTATAAATTAATGGTCTCAGTTTATAAATTTGGCCAAAAAATGTAAGCTAAAAAAATGTGTTTCCGTTTCGTGTTTTCAGTTTTTTTTTTTTTTTACCACCCAACACTAGCCACCACCCGCCATCATTTTTTACCACCGTCTTCCGCCATCACCACCCACCACGCACTCCCCACCACCCACCTGCCACCACCACCCGCCACCACCAGCCACCACCCACTCGCCACCACCACCTACCACTCGCCACCACCACCACCACCACCACCACCACCACCCCCCACCTGCCGCCACCACCACCACCATTACCACCACCACCACCACCACCCACCACCCACCTGTCATCCACCCGCCACCATCACCGTCACCCACCACCCACCGGCCACCACCACCACCACTACCACCACCATCACCCACCCGCCGCCACCACCACCATCACCCACCCACCACCCGCCATCCACTCACCCGTCACCGCTTTCCACCACCGTCTTCCGCCGCCACTTGCTACCACTTTTCACCACCATCTTTCGCCGCCGCCACCCACACACCCGCCACTTGCCACCACTTTCCACCACCGTCTTCTGCCACCATCACCCACCACCGTCTTCCGCCACCACCACCCGCCATCATTTTCCACCACCGTCTTCCGCCGCCACCACTCGTCACCACTCACTACCCGCCACCACTTGTCATTTCTCACTCTTTTTTATATTTTTAAATTTTTTAAAACATTTTGTCTAAACCAAATACATTTGTAGTTTATGTTTTTCTAAAAATAAACAAAAATCAGTTTATAAAATTTTTGTAAATATAAACTGAAAACGTAAATATTACCAAACAGGCCCAATATTCAATTTAAAAAAAAAATCAAAAGTTATAATAATCAAAAAAAAATTCAAAACTCTATTTTTAAACCAAAAATAAAAATCAATTTTTTTTATTTTGTTCTTTAAAATTATAATATTTTTTATTTTTATTTTTGAAGAAAAATATTTTATTTTTTTTATCTTTTAGAAAAAAATATTTTGTTATTTTTTAAGCATTGACCAAATAATTTGTTATAATTTAAATATAATCCAAAAAAATTTAAAATTTTAAAAAGATAAATATTTAAAGAAAATTATTTAAAATAAAAATTGTATATTTAAAATAAAATTAATATAAATTTTTAAATATTTTTAAAAATATTTAAAATATTTTTTAAAAAAATACAGCACACAAATATAGTAAATACAGAATACATTAAAAAAATATTTACAATAAAAAATATTTATCCTAAAAAAATAAAATTAAGAAAATTTTTAAATATTTAAAAAAAATAAACCCAAAACAATTTAAAATATAACTCAAAATTCAAAACTAAAACTCATAACCAAAAAAAAAAAAAAAATTTCAAAACTAAAGTAAACCGAGCCTTAATTTTGTAGGGTAAATTAAAAATATACCTTTGAGTTTGCTTAAAATACGATTTTTCTCTTGTGATTTTAGAAATTACATCACGTACCTTGAAATTATAATTTCATAGCAAATAACCCCTTTTATAAATAAATCATCAAGTCCATTAATAATTTTTATGATATCTGAAATTTATTTCAATTAATAATTTAAGTAATTTTATTATTGTATAAGAGAGTGATTAATAGTTTTATTTTTTCACTTAATTCTATTAAATAATAAATCTAACAAAGGGATACTTATAATTTTAAAACTACAGGAGACAATCTATATTTTAAACAAACTTTAGGATGTATTTATAATTTACCCAATTTCTTAAAACCATTTACCTCTTATCTCAAGTTTTACTTTTCATCAAATTTGATGAATAAATAAATAATCATTTCTAATATTTTATCTTTTTAAATTCTGATAAGTTCTTTATTTGATAAAAAAAAATATATTTAATGAACCATTAATGAAGGATTATAAATATTTTTAACTAAATTTAAATTTGATAAATGAATCAAGTGAAAGATGAAAGTCATGTTTGGTTTGGTTTTCATAACTTATTTCATAATTTTTTTTCTAAAAATATAAAATTTAAATCGGTGAAAGAAATTAAAAATACTTATTAATTTTATATTATTTTATGCTTTAGGAGACCACAAATGATTATTAAAAATTTTAAAATATATTTTTGTTTATTTTTATGAAAAATTTACCTATCAATCCCATATTAAGGAATGGTGATCTATTTAGGCCTTGTTTGGGTACTCCCAAATAATTCAAAAAGCCAAAAAGTTACTCAAAAAGTTAAAAAGTTAACACTATTCACCAAAAGTCAACAATTACGGCTGCACAACTCCCAATTCAAATTTTCCTCTAAAAACCAATTTTCACAATTTTTTATTACACATTTTTCCATAAAAAGTCAAAAAGTTAACCCAAACATCCATATTTTCAACCTCAATTTTTTAGTCAAAAAAGACAAAAAGTGCACTTATTTAGTCTTCCCAAACTTGGCCTTAGTCCTAAGAATTTTTTTGTAGACCAGTTAGTCTCATTGATTTTGGAAAGGTAAATTTAATATATTATTTAAAAATTAGATTTACGGTTATACCTTTATTTATATTATGCTCCTTATCTTTTTTTTTCTTTTGTGCTATATAGGTAGGTACACAATATATGGAAATCAAATTCGAGATACATTTTTATATAAAAATCTTTTTTATTTGGAAAACATTTCAAAATGAATACAAAAATGACTTAAAATATGAGATTATTCAAACATTCCAAAAGGATGTAAGATTTTTCAAATATTTCAAAAGGAGTATAAAAACTACTTGGTAAGTTTTGGCCAGATATATAATTTTTAACTGTAATACTCCAATGTAACACTTGATATAGGCCGAAAGGTACCGCATTGAGGCTGCTTAAATTACATTTATAGTTTTTGAATTTTATTTATTTGGTGGAATGATGTTTTTGTGCACTTGTATAGATTTGGCAGGCAACACGTAAATTCAATCAAAAAGTGGTGTAAAAACAGATTCTTCGTGCGAGTAGTGAAAATTCCCGGCCTGTCACCTCATAGCATGTACGGCCACCACCACTCGAGCGAAAAGTATGGGCGCTCGAACGGTCCACCTAGGGTGATGTGTGTGAAAATTCAAGTTTTTTCTGTTAGAAATAAAAAGAAGAAAGAGGTTGCTCTTAGGAGTCTGAAATATTTCAAAGAAATAAGGGGCTAGGGTTTGGAAAAGAGGATTATCAAGCTTCAAGGACAATTTCCATGGAGACTTATTCTTCTTCTACTTCTTCTCACGTCTTCATGAGTGGCTAGGCTCCTTATTTCTATGGTTTTTGTAGCGATCCCGGTTTCGACCATTCTTTCATGTTTTGCTACTTCGACAGGGCAGGTCGGGGATCAAGTTGCCCGGTCAGCTCGCGGGGGTTGAGGGGGTAGCGCCCCTTGGCGACTCCGAGGGCATCGCCCTGGCGGGGTCTAGAGGCAGCACCCCCGAAACAAAAATGCAAAATGCATTTGAAGTTGCTTGTTTATTCGAGCGGCCGTTTATGTACTCGAGCGGAGAATGTTTGGTTCCAAAAGTTTGACCTGTTTGCAAAAGTACTGGGAAGGTGTATTCGACGTTCGAGCAAGGCTTTCCACGCTCGAGCGGACCATGTTATATCAGTTTGTGAATCTGATATTTCAGATCACTTTTGTATATCTCTCTCTCTAAAAACATTTCCTCTCCCTTCTCTCTACATTTCTCTACGCCAAATTGGATCAAAATCTTGATTTCTTAAGATCCATTAGAGTTCTGCAATAGGTTCTTCATCAAAGTTGGTTAACTTCTCGAAGGCTTCCTTATGTGCGGTGAAGATCGAGTTTCGACACCGTTAATTTTGAGGGTTTCATCTCATTTCTTCTTCAAAACTTGAGGTAGAGATTTTCTTAAAGTTATATATATATTTTTGCAAGATCTAGATGATTTTCGAAATCATCCTTCAATAGTTTTGAAAATTGATTGTTAATTCAAGAAGTTGAGCGATTTTGAAAGTGGGTTTGTCTCTTGTTTTTTTAACATGATCTTATGGGTTTTGATCTTCGTTGATTGAAGAAAATATGATTTTGGAAAGTTTTGTTTCAAAAGATTTGAGTTATATAGTTTTTGTGAAAAAACCTAGAATTTAGGAATTTTTTTTAAAGAGACTGAAAACCTATGAATGATATTGTTATATTTATTTTGTGTGTCAAAATCAATGGATGTTTGGAAAATTTTTTATTTATATTTATATAAATGATGAATTTCAGGGAATATGAGAATTGTTGTTCATTTTAGAAATTATTGTTCAAAACATTGAAATAGTCTTGAAATGACTAATTGTTGAGAATACTTTAGAAGAAGAAATTGTGTTACTCCTTTGATGATGAATTGGAATAAAAGTATTTATATTCATTTTGTGTTATTGGCATATCAATTCATTTGATTACATTAAATTTTGAAAGTTGATTTGAAAACTTACATTGAGAAAAGAACATTGAGAAAAGAATATTGAGAAACAAGTTTCCATGAATTGGTTTTGGGGTAAATACGGTGGTAAGTCTTGACAGGTGGTGTAGATGAAATTGAATAGGTGTCGAGCCTTCCAGTTAATACTGATAAAAATGACAGATTATAGGTGTTGAGCCTTCCAGTCAATGCTGGTAAAAATGACAAATTAGTAGTACTTGTATAGTCTACTTGCAGACACCAACTTAAGGATTACCAGAATCGTATTTACCGCTCTTGAAATGAATTGTTAAGTTTTGAAAAATTGAAATTGTATGACATCATTGAGCATGATGGTTTTCAAAGTTGAAGATGTGATTTTCTTTCAAAAACGCATAGCATGGCATGTGCATTTCATCTCTTGAGACTTGTAGAAAATGTATATACTTTGTTAAAGACTTCCTACTGGGCTTTATGCTCACCCTACGGGATTTTTGTGCAGGAAAAGATGTGGTGATGCCGCCTAACTAGAGGCGAGGAAATATGTGTTGAGAGTACGAGACTCTCATTTTGCTGTGACTATGTATGTAAGCCAAGGGCTGTATGTGTGTGGGTTTGAATAACCGTTTTGTGTAACTAAGCTCAAGCCTTGAAAACTTGTAAACCCTTTGGGGTATTTATTTGTTTATTTACTTATTGTTGGATTTATATATTGTTGCGTGAAGAACTATTATATCATGTAATGTAAGTTTGGAAATTTATATTCGGTTTTCCTTGAAAGAGCCATGATTGTTGTATTATCATTTGGGCTAGAAATTTGGGGCGTTACAGTTTTAATGAAACCCTAGCCAAGTAAAAAGGGTTTTCTTTTTAGTTTTCTTTTATGTAATGGTATGAACAGTTGTATGGTATTCAAAAAGTTTTCAAATACATTTTCTATTATTTCTTCAAGTATTCTGCTTTTTGTGATTGTTGAATGCTTTCCATGCAATAGTTTTCTATTCTTTCATGTTTTAGGTATGAGATGAGCCATACTACGAGGGACGAATCGTGTTACTACCCTAGTTTAAAGTGAACAACTCATACTACTTAAGATGGTTCATGCCTATACATTGAACATGTTAATTTTCTTGATCAATGCTTTGAACTTGTATTTACAAAGTATTATTTACTTCGAACTGTAACATAATTGATTTTCAAATTGAAACCTTATTTATATAACTAGTGGTGAATTCATTACCCTAGGTTTTCCCCAAAATTGGTAACTTTATCTTTACTTATAATTGCTAGTTATTCGCTTTGTTTGAACAACTATTTATTTCATCAAAATTAGTTTAGGAATTTAACAATGAAATTAGTTTAATTTCCTGTTTGTCCCTGTGGATCGATACCTCGATTTACCATTATTCTAAGGAATTTGGTATAGTTTAGTGTTTATTTTTGGTGTGTGAAACGACTCATCAACACTCAAACATAACACTCCAATGTAGCACTAAAAAAAAAATCTTTAGTATCATACCCTAGTGTAATACATAAAAAAAACTCATTACTGTACTTTTTCCAAACGTAACACTAAAAAAAAACTTCTTAGTATAACGTTTTAATATAACACACAAAAAAATTTCTTATTATAACACTCTAATGTAATATACAAAAAAAACTCCTGAGTGTATTTTTCTCAAACATAACACTCTAACATATCATTTCAAAAAAACTCCTTAGTGTAATACTCTAATATGACACACAAAAAAACTTCTTACTGTACCTTTTCCAAATGTAACATTCTAATATAATACTCTAAAAAACCTCCATAGCGTAACACTTTAATATAACACACAAAAACACTCCTTAGCATACTTTTTTCAAATGTAACACTTTAATATAATACTCCAAAAAAATTCCTTAGCTTAACACTTCAATGTAACACCAAAAAAAAAAAAAAACTCTTTGGTGTATTTTTCTCAATCATAACGCTCCTATGTAACACAAAAAAAATGTACTTTTTTTAAGCGTAACAGTCTAATGTAACACTAAAAAACCAAAGAATGTGAGATTTGTCAAACCATTTCAAAAGGAGTACAAATATTCCTTAGTAAGTTTTGGACAAATATATAATTTCAAATTATGAATGTTACGTTTGGAAAAAATATACTAAGAAGCTTTTTTATTATTTTTGTGTGTTATATTGGAATATGTTACATTGAAGTGTTACGTTTGTGATTACACTGATTGAAGTGTTATATTTGGAAAAGTACACTAGATATATATATATATTGTGTTACATTGGAGCGTTAAATTTGAAAAAAGTACACCAAAGAGTTTTTTTTTAGTGTTACGTTTGGGAAAAGTACACCAAGAAGTTTTTTTGGATATTACATTGAAGTGTTACATTATTGGACTGTTACATTAGAGTGTCAGGTTTTTCTTCATAATGTGGAATTTGTTCTAGAATGAGGGAAGATCCAAAATTTCTATAGTGCAAATTGCCTAAATATGTAATTTTACATTTTGAAAAACTCACTTTTATTCAAAAAAAATTAAATTCAAATATGAAAGTGACTATCTTTTTTATGTAATTTCCACTTTAATGGGACCTTTAGGTTCATAAGAAAAATGAAAGAATTAAACAGTTCATAAAATTATATTTTAAGATTTATTGGTGCTTCACCCTATTTTTATTAAACTAATTTTCATTTTTTTCCAAATAAAAAAATAACTACTTTAGTCCTATAATTAATTGCAACTAGCAACTCCAACTGTGTTGGGCAAAAGAGTAATGATTCATCCCCCTTTTCCCCCACCCCCTTTGACCCCCTTTGACCCCCTCTCTCTCTCATTGGTCACATTTTCTTTTTCTTTTTCTTTTTTTTCTTGCTCCTCCAATCACCACCCGCCACGTGGCAAAGGGGGGTGAGGGGGTGACCCCCACAAAGGGGTCCCAAGCATTATTCATGGGGAAAGAGTAATGATTCAAATTAATTTAATTATGCGGGAAAGTACCTTCTTTATTTTGTCTATTCCAACTGCACTCTACATTTTAGTTAATTAATCAAATTAATTTAATTAATTTTTAAAATAAAAATACTATAAAACATAAATAAATAAAATATAATATTTTTTTATGACATGTCATGTCACATATGCATCTTGTGTTGATGCGATTGATAACGTGATATTTTCAAATATTTATTTTTTTAAATGATAATACTATTGGTTAGCATGCGTAATGTATGTGCAATTTAAATAAGAAAAATAAAATAAAATAAAATATTTTGTTATATATTATATATCACTAAAATGATAAGAATCTTCTTCAATAGATTCAAAATCTAAGATTGAAGTCTCACTCCTCTCATATATCTATTTTTTTTTAAAATAAAAAAATTAGGACCCGTGGGATAATAAAAGAAGTACGCAACAGTTTAGACACTGAGTCCAACCTTCACTTAATATAATAAAATATAGATTTTTACACAATCATATTTTTAAATAAAGAGAGAGAAAGAGATGAAAACATGGCCTAATTTGGGAACATAGTTAAAAACTATATTTTGGCTTTTAATCTATTTTGGATCACATCACCTCTCTATTTTTTTACACGTTTTTTCAAAAAAGAACTATAACAATCCAAAAAGACAGTTTTTAACCAACTTTCCAAAACAACTCATCCGTCATCTTTGAAAGAACTGATCGTTGGAAGGCTGGACAATAAATATGCTAGGGAAAAATATTTGCCTAGCTTCCAACACTAGCAACAAAAAAACAAAAAAAAAAGAGACAAATGACAAATGACAAAAGCCTGTTAGAGACTATAAAGGGGAATTCTACTTATACTAGCAATTTAACTTTTTACACCCTTAAAAAATTCAATTTTTTTATTTTATATTTTTATAATATCTATAATTCCTTTATTACCCTCATCCCTAACCTTTCTCTTTCCCTTTCTCCTTACACCCAAAACCTAAAAAATCCTAACCCTAATTCTTTCCCACCATTACCTCCTAACCATAGAGATCTAAGAGGGGACTTGAAAGAAAACCCCCAAGGTGTCGCCACCAAAATTGTCGATTTATCAACCGAAATCACATTTGTAGCCGCCATCAATCTTATCAAGATGCTGGCACAAACGTCAAGGCCTCCGCCAGCGACGGCGATTTGGGAAGCTGCGGTGTGTAACCCCATTATGAAACGAAGGCCATCCATCTTGATCTTTCAAATCTTTGCTTCCTTAAATCTGAAATCAGAAATCTAAATTTGATTCTGATTCTGATTCTTTCTTTTTAATTTCCAATGATTTGGGAGTCGAAGCTAAAAAACAACTCTAGAGAGTATGGCGTGAACGTGTTAAACGATCTTTGAAATTGAGGGTTTTCTTTGTCTTTTGAATAACGCGCGCGTGCGCGCGAGAGAGAGAGAGAGAGAGAGAGAGAGAGAGAGAGAGGACGAGCTATTTAAAGAGCATGAAAATGTTTCGTTTGTGTTTTTTAATCAAACGGGTCACCAACCTTTATGCCTCTCTTCCTCTCTGTCGGTGGAGAAGATGGTTGTTGGAAAAAATGATTTTTTGGTGACTTTAATGTGAAATTAAAGTAGGTCCCAACCATTGGTTGAGGTAAGATTAAATGGATTTAGATTCTTTGTAACAAGGCTTTTATACCACAAAAAGAATGACAAAAAATCATTAAGAATTGAATGAAAAATTGTCTCATAAAGATAGCCTCATGAATGAGGTATTGGGAATTGTGTACAACTACCAATCCCACATTTATTGTAAAGGAAAATTTTGATGGGTATTTAAACCTCAAGATTTTGAGAAAGCCATGAGCCTTTTGGGCATCCAAATTTTTCGAAGGAATGGAGGCATGGATGCTTTTAGGATGGGCTTGGGCCAAGATTATGGTCCAAGTTGGTTATAGCAAAATTGCCACACGCGCGCGTGCCACCCGGATCGGGCCGGGTCTGAGATCGTGGCCCGTGGGTCGTGGATCTTGGGCTTGGGCTTGAGGCTTGAGGCTTGCTGGAATGGGTTAGATTTGGGCTGGGTCGGATTGGTAGTCCACCAATCTAATCTTTTTTGGCCAAGTCTGCTGCAGATATATACACTTATGTATACATAATATATCTCTCATATATATTATTGCCCCATTAGTTTTCTCTCCCCTATAGTGTATAAAAGGAGACCTATCTCCCTTGGTTTTGGTACAGAATTTTGCGCTCAGATTATAGCCAAGTTCGTCTCCTCCCACATAATTTTCTTCCTGTGTTGAGAGAGTGCTGCCATTATCGGTTCGCCAAAGATAACAGAAGGTGCTTCTGCGTTAGCCGGTCTAAACCATCTTATCTTGGAAGACATAAGTCGACGTTCCTCCAGCACCTACGGTGAGGCGGCTAATCTATTTTAAGGACACTGTGGTATCACACAGAATTTGGTTTGATTCCTTATTTTCAATATTTCAATTAACTATGTATATCTGTTAATCATGTTTTATACTTCATGTTCTAGAATGTAATTTATCGAATATGGATTTATTTGATGTTCTATTTTAATAAATCACGAATCTATTTATCTTGTTTAAGTATACAATTTGGACAGCAATCCTAAAACAGATTAATTATGTTTATCATGAAATTGTACATATAGAATTCATATATTAGGACCCATAGATTCATTTTCGGTTTGTGCACTTAGCCCACTGTTTTCATTTACAGTGAAGGTTTATGATTAGAAAAAAAAAAGAAGATAATAATATTCTGCCCACTATGTATGTTGGCCACTAATATGTATTGTTTTTTCAACTAGTGCATATAGGATATTGGTTATATATTCAATATATGCATAGGCTACTTGTTTTGTTCCCCAGTTGTTAGTTTTTTTTTTTTTTTTTTTGGTTTCCTCACTGTCTCGTGATTAGAAAATAGATAGGCTACTAGTGCATGCTTAGAACAACACATAAAAAAATAGAACAGTTTCTTGCTAAGGTTTTTTTTTTTTTTTTTTTTTTTTTTTTTTTTGATGGTCTATACATTGTTCTAGTCCTGGTTTATTTATTTATTTATTTATTTATGCCTACTGTATGTATGGGACATCCATGATTAGCCTAATAAAATATATTCCAAACCCATACGGTTTCTTGTATGGAGTACATGATTAGGAATATTGTAGAATTGCCAATTAATATATGTAAGGGTCTGTTTTGGGTTTTTCTAGTTTGATTAGAATGTTTTCTCTCTTGCATAATTTGTATGCTTATTTAGTTCTAAAAATAATTTTATTTTATGAGGATGATTAATAATTTCCTACCATATTAATATTGACATGCTAAATATCTTCTATTTTTTAGTTAATTCGCATGTGTTTTAGATTCTAGAATTGTAGGATAATTTGCATGTTCAAAAATATTCTAGATTTTGATTTGTTACGTGCCTATTATTTTCTAGACTATTTGCATGATTTTAATTGCTAGAGTTATTTGCATATTTAATGTGAACTAAATTTATATATATATAACTCTTGACTATTAATTTTAATTTAATTCTTAGAGTTATAGTTTTATTTTTTGTAACTCTCGTCAATTGAAAGTGTTAATTGTATATTTATTTACATGATTATTGTGTTATAATTCCCTCTAACTCTTGTCAATTAATTTTTAGTTTAATTTTTAGAGTTATAAAGTTTGTAATTTATTTGGGATTTATAAGTTTCATTGTATAATTTGTCTAGCATAATTAACTTTGCTATTAAATTAATTGATTAGTTTTACAAGTTTCTTTAGATTATTTGTTTGTATACTAACCTTCTTTTTAGGCATACCTATACGAAAGGGAATGGAAACAATACAAATCCAAATTAATAGAATTTGGGAGTGTAAGGAAAAGAAAGGGGAAAAAAAAAAATTGGACTACTTACAATCCTCAATTTGGATTAGTTTACTCATCTTATATTTGAAGTAATTTTTTTTTCTTGAGATTTATTTGGTTGTTTACCAATTTGTAAAAGCAAGTTTTATTTGCTTGTATTGTTGTAGCAATTTTTTATATTGCTTGTAATTTGGTTAGCAATTTTTAGATTGCTTGTAAGTATTGAACCTTGGTTTGTTTTAACCTAGTTCATCCCTTGGAAAACTTAATTCTAAAAATTGTTTCTCACGGATTAGGAGTCAACATGCTCTTGAAAGTTTTGCCAAAAGGTTAACTGGGTTTTAAGTGGGACCGGTGTGACCCCTCCAGTCTTCCTGGGAACATTCTTGACCATGTTCGATTCTAGGTTTAGTAGTGAGACTAATTTTGAATTAATGTTTTCAACTGTGGGATTTTTTAGTGTTAAATTTAATTTTTGGAAACACAGAAAGTGATATTTTGTTATATATTTTCAGAAATGGCAACTGCCATCGATGCTACTGCTACTGCTACTGCTAATGTTGGTGGGGATCTGAACCTCGGGGCAACTAGCTTGCCAACCCCAACTGTGACCTTTGTGGTCAACCCTAGTGCTACTCTGGTTGTTACAGGAGGACCACTCAGTCATCATGAGCGCTTAGAGAAATTTGCTAGGTTGAACTTCAAGAGATGGCAGCAAAAGATGCTATTCTACTTGACCATGCTGAACCTTGCAAAGGTTTTGAGCGAGGATCCTCCAGTCGTGGTAGAGAATGAGCCAGACAGGCAGAAGGTCATGGCGCTTGACACATGGAAGCAGACAGACTATCTTTGCCGGAACTATGTGTTCAACAGCTTGGTAGATTCACTCTACAATGTGTTTTGTGCTAAGAACTCAGCAAAGGAGTTATGAGAATCTCTGGACAAGAAATAAAAGACTGAGGATGTTGGGGCAAAGAAATTTGTTGATAGCCGGTTCTTGGACTTTAAAATGGTAGATTCAAAAACTGTGATAACCCAAGTCCAAGAGTTCCAAGTAATCTTGCATGAAATTCATGCTGAGGGGATGCCTTTGAACGAGTCATTCCAAGTTGTTGTGATCATTGAGAAACTTCCAAATGGTTGGAAGGACTTTAAGAACTACTTGAAGCACAAATGCAAGGAAATGTTAGTTGAAGAGCTGGTTGTCCGACTCCGGATTGAGGAGGATAATAGAAAGAAAGGAGAGAGTACCTCATTTATGAAGGCCAATGTCATTGAGAATGGCAAATCTTCTGGGGTGAGAAAGAAGCCCCCTGTGAACAAGGGCTCAAAGCTGGGGCCAAGGGGTGGTGTTGCAAAGAAGTCGGCGTACAAGCCGCTGGAACTTAGTTATCAGTTCTTAAGGAAGTGCTACAACTGTGGTAGTGAGGGGCATCGGGCTAGTGACTGCCGTAAGTAGAAGAAGCCATACAAGACCAAACCTCATGCTCACATGGCAGATATGTAAGAGCACTCCCATGATGAGGATGACATGCACTTGTCTATCGTTATCTTTGAGGTGAATCTGGTGGGTTCAAACCCAAGATAATGGTGGATTGATACTAGGGCTACAAGCCACATCTGCTCCGAGAAGAAGCTGTTTATAACTTTCAAACTGTGAGAAGTTGTTTATGGAAAACTCTGCTACCTCCATTGTTGAGGGGAAAGGAAAGGTGGTCCTGAAGTTGACCTCGGGAAAGGAGCTGACCTTGAATGAAGTCCTGTATGTTCCGGACATTCGTAAGAATCTTGTCTCAGGGTCTCTTCTCAGCAAACATGATTTTCGCATGGTATTTGAGTTCGACAAGGTCGTTCTGACCAAGAACGGAGTGTATGTGGGTAAGGGTTATATGTTGGGGGTATGTTTAAACTCAATGTAATGACTATTATCCCAAAGATGAATAAAGATGCATCTTCTTTTGCTTACATGCTTGAGTCTTCCAATTTGTGGCATGGGAGACTAGGACATGTGAACTTTGAATCTTTACGTAGATTAATCAAGTTAGATGATATACCATCTTTTGATATTAATCCGAAACATAAGTGTGGAACTTGTGTTGAAGCGAAGTTGACAAGATCTTCATTTCATTATATTGAAAGAAGCTCAGAGCAGTTGGACTTAGTGCATAGTGATGTGTGTGACTTAAAGTTTATACAATCAGTGGTGGCAATAAATACTTCATCACTTTTGTTGATGATTGCACTAAGTATTGTTATGTGTATTTGCTCAAAAGCAAAGATAAGGCTATTGACAAGTTTGTTCTTTATAAAAATGAAGTTGAGAATCAATTAGGCCGCAAGATTAAGGCTTTAAGAAGTGATTGTGGTGGTGAGCATGAATCACCGTTTATTGAGATTTGTGCTCAATCCAGGATTATCCATCAAACCATGGCGCCTTATTCTCCTTAGTCAAATGGGATTGCTAAGCGGAAGAATAAGATAATAAAGGAGATGATGAATGCAATGTTGACAAGTTCTGGATTGCCACAGAACTTGTGGGGGGAAACAATTCTCTTCACGAATTACATTCTAAATAGAATCCCTCGGAAGAAAATAGACAAGACTCCATATGAATTATGGAAAGGCTGCAAGCCTTCTTATAATTTCCTACGAATGTGGGGGTGTCTTGCCAAAGTGGTGGTACCTACACCCAAGCAGGTTAGGATAGGTCCGAAAATCGTGGATTGTATATTCATTGGTTATGCACAGAATAGTAGTACATATAGATTTCTTGTGCACAAGTCTGATATTTCAGATATCCACAAGAATACCATAATGGAGTCAAGGAATGTGTTTTTCTTTGAAGACATATTTCCTTGCCGAACCCGAGGAGAGGATCAAAGTTCTGAGAAGGAACTTGAAGATGATCAAGATGATGATCAAGATAAGGAAGTAAATAAGCCAAGAAGGAGTAAGAGGGCTAGGACTGCCAAGTCCTTTGGCCCGAACTTCTCGACTTATATGTTAGAAGGAGAACCTCGAACTTTCCATGAAGCCGTGACTTCACCTGAAAGTCCCTTATAGAAAGAAGCTATTAAGAATGCAATTGACTCCATTTTACAAAACCATACTTGGGAGTTGGCTGATCTACTCCTAGGCAGTAAGGCCTTGGGGAGTAAGTGGATCTTTAGAAGAAAAATGAAGGCTGATCGGTCAATTGATAAATATAAAGCTAGGCTAGTTATCAAAGGATATAGACATCAAGAAGGTCTGGATTACTTTGATACGTATTCACCTGTGACAAGAATTACATCTATTCGCATGGTGATTACGATAGCAGCTTTACATGGTCTGGAGATACATCAGATGGATGTAAAGACAGTTTTCTTAAATAGAGATTTAGACGAAGAAATCTACATGGAGCAACCCGAGAGGTTTTCAACTTTACGGCAAAATAAGAAAGCCTGTAAGTTTGTCAAATCATTGTATGGTTTGAACCAAGCTCCTAAGCAATGACATGAGAAGTTTGACAATGCTATGTTGTCAAATGGGTTTAGAATCAATGAGTGTGACAACTGTGTATATGTCAAAGACACTAACAGAGGTTATGTCATTTTGTGTCTATACGTTGATGACATACTCATTGTTGGTAGTAATGATGAGATGATTAGAACTACCAAGAGATTGTTAAACTCTAAGTTTGACATGAAAGAGATGGGCCTTGCAGATGTGATTCTAGGTATTAAGATTATCAGAATATCTAGTAGTATTGTACTTTATTAATCTCATTATGTTGTGAAGATACTTGAGAAATTTGGTAAATCAGATACGAGTATGTCTTGGACACCGGTAGACTTGAGACTACATTTGACCAAGAATAATGGTGAGTGCCTCTCAGCTAGACTATTCTCGGGTCATTGGAAGTTTGATGTATCTAATGAGTTGTACAAAGCTAGATATAGCCTACTCTGTTAGCAGGCTTAGTAGATACACAAGTAATCCGAATGCCACTTGTGGGGAAGTGATTCTGGAAATACTCTTCAGATCCTGGGAGACGCTCTTGATCCTCAGCTAGTCACCTGCAAAGACTAACACTCCGGTCGGGGGTGCCGGGGTTAGCACTCCGACGGGCAAGTTAGTTCTTATACTCAAGAAAGCTTGTTTACTAAGTTTAGTGAAGTGATTCTTACATACCTTTCTAAATTTGAAGCTCTTGTATTTATACTCATTCTCTGGACCTCGGGTCCAGAGCCCACTTTTTACTTATTATCCTTTTGTTTATTCCCACATACATCTCCCCGTCTATTCGGCGATCTCAATGTATTTGGCATCTTAGTTGATTAGCACGAAGCCGAACAGTCTCTGATTTTTGGAATACATCCCTTCTAACTCTTCTATTTATTCGGCTCCCACAATTGCCCCCCAAGCATTTTCCCAATGTATGTTGGCTGGAGTGCTTGGTTCCGAATTTTGAATACTCAGAACCAAAATTTTGGTGGTTGGGCCTACGAAGCACACGTCTAAGTATGCCCCCGTTTGGTTGTCGTACCGACTTCCCGCCTCTTCGTACATACATATTCATTGCGATTTTAAAGATTGGCGTCCCTTCGGATTCGCATTCCGTGATACTGGTCGCTGGGTTGCCTTTTGGATCATTCTTGCAATTTTATCTCCTCCAATATCTTCTTCATCCTCTGTAAGTTATCCACTTCTTTGCTTCGAGAACTATTCCCAGTTTATTCTTTGGCACATCTGTGTCAACTGTAGGGTATGGCGAAACATTTGAAAGACCTCCTCTCATCAGATTGAATTGCTGGTTTTAGACGCCATTTCTCTATTCCTGATGACGTCCGTCTATCACTTTTGGCAGACGGCACCCTTGACATGGAGAGGGAGGACGAAACCATGATCATCTTTCCTCTCTTGTCAATCGCAGTGGGTGGAGTCCACTTCCCTCTACACCCATTCCTAAGGGCTGTGCTTCGCCATTGGGATTTAATCCCTTCTCAACCTAACGTGAATTTCTTTAGAATTATAATGGGGATTGTAGCGTTGAATCTTCATCTTGGAATTAACCTTGGCATTCCGGCTATCCGGCACTGCTATGCCTTGGCTAAGTCTTCCGGTCGGCAAGGGCGTTATTTCCTTAGAGCTAAGGACACCGATCATCAACTAATCACTATGCTTTCCAGCTCTGGGAAAAGAGTTGATGATGTTATGGTCGTTGTCCAGGGTAACTGGGAATTTGGCGAAGGGGAGGATCGTGTTGACCCTATTCCCAGACGGAGGGGCGAGCCAGGTCGCCGAGTATTTCCTTGTTTTTGTTATGTGTTCATTTTTATTGTGAAACCTATTCCATTGAAATCTTGCGGCTTCGTCTTGTGCAGGGAGGGGTTTGAAAAAAGTACTATCTTCAACCCACGACGCCGTTCTTTCAGATATTAGGGTTGCTCTCAGGTATTTCGGCCGTCGAAGCCTTCAGAAACAGGGGAGGGCGGCTCACATTCTGCTTTGTTACGAGCCGACATACACAACCTTCTCAGCGGCGGAAAACATACCGATTCCGAAGGGCGAAGATTCCCTTACCGCTCTTATTCTGTCAGACTTCAAAAACTTGAGGCAGGTAGGCTTTGAAGGGTCCGATTCGAAGCGAAATGAGGTAGCTGATATTGCCGAATCAGATCAATTCGAGACCCACTCTGGGGTATTGGATTCCGCCGATCCTCCGTTTACATCGGGACCAGGGGATCTTCCTTCTGCCGACGTTCTTCAACGCTTAGAGGATCTTCCCGTCATAGACTTCGCGGGTATGGCCGGATTGAGTCTGACAAAGCTTGCCAAAAAGGCGAATGCGGAGAGGTTAGCCGCATGGCGAAGAGCGGAGGGCCTTTCGTCTGAAATACCGCCCGCCGCCGAATCTCGACTCCCCCTCCCTGTTGCCGAATCAGAGTCCTTGGGGGTTGTAGAGGAGAAGGAAAAAGGTCAGAATGCCGAATCTCCGTTGGCCGGGGAAGTCGGCCAAAAAGTTGGGGAAAAGGCAGAGAAACGCTCTGCTGACCTCAAGGCCGGTTCAGACAAACAAGGTGGTAAGCTTCCTCGATTGGAGGGATCTAATGAGGTTGTTCCTTTTGTCATTCGTCCAATGGTAAAGGATATGCCGGTTCCCTCTAACGCTTCGGCGCTTAAAGATCCAGAAGTCGCATTCGGTGTGGCTACGTCCGTGTCGTTGCCGTCTGATATGGAGGCTTTCCGGGTTGAACCAGATCTGAATACGACAGCACTAGCCGCGCAATCGGCACTTCTGGTACGTATTCTGACTTTTCTTCACTTTATCCGAGTACTGTTGAGGTTATGTTTTTGGGTTCTTCCTTTGCAGACCGTCGGAAGGATAGCCGATATGGGACGTCGGCATCTCGACGCCGTGAAACAGATTGGCCGCTTACGAAAGCAAGTGGAGGGCCAGAGGAAGAAGGCCGAGGATGCAGTTTTGAGAGCGAACAAGGAAGCTTCTCGGGTCGAGGCCGAGGTAGAGAAGGCCCGCATTGCAGATCAATCCCGAGCGGACGCCGAGAAGAAGGCGGACGCGAGCGAAGCGGCACTGAGATTGTCCCAGAAGGCGGTTGCCAGCCTGGAGGCTGAGTTGGCTGAAATGAAGGCGGCTGCTTCCAAAGTATTCGAAGTCGGGAAAGATGCTGGTCTCGCCGAATATGTAGACCAAGTCCCTCGGTTCGAAAACAGGGGGTTCAAACATGGCTGGTGCAAAGCCCTTGCTGCAGCTGGAGTTTCACTGACTATGCCAGTGCCGTATGAGCAAGTGGATGTCGAGTCGTTGGAGACTGATTCCGAAGGCTGAGCTGGGCATTTGACTGTTAGGATTTCACAAATGTATTAGGATTTCACAGATGTATTAGGATTTCACAGATGTATTGTTACAATTGTTTTGTCAGACATTTTTGTCTGGGCTTGTAGCTCATTTATTTTGCATATATAAAATGTCATAAGTTGTGCTCAATTTTGCTGGTGAAGAATGATATTACTTAATTTTAAGCCCGGACGATCGGATTAAGGAATCTGCCCTTGCCTTAGGCAGGGCACGAGCCCGCGAAGCCGAATGAGCCGATGGCTCTGAATCGTGGGCTGGCTGAGGCATAAATTACTCAGCGATATCGCTTTGAAAACATAGCCGGCTAGATTAATGAATCTGCCCTTGCCCCAACGATCTTAGGTTAACCGGCAGTAGCGCTTGAAATATAGCTGACTAGATTAATGAATCTGCCCTTGCCTTAGTTAGGGCGCGAGCCTGAGGAACTGAATGAGCCAATGGCTCTGAGTCGTGGGCTGGCTGAGGCATAAATTACTCGGCGATATCGCTTTGAAAACATAGCCGGCTAGATTAATGAATCTGTCCTTGCCCCAGCGATCTTAGGTTAACCGGCAGTAGCGCTTGAAATATAGCCGACTAGATTAATGAATCTGCCCTTGCCTTAGTCAGGGCGCGAGCCTGAGGAACCGAATGAGCCGATGGCTCTGAGTCGTGGGCTGGCTAAGGCATAAATCGGCGATATCGCTTGAAAACATAGCCGGTTAGATTAATGAATCTGCCCTTGCCCCAGCGATCTTAGGTTAACCGGCAATAGCGCTTGAAATATAGCCGACTAGATTAATGAATCTGCCCTTGCCTTAGGGCGCGAGCCTGAGGAACCGAATGAGCCGATGGCTCTGAGTCGTGGGCTGGCTGAGGGGCATCCGACGTTTGGCGCTCAGTCTCTCTGACATTTCCTCGGGGGAGCTGCATGTACCCCAGAATAAATGGGCGAGTTCATGCCAACAACTCGACTCACTTCCATGCAGGCTTGATCCAAACCTGGCAGGGGCCAACATTGGCTGGGTTTAGAGGTCAAAATGAAACGCGGAAGCGAGCCTATTCACACGGGAAAAAGAGCATCTATGGATCGGGAAAAACAGCGCCCCCCTAGTCGTCGAAGCAGATCACCCCGAAAGGACGGATGACGGGGAGATTCCCCGTGCCCACGACCGCAAGTTGAGCCTGACGCGGCGCCACGACCGTTGAGTTTTGCGGTTCTCGTGAAGAATAGACCAATGACAGAGGCAGATTCTATAATTAAAGACCCAGATGTGGCAGTCGAGTTCGCTCGGCAGATTTTTCCGCCGGAGGTCCAACAGTCGATGGTCGGACGTCGAGATTTCGAAGTATTTCGGGATGGCATACATGGGGCTGTCAAGGGACTGTATAGCGCTTATGAAGTCGGGATGCGTCTGTGCGAAGCCCGACGTGAGAGTGAGAAAAACAACGAAAGGAATCGTAGTCTGGAGGCTCGCGCGAAAAAGGCTGAGAGTGAGCTTCGGGAGCTGAAGAGTGTTCGAGCGGCCGAGTCGGTGGTGGCCGGTCAAGCGAAAAGCGTGGGGGAGAGAGCGAAACGAGAGGCCTCGGGTTATGAAAGAGGATATCAGGACTGCTTGAAGGCCGGGATCAAGAAGACCAAGCCAGACCTAGTTGAGGAAGTCTGCCGATGCGAAAATCGTGGTTTCAAGCATGGTTGGATCAAGGCCCTTCAAACCGTGGAAGCTCTTGGGCAAGTGGGCATAAATTCGGCTTCGCCCCTATATCATCGGCATTACCTGCCGTATCCCGAGTTCGAAATTGAGAGAAGCGACAACGAAGACGCCGACTTAGTGGGCCATAATGTTGAAACAGACTTAGCTGTGACTAAATAGAATTACTTTATCAAATGCTTGAAATGTTTGGCGGCTTTTGAATAAATAGAATTTCTTTATTAGCAGCCTTTGAAATGTTTTGCACGTAATTAAACGCCTTATCTCAATTTATTGTCAGCTTTTGTATGGCGTGATGTAAACGTTCGAATATGCGTCGATCGGCTCCAATTAGGAACCATATAGTTGGTCAGTTAAATCGTGATCCCCACGAAGGGCGCTCCGAATCCGGAGACTTATTCGGCCAATCGTGGTATCTACGAAGGGCGCTCCGAATCCGGAGACTTATTCGGCCCTTAGATGTCATTTACCCAAAGGGCGCTCCGAATCCGGAGACTTGTTTGGCCAATCGTGGTATCCACGAAGGGCGCTCTAAATCCGGAGACTTAGATGTCATTCACCCAAAGGGCGCTCCGAATCCGGAGACTTGTTTGGCCAATCGTGGTATCCACGAAGGGCGCTCCGAATCCGGAGACTTATTCGGCCCTTAGATGTCATTCACCCAAAGGGCGCTCCGAATCCGGAGACTTATTCGGCCCTTAGATGTCATTCACTCAAAGGGCGCTCCGAATCCGGAGACTTGTTTGGCCAATCGTGATATCCACGAAGGGCGCTCCAAATTCGGAGACTTATTCGGCCCTTAGATGTCATTCACCCAAAGGGCGCTTCGAATCCGGAGACTTGTTTGGCTAATCGTGGTATCCACGAAGGGCGCTCCGAATCCGGAGACTTATTCGGCCCTTAGATGTCATTCACCCAAAGGGCGCTCCGAATCCGGAGACTTATTCGACCTTTAGATGTCATTCACCCAAAGGGCGCTCCGAATCCGGAGACTTGTTTGGCCAATCGTGGTATCCACGAAGGGCGCTCCGAATCCGGAGACTTATTCGGCCTTTAAGAAGCGTATGAGCTGAGGCATAAAAACGAGAAACTTTTACATTTCAACAGAGTATGTACAAGTACCAAGCCCACAAATCGGGTCATTGGTAAAATTTTCGTAGATGTGTTGAATTCCAAGTCCGTGGCAGGCTTCTTCCTGACATGTCCGAGAGCCGATATGCCCCTGTTTCTGCAATGGAGTCTACTTGATAGGGGCCGTCCCAGTTTGGACCCAGCTTTCCGTCGGCCGGTCTTCGATCGGCTGGAAGTACTTTCTTCAGGACCAGCTCTCCTGGAGTGTAACGGCGCAACTGAACTCGTTGATTGTACGACTTAGCGAGCTGCTGCTGATACCGTGCCATGGAGGCCAGGGCGCGGTCTCTTCGTTCCTCAATTAGATCCAGGTCCAGGGCGAGCATCATGTCATTTTGACCCGTGTCAAAGGCTTGCGATTTCAAAGTCGGGAGGCCGATTTCCAGGGGTAAGATTGCTTGGGTTCCGAAGCATAGAGCAAACGGCGTTTCTCCGGTGGACCTCCTCGGTGTTGTGCGATGCGCCCACAATACACTCGGCAATTATTCGACCCATTTGCCTCTAGCTCTTTCCAGCCTCTTTTTGATGCCGTCCAAGATGGTTTTGTTGGAGGCTTCGGCTTGACCGTTACTCTGGGGGTACGCGGGCGTGGAGAAGTAAGGCACGATACCGTATTTGCTGCACAGTTCTCGGTATACGCCACAATCGAACTGGGTGCCATTGTCTGAGATGAGAGCTCTTGGAATGCCAAATCGCGTAATGATGTTTCTCCATACAAAGCGCTTTATGTCGGCATCTAGTATATGTGTTAAAGCCTCCGCTTCGACCCATTTTGTGAAGTAATCTGTTGCTGCGATTAAGAATCGCTTGTTTCCTGGGGCCCTTGGCAACGGTCCTACGATATCAAGTCCCCATTGAGCAAACAGCCAGGGACTGGTAATAGAGTTCAACCCTTCGGCGGGCAAATGGGTTAGTGGGGAGAACTTTTGGCATTGTTCGCATCTTTTAACATAATTTTCTGCGTCGGCTCTCATTGTCGGCCAATAATACCCCTGTGTTATAGCTCGATGGGCCAGGGAGCGTCCGCCAGAGTGGGCACCACAACTGACATGGGTAGGCCCACAAGGACCACGGCCCACAGTGAACAAACCCAAGCCCACCATTCAGACCCCATTGCATAACCCGGGTAGTAGAACCCAGGACAGCTGGAGTCCAACTGAGCAGGGAAGACCAATGACATTCGGACACATGGCAGGTGCAGAACGAGCCACGTCAGCAGACAAAGATCTGCAAAGTTATTACCACAGCACATCACTATTAATGCAGCCCGTCACAGCATTTATTGCGACAACACCCCTCAGTCGGGACGGCACCCCCCTTGCCCTGAACAAGATAAGCAACAACACAAGCTTTCGGCAGGGAGGACAGGACGGCATGGACAGTGAAATGATTACCAAAGGATATAAGCAAAGCTGGAAGGCAAGAAGAAGGTTAAGTTTTCTATCTCTCTCTCTCTCTCTCTCTCTTGCTACATTGCCTATCACCTCTTCTAATTCATACACCGGAGGGTTCGCCGGGGGACTACCCCGTTCCCCGTTGGACTTGTTTGCAGGTTATCCAGTGGGCTCGAGGAGCTTGGATCGGTCTGGCCCATTCACCAGGACGAACAGTATCATAGCTTGGATCGGTCTGGCCCATTCACCAGGACGAACTGTATCATCAGTTGGCGCCGTCTGTGGGAATTGGTTGATCCGTGCGCCAGTTGTGTTCATTGTCGCCGGAGACCCTGTTCCAGTAACTTCTATTTCTCACCCGTCAAGTGTATGGTCACGACTAGATCCATGGCCTCTCACCACAATGCTACCGATCACCAGACCGACCCTCCCAATCCAAACAACCCACCACAGTACTTCATTGAGCTCACCAATAGCATCAACCGTATGGCCGAACAGAACCAGGCCTTAATCAATGCTCTGCTCCAACGAAACCTCCCCATCCCTCCACCATCTCCAGATATTCCACCCCATCCAGAACAAATTCCGGGCCATGCCATCCCACAACCCAATCCTCCCAACTCGGAGGGCTTGCAACCCCCTCACCCACATATACATCCACCGCCTCCACCCCCACACCCATCGGTTATAGCACCAGCCCCCGAAGGGGAAGCCAGCAGCATCCAACACCTTTCTCCCTCTGGTGGTGACAACATCCCCCTCTGGGACGCTGAGCTCCGAGCCATGAAGCTTCAGCTACAAGGGGTCATGCAGAATATCCAGCATAAACCCTCCACCACTGCAAACTCGCCATTTATCGCCTCCATCCGAGACAAACCCCTGCCTTCCAAATTCAAAATGCCCACCATTGACTCCTTCGATGGTACAACTGACCCGATCGACCATCTGGAGACCTACCGCACCCTCATGATCCTCCATGCCTTCCCTGACGAAATCATGTGCCGAGCCTTTCCCGTGACACTGAAGGGGTCGGCTCGGCTGTGGTTTAGTCAGTTACCACCGGACTCGGTATCCACTTTCCAGCATTTCAGTGACTCTTTCTTGAGCCACTTCATCGGCGCCCAGCGCCAGCGACGCCCGGCCACCCAGCTGCTCAACATCCGTCAGACCGAGGGGGAATCACTGCGCAGCTTCGTTACTCGCTTCAATACCGAAGCCCTGCAAGTTGCCGAAAACGACGACAAGGTCATCCTCACAGCTTTCATGGCCGGTCTGCGGTCATCTGACTTCCTTTTCTCACTCTCTAAGAACCCCCCGACCTCCATGGCAGCCCTACTCTCCAAAGCCCAAAAATACATGAATGCCGAGGATTCACTAGCCGCTCGGCAAGATCCGCCAACTAAAAACCCGACCCCCCGAGAAAAGAGAAAAGACCAAGAACCCAGTACCACCCAGTATCATAGCCAAACACCCCGCTATGCCGACCGACCCCCTCGTCCTGACCGGTCAGCACCAGCCCGACCCCCCGGTCGGTTCGAGCGGTATACGCCTCTCAATTCTCCCATGGAACACGTCCTCAACCAGATCCAGCGGGACTACCCCCTCAAGTGGCCTCCCCCTCCACGGAACCCTTCCAGCCGAAAAGACCAATCTAAATATTGCCGTTTCCACCAGGACCATGGCCATAACACCGACGATTGCATCAGTCTCAAGGATCAGGTGGAGGCCCTCATCCGTTAGGGACGTCTAAGTCGATTCACAGACACCCGCCCTCAGCAGAGGCAAAGAATCGAGCCCCACAGAGATAATCGCCGACATACCCCACCGCGGCAGCCAGCCCAACCAAACCAGGGTCATGACCGACCCCCCCAATAGCCCCGACCTCAAGGTAATCCACCTCCACCAGTTGGTGAAATCAGAGTTATTTCAGGTGGTCTTGCTTGTGGGGGACCGTCTCGCTCAGTTCAGAGGGCAGAACTTAGAAAAATACGACAGGGCTCAGACAAGGCAGTCACCACGATAGACCGACCCCCCCAAACAGCCCAAGCAGTGGACAGAGCCCATCACCTTCACGGACGCCGACTGTGCAGGCATCCGTTATCCCCATGATGACCCACTCGTCGTTTCCGTCATCCTCTCCAATTATAAGGTCAGACGAGTTCTCATCGACAATGGCAGCTCTTCGGACATCATCTTTCTAAACTGGTTCCGCCAACTTAAGATTGGGGAGGAAAGCCTTTCCCCGCTCCAAACCCCTCTCGTCGGCTTCACTGGCGATCGCGTGACCTCGGTCGGTTCCATCGATCTTCCCATCACTATTGGCGAGTACCCACGGCAAGCCACAAAGTTGCTCACCTTCCTAGTGGTTGACTGCCCATCTGCCTACAACATCATCCTCGGCTGCACCGCCCTCAACGCCTTCCAAGCCATCACATCCACCTATCATCTTGCCCTCAAGTTTCCCACCGATCTCGGGGTCGGAACAGTCAGGGGAGAACAGACCGTGGCCAGGGAGTGTTATGTTGCCTCACTTAAAGAAGTCAAGCTGAAGGAGGTGATGATCATTGAAGGACTTGATGTTCGGGATGAGGACGAGCTAATCAGAGGAGAACCAGTGGAAGAGCTCGTTGAGGTTCCTATTGACCCCACCAAGCCACTGAAAACTGCCAAGATCGGCAGCCAACTATCCCTCCAAGCAAAAGCCGACCTCACTACCCTTTTGACCGATCACAACGACGTCTTTGCATGGACCCACTCAGACATGCCAGGCATTGACCCCTCCTTTATCACTCATCGCCTCAGCATCGAACCTCACTTCCGACCTTACCGACAAAAGCAGCGTATATTTCACCCGGAGCGCAACAATCTCATAGCTGCGGAGGTTGACAAACTCCTCGAGGCTCAGTTTATCCAAAATGTGGATTATCCTAGATGGCTTTCCAATGTGGTGCTAGTCCGCAAAAACAACGGCAAGTGGCGTCTGTGTGTCGACTACTCTGACTTGAACCGAGCTTGCCCCAAAGATAGCTACCCACTCCCCCGAATTGATTTGCTGGTCGACGCCACGGCCGGTCACCAAATGCTCAGCTTCATGGACGCCTTCTCCGGGTACAACCAAATCATGATGCACTCATCTGACCAGGAACACACCTCCTTCATCACCGACCGGGGCACCTACCACTACCGTGTCATGCCGTTCGGACTAAAGAACGCGGGGGCTACTTACCAACGGTTAGTCAACGCAGTCTTCCAACACCAGATCGGTCGGAACATGGAAGTGTATGTGGATGACATGCTAGTCAAAAGCAAACTCTCCGCCGACTACCTGACCGACCTACGCGAGACCTTTGCCACCCTTCGCAAGTACCAGATGAAGCTCAACCCGGAGAAGTGCGCCTTTGGCGTAGGATCCGGAAAATTCTTGGGCTTTATGGTCAGTCAGCGCGGAATTGAGGCCAACCCCGAGAAGATCAAGGCCTTGATTGAGATGCAGTCGCCCAAAACCGTTAAGGAAGTTCAGAGACTCGCTGGCAGAGTGGCAGCCCTCAACCGGTTCATTTCCCGCGCAACAGATAAGTGCCTCTCATTTTTCAAAGTCCTTCGGCAGACTTTCGAATGGACGACTGAATCCGAAGAGGCTTTCCAGCAGCTAAAACAATGCATGGCCAACCCCCCCTTCTTTCACAGGCAATCCCAGGTGAACCGCTCTTCCTATACCTAGCAGTATCAAGCACCGCCGTCAGTGCAGCCCTCATCAGAGAAGACGGCTCGGTCCAACGGCCGGTCTACTACATCAGTCGGGCTCTGAGGGGAGCAGAGCAGAATTACCCATTGTTAGAAAAATTGTCCTTGGCTTTGGTCACCGCCTCTCGACGACTCCGTTCTTACTTCCAAGCCCACTCCATAGTGGTCCTGACAGACCAACCCCTGAAGAAGGTTATGCAACAACCAGAGCTTTCCGGCCGGCTGATGCAGTGGTCAGTAGAACTCAGCCAGTTTGATATCTCCTACCGCCCTCGAACGGCGATCAAGGGACAAGCTGTGGCCGACTTCATCCTGGAATTCACCAACCCTACACCAGCCATTACCCCAACAGCCCCACCAGCTCTTGCCGACCCTGAAGATCCTTATTCCTGGACTCTTAATGTCGACGGCTCATCCCGCAGGGAAGGCAGTGGGCTGGTATCATCCTCACCTCTCCTGAGGGTGGCTACTTCAAATGTGCCCTTCGTTTCTTGTTTGAGGCCAGTAATAACGAGGCCAAATATGAAGCTTTGATAGCTGGACTCCACCTTGCCAAGGACATTGGTGTCAGTCACATCCGGGTATTCAGTGACTCACAGCTCATCGTCGGGCAGATTACTGGGGACTTCGACGCCAAGGATGAAACAATGAGGAAATACAGGGATATGGCACTACCCCTCGCCCGCCTTTTCAACACTTTCATATAAAGCATATCCCCCGAGAGGCAAACTCCAAGGCAAATGAGATGGCTCAGCTAGCCTCTGCCGACCATTCCAACCTCAGTCATGATGTCCGCCTCGAATATCTACACCACCCAGCCATTTCGCCCGACCGACAAGAAGTACAGTCCATCCAGGATGAACCCATCCCTTGGGCATCAGACATCTCCCACTTCTTGACCACAGGGGCACTCCCAGATGACCAGCAGCAGGCAGCCAAGGTTAGGGCCCGAGCGTCCAATTACATAATCATCGCGGGCATATTATACAAGCGTGGTTTTTCGCGGCCTTACCTATGGTGCCTCAACTCAACTCAAGCGACCTATGTACTGCAGGAGGTCCATCAGGGCATTTGTGGTAACCATTCAGGTGGAAGGGCCCTAGCCCACAAGATACTCCGCACTGGGTATTTTTGGCCAACTCTTAATCAAGATGCGGTCGACTTCGTGCTCAAATGCGATAAGTGTCAACGCTTCGCCAACATCCCCCATGCACCCCCCACAGAATTGATCACGCTCAGCAGCCCCTACCCTTTCGCCAAATGGGGGATCGACCTGGTCGGTCCGCTTCCCACGGGTCGAGGCCAAACCAAGTTTGCAATCGTCGCCATTGACTACTTTACCAAGTGGGTGGAGGCCGAACCCCTGGCCACCATCACCGAGCGGAACACAACCAAGTCCATCTGGCAGTCGATCGTTTGCAGATTTGGCATCCCTCAGGCCATCGTCACCGACAATGGTAAGCAGTTCGACAACGCCAAGTACAGGCAGTTCTGCGCAGACCTCCAGATTCAACCTTGTTTCTCTTCCCCCGGTCATCCCCAAGCCAATGGCCAGGTTGAGGTCACTAACCGTTCTCTCCTGAAAATCATCAAGACTAAGTTGGAAGCCGCCAAGGGACTGTGGGCAGAAGAACTTCCGAATGTGCTCTGGGCCTATCGAACAACAGCGAGGACTCCCACTGGGGAAACCCCATTTCGCCTAACATACGGTGCGGAGACAGTTATCCCGGTGGAAGTCGGTCTGCCCACTCCCAGAATTTTACACCCAGACCCAACACTCACCGAAACACTCCGTCGGGTAGACATGGATTTAATTGAGGAGCTCAGAGAGACCACCGCTGTCAGACTAGCTTCGTACCAGCAGAAAATGAGAACACACTACAATCGCAGAGTCCGACCACGGGAGTTCTCTGTCGGGGACCTTGTCTTGAGGGAGGCCACTCTTGCCACAAAGAATCCGACTGAGGGCAAACTGGCACCCAAATGGGAGGGGCCCTACGTGGTGAAAGCCCGACCACGACCAGGCACTTATTGACTTTAAGACATGGACGGCCGCGACCTCCCCCATCCCTGGAATGCCGAACATTTGAAGCGTTACTATCAGTGAATTCATACTATTGTATCGCCACAATTGTTGTATTTCCCTTCTTAATAGATAATGCAAACTTCGGACTGAGCTCCCAACTTTTATCATTTAACTGTCTGTATGCCGTTCTCATGACTCTCTCACTTGCAGCATTCAAAAGCCTCAGCCAGACCTGAGCACTTTCAAAAGCCTCAGCCAGACCTGAGCACTTTCAAAAGCCTCAGCCAGACCTGAGCACTTTCCAAAGCCTCAGCCAGACCTGAGCACGTTCAAAAGCCTCAGCCAGACCTGAGCACATTCACAAGCCTCAGCCAGACCTGAGCACGTTCCAAAGCCTCAATCAGACTGAGCACTTTCAAAAGCCTCAGCCAGACCTGAGCTCTTTCAAAAGCCTCAGCCAGACCTGAGCACGTTCAAAAGCCTCGGCCAGACCGAGCACCTTCAAAAGCCTCAGCCAGAACTGAGCACTTTCAAAAGCCTCAACCAGCACTGAGCACTTTAAAAGCCTCAGCCAGAACTGAGCACTTTCAAAAGCCTCGGCCAGACCGAGCACCTTCAAAAGCCTCAGCCAGAACTGAGCACTTTCAAAAGCCTCAGCCAGACCTGAGCACGTTCAAAAGCCTCAGCCAGACCTGAGCACATTCACAAGCCTCAGCCAGACCTGAGCACTTTCCAAAGCCTCAGTCAGACTGAGCACTTTCAAAAGCCTCAGCCAGACCTGAGCACTTTCCAAAGCCTCAGTCAGACTGAGCACTTTCAAAAGCCTCAGCCAGACCTGAGCTCTTTCAAAAGCCTCAGCCAGACCTGAGCACGTTCAAAAGCCTCAGCCAGACCTGAGCACGTTCAAAAGCCTCAGCCAGACCTGAACACATTCAAAAGCCTCAGCCAGACCTGAGCACTTTCCAAAGCCTCAGTCGGACTGAGCACTTTCAAAAGCCTCAGCCCACCCTGAGCACTTTCAAAAGCCTCGGCCAGACCGAGCACTTTCAAAAGCCTCGGCCAGACTGAGCACTTCAGAAGCCTCAGCCAGCACTGAGCACTTCAAAAGCCTCAGCCCGCCCTGAGCACTTTCAAAAGCCTCGGCCAGACCGAGCACCTTCAAAAGCCTCGGCCAGACCAAGCACCTTCAAAAGCCTCAGCCAGAACTGAGCACTTTCAACAGCCTCGGCTAGACTGAGTACTTCAAACGACTCAGGCAGATCGCACACCAGCAGGCTGACAGATACCTGGCCAGCAAGGCATCAATCATCTTTGCCTTTACTTTTGCTTTTGTCTTGGACAAGCTTGTCGGCCATCAATTCCGCGATGCAGTGATCTTTTCTACATTTGACCTGAAGTGTCTTCTGGGTATTTTGAATGGAAGATGTTATGCCTTTTGGTTTGGAAGGACACTTCGTCACAAGTTGAGATCACAAATTTTTACAACATCTTTACTTAGTCAAATTCCAAAGATGCTCCCACACACTCCATTTACTGGCCAGATTATCTTCTCCACCACCCAACCTACTTCTCAAATTTCTTCCCTATAGGTTTTCAGTAGAACATTTAAGTTTTCATTACAAGTTGACCTAACATTACAAAATGTTTTCATAAGTCCATTACCAGTTTTTATCACAGGCATTTGTCCATTTCAAATACACCAAACAAACAAACATGGTCAATTTCCAGATATAAATGGCATTTTATTCATTCACAAAATATGTACAATAGTCTACTACAATATTTCAAAAAAAAAAAAAAAAAAAAAACAACAACAACAAAAAATGTGTACACAAAAACCAAACACAAACTCCTAAGTACACTTATTCTTCAGATCACTCCTCCTCCTCACTGGAGATAAGATCTGCCTCTTCTATACCCTCGTCCAGGGGGGTCTGGGCCACATCATCCTCCCCAATCGTCACCCTGCTAAAGTCAAGATCTGGGAACAGCTCTTCAGCCCTGCGCTTGAACATTTTCCACCCGCTGTCCCAGTACTCTGCCATTTCATGCTTATAAAAGTCTGACCGTTGGAAGCTCTCTATGACTTCAGATTCAGGTCTTCCTTCAGCCGTCGTCCGTGATGGGCCAGCCCCCCCAGACTCCTCCCTTGCCAGGCTGCTCGCCACTGCGGCATCAATGGCCATCTGAAATTCTGGCGATCCCTTAAATTGTTCAACTGCTGCCACGTACAGATCGGGGAAGGCTGCCCTTTCAGAGGCTGCCTTCGCCCTTTCCTCGTCCAGCTCTCTTTGTAGGATCGCCTTCTCAGAGGACGCTTTGGCCCTTTCTGCCTCCAACTCTCCACGCAGAGCATCAACCGCGGTGGCTCCCCTCCTCCTCTCCTCCTCCACCTCCTTCTTTAGGCTCTCCCTCTCCGCCCTCACCTTCTCCATCTCTGCTTCCAACTCCCTCATAAGCCTCCCTCTCTCCTCCCCTGCCTTGGCAAGCTCGTTCTCCAACTCCTTTTGCAGAGCCTCAACCTTAGCATCTGCCTCATCTTTCTGCTTCACCAGCTCTTCGTTGCTGTTCATGGCCTCTTCATGCCGATCGTTGGCAATGGCACAGGCTCGTTGGGACTCTTCCAACTTCTTCTGCTCGCCGACCAGTTGGAACTCGAGTGACACAACCTGGCGGTGTGTATCCTCCAGCTCCAGCTTGACTGCTTGCAACTCAGCCTGGACATTCCCCCAACTTGCCTTCTCAGCCTTCAGTTTTTCCAGCTGTGCCTCAGCCTTCTCTGCCTTGAGTCTGGCTCCCCCCGCCTTCCTTAGAAGAGCCCCTGCCAGGGTAGTTACCTCCATTTGAGCGGCGCATAACCCCTTCAGCAAGTCAGCCTCACTGAATCTGGAGACCGCGCGCAGGTCTGACCCTCCCACAATTTTCAACAGACGGTCAGCCCCTGCCCTAGCTGGCCCCTCTTCCCCTTCCACCCCTCCAGCCACCGCGCGAGCATGGTAGAAGGCGGTGTTCAGACCCACTCCTCCTTCCTGGGGTTCAGGACCCCTTTGGGTCTGTTGCCCTGCACTTGGCTCAGCACTGCCTACGCCCACTGCCACCTGAATTGCTGGGGCGACCTCCACAGCCTCCGGTGCTGGGATGACCCTTGCTACTTCTGGGGGATCTTTGACCACAGGGGTCTCCACCGCAGCTGGAGCCTCCTTCACTTTCTTGGGCCCAGGCTCCCCTGCAGCCTCTGCAGGGGCACTTCTCTTCTTCCTCTTCCTCTTCCTCTTCAAAGCCTCCTCCCCATCCCTGGCCCTCTCCTTCACAGGATCCACAGGGAGCTTTCGTGGTTCAAACTTGCTTAAGTCCTTCTCCCCCAACGGCTTTGGGCGAGGCCTGATCCTCTCCTTCGCAATCGGTTGTGAAGGTCGGTCGTCCTGTGCTTTCTTGAACATGGTGGCTTTGGCAAGAATGGCTTGATCCTCAGCCTCCTGAGCCTCCCTCCTTGCCTCCAACTCTGCTCGGTCAAGATCCCCACCGATCGGTTGAGGACCCAGCCCTGCCTCAAACAGTGCAGAGGGCTGCACGAGGTCATCCCACCTCGCCTTCTCTTTCTCCCTCCGCTCTTTCACCCTCTTCACCCTCTCCCCTGCCGCGGACCCCAGTCTTGCCTCCACCGTCCTGATTGGCACCTTCCAGATGGTGCGCACCCCAGGCCCCCCGTTGGCAGAAACGTAGAACCACCGTGCCTGCCATCCCTTGATTGACGTAGGCAGACCAGCCACCAAACCCTTCCCCACAACTGCCTGCAGGGTGACCCACGTCTCCTGTTGCCCTGAGGCCTTGTAACAGGCAAAGAACTCCTCCACTGCCATCGACTCCCCCTCAGTCGCCTTTGGCCATGCACTTGCACAGGCCAGCAGGATCTTCCAGGCATTGGGCATCAGCTGGCCTGGGGCTACTTCTAGGTGGTTGAGCACGTCCACCACTATTTGAGGCAGTGGCAACCTTAGCCCCCCCTTCAGAGCCTTCTCGTACAGGGAAAACCCTCCTAGCCTGGCGTCCGATGGCCTTTCCGTCGACGTTGGCAACAACAACTCCACTTCTGCCGGAATTTGGTACTTCTCGCGGATTGCCCTCAACTCCGCCTCTGTTATCGTCGATTTGTCCGCCTTTGTGTGCCAATGATCTGGCTCTGCCTGACTGATCGGAGTCGGAGCTGCCACCAAGGTAGAACCATGGAAGGGTCTCGTTGTTTCCCCCACCCTGTCGGCCCTGTACTGCGCCGCTAGATCCACTGCATCATCTTCTCCCAGTGGATCCACCCTCACATTCACATTTTCCTCTTGCGCCATCTCTAAACTGTGTCTGCGGATCGCTTCTGATGCAGGGACTAAGAACTTGAAGAAATGCTCCAATGGCATATCGCGAGCCACAAATGGTGTAATACTTGGAATGTTTTGATTTTTTGAAAACAGATAGGTAAATCGAATAATACCAAACGCCCACGGTTTACCCATCTTCCACGGATCCCAATTCATTCCCGCCAGTTTGAAATCTTTCAAATCATCCACCAGGATTGTCTTTTCACACACCCACCATTATTACCCAACGTCTCATTTTCGATCCAACGCCTGGCCTTCTCCCCCTGCCACGTGTACGACCGCGATGCACTGACTCTTGCCCTTACCCTGTCTTTTCCACTGACATCACGTGGCATGCCACCTTTCGAGCCCCGCGCCCTCTTGCTCGGACAGCACCACGGTCGGTTCCCTCTCGCTCGGCAAGCCTCACGGTCGGCCCCTTCCACTCGGCAACCCTCACAGTCGGCCTCTCCCGCTCGGCCACACCCGCGGTCGGACTCTCCCGCTCGGCCACCCTCACGGTCGACCTCTCCCGCTCGGCCACACCCGCGGTCGGACTCTCCCGCTCGGCCACCCTCACAGTCGACCTCTCCCGCTCGGCCACACCCGCGGACGGACTCTCCCGCTCGGCCACCCTCACGGTCGACCTCTCCCGCTCTGCCACCCCCGCGGTCGGTTTCTCCTGGCCGGTCGGACTCATCTCCCTCATCACTATTCCCTTCGTTGGACTGAAGCTGCACTCGGGAATGGGGGACTACTGACATGGATAGGCCCACAAGGACCACGGCCCACAGTGAACAAACCCAAGCCCACCATTCAGACCCCATTGCATAACCCGGGTAGTAGACCAATGACATTCGGACACATGGCAGGTGCAGAACGAGCCACGTCAGCAGACAAAGATCTGCAAAGTTATTACCACAGCACATCACTATTAATGCAGCCCGTCACAGCATTTATTGCGACAACACCCCTCAGCCGGGACGGCACCCCCCTTGCCCTGAACAAGATAAGCAACAACACAAGCTTTCGGCGGGGAGGACAGGACGGCATGGACAGTGAAATGATTACCAAAGGATATAAGCAAAGCTGGAAGGCAAGAAGAAGGTTAAGTTTTCTATCTCTCTCTCTCTCTCTCTTGCTACATTGCCTATCACCTCTTCTAATTCATACACCGGAGGGTTCGCCGGGGGACTACCCCGTTCCCCGTTGGACTTGTTTGCAGGTTATCCAGTGGGCTCGAGGAGCTTGGATTGGTCTGGCCCATTCACCAGGACGAACAGTATCATAGCTTGGATCGGTCTGGCCCATTCACCAGGACGAACTGTATCATCAGGTTAGTGGGGAGAACTTTTGGCATTGTTCGCATCTTTTAACATAATTTTCTGCGTCGGCTCTCATTGTCGGCCAATAATACCCCTGTGTTATAGCTCGAAGGGCCAGGGAGTGTCCGCCAGAGTGGGCACCACAACTGCCCTCATGTATCTCAGTTAGAAGCTCCTCCACTTTATCCGGGTGTACGCATTCCAAATAGGGACCGGAGAGGGACTTTTTATAAAGCCCTCCTTGTGGATCCAGATAGTATCGCAAGGCCTTATTGCGCAGCTTGTGTGCTTCTTTTTTGTCCTCTGGGAGTTGTTCAGAAGAGAGGAATCCGGCAATGGGTTCCATCCAGCTTGATGTGGATTCTATAACGTTGACGTGGGCTTCCTTCGAAGGGCCAATACTCGGCTCCGGGATGAAACCTACTTCAATGGTCCATTTGAGCTCAGAATTGATGGCGGAGGCTAGGCATGCCAAGGCATCTGCGTGTGTGTTCTGATCACGTGTTATTTGGTTCAGTTCATGATGGTCAAACTTCGTTAGCAAAGAGTTGGCCGTTTTCATATAGGCCGCCATACGGTCGTTTTTTGCGGCGTACTCCCCCTTTAGTTGGTTGATTACCAATTTTGAGTCACAAAACACTAGCAATCGCTGAGCGCCGAGAATATGTGCATTTCGTAGACCGGCTAAGAGGGCTTTATACTCGGCCTCGTTATTTGATGCTTCGAAGCCAAGCTTGACGGCCTGCTCTATTACTGCGCCGTCGGGAGACATGATTACTACGCCTGTGCCGCAGCCCCGTTGGTTAGACGATCCATCACAGTATAGCTGCCAAATATTCCCGACATAAATTCTCCAGTTCGGCTTTGATCGAACTTCAGCCTTTGGAAGAACGTTGGCGGGTTTAAGGTCGGAAAGCCCGCCTGTGAATTCGGCAACAAAGTCGGCCAGCACCTGTCCCTTGATTGCGGTTTTGGGTAAAAACTGAATGTCATATTGGCCGAGTTCAAGAGCCTATTTTGAAACACGTCCTGATGCTTCTGCACTCCGTAGTACTGATCGGAGGGGATAATTTGTTATCACCCCAATGCTATGTCCCTGGAAGTAGTGCATCAGTTTTCTTGCTGCCATAACCAAGGCTAGGATGAGTTTTTCCAGAGGAAGATAACGTGTCTCGGCATCGACCATTGCCTTGCTCACGTAATATACTGGCCGTTGCTGCCCTTCCTCTTCTTTTAATAGTACGGCGCTGACGGCCCTATCGGAGACTGCTAGATACAGAATGAGGGGATCACCGGCAATGGATGTTGTTAAGAGAGGTACTGACCGGAGGTAAGTCTTGAGCCCGGTGAAAGCTGCTTCGCACTCGGCGGACCATTCAAAAGCTTTGCCTTGACGTAGCGTCTGGAAGAATTGTCTACAGCGGTCTGTTGATCGACTGATGAATCTATTGAGTGCAGCGGCCATCCCCATCAACTTTTGGACTTCTTTCACTGATCGGGGGGAACCGAGTTCCAAGATCGCTGTGACTTGCCTCGGGTTGGCTTCGATTCCACGGTGGTTGACGATATATCCCAGGAATTTGCCGGAGCCGATTCCAAACGCACACTTGGAGGCGTTCAGTTTCATTCTGTATTTGCGCAAGATGCCGAATGTCTTCTCTAGATCGGCTATGTGGTCCTATTCTTCTTTGGACTTGACCACCATATCGTCGATGTAGACTTCCATAGTGTGGCCGAGGTGTTCTTTGAACATAGCGGTGACCAGTCTTTGGTGAGTTGCCCCTGCATTCTTCAGTCCAAAAGGCATAACTTTGTAGCAGTAGGTTCCTCTTGGGGTGAGGAATGCAGTTTTGTCCTGGTCATTTGGATGCAGGGTGATCTGATGGTAGCCTCTGTAAGCATCGAGGAAACTCATGCATTGGTGGCGCGCCGTTGCATCGACGAGTTGGTCGATTCTGGGTAAGGAAAAGCAGTCCTTGGGGCAAGCTTTGTTCAGATCCGTGAAGTCAACGCACACTCGCCAAGTTCCATTTTTCTTCTTCACAACCACTGTGTTGGAGAGCCACGTGGGGTAGGTGACTTCTCTGATTGCCTCGGCGTCAAGCAGTCTGTCGACTTCTTCTATAACGGCAACAGTGTGCTCTGCGGCAGACCGACGGCCTTTCTGAATGATCGGCTTACATGTGGGGTCGACGTTCAGGTGGTGTTGTGAAACTGATGGGTCTATACCCGGCATGTAGTACGGAGACCACGCAAAGACGTCGAGGTTGGCGAGTAAAAAGGAGATTAGCTGCTGTCTATCGGCTTGATTTAAAGAGGTGCCGATCATGAAGAACTTTTCCGGGCTTCCATCGATGTCAACTCGGTCTAAACCTTCTGTGGCCTTTTCGCTTGGCTGCCGCCCGACGTCATCCAGGTTTTCCCGATTGGGTACCTCAATGGAGTTTTCCTGCAATTCCTTTGGTATTTTGGCGGCCAGGAGGTAACACGCCTGTGCCGATTTTTGGGAGCCGTGGATCTGCTCAATGCCGTGTTCCGTTGGGAAATGTAACAATTGATGGTAGGTGCTTGGGACAGCCTGCAAGGTATGCAACCACGATCGCCCCATGATGAGATTGTACGAAGATGGTAGCCGGACGACCAGGAATTCTACATCCACCGTTTTGAAACCCGCCCGAACGGGTAGGCTGATCTTTCCCAATGGGTATTCGGGATTGGCATTGAAGCCGAACAGTGGATAGGGGGCCGGAGTCAGGTTCGATTCGTTGAACCCGAGTTTGATGAAGGTTTTATAATACATAACCTCCGAAGTGCTGCCCTGGTCTATAAGAACGCGTTCGACGGTGAACCAGTTTACGCATAGCGCGACAACCAATGGATCGATGTGAGGGAGTGTTACGTCGATCAAATCAGAGTTGTCGAAGGTGATGCTTGGCGATTCTCGGGGTCGCTTTGCTGGCGTAAGTTGCTGCTGGAGGCCTGGGAGGGACTGGATTGCATGTACGGCCGGGGCTTTCAGCAGGCTGTATATCATATGGATGTTATCATGCGGAACACTCTGCTGGAGACGTTCGTCTTTTGTCAACTCCTCAAAGTAATCGGCTGAAGCACAATGAGCGTCGGTGTTTTGCTGTCGGGCCCGAGACCATAGATCGCCTGCCCTTGGGGGTCGCTCAGGAACCTGGCGCGCTGTTTGTTTGGACTTTGTTATTTCCAAGGCCAGATCGCGGCGAAGGCGCTCGTTCTCAGCGATGATGTTGTCTAAACTGTGTTTGGTCTGTTTGGCTCGTTCCATGATGGCGAGCATCGTATCCTGTGCTGAAGCTGTTGGTGAATCGACATTCAAGGCACGCCTTGCAGCGATGATTTCCTTCTCGAGCGTATTTTCCAGAGTGAGGTCGACTCTCTGTGTGATCGCGTCGGTGGCTATCGGAGGATCTTAAGTCATGCCTTCCATGGATGTACTCGAGTATTCCCACAGACGGCGCCAATTGTGGGGAAGTGATTCTGGAAATACTCTTCAGATCCTGGGAGACGCTCTTGATCCTTAGCTAGTCACCTGCAAAGACTAACACTTCGGTTGGGGGTGTCGGGGTTAGCACTCTGACGGGCAAGTCAGTTCTTATACTCAAGAAAGCTTGTTTACTAAGTTTAGTGAAGTGATTTTTACATACCTTTCTAAATCTGAAGCTCTTGTATTTATACTCATTCTCTGGACCTCGGGTCCAGAGCCCACTTTTTACTTATTATCCTTTTGTTTATTCCCACATACATCTCCCCGTCTATTCGGCGATCTCAATGTATTCGGCATCTTAGTTGATTAGCACGGAGCCGAACAGTCTCTGACTTCTGGAATACATCCCTTCTAACTCTTCTATTTATTCGGCTCCCACACCACTTATTGGAGAGGCATTATGCGGGTGTTAGGTTATCTACGCTACACCTGGGATTATGGGCTGCATTATACTAGATACCTAGCAGTACTAGAAGGGTATAGTGACACTAATTGGATATTTGATATAAAGGACTTCAAATCCACTAGTGGTTATGTGTTTACCCTCGGAGGGGCAACCGTGTCTTGGAAATCTTCCAAGTAGACCTGTATATCGAGATCAACGATGGAATCTAAGTTTATTGCTTTGGATAAAGTAACTGAAGAAGCTGAATGGCTTCGCCAGTTCGTTGAGAATATTCCACATTGGCCGAAACCTGTGCCTGCTATCCCGATTCATTGTGATAGCTAATCGGCGATTGGATGGGAACAGAGTAACATGTATAATGGAAAGTCTAGACATATTCATTGTAGACATAATTCCATACGACAACTACTCTCTAATGGAGTTGTCTCTCTAGACTATGTAAAGTCTAAGGACAACATTACGGATCTGCTAACCAAAGGGTTAACTCGAGAGTTAGTAAAAATGTCGTCAAGAGGAATAAGTAAATGTTACCGGAATGGAAAACCCAACCTATTTGACTGGAGATCCCAAGATCTAGGTTCAAAGGGACAACCAAACTGCATGTAACGGGTGAGTCACTGAAGAGGTAAGTACTCTTGGCCATTCCTTTGTACAGTGATACTTTGTGGAGATGGAAGGATAAGCTAATCCTTTTAATGACCTAATTGATGTGATTAGTCAACCGTGGTATAGTGAAATACCTTATACAAGTCACCTATGTGAGTACAAAGTGGGGTCGCTTCTTTAAGAATTGACAAGGCTGAATTTTTTAAAAATACTCACTGAACCAGGTCAGTATTCCAGGGCCATACTGGACACACAAGTGAGAACAAGAACAATGGTTAGATTAATTCCCGTGTGAGGTCTATTGTCTTAGTTTACACAAATGGCAAAACAGTTCAAGACATCATGTTCACTGGTTAGCCAGTAAATCCGATAGACTTTCACTACGAAAGGTTCAAGACTAACAACTACCTTTTCTGATGCATAGTTAGTCTGTGTGCTCTCTCTCTGAGTTTTTGTTGTTAAACATTGCCCTTTTTCTTTATTTGGTCAATTTTTATTCATGTGGGGGATTATTTGAAAAAATGGTTTTGTGGTAATTTTAATGTGAAATTAAAGTTGGTCCCAACCACCGGCTGAGGTGAGATCAAATAGGTTCAGATTTTTTGTAATAAGATCTTTACACCACAAAAAGAATGACTAAAAATCATTAAGAATTGAATGAGAAATTGTCTCATAAAATTGGCCTCATGAATGAGGTATTAGGAATTGTGTATACCAATTCCACATTGATTGTAGAGGAAAGCATTGATAGGTATTTAAACTTCAAGATTTTGATAAGGGCATAAGCCCTTTGGTGCATCCAAATTTTCTGAAGGAAGGGAGTTATGGATTCTTCAAGGATGGGCTTGGGCTAAAACTATGGTCCAAATTAGTTATGCAAAAATTGCCACACGCGCGCGCGCGAGTAACCCGCTCGGCTGGACTGGACCAGGCCGTGTCCGAGATCTGTAGGTCATGGATCATAGATCATGGATCTTGGGGCTTAGGCTTGGGCTTGGACTTGAGGCATGAGGCTTGAGGCTTGCTGAAATGGGTTAGGTTTGGGTTGGGTCGGATTGGTTGCCCATCAACCTAATTTTTTTGGGCAAAGTCTGCTAGGTGGTTGAAGATATACACACGTGTATATAGAGTGTATAACTTATACACTAATTGTCCCATCAGTTTTGCTGCATTAGTTAGGCAGTTTTGAATGCATTTGTTACCAGGCTTCATGGTTGGAAGGCTCCTTCTCTCTCCATCTTTTTGTATAAATAGAGACCAACTTCTTTGGTTGTCAACACTGAATTCTTTTGCTCTCGAATTATAGTCAGTCTGCTCCTATTGTATATTCTTTCTGTGTAAGAGAGTACTGCCATTGTCAGTTAGCCAAAGTTAAATAGAAGGTGTTTCTGCGTTAGCGGCTCTATGTCGTCGTATCCTAGGAGATAGACGCCGACATACCAATAACACCCATGGTGAGGCGGCTAATCTATTTTAAGGAGACTATAATATCACACAGGTTTCGATTTGCTTTCGTTTTCTTATTTTTGTTATATGTATTTCTGTTCATTAACTTATATGATTTAGTCCCATGATTTCTTATCTGTAAATCAATTTAATTAAATATGAATTTGTTTTTTTATTTTATTTAAATTATACAATTTGTACAACAAATACATCACAGTAGAAATGGATAAGAAGGCTCTATGGAAGTAGGAGAAAAAGCTGCAGTGATGGCAATTAGGCCATTCTGTTTGTTTTTAACTAATTACCTTTTTAATTAATGGGCTGGATTTTGATTGGGTTTTTAGCTCTTCTTGTTATTTTTGTTTTTATTGTTTTCAAGAATTACTATTTTGATTATTATAATGATTTTGGTTTAGACCCGACCCATTTACTTGACTTTGAATTCAAGAACCCATGTATTTAACTATTTTTCAGCTCGTTTCCATCTTGTTGCTTGTTGAGTTTGGCCATTGGGAGTTTTCATTGTGTTTGAGATAGGTTTAGAAGTTTAGTTTTTCAAAGAGTTATTGCCCAAAATTTTGCTTGTTTGCTCGAGCGATCATTCCTGTGCTCAAGCGATCTTTTACAGTCTATAAAACTACTGAGAGCATGATATCTGCGCTCGAGCGATCTTTTGCAGTCTGCAAAACTACTGAAAGGGGGTCAATGTGCGCTCGAGCGGTCTATGTATATATCAGTCTGAGAGGAAGCCATTTTCAGTCACTTTTTCACATCTCTCTCTCTAAACATTTCAAAACCTAAGATGTTCACTCTCTCTCTAGTTCTTGAACTCTAGCTCCAAATACTCTCAGTCCATGGGTTTCCTCACCCTACTCCCTTGGAGAAAAACATTGAGCACGTCGAGGGCTTCTTTTTAATCGGAGCATTTTGTGTTTTTGACTCCATCAAGTTCTACCCTTGTTTCCTCCTTGTCTTCTACTTTGAGGTAGGGATTTCTTTAACTCTTTTATATGATTTTTAGCTTAGTTATTTGTTCTTTAAAAAAGGTATTGATTTGGGACATTTTGGGAAAAACTTAGATTTTGAATTTGAAATCAAAATAGGGGTTTTTCAAATGGATTCTTGAAAATGGCTATGGGGATGTATTTATGAGTGAGATATGTTATAATGGTGGATATTTCTTCTTGAAATTGATTTTGTAAAATAAAGGGAATTTTCCCTAGACTTTGGATATTTGGAATTGTAAAGGGAAATGGAAAATGATGTTGGGTATTATGAAATTGGAATGATATTTCTGTTAATGATGATGGTAGAGTTTGATATGTAGTATCGTTCCCTTTGTAATTGATGAAATTGTATCTTATAATTGGAAATTATCATTTGAATAGAAATAACTATTTTGAGCTATTGGTGGAGGATAATCTTAATTGTTGTAGACATTGCATAAGGATTAGGCCGAATAGAAAATAATTTCTCATATATTGTGCATTGAGCATCATTTCATATTGAACATTGTAAATGTATTGGGTTTTGAGAAAAATAGGTGAATACCGTGATGAATCTGGTTAGGGGGTGTGGTTGTGATTTTATTATGTTGGCCTGCGTGTCTTTGGTGAAAGTCAAGAAACTCGCGCGATTAGGTGTCAATATCCTTCTGGTTAGTATCGGTAAAATGGCTTTGGTAGTGCTTGTATATAGGGATGTAATCGGTTCGGTACGGTCGGTATTTAGGTAAAAAATTACACCGAACCGATAATGTCGGTTTTATTATTTTGAACACCGATACAGACCGTTTCTCCCATCAAATTTCACCAAACCGAATTGATTGAAACAGTTCGGTTTGGTGCGGTTTAATCGGTTTAGGATTTTTCAAACTTGAGCCACTTTTAAATGTAATCATTAATCTATATAAAAATATTAAATTAGTTATTTGTCTGTCATTTTAAACATATCCAATCCATCAATTTAATACATACTTTTCAATTCCTAAATTAACAAAAATAAAAACAAAAAAAAAAAAGTTCAAAAATACTAAGGTTTCAAGAATAATGAGTTAGAGTTAAGATTATATATAATAAAAGTTTACAAACTTAGGTTATAAAGACGATAAGGTTAATTAATTAAGGTTAATAATTTATTATACTTATTAATATCATTATATTATTAGATTATATATATATATTATAAATACAATATATGTTGAAGCGGTCGATTTTGATTTAGATCGGTGCACAAGGTACTTAAATCGATACAAAACCGAAAACCGAAAAAAAATCAAATTTAAAAACCGCACAGACCGATTCTTGTTAAAAAACAAACCAAATATAACCGGTTTGGTCCCGTTCAATCGGTTTGGTCGGTTTTTTTGGTTATTCTTACACCCCTACTTGTATAGCCTACTGACAGACACGTACCTAGAGATTCCCAGTGTGTTATATCCACTACCCTGTTTTCTGTTATAAAAAGATTATTTTCATGAATTGATTTATAATCTGGCATTGCATGGTTTCGAGATGGAAAACGAGAAATGTTTGACAAATGGCATGCATGTGCATTCACCTTATAATTTTGCTAAGATTCATATACTGTGTTAAAGTATCTCTACTGGGATGTGGCTCATCCTATGTGGAAAACAACTTTCAGGTGTTGATGATATGCCTCCACCAATGACGTAGCTTGGGAGGACTTGGAGCTTAAGGCTTCATTTTTGGTTTATTGATGTAATTATTTTTGTTCAAGCCTCGGCTTTACTTGTATTAAGTTTAAACTCATTTTGATGTAATCGAGTATTGTCTTGGAAAGTTGTAGCCATTAAGGCATTTCATTACTTGGTTTTTATTCCTCTTTTTACTCTTGTATCCATGCCATGTACTATAGATTCAGGATTTAGGATTGATGTATATAGATTGCATATATCATCTTTTGTTTGTCAGAGATATAATGAAAGAGAATATATAATGTTGTTGATCAATTGTACGTAATGATTATGAGATGGGTTGTGTTATTTATTTCGGGGCATTACAATTAGGGTTTTTAATGTAAGAAGTTATTATTTTTTGGAAACATCATTGACCATGAGCATGAGTATTTCTCTGTACATGGTCATGGTGGAATTCCCAAACTCACCTGATAAGTTTTGCTTTCTTTTCTATGGAGTCAGTGTTGGATTCTTGGAGAGTTTTTTTTTTTTTCCCTTCTGTCACTTCTATTAATTTTTTGCTTTTCTGTTATGGTAATCCAAGGGCTTAATTTGATTTTTTTAGAGATTGTTGTTCACTTATAGGGTTGGGGACTTATGTTAACCGCCATGAGATTAATCACTGTAGTTTTATTTATTGTCAAATTATCAATTTACAGTCACAAATTTGTAGATTCATCTTTATTAATTTAGGGTTCATTTGGCTGTTCCAATAATATGAGATGCCACTTTCCAATCATTGCATATACAAATTACACATACAACTCCAAATCTTACCTTATTTTTGAAATTTTAAACTTGGCCTTCTTCTCTAGAGCATAGAATTACTTGCTCTAAATCTGACTGATTTGAAATCTATTCTGTTTTAAGAGATTTGTATTCTTATATATATACATATATATTCAAATCTTATATTCCTACTTACTCTATAACTCTCAATTAAACGCATTTTTTTAAAGACTTTTGTCATGCTTTGCATATAAATAAAATAAAATAGAAATCATATTATTTTATTTTTATATACTTCATTAGTACATAATTAATATAATTACAATATATTTTGGGTTAATTACATCTGTAATTATATTATTTTATTTTTTTGTGTTATTTTAGTCTTTATAATTTTAAATAGTTTAATTTTTGATTCTGAACTCTTGATCAAGTTCATAATATGATTTATAAAAATATAAAATGTGTTGTTGATGTGTGATCTTTTCACTAAAAAGACTTTCACAATTATAATTAATTATACAAAATTGGTGATACAAGGTGTCTATATTATATATAAGTGATGACATTTGTGGTATTGATTCTCATCAATGTTGTAACTAAATTATTTTATCATTTTATTTCAATCTAATTTTTGAAAAAACATTATCAATTAGATTTTTAAAGATAAAAAGTGTAATCAACTTAACCTTAATTTATATAATTATATGGTGTTGTAATCATGGGTGGAATCAGAAATTTTGTCAAGGAGGGGTCAATGTATATACATAAAAAATATGGAGTTAATTTTAGTACATTATTATAGTTTCTTATATAGTAAGTATTTCACAAGAAAACTAAATAAATCTAACAAAAAAATTTTATTTGGCAATTTTTCCAATTTTGAACTATTGATTAGATTTGAATCTATAATCAGTTAAACTACTATTTTAAGCTAGTTTAGAAACTAATCAATAAAGACCCAACCCTTGCTATGCCAGTGTGGATAAATAATTTAAAGGTGAAGTTACAAGTTCTCTAGCATCATTACTCAAAAAAGTATACACACCATTTGATTTTCAAAATTTAAAAAATAAGTGACATATAACTGTAGCTTGTTTTTCGTGCTCTTTTTGGATATGATAGCCCTACAGTTTGAACTCCCGTGGTTCTAAATCTAATTTCACAAGTGTAATGTGAAATAGATAAACACAAATGAGTCCAAATCCGGCAAATCTTTTGAAAAATTGATTTTGAATCAAAATGCCAAAAATGGACCGCTTTGCTAGATTTCAGAGTTGCCACCTAAATATTTTGAAAAAATTTAGAAAACCCGTGACTCGTGCCAAAAATGGACGGCTTTAAAAAAATGCAAGCTCTAATATGCAAGTGACTAATGCAACTATCGGATTTGGCTTCCTAACATGGCATGTGAGTCAATTCAAGGCATGCGATAAAATCACGTATTCGAGTAGGAACTTGAATTTGACATTTGATTAGTATGATGAGCTGAACCCTTATGCATGCAAAACAAAAGGATGCAAATCATGGAAAATGCTAAATGAAACATGATGCTACATGCAATTCATCGTAAGCAAGTAAATAAAAGGGAGAAAGAAATGAGGATTGGAAGACATACACATATTATTACAATTTGTTCTCATGCAAGAGGGTCCGAATAAATGTCCTAACTAATTACCGAATTAACTAACTATTACAATACCAAAATAAATTAACTACACTAGCTAATTATTACAATTTAGAATTGAACTAACTAATTAGTTACAATACGGAATTAATTAACTAAGTAATTAATTATTACAAGTTCACTACTTGAAGTACAACATGCTACTATTAAACATAATTTTAATGGGCCCCGAGAAACGAGGAATGGTTCATGCATGAATGCGAATTTCCACTTGAAAATGCCTCTGTTCTGCTGCCATAATGGTTCTGTTGTGCAGTCAGAAAATTGAACTGCTTTTACCCCAGTCTCTGTTCTGTTCTGCCATGAAAATGGCACTGCTGGCCTAAAATGAGGTGGTCGGCTAGTTAGTAAAAGTGGTCAGCCGTACAAAGAGGTGCTCGGCTGGCCACTAGTTTTGGGTTCTCCCCTACTGCAACAGAAAAGAAACAGAGCACAAATAGAGTATTTTCAGGGGATGTTTGTCCACCTTGCCTCTCTTTATCATCAAACAGAACAAATGAGGGGTATGCTTGATTCGCAAGCCATCAATCGACGCAAGCTCATTGTGTGACGACTTGTGAATCAAGGGACAAAATCTCAATAAATGACAATGAAAGACCCACAAACCTCCTCCCTATCACGTAATTGATCAAGGGAAGTGGTTGACATTACCATTATCATCACTAAAGAGTATGAAACGGTTCAAGATTCAACGGGTTCAATTAACGTCCGATTGAACCCCAAACTTGATTTTATTATCTTGTTCCATTTTAGCCCAATTTTATTGCCTCTTTTAATTACTTTTCCATTCCTTAATTATTTTAGTCCAAAAAATGAGTATTAAGTCCACTAATGTAGAGAAGTGTCAAATCAGAAGTTGTTTTGAGCATGAGAGAGATGTCATGCTTTGGTAATGAACCTTCGCAGAGATTAAACCATTAAGCATGGAAGGGTCTCTTTCTTAAGCTTAAACAACACTCGGTTGAAACAACTCTCAAAGAAATAAAAAAAGCCAAGAAAGGAGGGAGAGTGCAGAGATGATTATTGGAGCTCGACTTTTTCGCACCCCCCTTTCGGAAGGTTGAAAGAAGCCCTATAGTTCGGACTCCCACGGTTCTGAATCTAATCTCATAAGTGTAATGTGAAATTGATAAACACCAAAGAGTCACAATCCGACAAATCTTTTGGAAAATTGATTTTAAATAAAAAAATGCCAAAAATGGACTGCTTTGCCAGATACAGAGTCGCCACCTAAATATTTTATTTTGCGAAAATTTAGGAAACCCATGACTCGTGCCTAAGGCCACGTGTCCGTCATCACTAAGATTGTTTCGGCTTGGGAACTTAGGTACGAGAGGGGAAGATCATGAATTGAGCACCCCGGCTCGCCCGATCAAAGATCGGCCTTTACTAATCATGATATGAATCTTATCAACATTATATGCTCTTGTTCTAGTTATTAAGTTAACATTACTATGTGACGTGCACAAGCAAGTATAGACTAAATTGAAAGAATTGGAACATTTCAAGTTATGTTTGTTTTGCAAAATTGTTTGATTTTGCCACTAAACAAAGTGGGCTTAAAGTTGTGAATTTGCCACTTGACAAAGTGGGTTTAAATGTACATTCATTGAATCATTCCAATTCAAGCAACAAGCCTTCATCCACAGGCACTCAAACAGTTTAGTAAGTAAGCATTTAGCTTTATGGTAAGCATGCTGATCATGCCAGTTACTCACACTCATGCAAGTATGCTAAAGCATTAAAAACTCCCCTAGTACTCCAAACTAAGATAAAAGAGAAAAAGGAGTTAGAAAAATATGCATGATTCCTAACTATACAAGATGGCTAATGCAACGCATGCAATAATGTAACTAAATAGGCTCGGCTACTTAACATGTTATTTGCAACAATTTCATAGCATGCGTTAAAACACGTATTCAACGAGGTAATAAATGACAATGCAGTTAGAATAATGAACCGAGCCTCAATGTATGCAAGACAAATGAATGGATGCAAACATGTGATATGCTATTTGAAATGTGATATTCCTAATCTAACCATCATAAGCTAGTAAATAAAATGGAGAAAGACGTGGGGTTGGAAGACATACACATTATTACAACATTGCGCTATCACGAAGGAGAGTCCGAATGAATAAGCTAGCTAACTAACTAAGCTGAACTAAGCTAACTATTACAACACAAATTGAATTAGTTAAACTACTTAACTAATTATTACAACAAATTAAACTAATTAACTAGCTACACTAGCTAACTAATTATTACTACCCAAATTAATTAACTATTCTAGCTAACTAATTATAATTACAACACAATACAAATTAGCTATTCTAACTAATTACAAGAGCCACTAGTTAAGCATAACATTAATCTATTACAACACGGATCCCAAGTATCGATGAGGAACTCATGCATGAACGCGGTTTCCACCCGAAAAGCCACTATCTTGCCACTACATGCCTCTGTTGCTCAGTAAAACACTTGCATTGATTTCCACTTCCAGACCAGTTCTGTTATACCCTAGAAGTACATTGCTGAATCTTCACTGGTGGCCTACAGGGGGGCCGGTCAGCTACTAATGATGGTCGGTCGCTGGAAAAAGTAAGCTAAAATAATGTAGAAATTGAGCTAGTAAACAAGCACAAGGAGGGGTGGCTAACCCTTCCATTGTTGGGACCTCAAAACAACATTTTTAGCCTCTGAAAACCTTTGAAAATTAGTGGTAAAAAGTTGAGAAAAAGATGGGAAACACAAGGGCAAAAGCTTGGGAAATAAGGTTCAAAGAAGGGTGATTAACCCTTTACCTTTAATAGCTTTAAGCCACAAGTTTCAGCCCATAAAAATAGTTGAAAAATAGTCCAAAAATAGTAAGAAAAGATAGGAAAGAAGTGGTGCAAAAGAGTTAGGAGTTATACCTCTTGAACAGGAGTAACACTTTGAGTTTCAAACCAACAAATTCCTACCCTCAAGAGCTGAAATTCAAGCTTAATAACCTCAGCGAAGAGCCCTCAAAATTTGGTTTAGGGAGTCTAGGTAAGGTGTATATAGGTTGCAAGGTAGAGAGAGAGATATTTTTCAAGAATTTTACTTCACAAAATTTTTCTAACCTAATTTCAAGAGGGGTGGTCAAGTATATATAGAAAAATATGTTACTATCTCGGAAATATCAGTATAGAGACAGCTGGTGCAGTGCATGCACCTGTGGGGACAGCTGGCACAACTGGTAGTAAAATACCTGTTCTACTAGAACAATTGGCCGGCCGGCCACTAGGGGGATGGTTGGCCACTTATTTTTGGCTAGCCGAACACTAGTTGGCCTACAGGCCTCTAAGTGGTCAGGCTTGGAAAAACACTGTATTGGTCCAAAAGTGGTGCAAGGTTTGTAAGCTTCTGAGACTCAAAACTAAGGCTTCATGCTGGGGAAATCGAGCGTTTGCACAGCGTATAAATTCATCAATGGGAGAGTAATCTGAGGCGCCTAAGTCTTAAGGGCGGTCAAAAATGTGGTGTCTATAATAACTCTTCAAAGCGTGGGTGTTCTCTAATCTTTGATTGTTGATTGCATTCAATGGTTTCTAATTAATCAGATATGTTTTAAATTGTTCAAAAGAACTTTAAGCTATTTTTAAAAAATAATAATTTTTTTCCAATAATTTAGAAAAACTATAACAAATTATGAGAAATTTTATTTAAGCATCATATGAACTCTCAATACACACAATAATATGTGTTATAAGAGTAGAAAGAGAAGAGAAAAGAGAAACTCTTGTATTCAATCTGAAGATTAATGAATACGTACACAATCCTTTATATAGGAGAGAAGATAAGTATATACAGAGAATATACTATATAACAGATATATACAAATATGTTTAACACCCCCTCTCAAGCTTAAGGTGGTAATGCAGATATCAAGTTGAGCTTGGAAAGTAAATAAGAAAATCGCTCTACAAGCCTTGGTAAAGATGTCAGTTGTGTAACCAGCAGAGGTAACAAAGGTAAGATGAACAGTGCCACTAGTAACATGTTGTCGGATGAAGTGACAATCAATCTCAATATGCTTGGTACGATCATGGAAGACATCATTATGTGCAATCTGAACAGCACTCTGATTGTCACAATAGAGGTTAGTGGTAGCAGGATGGGGAATTTCCATATCAGTAAGAAGCCAACGAAGCCACACAAGTTCTTGAGTAGTATCCGCAAAAGTACGATACTTAACCTTAGTACTAGAACGAGCAACAAGAGTTTGTTTCTTGCTACACTAGGCAATGAGAGAATCACCCAAGAAGAAGCAGAACCCTGTAGTAGAGCGGCGGTCAGTAGGATTCCCTATCCAATATGCATCAGAAAATGCATGTAATTGTAAAGAAAGGTGTGCTGAGTAGTGAAGACCATGGAACATAGTGCCTTTTATATAGCACAAAATGCGAACTAGAGCATCATAGTGCGAAGAGCGAGGAGCAGCCATGAACTGACTGACAATGTGAACAACATAGGCAATGTCTGGACAAGTAACCGTGAGATAGACAAGACTACCAACTAGCTGACAATATAAAGTAGCATCAGATAATAGGTGACCATCGAGAGGTGTGAGACGAGTCTGAGGATCAACTGGAGTCGTAACAGTCTTGCAATCGATAAGACTAGCACGAGTCAAGAGATTAGAGATATACTTGGCCTGGGTGAGAAGGTAACTAGAAGGATCATGAGAAATTTCTAAGCCGAGGAAGTAGCTAAGCAAACCCAAATCTTTCATCTCAAACTGGTGACTAAGGAACTGTTTGAGACTAGAGATACCCACTGTGTCATCGCCAGTGATGATCATATCATCCACATAGAGAAAAAGAAGAATAATACTATGCTCTGTCTAACGTATAAACAAGGCAGAATCATAGGCACTGGAGGAGAAGCCAAAGTCATGAATGGTAGAACTGAACTTGGAAAACCAGGCACGAGGAGCTTTTTTCAAACCATACAAAGCACGACGAAGTTTGTAAACTTTGATGGATGGAATAGAGGAACCAGACAGAGGTTGCATATAAACTTCATCAGTGAGATCACCATTGAGAAAGGCGTTCTTGAAATCCATCTAACAAAGACTCTAGTGGCGAGCAGCAACAATTGCTAATAAATTGCAAACTAAAGTAAGACGAGCAACATGAGCAAATGTTTCCTCATAGTCAATCCCATACTCTTGAGTGAATCCTCGAGCAACAAGACAGGCTTTGTAATGTTCAATGGAACCATCCGAATGAGTTTTGATCTTATAAACCCATTTACAACTAACAGTAGTCTTGCTAGGAGGAAGATCAACCACGTCCCAGGTATGAGTTCTATCCAAAGACTGCAGTTCATTAGTCATAGCTTACTGCCAAAGAGGGTTAAAACAAGCCTTAGGATATGAAGTAGGTTCATGAGAGGAAAAAGCAATGGAACCAACAATATAATAACGAAGAAAAACAGAAGGTTGTTTTACTCGAGTCGAATGACGATCTGTTGGAGGAGATGGTAGTGGGATGGAGAAAGGTCCAAAAGAGATGATGGATGAGGCTCCACAGGAGGTAATAGAGGAGGCATATGACCATCGTCAGATACAAAAACCTCATGATTGAAGGTTGGCATAGGCAGTTGTAAAGGCGTTGGATCAGAATCTGTATCAAATTCAGGAGACAACAAGTCTACAGAAAGATCAGTAAAAAAAAGGGAATAAGTTGGACGGTGGTAGGTGAAACTTAGACAAAGTAGAAAACATTTTGTGTTCCCAGAAAATCACATGACGAGAAATACGAAGACGCTTTGAGATTGGATCCCAATAGCGATACCCTTTATGTTCTATACCATACCCCAGAAAACAGCAAAGACGAGAACGAGGTTCTAGTTTAGTGTGTTCATGAGGTTGAAGGAAAACAAAACAAGTAGAGCCAAAAACTTTAAGAGTGGTGTATGTAGGAGGAGAACCATACAGTTCATAAGGAGAGAGATTGGCTATGAGAGGAGTAGGCACACAATTTATGGTGTAGACAGTAGTGAAAGTAGCTTTCCCCAAAAACTTTTCTGAACAGGAAGAGGAGATAAGAAGGGCTAGAGTAGTGTCTAGAATATGACGATGCTTTCTTTTAGTGTGACCATGTTGTTGGGATGTGCCTGCATAAGAACAATGAGATTGGGTACCATGTGTCCGAAGAAAGGAAAGAAAACCAGAATCCAAGTATTCCATAGTGTTATTAGAATGAAAGATTTTAATAGTTTGAGAAAACTAAGTGTGGACCATGGCAGAGAATAAATCTGTTTAAGTTCAGACCGATTTTTGAGAAGAAATATCCAAGTATAACGATAAAAATCATCAACAAAAATCACAAAATATCTAAACCTCCCCATGGTCGGGGTGGAGGAGGGTCCCCAAATATCTGAATGCATAAGAGCAAACAGGGTAGTAGGAATAGAATTGCTTTTATTAAAAGGTAATGCAGGCTGTTTAGCAATTTGACAAGGTAAACAATCAACATTTTCAGAACTAACACGTCCTAACCGACCACTAGAAACTAAAAGAGACATGTCCTAAACGACAATGCCAAAGGTGAAAAGAAGACATAGAAGTAGAAGCAGTGGAAGAGGCAACAAAAGCAGTAGTGGATGATGTAGATGGAATGCGAAGATGAAGAAGCTCTAATAGACATGCATGCCTATGGCCTATCCCAAGGATCTGTTTCGTTTGAGGGTTCTGCACCAAACAACCATTAGCAAAAAAGGTGACGGTAAGACCAAGTTCACACAATTGACCAATAGAGATAAGGTTTAGATTAAGAGCAGGAATGTGATAAACATTAGAAAGAGATACAGTGGAAGTAAAAATTTGACCAATGTGACTAACTGACATATGAGAACCATCAGCAGTATGTATAGAGGGAACAAAAGAGGATGATGAGATAGAAAAAAATATATTAGAATCAGAGGTCATATGATTACAGCAAGCAGAATCAAAATACCATGAAGGGTTACCTGATGTGACTGAAAGAGTAGGAGAAGGAAGAGTACCGAATTTGGCAAGCACCTGTCAGATAATAGACTCAACATCATCCATAGAAAAGGATGGAGCAATAGGATCGGTAAAGTGGTGAGTGCAAGAACTCTCTGATGCAGTAACAACAATAGTAGCAGGACGAGAACTAGGAGTAGATTTGGACTGATGCCCAGAACATGAAGACCCTTTCCTGGATGAAGAAACATGGGGAGCTTGAGGACAATTGCTTTGGAGATGACCTGGAGCAGTCTTGTGGCAAGTCAAGTATTCAGGAACTTGGCACTGAAGTAAAGAATGATTAGCAGGTAGGCCACGGTTGCGACAATAAATGCATGAGCTAGGAGGCTGTGAAGATGAAAAACCCCGTGATGATGGAGTAGCAAGAACAGAATCCAAGTTTTGAGTTTTGAGCATCCCAAAACGAGTTTCTTCTAACAAGAGTTCGGTAATGGGTTGCTCCAAAGTCGGTAAGGGCAAACGATGGATCAAGGAAGCACACACAAGTTTAAAGGTTCTATGAAAAGCCATAAGAAACTGCAATAGCCGCTGATGATTCCTATGAACAAGAAATAACTGTGTATCCTCAGAATGTGCACAAGTAGGTTCAGAAAGAGCCAATTGGTTCCAGACAGATGCCATTTAGGATAAAAAAATCATTGATGGACTGACCAGACCCTTGGCGCATGTGATGAAGAGTTTGTAGGAGTTGATATTGGTGAGCATGTCCAGTAGTCTAATAACGGTCCTTCAAGAAATACCAAATTGCCTTGGCATGAGAGACAATAAAAGCAATCATCCTGAAAGCGTCCAAACTAAAGGTTAATGGAAGAAACAGAAGTAGCCTGGAACCATGTGATAATTTGGTAGTTCTTCCATTCCTATTCATTAAGACGCTCATCGAAAGCAGATGTAGTCTCTTTTTCTTCCTGGATGGGTTGAGAAAGAGCAGCAGTGATAATACGCCAAAGTTGATTCCCTTTAATGAATCCAGAGAGAGCTTGGGCCCAGAGAACATAGTTAGACCCATCAAGTGTAACAGAGACGGAATGGATGTTGTTAGAACAATCCATGATGCTCAAACATGGCAAAAAAAAGAAGAAGGTGCTTTGTAGAGGTTAATTTTGCCAAAACAGAACACACTAGCAGATTCAGGAGGCCGACAACAGTTGGGATATGATCTGAACGGGCCAAAAACACAACTAAAAAGGCAGTGAATTGGCTGGTCAAAGTGGTTTGACTAATCTGGTCAACTAGGGCTGATGTCACAGTAAGAAGAATGATGTCAGCACGCGCGGTGCACGTTAGCAGAGATGCGCGGCGCACGGAACTAGGGACGTGCGGCGCACGTTAACAGAGATGCACGGCGCACGATAGCAAGCGGAGTAGCAGCGGCACACGGAACCAGGGTTGACGTCAGAAACATACAGCTCACGTTAGCAGATGAGGCCGCGCCGTATGATAGCGTGAGACAAGAGCAGGAGGCACGTAAGGCGAGTAGAAAAGCGACACAGCGCGTGGCCAATCTTCATAGCATCGTATGGAGATGATTGTGGTGGCGTTGGCTTCGTCTTGAAGAGACGAAGAATGTGGTATAGTCCAATCGTTGAAACAAGATTAAATACGCAGAAACCAACTTAAAAAGAAAGCAATCTGCCAGATCAAAAAAAAAAAAGTGATGAAAAAGAAGAGAAGGCTAGAAGAAAACCCTAGGCTCTAATACCATGTTATGAGAGTAGAAAGAGAATAGAAAAGAGAAACTCCTGTATTCAATTTGAAGAATAATGAATAGGTACACACTCCTTTATATAGGAGAAAAGATAATTATATACAAAAAAATATACTATATAATAGATATATACAAATATATTTAACAATATATATATTTGAACACTTAACACTTTTTTTAATTCATAAATTTAGATACAAACATTTGACATTGTTTGAAACTTTATATTCGAACACCATTTCTGTTGTGTATTGAAAGTTTATATAATGTATAAATAGAATTATTCAAAAATGATACCTCTATGACAACCAAAGAGCAAAATAGACAATAAAGGACAAAATAGACAACAGAAATACAAGTGAAGGGCAAAATAAGAAAAAAAATAAATATAAAACACCAAAATGGCGGACTCACCTGTGCCTTGCACAGACCTACCTACCTAGTATATATAGATATAAAGAGATGCACATTATAGCATTTTTTAAGAAAATAACTCTACAAAATTAAAAATCTTTTTATTTTTATATATTTATTTGTAATCAAATGGTCTCTTGGCAGCAAGTTGTGGGTCAGTGGTAGAGTTGGAATTGAGGCTGTGCAACTAACCTTGGTAATTTAGCACTAGTTTAGCATTATGGGTTGGGGCTAAAATAGTCACAAAAAAAACAAAATAGGCTTTTTAGCTCAAGGCTAAAAAATGTCATATTCAAATTATAATCATTTCATTTTTTCTCTCACAAAAGTCAAAAAAGCCAAGCTCATCCCAAATGAGGCTTTTTTGCCCAGGCTAAAATAGCTAAAAAGCCAACCCACATTCCAAACAAAGCCTTAAGGTTTGTTTTAGGAAATAGGAAGAAAGCTAACTTACTGGTTTTTTTAATTTTTTTTTATACTTTTTTATTAAAAAAAACGTACAAAAAAGTAGAGAAACGATGTGACGGAAATAAGTCATTAAACTGACTTTTTTCCTATTTTCCAAAACAAGCCTTGTTTGAATTGAGATAAAAAGACATATTTTCAAGATGGGTTTTGTAACTTGCTTTTCGTGCTCCTTTCAGGTACGATAGCCCTACAGTTCGGATTCCGGTGATTCTAAATCTGATTTTATAAGTGCAATGTGAAATAGATAAACACAAATGAGTTCAAATCTGACAAATCTTTTGGAAAATCGAATTTGAATAAAAAATGCCAAAAATGGACAGTTTTGCCAGATTACAGAGTCGCCACCTAAATATTTTTGGGAAATTTAGGAAACCCGAGACTGTTGCCAAAGGCCACTTATCCGTCATCACCAAAGTGTCTTGGTTCAGGAATTTAGGTATGAGAGGGAAATGTCATGAATTGAGCACCCCACTCACCCGATCAAAGATCGGCTTCTACTAATCATGATATGGTTTTTATCTACATTACATGCTCTTGTTTTGGTTATTATGCTATTCTTATTATGTGACGCAAACAAGTATAGACTAATTTGCAAAAGTTAGAACAATTGATCTCATGTTTGTTTTGAAAAATGTTTTAAATATGTGCTACTTGAAAAAGTGGGCTCACTACAAGAAAAATCACCAAAGGTCCATTTTTAGTGGCCAAAAGTCGCCTTTTTACCTTCCCCAACTAAATTTTTTAGTCGCCGGTTTTGTCGCGAATACATGGTCGCCGAAGGTTTTGGCGACTAAAAAGGTTTTAGTCGGCAAAAAGATAGGTCTTTAGCGACCAAAGTTTTGGTCGCCAATACTCAATTCCATTGTTTAAAATTATACATTTGGCGACTAATCTTTTAGTCGCCAATAGTTGATGGAACGCCGACCAAACTGTTTAGTCGCCAAAACAAATACTTTTGGCGACCAATAGTTTAGTCGCCAAAGGTTGTTCGGTGGAAAAAAAAAGAAGCTAACTTTTCTGCTTTTTCTGAGATTCGAACCACCAACCTTCTACCTTCTAAACCTTTAGCAACACACTCCCTCCACTATGCCACAATAACATCACATGAATATATATGCAAAATATATTATTTATATAGTATATTGACCCTTATTAATATTAAACTATATATATAAACATAATTATTTTTATTCAATATAATTTATGTAAAAAATAAATTATTTATTTAAAAAAAAAAGGAGCCACTTTTGGCGACTAAATTTTTTTTTAGTCGCCAAAAACCTTAGTTTTGGCTACTACCAATAATTTAGTCGCTAAAAAAATTAATTTCCGCCTAAAAATAACCACTTTCGGCGACTAAACTGATTTTTAGTCACCAAAGCCGCCACTTTTGCCGACTAAACTCAATTTTAGTCGCCAATTGTCCACTTTTAGCTACTAAATTTTTTTTAGAAGCCAAAAACCTTTACTTTTGGCTACAAAATTTTTTTTTGTCGGTAAAACACCTACAATCGATGACCAAACCATTTTTTAGTCGCCAAAACCTATGCTTTTGGCTACTAATTTCTTTTAGTCGCCAAAAACCTTCACTTTTGGCTACTAAAATTGTTTTAGTCGCTAAAACCCACATAATCAGCGACTAAACTAATTTTTAGTCGCCAATAAGTATACATTTGGCTACTAAACTGTTTTAGTCGCCAAAAGTCTTCACTTTTGGCTACTAATTCAATTTTAGTCGCCAATTGTCCTACTTTCAATGACGAAATTTACATTTTTGGTCGCTAAAACTGCTTTTTGTTGTAGTGGCTCATATTTACATTAATCAAATTATCCAAACTTAAGTGAAAAGGTCTTCATCCACGAGTATTCAAACAGGTATATTAACTAAGCATTTAGCCTCATGGTAAACATGTTTGACAAGGCAACAATTGCACGCATGCAATATGCTAAAGCAAGAAATGCTTACCTAGTACTCCGAGGCAAGCCAAAAGAAATAAAACAATTAGAAAAATGCATGCTCTAATATGCAAGTGACTAATGCAACACATACAAAATGCAACTATCGGATTCAGCTTCCTAACATGGCATGTGAGTCAATTCAAGGCATGCGTAAAGTACGTATTCAATTAAGGAATTTGAAATTAACATTGATTAGTATGATGAGACGAAAACTTATGTATACAAGACGAATGGATGCAATTAAAACATGATGCTCTAGGCTATCCATCATAAGCGAGTAAATAAAAGGGAGAAAGAAATGGGAGTTGGAAGACATACACATTATTACAATTTTGCCCTCATACAAGAGGGTCCGAATAAATGTCCTAGCTAATTACGAAATTAACAAACTATTACAATACCAAAATGAATTAACTACACTAGCTAATTATTACAACACCGAAATAACTAGCTACACTAACTAATTATTACAAATTAGAATTAAACTAACTAATTAGTTAACTAAGCTATTACAAGTTCAAAATAATTAACTAATTTACTGAGAGAGCTATGTAAACTAATCGAACTTGAGCGGGGGTTAAGGAACCACACGTGCCAATGAGAATATCCTCCCGGAAATGCCTTTGTTTTGCTGCCAAAACTGTTTTGTCTACAGAAAATACTTCTATTTTTGCATCAGCTTCTGCTCTGTTTTGTAGGAAAAATGACACTGCCTGGCTGAAAAGAGGTGGCCAGCCGGCCAGAAAAAGTGGTCGGCCGGATTCAAATGGTGGCTGGTCGGCCACTATTGTTGAAACTACCCTACTGCAATAGAAGAGAAATAGAGTGTTTCTAGGGGATGTTTATCCTCTCTGCCTCTCCCTATCATGAAATAGATCAAGGGAGGGATAGAATCGGTTCACAAATCATCAATGGTTGCAAGGTTGTTGCATGATGATCCATGACTCGATTGGACAAGGGCTCAATAAGTGCAAATAAAAGACTAACAAAACCTCCTCCCTATCATGGAATTGATCAAGGAAAGTGGTAGACCTTGATTCTTGAGCCATTATCATCATTAGAGAGTATGAAATACCTCAAGACTCAATGGGTTCAATTAACGTCCGATTGAAGCCGAACCATTTTATTATCTTGTACCATTTTAGTTCAATTTTATTGCCTCTTTTACTTACCTTTCCATTCATTAGTCATTTTAGTCCAAAAATGAGAATTAATTTCACTAATGAAGAGAAGTTTCAAACAAGAAATTGTTTTGAGGATGAGAGAGATGTAATGCCCTGGTAATGAACCTCCGAAGAGATTAAACCATTTAGCATGGAAGGTCTCTTTCTCATACTTAAACAACACTCGGTTGAAACAACTCTTACGAACAAAGAGAAAACCAAGAAAGGAGGGAGGTTGCAGAGATGATTTGAACAAGTGTGAGAAAATGTATGAAAAACATAAAATGAAAGCTACCAACTCAAATAGGTTGGTGACTAAGGCCTAAACCACAAAACCTATGAGGACTACAAGACTACAATTATACTATACAAAGCTTAAATGAAGTAAACACCTTAAAATAGTCCTAAAAATCGCTAAAATAGTGTTGAAATTATCATGGAAAAGGTAGAAAAAATAAGCTAAAACAATGGAGAAATGAAGCTAGTAAATAAGCTTAAGCAGGAGTGGCTAACCCCTCAACTTTTAGGACTTCAAAAGCACATTTTAGCCTCTGAAAAACTCTAAAAAATAGTGGTAAAAATTTGGAAAAAAGTTGAGAAAGAAATGAGAAATACAAGGGCAAAAACTTAGAGAATAAGGTTCAAAGAAGGGTGGTTAACCCCTCCACCTTTGATAGCTTTAAGCCACAAGTTTCAGCCCATAAAAAACAGTCCAAAAACAGTTCAAAAACAACAAGAAAAGAGAAGGAAGAAGTAGTGTAAAGATAGTCAAAGTTCTATCTCTTGAAGAGGAGTAACTCCTTTGTTCACAAACCACAAAGCTTACACTCTCAAGGCCTGAGATTTTAGCTCAAGAACCTCAAATATTTGGTTTAGGAAGTGTAGGTAGAGTGTATGTAGGTTGCAAGATAGAGAGAGAGAGAGTGCTATGCAAGTATTGGAGCTTTTGATAATTTTTTCTAACTCCAAAACATAAAGGATGGTCTCCTATATATAGAAAAACATGTACCTCTGTCAGAAATATCTGAATAGAGACAGCTGGTGCAATGCATGCACCTGTGGAAACAATTGGCAACAAATATTTGTAAATATCTACTCTGCTGGGAAACATGGCCGGCTGGCCACTTGGGGGATGGCCGACCATCAAAATTGACCTATGGGGACACCTGGCTAGCCAATCCACTCAAAATGGCCTATTTTTCATCAACTGGCCGGGCAGCCACTTTTAGTGGTCGGCTGGCCACAAAAAACTACTGTCAAACCCGACTTCAAACAGGCATATCTCCTTCATCCGAAATCGGTTTTTGATGATTCTTGAGTCTAAATTGAAGTCTCAGAAGTCTACTTTCCAATGGTGGTGGCCTCACATCTAAATTCTAAATGTGCAAAGAAATATGCCTAATAATGAAAGAACCTGTCGCAAGCGCTAGAGGTGTAACTCATTATTAGCACTATAAACCAGAATATCATCAAAATAAACAACAACGAACTTCTTTATAAAAGGCCGAAATAGTTGGTTCATTACACACATAAAGGTACTGGAAGCGTTAGATAAACCAAACAACATGACTAGCCACTCATAAAGCCCCTCTCGTATTTTGAAGGTTGTCTTCCATTTATCACCTTCCCAAATCCGAATCTGGTGATACCCACTTTTCAAATCCAATTTGCTAAACACAGTTGCTTCACTCAACTGATCTAATAAGTTATCCAATCTAGGTATGTGGAACCTATATCGGATAGTGATCTTATTAATTGCTCTACTATTGACGCACATGCGCCACGAACCATCTTTCTTGGAGGTCAATAATGCAGGCGCTGCGCATGGTCTGAGGCTTTCACGGATTTGTCCCTTGGCCAGCAACTCCTCCACTTGTCGACGAAGTTCTTCATGCTTTTTCAGACTCATGCGGTAATCGGGTCGATTTGGCAAGTTCGATCCTGGAATCAAATCAATTTGATGTTGTATGTCTATCATGTGTGGCAACATTAGGGGTAACTCCTTAGAAAATATGTCATGGAACTCTTTAATTAGAGCCTTCATAGGTTCAATGATATTACTCTCTGTAACACTTTCTTCCCTTACTAGCATGAATACCATTCCTATTTCAGCCACTTCTTCTAAGAACCAATGCATAGACAATAAGCTAGAACTCTTCTCAGTGACTAGTTTTGGTGCTTCTTCTCTATGAGATTCAAGAACAATTCGGACCTTGTTAAATACAAAGGAATAAGTGTTCTTTCGTCCATCATGTAAAACGTATTGGTCAAATTGCCAAGGCCTTTCTAATAAAATATGACAAGCATCCATCCGAACCACATCACACCAAACATTGTCCTTGTAGTTAGAACCAATAGATAATGAAACAAGACAACACTTGGAAACGATAACCTCTTTACCCTTTTGAAGCCATGACAGTTTGTATAGGTTGGGGTGTTGGTCTATGCTTATTCCCAATTTTGTGACAACTTCCTCAGAAATTACACTCTCGCAACTTCCTAAATCAATCAGGAACTTGCACACTTTTCCACTAATGGTACACGTGGATTGAAAGATGTTGTTTCATAGCCACCCATCTTCTTCAATCCCTCGTGGTGCAAAGCAAGCCTTGCGTACGACCAACAAAGGCCCATCATCGCCAGCAACTTGTTCTTCCTTCTCATAACTACTAGCCTCAAGATCATTGGTAGGATCTTGTAGACTCTCGTCAGTCCTATGTTCGACAATCTCTTCGCTATCTATAAATAGATCCTTGCCATTTCGATCACCTTTTCTGCAATCTGTTGCACGATGACAAGGTTCCTTGCACTTGAAGTAACGTATCCCACAATTAGCAATATGATTCCTGTTTGACTGTACTACTGGTGGTTTACTAGCAATATCAGACTTGGTGGTGTTCCATCTTGCCCCTGCTTGATTCGTATTCCGATTAATTGTGGGAGGATTGCGGTTGCCACTAGTATTCCCACTTGACTATCCAGAACCTCCCTTTTCTCCAATTGTATAGCCCGATGGTGTGCTTCAGAAATAGAGTAGGGATCAAATAAATTCAGGGTATCCTAATATTGTTCTTGCAATCCCCCGATGTACCTAGAAACAAGTTGGTCTTCGGTTTTAGCAAGGTCATTACGTGGCACCAACTGATAAAACTTAGTGGTATACTCATCTATCGTCTTCGTCCTTTGTCGTAAATTCTACAATTGTTGGTACATCATGCGCGTATAGTTATGAGGAAAGAACGCCAAACGCATGTGTTTCTTCATATTCTCCCAAGGAGAAATTTTATTCTTTCCTTGTATGCTTCAAGTTAACTTTGTCTGTTGCCACCAAGTCGTCGCTTTTCTTTTGAAATGTGTGGCTATCAAGGAAACTCGTTTGTTTTCTGGAACCTCCTTGAAGTAAAGAACCTTTTCGACAGCAAAAAGCCAATCCAAGAATTCTTCGGGTTGAACACTGCCCTGAAATTCAGGGATATCAATTTTTAGAGTTGCTTCCTATCGACGTGAACCCATTTCCAGACCTTGTCGATCTCTTTCCCTACAGAAATTACCAGTAAAAGGGTTGTTTTCTGCCTCTTTCATATTGTTTTTTCCTCCATAAACCGTGGGTTTGGAGGTGGTTGTTATTGCTGTTGTTGTTGCATCGCCGCCAACTGTTCAATCAGTGCATTAATTTGTTGTTGCATCCTTGCGGTGTCAGCTTCATAAACGTCATCCATGGGGCGCTTCCTTAGTGCCATCGTAGCTAGGCTTTGATACCAATTGATGCAGCACAAAATGGAAAATAGTAACAATCTTAAAATTTGTTGATATAACAAGAATACTGGAAGTAAGATTCTTTTATAAACTCATTGATTCACAAAGAATACCGAGAATAAAGGCTTAACAATGGTTGATTCACAAAGAATACCCAAAGTTAGAACAAAAGAGTATAAAACTCAAAATATATTAATTCTCAAAACTGAAGAGCCCTAAGGCTTAGATCCATTATTTATAAGTAAAAGACAAACCTAACTTAATTAGGAAACAATCGAAGTTGGCAAAAATCATAAAACAATATGGAAATATAATGAAAATTACCAAAAATGGAAATATTGTAATAAAATAAAGAAACTACTAATATATGCTTCCACGATCATGGCAGATTTTTCAGAATCGGATTATGATGCTTGTGATAAAAGTAATTGACATTCTGAAATCTTTTCAAAAATGGCAAATTCGCGAAATTGACCCCCCAAACGATTGAATTTGCCCAAGCTATGGATCCTTCTTAAAATCATATTTTCCATTGACCCACCAAACTTCATGCGATTCCAAGTCCGACCCCCTTTTTTGCCTTTGCCTTGCCTATCCTTTTGATCCAAGAAGTGCATGGCCATGCATGCTACATTAGAAAGATTTCCATTTGAAGACTGAGGGAAGAAATTTACTATGACGAAAGAGAGTAGAACAAGATGAACATAGTTCTGTGAGAATTAAAATAATTTGAATTAGGAAATAAGAATATCTCCGCTTATGTTGTTCAAGCCTTTGAATCACGTTATTAATTAATCAAGTCTTGAATGTATAAACAAAACCACTGGCAAATTTATAAACACCCTAAGAACACTCTCACAGAAGCATATGGAGAAGTGGAAGGAATAAAGTTTCAAACATTCACAAAATGTTTTGATGGCAATCATAGACTTTTATAGATAGACTTGGACCCATGATCCATTATAACTCCTATTAACTTCCCACTATCTGGGAAGTTGTAACTTTCATGAAACCACCATATTGGGTAGTGGGTATCACACACGTTATTACCCAAACATTACTGATTAAATATATAAATAATAATTATATAATAATATAAATAAAAACTAATGTGGCATGTGGGTCACTTTATGGAGACATGTTTAGATTCTTCCACTTGGCACACATGACACATTTTGCTGACTTTAGGGTAACCAACAAACTGATTATGACCATTAAATAAAAATGTCCAAACTTTATAGAGAAACATAATACACGAATCATGGCGATTATACTCTATCGAATGAATATTTCCTTCCATGTATTATATTGTATCAAATGAATATTATCAATGGCCATCATAAATTTTTAATTAGTCTAATGGGAACCAAACTGCTCCAAAATTCAAAATATTCAAATTTTAAATTGGACTAACAACAAATATTACAATACTTGAAAATAGAGAAGCGTATGTTGTGTTAAAATTTAATAATTTGTAATAAAGTTTAAGTTGGTGTGGTTGTTGTAGTAGGTGTAGTTGGTGTGGTTGTTGTAGTAGGTGAAGTTAGTGTGGTTATTGAAGTAGGTGGTTCATTATCATTGAATTAAGAATTTGGTAGCCTTGCTTATATAATGGTAAGAGCTCCTCATTTGTAAACATCAAGCAAGAGCAACACAAACCATTCGAGCACTCTTTTTTCTCTTCTCTCTCTCTCTCTCTCTCTCTCTCTCTCTCTGTATCTATATATATATATTTGGGTCTTTAATTTTCTCTTTCTCTAGAATTTGGTTCCATCATAATTTCCGCAAATATACCTTGCACCCAACATATTTTTGGTATCAGAGCCAAACCCTTTTTCTGTTCATACTCATTACTCTAAATCTTGTCCATGGCACCAAATTCAATCACCACCACCTTTAACTATACTTCCAATCAAATACCCATATTCGATGGAGAAAATTATGGTTATTGGAGTATTCAAATGAAGACTCTCTTTATTTCTCAAGATCTACGGGAGATAGTGGAGGAAGGTTTTCCTGTTCTAGAAGATCATGAAACATTAACATCAAGGACACAAGGAAAACAAAACGAGTACAAAGAGAATAAGAAGAAAGATGCAAAGGCGTCACTTAACATACAACAGGGGGTAAGCCAATCTATTTTTCCTAGAATAATTGGTGAAAAAAATTCTAGAGAGGCTTGGGAAATCTTAAAACAAGAATTCCAAGGTTCTGAAAAAGTTATCACCATTAAACTTCAGTTTTTATGGTGTGATTTTGATAATCTAGCCATGAAAGAAAATGAGATTGTCCAATCTTTCTCCACAAGAGTTACAGAAACTATAAAATCAAATCAGAAGTTATGGAGATACTATCGAAGAGAGAAAAATTGTTGAAAAATTATTGAGAAGTTTGCTACAAAAATTTGAACACATTGTTGTTGCAATTGAAGAGTCAAAAGACCTATCTCAACTCTTTTTTCATGAGCTTATGGGTTCTCTTGAAGCCCATGAAAAAAGAATGGCCAGATTCAATAGACCAAGTGCAAGAGCAAATATTGAGCCAGTCTTCCAATCAAAGCTAAATATCACAGAAAGTAGACTTTCGGAGAACAGAAGTCGTAGCATAGCTCAACAACAACAAAGAACAGGACGCCAAAATTTTGGTAAATGTAGCAAGCAAGAGGAAAGAGAAATTTTCACTAAGAAACATATCGAGCTGGTAACACAAAATTTAATTCTAGCTGTGACGTGTGTGGTAAATCTAATCATCAATCCAAGGATTGTAATTTTAGATGCACCAAGTGCAAAATTCCTAACCATTCACAGAAGGACTGCTGGTATCAGAAAAAAGAAGTGAAAAATGAAGCAAATTTTCTGAAGAAAATGATCCAACTCAAGTGCTCTTCTCTTGCATGAGCACACAACAAGATGCACTCAACACATGGTTCCTGGACTGTGGATGTAGCAACCATATGATAGGAAACCAGAAGTGCTTTGTCTAAATGGATAGCCAAATCTCCTCTCAAGTCAAATTGGGAGATGGAAAGCAAAAACCAATCAAAGGCAAAGGAACCATTGTGGTACAAACCAAGGGAGGTAAAACAAAACTCATTGATGATGTTTTATATGTCCCTAATTTTGACTCAAAATTTACTGAGTGTTGGTCAGTTGATTCAAAAAGGATACTCAGTAAATTTTGTTGGAGAAGAATGCAAAATAAACGATAAACATAATTCACTAGTGGCAAGTGTCAAAATGGCACCAAACAAAGTGTTTCCACTTACCATGCCACTAGATGAAAATTTTGCATTGAAAGTTGACAAGACCAATGATTCCATACTCTGGCATGGACATTTAAACTAGAAAGGACTGGAACAACTTAGTTAGTCAAAAAGGCATGGTAATTGGGCTTCCAAAAATTGAACAAAATGACAAAGGATGCATATTTGGAAAAATGCATCGATTACCTTTTCCTAAGATTGCTTGGCGAGCAAAAGCTTCACTTGAACTAGTACATGCAGATATTTGTGGACCAACAAGAACTCCCTCTATTGGAAACAAAAAAATATTTTCTTCTCTTTGTTGATGATTTCAATAGGACGATGTGGGTCTAGTTCTTGGAACAAAAGTCAGAATCTTTCTCAACATTTCTCCAGTTCAAGAAGATGCTAGAAAGACAAAGTGGTCATTGTCTAAAAATGCTCAGTACAAATTGAGGTGGAGAATTCTTGTCTAAAGAATTCACAAGTTACTACGAAGATGAAGGAATCAAGTGCCAATTGACCATTCGACACACTCCACAGCAAAATGGAGTGGCAGAAAGGAAGAACTTCACCATTGTCGAGATGGCGAGGAGTATGCTCAAAGCAAAAGATCTTCCCAACAATTTTTGGGCTAAAGCAGTCAACACTACTATTTTCATCCTCAACCGGTCTCCAATAAAGGCTCTTGTTAACAAAACTCCCTATGAACCAGTGGTAAATTTTTTCAAAGTTTTTGGATGCATTGCATACTCCCTTATTCCTTCTCAATATAGGGAAAATTTTGACGAAAAAGGAGAAAAATTCATTTTCATCGACTATTGCAACAAATAAAAAAGTTATTGACTTTTTGATCCAAAAACCAACAAATTGGTGACGTCAAGGGATGTGCACTTCATGAAATAAAAACATGGGATTGGAAAAATTCACATGAGGTTGAAACATTCATACAACCAGATAAAGGCAAGCCAAGTTCTTCTAATTTAGATTCACCAATTCCACAAAGTCATTTTGAAGAAAGTGACTCGGAATCAAATTCAGTATCACCTATTAGAAAGGTACGGCCTTTAAGAGAAATTTATGATTTATGCAATTTTGCATTTTTCTCTTGTAAGCCTCAAAATTTTGAAGAAGCAGCTAAAAGTCAAGTTTGGTAAAAAGAAATGGATGAAGAGATGTTCACAATTTTCAAAAATCAAACTAGGGAGCTTGTGGATCATCCTAAACAAAAAGATGTAGTTAGACTAAAATGGATCTACAAAACCAAAATGAATGAAGACAACTCGGTTCAAAAGTACAAAGCTCGTCTTGTTGCAAAAAGCTACTCACAACAACCTGGAGTAGATTTCAATGAGACATTTGCACTAGTTGTCCGAATGGAAACAATCAGAATAACCCTGGTAGCATGGCTGGAATTGTCGGTCCACTAGCTAGATGTAAAATCAGCATTTTTGAATGGTGATCTAGAAGAAGAAGTATATGTGGAGCAACCACAAGGCTATGTAGTGGATGGAAAAGAAAATATGGTCTACCAGCTAAGAAAAGCACTCTATGGTCTAAAGGAGGCCCCGCGTGCTTGGAATAGTAACATAGACAAATACTTCATTCATAGTGGTTTTCAAAGAAATCCTAGTAAGCCATCCCTATATGTGAAAAAGGGAGGTACCAATGATTTTCTCATCGTCTGCCTTTATGTTGATGATTTAATTTTCACTAGCACTAATCCTGTGATGCCAGATGATTTCAAAAAGGCTATGATGCAAAAATATGAAATGACAGATCTTGGCTTAATGAAATATTTTCTTGGCATCCAAGTGTGGCAGACCAAAGGAGAAATTTTTATTTTTCAAGAAAAGTACACAGAAGATTTGCTGAAAAGATTCAACATGTCAACATGCAAGCCAATTTCAACACCCATGACGACAAATGAAAAATTGCAGCTAGAAGATGGAGTGCCAAAAGTCAACCCAACACTGTATCACAGCCTAGTTGGATCACTCATGTATCTCACCAACACCAGGCCAGATATTGTCTATCCAGTTAGTATGATTTCTAGATTCATGACTGAACCCAGCCAAATCCATTTTTCCGCAGCTAAGCGAATACTACGGTATTTGCAAGGCACACAAAATTTTGGGATCAAGCATGTAAAGGAAGAAGACAATAGTCTTGTAGGACACACTAATAGTAATTGGGCAAGTTCCATTGATGATCGAAAAAGCACATCAGGATATGTGTTTTGCATGGGTTCAAAAGCAATTTCTTGGTTCTCAAAAAAGCAAAAGACAATATCACTCTCATCAGTTGAAGCAAAACACATAGCTGCCACCGATGCCGCTTGTGAAGCTGTATGGCTTGGAAGAATTCTTGCAGATCTACAGCAAAAGCAAATTGACCCCACAATAATTTGCTGCAACAAAATGTCAGCCATTGCATGACAAAAAATCCAGTTTTTCATGCTCGAACAAAGCACATTGAACTTCGTCATCACTTTATTAGAAATTTGGTTGGCAAAAAAGAAATTCAATTGCATTTCGTTAATACTAACGAACAACTTGCAGATATTTTTACCAGGGTAGTGTTGTCACAAAAATTAGATCAATTCAAAATATTCTTCCGTATTACAAATTAAGAGGGGGTGTTAAAATTTAATAATTTTTAATAAAGTTTAAGTTGGTGTAGTTGTAGTAGATGTAGTTGGTGTGGTTGTTGTAGCAGGTGAAGTTAGTGTGGTTGTTGAAGCAGATGGTTCATTATCATTGAATTAAGAATTTGGTAGCCTGACCTATATAATGGTAAGAGCTCCTCATTTATAAACATCAAGCAAGAGCAATACAAATCATTTGAGCTCTCTCTCTCTCTCTCTCTCTCTCTCTCTCTCCATTTTTGGCTCTTTAATTTTCTCTTTCTCCAGAATTTGGTTCCATCATAATTTCCACAAATATACGTTGCACCCAACATGTAGCAATCTAATAACCAGATAGAGTTTTTCAATTTACATTTACATCAATTGAAAAAAAAATTCTCCCAAGAGCAAAAAACCATCTTCGCATTCGTATATCACAATTTGAATTTAAGTTGCTGTAAAAAAAGTGTGATGATGGCACTTGTAATGACATGAATCACCAAACATCTTTGAAACTGTCCTCAATTGCTGCTGAGAAAAAAACAAAAAAAAAATAAAATTGCAGTATAATTTATAAAAAAGCTATTTCCTATCTAAGTGCTTCACTTCTTTCATATTTCCTACCAAAGTAAATAATGACATATATACAAGCACAACTTAAATTTAGATAAATTGGGTCATATATGTAGAGTAATATGATATCAAGTACTCGCAGGCCCCGCCCTGAGATTTTCGAGGCTCAAAGCTAGTAATAAACTAATAAATTTTTGGTGCCCTTCACATTTTTTTTTTTATTGAATGAAAAAAAATGAAAAAAAAAAAAAAAATGAAGATAAAAGACAAAAGATTTGTGTCAAAATCACAAAAAATACTTAGTATTACATTAGAACAATTAATAAGTGTCGCTTGATCCTCGCACTTCTTGCATTTTTAGAAGCAAATAAATCAATCATACTTACATAATTTAGTTTTTTTGCAAAATCATTTTTAATGGATAACAATACTAATTATTTTAAATGGGCATTTCAATTTTTTAATGGGTCAATTTATTTTAAGTTAGTTTGGGTCTTCTTTAATTATTTTTTGGATTTAAAATATACCTAATATATTACAATAAACTATTTTTTTGGGTATATTTTCAATGGATAACCATGTTAATTTTTTTAATGGGTCAATTTATTTTAAGTTAGTTTGAACCTTCTTTAATTTTTTTTTGAACTTAAAACATACCTAATATATTATACTAAATCACAATAGAAAGGGCTCTTTTTTAAGTCTATTTTGAGGGGCCCTAGGCCATGGCCTTGTTGGCCATGCCCAGGGCCGGCACTGAGTACTCCATATCTTCTTTCTTTTTTGTAATAATTTTTGTACACCAGTTGGCTAACTTAAAGAAAGAAATATAGCAATCAAGATACCCGTTTGCCTGTTTAACTCCAAGAGATGCATGGTAAGTGTTAAACTCATAAAATCTTAGTTACATGAAATTCTTAAAACTAGTGACTTAAATCAATTGGCAGCACAATCTCAGTTACATAAATGGTTTTTGGTTACGACTCGTAATAACACCTCAACCAAATAATTAGGAAAATGGTTTTCAAGGTATTACTTGTAAGTTCATTGTGAACCCACTGAGCATTAACCCAACAGCCCATCTCACAAGAAGCGCCTGCCCGGGGCTCTTGCTCAATTTCTTTGCTATTCTCTCAACCGTTAAGATCATGACCACTCTCTCGTGAGCCCAACAGCAAGTATGCTCAAATATTCAAACCGGAATTACTATGGAAACAAAAATACAATTAATTGGTTAAATGGAAAACAGTAAAACAAATTTATCAAATAAACAAACTAATTGAACAAAGCAGATTAAGATGCAAAGCATATGAAAGATGAGTACTACCTTATAGTTTTCCATGTGAACATTGAAACCCAAAAGTTTTGCAAATTCCTGCATTATTAATTAACAGATAGCTTCAAACATAACTCACTAACATTGTTTCATTTTTCGCACCTCATGAAAACAATGATGGACATGAGAAACCAGCATTGTGGATCTGGAAAATAGTTAGGCCATTCATAATGTTCTTAAAAAATTTCAACGCATCAGAAACAGGAAGCAGAGTTCACGAAAACTACCCTCCTATACAAGCTATGAACTTCAGCACCATCAAAATGGAGTTGCAATGTACAAACAAATATCCTCGTTATGCAGCGGCAAATGAATTGGAAACTGTTCTATATTTCAATACAGATTGACAATGAAGTAGCATCCCTTCTAGATGATAGAAGTACATCAAAAGCTAGAGAAGGCCATTCAAGTAGCATTGTACAAACGAAAAATCTTAAAATATTATAGTTAAGGCTCTTCAAATTCAGATGTCAAAATCAATTACTTGAACAAGTACAGAGAGAGCCTGATCGTTTGTCATGATCTCAACGAGAGAGTTCTGCATGTTAGCGCTTGACTATTCAATATAGGGTATACACACCAATTCATTCAATGGCAATAAGAAGCTACAGTTCTACATTCTAGATATTTCTTGTGAACACAATCAATTTTTAGGAGGAACAATAGAAACAATTCAAGGTCAGAAATGAACTATATGAAAATTCTAGATGTGTGCCAAGATTTGTTTGTAGCCTTGCACCTTTTTCGCATACAACTATAAAGCCACAAATGATCGTAACACTGTAGACTGACCTGCAGCAGAGAGTCTGTTCACTAGGATGTGGCATACCTGACAGAAAGGGCTTCCATGGAGTCCTCCAAAATGGCTGCCAAGTGCCGACTAAAGATTTGCTTAAAGAAGCAAAATTTTTCACAATGGCCAATCAAATTCAAGGAGTAAAAATTCAAAAGAAAGGTTATAAAGTAACTAGTTCAAAATTTGAAACCTTTGAACCATCCACCATTATTGCAGCGGGGTACGAGAGCCATCTACAAAAATGAAAGAAAAAGCTCTGAACACTATAAATATATTTTCTTGGGAAAACAGGCCTGCCTTCATTCTTTAGATTTTTTATAGAAACATTAGAAGTACATGAAAAAACGCAAATCACATGGTACAAAGGGGAGAGTTTTGAGCCACTTCCCATTAAACATGAATCCCACCACGATAGTTTGCCAAATCTGTCACCAATAATCCAAAAACAATTCTAAGACTGGCTAATCCAAAAATTACCATACAAAAAAATAAAAAAAAAGGAAAAATAGAAAAGAAAGGCTTATCTAGAACATACCAAACCATCAAGGACTTTAAAAAATTAATAACAATGCACAAGGAGGAAATGAATTCACAGTACCTAAGTCAAATCATTTGAAAATAATAAAATCTACAATTTTTAGTAACATAAATTGATATATATTCACACACAAACAAATATGAACACTGATACATGCATATATATATAAATCATCACCTCAGTTTCTCGTTGGTGAACGTGAGTAATCAACAAAGTCAACCACTTCAGATTTCAGAGATGCCTCAGAAGATGAGCTTCAGGTCTTGCAGATCTAAATCTTTGGATTGGAGATCAAGTCCATCATCTCATTCGAATCAATCTCGTGTAAATCTGAATCATGGATAAGATTTCAGCAACTACAAAGGACAGAGTATGTCCAATCATGGTGGATTCGGCAGTGTTGTTTAGGTCACCGGTGTCAGATCTGAACCATGATGGAAATGCATAGGGAGTAAACATGCATTGTGGTTTGTGAATTATTGAAACATGGTCGACTGACTACATGGACCTGTTCAAAAAGGGAAAGCAGGCCAAAGCTCACAAATCAGTGAGTAACATCAATTCCTAGACTAACAAATAGCCAATGAAACAATAGGGCACATTGGGTGAATGAGACCAGTAAAAACAACACAAAGAGAAATATAAAACAAGTGTGGGGACTGGGGAGTACTTAAGCAGCAGGAAAAATTGCAATCACCTTGCATTGAAGAGGCCTCAAAAGCCTGGATTCATGGTTGCTGTCCAGCTCTCTTTCTCAGCTAGCCTGAGTTGCAAAATCACCCTCCCAAGTCCACCACTGATATTGCCAATGGTCCTGGGTATGGCTTGGTTGCTGCCACAGCTTACGTTATCGAGATCTTTAACCAATAATCTGATAACAGTCTAACCCAAATTAAATTATCTTATGAACAATCTAAAAGGGGCTTATGGCATCATCAATAGAAATTGAGCACAAGACTTATGGTTAGAAATTGAGCTATTATAATGATTTAAAGTTTAGATGGTACAGAGGGATCTCAGTTCTCCCCCTCCTGTCCAGTATCTAGATTTGACAAAACAATATATCTCCATGATACAAAAAATATTGGACAAGGAACTCACAAATCACAAATGCATCAAAATAAAAAATAATATACTATTTTTGGAAAAGGAAAGAACAAACAGTCATCATGCAATACAAAATCAAAGTCACAGTTGTGATTTTGAAAATCCAGCTATTTGATTAGCTCTCTCCCTAATAACTCTCTTTGCAGAGACCAAAGAACAACGTCGAAACAGAGAAAATAAAAAACTCAAAAAGAGAAAAATGGTGCAAACCTTTATCACCCCCTTCTCAGTTCTTTAGAACAGAGAGTAGCAATTTCCAGAGTCGGTGGACTGATATTGCCAATCAAAAACAGAATCGCTTGGTGGACTGAGATCACCAATCAAAACCCCGACGAAATTGTTAGGTTTACTGAGATCAAGCATACAACTGTGACAAAACCGTGAATAACACTCACCCCTAATTCGGGTCCCCAAATTTTTTTTAAAATTTGGAGCCTTAGCCACCGCTTTGTGGCATTGCATAAGGGCTGGCTTTGAATATGTAGCATGAACACAAGTAATTTAGAGGTAACTATTACAAAATTGATGACAGCAAAGAAAAACTCCATTAAAAGAAGCTACCATAGAATAGAACAGAAAAAGTCCATCTTGGACTTTCATGCAATGTTCACAAATTTTTTTTTTTAAATTGGAAACTAGTACATCATTCAAGTTTTCCTATCTTTGACTTGCTATGTATTCCTCCTTTACACAGCATGTATATATAAGTCTCATTTTGCAAGACATGACTGATTTAAGAAAGGCTCCACCCTTGCTCTTCTTAACTGCAACCTCTTCAAGAGTTCACTGATTGCTGAGATATCGCCATTGTCCTCCTCAAGTTCTCGCCCACTGAGGCTTAAAAACAATTTAGAGAAGAGAACAGAAAATTTTTAGCATATTTGAAACAATGAAGAAGAAATTTTGACACACATTACATGTGCCAGTGCTATAACAAGATAGCAGTAAAGAATAAGAATAAGAAACAACGGGAAAAGAGAATCTGGCAAGAGAAGGAAAGAAGAGCAGAGACAGGCAAATGTAATATCTTGAAGTTTGAAAAATATCAATACAAAAGACAAAGAGATTCGAAAATTCTTTATTGTTTGAAAAGTTTGAAGATTATCAGAACAGTAAAGTTTGAAAATTCCATGTCTCCAGATAAGAGGAGGTTTGAATTGTTTGACAAATAACAGATGCAAATCAGCCTCGAACTTTATTAACTTGTGCCTCTGAAATGCATTAAGCCAGTGCTAACATATCAAATCGCAAACAAAGGGACTGAAATGTAATCAAAACAATATTTAAACAATAGAGACATTTAAGCACAACAAAAAGTAAAGTTGCGATAGAAATGATGATGTGACACACAATCTGACCTCATATCCAATGCAATAAAAAGCTGATTCAGATCATCCAGCTTGCTTCTAGCTTCAGGCAAAAGATTTCCATCATCATCACAAGTGTTGTTTGGAAAGGAATCTATTGCAGCAGATAATAATTGAAAATATTTCTGCACCTCCACCTGAAAGGAAGTGTAGTATAGAATAAAAGGAGTAGAAAAGTTACAAAATTTTCACAAACTACATCAGCAATTGATAATTTATGAAACAGTTTAGCATTATTACCTTAATTTTTGGGGCAGTGGACATGAGACTCATTATATTTCCACCTTTTTCATTCTCCAAATCTAAAGCATGAAATGTTTTCCAAAAGAGACCATAACTATTGTCTGAAAGTGTAGTGGAATCCATCTCTCCGACAACACCAACACAAATTGAATTACTACACGATTTTCCTTCCTCAGGAAACAATTCCCTTACTACATCCTCCCCACATTTGTTTACACTAAGGTCTACAAAATATGCATCCGAGCACCAAAATTTTGAAAAATTCTCTCCAACACCCACTACAACCAGAGGGTTGTCAATCTTTTTTAGTGCTTCAGCAAGTGCATCAACAAAGTACCATTCCTTCCTGAGAATGGCATCACAAAATGCACATGGCAATTGAGAACTAATATCCCTCCTACCCAGCAGAGTAAAAAGCTTATCAAAATGCTTTCCAGAGTTTACACAAAGTATGCATAGCAGAACAATCAATCTCAAAACAAGGAGAGGATAGTAGTCCTCCAAATCCAAATAGTTGGTCGTTGATCTGATCCACTCCATTGTATCATCCTTGTTGAGAATCATCTCATGAACAACATTTGCCATTAAATCATAGATATGTCCCAAATCCAATGATAAATCATTAACTAAATTGGCATTTGGATTGATAGTCCATTCCTGGAAAATTAGCCATTCAACAGCTGAAGCTTTTGTACTGAAGAAATGTAATCCCTGGAAGTAGGATACCATAAAAAGGAGCCGCTCAACAAGATACAAGAAACAAGCAGGTGATATATAACCCTGCTCTGACACTGGGTTGGCTAAACAAGCATCTTCAAGAGCTTCATAGAACTTGTTAATCAGTGATACATCTCTTAAAGCAACATCTTCCATTTCAGAACCCAGTGCAATTTCTGATCGAGCGAGAATGAGTTCCTCAACAAATGTCATCCATTTAACATTCCCGCCAAAAGATGTTACAATCTTTGAATATGATTCAATAAATGACTTCCCAGACCCAAGTATCATCATAGCCACCCTTCCCATTTGCCCATATGTCAGCCTACTGCTCATGCTGATGTTTCCAAAGATAGCTTCATTTATCAAACTCATGGACAAGTTGGTTCCTCTGAGAAGAACCATATTCAGTGTCAATGATTTGCGCCAGTCTAGAGGAAATACATGTCCAAAATAGTTCCGAACAGATAATGTAAGGTACTTATCAACAATCTCACTATTGTACCTGCAGTCCTGAAACTTGTATTCCTTGAGAAACTTCACAACCTCAAAGACATGTAAAAGTGACATGCTTTGGTTAAACACGGAGAAAGTATTATTGAATGAATAATCATAAAGTGCCTTGAGAGTTTCCAACACAGTCAGACCAACTGAAAATAACTCTGATCTCCAATAACTCAAAGCGGCAAAGCCGAACTCGCGAACACCAATAGAAATTATGTTTCCATTCCTCTCAATAGATCTGAAATTAATTTCTCGCAACCATATGGCTTCAGAATTCAGCAATTGGTAGATTGTACTTTGATTACCATTGAGCTTCCTTACACCCATGTAATTCAAACAAAAGTCTTCATAACTCATATTCTCACTAACACCATGTCGTCCAATGCTCAAAAGACAGTCAATCAAGTCCACAATCTTCTTGTTCCAAAAGTTCCAAAAGTAAACTAATGTTTCAATGGAAATCTTGTTATGAGAAATCATCTCTTCTGAATGTTTTCTCATATCTTTAACCAATACATTACTCCAATCATATATTGAGGTATCTGAATTGAGATGAGCATCCAAAATTTTCCAAACAGACAAAATTTCACCTCTGAGACTTTTATGTCTATGGGATGCAATCAAATATTCTCTCAGTTCAGACATGCTACTCTCCCTGTTTGATAAAATATTTGCTTCTATAGAGACAAATTCATGAAATAGATCATCAGAGTGATTCTGAGCACATGACTTTGCTCTTGTCAGAAGCTCTTCCTTCTGCCTGAATTGCATCAAGGGCCAACCTCTGCTTCTAGAAGACCAAAGAGAGCATGGTAAAACGTTCCAGAGAAAAAGCTTAGATGCTTCTTTGAAATGTCCAGCTTTCTCAAGCAAATCAGCCTGACGTACAAGATCTCCTTTCTGCTCTGCCATGTTGGCAGCTTCCAAGTAGTTACCATATTCTTCTTCCAACAACAAAAGCTCATCAAAACAACTCAAATCCTTCAAAAATGTGCGCATCAAGTCAATTGAATGAAAATCTTTGACATATTTCATCATGGTCTTTTTATCTTTAAGCCAATGATAATAATGTGCACATCTGTCAAGCAAATTTTGCTCATCATTCTCAATTTCATAACTTGTTTTAGCTCTGTCCACATCTGTGGGTGCATCTTCTTTCCAGCAACGAATGAACTGCAAACCCATGCTGGGGAGTT